>OY757033.1:8278491-9710991 GCA_963582015.1 Xanthorhoe designata
TTTACTGCTTCGACGGGATTCGAACCCGCGAGATACAAGCGATCGCTAATCGGTGCTTTAACCGAAATATCAACCTAATGTTAGTTTCTTATTCGGCGTCATCAGGCTCGATTCCGAGTGGTTATGGCAGCCCGGCTAAAGGGCGCTTGTATCTCGCGGGTTCGAATCCCGTCGAAACCGTAAACTTTTAGTAAACATTTTCATTTATAATGCAATAAACTAGTTGCTTACAAAATAACTATTCTAATAAAAACTCGCTTGTCATAGACCTCAAATTATCTGATGATTCTATGACTTGTTACTAGTACCTATTCATAACGAACCTACGCTTTTTTAAATCATTCAGTCTTATCGATAAATAGTTTTTGGTACTTTTAGCATTAAGAAATTAGAAGTAAATCACAAACATAACAATTTTAAATGCATAAACGTAAGAGATAATTATGACGAAGCTTTGTTTACTAAAAATATTGTTAAAACACGAAGAAACCAAAGCTTAGTCTGAAATTAATTGAGTAACAGATTGTCGTGTTAATACCTAACTATAAAACATTATAAATTATAGCAACAAACACATTATATTGTAAGATACTTATTGATAAAATTAACTAAAATAATATCAGAATTCTAAACACCCTGATATTAGGATTTGTAACTTAATTAAATATTGCATGAGATAATTATGTTGTATTATCATAATCACAACCACATAACGTTTCTCATTACTTTAGTTTCAAAATACTCCATATTCATCAAAAGTTTTAGCCACGATAATTGTTGGCCTAAATCTTACTTTAGTTTATTTCATTTAATTTTCAAATAGACCATGTATTACTACGATATATTTTAGTCGAGTATTTAAGGTATCTACAACTAGTCTGACAGGAAAATGTTGCCACTTCGTCAATGTTCTAATTTGTATAAAATGTTATTTATTTTTTTATGTAACATTAATTATTGTAAATTGTTTTTCATTGTAAAGAATTGAAATGTTATATTAAGCAGGCTATCAGGCGACGCACATTGCCATCGATTGTTGACTATAAACTATAAAGTTATGTGATTCCTAGTGATGCAATAGACTTGAAACATACAAATAATGCTTTTACCATTTCTGTAAATAGCGTCAAGTAAAACCACCGTGATTTTATGTGAATATTTTTGTTAATAATTGTAATCGTTTTAGATTGTTTTGTGTGTGGGGTCTTGTAGACCGTGTGCCTTAGTTTTTATTTGCTCAAAGCTTACACCTGATAGTCTGTACATTGATCGCTTAGATGCTAAATCTTAATAATATTTTCACCTATTCATTTTAAAACAATACAATAATTATATAGCTTCATTCTGGATTGATGAGCTAAATAATTTAACTAAACTGTCATTAACATTAAAGATCTTCGAGAATAATTCTGTACAAAAGTAAAACTTTGAACACATTGTTTTGTAAAATAGAGAAATTAAGATTCACAAAAACATTGGTAGATAATACAGGAATGATTATTGTGAATAAGAACCCTGGTCGATTAACCATTGACTGTTGTTAATGTATTACCAAAGATGGAGTAGTTAGAGGAACCTTTTCATAATGTAAATTTATGATTGAATATTTTGTATCTTTTATAAATTGCAAAAACAAAGATATCGTGTATGGAGGACACGATAGATTGGATTAAGGATTAGATAGAAGAAGGGTGATGAGGTAAAAAATTGTAAAAGTTATGAGATTGGTGAACACTGGATAAAAAATACGAGTAACATTTTTATAGATAAATTAAAGCCGGAAGGTGCATACTAAGAAACTCGTAATTTGTCTGGTGACAGGGGCGGTAATAACATGAATTTGATACTTGAAAGAGAGGTCCTCGGCTTGTGATTTTTACTTAAAAACCTTTATAAAAACTTAACAGTATGTTTATTTAATCACCTCTGCAGCAGTGGATATGTATGACAAATGAAAATGCAAATAAATACAGAGAACAGTTTTGTATAACGTTTCTATGACAAAAACAACTTGTAGCAATTGACATAAATGTTAATGCTAATTATGTAGCATCCAAACAGATTATAATAACTAAATCGATAATAAAATATAAAATAAATCATGTGTTGTTTTATTTTAAAATAATGTTAGGAAGCTACGTCCAGAGAAAAGTATCATTGTTCTCTTTTATGTAATTTGGGTATTGATGTAATAGATTATGGATTTTGTCAAAACACGGTCAACTAATTAGTAAACTGTGATAATTTTGTTTACTTACTTATAATTGGAAGTACTCCTTTATAATTAATTAAACTTTTGCGTTCTATACCTGACCTATGACCCAGCACATCATCATATCGCTGATAAACAGTTAATACGTAAAGGATTCTTCGATAGCTTCATTCATTTAGCAGTATTCGAAGCGTGCGTAGTCTTCCGGTAGAAATGGAGAAATATATCTGTGTAAAAGATTTAGAAGAAGCTGCTGCTGCAGTGTTACCAAAATCTGCTCGAGATTACTACAAAAGTGGTGCGACTGATGAACAAACTCTATCAGAAAACAAAGTAGCTTTTCAGAGGTAATTTGCGTACTTAGTTATTTATCTATTCAAATATTTGCACCAATGACTTAAACATAGGTTATTGTTATATCGTTTAAAATTACAGGTTAAGAATTCGTCCAAAATGTCTTGTAGGGGTTACCGGTTGCGATCTTCGTACAAATGTTTTAGGAAGCGAGGTTTCTATGCCCTTGGGTTTGTCGCCGACTGCAATGCAAAGAATGGCTCATCCCGATGGTGAATTAGCCAGTGTTAGAGGTAAAGTGTGAATTAAGTACTTATTTCCGCCCGTGGTGACTATCGAGTGGTCATCATCATCATTATTGTCAGCTTTTAGTGACCCACTGCTAGGCATAAGCCTTCATTGGTAGCTTGATAAAAAACCCATTCGTAGTCTCCCCCCCCCTTATAGGTACAACGCATTTAGTTACGACATTATTAAAACAAACATACATACCATACCTCTCCTATGTAATTTATTAAGAAATGGATAACTATACTGTTTTTTCCCCACAGCTGCTCAAGCTGAATCAACTATCTACATCCTAAGCACAATTTCAACCAGTTCCATAGAAGAAGTGGCTGAAGCTGGACCTAATGCTACGAAATGGTTTCAGCTCTACGTTTATAAAGATCGGTAAGTTCTGTTTTTTCCGTATTTAGACTTCTCTACCCTAGATGATGGTATTATGGTTTGTGATTAGTTCCTCAGAACCTAGATGTACCTACTATTGCAGTTTTCAGTTTAGGAAACAATGATACCTACATTGCTCTTCGACCATGCCAACGACTGAACACCCAAAACTTAAAAGGTCAAAAGTCTATCGAATTGTTATTTATTGCAGAGATGTAACCAAGAACCTAGTGCAACGAGCTGAAAAGGCGGGATTTAAGGCAATAGTTCTGACAGTCGACACTCCAATGTTTGGTCTTCGGAGAGCTGATGTTCGTAACAAATTCACTTTGCCCAGTCACCTAAGGTACACTTAACTAAATTTTAAATGTTCTATTTGAGTTTTCCATGTTTACTCATGCGTGTTAACTTCAACTAAATGTGGGCATGTAGGTACTAAACATGTACATACTGCTGACTAGACTACCCACTTGGACACGTTTAATATAAAAAATCTTAAAAGCCCTGGGGATACAGTGTCATGACTGATGTTCTTTTCGTTGTGTCGGTCATCTTTAACATTTTTTTTTGGTCTATTGATAACTTTTAAAGGTTTTTTGATTTTTTTTACAGGTTGGCTAACTTTGCAGGCCATCTTTCAACAAAAATACAAAGCACAGAGGAAGGAAGTGGATTGAATAACTATGTTCAGAACTTATTTGACAAAAATCTTACATGGAAAGAAGTAAAATGGTTAAAGAGGTAAATTAGGACAAATGTGCGCTATATTGAGAGATTGATTATTGTTATCTTACACTATATTTGCCCTTGGTTTTAGCATTACAAAATTACCTATCATAGCCAAAGGAATTCTTCGAGGTGATGATGCATTGAGAGCTGTAGAAGCTGGATGCTCGGCCATTCTGGTGTCTAACCACGGTGCGAGGCAACTTGACAGCGTTCCCTCTACGGTAAGAGATATCGTAAATTATTGGTTCGCATAATAGCTACAGAAATAAGTTTAGGAAGAGAGCGTCCTCTATAGCTGCTAATCTCAATGTTTTATTTGTTTATAAGCTTTCGCCCGCGGTATCACTCGCGTATTACTTACCCTGATTAAAGTTTATGACCTGGAATAACACATTAGGCTAGTCTAATGTGTTATTCCAGGTCATAAACTTTAACTGTGTTTTTCTAATGTAAGTGTAGTAAAAAATTCATCTATCTATCTATATATCTAATTCCAAATTTCAGCCAAATCCGTTCTTTAGTTTTTGCATGAAAGAATAACAGACATCTAACTATACATCCATACGAACTTTCGCGTTTTTAATAGGTATGGGACATCGCAGCTCTTTACGTTTTAATTTGTTTATTGTACAACTGCAATTTGATGTTTAAATTTTAGATTGAATCTTTACCCGAGGTTATTAATGCTGTTAAAAACTACAATATCGAAATATATATGGATGGTGGAGTCACGTCGGGCACTGATGTTTATAAAGCGCTTGCACTTGGAGCCAAAATGGTATAAACAATTCCTAAATATCGGTCAATAAATGAGTCTCATCGACACACACATCTACTTTAAATCATGATTTCAGGTCTTCGTAGGACGTCCAGTCTTGTGGGGCTTAGCAGTCGGTGGACAGGCTGGTGTTCAAAAAATGCTTAACATATTCCGAACTGAACTGGAATACACCTTCCAAATAGCAGGTACCTATTTGCTGGAAATTATTACTATTTTGAAGATCATTATTGTAAACAAGTAGGTACTTAATAATATAAAATTCTTCATACTTTCCTGGTCATCTTATTTATTATGACCAAATCTTTTTGCATCCATGCCAAGTGTTAAATTCGTTCATTCTGTTTCAGGAACCCCAACGATCTCCGATATCACTAAGGACATGGTCCGTCACGAATCTACTTACTGCAAATTGTGATGTCTAGTATAAATAATAAGTATGTAGTTTTTATTTATCTTAGTACCTAGGTACCTACATACTTACGTACAATAATAACCCTGCAATCTTAACAAAAAGAAAAAAAAAAAAAATCTCTAGTAGGTACCTACCTAAATGGAAATCAGTATCATTGATGTTAAAGAAATTGGTTTTCGTTGATTTTTGTTCGGAAACTAAAAAACTTGTTAGTTGGATGCAATTTATTTCAGTAACAGCTTCCTATAAAGGTTGTATAGAACTAATGGAGTCATGTACGTTTCCCGAGGCCACATGGTTTTGGATATTTTCTGTAATAACAAAGGAATATATTTAATATCGATCTTTAAAACAACCTGTTAATTTTTATTTATATTCATACCTTAAAATCACAGCCATACAAGTTTATTCCCAACTTCAGTTTCTTTACGGTCTGTTTCAAGAATTCGTCCTTAGTCAGTTTTTGTTTCAAGACCCCGGTGTCGTTGCATGTCCTGCAAGAGTTTGCCGTAAGACTGCCGAGGTCAGTCGCATCTATAGCTTTAATTTTCATCCAGCCGTCATTCAGGACTGCGTCTCTTTTTCGCATGTAATTTATAAAACTGTATGTCTTTGAGCGTTTTTGTTTCACAACTGTATTTTCTGCAGTGTTTGAACAGAAACTCGTTTCAGTATGAGAATCGTTTGAAGATTCCTTCTTATTGAAAATGTTTCTCACTGTTTTAACGAATGTTGTACACGAGTCATTGATTGCACCGAAAAATCTTGCTCCTAGTGATCGATTCTTCATACTTTTATTCTTTTGCTTATGTTCTTTTTTCGCCTTTTGTCTCTTCATTTTTAAGTTGTTATATTTATTTTGCTTGGTTTGTGTGTCGGACGACTTAAACGAGTTTACAGTTGCTTCTGTATAATTAATTGTTTCTATTTCATGTTTGGGTGTCGAAGCAAAAATTGGGCTGAAATCTTGTAAAGTTGATGTAAAGTGCTTATCGTGTTTGTTAGTCTCTATTGGCCCGTTGAGTTGAGTGTCATCAAACTTTAATTGTTGAGTATCGGTTTTTTGAAACATAGCATTACTTTTAGGGACTTTAAACGCATCATTTTCTAAAAAAGTAAATGAGAGTTCGCTTACTATGTTGCGCTGCAATTTGTTTCTTCGACTCTGTTCTAATATGCTATGTTCTATTTCATTTATCTTAGTTTCTATCAATGTGTTAGTTTCATTACTTTGCATATTGGGACGTTTTAATTTTGGTTTATTTACTAATGACGTCATTCTACTCTCATTCATCGTAACACGATCAAGCTTAGCTTTATCTTTGTTATTTTTTTTTAATTCACTCTGTTTCCAGTTGAAGACTTCCTTCATAACCTTTTGTATTAAGACTTTCGTTTCTTCAAACTCACTTTCTGTTTTTTGATTCACATCAAGTTCCAGTAGAGATTGCTTTTCTGGGTCTGTTTCTTTAGTTGATTTATTTACTTGCATTTGGATATATGAAGCTTCAACGCGTTTATTTGTTTCTTTCCCTGTGGGACATATAGAATTTAAGATTGAAACGGTAAAAAGCTATCAAAAGATAACTTTTTACGACTAACCTTTTGCACCGATGCTCAAGTGATTCAAAATAATGATCGCCCTTTGACCCAACTGTAAAAATAAGCAATAAACAATTTATAACATTGACCTACCATGTTGCACGTCAATATTGCGTGACAAGATAACAAAAGTAGTTTAAACAAGTTAAACATGGACCTTACATCTCAGTTGGTAGTAACTCTGCTGTCTGCGGTGTAGATCGTGGATTCGATTCCCCCATTTATTAACATAAACAATATGTTAGGTCTAGATGTTAGAAAGCATTTTTTAAAGTAAATGTATGATTCCATAGTACAAGATTTATTTCGTTTGAGCACAGAATAAATAGGTAATAGAAACAAGTAGTTTGGGGCTTGATGTCGCTGTGAATTACCCATCTACGTATATTAATTTGTGAATTTGTATTGTAACCTGAGAGTTTGGTCCATATAAGCGCAGGAAATCACGCAGGTCTTCCAACACATTCGTTTGCTGGAGGGATGTAGATGCTCCTGGACACTGTACTACTATTGCTAGAAGCTGCATGCATTTATCGTAGTGCAGTAGGTCTCTGAAGAGTTAAGTCGATATAGATATAAATAGGTAAACCTTAATGGTTTTTAGTTGCTAAGTCATTTGTCTTTTTATGTAAATTGTTGAATGATATAAATATGATAATAAATAAAAAAAATAAAAAAAAAGGTGCAGTGATTTTAACTTCAGAAAATTGTATTACAGATTTTAAATTTGTTTAAAAGTTATTTATTTTTGGGGGGATTTCATTAAGGGACCCATACCTATAGACAACTATAATGTAAACCATGCGAGCGAAGTCGTCTGTGGAATTTAGTATTGGTTTATTTAATCTTACCTGGTGAATATTTGAACACCATTACAATTGAGGAACAGTTGACTATTGCTTTGATGATTCAGCATCAAACTTTGGAGGACCAAAAGTGTGTCGATGTTTACTTGACTGCACTTTTGGATGCACTGTGAACATTTATTTATTTTAGGAGTTGAAAGTTTTACCAAATGCATGGGGCACTGCTGGAAGCGAAAGCAGATACCTACAAGGTTCTTTAAGGCGATAAGTACCTACCTACAATAATTTCGCATGAGATAAAGACAAACTTTGGTTTGATGACGAAAACTTTAGTTTATTATAGCACTTCGTGAAACTGTATGGAGGAACTTCATTATCAGCATCAGCAGCCCGACTTCACCTACAGCTGTGTACAATGTAGGTACTGTACATGCCTCCCTTTGTGTGGCGCGCAATTGAACTTTTTACTTATTTTTAACTCCCACCCAACACAAAAAGGGGGTGTTATAAGTTTGACTGATATGTGTGTCTGTCTGTGACTCGAGTGGACCAATTTGAATGCAGTTTTTATTTAAAAGTAGGCTTTTTAGCTGTGGTTCTCAAACATGCATGTTTTAGGCGTTTACAAAATATGGGGTGTGAAAGTGGACATATTTAATGTTAATGTTACAGACTTGATAATTATTCATGTTTTATATTTATTTTGCTACCGCTTAACACTTACAACAGGGATCAGATGTGAGCAGTAACTTTGATTAATTTCGTTTCCACTGCAAGCTACGGCCACACACTGGCAAAGAGCTTTCCACGTGTCGTGGTACTGAAAGAAAAATGAAAAAAGTTAAGCTTTATTAGAATTAACTACTAGTTAGCTCACAGTTAGCTACTATGTAGGTAGTACGTGTATTAAATTGGAGTAACACTGAAAATGTATTTAATGATTTTGTTACCTACCTACTAAACGTCTGTCTGGACCTAACTTACCTTCTTCCTATAAAATACAAAATAACAAAAGAAGAAACAAGGACGGAAATGCAATAAGAACTTATGAGGTACAAAGAAAGCCAAACATTAAAGTTAATAGTTTGTATACCTACCTACAGGATGTTCTATAATGTGATGATAATCAATCACACCTCTGTAGGTAGGTATAGGGTGGTTCTGAAGATTCCGAGAATTTTAAAGTTTTTTAGCTACGTTACCAGCATGTAGTCGGTGAACATTTCACACATTGCCGACAAACACCCGCTAACTCTGGTCATATTGCTCGCATATACAGCCAGTGTCTTCCTCCTCGTCGTGCCATCTTCTTCTGCGTCAATATAAAGCAATGCGGAAAGGAAGTTCAAGGCTTCAACAGACTTGCGTGGCAAACCCTTTGTCAATACGCATTGAACTTTATCGTAAACAGCGTTACATTTGACGACAGCTTCGATATTTGCCCATTTCTATAATTTTAAGATTTTGTTTAAATGAGTAGGTAGGTATAATACCTATTTATAATTTGTCAAAATAATATTGTCAGAGGTTAGCGATACTTAACTAACAAGTTAGCAACTCTTACATTGAACATCAGGTACGCAGATAAAGCCGAAAATAACTTAAGTTGTAAGTTGACATCATTTGTAATATTAAGAAGTTCCAGCAGTCTATTCAGATCCAATTTACTGCTACAGTTTGTTGAAGATAATCCCTGCAAATAGTAGGTACAAAACATATTTCTTCAAACACAAGTTCTCTGTTTTGCATGGTGGTTCTCCGAATATGAAAACTATGAAAACCTTTAGGATGAAACTTTGTCTTGTGATACTTCCTGATCCCTGCAAAAAAGAACTTTTTACTTGAAAGTTAGCCATAATCAACACAACTTCAGTCAGACAGATCTATCTAGTCTAGCTAGTTATAGCAGCTTTGCTTGAATCAAAGACTTTGTACTTTTCTAAATTGCCGCCAATAAAATTCTTCTTTATTTTGGCTTCGCCGGCTTTTGCCACGCATTTAGCCACTACCATTTCATTTTCTATGGCTACTGTGACTAGTGTTGTCACAATTCTGCCAGTGTCAATAAATCAATCACTTATAAAATCTTCAATACGTACAGTGTGTGAGTCAATAAAAAATTTACCAAAAATTAAGTTGCTTACATCATAGAGGTATTTTATGAATTTAATTTAGAGAGGACACCTAGTAGCTAGTAGGACTTCGGTGAAGATCGGTGTCGGATTAGTTTTGTCTGCCAAAGATGTCAATGTCATCGTCATTCAGAAAGGTAACCGAAGGTAACCTACAAATCAGAATTTGTTGATTTGTTTGTTTTTAAAACTCGGATTTTTAGAAAATAGAAATAAATAATCTTCCCAGAACAGAAGATAAAATAGTGTGAAAATGGATGTAGGAGAGCTACTTTCCTTTAAGGTAATTATGGGTTTGCATCTGAAAAAACAGCTAAATTGAATCGTTATTTGTGAAATACCTACATCAACTTTGATTTTATCTAGCCGGTTCCAACTCCTAAAAGACCTGACGATGATAGCGGTGACTCCGATGAAGAACCCTCCCGGGCGATGAAGATGCGACGTCTCAGTAAGCAGCCCCGAGGAGAGCATACCATGCAGCAACTTAGCCAGTCTCTGGTGAAAGAACCTACCATTACTGATAAGGAACGAGAAGATATCCTCAGATATGTGGAGACAGAAGTAACTGAGGTAATAGCTACTTATTTAATATTATTGGCCATGTAGAGTTCTCGTTACTGTGCAATGAAAATATCAATGAAAATTACTTACTTACAATAAACTTATTTGATTGGATACATAAAGGGGGAAGTTCTGGATGATGGAGCTGTAAAAAAACTAGTTCTAAACTTTGAGAAGAAAGCCTTGAAAAATAGAGAAATGAGGATAAAGTTTCCTGATCAACCAGAAAAATTTATGGATAGTGAATTGGATCTTCATGAAGCTCTACAGGTATATTCTTATTCACTAATATTGATTTCATCTCTATATCCTCTATATATGTTACCCATTAATCTTTCTAAAGATATCTAAGTTTACCCCACTAATTTCAGTTTGCCTGCATTTGTTATTTTTACAATTGGTTATTTTTTTATAGGAATTGAGTGCAGTAGCAACGGTGCCTGATCAATATCCACTGCTTGTTGACTTGAAATGTGTAAATTCACTTCTGGAGTTGCTCTCACATGACAACACTGATATTTCAACAAAAGTTGTTAACCTTTTACAGGTATGTAAACATCTGCATAAAATATAGAAGCTAGGGTCAACATCTGATGGAAGATGCATTGTCTAATGCCAGAATAGACAAGTAGATATAAAACATTCAACCTTTAACACTCAACCCAATGAGATGTTAGCTCAGCATGCATACAAAACTACAGTCAAAAATGTGTTCCAGATGACACATCCCTAAAGCTTTGTTATATTTGTTTAGTACTTTATAATGTACCTAATTTATAGTAATTTTTGCAATTATGTCATATTTAAGTAAGGTAGGTTTAATATCATATTATTTAAGTTGTTTGTTACAGGAATTCACCGATGTAGACATCCTTCATGAGAGTGAAGAAGGGGCTGAGGATCTTATCAATGCATTAGCTGAGGCTGAAGCACCAGCATTGTTATTGCACAACTTGGCGCGGCTAGATGAACAAGTGCCCGATGAACGAGATGCTGTTCACAATACACTGGGTATAACTCTTTAAACTTTTCATAAAGTCTTAATATTTTGACTCAATGTGAACCTTGTAAGCTTGATTAAGAAGTACCAGTTACAAAAAATATTTGTCATCCACAGCAGTATCAGATCAGTATCAGAATATAAAAGTAGATATAACCTACTTCAGGATACCAATGAGGGTATATAAAGGAATTCAGTTATTTTAATTAAACACAATTATAAAATCCGATCTTTCATTTACAGGTATTGTTGAAAATATCACGGAGTTCAGACCTGAGTTATGTTCAGATGTTGCCAAACAAGGTTTCATGCAATGGATATTGAAAAGACTGAAAGTATGAACAAATTAATAAAAAAAAATATATAGACATATTTTAACACAGCTTTTACTTACAAGCTATATTTGTTTCTTTTCTATGCATTCTAATAATTTATATTGTGTTTACAGTTGAAAATTCCTTTCGATGGAAACAAATTATATGCTACAGAGATTCTGTCAATACTGCTACAACATACCCCAGAGAACAGAAAACTACTGGGAGAACTTGATGGCATTGATGTACTCTTGCAACAACTTGCGGTATTCATTATTTTGTATGCTTTTACAGTGTTTTTGAATATTAGTTAACAAAGCGTTCATCTTGGTTTACAAACTATATGTAAAGGGGCGTCTAAACGGGCTATATTTTACGACAATTTGTGGCTGCAATACTGTGGCCGGCAACATTGCTAGCAATAGCAGCCACACTATGCAATATTTTAAGGATGGTCCGGCATTATAGCCACATATTTTTTGGTATGTCAAAATGTTTTTATGTGCAGCCGGCGTTCTGAATCTGGTTCTGAATCAAAGGCCATACTATTGCAGCCATATTGCAACATGTTGCCTGCAATTGATTGCTCAGCCATTTTTTGATGGCTGGGCAATGTTTGCCAATAATTGCAGCCATAAATTGTCGTAAAATATAGCCCGTTTAGACGCCCCTTAACGTCTTCTGGTACTGGGCTCAGTTAAAATATCATGCAACAAGCAGAAATATTTATCTCTTAGCATTTATTTCATGCTAGTATTTGTCAAAAGCCGTACATAACATTATTAAATGTTTCAGTTCTACAAAAGACATGACCCGGCGGGTGCTGAGGAGCAAGAAGCGATGGAAAACATGTTTGACTCACTTTGTTGCGCTCTCATGGAACCTGCCAATAGAGACCGCTTTCTGCGCGGAGAAGGACTACAGCTCATGAACCTTATGTTAAGGTATCTCTCTAACCTAACTCAAATAATAAAATAAATAAAAAAAAGTTTGGTTCACCAATTCACCAACTCCTAGTTAGGTCCTGGGTAAGCTAAAGAAAGGAGTATCCTATCTCACAATGAAGTTGTTGCCGAGTAACTATTATCAAGGAAGATTCTATATTATCCTTGGTAGGTATTATTTAGGTGGTTCTGGAGATTTCTAACCGCTAGCTTTTAAGTTTGTTATTTACTCATTCATTTCGTTTCAGAGAAAAGAAGATGTCACGTAATGGTTCGCTAAAAGTACTTGACCACGCGCTGGCCGGGCCGGACGGTCGCGACAACTGCAATAAGTTCGTCGATATCCTGGGACTTCGCACTGTCTTTCCGCTTTTCATGAAGACGCCCAAACGGAAGAGGGTGTTAACTGTTGACCAACATGAAGGTATGAACACTTTCAACGAATTGTCTTTTTAGCGCAATGTAAATATATTGTTGATTTGATATGACTAAATACAATGAAAATAATTCAGGTGCGTAATACTATTTATTATACCTTTTTCAGAGCATGTGGTATCAATAATAGCGTCTATGTTGCGGAACTGCCAGGGTGGTCAGAGACAGCGACTGTTGGCGAAGTTCACAGAAAACGACCTCGAAAAAGTTGACAGACTTTTAGAGTTGCATTTCAAGTACATGGACAAAGTAGACCGCACCGAAAAGGAGATGGAGGTAAGTGAATGCCGCAATATTTTTAGAATTCAGAAGGCATTTAGTATTATCTGTTTTTTCTCTTTGCAGCAAGAAGCAGAGGATTTGGACGACGATGCGCAGTATTTGAAACGATTATCGGGTGGTCTGTTCACGTTACAACTAATAGATCGGATAATTTTAGAGGTAAGTAAAGACCTTATGGATCCTTGACGAAGGCAGACGCTTAATGCAAGTCGTTGCTTTGACAATTCTGACTTGTTGATCTACTCTTAAATTCCTACCACCCACCGCCCAACGTGTAACGTACATCCCACCGGCTAGAAATACAAAGACCTGCCAAATTTTTATTTTAATGCTTAACAGCATTTAAATCGGTTTGTTTCCTCAGGTATGCACCGCAGGTCCGCCATCGATAAAGCAGCGAGTGCAACGAGTCTTGTCACTGCGCGGTGGATCTTTGAAGATCATTCGGCATGTCATGAGAGGTAAGCATGTGTTAAACTTTAGTGCCAAGACAATCTTCACTGTCTGTGAAGAAGAATAGAGGATGTTCCTTATATGAAATGCCACAATTGTTGTTATTTCACGAAGACGTTATAGCTTATACTCGTAGTTTATACCAAGCACGCGTCCTAGTTTATACTATTATAGAAGGAAACTAACAGGAGACATTATACAAACATTAGTCTCGCGGTGGGAATTGATCCCTCATCTCCTGCGTCTGGGCGGGTCTTCGCCCTCAGGAAAAGCTGAAATGTTCTCTTAGATCAATTCTTTTTATCTTTCGTCAGAATACGCGGGTAACCTCGGAGACGCCGGCAGCGAAGAATGGCGTCAGCAGGAGCAGCAGCACATACTGCAACTTGTGGACAAGTTCTAAATTGAAATGTGTTCTAATGTGTGTAAAATACTATTCCAACTAAAATATAGGTTTAATTTTGATATAAAATGTAATTTGATCCCTAACATGTTTGTTTCTGTAGGTAATTAAGAATTGGAAAAAGATAAGATAAACAGTACAATAACTTTATTGAATGAATATTGAATTAATGTCCAGAAATAACATAACAATATACTATAACATACACAACACGTTAAAAAACAATGCAGTCACAGATTGCATCGTCGCGCGTGATTTATTAAACTCAAACTAATATAAAACATACCACATCATGATTTTGTGCTCGCTATAAAATACATCAATCTAGTTTAATAGGTAACTTTTAAAGTTAAATAAGTACTAATTTACAAACCCATAGTCCCGTTACATTAAATAATATTATAATCGATGTGCTAATTTCAGATAAGTACATGTATTTTACTGCCAAGTCACTTCGGCAAAAAGGGCGACCAAAACTAGCTTACAATCTGACGTCTATTCCCGTTGGATAGATATCATTGCTCCAATTGAGCTAAAATATCCTTGCCTCTCAAACATTGCAAAATGGCTTTGAATTGTCCATGTGATGATAATTTGCTAAATCGCACTTTTACAACCATAGTCAGTCATAGACGGTGACATTCCATCCACCTCACTATCTCAATAATATTATAGACGCGAGAGGTTGTATGGATGTATGGGATGTTTGTTGCTCTTTCACGCGAAAACTACTGAACAGCTCTGGCTGAAACTTGGAATATACATACTTTATGACCTGGAATAACACATAGGCTACTTTTTATCTAGGTAGGTGTTAGCCGCGGCCGAGTAAGCTTGTGTTCAATAAGTTGTGATCATCTACATTTGTTTTTGTTTGTGTCATTTATTGGGGCAAATTTAAGTGGTTCATAATATTATTATATAAAGCACTGTTTTTTTTAGGTTTTAAAAGTGCGACGCAATAATTTTATGCCAATGTTAAAACATCACTTACACATGTATCACATTGGTAAAACAACGCAGTATTGCTGTATTCCATTACTCTATGATGTAAATTATTATAAATACTTTAAGCTTTAGTACCTACACCACACACATGACCATCAGGTTATCAAACTATTGGTGTATCAATATAAATAGAAAATTTGAAAATCATCAGTCACCCTAACCCATGTGTATGAAAAATATCATCATAGCATCCAAATGCTTTACAGAAATCGGACTATCATGTTAATAGATGATAAAAATTCATAATAGGTACTTTAATGAAGCCCAACACTACTTTTTTGATTTAATATCTAAACAAAATTAGCTAAAATTTATCATAATTAAATCAGTGTTTGTACATTCTATAATACATACTATAAAATGTATATAAACAAGCTATAAAAATGAATTGTTATAAAAGTTATCATAATCACTCAACTGAATACTATGTGGATAAATGCTAGAGTACTTTACTCGTTAGATGGGGTACATGCATATATTTAGCGACTGCTTCTATACAAATAAAGACAGGATGCTAGAGTACATTCTATCTATACACTTGTATTCAGAGCATGTAGACTGTGAAAATAAATAGGATATGATTAATCTTCTCTAATATGAATCATTGGATTAAGTAAGATATTAAAACCGTCCATAGCTTCCCGTCTGTATTTGTAAAAAATTATCTTTTGTACAAACCCACAACATTGGTAAAATGCTTTTTAATATCACTGGAATGCTAATAGTCTGTGTACGATCATACCTATTCTGTGTCAACATAAATTCCTAAGTTAAATATCTAAACATTTATTTAAATCTCGAAGTAAACTACGTAAGGCAACTCTGACTACATAACAATAACTATAGTCGGATCCGAAAGTGTTTGAGCGCAGCCAAAAAAATCATACAAATCACCCTTACCTACGTTGTACCAAAGGTAACATCCGTGTAGTAAGTAGGTATAAAAACATTTCATATCAAATACTTGGATGTGGCCTTGATTTCTTCTATTTTATTGATAACCTCAGACACCTCTCACAAAAGCTATTTTTAAGATTATAATCGCAATTATGTTGCGAAGATAACTCGATGACTGCAGTGTTTAAGTTGAATGAAGTCGCGGCGTGTAGCTATGACATCAACTTAATTTAAAAATCGTTGGCGACCTCCGGGCGGTGTGGAAAAAAAGTATCTTTGGCTGAGCTCCTTACTAATATTAGGTTAGGCAGTTCGCAGACGATCAATTATTTGGTGTTTTATGAATTTTGATACCACTCGTTCACGCCGCGTTATGTAATGTAAATCATAACTTAGTGATCCATTTTGTTTCGTAACAAAATGGATTACTAAGTTATGGTTTCCATTGATCACCTACTACGGCTTACCTAAAATCTAATTCAAATAAGACGGATACTAAAGACATTCACGCGCCGGTAACTGATAATTTTTTGTAACTTACACAAGGCCCCATATTGCTTATCAATTGCATCGTTCGTGTTGATTATCCGTCCAATCTGAATCATACTTACATCACCGACAGACAAGTGCGTTTAACACACAAAAGGCACTACACACTTGCGATATTGTGGCTAGCACTCCTATAGAGCTCCTCATCTAGCACATCTTAGTGAAGGCCGTTGGAATGTCCTCGTTGGTTTTGGAGACGTTGGTTCCGCCGAGAAGTGTGGGCGCCGGGAGCGTGCCAGACTGGATGCCGTGCGCTGTCTTCAGCAGGTCGTAATTGATTTTCTCAGACACAACAGAGTCTTTCCTGCGAATTCAAATACCGTTTAAAAAGGTTTCAACAGCAATTAATAATAACGTGTTGTGTAACTACCATTGAATTACTATACTAAAGAGTCACAATCTAATAGCTGACAACACTCAAAAAATGTCCGTGCAAATTCAATGTTCTACAATGGCATTTGACATTTGAATGTAGACGTTATGTCATTTGTTTTAATGTTCAATGTCGCTTGTACGCAAAAAAAGTAAAACTCGGCTCACTACGTAGCTTGCGCCGAGTTTTGGCGCGGACATTTTATTTGTCTGATTGTGGCTCTATAGATTGTACCTCAATGGTTACTAGAAAGATAGTGTTATCTACAGAAACACTGAATATAACATGGGAAATTCTCTCAGTATTCGAAGAATACATTATTCCAGATTAAGATGTAGAAATCCGGAAGAAGTCGGCGCGGCCGTCTTTATAACGTGCCATGCCACGACACGCCCGCGCCACACCGGCGCCTTTTCTATCTGACCTGCGCGTTGTGGAGCAAGGAATACAATGATGAAAGGAATACTCCTTACTTATAGTCGGCATGTGTAGTGACAAAGTTCCTCATCCAGGTGGCCATAGTGGAGATCTCCCCGGAGGCGCGGCGCTGGATCAGCTTGAGGTACTGCTGCACCGAGCAGTGCGTGTCCGCGTCCACGTCCATGCCGGACAGATAGGACTCGATCAGAGGGATCAGGCCGGGGAAGATGCCGTCCTGATAAACAAAAATATTTATTTATTTAAACCCGACTTGTCCCAATGGCAAAGGTTCATTCTTCTCATTTTCCAGACTTTCGATCTCTAGTTGGCCAAATTAACAAATTAATCGTTTTTAAACATGATCAGACATTTTATTAGTCGACTAATTAATTTTGCTGCAGATCTCACCAACGCTTCGTGAGTTATTATCAAAACAAACAACAACCCACAAAATTGCTAAATGCCAAAAAAATTTCGCGCTCTGGATCAAAACTAATGGAAAAATACAAAATACATAGATAGTAAGCCGTACCTTTCCATTAACAATTTCATCAATAGTCATCTCGGCATACTCCTCGGACGCTTCTTTGGTTTGTGGCGCGACACTGCTAGGGGCACCCACATTTCTTCGCCACCAGAACTTCTGGCTTAGACAAGCGCCTCTACGCTGAGCGCGTTGCATGTTTTCGTCTACCTGTGGACAGAAACATTATTTTTAACCGACTTCAAATAAAGGACGAGGTTCTATGATCCAATGTATTTTTTTATTTATGTTCACCGATTATATTTTGAGGAT
This sequence comes from Xanthorhoe designata, assembly GCA_963582015.1. Classification (NCBI taxonomy): domain Eukaryota; kingdom Metazoa; phylum Arthropoda; class Insecta; order Lepidoptera; family Geometridae; genus Xanthorhoe; species Xanthorhoe designata. Next base: position 8,296,567 of record OY757033.1, read on the forward strand.
CTGATGAGGAAGGAAGGAGGATCGGTCGAAAACAGACGTGATCGTGATTGTATGTTAATTTATGAAAATATATTCGGGAGTTTGAAGAGCCTGAAAACGCCGGGGGTTTTTCATTAAAATTTTAATTAATTTATAACATAGTAATAATAGTCTCATTGTTAACAGACTATTACTAATTTCCCATTTTAACCTAATAATTTCCCATTTCTTTGAAATCAATCACTGATAATAACTGATATGATAGCTTATAACCTAATCAAAGAAATGGGAAATTATTAGGTTTAGGGTTAGCTTACAGTAGTTTTTTTTTTTTTTTAATCTCGTTCCTTTGACGTGTAATGAATCAGTCTCTTTTTTCTTTTATTTCTATCTACGGGGGTTTACAATCTTAATACGTACCCTTTTGGGTCTAGGAGCTTATTTTATAATTACTTAGTTTAAGTTTATACTTACATTAAAATTTTTGCATTTGACTTAAAATTAGTGGTGGTACTATATTTTTATTTCTTTGTTTTTGATTACATTCTTACAGTAGTATTGAATGCTATCCGCGATACCGAGTCAAGTGTACAAATGTATGAGAATCCAGAGCAGTGCCTCAATACTTGACCCAGTAGCGAGGATAGTTAACTATACCACTTGAAAACTGATGATACAGATGAACCCAAAGCTTCCACGGCTAATATTTTTTCGGCCAAAAAATGATGTGAAAACGTGGAGGCCATATTTAATCAGCAGTGAGTGGATGGGGGCTGATAAGATAGCTTATATTATATTGTTTCTATCTTTGGGCACTGGAAAAAAATAAAAATCCTGTTTTACAGCCGGTTTCTCGAACGCAGATCATGGTGAAATCACGTGACAATTGTCAAATGAGGAACAAATTCGACACTGTCACGTGATTTAGCCGGCTGTTAGTCTTGTACGTTAGATTAAAACAAAAATTATATCAGCGGACATAAAGCGGCCACTATAGATATTTATTAGATGAACACAATATTTTTTATAGAATTGATTATAGAATTATTAATTATTCAATGCTGTATGTATGATTGATGTTTGAGGAAGTCGATGGATGAAGATGGTCTCTGTAAGTGGATAACGACAACAAATGCTAATAAATATACGTAACGCGGAAGCATAGCATTCGTTTGAGTTATTTAACTAAAATTACGAGGTTTTTCAACTAAAGATTCTCCAATCAGTCATGTTTTTAAGTACTTGGTCAATTGAATTCAATAAGTAGTTAAGATAACAAACTACTATTACGTATGTATGTATGTGAATATAAACAAAAGAGAACATGCTTATTGACAAGCCTTTTCTAAGATATTATTTAGATCCTGGCTAGAGTATTATCCATACGATATTTTGTCTAACTTTTGATTATCTCAATACAGGTTCACGTGTGTGTGGTGTGGATGATTTATTAATGTAAGGTTTCACTTGAAATTGTATTATTACAATAGGTACGTATTTAATCTTACGGCCGAACGCTGAAACGCTATGTAAATGATGCTTATTTTCAATTAAAGTTTGTGTATTACAAAACTCAAATATCGACCTCTATATCGAGTTCAGTGTAGGCTGGGAGGAAGGAAGGTCGTGTAGTGATAGGTTTTACAATAGGCTACTAAATCTGAAAGTAGGAAAGTCTTAAGTAGTCAAGACCCTTAAATATTTATGTACTTCAGTATTCGGGCATTAGTATGATCGATTAAAAAAGTTTTAGTTACCTTACTAATCGGCATAACAAAGTTGAGGTTGTAGGAGAGTATAACACGAGTTAGCAGCACCACGAAGCAGACATAGGCCGCGTTCTCGAAGTCGGTGAGCTGCGCCTCGCACGGGCGGAACTCGACGCGCCAGCCGATCGGCGAGTTCGGCGGCGGAGGCTTGAAGCGCATTGTCTGCCAGTTCGTCGACTGAATGTTCTGTAACAATATTTTAATCTATTCACATGCTATTCACTAGACAACAATAATAATTGGAGAGTTACAACTTTCCATCTAACACATAGACCGGGCTATGTCTCTTTTTTTGCGAATTCGAAAGAGCCACAACTATTTAGCAAATAGCCACATGCGGCTCGCGGGTAACCGAAGGGGCCGGTTTTAGTACTATGTACTTCAGCGTCGCCCCCAATTAAAGGAACATTGTAACGATCAGCCCGCCATTTTTTTTAAATCATGATTAGCGTCGCCCTGGAGAAGGTGTGTATGATTTTGGCACCCCCTGCAACTGTAACCTGACGCCTTGGTCGGTCGCTCAACAGCGCTCTACCCTAACTCCGCTACTGTTTGCCAACTCCTGCACTAGGGGATAAATGTCCCGTAATATGTCATTGGATTTCCGAGTGGGAGTCTGCGTCAGACTGTCTATTATAGACACGCCACGTTGCCAGACATATAATATGTCTGGCAACGACGTCAGCTATTGTCATTCGAAACTTCTTACGAACATAATTATCTTAAAATAACTTTTTTATATTTTAAAGTACTGCTTATTTTTGCAAACACAATATGGCACAGTCTTACACATTATCGCATTTTGCAAAATCGAATGATGGTGATGGATGTGTTGAATTAATAACTGCAGTTGGCAAAGCTGCCTATTTATCTTTACGTAGCCAGTTTATCTGCCATAGAAAATTGATTCAACAATATTCATACCTACCATATACGCCTTGATTATTACCACAGATAAAAGAATACTAAGTACAGATGCCGCACGTAGAACAAAAAATCTACCCTTCATTTCGGGCGATTTTCTTCGGGCCAGATAACCTTACATTCCGTCAGCGCGAGATGGCGTTCCCGTCTTGCCCTCAATCGAGATTTCTTAACTCCATCTAGTAGTGAGTGGTCTTGCCCGCAATCGAGATTTCTTAACTCCATCTAGTAGTGAGTGGCTTGAAGCCGCATCCACTCACTACCAGATGGCGCTAGCAGTTTTAGTGTCATAATTTTAAACTTTATCTTCATTGAAATAATACATAGTATCGCTTGAGAAACTAGAAAATGTTGCTCTTTGCACAAGAAAACATTTGAAGTGCAATCATTAAAATTATAGCTATCTATTTCATTTGCGTGCTGTTTCATATCTTTTGTTTTTCAGTAAAACTTGTCAATGTGTGTTTTTTTACACTGTTTTACATTGCTTGGAACATAATATTTATACCTAACGCAAATTACTATGAACGTATTCTTTTATGTGTGTATGAACGAACGTAATTAGGTATCTGTGTTTAATTTAGGAATATCATTGTTTGACCAGTGATCGGAATAGGTAGGTAGATAGAGTAGGTTATTTACCTACCTACTTACTTACAGAAACTAAACTACTACATATTTACATAACTGTACAAAATACAATTAGAACCAGTTGAGCCACCTAAGGATCGTTACAAACGATCTATAGGTAGCTCAACTGATCCAAACCACTGCCAGACGGAAGCGTGCCCAAGACACTGGCAGCATTGCCGCGCTGGATGGCGATGCTGATCTTTTGAGCCAAATAAGTGCCAGCCCTCGGATCACGCGTCGACATCAACATCATCAACATCAACCTAAGTACTTACTTATATAAAAAACCAGTGTGGAAGTTGATTACTTATATAATCAGTAGGTAAGTACCTACCTCTTCTACAGTCCCGGGATGTTGATAATGATAATTATTAAATCCCGAGATTTTAAAATCATGTGAAATTCGCTTTATTTAAGTAGGTACCTAAGTGAAAAAATGAGTAACTGGTTGGCATGGTATGGCCATGTTACGAGAAGAGAAGAATGGCATGTAAATAGAAGAGCTTAGTGCTTGATATAAGTAGGTAAGTACTTATTATACTTACCTACATGCATGTGGATGGATATAATTATGGGTAGAGCGAGAAATAAAGTGCAATTTAAATAAAAGCTTTTGAAAATAAACCTACCTACCCTTTCAAACATAAAAATATTTTTTCAAATCGGTCAAGGCGTCCTTGAGTAATCGGGGAACATAATAAATAAAGCGAATTGAGAAACTCCTCCTTTTTTGAAGTCGGTTAATAATTTGAAAAGTTAGATTTACTTATTCATAATCGCACATTTCACGCGCGCCCCCAAGCGGACCTCCCCCTCCCGCCCGCCGCGCGCCGTTGTCACCACCCCGCTTGCATTCTTGTTTAAAATGTTTACGAAAAAAAATAAAAATATAGGTACTTACCTTTTTTATACCTACCATTTGTACCTATATTATTTTATTCCAATAAATTATGAGGCAGTAATAGGTAAGTAGGTACCAACGTCTCAATTTGTGTATCTTTTGTCAACTGGAACTCAATTTTTATGTTCAAATAGAAAAAAAAAGAAAAAAAGAGTGCAAAAAGATCACATTGGGTGCACTGACCTGAGCTTGCGATTATCAATTTCATATCAAGGGCTGTGACCACTAGGCCAATTTGATCGTACTTCTTGCGACGAAAATATCAAGCAGCCTGTCAACTCGCTAAAAACGAGTCAGTGCATGGCATGCACGGGCGTCGCTCGAGTTATGGCGTTAAGGCGCATTCATGTAAGTACCTACCTACTTAAGTAAACATCCACCCACACATCCATAGGTACTTCTCTATCCATCTAATTTTATCCATCCATTTTTACAAACTTTCGCATTTATGATATTAGTTTATAGGAAGGATTATAAAATACCTACCTACCTACGGTAGACGTAGGTAGGTAACAAAAATATTGGTAGGTAGGTAGGTAACTATTTACCTAAAATCATACCTAGGTAGGTACCTACAATACCGAATCCCCAGTAGGTACCTACCTATAATATGTGGTAAACGTAAGTAAATTCAAAAGATAATCAAAAAAGTCTATGCGTCCAATTTACATAAACAACGCATCGCGCGATCAGTCGCACAAAAGCGCACGCAACCTCCTGTGAGAATTTTGAGATGCATGCACCGACAATCTATCTACCTACCTACCTATGTTATGATGCACGTGAGCTCTCCATAGTAACATACTACATACCTACCAATTTTAGATAACAAGATATTTTTAGCTCTAATTCCGTATAAATTAACTACTATAAAGTACCTACTGTGGGTGGTTTAGATCAAATCGAATTTGGTGGCTACCTAGTAAACACAGATAATAATATTATCTGTTAACTATAAACGCGCGCCCCGGCTTTAGTGTAGCTAACTGGCGTCATCTAGAGGCGAGTAGCAAAATTTAACGTCACTCTACGTTAGTTTCAACTACTTGATTGCTGAATCGGGTGAATCGGGCCATTTTGTTACGTAGTTCCAATATTTGCCGCTAGTGTACCATATTTTCATTTTATTTTGTAGAAAAAGATCTAGGACATGATTATTGAATTTCTATGTACTAAAGAAATATAAAGAAATATGATTCTGGCAAAATTTAGGCATTTTCATAAATTTCCAGAGACTTTATTTCGAAATAGCAACACGTAACGCCATCTATTCATTTGTTTTTGGAACTACAACCATCTTATAAGGGGATGGGATACCATGTTATTACTACGCCAATCTAATCAGGCGGTAGGTACGTGCTCTGTCGCTTTTCAAAACACGACATGCTATTAGTCTTGTTTCTTTGTAGGCAAATTGTAATTCGTTTTAAAGGTAGAAAAATTTCGGCAGCCTGTTTTGTTGGTTTTAGCGCATCGCACGGAACTAATACCTAACTAGGAGCGTGACAGTGTCAGAGTTTTACAGATTTATCTATTAGAATAAAATAGCAAGTTTAGGCATTTATAGCGGCAGGCAAGAAGTGCTTGTGCTAGCTGAATTGTACTTTGTTGCGTCGTCGTAAAAGTAGCTATTTATATAAATGTTTTCGCGAGCTTCTATACCTGTTCAATTATGTATTATGTGCTAACTTGCCTCGAAATGGTCGGTGTCGTTCTTATCGTCCTGGTGCACTTTCTCAGAGAAGAGCGAGACGGTGTCGCGTATGAAGAGATGCGCGACATGCATGGCCAGCGGGTGGTCGATGCCGCCCTCGCGCAGGCGTCGGTAGATCGCCGGCTCGTGCGTTATCGGAATGTCGTTGTATCTGTAACAATAACATCTCTATAATGTCTAATATAAATAAGAAAAAAATAAACCAAGACGGTGTCGGCCTAAAGATTTGCCACTGAATTGTTTATGTTTTTTTTCATTACTTTTTAGGAGAGAAAAAAAATCATAGCATTCGAAATTTTAGAATTATGTATGTATTAGGTTACTGGCGCAGAAGATTTACAACAAATAAACATTCGTTGCAGTATTCTGAAATGGATAGCAAGAGTGGCTCGCTTTTTTCAGTCTGTTGCCGTAAAACCTAAAGCCGTTCGAGAATCGTAGCAGACTCATGGACGGGCACCGAAGTGATTCTATTAGAGTTCCGTTTTTCTACTGAGGCACGAAACACTAAAACTTACAGCAGTTTCTGCGTCAGAACATCACTTACTTCTCATGCTCCGGCGACAGGTAAGAGTCAATAGAATCGTATCTTGACTTCTGAATCCGGAACTTATTGTTACGCAGCGGTTCCAAGGAGCGCTCTTCACGCGTGCGGCAGTCCACCGACGCGGAGATCACGTTCCAGCGACAGTCCACGTCGGTTAGGAAACCGCGGTATATTGGGGACGCCGCGGATAGCGCCAGCTGAGAGAATAACACACATATTTGTCTGTTCTGTAAATACGCAGGCTTTTGTAAGAAGATAAACATAAAAGAATTAGCCAATTCGTTCATGAAGATAGATTATTGTTTAAGACCAAAAGTGGAAGAAGTAAATACTATATTTCGTCGTAGAAGTAAATAAGTATTATATTTGTCACAATATTAGTCAACTAACGTTTTTTATTTAACTACGGTGTGGCTGTGGATACTCACCATGATGGGACACAATGGCGCCAGCTGGTCATATAGCGTGCGAGCCTCGGTGATACAACAAGCTTGGAAAGTAAGTTGCAGACAACAACAGCCCATGCCGAAGCCCATAGCGTCCATATACACGCAGTCGGGGTCGGCCGCCTTGTCGCGCTCGCTTGAATCATCCACCGGGATCTTTGTGTTCACATCACGGAACACTGCCAGAAGAGGAATACATATTTTTCACTTTAAGTGTGTTTAAAAACGCAAAGAAAATACAAATAAACTTTGCAATCAAGGACCGCGGAAGTACTTCACAACGGGGGAAGCAAAAACAGGACACTGGAGGATAGCACAGAGAAACTGCAGCCCCCCAGTTAGATGTATGGAGGGAGGGGGGGGGGGGGAAGCATTTCTTCGCTGCCCTTCCATGGTCCCTGTATGCAATTAAGCAAATAACAGTATTACAGTAGCGATTTGTTTACTACAACAAACAAAGAAGACACCGTCAAGTAAATGACCGAATAAATACTACCCACTCATGACTACTTCAAAGATATAATTATGTTGTTGTCATTAAACTTTGACTAAACATTTTACAATAAACTTGATTTATGATAAAATCGAGCTGGATGCGCGGAATTACATAATTGCTGTTAAGATGCTGTAAGATAAACTCGAGGTACTTAGATGATAGAAAGAGAGAGATGCGGAAATTGAATTTTTAGGAGTTACCTGGTAAATTAATAGCGACTTTTTCTCCTCTTCTTTCTCTGATGTTAGAAGTCAATGTTTTGAAGCGCGGATGTCCTTCGAATATAGCGTTATCGGGAAAGTATAGGGACCTAGTCACTCCTTCACTTGGCGTTGGTGGGCATGGGGGGCTTGTGAAGTTTAGACAACCTAATCTGAAAATAATACATTTCGTTTACTTGACATCTTGATCAAAATCATGATACATTTAAAGCAGTTAAAAAATTATAAACTTGGTATAAAATAATAATTGCTATGGCTGGCACTGATTGTATTAAGTACTTATAACATCAATGTTTATACGATTGTAGACGTAGATAAGTAATACATCTAGGAAAGGTAAAAATTTACAAAACCCGTTGTAGGAATTCAAAATTTAACAATCGTTTTTAAAAACCTTGCATCATGAAAACCAGCGTTTGTACTTTTTACATTTAATAGCTTTTGAATATGTTACCTAGGAAAGTTAGTGATGCTCATAATAACTTCTCCATCTTTCAACAAAGTGCTGGCCTCTGCTCTTCTGTACTGCATGTTAGCCTCTACAATATTGAAGTGGGCTAGGAGACCTCCGTACGGTTTTCCAGGTGTCCCTTCAACCATGTAACCGCCATATTCTGGGCGCCATAGGGACTTCACATCTAAATAAAATTATATAAAAACAGTCAATAAATAAAACAAACAAGCGCGAGCTGAGGTATTCGTAATTGTAGAAATAAAAATTATTATAATTAAATTAAAACCTAGGTACAGTATAATCCTAAATACATGATGTGTACGGTGTGTACCTATTTGACTGATAAAAGTAATTCTAATGAAGTGATATTACGCAACAGACGCACATGGCGACATTCTTAATAATAGTCCAGTTTACGAAACATGGAATTTGAGACTTTCATAAACTGTTGTAAGTTATGATTTGCACTGCACCAAGAACAATGACCATCAGTTAGACTTTTAACTAACGTTAATTGTTTGATAATAACCAGTAATTAGTGTGTGAAAACTAAAGATATAAATCAGTCGAAACAAATTTTGATGTCTTGGAGACCTTCTATTTTCCATTTCTAATGTTAGTAAAAATAGTCCTACTAAATAGATATTACGAAAGTTTGTATGGATGTTTGTTATTCTGTCGCGCAAAATCTACTGAATGGATTTGGCAGAAACTCGGAAGATCGTAAACAATGTCTTTATGACCTTGAATAAAACAAAGGCTACTACATTTTGTTAGTACTAGATAAAGGAGATCCCTTAATCGTCCTTGGTACTACGTACAACGGAGCGAAACCGCGGGATATTTAATCCAATTTCTTGAGTAGGTATCCATCCAGCTAAGTGTACATACATTGGATAGCAATAAATCGAGAAACGCTCGTGGCGAAGCTTGCTAAGACGTTCTTGATAGATCGTCGAAGTTAAGCAACGTTCTGAGCGGTCACTACTTGGATGGGTGACCGCAAGTGGCATTTTCATCTGAGCGCTTCCGTGCTTCGGAGGGCACGTTAAATTGTCGGTCCCGGCTTTTAAAGACGTTAAGCCATGACGGAGGCCTTTAGGCGGCCTAAAAACTCCTTCACCAGAATTGGCCACTTGCTCATACGAACGAACGAGGATAAAATCTATTCAAATGCTTGATAAGATTTAATCCAAAGTTGTTGATGTGCTGTGATGATTATGACAAAATAGATTTAAAAGTGATGAAGTCACCATTTCAATGGCAATGACTTAGCATGACTTTGCTAATATTTATTTAAGTCAACTTCCTGATATCATAGGTACATTGGTATTATCCTTGGTATTATTACTTACGAGTTTGCTCAGCAGATGGGGCATGACCAGCAAATATTATATTTAGTGCCTCCACATCTCAGTACCTATTCCCATTAATTACCAGCCTAAATGAGTCAGACTGTTTTAAAATATATATTTTTTAATGCAATTAAATTAAAATACTAGTAAGTAGGTACAGGTACTAAGTACTTACCCAAGTTATTTATTTACATGTTTTTGCGAAAACAAAACATTAGAATACAACTAACATAACAACTAAACAATCAAACTCATGCAATATCTCTCATGTAGGTAGTCTCATGTAGTCCAAACTTCAATTAGATCAACAAAAAATATAATTATTATATAAAAGAAATCTAATCTATCGATCTAATCTAAAACCTTTGAACGAATTCTTGTATAATACATTACAAAATATAATCTAAATCTCGGAAAAGGCTCCAACGATTTTCATGAAAAGTATGCAGGGGGTTTCGGGGGCAATAAATCAATCTAGCATATTTAGCTTATCTAAACCGGTCATCGGTCATTTGAGTACCTACATAATCTCGATTGTAGACAATCTCTTGGATCATAGGGCATTTGTTTTACTTCTTTCTATACCAAATAGAATGAAGTAAAACAAATGCCCTTTGATTGTTGTCGATCGAGCGAGCGAAGATCTTAGGGTGTTACCAGAACAATCGATCGACCGTCAATCGACGTTATCGATCGATGGCAGAATGGACCAGTCGACATCGATCGATATTTTTTTGGTATGGTAGAAACCATCGATCGACGTCTACCGCTCCGTGGTGACGATCGATCGATTGGTCTGGTAACACCCTTAGTGGCAACTTGGCCGATTTTGCTTTTTTTTGAATATTTAACTTTTTTGTGCTAGCATAACTATCAAACCTTTATAACTAATCTGCACTGACACTTAGTAGGTTTATAGATGGCATATGGCAGTTTGCTGGTAATCATAAATATACCTATAGACTTAACTAAGGGATTTTAAAGGTATTGAGTTCTTAAGGTATATTGATAGTATACATATAGATGAGTTCCCAACATGGTAAAAATGTATAAAACCGTTTTATTTGCAGTCATTTTCTTCCTAGTCGATTTACAAAAAAAATAGTGCCTTTTATAAGTTTATTCATATCACCTAAATAAAAATCTCCATGTTTAATATATTATTAAAGTTGAAATTTTACCAAAAATTAAAATTATTGCAAATTGTGTTCCTATTTATCTACAATTGAAGACAATATTAAAGATCTTTATTTACTGTTTGTGCTATATTTAATGGTGCTTTCTGCAATGCTTTCTATTGATAACTGACAAATTCACTCAGATTTATTATATTTCGGCAAACTGAGCTGTCAGTAAAAGGTGTTGCCTTACATTTTGAGGTCCTACAAGAATAAATGATTTTTTCTTTCAAAAAAAAAAAAAAAAAAAATTTTTCTTTGTGCAGATGAATGGCGAGCAGTGATTTCTCTTTAGTATTATACCTTATAAGAATAATAAGAATAAATATCTTATCTTAATTGTGATAAGAGCTATTCACTGTTTGTAGTAGTGTGTACAGTGTAGACTGACTAGTTGTATGATATAATATTATATCATACAAGATTGCATTTGTAATCTTGTATCTTTGCTATTATTACATAAATACATACATAAAATCACGACTCTTTCCCATGGGGGTAGGCAAAGACTACGGATCTCCAGTTGCTACGATTCTGACACACCTCTTTAGCCTCATCCACTCTCATATTTAAGGTTTAATTAAATTTAATTTTAAGTACTTTCTTAACAAACAGTTAAATATTATTTTCTTTAGCTTAGTTTATTCTGTAATAAAGTTTCAATAAGTAATATGTGTTCGCAATAATTATGTTTAAAATCAATTTGAAAACTGAAAAACCTTTTCATTCCCCAAAGTTTACATAACACAAATGCTAGTCATGGTATAAGTACTTTGGTCAAAGTCATTGCAAATAAACCATTAGTCACTTCAGATACACATGATGGTAAATTTATTTAACTGAAATGTTTTCCGGCTGTTAGAAATTGGACTAAGAATATCATATTTTATGTTATGATTCATAAAATGTTCTTACTTGTTAGCCAATAAATTATTTTGAAAATAACTGTCATATAGAAACTTACTCTCTGGGTCAGCAAGTTCTTTTTCTTGTAGTATAGGCAAAAGTTCGCTGGCTCTTAGACTGACAGTGGCTCGCTGATTTACATCATCAAACTTTACGATGATGTATTCCACCTAAAATAATAATAGAATAAGTGACCTAATGTGGTGCAATTCCAATCATGAAATTATAAAAAGAGATTATAATTATAATTATATTATACATGTATGAATAATAAATAGAGGAATATAGGAATATTTTACAAAAAATAATTAGCAAAAGCAGCTGAATTTTTTATTTGTTGTTCCAATTGCCTATAAATAAGGTTTTAAGTTTTTTTTATGAAGTTTTACAGCAGCTTACCTCATCTCCCCATTTGAGCACATCACCTGTGCGGTCCTGAAGTTTTTTATAAAGGTTAATGAATTGCTCTATCCCGTGATGACGGACATGTTCCGCCAACGCCTTCGTCTCTTCCCATGTAAGTGGACTTCCTTCAGTGAGTAGACCCATATTTTTTACTGGGGTTTTATAAAAATTGGAGCTAAACTTGCACAAGCTTCTCAAAGCTTTAGCACCAAATTTAAATGCTTCTAAGTTTACACAAATGTTCATAAAATTCTGAATGCCGGATGCGAGGCTATAGGAAAAACATGGGAAAAACCAAAGCCACGATTACCAACTAGAACACTTTTTTACACAAACATAACGAATAAATTGTTATATTTTCACTTCCTATTTTACGCACAATACAAATACGTAATTCACAACGAGAAGTTCCAGACGTTTACAATGAACGGGTTTACAATGAAAATAACAACCTTGATTGACAAAATGTGAATTTATACTATACATACATACACCACACACACACCACAAGGCAAAAAAAATGAAATAAATGATTCGGCTCTGGCTGTCTAGAAGAACATCCGAAATATTTCATAGCTATTAAGAATTTTAGTAAAGATTGATGACAAATTAGATATTTATCTTACTCGCCCTAAGCCAATTTATATAGGATTGAAAGAGAAAATAGAAAATGGACTTAGATCATGCTTCATGTCATTAGCTATTCTATCGAGAAGTTGATCTTTTATTTTATGTCAATGTCAGTCAGACCAGACAGTCAGTGTCAGTTGTAAACTAAAATAAAATGTTTCGATTACACTTTACTTACTTACTTACTTTAGCTTGCTTTGCTTGGGTGGTGGAGAGTTGTGGATTGTAGAAAATTTAGAGGTTTTGTTTTGTTTGTGATTGTGGTCCATTTGTATTACTGAGAAGTGAGAACGTAGTTTCTTGAGTAATCATAATTGCAGTGTATATAATGTGAAGCGTACTAACTGAATTCTTCGTGAAAATAAATTGCTTTCACAATGGTGCCAGTGGCGATTGAAGGATGTACCCAAGGCGCCGAAGGTGGTGGAGCTCGAGGTGGCTCCATCTCACTAGCGTTACTTATTGATTTCATTGTGCAAAGAACTTACGATGAACTTACTGTCTTGGCTGAACTGTAAGTTTTGTTTTATTTTTTTACTGTAGCTGTGCAAAATGTAGGTAAATTTATTTATTTATTTATTTGAGTCTCCAACATTGTAAACACCAATACAAAACATTTAAAATAGACATACAAAAGAAACATGCCAAGTATTTTCTAAAAAAAATATGATTGAATTTTAGGTTGCCTAGAAAAACCGACATGGAACGTAAAATAGAAATTTACAAATTCAGTGCTCGCACCCGTCAGCTGTTTGTACGTCTACTAGCACTGGTAAAATGGGCCAGCAGTGCTACAAAAGTGGATAGATCAGCTCACATTATGGCTTTTCTAGATAAACAGGCTCTTTTGTTTGTTGAGACAGCTGATGTACTAGCAAGAGTGGCTCGGGAAACCCTTGTTCATGCCAGGTCAGTAGTCAAAGGTTTTAAACTTGTTTGTTTTTAGAATTCAAACAGAAAACTAAGTAAAATGGATATAACTTTTTGTTAGGCTACCTACATTCCACATGGCTGCTGCAGTGGAGGTACTTACTTTGGGCACATACAGTCGGTTGCCTGCTGTGGTCCGAGAACGTCTGGTGCCTCCACCTTCCCTGACTGCTTCTGAACGACGCAATACTTTGCGATCACTTGCACATGTTGTACGGCAAAGACTCACCACTGCATCTTTACCAAGTGATGTCCGTAACCTCAAGGTAATGCTATATTAAACTTATTCAATGAAAACTAAACAAAAATATTAGAAATATTTAAGTCTTATGAATCAGATTAAATTTTTTTATAATGTATTTTAGGTTGAAAATGGAAGAGCCACATTCACAGTTGGCCAAGAATACAGTGTCTCTCTCACAGTGATGGGTGATGCCCCGAATGTCCCTTGGAGATTGTTGGACATTGCTATACTCATCCAAGATAGTGAGACTGGTGGTAAGTGTATAACTTTTTCCCATGCTCCCTCCACAACTTGACTTTACTAATTTCATTCATATTTTTTGAGTTTTCCTAAACTATGTAAAAAGTTTTAGGAATAGCAAAATTAGGTAATAAAAAAATAAAAAAATTCTTGAAACAAAAACTATTATAACTTTGTGTGTTAGACAGTTCCCGCGTTTGGCAGGACATCTGTTGGATCAGCTAGTAAACAGATTTTGTTACAGACCAATATCTTTGTCAATCATGGTACCTACTGTTTTTTTGCAGAGGGAAAACCTTTAGTGCACACTTCCCAACTGGCATGGCTTAGAGGTGTAGCCCAGGCGCGCTTGGCCGCCGCTGGCCTAAGCGGCGCTCTCACCGCGCTTCGGTACTTCTGCCGTTCACTCTCCCTTGAACTGCTGTACACGCAAACTTTGCGACTCTGTCGTGACCGTCTATCGCGTCATTTGCAAGTGGACAGATATGTTCCTGGCCAGAAACTACAGGTTTCTTACTGGAGGTAAAACTCATCTTAGTATTTATCACTCAACATTTCTACTTAAAATTTCCGAAGTCTAATAATAATTAATCCTAGTCATGTTTATGCTATGCAGATCATCTGGATCATACTTTTTCAAATCATAGTAGTAAATGCATATATCCTTCTAAAAAACTGCTATCAGTACACAAATCTTTCTTCTTCAAGTAAAATTTGATTGTTATTCTCAGGGAACTGGGGTGTGAGCTAGGGTACCGGCTGATCATTGGCGCGGAGGGCGACTCTCTGTGCGTGTGGCATGTCCCCGCGCTGGCGGGCGGAGAACGAGTCGCCGCGGCTCTGACGCCGCACGCGCCCTCCATGGAGCGCTTGTTGGCTCACACGGTGCACGTGCGCTCGAGACAGCGACTGAACGATTTGAAAGTGCTGCTCAATGATCTAGGGGTAAGCTATACAAAACAAAGTAGGGCCCCGTACTTACTAGTACTGTACAATATTTAACAATAAATGTAATATAGAGCATTTTTTTTTGTTCTAGTTGATAGAAGTAAGAGACTGTCTCTTACTACCGCATACTAATAAGAGCACACTACGTTTTTCGAACGAGCACTTACTGCGCGTTGTGTAGCGCGACACCTGGTAGTTCGCAGAACGTTTTGGCAGATTGCATGCTTGCCGAAAAATACGCCATGTGCATAGGCACTAAACTAAATCACGTTGAATTCCAGGTGGAATGCAGTGTGGGTGGGTGGCCATGCGTGCTAGCGTGCTCCGTGGTGTCTCCTTGCCTCCGCGCAGAACAGTTGCTGGTGTCAGTGGGCGCGCACGGGGGCAGACTGCGGGCGCGCGTGCCGGCCTATCCGGGCACGCCGCGCATGCCTGACCTGGCCAACGCGCTTGCCGCCACTAATATACCGCTTATCAAGAACCTACTTACACACCTCAGGTAACAGATCCCTAAATTGTGAGTTGTGTCAGAAGACCTTAGTTAGGCCTTATCGCACCACGGTATTTAAATGACCTAACGAAACGTGTTTGAGACATGCTAAATCAGGTTCAAAAAGCATCATCAGCTCCTTTAAAAACATCGTTTGTATAGGACCTTAGTTGCAAATAAACCCCGTGTGATGGCCTATTACAGATGGTTTCGATTCGACATGTGAAACGTTGGTAGTAACAAAGTGGCACTTAGAAAACATTAACAGATATAACTTATTGCATTTTATTTAACCGCAAGTTTGCTTTCAGGTTCTGGTTGGTAGCACGACGATGTGAGAAGACGTTACAACACCTGCCGGCGAGCGTTTGCGAACATCTGCCGTTCTTGCACGGACCCAACCATCCGCTCAACAAGCTGTCCCCAGACCGACTCTACGTCACTCTGCATCGACATACAGACCACATATTGGTAAGCACTTAAGCAAGCTATCAAATATAATACTGAAACATGTGAACAAAACTAGATAACGAATTTCCATGCCTTTCAAAGGCGGATGCAGCATGGTATACTTTGGTACTTCATACACGTTGATGGTCAGTAGACCGTTAATCTTGAAAGGATAAGAGTATTGTAATGTTTATTCAGATAGTGGAGATGAAGGAAGTGGCTGCCGGCACTACAGCGACAACTAGCAACACTTCCAACAGCGGTAGCGCGTGCTCTGTCGCACTCTCATTCCATCTCGCGGGCGCTCGCAGATGTACTCCCGATGAGTGCGAAGATGAGGTAAGCATATTTTTATAATAAAAGTTTTTTTTTTCCATAGTACTGAGTATCGTGATTGATGAACATCACTTCGCCTGACGCGTCAAGTCAAGAGCAATGTGGGATGACTTGCAGAATTTTAATTCGCGTAATTTTTTTTATGAAGATAAAGATAAAGATAAAGATTTATTTATTTGTTCTGAATATGGTTATGTCACAAGCATGTTAGGTAGGTACATTAAATAAGTAGTTCTGCATATTCAGTCATTGTCATGACATACAAATAGTTAGGTAAGTAGGTATATTGTAATTAAAATTCAATTCACAATCATTGGTCATTCATTATTAATAACACAACAATTATGATTATATTGAAACAATAATTATGAGTATGAGTTAGTGGTATTTTCAAGTATAACTAAACACAACATTGTTTTGATTTAAAATGCCAGAAGGTAAGTAAGTTTGTGTGAGGAAATGGCAGCCCTAGATCTACGATTAGACGACCGGAGTATGGTACTCGCCCTTACTCTTTTTATCGTATCTCGTTTTTCTTACGTCATTTATGTTGTGCTTTGTTCTACAGAGCAGTCAGGCGACGGTGCCGGCGGCGGCGGCGCGTGCCTACCTCAGAATACATTCGCTGGTTGAATTAGATACTTTCACACTCACTCATGGACCATTCACGCCTCTCGATACGCCTGGTATGTTTTAATTTCGTACTAAATTAAGCATTATGCACGATTACAATGTTATAATAATACACCAACGCCGTGCGTACTAATCAGCTAATTTAAATACAATAGCAATATTGGATTTACCCACAGGCTTCCTATAGCTCAAATGGCGGCTAAATCTCTTATGGGTTCCGAAGTCAACAACCCTCATAGTTTCGCGATGTCCGTCTGTCCGTGGCTTTTATATTTGAAAACTGTAATTTGGCATGGAGATACATATTGATGACTGGCGTCACGCTGACAAAGTGCCCCCCCCCCACTTTCCTGCGAAACCGTCGTATTTGAAAATTAAAAAAAAACTACAGTAGTAGTCCTTAATGACGAATTGTGACGCTGATGTGCTGATGAAAGTGACGCTGTGTGAAATGTCCAGGTACATTTAATTATAAAAAGTGGAGAAATCAGGCATGCTCAGCCGTGGAGGGTCGCTAGTATGTGTTAATATAAAATGTTGACTGTTTTCTGTTCACACCTTGTTCACTTTGTTTACTATACTATTACTATACCTACGTGAAAACCTTTAATTGGCTTTCTGATTTTACTATAAAAACGAAACTGTTAATTAAGCTGTTGGTTTTCCAATAAATCTATAAATCTAAATCTATAATAATATGTGTGTAGGTATGCAGCCGGGCAAGCGCAAGTTGTCAGCGGCGAATGCGCGCGCCGTGAGGGTCCGCCAGCCGGCGTACTTCCTGCCGGAGCTGGCGCATGTGGTCGCGGCGGCAGACGAACGGGTGCCTTTCGTCAACCTCGCACAGGAGGTAACTAGCCCTTATGATTTTTTAAAGAGAGTTAATTTATGTGATAAATAGTACCTAATGTGTAATAATAATAATATTAGTTTAATTCGGACAACTTAATCCATAGCATAGTTTTAAATCGACAGTAAAAGATATAGGTACAAAATAAAATATAACACACACACAATACCTAATAATAATAATATCAAATAAAAATCACCCAGTGATGAAGGATTGGACAATCGTACTTTTCAGATATGATATTCAGAATGATGTGACTGTCTCTGACTCTGCTCAATAAAGACTCATTGAGGGGCAATTCAGAACACCTCGCCATTGCTTCTTTATTGATTATCCAGCATGTAATGAATATGGTAGGCTCACTCTAAAATGACATTATTGCTATTAAAAACGGCTCTTTATCTAGATACCAAAGTTTCAAAATTAGGTTAAGTTTCCAAATATTGTGTGTTCACTTAGCTCGCGCAACGCGGCGTGACCCACGGCGGGGTCCAGCCGGAGTGGAGTGGGTCCGCTCTGGCGATGCGTGTGGTAGCACTGCCCTTGCCCGCGGGCGCCAAGCCGGCCGCCGCCACCGCGCTCCGGTCTCGCCTGCTGGCGGCCACCGTCAGACTCACTACTAAGAACCAGGCGAGGGTGTGGACTGCGGAGTTTGTGTTCCATGGCTCGCCGGTTCGCACACCTAATCCTAAGGAACAAGGTATAAATTACTCTCAGATCAGGCAGCTCGGCTTTTGAGTGATCGCTTGTATCTACGCAGGATCGAATCCTGCCGGAGCTGTTAACTTTTAGTAAGATTTTTCATTTATAATGAAATAAATAACTCTTCGTACATTATATTCGCAACTAGCTACGTGACTTTGCATACGTAATACCAACACTTATGGCATTCCATTGTTTTCAAAGTTTCATTTAAATAATTTCATATGCATACATTGCATATTTTCAATAAGAATAAATAAAGATAATGTTTATAGGTGAAAGACGGTGCGTGTATTTACAATACGAACTTGGGACGGACGCGGGCCGCACTGCAGATGCCTTCCTGGCGGACTGGGCGGCCATCGTGCATCTTCACACTTTGCTCTATGACTTTACACTTCGACCGTTGCAAGGTAAAATTGGTAAACCCTTAATTAATTTACTTCCAATCGACTAAGGTTTTCATTAACAACCAAACTTTTTTTTCTTTAATTTGGCTTCGCTTGGCATTAAGCCAGTTTCAATTAATGTATTTATTTCAAGTTATGAGATAAATAAAATAAAAAACAAAAGCCTTTATTCGCTTATGAGATACACAAATATAAATAAATAATACCCCACCCATTCCTTGTGCCTTAGTAAAGATGTGGGTCTTTCTTTACTGAAGCAACATTCGATAAAATACAAGTTTAGGAAAATAGAACAAAACGAAAACATGACTTTTTAAACTTTCGCGATCAGAACACATGATTAAACATACATTTACGGGTATTTATCGCTATTTACCTTTATTTAATTTTATCCCGACGTTTCGACTGGATTGCACCAGCCGAAACAAGTGCAATCCTGCTGGTGCAATCTGTGCAATCCCTAATCATGACTTTTTAAATTCCCGACATAAAGTCCAATGAACTTGTGATGATGCAGAGCGCGAGTCGATGTGGCAAGGCGTGTGTATCCGCTCGTACACGTACCGGTCGCTGGTGCTCGGGTTCGGGGGAGCGCAGCGAGCCACCGCGCTGCTGCAGTGGGGCGCGGCCTCGCACCGCTACACGCTCGCCACGCCGGCGCACCAGCCAGCGGCGAACGCGCATCACATGCTGCATCATCATCTCGACCACTACATCAACTGGTAACCTTCTTATACTGCTGCTTGTCGGGTATAGGTCGCGCCTATCGAGTTACTATACTAAAGAGTCACAATCTAATAGCTGACAACACTCAAAAAATGTCCGAGCAAATTCAATTTGTGTGTGTGTGTGTGTGACGCACACACACACACAAACTTTCACCTTTATAATATTAGTAGGATTCACGCCACTCCACATTTAATTGCTCAATCAATCAGATACTGCCCGTTTCTATCTGTCTAACATTACCAATACTGGGACTATGTCTAAAATAAGCTGACCTTGAGGGAAAGTGTAGACATAATCACATTTTTAACATTTTATCTTCTAGCCACAAAGATCTGATGTCTCTTGGAGTTGTCCTGCGAGAGACCTACGCTCCGCTGCTAGCGCTGAGTCGGCTGCCCACGCTACCTCAGTTGGGTCTTCATCACGTGCGCACACAAATGCCTACACCTACATTCACGCTGCTAGCACATTCCTGGAGAAAGGTAAACTTTTACAGCAAAGGTTTTCATACCTACCTATGTAAAGTTTTTCACTTTCTACAAAACCATGAAATGATATAACCTTATTCAAATCACCTGTTGAGCATTAGTAATTAATGTAATTATATTAATAACAAGTTCAATATAACACTTCCTTATTATCCTTTCCTTATTCAACGTTGATTATTTGCACTACATTTTCGATGCTCTAATATTTGTATTGTAGTATCCTTCTAATTCATTGAAAATAATTGGGCGTGTCTTGGGGATACTGTTGTGATTCTTTCGGTTTGTTTTTCTTATGTCAATACAAATTACCAACAGATCCGTATAATCTACGCGGGAGCTTACTCCATTGAAGTTGGCATTCGCGGAGGCGGCATGGTCACCATCCGCGACGGCTCTTACTCCAAGTTCGATCGAAGCTCTGTCGTCGACGAGTTCGCGCCTGCTCAGGGACTAAAGGTATTATTGCACCAACTTTCCTAATAAGACATTACTTTTGAATGCCCAACCAGTGCAGGTAAACAGAAAAGAATAAAGTCTGGATAATTTGTAAAGTATTTTGTAGTCCATGTTGCATTCTTTCTTCTGTTTTATGTTAAGGTTGATGCGAAAAGGTAAACCGCGATATAAATAGCGTTTCTTTTTGTAATTAGCAGAGAATCATATTTTTATTTTATGAGAATCATATTTGTATCTTCACCTTTGTATTTTTCCACCGTCAGGCATTCCTATCAAAATACGTGGACGATATAAACGCCAGACTGCTTGCTGAAGATGATAACCCGCCTTCACCGATGTCTCCGATGCCACCAGGTAATTTGAGTACCTACTACTACTTTTTGTAATTTCGACCTTTATTTCTGTCCCGATCGACTGAGTGGGATTCCTCGACGCTTGATCCGAAGGTTGTGGACATCGTATTATTTACATAAGTACTCGTTTTTTTCATAGAAAATATATAAGAATGGTGTGTTTTTATTATTGCAAATACTTACGATTTGATTTGGTAAGTTACTTTCTGGTGTGAAATGATGGGAAGTAGCGGGGGTATGTTAGCGCCTGTGTTCACTCGTTGACGAACCAATAGCACTCGCTAAATCAATGGTATGAAGTGCGCCGCGTTACCTCCCCACCAATCATCAACCACTGCGCAGTTTGACAACCAGCGCTCTTTTTACGTGGCGCGACCTATACCCGGACTAAAAATGTTACCACCTGTATAGTGGCTATCGTGCTTCGCTGTTATTATGTTTGATTTTGTTTATAAGTAGTCTTCCTATATAGTAATTACTTTTGAATCTCCTTGTGCAAAGAGTGATGTGTTCAGGTGGGCTCCGGTTCCCCGCGCCGCTGACCCCGCCGCAGCCGCACACGCCGCACTCGGCGCCCGTCACGCCTCATCCCGCGTCTCCCGCTCAACATCAGGTAACTATACGCTACTTCTAAAGGTTATTCAAAACCAATAAGATAGATGAGAATATACAATAAGAAGACATAGTACGTGAAGCGCTCGTGGCGAAGCTTGCTAAGACGTTCTTGATAGATCGTCGAAGTTAAGCAACGTTCTGAGCGGTCACTACTTGGATGGGTGACCGCAAGTGGCATTTTCATATGAGCGCTTCCGTGCTTCGGAGGGCACGTTAAATTGCCGGTCCCGGCTTTTAAAGTCGTTAAGCCATGACGGAGGCCTTTAGGCGGCCTAAAAAACTCCGTCACCAGAGTTGGCCACTTGCTCATACGAACGAACGAATAAGAAGACAACACTTTTTTGGCAAGTTTGGCAACACTTTAAATCCAACTAGCGGTTATTTCTCTACAGTGCGGCTTTGAAAGTACAGCAAGCGAGCGAGTAACACGAGTTATCTATAAAAACTATGAATCGCTTTCTACTAATCACTAACTCGTTTTTAGCTTCTAGTTCTACTCGTTACTCGTTCATCGTAAGACAACTACCTAAACATAGGATTATGGTACACAGCGAGAACAGACTGCAGTCGAAGTAAAATACAAAAATTTCTAAAATATACTAAACTGCTCTTTAAACCAAGTTTGGTCTAAATTTATATTTACTTCCACAGATGGGCGGCGGTTCCTTCAACCTAACCTCCCCGCCCGGCTCGACGGGCGCGTCAGGCGGCGTGTCGGCCTCCCCCGCCTCCCCCATGGCCCCCTCCCCGCACGCCGCGCCCGCCGCCTCCCCGCACCCCCCGCCCACCTCCCCCTTCACCGCCTGGCCCGCCTCGCCCTCGCTGCCGAGACCATCGCCCGGACATCATCCATCACCTAGACATCATGTCGACCATAAAGGTATATAATCTATGCTAGTTTAGTAGGTATGACGCCCTCCCCGTACGCCGCCCCGCTTACTTATAAAATTACGGTGATGGACTTAAGAGTTAGGATTTGATATTACTATAACCTATACAACTCTTTCTGCATACAATAACTTAACGCATGCGTGATATCGGATATTCAGATATCAATTACAATAGCACAAAAAATATCAACTTGCCTTATTTTAACAACAAAACACCCTGGCTAGATTACAATGGTAACATCTAGTCATTTTATTTTATTTTTAGGGATTCCCAACACAGGGTTACACTGTACATGCATCAATTTATAGCCAAATATTAGAAATAAAAAAACTAGTGCTCCCATAATTATAGGGTATCACAACATGCGTAAAAAAAAACCATCTTAATTCTAAGTAGATAATTAGGTTATTATAAATTAAAAATTAAATTAAAATTAAAAATTAATTTGAATATGGCATCACAGTAGTAATTATTGTCATTTCCCTAACCAACCATTATTACGTCACAGGTCCACAAGCAACTTCAGCAAGTGGCTCCCGCGTGTTAGTGGGCGGACGAGCGTGGGCCGGCGCTACCGCCACGCCTATTCCTGTCTCCAAGCTGGAGACGCTATGTACTCCGTGCGAGCCCCCACTAGGCGCGCCGCCCGGGCCCGCCTTGGCTCCCCTCCAACGATTCCTCGCCTGCGTCTACATGAAGCGGACCCTGCAGCGATTCGTGCAGTCGGAGGAATATGTGAGTCAATATGTAAGCCACGCCCACTGTTCTAGAGACTAACACTTGCTGTGTGAGCTCCTTTGGGCGCATCTTACGATGTATCAATAGCTAAAATACTAACAATTATAATTCATTATTATAATTTTTATTATAATCAATTCTAGTGTGTGGTTAAACTAGTAATAACGAAAGAGATGACGGAATCTACAAAGCTGGTAAACTAACGAGAACTACATCTTTTATATTATCAGACCTTTACATATCGCTGGTTAAATGCTAAGGTACCACAAATCAAAAATCGTGAAAATCGTTTTTATTACAAAAATGAGATTACAAATAGTTGTTTTATAGTATGAGTAAAAGACATTTTTAATTTTCGCATTAAAAACTACCAAAAAACAGTTGTGTCTGTTTAGCATTTATACACTTTGGCACCAAATTTCAGAGCTAAACAGCCATTTTTTCAGTTGTGGTTGAGTGATTGGCGGAAGCGCACTTAATTTGACTAAAATTTATATTCTAAAGTGCCATATTTCGGAATGTGGTACTATTGAATATAAATAAAAGTCAAAAACAAATATTATTTTTGGGCAAAGGTACCACATTCCGAAATGTGGTACCTTTGCACAAGATTATTGTATTGATATTACGTTGTGTGTATGTTCAAAAGTATCATTTTTGAAATGCGTTTGTTTTGCACATAACTTTTACGTGAACTTAACTATAATTTTTTAAAACATTAAGTGCCTTTTTGAGATGCGTTTGTCTTGAACATAACTTTTATAAGAAATCAAAAATTATTTTTCAGGACGTAAGAATATTTTTTGAGATGTGCTTGTTTTTAATTTGCTTTAAACGGGTTTTTAATCATACAAATATCACTGTTTTATTAATATTTTTCCCTGTAAGTAGGTACAACATTTTAAAAGTAATGTCAAACGTCTAATTTTAATGTCGAACAATAAAACTATTTTAATACAATAGCAGAAGGTACCTATCTTAAAAATATAAAAGAATGTAATCAACAACATAAAACCACACCTCTGTGTGTTTATTTATTTGTTTTATTAGCTTAAAATCTTATCCCTTTTTTTCAACTAATAAAACAAATAAATGCTTTAAAAACCTCAAATACCTACACAAAATAAGTACCTATCTCTACGCTAAGATCAACAATAATAAGAGAGTAACCAACAACATACGCTATGAGAGTTATCATAAATCTTGAACCATCCGGTAAGAAATAATGTAGGTAAATAATGAGATCAACTTTAAAGTTGCTTCAAAACAATATTGAAATTACTTTATCTTTTTAATGGCATACTAACTATTTATCATTGGGTGTAACTTGCTTGCCGCTGTCTAGCGTTTGTGGACACTGAGAAAGCCTTTGATTCGGTCGAAACATGGGTGGTACTAGAGCCACATGGGCAAAGTCGAGGGAGGAACTTAGTACGATGCTCCTTCGAGCTTTGATAAGGCCGTTACCTAGCCAAAATGTTAGTCACGTTAGTATGTTTATGGTTTTAGAAGCATTTATTTTGATAGGATATTATTTTTCGGTGTATATTCATTTAAAAAAGTGTATTTTTTAGAATCTTTATAAAACTTTGTTGTTCGTGTAACATTTAAATTGCATAATACTACTAGATTGTGATTCAAACCTTCAAAATTACTTGTTTTAGTTTAATAAACCTTATTTTTTTATGAAATATGGTCTTTTGGTGATATATTTTTTGTGTATATAATACATTTTTTTATATGCTAAAGTCACTTATCTGCTTTTATATGACGTTGGGTTAAAGTTACGGAGAAACTAAAAATGCACTTAAATTCTAATTAAAATTACGCGTCGATTGATAGGTAATACATAGATATAAAAATAAGACTTACTCAAAAAAATTAAAAAAACCTTATCGAAAACTTTGAATGGCCCTACTGAAAAAAGTTAAATTTTGAATTGTGGTAGTTTAGCATTTAACCAGCGATATACAAGATATTCTTTAGATTTTTCGACACCAGAATCCGTCATGGTACCATTCTTCTCTTTCCCCCGAATACTGAAACGCTACTTTAATATTTAGGAATGTATTATTTATTTAGGACGCTCATACCTGTCAGATTTGTATGGACATACTATTACGTCAAATAATGTCATAGGTGAGCGTTTCAGTATTCGGGCATTAGTAACGTAATGGCATGCAAAGCTAATATGACACGCGTGACTTTTTGTAATACATAAAAATGTTGTTTCACAGCTGACAATGGTATCAGTAGAGGCGACGTCGCTAACGTTCCGCTGCGACAGCGCGGGGCTGGCGGCGCGCGTGGCGCTGCACCCGCAACACATGCAGTCCCTCCACCTGCATCTCTCGCCGCTGCCAGACCACAAGGACACCTGGCCTCCTGACGATCTGCAGGTCACACTCATACATACTACATCATTCCATAGTATATACACTATATAAATAAATATCCTTGAACATTCCACACGTTTTTTTAGCGTCATCTAATCCCAAGCTGAGCAATTTAATGCTTGTGATAAGGTAACCAGATACCTGTGATGAACTACATAGATACATTTTTTTCTAAATACATACATGTTATACATAGAAAACACCCAGACACGAAACAAATATTTGCAAAGCATGCAAACATTTGTCCCGCAGCGGAGATCGAACCCGCAACCTCTGCGTCTCAGGCGAGCTTTCGCCCACTGCGGCACAGGAGGTCGTCGTACACAATATACAAGCACATTCCTATCAACGTATCCTCGCTCATCTCTGGTGCAAACGCAACCTAAATGTATTACTGTCAAGTCAAAAGAGTTGGCCACTTGCTCATACGAACTTATTTACTTAAGCCAAAAGACAGCTGTGACTCAAGACTACGATAATGATCCCAGGTGATGGAGAAGTTCTTCGAGCAGCGGGTCGCAATCCCGCCATACCGCGCCACCGCGCTGCAAGGCTGGGGCCGCGCGTGGGGCGCGGCGGGGGGCGCGGCGCTGCCCGCGCTCGTGGCCCTCATGCGGGCCGACCTGGCGCCGCTGGCCCCGGCGCTGTGGCAGCTGCAGTGGGCGCTGAGGATACCTCCGGCTGCCCCGCCTATAGTGCCCGCGGGACAACCCGCTGTATTGCTCGCTAAGCACAAGATACTGTTCTTCGTGAGTATAACCATGGTATCCCATCCCCTTATAAGATGGTTGTAGTTCCAAAAACAAATGAACAGATGGCGTTACGTGTTGCTATTTTGAAATAAAGTCTCTGGAAATTTATGAAAATGCCTAAATTTTGCCAGAATCATACATTTTCTGTTTTTAATAAAAAAAATTCAATATAACGAAATAAAATATCCCATTATTTTATTTCCTAGATCAATTTCTACAAAATAAAATAAAATTACATGACATGAACGCTAGATGGCGCTGACTCAGAAACACAGGTAAAACGGGATAGCCCGACGAATTGCCCGCAAATTCAGGATTGTTTTCAATGTTCTACATGAGGCATCTGTACTAGTGTATTACATAATCTGTGGTATAACCATGTTTGGAACCACAACTAAAAGGAATGTAACTAACACACAGTAAAAATATTAGACACAGATAAGCTATTTGTAGTAAGTAGCCTTATGCCGGGTCGTACGTAGATCGTCATAGTAACGTTGTTTATTCAACACAAAATGTATGAGACTTTTTGACAGATAACAAAGTTGCTAGACGACCTACGTACGGACATCCGTTAGTTGAATATAGGAACCCAGCATTAGGCTGCGTTTCCATTGACGCGGAGCTGCCTTAGAGGCTGAAGATGAAAATATCCATCGTATCTTGAAACTACTGAATGCGTAATGTGATGTTAGATAATAATAATTGATACTTGTTAATTTGATTAACTTATCCATTTATTTATCTTTCTTATCATTAAATTGCTTAGCTTGGGACTAGATGACGCCGTGTAGAATGTCCAAGGATATTTATTTATTTATTTCCCCTATAGATCTGCCTGACGCGCGGCGACACGCAGCTGGTACTGCCGCTCGTGTACGACATGCAACTCAACGTGACGCAGCTCGCCGACAAACAGAACGCACAGCCGCATCTTATTGCTGTCAGCTTACATCTTAAACGGTAAGAGATTCCTAACTTTGGTACGTAACATCATTATTTATACAGAATTAAAAAAAATTGAAGGCATTTTACTTACATTTTTTAGCTAACAATTTACGACAATATTCAAATAGATCGATATAATTTTATAAGCTTGGATGATTCTGTTTTTAGTACTTAGATTAGACCGTTTGAAATAGTATATTTTTAGATAAATAAGGTTGTACTAAACTTTACTCACACTCACGATAACCACTATACCTACGCCTAAAAAAATATGTATAAACTTCATCACCAACATGCAGGCACAACCTTGTCCAAAAATGTAATATACAGTCCGTCCAATCTACAGCACCAAACTGATATAAAATTTAAATTAACTTGTCTCTTTCAGCTTCAACGAGTTCAACCAATCGCATTCAGAGTGTACGCTGTGGCCGGCCGTGCGGGACTTGATCACGAACTTCTCGTTGCCGCAGGACGCGCCGCAAGCGCCCGTGCCGCCGCCCCCATAACACATGCGCTCGCCAAGGGCGTCGCTCAGGTTCATAGAACCATAATGGACTTCATACGTCTTACCGATAGTCAATAGTGATGAAATATAACTCGGCATTGTGTGCGTAAACAACTTTGAGTTGGGGTTAATGTGTGTTAAAAAAAGTCAGAGCACTGAATCTACAAACCGCTGGAACGCCTAGCTAGCGTAAAATATATAGCGATTTTCGGGTAGCTGAAAATGCAGTGTTTTAAATCTCTAAGTCTAGGTAAATAAATCCCTTGTGGTACTAAATTCTATCTTACATTTTGATACCTTACCATTGACGGCATATCTTTTACGGACAGACACTATACAAAGCTCACAATACCATAATGTAGCATGTAAATTTGGTGTGCCCTCTCTGACATCATTGTGTAAGTGCTTTTCTATTCTGCATTGAACTGTGATGTGTTTATAGTGACATAACAACTGTATATAATCGAGAAAACCTAGCAACAATGGATAATAAATTAAAATTGGTGACTTTGTAGGACCAAAACGGATTTTTCTTACCACTTTATTACCCAGGGTTTGTGACTTCCTAAAAGAGATTGTTGTAGTTTCTCTATTATAGAACCATTGATTCTTAGATCATTCTTGCATATTCTTATAATCGGAAATCAATTTTACTTCAATGTACATACTTTTGTTTACTAAAGTCTCTTGAAATATTGACTGATATGATTGTAAATTATACAAATCGTTAAAGCCGGTCCAGAATTTATAGCTTGTAAGATCAGTATAGAAATAGGATATTATATTTTTATTTTGAATCTTATGTGTATCTTCAGATCTAGATAATATATAAATAAACGTTTATAATAACCAATACATTTTTTTTTTGTGATGTTGTCCTAAGAACCTCGCTAAAACGATCAAGAGTCGAGGCGGGGAGCAGATGTATGTTCACTGATTGGAGGCACACATCAGCTTGATCGTAAGCGACCTGCCATAGTATTACCTACAATTAAACAATAATAATTATTAGCGTTTAATAATTATGAGCGTTGTGTACCTAACTAACTAAAGTTTGTCAGGCTGCATCGTTGTTGATTATGCGTATTATAAACATTACATTGTATTAAAACTCGTATATTTTTCCATGATAAATTATAATGTCCTTTGTATGTTTACGTTATAGTGGCAATACCTACAAACTGCAAGACATTAAGCAAATAGTTCTAATTTCTAGCATGAAAAAGTTTGTATGTAATATTGTCACAATAAATTGTCATGTTATCAATCAAAATTTAATCAATTTGTGTTTTGGGTTGATGCCAGCGAAAATGTAATGTTATTATTATTTTCATCCAAATTATGAGTGTGTAAATGGTTATGGCTAGGAATACCCCCATAGATCACTCTTTAGAGACTATTCTTACGTTTGAAAACAGAGACATAGTAAGTACTAAATATTGTGGTGATATTTTGATTTCTTTGAAAATGCTTATTAGACTGTATAGTGTAGTCAGGTGTTTAGTGTAAAATAAAATGATTCAGTGCTTCGCAGAGTCAATGGTCAGTGATATGGTCGACCTCGCACATCCCGGGGATGGACAATGCCATCGGAAGCAATGAGCCGCGGCGGCGCGTGGCGGGGCGCCGACGGCTTCGTTATGGCGCCCTAGTGCTAGGGAGCCTCATGACAATGCACTGTCGAATGCCTGCGTCCGCCCTTACTGGAGGATTTTGTGAGTTAACTACTACCACTTATCTAACATGTACCTAAAATTTATTTGGACATACCTCTGACTACCCCTTAGCTATCTTCAAGGATCTAAAATAACTAAAAATATCTGAACGAATTTGTCTACCGCACCTTGGGAATACAGTCGTTATTATATTTCATTTTAAAATATTAAGTTATCTATTTTTGTATTGTTTATGGTAGTCTCAGGAACTATTGGATCAATAAATGCAATTAAATTTCAGTTGTGTACATTTTCCTTCTCGTGTTGGCTGTTGCGGCGCTTGCTAATCCACTGCGACACTTTGAGGTCTATCTCGGACAATGGAGTATCAGTGGTCCTGGACGCGCGTTCAGAATCATACCCATGTTAGACGGTACGTGGTTAAGTTCTGCCAAAGATTGAAAATATAATGGTAAAAGTTTTATTTTTCTGATATTGTTTCGGAGTGCGGGATCAGGCCATGTATCACCTAAGTGAACTTACCTCTGACTTCCACCATAAACATCTTCAAAAAATAATAAATGAATCAAGATCTGAGAAGATCTTTATCACGCCTTAGAAATTGTTTACATTACCTACACAGTATGGTTTACTTGGCTTTTAAACTTATACCTACTAATACCCAATGACGATGTATTTTCACGATAATAACTTCAGTTTTCCTTACAGGTATTGGCATAGCAATATGTATAAATGCTATAGTGCGCGCTATCAACTGTTGCACCGTTGCTGCTATTGCTGCAGTATACGTAATGCATTCCGTGGCCGATACTCAACTACCATTCACATATTGCCGGTATATTTAATAGTGCCATGACGGAGGCTTTTCAACGGCCTAAAAACTCCATCACCAGAGTTGGCCATTACTTCATGAGAACTTATTTTCTTACCTAAGTTAAACCCACACCCACTGTCTTCTTTTACCCTAAACAGACCTAAAAGTTACAAGATGTTTGTGTTTAAATAAAGTCTAGCTTGGTATTAAACCTTAACGTATCGGTTCAATGCTAGCGAAGGCCTGGACGTAGACCTAAAGGCAGTTGCCTGATTCCAGTGAGCAGTCTAATTGCAATTACCATTACTGGTATTGAGTACCATTACTGGTACTCAATACGCGTGGAACTCAAGTGTTAGAGTTTATGAGATAAATTAGGTGGTGTCTGTCGAATTAATTCTTATTTAATTTCAGTAACTTCAATTTAGAAACATATGCGCCGATATGGAAGGACTTGAAAACTGTTATGTTACAACAGGTACTTTTGCGTGAAAATAAATGCAATAATTGATTACAATATAATATTGTACAACAATAATTCCATTTATATAGTCCAGATTCTCAATGGAAACGGGCTTGGTTGACATTGGCGATGTTACTCCCTCTACTACAGTGGGTTTGTATCCGCACGCGTGGAGAAATGCAACTAGTTTTGGGTGAGTGGGAATGATTTACTACGTCACGTCTTTTAAGAAATTATAACTTAATTGAAAGAGTCTTCTTCATTTTCTGATGTATGTATGAGGATTTTTTCGTTTTTGTAATTGATGTTGATAGTTTATTTTACTAGTGAACATCAACGAACAAAATATGACGAGCCGCGTAAAATAGAAATGTGCCTGGAGACTTATGAGGGAAATTATCCTGCTTTGTTCAGTACTCCTGCCTACAACTTTTTCTAGTAAGTCCTTAGTTTTATCGTCTTATTATCCTACTCATATAAAAATCTGAAAGTTTATATTTATCAGCCATCAACAGAAAGATGACCAGAATGTCCCCTGAGAAAGGATTTTGTATTCAACTAGGCTTTTTGGCTGGACTAGTTTGAATCTGTTTAGTCTTAGAAAAATGATAGTAAACGACTTTGATAGGCATGATGAGTTTATTGAGGTAAATATTTTTTTCAGCGTGGAAGTCGTGCAGTTACGTTCTGACCATAGTTTTGGTCAATTCAATACCACCTTAGTGTTATCCATACTCTTTGTTTGGGGTGTGATATGGTTCATGTTGATTGTGGAACGTCTTCGTTACGGTAGGGTATGTTCAGAACAGACTAGTTCTTCATTCGATCAAGGCTTAAAGTTGCATAATTAATTATTTCTTTTAGCTTATTTGGAACAATGTGCAGAGTTGGTTTGTGATAATTCCGTGGATCTGGGTGGTTTGTTTGTGTGTAACCGGCGCCATCAATCTCAGTTCTGTGCACGCATCGTTACGAAGAGCATTCCGGATAGGTGCCAAAGAAATAATAGCCGTATGTAGTACATAATCTCAATAGCATGATAAAGATATTTGAGAATTAAATTATTAAGGATATACATTTTTTGTGCATTCAGGGCACCGCAGACGCATTAGAAGTAGCTCTCTACATACACTCAGTAAGCGTGGGCACTGAAATTCTTCATGGAAAAGGATTAAATCACTACGGTAACTAGAAAGAAAACATTTGTTTTCAACTACGAATTAATAAAAAAAAAACTGACTATTCTAGGTAAATCTCTAACTATATAACAAATCTCTCTAGTGTCTATAATTATTAATCAGACACAATCATATCGAAATTCTGAGTATGCCAGTCGATAGAGCGTCGAATTTTAGATCGAACTGCATATTTAACTCATTTTCGACAAAATGTCCCTTACGTTAAGTGATATTTCCGGTGACGACATTTTAGACCTTTTTTATATGGTCTAAGGAATTTCTGAGACTTACTATAAATGGATATGATATAGTGAACGAAGGGATCTTAAAAGATATAAGTAATGATAAAATTAGACAATCCTTAAATGTAGTTATTTGAGTTATGATTTTGTGTTGTATGAATTAAAAATTTGATTCTAGCCTCTGGCCATATAGACCCAAACTTGAATGGCGAAAACGTATGGCATTCCGGGCTGTTGCTTCTCTTATCGGTCTTACATTCCGCGGGAGCAGCTTTTTGCGCACTGGTTGATTACATCCACCCTGAAAAGGATGTGGTCTTACATATGCATGAGAGTAAGTACACGTGATTCGGTTTCGATGTAAACAATGAGTTTTTATGTTACATTATCTCTGTTTTTGGATGAGACCATCAGTATATTACTATCATTTTAATTAATCTATTAACAATATTTCAGGTACTTTATGGATTATACCAATGTACTCAAAATGTACATCTATTGCTCACTATTCGCATCTTATGTTAGTACCCCTAAACCCTTGTTAGTCTACATAATATATGTAAAGCCTTACTTGTACTGCTATGTATTCTATCATACCTACCAAGGACGATATCGTCCTTGATCATACAATACAACTGCACGGCAACAAATAAGCCTCGCAACATCACACTATTTTTCGCTAGTGAGAATACCGCTGCTAACTGAGGTTTTTATATTTAGGCAGGTAGATAGGTGAAGTAGTTTCATGTCCTTACATTATGAAAATATTTATTTGTAGGTCTACGCTTATTTTCGGCGGACTTATGTTTTCATACATGGCGGTTGCATTTATCCTATTGAAGACTGCTCTACACACTATATTCGAGTACAAAGTGAAATTGGTGTTAGTAAATCTTTTAGATATATTATTTGGAATACAGTCATAGTAGTGGCAATTCTGAGTGTCGCAAAAGCTAAACTAAGCTAACTAAAATTATTGCCGTCCCTTTCATAGCGAAAGGGAATAAAAAGGATGGCAATAATTTTAGTTAGTTTATTTTAGCTTTTGCGACACTCAGAATTGCCCCCAGTACCTAATTATAATTAGGTACAGTAAACCAATACGAAGTGTTTTTGCAGATTCGCTGAACAAGTTGTAGTTGGCGGGTTGA
Organism: Xanthorhoe designata; assembly: GCA_963582015.1. Classification (NCBI taxonomy): domain Eukaryota; kingdom Metazoa; phylum Arthropoda; class Insecta; order Lepidoptera; family Geometridae; genus Xanthorhoe; species Xanthorhoe designata. Next base: position 8,329,756 of record OY757033.1, read on the forward strand.
TTCTATCGTGCGTTGCACTGAGTTTGTTGTTTGCTACCAATGTAAGAGACTATTTTATAATTATACTAGCTGCGCCCCGCGATGTTACCCGCGTTAGTTTCCGTGGGAATATCGGGGGATCAAAAGTAGTCTATGTGTTATTCTATTCCCGGTCATAAACTATGTAGATACCTATATTCCAAGTTTCAGCCAAATTCGTTCAGTATATAGTTTTTGCGTGAAAGATGGTCCTGGTCCTGGCTATAGAGTCAAAATAGGTACCATGACGAAGGCCAAAAACCAGATTTGGGCACTAAATCATTTGTACACCTTTTTTAAATAGTATTTTACAGGGTGGCATAGCGCTTCTGGAAAGTGTGGACTCACTGATGACGGGTGTGGCTGTGTCCTTTGTCTGTTGCCTCGAGCTTGGCGGGTTGCTGTACGTGTATCGCAGCCACGACTTCATCTCCGACATGAACGTGGCTACAGAGGAGAACGCCTGCTCTAGTCGTATCGGCATACAATGGCAAATTATACCGTTTATTACGCTTGTAAGCTTTATTTTGTTTTCATCATTTTTGACAGCTCTCTAACTCACTTGGTATCACCAATGACGATTAATATCTAGGTATCACCAAAGATAACCCGCGTGATGTTATGTAACTGTTTGTTCTGAGTAGGAATATCAGATACCTGGTTCCTATAGTATATAAATACCTACCTATACACGTTTCCTCTCCGTTTGGGATATATCATCATAATAATTATAAATATAGAATAAATAACAATTATTAACATTTCTAAATTGCTTATAGATGTCATTTATAATTTTCAATTGATTTAGCCTAACTTAATTTAATTATTCGTTGTTCCAGGCTACTCTTGGAATGAAGACGTTTCTGCTTCTCAATGCAGAGTTTCCAAAGATGGCAATTTACTTGGCGATTGCTCCTTTAGCGGGCGTGGTTATTGCCGTGCCGCTGCGAGCGTGCCACAACGCATACGTGTTCCTGAGACCCGCGCCTCGACACGGGACCTAGCGGGACGGGCGTGTTCGCGAGTGTTAAAAGTGTTGTGCAGTTACTGTGATAAGTGCTAGGTTCAATACAAAAAAAGTCGACTGATTGAAAATAAATGTTTATTTTATCAATCATTTAAAATATTTATAAATATAGATCTTTTTACAACAATGCATTCATGCGTACACATGATTAGACGCAATAGCCGTATTGAGACTCGCATAAACTTAAAAGGTACGCAACTTATAAATACGCATTGAACGATGAGCTGCGTAGATGATGCACTATATTTACACTACCGACTCCACCAGTTCGTAACTTGACAAGGCATTCGAGTGATATGTCCGCCAAAAAGCGATGATACAAAATAGGAACGCTTTAAAAACGGCCGAACGGGAATATTGATACAACTACTTTACCCTATTTCACAATTAAATTAAAATATCACAATATGTACAAATTATTCTCAAATCTAAATCAATAATATCAAATTCTTGGTGTGACACATAGGCCGGGGTATTACGTCAAATTCAACAAACACACCCATCATGACCGGCAACGGTGTCCGGTAAATCACCAGACAAACATGTAGAAGTCCAAAATATTCTCATAAAATCACAAGATAGTATAATGGCCATCGATTTCGATCACTGGTTCTACGACTAGCTATAAATTAACACCGATATTGATCAATACAAATATTGTACACTCATGAATTTTAAACTTTATAACATCTAATTCCACGCTTCATAGCGATCTCGGGACATCGATTATAATAATAATACTATCCAATAATTTACTAAACCTTTCAATTCCATCTTCACAGTACAATACTATCAAGGCACTCCGTAGCACTTCACTTGAGCCTGGCCCAGTCAATTTTCAAATTCGTGTTAGCACTGGATGAGTAAGGGCGTTAGTGCACTACACGGAATTTTACTGTTCGCTCCGGAATGTCAGTTTCAAATGTTTTGTCTCCTTATTTCCGACAACTAGAAGGGGGGGGGGGACAAAGATATATTCTGGATCGGAAAAAAGTAAAATTCCGCGTAGTGCACAAACGGCCTAAGGGTACAGTTAGCACATCACTGAGCGTGGGAGTGTCGTCAGGCGCGGCGCGATGTGCGGCGTCACAAGCGTCGCAGCGCGCCCGCCGCGCCCGTCGCCGTCGCCTTGCGCGTGGGCTGCACCGACAGCGGCGCCATCAGCACCGCGCCGCCGGACCCGCCCGCGCCGCCAGCGCCCATCTCCTGCAACGTGCAATGCGCCTGTTACACCTACACGGAAACGTTACATGCTGTCATTATAAATTACACGAAAGTTAGCACCGGTTCAATGTATGTTCAAATTGAAATTAGAAGCATAAGTTTTGAATTTAAAAGCAACTTCAGTAAACGAAAATAATAAACTTGTGTTATGCAAATGGTCAGGTCAAAGCTGTTCCAGATTTTAAAGTGTGTACGTGAGCAAGCATGATATTATCTTAGTTTTGTATGAGTATAAACTTCTTGAATATTAAAACGCTTTGAATGATTCATTTGAAGAAAGCATAATAGTATTGAACTCCCTTGTGAATGGTTGAATCTAATGTACTAACTCAATTCGTTTAAGCGAACTCTGATGAAGGATATTTTGGACCGCTCCTTTTAAAATTATAATCTATGTACTTACGTTGATGTTATTACAACTAGCTAGCCGCATCTGCGCGAGCTGCGAGGCGGGCGTGAGGTTGGACTGCGAGCCGAACGGAGAGATCATCGACGACATTGCTCGCTTCAGCTTCGACGGCGTCTTGTTAAACGAGAGCGCGCGCCCCACCTAAACATAATGAGCTCATAGTACTTCTTTCCAAATCATAAAATTATGGCGGTTATTTCATTGCTCTGCGACACGTCAGTGTATCTAATACAACTTCAGTTCAACGGTCGGTCAAAACTCGGGTCCCGCGCACCGCCGGCTGGCGTGGAGCAATGTGAAAACCGCCATGTGTGCAAAGAAAAATCTTTAGAGAAATCTTTTAAAAAAAAGTATTCATTCAAAACTACTTTCTGTTTAACGGTTTTTTTTTGTCCCTGTAAAAACTTTTTACAGGGACAAAAAAGACTTTGTAAACACTCCCGCAATGATGAATGGAGAGGGTAAATTCAAAGTGCAAGTCATGCTATGTTCATTTGTGCAGTTAAAACTGGAAATAGAATTTACATAGTAACAAATTATAAGTTTAAATAGTTAGTAGCTTATAATAAATATATTTTGAACAATAAGATACAAACGAGAACCCATATCCCAGACGCAAAGACACCAATGAATGAAAAGACCTGCGATAATGGCTTAGTTCACGATGACACATATCACAATCTCAGGTATGGCACGCTCACGGAACACTGTTAGTTAATAACAAATGAAGTCAAAGCGAAGCGTTATTTTTCAGTCACTCCGTCTCCCACTCTCTCGATGATCGAAACATCTTTCTTCTCATTTCAACGCCACATTGACGGTAGTTATTCGATTATCCAAGCTGTAGTGAAACTTACAAATAGGGATCGATTACATTTATGATTCCTGTGGTATGGATAGCGTGTAGGTTAGTAGAAACGTGTTAAAGCTATAGGGCTGAATCAAGTTGTAAACACAGGAAGCACTGCAAATAAGGGGTGATCCATAGGCGATTACGACGTTATTGTTTAGTTTTAGGCTGGTAATAGACGTCGATTTTATCCGACTGTCCGACCCGATTTTCGTATCAGACTGTCTGAAGGCGTGCGTGCCATTACATTATTGATTGAACACCAATACACATCCGATCCGATTATCGTGCATCGACTATAATAAAAAAAATCGGACGTCTATTCCCAGCCTTCAGAATATTTATTACATCAAAACCTGTAAATTACAATTCCATCTTCACCGCACACTAACATTCTAACATTAGTGACATTTTTTGATGGTCAACTAGCAACACCGTGGGTTGTATTTGTCGATGGATCATCCCTGAGAATGGGCTAAGGGCGGGGTCGGAGTGTGCGAGAGTGTGAGAGCCGCGTCAGACCTGTGCGACTGCGAGTAAGTGAGCGCGCAATACCCATGTGTCTAGCAGCCCAGCGCCCGGCTCGGCGCGCAGCCAGCCGCCCACTCCGGCGATAGACTCCAACTATAACACAACTACCGCTCCACTACACCGCTCACAACATACCCTTATCTCTCCTAGAAAACCATCTTACTTCCCTGCTGATTATGCAACTGAACCTTCCAATAAAGATATAACACTTACTTTGCTTGCTGATATATTTTTGGATTTGTACAAAATGCTCTTAGCACATCTCCCTTTAATAAGATAATTCAGTGTTTCTCAATGAGCTCTGACTGCTACTGACTGCTTTGACTGGCACAGTTGCCAGTCACCATAACCTAGCCTAACCCCATGATTTAACTATTTTAGGTTTTATTTTATATTTAGTCAGCTGCTAAGGGCGCTAGTATGTGAGAAAATTGAGATCTTCTGATAGTGACCCCTGAAGAAAGTAGCCGTGTTTAGAAGTTATTAATTGTAAAGACCTTGAAAGTTTTTCAATGTTAGCAGTTGCAGTCGGTAATAATAAAGGTTGATCATGTAAAGATCTACGATAGTTCTACACTGGCTTCAGTTACATAAACATGTATAATTATTAATTCGATTTATAATATGGTTCCGTGTGCACGCTCATAATGAACTGTGTTTGAATACATCATTTGATAACAACACTACTTTAATCACTACTTTATTTTATATTATAATATCTAATGTATATCTAATTCGGCTACTATACATTTCGCTGGAATAGATTATGTGCTGTGCACTTATTTATAAGTGTTTTTGTGTTATATAAATCAAGCATAGAATTGAATGCCGTGAAGTGCATTTTAAGTGCACATCTGATTATTATTCTATTAAGAATAATCAAGTGACATAACCCTGTACAATATTGGATGATTGTTATCAATGTCTGATTGATATTATTAACAACAATGTTTGTATGCAAACAGTACATATATTTTCATGCCATAATTACACAGATCGTGCGACATATGAAGACCGCCCTCATATAATACATACCAATAAATGTTTGGTTATGCATTTTGTTATTTCCTTATTTAAAGCTTAGCTACATCTACATGTTTATTTGTCCCATGCTTTGTTTTCCATCATTTGCTTTTATACATTTGTATAAAGAAACATCTCATGAATATTGGATTCATGAAATGATTCCATTATGTACAAGTACTGAAAAAATATGGAATACAAACATACCTTTATTCTTGTTCGAGCTGCAAATTTGGATACTTTAGAAAGCGTGCTGAGCGCGAGATCACTCGTATCGATATCGAGCTGATGCGACTCCAGACACGCTAAGAATTTATCCTGAAAAGTACAAGAATTATGAAAAAAAGACAAGTAATGCAAAACAATCAAGAACGTTGAATGTTTTGAAAACCGCGAGTCAAGTATAAAAGCAAAATAATACGTACCGCATCAGCTTTGCATACAGTATTGGCCATTTGCCTGCATAGCTGTCTGAGGAAGTATGACTTATCCACCGTCTCGTCCGTTATCATGAATGAATACAGTTTCTCTTTGAGCTCTTGATTACTCCGGCACATAAGCGCAAAAACATTGTGACAATCTGAAATTAGATAATATATGTTTTCAGAAATGTAATACTGTAATAATAATCCAAAGCAAGCTGAATTTTGAAAGGATTAGCTCTTTTAAACTTTGAAGGGTCAATCTCATCTATTTAAGGTTTTTTGATAATTAATTTTAGTGAAATTGCATTATTGCCTGTTCCTGTAAAAAAATAAGCTTCAGAATTCTACCTTCAGCTTCCCTAATATCAACGACGCGTTTGACTGTGCTCAGCGGCATTAGCGAAATGTGTCTGTATGGCTTGCTGGATCCTATTCGCATCGTCCCAGTTCCATTCGTCGGGCTTTTACTGTTGAAAGCCTAAAACAATACAAATCACATTTGCTATTTTTGGAATCTGTTATGAATCAAAATGTCTAGTTCTCGGGCAGAAGGGTAACGGTTTTTACCTTAGATCTTTTCTTGCAGACCTCCATAGTGTCAGTGAACAGAAATAGTACAAGGTGGTCCCCTCTACCCGATAGCTCTTTTGATAGCTCCACTACTTCACAGCGTGAGACGAACGACCGATGCGAGGAGACTAGATGGGCCTGTTAAAGAAAAATCTATTATTAGCCAAAATTTTAATAATCACAGTTTTTACATTCCTGGCGGATATTAATAGTAGATGAATTCCGCGGCAAACATTACGTTAATTCTGGTTTCTCTTCAGCATTTATAAATAGCCGAAGCTGTTTTGAAGATGGAGCGTATTAACCCAAGTACCTACAATTAGACTTTTACTCGTTCAAGGGGGTCACGGGGTGGTTGTTTCTCTTATCTAATAGGGAATAACATTATTATGCACCAATTTTTTTCAAACTGTTAAGTGACAAATTGACCATAAACATTGATGGCTTTGAAATTGAATACAATATCACTCAATGGAAAGTAAGTTTGCATTAGCTAGTGGCTAACTCTGGTGACAGAGTTTGTAGGCCGCATAAGCATCTGCGCTATGGCTTAATGACTTTAAAAGCCGGGACCGACAATTTAACGTGCCCTCTGAAGAAGTAAATATAATTGATTTCTCGTGTGCAAGATAACCATGAAAGCTCAAAGCTAGTAGGTGTCTGAATAGTTACCGGGCATTGGTCGATGTCGTTGTAGATGTCAAACATTTGCAGTTGTCCCTCCGTCTTGCGTTTGTCTTCATTGATGTGAGACATGACCTCTCTCAGGCCGGCGAGCGCCGCCACGAGCGCTGAGTGGTCCGGGTTGTTCTTATTCGTATGTTTTAAAATGTCTGTTGAGATAAAATAGTATATTTTATATCAAGAGACTAAACGAAGCCATAATATACCCGAGGTGGTTTGACTCCCGAGCGTAGTTAGGGCGTCAATGAAACCGAGGGTATATGGTGTTTAGTCTCGAGGTGCAAACTGTACTGCAAACTGTTCACTTCAAGTGAGAGAAAAAATAGTAAAAAACTTATTTCAAACCTCAAAAAGTGATGTGTGTCATTAAAAAAACTACTTTTATATGCTACTGTCCACTATTCTTGTGACCAATGTAAGCAGAACATTAAATTATACTATTTACTAAACATCATCATCATCCACAGCCCGACTTCACCCACTGCTGGGTATAGTATAGGCATCCCTAAGTTACCTTACTAAACTAGCATTAATAAGTAAAACCAACTTACCATCAAGTAATAAACTTATACTAGGTAATCGCTGCACTGGTCTTATTAAAAGTTCCTGTAAACTCTGTCTACCACATTCGGGCTTTGTTTGGCAGATTTTCAGGAATGCATGAAATCTGAAAACAAAAACACAGTTACATTGAAGTAATTAAATAAAGTGTTATAATGAATGGACTGTTACGTGTTTATTATAGAATAGTAACTACAACAAAGGGCCTTTTTGGCAAACAGCGAACCTTGTATAATACACAAGAGCCCTTAGAATAAAACCAGTGTCGATTATGCTGGTCTTGCAGATATAAGTAAGGCGAAACAAAAACTACTTTATTTACTCTCAATAAAAGTCTCAGTCAATACATGCCTTAAAGTAAGTCATTAGTGACTTCGAGGCAAAAAAACCAAGCATCCTTTTTAATGACCAAACTGAATGTTTATTTACTTTTGTATCTATGAAAAAAAGTATTATCTACTAACGAGTTTAGTGCCCATGACGCACCCACAGAACACCGCAGAGCCGGGACAGAGAATGAGTTTTATTGTTATTTAAAGATTATTATACAGTATATATTAAACCTTGAACTGACTAAGACATTTATGAATGTATGACCTTAATAAATCACATTAAATTATGGTGGTAGGTTTAATTTGCAATGGGGAAAATCTAAATATCAATTACGTCAATATTGCAATGTCAAAACATATGTGCCTCACTGGAAAAACAAACATACATAACGAATAAATAGGGAAAATCAATCGAGAAAAGGTAAACAAAGGCATAATATTTATTGTGATTAAGGCGGATTAAGTTAAGTTGAGAGGTTGGTTTAGATACCGGGCAAGCCTCCAGTTAAGAGTAGTCATAGAGTGCCTCCTGACTATAAATCGTCCAGAAAATCAGGCGATGTGACGCGAACACTTTGTAGGACATTGAACTTTATTTATTGAAAATAACGAACAAGGAGGTAAAGAAAACATAAAAGCTCATTACGAGTGTGGCGACGTGCTTAAAATGCATTTCAGCAGCCGGAATTGTAAAAATTTGCATGAATATGATGCGTTGCCGTCCTTTCGATTCTGCATCAAGGTTCTCATAACACAAGCTGTGTTATGAAAACGCTGTGGCGTAGATTGGGACTAAATGATTATGCGTGAATTTTCAAGGGTATTTATTTATTTTTTGAATTTTTAAGTAGCCCAAAACCGTGGTATTTAGAAAAATCAAGGGGCCTTTGCTGAGCAGTGGGACACGATGTACTAATTATAAATAAATTTAAACAAAATAAATGAGAATCACTCAAACCAGTTACTGAAAACGGCTAAAACTACATGAAACTCAAATGCTAGATCAAAGACACTTGCCACAAACATACGGTATTGTATCCAGCAGTGGATCACAAACCAAACGAGAAATTCTCCTCGAACACGTTTGCTTTTAGTCGCAAGACTGATCGGTGATCGAAGATCAAAGAAGGGAAAAGAAGTCTTCTTCTTCTTCTTCTATTTGAATTGAGGTTTTATGATGTTTACCTTGGGTTCTCACGGTCGCATTGTTGCAGCATCTCCTTGGTGTTCTCGAAGAAGTTGACGAAGGGCGGATACGCCTTCACCATATCGGGAGTGTAGCGCAGCACCAACCGGCCGATGCTCATCTCCTCGCTCCAGTGCGCTTGTGTGTAGCGCAAGTCTTCTAACATTCGTCTGCATTATCAAAAGTTTTATAGCTTAGCTCTTTGAAAATATTGTCACCATTGAAGAGTGAGTTCTCACGTGATAGATAGAGTACTGTTGCAATTTATATATAGAAAAAGATAAGTATTACACGGTTTTTGTGACTGTCAATAAATATAATAATCTACTTATTGATGTACTCTTAGTACTTTTTATTTATTCATTCAAGCACTTGCATGTTAAAATATGTATATAAAAGCAGGATAAAATTAAATAAAGTAGTCATACTCACTGATGTAATTCATAAATAGGCGGTAAGTTTCCAAATATAATTTTGAGTTCCGTATTATTGAGCAACGCTTGAATTTTGCCATTATTGTCTTCTTCAGTATCGGCCATTTCTTCTAGTGGTTGTTTGAACATCTGCAAACATTAACCTTTTTGAGACCAAGCCAAAAACTGCAAACAAAAATGAAATACGAGCAATAACTTACAGTAACAATGGTATGTAAAATCCCGACGTAATTTGACTCTGTTTGTAATAGTTCCATGAACACTTGTTGCCGCGGGGACATGAGCTTTCGGACCACATTGTCGGGCACCTCTGATTCTACACATAAAATATTAACCAATTATTTTTTATAAAATAAAATACGATTTCCTAAAAAAATTATATTGGAATCGTAATTTAACAAGTTATTATCGATTGAAAATCAACCTTCTTACAGCTTTTACTAAATTATTAAACAACCAAATCGGCAGCAGATATGACATACCTTCAAGCAGATTCTTGCCATCGGGCGAGGGCGTGCAATCCAACAGGTTTCCGGACAAGCTCAGCAGCACAGCATCCCCGACGGAAGAGCGTCGTTTGTGCAAGGCAGATTCCCCCCCTCGGAGCTTGCGTTTCCTCAGCCGCTGCAGCTGTGCGGGCGTGCCGCCCGGCGCGCCGGAGCTGGGCCCGCTCGTCGCCTCCTCCGCGCCGCACGCCGCCGCGCCGCCCACTGACGACCGCCGGGACAGCTCGTCCAGGTACTGAGGGAACAACGCTCATCACTGTGACCCACGAAGCCGGCAGCATGAAGAGTATCATCATGATCTAAATACTCACGTCTTTGAAAAGATAATCCCTCTCGTCTTGAGCCTCCTCGTTCTGCACGGACGCCCAGAACCACTCGGCTTTGACGACGTGCACCCGCGTGGAACAGTCCGGCGCCACCACGGTGTTGTGCTCGTCGACGACCTGGTTTATAAACGGAACATTTGCAACCATCCTCGGAAATGCTCACCCTCCACCGGACGGTGACCTGAGCACTTTACAAACGTGCAGGAGAATAACATCACATTCTCGTGTGCGCGCCCTACTAAGCACCTACGGATATCGTGTATCATCATGGCATGCATTCAAGACCGCTTCGGGAGACCGGAGAGCTTACGAGCTATATTTACTGAAGTGGAGAAGATGGCCGTCTAGAGCTCATGATAGACTAGTTTAGTATTACTGAATAAAATGGTGTTAGTACCGGCAGCGATATTCCATGGCATTGCGATATGGCGCGGACGTCACGGATGGGGGGCGTCGAGGCGGGCTGGTCGCGCGGCGCGGGGGCCCGGCGCGCGGCGGGGGGGGAGGGGGCCGCCAGCGGGAGCAGGGAGGGGGGGCGCGCGTGGCGCGGGGAGGGCGCGCTGCTGCCGCGGACCTCAGCGCCGCCGCAGATCGAGTGCCGGTGGGCGCGCACCCACACGCTCTGAGGCGTTTTGAAGATTGCCGAATCGTCCAGCTCGTCCACATCGGGATCTCTCACCGGCGTCGCCAGGTTCGTGCTGTCCACGGTATCCACTTGGACGGGTGATATATCAAAGTTCATCTCGTCGAGATCTCTCTTTGGCGTCGATACGTTCTTGAGCTCCGCTGGCAGATGGCACGCGTCCACCTCTACGGTGTTGCGCTCAGCTCTTTTCTCGTACTTCTTCTTCCGTTCACTTCTGAACGATGCTGTAAATGATTTTACACTTCTTCTCAATTTGGACGCCGATTTTACGGTTTTCGAGGCGAATGAGATGTCGAAAAACCCTGATTGCTTGCTTGTATTCATTGAACAGATTGATGCATTATCATCCTCTCTTATGGGTGAAGAAGTGGACGCTATGAATTCTCCTGCCGGGTCAGTCGGTTTACTCGCTTCAGGACTGACCGGCTCCACAACAATTTCTCCTGCGGTTTTAGAAGCAGGCTCCTTTTTGGTCTTCTTAAATATTGTAGGCCTATTTTTGAACTTAAACGAATCTTTTATCTTTAATCTTTTGATTGATTTCCAGTTGCTCTCTTCGCTCTTATCAGGGGAGAGATTGACATCGACAGTACTGACTTGAAAGTTAGAGTCAGTAGAATTTCGACTTCGTTTCTTTCCAGAAGAAATGGTAGTCGTTGACTGTTGCAATTCCTTGTTTTTAGTGGTATCCGGCAGGAGAAAATCTGGCTCATCCTTAGCATCTAGATCGCATAAACTTTTCGTTAGAGACGAATGCAGAGATCCCGCCTCTGTTAGGCAATCGACCAAGTTAAACACATTCATAGACTTATTCCTAAACACTTCTCTCTTGTCTTTACTGTTTACTCTAACAGATCCAAGTAGAATTTGAGCCATTTCTTTGTTTTCCTTGTCATTCAATTTGTATTTTCGTATTTCCACTTGTTCAGCATGCAATGGACTTTTGCTATTATTGATATCATCCGTCATAGATCTTCCTACACAACTAATACTGAAGTCATCGAGTTGATCTTTGGAAAGGTTGTGACTATCCCTGAGGCTATTTCGAGCTAATTGTATTAGATTTTCTCTATCGTCTCTTGGGTGCAGGGCGCTAGCATCATCGATCTGTTTGGAAGGGCTGGAGCGGCAGCCCGAGAGTCGCGCTGACAGCCTACGGTACAGGGAGCTCTTGGGAGTGGACTGGGAGCGGTTGGGAGTGGGCCGGGAGGGCTTCGCAGAGTTGGGTGTACTCGGGCGGGGTGATAGGATAAGCGAACGACCGAAAGTCTCCCCATTGGCCATTACCTGAAACATGTGTGAACACACCACGCAATGATGTAATGAAGCCATTCCAATACAGACATGCACAACGATAACTTATTATTATCGAGATAGAGCCAGTTAGATACAGAAAAGCAGACTGCCTACCAAAGATGTCGTTCTTGTTGGTATAGTATGTAGATGCTAATTGTTCAGAAAATAGTCAGCGTTCAGAGTGAGTTATTGAGGATCTCAAAGATGTAATTGGAAGTATATAATGTATTTATTGAGTTTATATTATAACCTAATTAAAAGATAAGTGGTGCTAAGGAGAGTGCAACTAGAGCAGATATGTTACAAAGCAAACTGATACTTTAAACAACATGTGACACGATGGAATGTAAACAATACTAGAATGATGTTAAGTGGTGCGAGTACGTTTCGCATGAACCCAATGAAATCCGTGATTCAATGGAATAGTGAACTGATTGAAAAGCACTATTATAAAACATATAATACATGAAACACAAACAACGGACAAACAATGGGTTGACTTTGTGTCGCACGGAGTGGGAAGTGGCGGGTGCCGTATCAGCGCATTGAATAGTATCAGCGCATTGGAGTACACTAGTACTGGGCATACGAAGAATACTACGACGCTAAAAAATTACTAAATAGCTATTTAATTGCAAATAAAAGTGTGAAGTACACGTGAGAGCGAATACGTAACATTCTTTTGTTTGGCTAAAACGTAAAAACGCTACTGACATTGAGTCGCCACACGACTGGCAATCATTATTTGCTTTCGTAAATTGCTAAACAAGCAACATCTGACATTGAAGGCATGTATTGCTAAATTTTGCAGGCATCGGAAGAAAATAGAGGTAGAGCATACACGAATGTTCAATAACCACCTAATATACCAGCTAATCATTGTGTCTACAAAGTAGCAACTAAGAGTGATTTGTGTTCCCAAGGATACTACGTGCATGCTGACTTCATATTGCTATAATTAGTAACTAAATATGCATAATGTGGCAAGGAGTATAAATAAACTAAAATGTGAAGTATTCAGAGGTAAACGTTCTGCTATAAAGTACCGTAGGACATTGAGTTACTTTCTTTGTGCGATTGACTATTTCTGCGTGAACGGTAGGCGCACGTGTTTCGAGTTGGCAGTTTGCAGGCGTAGATTTGATTTAAAAGTCGATGTTTATGTTTGTTACGCTTTGTTACGTAATGTCCAAGGTCTATTCTAACTGGTACATGTTATTGTGATTTGCCATGTAATGTGATATTACTTACGACATGTGTGCAGTCGGGGTCGTCGAGCGGACAGGTGCCGCCGCCATTGCTGGCCAGCACCTCGGCCATGTGCTGCGTCTCATCTTCGGGGAAGCCGACGAAGCAAACCCGCGCGCCAGCAAACACTTTTAGCTTGTGCTCTTTCTGCAAAACAATAATGTACCCTGTTAGACTTTTACCGTTGCGTACTTATTGCCTTTCAAATTTCATTGTATTAGTTACAAAAATCATGAAACCAAAAAGAGTAAGTTTTAACAGTTCAAATGTAGATTACTCGGTTTGGTATTTTACTTGCAGAATAAATTCAATAGCCCGTCAGTTCATGTCTCCTATCTAATTTGGCAACTTCCTTCGGTTGTCGCTACGTAAGGATACAGGAAATATGAATTAGTGGTATGGTTTGGCACTCCACCGTTCGAGGTGCACGTTCATTCACTTATTGATGGTGCAAGGTATATTGGTAGATGTTTGTCCCTTGATGAAAATACAATGAGATAACGAAAACCATTTGTTTTTATTCAAAGTCTTATTTTTACCCTTATTTTGAAAACTATTTTATTTCAGAAACAATGAATTTGACAATGATGCGAAACATTGTAGGATTTGTGGGTATTTAAATCGACGATATTTTACGTGATTTCCCGTGTCGTTATTAGGTGTAATACTTACGATGACGGCGTCTTCAGTGGCGAGGCAAGCGGGGTCGTCGCGGCGCTCCCAGCAGGCGTCGACCCAGGAGCGCGCCAGCACGGGCAAGCCGAAGCCAGACGCATAGCGGTACTTGTCGCCCGTCGCCGCCGCCGCGATCAGGTGCGTCACCTTACTCGACATGTCTTTACGAATAGATCCCCCCATGTAGTGTATCAGTGTTATCAGGTACGTCTGTTGGAAGTTCCAAATCAATTTATAGGAAATTGTGAAAATATACACTTCCGTTTCCGATGTGCGATTGTTATGTCGATCAAACAGATACGCACTAACTGTTTAATGATAATTAAGAGCTCGTGTTAAATAAAATTCTGATGCATGGCTGGAATTTGACCTTACAAACATTAGATTGAAAAAAGATAACTTTTCCCTAAGCCAACAATGCTCTTTGCATTAATTTCAGGCTTATACTAGCTTTAAAAGAAATGAGATGCACTTAAAAATTCTTGGTATTTAAAAGCATTATTGAAATGGTATCAATCTGGATGAAACACTTTCGCGGAATGCATACGTATTAGAATTTTTCATGAATGAACGCATGTGCTGTTGTTGATAGTCGATTTCTTGGAGGCCGCCCAACTAGCGATTGCCGCGTATCATCTAGATAGGTAGGTGGGCAGTTAGTACGCAAGCGTCGTAGTCAGTTTGGAAGTCTTTTGAACCGACTCTGAATTAGGCTTGTTTGCTGAAGATACGACCTTTTTAAAATGATCAATAACAAAATAAAGTGTTGGGGCAAACGTATGCTGTTCATAGACGTTTGAATAATACAGCATGGTGACTGATGGTTTATAACTCGTAATACCAAGACCGTAAGCCAAAATCAAACATAAACAGTAGGTACAGAATCTTTATAAACCATGTAAAACTTAGCAAGCAATTTAAGTTATTCGTATGAGAAATTATTTCAGGCTACAGATGATACATTCACGTCACGTGCGATGCTAGAGGGTACCTAAGTTTTACGTTATTACAATAACATGATGAACAGTATAAATCGAAGAGATTCATCTAGGACGATTTATTTGAAAGTTCTAGGCTTTCTAATGTCTTTGTTAAATTGGTTACAGTAAACAGAAACAGGTTTTGTATTTGTTATTTGGCAGATGAGGCTTACAAGTTCATCCTTCTTGCGGAAACCGGAGAAGCATATGACGGCGCCGCGCATAGCCAGCGAGTAAAGCGGGCGCGAGTTAGCTGGCGGCGGCTCCTCGCGCTCCGCCAGTTGGAGCACCGCCGTCGGACCCAGCACCCTGTACAAAAAAAAACAACTTTATTTCAGCAACTCTTTATCGGGTGGTTGCCAGTCCATAAATGCTAACTAATAAAACGAATTGTTGGATAATTTTCCTATTTTGTGATTTTATCCATGATTTAATATCTTCCTAAATCCTATTCATCAACAGTAAAAATCAAGTAACAGAGACCTCCGGAACAAATATTTACAGTTAAGAGAGCGCCATATGCAAATTAGTCGTCGAAATCCCTATTTATCTCAGTATATGTGAAAGCTACGTCCTTCATATTTAGGGAAATTATACTTTGAACTTTTATCTTGCGTTATGGTTTTTTAGAAACACGATTGGTAAAAGTTTTCTCGATCATATATATTTTTGAAAAATACATGTTTTTCACACAGTTTGCTATTTATCTCAGGAACAGAACGCTATTTTTGTTGGTTTTATGTTTTGACAAATAGCCTAAAAGTATTTATTTAGTTCTGGTTTTTTAATTTTTCGATTGCTTGTTTAATTAACTTGTAATTAAATAAAAACTGTTTTTTCGCTATAAATTATGTTGCGTGTCTATCGTTCTGCGCTTCTCACTCACGAGTAAAAACATTATTCGCTCTCCCGCTCATTCCTCGGCGTTATGGCACACACTTAATACAAACATGACGACCGCTGTGGCTGTGGCGCAGTGTGTAAAAGCTCACTTGAGACCGGAGGTCGTGGGTTCGATCGCCACTGCGATAAAAATGTTTGCATGATATGCAAATACATTATTTGTCCCTTGTCTAGATGTTTTAGATGTAACATAATAATGTTTGTATTTACAAAAAAATATAAAAATAAGTTGATCAGTGATTAGGTTACCATGACACAAGCATTTAATATTTTTGTTATAGTCACTGATCAACTTATTTACTATTATGACGGTGCGTCGGAGGATGTTTATTTATTTCATTTATCCTATAACGTTGCTAAACAATATAATACTAATTCTTATTTTCTTCAGATGGATATGAGTTGAGGAAAACCTCGAAATGGCAATTTATTAAAACCTGAAGTGAATTCGATAACTAGAAAATCGATTATAACAACATAGGAGCGGTGCAATGCAAATCACGAATAGATTTAAGATTAAGGCTCGTATTCAGAGACCATACTCAAGCGTGAATCGTGTCTCAAGCGGTGATTCATCACTCAGTTTCCATAGAGAACTGTCAAAAATCGATGCTTGAGCTTAGACTTAAGTCTCTGAATACGAGCCTAAGAGTTAATTAAACCTTACGAGATATAATTACAAGTTTGATATCCCAACTAGACAGTCGACGATGTTATTGATTTAATGTCTGCACTGCAAACATTCAATTTTAATGTTTACATTCAATGGCCAAAAACATTATTACCAATATTAATAAAACAATCATATTCAATGCTGATATAGTACATTTTCAAGCTGGTATTGCGGATATTTTGACGCAACTCTGCCATTCAAGATGTTCATAAATCATATAAAGTAAAACAGTGCTAGAGTCATAAAAGCCAATACCGCACAGTTTTAAAATGGATATTAACTGGGTTGATACGCCTAGACACGATAAAAATTCCTTCAGTACTGTCACACAACACTTTGTATTATGCCATTGGCTAAGAAGCAATTGCACACCATTTAGCGGTAAATAAAATGTTTATTGTGCCGCATATCGACTTATTCAAGTACAGTAGAAATTAAACCGTGACATACTATAGTCTCACGTAAACTACACCTGTGAAAACATAAAATGAGTCAGGGCACACACGCGATCTTACTCAAAACAAGGCAAAATACATTCTTTCAGGTATACTGTGTACACCTTGAATAGTACTTGGTTCAAGTACACAATTATTTTGCGGCCTATACTGTAACAATGCTATCACGACGATAAGAAGGAGAACAGATAAGCTAGTATGGTAGGTATATGATAGTTAAATGTATTACGTTACATAAAAGTCTACGTACTCGTAGAAGATTACATAATCTTTCGTTTTATAGTTGTCGATTATGTTAGATTTTTACATTATTATGTAGTAACATAACATAAATTTAGTTTCGATCATTTGTGTATATGTAAGAGGTAATGTCTCGTAGGTGGATACAGAAAATAATTTGATCTAGGGTTAAATTACGTGTAAGGATTTGCTCACGTAGACATGCGACCTCGTCAAGTTGATTGAAGTGAGAAACTTGATAGTAATTACATTGTTATTGTGTTTACATCTAAAATGAGCTACCACTCGTGGTACTTGCACAGCTTATAAGTTATAAGCTGTGCAAGTTATAACATAAGGAAGTTCGTCGGTGACTTTTTTTACACAGACACCATTGCTAATGAATTCTTATCTGTCGTGCGTTACGATACTACCGCGTGACTGTTTTTGCATAAACAACACAATAATTATTGTGCAAAAGCGTACCTGTTTCTGAATAGAAAAGAAGAGTATAACAAGTGGCAAAATATAAATCATTAAAAATACCGACTTTAATTTTGTAAGCAGAGCAATTTAATGCACAAAAATACACTCGTGGTGCATTTTTGTTAATAACTCCGAAGATCCTAGTCAAATTCTCACCACTCTCTGTGAGAGAGAGAGACAAGAAAAAAAATCATCCCCGCTTCACGTGTAGGGTGGTACCCTGAAAAGTTTTTTAAATTTATTTTACCACTTTGTTGGCGTGATTAATATGTATCTCCATGCCTAATTACTGTTTTCTAGTATCAATTGTCTCTTATCGAATCCGCGGACAAACTGACGGACGGGCGGACATGGCGAAATTATGGTTCCTTGTTGACTACGGCATCCTAAAAAAGAGTTGTTGTTCTACGAGGGGAGGTCAAAAAGTTCGCGGAATGGAAGGGTTAGAAAGGGGTGGGGATAACTTTTTTTACCTGGTACTGTCCAGGTACTCAATTCAGGTATAAATACCAAAATTTAGACAAATCGGGTCACTAACATTTTAGTTATCATTACATTAGCAGTTCAATCGGGAAAAAATCGCTGAACATGGACAAAATTGAGTTTCGTGCCGTTATAAAGTTCCTTACCAAGCAAGGAAAAACACCTCAAATTATTTTGAATCAAATGTCATCTGTTTACGGGGACTCTTGCCTTGGAAAAACAATGATTTATAAGTGGCATAGTTTATTCAAGCAAGGCAGGAAGTCAATTGAAGAAGACCACCGCTCGGGCCGGCCGATCGTGGCCACCTCCTCAGACAACATCAAAAAAGTCGAAAAATTTGTACTTAAAGATGCTCGATTAATGAAGAAACAACTTGCAGAAATGGTTGGAGTATCATTTACAATCATTTTGAATATCCTCCACAACCATCTTTGCATGTCCAAAGGCAGCGCAAGATGGGTACCGAGAATGCTCTCGGCGATTCAAAAACAGCAGCGCGTCGAGTGTTCACGCGAGTTTTTGGATCTTTGTAGCGAGAACAAGGAAGAAATTTTGAACCGGATTGTTACTGGAGACAAAATTTGGGTTCATCAACATGAATCTGAATCAAAATAGGAGTCCATGCAGTGGCAAAAAAAAGGTGCAGCACCCCCTAAGAAATTCAAGGTGTCACAATCGGCCGGAAAGATCATGGCCACTGTTTATTGGGATTCAGAGGAGATTTTGTTCATCGACTACCAAGAAAAAGGATTGAATATCACAGGGGGATACTATGCCACTCTACTAGAAAAATTAAAAGAAGCCATCATGGAAAAAAGAAGGGGAAAATGGACTCTAGGAGTGATGCTTTTGCACGACAACGCACCCGTTCACAAGAGCCATGTTGCAATGGCTGCCTTGCAAAAATGTGGCTTCGAAACACTAAATCACCCTCCCTATAGTCTAGAACTAGCTCCCTCTGATTATTATTTGTTTTCAGAACTGAAAAAAAAATTCGTGAAAAAAATTTACAGACTATGAAGAAGTTAAGTCGGCAATTTCGGCTTACTTTGAAGGCCTTGACAAAAAAAATTTTTTCGAAGGCATAAGCAAACTTTTTGATAGATCTGAGAAATTTATTAGGCTTAGGGGAGAATATATTGAAAAAGAAATATAATAATGCGTATAATTTAGCCCCCTATCCCTGCCATTCCGCGAACTTTTTGACCTCCCCTCGTATTACTTATAGACTGTCATGTAGGTACACCTAGTATTTGTGATTAATTAGTAATTCCGAACGATAGTAACAAACTTTTAATGTTTTGATTGTAAAATTAAAAGCTAACTAAGCTAATTTTAAAATTAGCATTGAGTTCATTCGAATGAACCAGAAAACAATAACAACTTAATAGAGACAACAAAAACTATTAAATGTATATTATTTATGTTTTTTTGTAATTAGTAATGATAATTAATGAATATCGGTAGCAGTGTTGGAAGAGGAAACAGGGCAGTGACGTCCGCTTCACAGAGTCACGTTCGTGTGACAAAAGTAAATCGACGACGCGATTGAAGCGGCTCCGTTGACACGTCACAGGATACCGCGAAACTGCCGCTGAACCTACGTGTCGCTATAGAAATAGTTGATGAGTTACTTCGGATTCCACGCATGTATAAACAGTCGGCAGAGATTTAAATAGCAATCTCCTTATTTTCAATTTTGTTCTAGTATTTTTGAATCTGCATTTTTGTGGAATAATTGCTCATGAGTGCATTATTGACTACGTTAAATATTAAAGACTTCTTATGAAAATTGATGCCATCACTTTAATTTCGATCGTTATGAAAGGGACGGCAACTTTTTCAGTGCTGTCAAATTAGTTTAGTTTAGTTTCGGCGACATCTGAATTGACACCATTGTCTTGTTAAGGCTTCGGCGCTGTACGAGTTCCCCATACAAATGTAATACCATAACCATTTGAAATTTGAGCATAACCTTAGCATAGTATGCTGTTATTCGTATTAGGATAGCATTTATCTAGGTTTCTGTCAGAAGCTTTTTTCAAAATACTTAGCTAAAGTGAAATTAAACCGAATCGCATTTTGCATATTTTAACATCATAGAAGACATGTTTTCTTAATATTTATTTAGTATTAAACACTAGAATATTTTATGTTTCCTTCTGTTAGAAACATAGGTTATATGGTCTAGTAACAGAAAAACAACACTGTGTGAAGAATAAAAACAATTTTCAGTCATCATTTTTGGGACTACGGGAGACAAGCAAATTTCTTGCAAAATAGCCATGCATTTACATTTCATACATTTTTTACCTTTTCTAACAGTGCGTCTGTGTGCGTGTGTCACGCACGCTCACGCACACAGATGCAAAATGACAAGCAAACCAAGACTTTATCGTATGTCGATGTTTGAACGCGCGGGGAATTGAATTTTGCCGAGCCACGTCGCCGGACCCTTAAGCATAAACATCATACAAGCAGTACATTTAAATCTAACAAAATCCAAGCAAACGTTTTGTTAATCTCATCACTGATTGATTATGATGGCTTTCAATAAATTATACTTCTTTACCTATTATTTTAGCGCGCATTCTCTGCCTACAAGATAACGTTTTAGTGCCTGGGACATCGTTGAGATAAAGTAGGCTTGCCCAGCGACCATACTGTCCTCTCAGCTCGATTCGCGTATCTAACCCGAAAAACATGGTGAACACGCGTGTGGAAGATTATTATCTTCCACATAAGCAGAGACTTTTTACATGCTGATTTCTTTCATGACGCTACAATGAACTGAATTTATTTATTGTTCCTGATTTTCATATTCTTAGAATTATACAAAAACGTACCTTTCAATGATGCATTGAAAGTTATGTCAAAACTTGATAATAGAATATAGAGTTTGGTGTCATATATGCTAGCATCAGGTGGTTTCTTATTTACTTTTAGGTGTAGTGTGTATTTATCGAAATTGTATGTGGTATATTATAATTATTCCTTGCACTTTTGGCTGTGTCTGTGTGGAAGTGATCGTGTAATTTACGACTGCTGTGCATGCTCTGGCAAAACTAGGTTTATTTACATTATAATAATGATCTTACAAGTCACATTTCAGCTGAACTGCATCCGGTGATATTGGCTCCATTCGGAGAGAATGATCTTGAGGAAGTTCCTCTTCCTCAGGCGTAGGAGGCAACCGCGTGGGCCCCATCGGAATCACATTCACTGCCAGTCAGGCACTAGTCCGGCGCGCATTCAACATATTCACGATACAAGACATCCACGCACTAACACTAAACATTATGTTGAATGATGCCGGTTCACTGCACAAACTCAACCGTAAGGAGGAGATATTTCGCGGTATATTAATCTTTGTACGAGTATAACATCGATTCAATTCGAGATTATCTGTTTAACAGTCGATCGTAGCAACGGAGAAAACAAAGGCACAAGCGGCACGCGCGTTATGCGTTTCACGTTAGATTGAAAAACAGTCGGGAGGAATGTGAGGCCGAAAATAGCGAGGAGCGTCGCGCGGCCACAAGGGCGACCCTGCGCTACGCCGCCGCGCCGCGCCCCGCCCGCCCCAGCCTCGTCGCGCACTTTCTGCGCCCTACGTACACACACCTTTATTTACATCCATACTTCCATGAAATACACTCACCAAACATACGAACGCTTTATGAGTGGAAGGTCCCGTAAGTATAAACAACCCAGCGGAGTTGACGTTCAGGGCGAGGCAAACGCGTGTATTATACGATGTCGGATGTTAGGCCTTATACAAAATTTGTCATAATTATGAATAACGCCACGATTATGCCTAGCGTTTCTACACTATTTATTTATTAGGACCTTCCTAACCGACAAATTCAATTAAGTTTGGCATAACAATAAAGAGTAACACAATCATTATAAAACATATGCAAACGGGTATTTATCACGAATTATAAAAAAAAAAAAAAAAAATTAATTTAATTTTAAATTTTAAAATTCGTGATAAATACCCGTTTGCATATGTTTTATAATGTGTTCTGATCGCGATTGTTTAAAAATAACACAATCATGCCTGTGTTACACTTTATTGTTAGGAACCGCCGCCTATCTTCAGGACTTCGTTAATTTCGTTATCGAATGTTTATTAGAAAGGAAAGCATTTTTCTAGTTTAAAAGTACCTATAGTTTTTTCATTATTCCGTTTTCATAATGAAACAATGAGTCAGCGTTACCAAGAAGAATGATAACTTGCCACAAAGTTTAATTTTCGAAGAGTAAACAAGCTCGCGCATGGGACGTGTAAAACAATAAACAATTAAATCTCATCAGGGCATCTTAAACAATATGATGCACCGACTGTACCACTTCAAACGCGATGGAATGGAACGCGTGTCGTATTCTGGTGAATCGATGCTACAAGAAATACTCCAGCGGCCGTTTTCAGACATAGGTACATTCATACTGAATAATACACATAGGTATTAAACGGACGCAAATGAACACGGTCAACGATAAGGGGCGGCCAAATTGCCTCTCATAAATCATACGCGGTATGATCGTAGTTTCTGTTTCAAACATAATACTGACAAAGAAAATCAAAAGTAGGTGGGTTGATGAACTGGCTATGTAGACAATGATAATTTAATTACTTACGAAATCTAGTTGATATAAATTAACAAGGCGACAATTTTGTCGGAGTTTGAATTAGCAGTGAGAAGTAGGAAGAGGGCGATATAACTGTTGTTTAAATAGAAGTCGTAAATCGGCAATAAGCCCGGCATTCAAAGCACGGTGCGCCATGCCACCGCACTTTTGTTGGCATTCCGCGACACGCTCGCTACGAATTCGTCAAGCGGTTACCTACTCCTCGCCTACAAGCAGTCATTACAACCACTGAGTCATGCCCATTTCTAGTATTCCCTCAGTTCCCGAATCAACTTTCATAGAAATCAAAATACTTATCATACACGATTGAAATAATCATCAATATTTTCTATAGGTTTGGCATTTAGTTAGTCTTATTAGGAAAGTAAGAGTTAGGTTTTGACAGTTGGTGCGAAGGACAGGAATTATTTTAACTTTCTGTTGCTAATATAATAAATAAAATAAGGGCTCAATATAATTATTCATATTTAATAACTAGTTTAATAATTATGTAATAGCAACAAGCCATTGTTCTGTATCGCTGATTACATAATTTCCGCTCTAGTTTTTGGAATATTGACACACGCACACCACAGACGGCACAGACGACCTTTGTGGCGCAGTGGGTGAAAGCCCGCCTGAGACGCAGAGGTTGCGGGTTCGATTCCCGCTGCGAGACAAATGTTTGTATGATCTACAGTTGTCTTGACTCTGGTTTTTTTCTATGTATCGTTCGTTCGTATGAGCAAGTGGATAACTTTAAGTATAATAATGTAGTATATCAGTCATCTGGTTACCATAGCACAATCATTAAATTGCTTAGCTTGGGACTAGATGACGATGTGTGGAATATCTAAGGATTTTTTTAACATTACTTATATTAAATTATGATAGTTATGGAGCAGTTGATTGAAAGCATAAGTCATTGGATTGTGTTATACACAACGTTAGCTGTCAATTAAACATTGGTTATACAAGAGCAGAATTTCCTTTCTCCAAAAACTCCCATTAATGCATATAACTGATTCATTACCAAGTCTAAAGCGTGATTTATCGGAGCGGTTCATCTTAATGAGCACTATTTTAGAATGAGTGAACGTCACCAGAGACGTGCGGCTGTTTCTACTTGGACACATCAGCGTAGGTGAGGGTAAAACTGAATGGCGTTAATGTAAACGCGCAACAAAGCAGCCGTCGCGCTTGTTAGTAGCCAAGCAGCCATCGACTTGCCAAAATAAATGTCAATAACGTCTCGTTAGCAAACTTTTACACGTTTTACAATGCATAGGTAGGTACATACACATCTCATTCTCCTTTTATATTTTGCATAGGATATTGTCGCACACGTCCTTCAAATTTTAACTGACAAAGATCGGTTCATGTACAAGTATTGAGATTGGGCACGCATGCCAAATGAGCTGTGGAAGCTGACGACGTCACTACGAATATAGGTACAGGAAATAGGCAGTCAACTTCGCAAATAAGACATAATATTTTATTCTTTAAAAGATATTGCAGAGGTGGTTTGAAGTTATTTATGGATTGTTCTGGTTAGAATTCAGATTCAGTTCAGGTATAATATAGGAGTAAAGCTTGGACTAAAAATATAGAATGTGAACAGTATTAGAACATAAATACATTACAGCGATAGTTACCTGTATTTGGCCCTGTGTGCGGTGTCAAATAGATCTCCTTCGAAAGGCGATGTGATGAGGTAGGTGGGCGATGAAGGCGGCTGGATCGAAGGCAAGGTTTCGGGGCTCGGCGCGGGCGCCACCGCGCCCAGTCGCTCGCATGCCGCCCGAACCCGCTCGCACTCCAGGCACGACTCATTTACGTACACTACTGAGTTCGTAGAGCCTGTTGGAAAAAACCATTAAATGGAGTTGCTAAATAATTTAATATCATCATAAAGTGCTCTTGATTTGAGCATTGATTAGTTAATTTAATACTTAGTATAGTATAATAAATTTGCCTTTTGGTCTTTTGCTTGGTTGCATTTCTTGGGCAACCTCTTTACAGATAATAAATGAATATATATGTATGTGTTAAAATAAAATCACTATTTAAAATAAAACATAAGAAATAATGCTAAGTATGTTTTAGTAGGAACTGTCCATATTTCTACAATCTTTATGAAGTCAGGGACAAAACCACTCATACAAAAACACTTGAATCAATTATCAGCACTCACTCAAAAGCAGAGTTATTTACACCACTACAAAACACATAGATAGATAGATAAATAATTCTTTATTAATTTCTACAAACTAAAAACTACGAAGTATTTTTATATTGAATCGTATTATTATTTTTCAGGACACTAATCTGTTCCGAGCCTTGTTGGTGTAGGTTCAATTAGGATGTGCCACAACTTTTGATAGGAAGGTCGTGGTTTTGATGTCCAGTTGTGCATGATGAAAGAAACTCGCGGCTTCGATTTACCCACACTCTGAATTTATTTTTGACTGGGTGGTATAGTAACTAAACAAGCCTACCTCATGAAATTCACAAGCTACACCGTGTTGATGTAGAATTCGATGACTAAATAATTCCATAAACCTTATTCAAGAATAAAATATGAGTAAAATGCCGATAAACCTGTATAAAAGGTACAAACATAATTTGTATTAAGTTCGTATGAGCAAGTGGCAAACTCTCTGGCGACGGGTTTTTAGGCCGCCTAAAGGCCTAATTTAGTAGTAACAAACTGGCAACTGACTGTGACCGTCAAAGTAGCCACTTCTAATGAGGCATTAGTTTAGCCTCGTAGATTATTTTGATGATGTGTAGCGGTAGGTGGGCAGTAAACATACCGCTAGTGCAGTCTTGCAAACAATTAATTCTAGAGGCATACCATTCGTACACAATGATCCACCTAGCTGCGAATAAATTTAAAATGCGAATGTCTGCTCAATTCAACGGCAATAGGTCATCAATTTAGTTCGATAGGTCAATTTGGTAAGCAGCTATGATCATTTATGTTGGTTTTACAATTACCTTTCAATATTTAAGCTTACAAATGTTGTAGAGTCTAAAATATTTGTAAACTTGTAAAATATTCAAATTGCATTTTGAATAATAAAAATTATATTTTATCGGTAATTCATACATCAGTTAATATTTAGAGTTAACAAGTGCAGAAAATCAGCATGATTGTGTAAAGTGTTTATTTACCGATACAGCTGATAACATCAACGAGAAAAATTACGCGGAACTGTAACTCGACAATTAAGTTTACCAAAGAAACGTCTGATCCCAAAGAAGGGAATTTAATACATTTCGCGTAAGGAAGTCGTGTGCCGTAAACACGATTTATCTGATTACGACAAATCCCCTTGAAAAGAAACAGACGCTGGCTTCCAGCACCTCCTTTGATCCTTCAAGAATTTCTTACAGACAGAGGTATGCAGTCCGACTTCAAACTCTTGTAAACATCGGTCATCGGCACACATTATTGTTATTTCGGTAGCAATTTACAAGCCAACCTCAGGTAATTTATGACTTTCGCTTATTAAACAATTATATTCGGGAATACTTACAAAACCACATAAGCGAACAATCTGCGTAGGAAACATTGTTGCGTTTGCTTCCATATTTTTGTAATTTATATACAATGTTATTATTTTTGAACAACAATTCACAAAATGAACACATATAAAGTAAAGTTAAGTAAAGTTTTAAATTAGGTACTTTACTTAATGGATTGGTTTCAGATACTTTCAGTATATTGTAAGTACATCATTTGTATTTTTAGAGAGGACACACTATTATTATGGATATGTTCCCTCTACGTCGAGTCCCATTACGTCGAGTTTATGAGACCATTGTTATATTGGAATGTTACTGTTTCGCTTCCTATTCCCATAACGTCGAGTTTGGAAAGGTACAATTGTAGCAAAAATAATAATCAGTCACTTTTCAATTAAAAATCACATTCGTTTCACATTTCAGACTAAGTATTAGTGTCATTGTTAACCTGGACTTAAAATAATATTGAAGCAAACAGCAAAGACCACGTTTCTGTCTACAGAATAGAATAGAAGTGCGATTACGATAACGTTTACATGAGACATTACATAACAAAATTAAAATTATAAAACAACTAGTTTGCGTGGTGCGCGTGCTGCAAGCAGCACGCGGTTTTCTTTTTCCATGTTTCTGACAGGTAGAGAGACCCTTATAAAATTTTGAGAATCCATAGGAGATTAAAAATATTTAATAAACCGCTATGGGAACCCCTAAATCAGTATGAAAACCCTTTAGGAGCCCTTAGCCATTAAGAAAAAAAAAAAAAAAAAAAAATTTACCAAGTCGTCGGCCCTGAGTTACGCTCACCCACTCGACCTTCGTTACGCTACGGGGGTCGGCGGCTCGCTTCGCTCGCCACCTCCCCCCTCCGCTCCACTCAGGTCTCGTAGGTTCGCTCCACTCAGGACCTCCGACGCCTACCCACTATAATATTTGTTCAAACACCTAATGGATATCTCCAACCGTTGTGAAGTTACAGCTCTTTCAATTTTAGGGGAGGTTGGGGAGGGGGGGGGGTGAGTTTTGAAAAAATATTCTGACTAATTAAGTTCCCCTTTACAAGAATCTGAAAAAAAATTTGTTCCAAGTCTTAAGGCTTTCGAGATCCGCAAAAGGGGGGGAGAGGGGGGGCAAAGGGGGCAACACTGAAAAAAAATTTTTACTTCCCCGAGCCTCCTCTATCCGAATCCGTAAAAAAAATTGTTTCAAGTCTCTTAGTTTCCGAGATCCTCAATAAGGGGGGGGGAAGGGGGGCAAAAAGGGGGGGTTTGCGATTTTTCCCGAAGTTTCCAGACGTACCTCTATACGAATCCGTAAAAATATACCTACCTCCCCATCCACCAACAGGGAGAACAATTCTGTCAGTCAGTGAGTGGTAGTCTAAGTTTATATATTATAACTAGTTTGCGTGGTGCGCGTGCTGCAAGCAGCACGCGGTTTTCTGTTTCCATGTTTCTGACAGGTAGGTTTACCCTTTTAAAATTTTGAGAATCCATAGGAGATTTAAAATATTTAATAAACCGCTATGGGAAGCCCTAAATCAGTATGAAAACCCTTTAGGAGCCCTAAACCATTAAAAGAAAAAAGAAAAAAAATTCCAAGTCGTCGGCCCTGAGTTACGCTTCACCCACTCGACCTTCGTTACGCTACGGAGGTCGGCGGCTCGCTTCGCTCGCCACCTCCCCCCTCCGCTCCACTCAGGTCTCGTAGGTTCGCTCCACTCAGGACCTCCGACCTGTTTGATGTTTGCGTGGTGCGCGAGCTGCAAGCAGCTCGCGGTATTTTTATTCTATTTTTGACAGGATAAGACCCTTATAAAATTTTGAAAAAAAAAAAAAAAAAAAATTATAAAAAAAAAAAGTAAAAAAAAAAAAAAAAAAAAAAAAAAATTATTAAAAAAAAAAAAAAAAATAAGAAAAAAAAAAATACCCTCAAGTTTCCAAGTCGTCGGCCCTGAGTTACGCTCACCCACTCGACCTTCGTTACGCTACGGGGGTCGGCGGCTCGCTTCGCTCGCCACCTCCCCCCTCCGCTCCACTCAGGTCTCGTAGGTTCGCTCCACTCAGGACCTCCGACGCCTACCTACTATAATATTAGTCCAAACACCTAATGGATATCTCTAACCGTTGTGAAGTTACAGCCCTTTCAATTTTAGGGGAGGTTGGGGAGGGGGGAGGGTAAGTTTAAAAAAAATATTTTGACTAATTAAGTTCCCCTTTACAAGAATCTGAAAAAAAATTTGTTCCAAGTCTTAAGGCTTTCGAGATCCGTAAAAGGGGGGGAGAGGGGGGGCAAAGGGGGCAACACTGAAAAAAAATTTTTACTTCCCCGAGCCTCCTCTATCCGATTCCGCAAAAAACAAAAATTACGGGTCTCCTAGTTTCCGAGATCCTCAATAGGGGGGGGGCAAGGGGGGCAAAAAGGGGGGGTTTGGGATTTTTCCCCAACTCACCCGAGTTACTTGTTTATGAATCTGTCAAAATATACCCACCTCCCCATCCACCATCAGGGAGAACAATGATGTCAATGAGTGAGTCAGTCAGTGAATCAGTGAGTGGTAGTTTAAGTTTATATATTATAACTAGTTTGCGTGGTGCGCGTGCTGCAAGCAGCACGCGGTTTTCTTTATCCATGTGTTTGACAGGTAGGTTTACCCTTTTAAAATTTTGAGAATCCATAGGAGATTTAAAATATTTAATAAACCGCTATGGGAACCCCTAAATCAGTATGAAAACCCTATAGGAGCCCTTGCCATTAAGAAAAAAAAAAAAGAAAAAAATTTACCAAGTCGTCGGCCCTGAGTTACGCTCACCCACTCGACCTTCGTTACGCTACGGGGGTCGGCGGCTCGCTTCGCTCGCCTCCTCCCCCCTCCGCTCCACTCAGGTCTCGTAGGTTCGCTCCACTCAGGACCTCCGACGCCTACCCACTATAATATTTGTTCAAACACCTAATGGATATCTCCAACCGTTGTGAAAATACAGCTCTTTCAATTTTAGGGGAGGTTGGGGAGGGGGGGGGGGTGAGTTTTGAAAAAATATTCTGAC
This sequence comes from Xanthorhoe designata, assembly GCA_963582015.1. Taxonomy (NCBI): domain Eukaryota; kingdom Metazoa; phylum Arthropoda; class Insecta; order Lepidoptera; family Geometridae; genus Xanthorhoe; species Xanthorhoe designata. The sequence goes on from OY757033.1 coordinate 8,359,142, forward strand.
TAATTAAGTTCCCCTTTACAAGAATCTGAAAAAAAATTTGTTCCAAGTCATAAGGCTTTCGAGATTCGAAAAAGGGGGGGAGAGTGGGGGCAAAGGGGGCAACACTGAAAAAATATTTTTACTTTCCCGAGCCTCCTCTATCCGATTCCGCAAAAAAAATTGTTCCAAGTCTCTTAGTTTCCGAGATCCTCAAAAGGGGGGGGGGAAGGGGGGCAAAAAGGGGGGATTTGCGATTTTTCCCGAAGTCACCAGACCTACCTCTATACGAATCCGTCAAAATATACCTACCTCCCCATCCACCAACAGGGAGAACAATTCTGTCAGTCAGTCAGTGGTAGTTTAAGTTTATATATTATGGAATAACTAGTTTGCGTGGTGCGCGTGCTGCAAGCAGCACGCGGTTTTCTTTTTCCATGTTTCTGACAGGTAGAGAGACCCTTATAAAATTTTGAGAATCCATAGGAGATTAAAAATATTTAATAAACCGCAATGGGAAGCCCTAAATCAGTATGAAAACCCTTTAGGAGCCCTGAAGCATTAAGAAAAAAAAAAAAAGAAAAAAAATCCCATGTCGTCGGCCCTGAGTTACGCTTCACCCACTCGACCTTCGTTACGCTACGGAGGTCGGCGGCTCGCTTCGCTCGCCACCTCCCCCCTTCGCTCCACTCAGGTCTCGTAGGTTCGCTCCACTCAGGACCTCCGACCTGTTTGATGTTTGCGTGGTGCGCGAGCTGCAAGCAGCTCGCGGTATTTTTTCCTATTTTTGACAGGAAGAGACCCTTATAAAATTTTGAAAAAAAAAAAAAAAAAAAATTAAAGAAATAAAAAATTAAGAAAAAAAAAATTTATGAAAAAAAAAAAAAAATTAAAAAAAAAAAATTAAGAAAAAAAAAAATTATAAAAAAAAAATATTACCTTCAAGTTTCCAAGTCGTCGGCCCTGAGTTACGCTCACCCACTCGACCTTCGTTACGCTACGGGGGTCGGCGGCTCGCTTCGCTCGCCACCTCCCCCCTCCGCTCCACTCAGGTCTCGTAGGTTCGCTCCACTCAGGACCTCCGACGCCTACCCACTATAATATTTGTTCAAACACCTAATGGATATCTCTAACCGTTGTGAAGTTACAGCCCTTTCAATTTTAGGGGAGGTTGGGGAGGGGGGGGGTGAGTTTTGAAAAAATATTTTGTCTAACCAAGTTCCCCTTAGTACAAATCTGAAAAAAAATTTGTTCCAAGTCTTAAGGTTTTCGAGATTCGAAAAAGGGGGGGAGAGGGGGGGCAAAGGGGGCAACACTGAAAAAAAATTTTTACTTTCCCGAGCCTCCTCTATCCGATTCCGCAAAAAACAAAAATTACGGGTCTCCTAGTTTCCGAGATCCTCAATAGGGGGGGGGGAGGGGGGGCAAAAAGGGGGGGTTTGGGATTTTTCCCCAACTCACCCGAGTTACTTGTTTACGAATCTGTCAAAATATACCCACCTCCCCATCCACCATCAGGGAGAACAATGATGTCAATGAGTGAGTCAGTCAGTGAGTGGTAGTCTAAGTTTATATATTATAACTAGTTTGCGTGGTGCGCGTGCTGCAAGCAGCACGCGGTTTTCTTTTTCCATGTTTCTGACAGATGGTAATACCCTTCTAAAATTTTGAGAATCCATAGGAGATATAAAATATTTAATAAACCGCTATGGGAAGCCCTAAATCAGTATGAAAACCCTTTAGGAGCCCTAAACCATTAAGAAAAAAAAAAAACGAAAAAAATTAACCAAGTCGTCGGCCCTGAGTTACGCTTCACCCACTCGACCTTCGTTACGCTACGGAGGTCGGCGGCTCGCTTCGCTCGCCACCTCCCCCCTCCGCTCCACTCAGGTCTCGTAGGTTCGCTCCACTCAGGACCTCCGACCTGTTTGATGTTTGCGTGGTGCGCGAGCTGCAAGCAGCTCGCGGTATTTTTTTCCTATTTTTGACAAGTAGAGACCCTTATAAAATTTCGAAAAAAAAAAATTTAAGAAAAAAAAATTTAAGAAAAAAAAATTCAAGAAAAAAAAAAATTATGAAAAAAAAAAATTATAAAAAAAAAATTAAAAAAAAAAAAATTTATGAAAAAAAAATTATAAAAAAAAAAATTTAAAAAAAAAAAATTTATAAAAAAAAAAAAAATAAAAAAAAAAAAATTATAAAAAAAAAATTATCCTCAAGTTTTCAAGTCGCCCCTGTGAATTTGGTCCAAGTCTCTTAACATTCGAAAAAGGGGCAAAAGGGGGGGAAGGGGGGCAAAAAGGGGGGGTTTGGGATTTTTCCCCAACTCACCAGACCTACCCCTATACGAATCCATCAAAATATACCCACCTCCCCATCCACCATCATGGAGAACAATTATGTCAATGAGTGAGTCAGTCAGTGAGTGAGTGGTAGTTTAAGTTTATATAGTATAACTAGTTTGCGTGGTGCGCGTGCTGCAAGCAGCACGCGGTTTTCTTTTTCCATGTTTCTGACAGATGGTAATACCCTTCTAAAATTTTGAGAATCCATAGGAGATTAAAAATATTTAATAAACCGCTATGGGAAGCCCTAAATCAGTATGAAAACCCTTTAGGAGCCCTAAACCATTAAGAAAAAAAAAAAAGAAAAAAATTAACCAAGTCGTCGGCCCTGAGTTACGCTCACCCACTCGACCTTCGTTACGCTACGGGGGTCGGTGGCTCGCTTCGCTCGCCACCTCCCTCCTCCGCTCCACTCAGGGCTCGTAGGTTCGCTCCACTCAGGACCTCCGACCTGTTTGATGTTTGCGTGGTGCGCGAGCTGCAAGCAGCTCGCGGTATTTTTTTCCTATTTTTGACAGAAAGAGACCCTTATAAAATTTTGAAAAAAAAAAAAAAAAAAAATTAAAGAAAAAAAAAATTTATAAAAAAAAAATATTACCCTCAAGTTTCCAAGTCGTCGGCCCTGAGTTACGCTCACCCACTCGACCTTCGTTACGCTACAGGTGTCGGTGGCTCGCTTCGCTCGCCACCTCCCCCCTCCGCTCCACTCAGGTCTCGTAGGTTCGCTCCACTCAGGACCTCCGACGCCTACCCACTATAATATTTGTTCAAGCACCTAATGGATATCTCTAACCGTTGTGAAGTTACAGCTCTTTCAATTTTAGGGGAGGTTGGGGAGGGGGGGGGGGAGTTTTGAAAAAATATTTTGTCTAACCAAGTTCCCCTTAATACAAATCTGAAAAAAAAATTGTTCCAAGTCTTAAGGTTTTCGAGATTCGAAAAAGGGGGGGAGAGGGGGGGCAAAGGGGGCAACACTGAAAAAAAATTTTTACTTTCCCGAGCCTCCTCTATCCGATTCCGCAAAAAACAAAAATTACGGGTCTCCTAGTTTCCGAGATCCTCAAAAGGGGGGGGGCAAGGGGGGCAAAAAGGGGGGGTTTGGGATTTTTCCCCAACTCACCCGAGTTACTTGTTTACGAATCTGTCAAAATATACCCACCTCCCCATCCACCATCAGGGAGAACAATGATGTCAATGAGTGAGTCAGTCAGTGAGTGGTAGTCTAAGTTTATATATTATAACTAGTTTGCGTGGTGCGCGTGCTGCAAGCAGCACGCGGTTTTCTTTATCCATGTTTCTGACAGGTTGTAGCTACCCTTTAAAAATTTTGAGAATCCATAGGAGATTTAAAATATTTAATAACCCGCTATGGGAACCCCTAAATCAGTATGAAAACCCTTTAGGAGCCCTAAAGCATTAAGAAAAAAAAAAAAGAAAAAAATTCACCAAGTCGTCGGCCCTGAGTTACGCTTCACCCACTCGACCTTCGTTACGCTACGGAGGTCGGCGGCTCGCTTCGCTCGCCACCTCCCCCCTCCGCTCCACTCAGGTCTCGTAGGTTCGCTCCACTCAGGACCTCCGACCTGTTTGATGTTTGCGTGGTGCGCGAGCTGCAAGCAGCTCGCGGTATTTTTTTCCTATTTTTGACAAGTAGAGAGACCCTTATAAAATTTCGAAAAAAAAAAAAATAAGAAAAAAAATTTAAAAAAAAAAAAAATTTATGAAAAAAAAAAAAAATTAAAAAAAAAAATTAAAAAAAAAAATTAAAAAAAAAAAATTTAAGAAAAAAAAAATTAAGAAAAAAAAAATTTATGAAAAAAAAAAAAAAAAAAAAAAAAATAAGAAAAAAAAAATTTATGAAAAAAAAAAATTTTCCTCAAGTTTCCAAGTCGTCGCCCCTGAGTTACGCTCACCCACTCGACCTTCGTTACGCTACGGGGGTCGGCGGCTCGCTTCGCTCGCCACCTCCCCCCTCCGCTCCACTCAGGTCTCGTAGGTTCGCTCCACTCAGGACCTCCGACGCCTACCCACTATAATATTTGTTCAAAAACCTAATGGATATCTCAAACCGTTGTAAAGTTACAGCCCTTTCAATTTTAGGGGAGGTTGGGGAGGGGAGGGGTGAGTTTTGAAAAAATATTTTGTCTAACCAAGTTCCCCTTAATACAAATCTGAAAAAAAAATTGTTCCAAGTCTTAAGGTTTTCGAGATTCGAAAAAGGGGGGGAGAGGGGGGGCAAAGGGGGCAACACTGAAAAAAAATTTTTACTTCCCCGAGCCTCCTCTATCCGATTCCGCAAAAAACAAAAATTACGGGTCTCGTAGTTTCCGAGATCCTCAAAAGGGGGGGGGCAAGGGGGGCAAAAAGGGGGGGTTTGGGATTTTTCCCCAACTCACTCGAGTTACTTGTTTATGAATCTGTCAAAATATACCCACCTCCCCATACACCATCATGGAGAACAATTATGTCAATGAGTCAGTGAGTCAGTCAGTGGTAGTTTAAGTTTATATATTATAACTAGTTTGCGTGGTGCGCGTGCTGCAAGCAGCACGCGGTTTTCTTTTTCCATGTTTCTGACAGGTAGAGAGTACCCTTGTAAAATTTTGAGAATCCATAGGAGATATAAAATATTTAATAAACCGCTATGGGAAGCCCTAAATCAGTATGAAAGCCCTTTAGGAGCCCTAAAGCATTAAGAAAAAAAAAAAAGAAAAAAAATCCCATGTCGTCGGCCCTGAGTTACGCTTCACCCACTCGACCTTCGTTACGCTACGGAGGTCGGCGGCTCGCTTCGCTCGCCACCTCCCCCCTCCGCTCCACTCAGGTCTCGTAGGTTCGCTCCACTCAGGACCTCCGACCTGTTTGATGTTTGCGTGGTGCGCGAGCTGCAAGCAGCTCGCGGTATTTTTTTCCTATTTTTGACAGGAAGAGACCCTTATAAAATTTAGAAAAAAAAAAAAAATTAAAAAAAAAAAAATTAAGAAAAAAAAAATTTATGAAAAAAAAAAATTAAGAAAAAAAAAAATTAAGAAAAAAAATTTTTATGAAAAAAAAAAAAAAAAAAAAAAATTAAAAAAAAAAAATTTAAGAAAAAAAAAATTTGTAAAAAAAATATTCCCCTCAAGTTTCCAAGTCGTCGGCCCTGAGTTACGCTCACCCACTCGACCTTCGTTCCGCTACGGGGGTCGGCGGCTCGCTTCGCTCGCCACCTCCCCCCTCCGCTCCACTCAGGTCTCGTAGGTTCGCTCCACTCAGGACCTCCGACGCCTACCCACTATAATATTAGTTCAAACACCTAATGGATATCTCTAACCGTTGTGAAGTTACAGCCCTTTCAATTTTAGGGGAGGTTGGGGAGTGAGGGGGGGAGTTTTGAAAAAATATTTTGTCTAACCAAGTTCCCCTTAATACAAATCTGAAAAAAAATTAGTTCCAAGTCTTAAGGTTTTCGAGATTCGAAAAAGGGGGGGAGAGGGGGGGCAAAGGGGGCAACACTGAAAAAAAATTTTTACTTCCCCGAGCCTCCTCTATCCAATTCCGCAAAAAACTAAAATTACGGGTCTCCTAGTTTCCGAGATCCTTAAAAGGGGGGGGGCAAGGGGGGCAAAAAGGGGGGGTTTGGGATTTTTCCCCAACTCACCCGAGTTACTTGTTTATGAATCTGTCAAAATATACCCACCTCCCCATCCACCATCAGGGAGAACAATTATGTCAATGAGTCAGTGAGTGAGTCAGTGGTAGTTTAAGTTTATATATTATAACTAGTTTGCGTGGTGCGCGTGCTGCAAGCAGCACGCGGTTTTCTTTTTCCATGTGTCTGACAGGTGGTAGCTACCCTTTAAAAATTTTGAGAATCCATAGGAGATTTAAAATATTTAATAAACCGCTATGGGAAGCCCTAAATCAGTATGAAAACCCTTTAGGAGCCCTAAAGCATTAGGAAAAAAAAAAAAAGAAAAAAAAATCCAAGTCGTCGGCCCTGAGTTACGCTTCACCCACTCGACCTTCGTTACGCTACGGAGGTCGGCGGCTCGCTTCGCTCGCCACCTCCCCCCTCCGCTCCACTCAGGTCTCGTAGGTTCGCTCCACTCAGGACCTCCGACCTGTTTGATGTTTGCGTGGTGCGCGAGCTGCAAGCAGCTCGCGGTATTTTTTTCCTATTTTTGACAGGAAGAGACCCTTATAAAATTTTGAAAAAAAAAAAAAAAAAAAAAAATTACGAAAAAATAAATTAAGAAAAAAAAAAATTTATGAAAAAAAAAAAAAAAAATTAAAAAAAAAAAAATTATAAAAAAAAAAGTTACCCTCAAGTTTCCAAGTCGTCGGCCCTGAGTTACGCTCACCCACTCGACCTTCGTTACGCTACGGGGGAAGGTGGCTCGCTTCGCTCGCCACCTCCCCCCTCCGCTCCACTCAGGTCTCGTAGGTTCGCTCCACTCAGGACCTCCGACGCCTACCCACTATAATATTTGTTCAAACACCTAATGGATATCTCCAACCGTTGTGAAGTTACAGCTCTTTCAATTTTAGGGGAGGTTGGGGAGGGGGGGGGTGAGTTTTGAAAAAATATTTTGTCTAACCAAGTTCCCCTTAATACAAATCTGAAAAAAAAATTGTTCCAAGTCTTAAGGCTTCCGAGATCCGCAAAAGGGGGGGTGAGGGGGGGCAAAGGGGGCAACACTGAAAAAAAATTTTTACTTTCCCGAGCCTCCTCTATCCGATTCCGCAAAAAAAATTGTTCCAAGTCTTAAGGTGCTCGAGATTCGAAAAAGGGGGGGGGGAAGGGGGGCAAAAAGGGGGGTTTTGCGATTTTTCCCCAACTCACCGGACCTACCTCTATACGAATCCGTCAAAATATACCTACCTCCCCATCCACCAACAGGGAGAACAATTATGTCAATGAGTGAGTCAGTGAGTGGTAGTCTAAGTTTATATATTATAATAACTAGTTTGCGTGGTGCGCGTGCTGCAAGCAGCACGCGGTTTTCTTTTTCCATGTTTCTGACAGATGGTAATACCCTTCTAAAATTTTGAGAATTCATAGGAGATATAAAATATTTAATAAACCGCTATGGGAAGCCCTAAATCAGTATGAAAACCCTTTAGGAGCCCTAAAGCATTAAGAATAAAAAAAAAGAAAAAAAAATCCCATGTCGTCGGCCCTGAGTTACGCTTCACCCACTCGACCTTCGTTACGCTACGGAGGTCGGCGGCTCGCTTCGCTCGCCACCTCCCCCCTCCGCTCCACTCAGGTCTCGTAGGTTCGCTCCACTCAGGACCTCCGACCTGTTTGATGTTTGCGTGGTGCGCGAGCTGCAAGCAGCTCGCGGTATTTTTTTCCTATTTTTGACAAGTAGAGACCCTAAAAAAATTTTGAAAAAAAAAAAATTTTAAGAAAAAAAAAATTAAGAAAAAAAAAATTTTGGAAAAAAAAAAAAAAAAAAAAAAAAAAAATGAAAAAAAAAAATTATAAAAAAAAAATTACCCTCAAGTTTCCAAGTCGTCGGCCCTGAGTTACGCTCACCCACTCGACCTTCGTTACGCTACGGGGGTCGGTGGCTCGCTTCGCTCGCCACCTCCCCCCTCCGCTCCACTCAGGTCTCGTAGGTTCGCTTCACTCAGGACCTCCGACGCCTACCTACTATAATATTTGTCCAAACACCTAATGGATATCTCTAACCGTTGTGAAGTTACAGTCCTTTCAATTTTAGGGGAGGTTGGGGAGGGGGGGGGTGAGTTTTGAAAAAATATTTTGTCTAACCAAGTTCCCCTTAATACAAATCTGAAAAAAAAATTGTTCCAAGTCTTAAGGCTTCCGAGATCCGCAAAAGGGGGGGTGAGGGGGGGCAAAGGGGGCAACACTGAAAAAAAATTTTTACTTTCCCGAGCCTCCTCTATCCGATTCTGCAAAAAACAAAAATTACGGGTCTCCTAGTTTCCGAGATCCTCAATAGGGGGGGGGGGAGGGGGGGCAAAAAGGGGGGGTTTGGGATTTTTCCCCAACTCACCCGAGTTACTTGTTTATGAATCTGTCAAAATATACCCACCTCCCCATCCACCATCAGGGAGAACAATGATGTCAATGAGTCAGTCAGTCAGTGAGTGGTAGTCTAAGTTTATATATTATAACTAGTTTGCGTGGTGCGCGTGCTGCAAGCAGCACGCGGTTTTCTTTATCCATGTGTTTGACAGGTAGGTTTACCCTTTTAAAATTTTGAGAATCCATAGGAGATTAAAAATATTTAATAAACCGCTATGGGAAGCCCTAAATCAGTATGAAAACCCTTTAGGAGCCCTAAAGCATTAGGAAAAAAAAACCCATGTCGTCGGCCCTGAGTTACGCTTCACCCACTCGACCTTCGTTACGCTACGGAGGTCGGCGGCTCGCTTCGCTCGCCACCTCCCCCCTCCGCTCCACTCAGGTCTCGTAGGTTCGCTCCACTCAGGACCTCCGACCTGTTTGATGTTTGCGTGGTGCGCGAGCTGCAAGCAGCTCGCGGTATTTTTTTGCTATTTTTGACAAGTAGAGACCCTTAAAAAATTTTGAAAAAAAAAAATTTAAGAAAAAAAAAATTAAGAAAAAAAAAATTTTTGAAAAAAAAAAAAATAAAAAAAAAAAAATTTAAAAAAAAAATTTATAAAAAAAAATATTACCCTCAATTTTCCAAGTCGTCGGCCCTGAGTTACGCTCACCCACTCGACCTTCGTTACGCTACGGGGGTCGGCGGCTCGCTTCGCTCGCCACCTCCCCCCTCCGCTCCACTCAGGTCTCGTAGGTTCGCTCCACTCAGGACCTCCGACGCCTACCCACTATAATATTTGTTCAAAAACCTAATGGATATCTCTAACCGTTGTGAAGTTACAGCCCTTTCAATTTTAGGGGAGGTTGGGGAGGGGGGGGGGGTGAGTTTTGAAAAAATATTCTGACTAATTAAGTTCCCCTTTACAAGAATCTGAAAAAAAATTTGTTCCAAGTCTTAAGGCTTTCGAGATCCGCAAAAGGGGGGGAGAGAGGGGGCAAAGGGGGCAACACTGAAAAAAAATTTTTACTTCCCCCAGCCTCCTCTATCCGATTCCGCAAAAAAAATTGTTCCAAGTCTCTTAGTTTCCGAGATCCTCAAAAGGGGGGGGGGAAGGGGGGCAAAAAGGGGGGGTTTGCGATTTTTCCCGTAGTTTCCAGACGTACCTCTATACGAATCCGTAAAAATATACCTACCTCCCCATCCACCAACAGGGAGAACAATTCTGTCAGTCAGTGAGTGAGTGGTAGTCTAAGTTTATATAGTATAACTAGTTTGCGTGGTGCGCGTGCTGCAAGCAGCACGCGGTTTTCTTTTTCCATGTTTCTGACAGATGGTAATACCCTTCTAAAATTTTGAGAATCCATAGGAGATATAAAATATTTAATAAACCGCTATGGGAAGCCCTAAATCAGTATGAAAACCCTTTAGGAGCCCTAAAGCATTAAGAAAAAAAAAAAAAAGAAAAAAAATCCCATGTCGTCGGCCCTGAGTTACGCTTCACCCACTCGACCTTCGTTACGCTACGGAGGTCGGCGGCTCGCTTCGCTCGCCACCTCCCCCCTCCGCTCCACTCAGGTCTCGTAGGTTCGCTCCACTCAGGACCTCCGACCTGTTTGATGTTTGCGTGGTGCGCGAGCTGCAAGCAGCTCGCGGTATTTTTTTCCTATTTTTGACAAGTAGAGACCCTTAAAAAATTTTGAAAAAAAAAAAAATTTAAGAAAAAAAAAATTAAGAAAAAAAAAAATTATGAAAAAAAAAAAAAAAAAATTAAAAAAAAAAAAATTGAAAAAAAAAAAAAAAATTATAAAAAAAAATATTACCCTCAAGTTTCCAAGTCGTCGGCCCTGAGTTACGCTCACCCACTCGACCTTCGTTACGCTACGGGGGTCGGCGGCTCGCTTCGCTCGCCTCCTCCCCCCTCCGCTCCACTCAGGTCTCGTAGGTTCGCTCCACTCAGGACCTCCGACGCCTACCCACTATAATATTTGTTCAAACACCTAATGGATATCTCCAACCGTTGTGAAGTTACAGCTCTTTCAATTTTAGGGGAGGTTGGGGAGGAGGGGGGTGAGTTTTGAAAAAATATTCTGACTAATTAAGTTCCCCTTTACAAGAATCTGAAAAAAAATTTGTTCCAAGTCTTAAGGCTTTCGAGATCCGCAAAAGGGGGGGAGAGGGGGGGCAAAGGGGGCAACACTGAAAAAAAATTTATACTTCCCCGAGCCTCCTCTATCCGATTCCGCAAAAAAAATTGTTCCAAGTCTTAAGGCGCTCGAGATTCGAAAAAGGGGGGGGGGAAGGGGGGCAAAAAGGGGGGGTTTGCGATTTTTCCCAAAGTCACCAGACCTACCTCTATACGAATCCGTCAAAATATACATACCTCCCCATCCACCAACAGGGAGAACAATTCTGTCAGTCAGTGAGTCAGTGAGTGGTAGTCTAAGTTTATATATTATAACTAGTTTGCGTGGTGCGCGTGCTGCAAGCAGCACGCGGTTTTCTTTTTCCATGTTTCTGACAGGTAGAGAGACCCTTATAAAATTTTGAGAATCCATAGGAGATATAAAATATTTAATAAACCGCTATGGGAACCCCTAAATCAGTATGAAAACCCTTTAGGAGCCCTTAGCCATTAAGAAAAAAAAAAAAAAAGAAAAAAATTTACCAAGTCGTCGGCCCTGAGTTACGCTCACCCACTCGACCTTCGTTACGCTACGGGGGTCGGCGGCTCGCTTCGCTCGCCTCCTCCCCCCTCCGCTCCACTCAGGTCTCGTAGGTTCGCTCCACTCAGGACCTCCGACGCCTACCCACTATAATATTTGTTCAAACACCTAATGGATATCTCCAACCGTTGTGAAGTTACAGCTCTTTCAATTTTAGGGGAGGTTGGGGAGGGGGGGGGTGAGTTTTGAAAAAATATTCTGACTAATTAAGTTCCCCTTTACAAGAATCTGAAAAAAAATTTGTTCCAAGTCTTAAGGCTTTCGAGATCCGCAAAAGTGGGGGAGAGGGGGGGCAAAGGGGGCAACACTGAAAAAAAATTTTTACTTTCCCGAGCCTCCTCTATCCGATTCCGCAAAAAAAATTGTTCCAAGTCTCTTAGTTTCCGAGATCCTCAATAAGGGGGGGGGAAGGGGGGCAAAAAGGGGGGGTTTGCGATTTTTCTCGAAGTTTCCAGACGTACCTCTATACGAATCCGTAAAAATATACCTACCTCCCCATCCACCATCAGGGAGAACAATTCTGTCAGTGAGTCAGTGGTAGTCTAAGTTTATATATTATAATATAATGAAATATCCTACTTTTAAATAATGAAACCTTAATTATTTTGTTAAAAATATTAAAATTTATGTAAGTTACTCAATAAAAAAAATCAGAGAAGTCACCAATGTGGCAGGAACATAGAAAGATATTAACAATTAAAATTAGATATGAAATGTGAGATGTAGTAACAACAAGTAAATAATTATTTATTCAAAATATACCTAATATAAAACAATCACAAATATCAAATCACAATCAAATACTGACTTGCAAACTAACTAAAGAATGTATGTAAGTACATATATATACCTACCTAACGATTTTCTGTATTGTATGGTAAGTATACATTATGTGTCCCATCAACGAGGAAATCACTTAAATGCTTCAATTCTTCTTTGGATTCTTTCAACATAAAAATCAAAATTTTGTCTTTCTCTCTGCTGTCTGCAATAAAAAATAGTGTTGGATTTCTGGAGAAATTTCCACATCTCCCAAAATTTTGAATGTAGTTTTTTTTACCTTTAAATACTTAATTATTTTGTGGTCGATATAATGTACTTTTAGGCCGGGCGCGCACTAGGCAGCCAGGCTGCGGCAGCCAGGCTGCGGCAGCCAGAATATTTGCGCAGCCAGTTATAACAGCCAATCACCGAACCCGAATAAATTTATCTGTATCGAAAGTCATCTTGTCAAAGTTCGGAACGCAAAATACTTCTGGCTGCTACAACTAGTGCGCGGAGACTGACTGCAGCCACATACATTCGCCTACACACGTTCTGGCTGCGCGCAGCCAGCTGGCTGCCGTGCAAACAGGCGCGTTTTATTGGCTGCTGCAGCCGAGATTTCGTGGCTGCCTAGTGCGCGGGCTCCTATACAGCGTCATATGTTTTACTGGCTGCCGCAGCCTGGCTGCCTAGTGCGCGCCAGGCCTTAACAGATTCAAATTTTCGAACTGGTCTAACTTTCGAATTATCATTTTTTAGATCTCTCACAGCATCTTCGTACAGTGCAGGTATATGTTTCATTCAGATTTGTTTGTACCTACATCTACACTGATTTAATATTTTCTCGTATTCTTCACGTTTATAATTCGGTGAAGAGGCGTGGTTGGTGGTAGTTTTTTAAATACCTATCAATTTCTTTCTCATCCAGCGTTATTGAAACTTTACAGTACTTTGCAACACAATTCTTAAAATGTTAATGGTGTGCAATAAAGTATTTTCTATCTTTCTATCTAATTCCGTATTGATGAAACGCATTTATTTTTTCTCTATCGATATCTACGAGTATCTTTCGTTAAAATGCTACCTTTTTTACTTACCTACTATAAAAAAGAAATTGTTTTCCATGGTATTATTTTTGGAAGAACTACAAGGCTTGCACTATATGATGGATTATAATGATTATTTACTTTATTTATTAATTAAATATTTCTATCAATCGCAATCATCACAATATTACATCTGTACAAAAAATAAAAGTTGCTTTTCATTTTACAATGTGACTGTACTTTTGACACTTTCTTGACTCGACGTTATGGGAATAAAAGCGAGGAAGAACTAATTGCTCGCCAAGAGGCAATAAAAACGTGGTGTCGATCACCGCTCGACGTAGAGAGACTCGACGTAAAGGGAACATATCTATTATTATGTCCTCGACTGATCTTTATCAATCAAGCTCAGCCGAATAACCACACATTTGAATGTAAAATATAAAGTACCTGCGTGACCTTTAGGGACGCGTTCTCCCACGGCCGCTGACTCACACTTGCGACAGAGGGAACACCCGGCTCCCTTGGCATAACACTCCACGAAAACATTAACAAGGTGCTGATGCCAACAGGTAGGTTGGATGTAGAAGTTTTATCTCAAAACATGCACACAAGTGTTTTCATGATTGAAATCTTTCGATTTGGTTATCGTTATAATATAATATAGGTAAGAACAAATATCCTCTATTGTTTACGTGACAGGATAAATTTCTAATCAGTAGTAAATGAGACAAAATTAAAAGGTGAGTTACGTATTTACAAGGCAAACCAGTTTCATCTATCTTCGACCGCATTGTCGCTTTCCATCCCGTGACAGTAGGCAATTGCCTTACCTATTCAAAAGCATTTTGAAAATGCAACAATCAATACTTTGGATGGCAAGACTATGATCAGAATGAAGACTTATTGCAACACAAAGAAACCAGTTAATCTAATATTCCTGGTAAAATGGCTAGAGGGGTTGGTAAATAAACTATGAAAACCTAGACAGCCTAGCTAGAGCAATGTCATTAGGAACACACATATTATGTGCAATTCATTATGATTCAAAAAATTATGAAATAATTATGAGTGTTTTTAAAAAAACCAATGGCAGTAGGGTGGTAGTGAATTTTTTTGAGGGAGCATGCCATGCTTCAAACGCATTTGCACTCACATCCTCCACCGAGGTATGACCGCAGTTGTTCTACCAACGCTAGCATGTCTGACGTGCGTGAGGATATCCACGCTTTACGCCATCTGCAAAAGCAGCAACTCATAAACACTCATGTCCAATGTGATCCATAATCATGAGTGGTCCGGTTGTCTTTGATGCATTATAATAAAAAGTCACACCTCAAACAAGAGATTAGAAAAACGAACATGCATGTTTTAGTGGCTGACATTGAAGTGACTACAAAAACATACAGCTCTAGTTACATTTCTCATTGCCAATGTCCTGGTAATAAACGAGGTAGATGTACCTCTACATCACGTAGATAAAATGAATGATCTAAAAGACATAATTATCACATAAATCTATTTACTATGATGATGCTAGCAGCAGATGACTTAGGTTATCAAGTTTTTAATCTATATTAACATTAAGGTCATCAAAGTATATAAAATTGTTTAGAGACATTTTCAATAACATTTGAATACCTATTTTTTTTTTATTCACATAGGTACTAAGAATCTTTTAAGGGTCAACAATACTTTAGAATAAATGGGTTGAAAAGTTGGTTTCAATTACAATTGAAAGAAGTTGAAGTGGACTGTAATGTAGCAACAATGATTAAGTTAAAACTGTTAGTCTTATTTAGCTAGATGAACTCAACAGTAAAAAACTACATTATTGACATCATTTGGCCAAATTGCATGCACTTGGCCACGGCAATCTCCCTTGCAAGGAAAATGAGCCTTAGTTAGTTAATAAAGCTACATTATTCAGTCTTTAAAAATTACAGGATTTTATTATGTAGTATAGTAAAAACATATCAATTGACATTGATTTGAAGTAAGGTTTGCAACTGACCTTGTGTTATAAATGTTATTTTTACATGCACACTTGCTCAACATTGTATGAAGGCTTTAGACATGTTATTGTGTAATATTTTAAATATTATCTAATAGAATGGAACTAATTATTATTCATCTATATTGCAATTACCTGAAAGCATAATTTTAACTATTGGGAGTTTCGCAAATAAGTTGATATTAGAAATGTAGGACTAGACTGTAAAATAAATTATATACTATGTTTTAATAGCTATTTTTAACTAAAATTGTTAGCTGACATAACATGCTGGTAGAGCAAAAAACAACAAGTTGCCAGTTTAAGAATACTTGAGTTTTCCGAACTAAATGAACATTGTGATTTTTTATCTCAAGAAACTTTTAGTAGCTTTCATCAAGTTTTAAATATAAGGTGATTAAATATATTTAATGCAAAACAGAACAAACAAAAAGTAACAGGCCTTGAAATAACATAAATAGGTACATAATCAAAAAGTACCTATATTTTTTTTATAATAGTAAGTAGCAAAGACGATTAATATCTAGAAGACAGACAAAGGCCATACACAAAATCGTAACCCTAAAAAATAGCCTGAAAACTCTAAAACATCAATTTTATCCAAGAAATTTCAATTACTTTCTAGTTAAAAATGTTTAAATATTGAATATTGTTGCTACCTACTACTAAGTATTGAAATTTCTTGGATAAAATTGATGTTTTAAAGTTTTCAGGCTATCTGGTACTGCGGGATCGGGTTACGATTTTGTGTATGGCCTTTGTCTGTCTTCTAGATATTAATCGTCTTTGGTAAGTAGGTACATAGTATTATTCATTATCATCTTATTAGTAGGTACAGAAAGTTTGTATGATGTGTGAATATTTGTTCCTCTTTCATGCAAAAACTACTGAACAGATTTAGCTGAAACTTAGAATATATGCCTAATGTAGTTTGTGACCTGGAATAACACATACATAGGCTCCTTTTCATCCAGGTAGGTACCACGCGAGCGAAGCCTGGTTGTTGAATAGAATAATGGTTGTTGAATTTATATAATAGTCAAATTTAAAGTTTTATGAGTTACTTTGCCCGAGGTAATGATTTTCAGATTTGTAAACCTCTGAACAAAGATTGAGCCATCCTTAGGTTTTCTTGGACCTTAGGACTATTGTGTATTTGATATTATTAAAAAAATAGGTAAAAACAGTAGGTAATTAGCTACATTCAAAATTACACTTCAAACAGACACCGATTTATAATTTTTTGTGATTGTTTACCTGTCAAAGTTACCAACCAATTTTGTCGTGGCCTCAAACATTGGATAGGAACAAAATGTTGGGAATAACCATAAAACAATTCAATTATTTACCATCATTTTCTTGAATTTTGTCAGTTGTAGCGGTGCTTCCTGTTTGTGTCATGCCCCTAGACAATTCGTCCATCTTGCCGTACACTGGTTCGTTACATCAATCATCAAAATCACAACACTGATTCTAAAGTAACCAACATTGTATGCATTCTAAAACAATAAACACTTTGTAGAAAACTCAGTCTTTCTCAAAAATTATAATTTTATCCATTCTAAACACATTTTTCCGACAAAATAACAGCACTGCAGCGAATCAAATTTTATTTCGTCTAGCTCGCTGTCTCGCTCGTCAAGCAAGCAAGCCATCACGCATAGACTAAACCACAGAGACTAAACTAAACAGAGACAGACTCAGACATAATGTTTGTTTTTGTCGCCATAGACAAGTTTGTGATTTAAGGCACATTTTATACGGACAATATTCTATCATTGGACGATTTGCTTAGGCCTTTTCACTTCTGTGCGGTGCCGGCACACCACACATTGGCTAACACAAGATAGACCACAAACTACTAGGATGCTAACGCATAGATAGACTATTGGTTCCAATCATGGATGTATTACTAATCCTTGTTCCTAGGTCCAATCCAACACTCCAATGTGGGGATCGAATCGATCTTGGACGGTTATTTAGACAAGGAATGTTGCGTCCAATAGCCAACGTCAACCCGCCATGTGTCGGTTTTTTGTAAAAGTTCCAAGAACTAAAAGTAAAAAGCCAGAGCGAAAGTGTCCCGTACGTACGACATGCCCTGCTAGCAAAAAATTAATGAATAATGAAACCTCGCCAATGTTCCAATGCTCTGACGTTAGACAATTAGACAATTATTTATTTTCACTTAAAATAACATTACAGGCACTTATCCTAAGGCGTTATTCTAAAACATGAGTGTTTGTCCAATTTTATTGGAGCCAAGACAAGTAACAAACATCCAAATCAAACAAAGTACATGTACAAACAAACAAAATATTTTTTTTTTTTTTTTTTTTCGGACTGATTTTTATGTTAAATGGTCTTCCGGACCTTTATAACTTCACCGGGCTTTGGCGAGTGCAGAAGGCATCTACGCCGTAAAAATGAATTTAAGCTAACCTACTCAAGGTACTGACCTTGGATTGGACAAACAAAATATCAAGAGGTGATGTTATTTATAAGTTTGTTTACCTTTTTTTAAAATACATGAGACTGATAGTTTGTTCAGAGCCTAATAAAATGATGTGGTTTGATTCTTTGAATTCACGAAATAACGTTATCTGTCAAATCTGTCAATTTTACATTTTTCGAGATGAGTGGAGTGGCCAAAAGCGACCACAGATCTAGTTTACTCTTAGGATCAGTGTTGTAGAAATAGCGACAGGTTGGCTATCGATAGTTAACATTGAAAAAAAGTCGATAGGGTGGGGTGATAGTCCTATCGAAAATATCGAAAGGCTGCAATAATATCGATAGCATCAATAGTGAAAATTAGGCGATACCATTGACTTTCTCGATACTATACGTGATACGATAATATCGATAGTATCGCGTCAAAATAGTCAATAATATTGCTGGGAATGTAAGGACACTTGGGACACAATTAAACCTTACGAGCCAGCAAAACTATCGTAAACTGTTCGAATATCAATAGGCCAAAACTAGTGATACTATCTACTATCGATAGTTTAGGTACCTATACAATTATAATTATATCATTAAAAACTATAAATAAATGAATTCTATCCATACCATCGATAGTGTTTGTATTGAATGGGATCGATAGTATCGTAAATGGTCGATATTTTCGATAGGACTATGTATGTTATTAGGTACCTATCTAGTCTTTTTGATTTTTGTATTCTAATTAGTTTTTTAGTTTTAGGTAACTGCCACACAATGATCTCAATAGATTAATGCCTTAGATCATATGTAATGTTAGTCTTAGATTAAATAAATAATTTGAATTTGATAGTAAGTATGACTGTAATTGACTGTATTTTAAAGCCACGATAGTATCGCGATACCATCGATAGTCTATCGCTATCGCAACACAACAACACTACTTGTGGAGTTGTGGCGGACAGAACAATATTTTCAAAGTGTGCGTGCACCATGCATGCATGCTCTTTGGTGTGCACTTGTGGTGAAAACCATGCTCTTTGGTGAAAACGTAGTATCCCTAGTCTGTGTGTGGGTGAAAGAAAATTGAAAAGCAAAGCAAAGAGCATGTAATAATTGGTAATAATAATAGCACAAGAAACAGTGAGTGGTATCGATAAGATAAAATTGTTAGGAATAATTATTTGCTCAGTGATAGTACTGTAACAATAGGTACAATGGGCTAAAATGAGTATCTAGTAAATTAGGGTACCCGCTCGCATCAGTGTTTTACAAACAAAAGGCCACAAAATGGAACATTTTGGATTGTCTCATATTTTGCTCGAGCCTGAGAAATATAATCCAGATACTTTGGATTTATTAGCTGACGAGGAAGCTAGAGAATATTGGCTGAATACTTGCGAGAAACTAGTCGAAAAATATGTTAATTTTGCCCTTGCCAATAGTACTGATGATCCGACAGTGGAAATACGAGCTCTCAAATTTAAAACTTGCTACGTCGAGGCACTTAAAGAACTACGAATAAACCCTATGTAAGTATATTTTAACAATATTTAATAATAGCTTAGATTCAAGCCACACAGTATGTTATTTTTAGGCACTGCTTATTGCCAAGTTCTTGCTCTTAATTTGTAAAAATCCACGTTCTTGACCATTAAACTAATGCACAAACTTAACAAAACATTATTTACTATTTCTAGTGCTCATGGGCAGTTAACCATACGGTTGCTTCTTGACATCAACGAAACATGCCTTCGTTCTCAGGGGTTCTTTGATTTATGGAAACAACGTAAGAAGTTTGAAAATGAAGGAGCACTGGCAGCTCTTAGGTCAAGGCTGGCTGAGATAGATGCTTTGCCAGATGATAGACAACGATGGATAGCACTGTGCAGAGGAGTATTAGCAGGTAGTACCAATAAATTAACTGATAAATGTTCTCATTGTCAAATAAAATCCATGTGATTCATCTTTATCACTTTCATTTTGTTTTTGTTAAAGGTAACATGTTTGACTGGGGAGCTCAAGCAGTAACTTCCATTCTAGATTCCGGATTAAATGAAGCCTTAGAAAAAATTCAACAAAGGCCATGGCTGTATGATGCCTTAGAAAAATGGCTTGAAAAATTGCAGGTAAGATAAAAAAACTCATAGTTCTTGTGTTTTGTACCATAAATGCTCTCCTTGTGTAAATAATGTTGTTTCTTTCAGAATACCGTCCACCATTGTGCAGCTATATTTGTTGACAACAGTGGAGTGGATATTGTTCTTGGTATTCTACCTTTTGCTAGAGCACTACTTTTGAGAGGGACAGCTGTAATACTATGTGCTAATGAATGGCCAGCTCTGAATGATGTTACAAATGTGGAGCTGGAGGAGATCCTACAGCGTGCTTCCCACATATGTCCAGTTATAGCAGCTGCCCTCACAACTGGAGATATAGTTGTAAGATCGAGTGGACAGAGAGGCCCATGTCTTGACCTCAGGACTATTAGTGTAGGTAAGCTGTTTGAAACAAAATCTCTTTTCACCGATTTATTGCCAGAGGTCTAACTTAAAAAATAAGCGCCATTTTACCCCTTTAAAGTAGTAGCTATGGGGTGTCAAAGTTTGTATAGGAACTTTTTAAAGGAAACACACACATTTTATGGAAAATAAAGTCGAAAGTTTTTATGGAAAGTAGCATGTACAACACGCAAGCAAAACCGCGCGGGTCTACTAGTTATGAATATATTCTTCAACTACTATACTGTTAATTTGTGATGACTTTTCAGGACTTAGCACAGAAATGAAAGTAAGAGGAGTTGATTTAATCATATTAGAAGGAATGGGCAGATCTCTTCATACAAACCTGAATGCTCGCCTAGCAGTGGATTCTCTGAAGCTGGCAGTGGTCAAGAATGCATGGCTGGCTCAACGGCTTGGTGGCCCTCTTTTTTCTGTCATTTTTATCTACGAAGATAAACCCACCACAAAATAGCAAGATGAATTCAATTTAATTTATAAGTCTATCTTGCAACTATCTGACTGTCCCAGTATTCTATTAAAACTATTAAGCCATAAATCTTTTGATAACTTGTCTGAAACCATTAGCATTCATATTTTAGAATGCTCCATTAAATTTGTGTTGATTTTTCTTATCATAGCAATTTACGAAATATATTGAGTGTTAACTGCATCTAGTTATTCTTTTATTTGATTATTTATAGGTAGTAGTATTTATTTAAATAATTATTTTGGTGTCTATAATTTATTTGAATAAAATGACCCTTGCACACAACTATACACTAAAGGAAGGATCACACAACTTTTCAACAACAATTCATAGAAGTAGTAGATGAACTTAAGAAAAGTTTAAATGAAGTATTTTTACTCACTGTACAAACAAGATGTTGCAATAAATTACACATGGTATAAAAAAAGGTTGCCTAATCACTAAGAAATAATCATTTAAGAACTATACACTTCTTCCTTTGCTAAAATCAGGATGTGACATTTCTACTAAGATGCTGTTTTGAAAACAGGTATTTCATTGAAGTCAAAAATTACATAATACATTAACTTCATCTTACTTATAAGTTATGCTTTTTTTCTACTATTTGGTTAGTTCCTGTTGAGCCACGAGATGACTTTGAACAGCAGATAAGCTATACCAATAGCATAAGCTATTTTCTCTTTCTGTTGTCTCTGCAATTGGTCAGCTTCTATGGACATCACGCGACGATTCAGTTTGACAATCTGGCGCCGTAAATGCACTAACTCTTCAGCAGCGGAAAGGCCTTCACCAATTCCCATTGGAGGGGTTGGATCTCTGCAATATACAAAAAATATTACCTTTACTTGTATGTAAAATGAACACACAAAATCAAGTTTTCCTTATTATTATCATACCTTAAAACCAAGCGTGACTCAGTCATAGTAGATTCATTAAAGTTGTCTGGGCGAGGAGTAGTTGAGCGAGCTCCATCGCCTTGAGATCGGTAGCTGCGCACATTTCTTGGAGGCGAGTTGGGCATACCCTGTGGAAAGTCATCAGCCGAGGGAAAGTAGTGTTGGTCCAGAGTAATCACACGAGGTGGTGTGCTGACACGAATCATGCCAGGGTCCGTTGGCAGCACT
Organism: Xanthorhoe designata; assembly: GCA_963582015.1. Lineage (NCBI taxonomy): Eukaryota > Metazoa > Arthropoda > Insecta > Lepidoptera > Geometridae > Xanthorhoe > Xanthorhoe designata. The sequence continues at coordinate 8,380,594 of OY757033.1, forward strand.
GCATTGTCAAGCTGAATTTCCCTTGGTGTGGCTTTGGCACCTGTAATCATAAATAACAAATTTTTCTCTTATTTAGAATTGGCATCAAAATATCTATTCCATCTAACATTTTGCTGCTTTTATTCAAACATTAAGTTGTTTTTATATACTTGTCAAAGTTCTCAATTTTTAACAAATGTAAAGTCTGCTTTGCAAGTCTGTTCACCAACTCACCCATGTGCTGGTCTTGTCCAACTACAAGTATTCTTTCAGGAACTTTCATATCAAATTTTTCATTAGCATAATCCCAGCCAACTCCATTAGCTGCACCATCATCATCCATAACATCACCTGTAGCCTGCAATAATTGTAATACATGATAATATTGAAGCGCAAACGAAGGTGCGACAAATATACAAAGTAAAAATTTAACTGCTGTCCTACCTTGATCCTTTGTGGCACAGTCATGTTATGACTGATGAGCCTAGTGTATGTTTCTTCAGAAGGATACTGCATTGTGAACCTTGCTATCGTAAGTACCTGAATTAGAACAGAACATTTATAAAGAAAGGGACAATGATCTCTACAACAGCTATCAAGCTCTGGATGAGTCTTGATAGCTGTTGGATGAGGGTATAATAATTCCTTTTATTTTGGATAATTTTCAAGTATAAAATTATACATACGCGGTAAAAATTGTGATAATTTGAGCAGCTAATCCATTTGGTTGGTTTAATTCCTATCAATTCCTAATTCCTATGCAACAAAGAGCATGTAATAGCCAAAGAGCATGTAAGTAATAGCTTTGGTAATAGCCGTCACAATCGTGTTTGATAAAGTTTGATTTGACATTTTGACAGATGACAGATGGTTGCAGGAACCACAGAGAAAGTAAGCACTTTTTTTTAATTATTGTAATTATTTACAAAGAAACACACAGGAACAAAAAATATCTAAACACTACGTTTTACGTAGTAGCAAAGAGAATAAAATCACTACGTTGCGTTGTAGAAAGAAGGTGTAGGTAGTGTCATGGACCTAGTATCTAGTATAGTAGGACGAACAGTGAGCGTGCCGCGCCGAGAGGGACGAAAATTGCAATAAGTAAGAAATAGAGTGCTGTATATTTCTTTCTCAGTCACACAAAAACAAAGAAGAATATATTATACAACATTCTTGTGAGTAAAAGAGACAAAGCATTAGATATTTTGTCCCTCATCGCGTGCCGCTATTTTGTATGGCCGGAAACTTGATGCTCCGAATTTTGTACTACGAAACTATGGATTCACTGCAAATTTGGTCCCTTTCGGGCGGCACGCTCACTGTTCGTCCAGGTACTATACCTATTAGGTCCATGAATGATTCCATAGTTTCGTAGTACAAAATTCCGCGCATCAAGTTGCCGGCCATACCATACAAAAAAACGTCACGCGATGAGGGACAAAAGATCTAACGCTTTGTCTCTTTTACTCACAAGAATGTTGTTTGTTTTCTTCTTTGTTTTTGTGTGACTGAGAAAGAAATAAACAGCGCTCTTTTTCTTACTGTTACTTTGTATAGTGTAGTATTATATTATCTGTCCCTTGACAAATAAATTGATGCTGATGTGAGTGATGTTTGAAACCATCAGTCAGTCAGTACATCACTAGGTACATCAGTACAGTACTTACATCAAAATAAAGCTCGATTTTCATTGGTAGATTATTACATAATAGAATAAACTTGGCCAATCACTTAGTAGTAAAAATATTAAACGTCAAATGCGCCGTGTTATCCTGTCATTGGCGGTTGGTTTGTTACATTGCTGCTTTTTAGCAGGATGAGTATTGAGTAGTTTTATTGAAAATTAAGAATATCCTGATAATATTGTTCTGTTCATCGTTCTAAAAAACTATGCTTAAGTAAAGTACGTGTCTTAAATGTGTCGGTAGCCAGTAATCTTTGTGCATCTGAAACCGTATTGGTTAAAACAGCTGACGTGCAAAATGTATGCCACCGGCATCAGGGATATTTTAGTTGTTTTGGCTTGTGTAGTGTGTCTAGTTAGTAGCAGTGAAGCTTCAAGTCAGTATAAGAGAAAGTCCAAGTCTGTTACATCTTTCGTCAGCGCTAAATGGGAGACTACACCCATAGTCTTGGAGCTAGCCGAATACTTGTCTGGCGAGAGCGCAGATCTGTTCTGGTCCTTTGTTGATGGAATAAACTCATTGAAATCTAGTTTAGACAGCCTGAGTAAGTATCACTCACATTGTAGTTGTGTTGTAAGTTACTAAAGCAAACTTTACACCCTAATAATTATTTCAGAGACTGATAAAGAAGTCTATGATGCGTGTATCGGAGTAGCAAGTACGCTCTTGGCTCCGGCTCAGCTGCGCATGGCTAAGCTTTCATTATCCATGCACACAATGTCTCCTGCAGTCCGTATGTTTGACCAGGTTGCCACACAAAACAATGCTAAAGGTGTGCAGTGTGACACATTTGTTACCATTGCATCTCGTGAAGTGTGTGACAATGATGTACTAAGGGATTTGCTCAAATCCATAAATGATTTCAAAATGGTTAGTTATTGCTCCTTTTTATTTTGATTGTCACTGAAACTTTGTTACAAATAAATTACAAAATATACAACTTTCAGGATGAACATCAACTAGCCACATACTTATTAGACCACTCATACCCAAGCAGTGACAACAAAAGCCTTACTGCTATCCTTTATGGAGAGTTGGGTACCAAGGAGTTTGCAAGTAAACATAAAATCTTAGCTGGTTATGCTGATAAAGGGGCTATCAACTATGTGGTCAGATGGAATGTGAAGGTACGTGAATGAATTGTTTCATAAAATGAACTAACAGTTGGCTATGATCATCATATAATTACATACAGTAATATTATTTTAGCCTCGTGGTAAACCAAAACTGCGCCTATCAGGCTATGGGGTGGAACTACAGCTGAAGAGCACAGAATACAAGAGTCAAGATGACTCTATGCCCAAAGAATCTGAGGATGGCGAAGCTCCAACAACTTCTGAAGAAGAAGATGAAAATGACCCTCAGAATCAAGTGGATGGTTTCAATTTTGGCAGGCTTAAGTAAATACTCCTTGTTTTATTTCTTAGTTAGTTTTTTATATAATTGTTCTCCAATTCAAATATGCTGAAATACTTACTGATGTTTAAATCTCTGCTAAATATTGCAGTGGTGTATTTTTGAATAATTAAGTGTATGTTTTTTAAAAGGTTTTTCAATGCTGAGAACACATAGATAGATGAAGGAATGCAATCTTGAGTCTGTTTTTGATTTGCTGTCGCTAACTTTTGCTATAATAAGACATTTCAGTTGATGTGCAGATATCTAAGAAGACTTTGACTTAGTGTTATACTTTATTTCGCCAGGAATCTTTTCCCGGCTCTCCGAACTCCGCTCGAGCGTTTCCGCCGTCACTTATCGGAGACGAACGAGGAGCTGGCTCCGCTGAAAGTGTGGCAGATGCAAGCTCTGAGCATGCAGGCCGCGGCCGCAGTTGTGGACGCACACGACGCGGGCGGTGATGAAGCGCTCAAAGTACTCACTTCTATCGCACAAAATTTTCCTATGCAGGTATGTTAACATTCTATAGCCGAATTATTTACTGCCAGAAGCAGGTGGTATAACGGCAGTTTTCTTTGGTAGCTAACAGGTTTTAAGCTGATGTGGAATTTATCTTATAGCTTGAGATATAAATTGTTAATTAGCTTTTATTGTTAAAAACTGTAATTACAGTTGACACTAACAACCTCCAGGCTAGCTTAACACACTGACTATAGCAATATAGCCATTGGAGTATATTACATGGAAATAAACCGGCCAAGTTCGTGTTGGGCCACGCTCAATGTAGAGTTTCGTAGTTGCCCAATATGTAGGTATTTAATCTTATTGAGATGTAAATTCTATGATATTTTAACAGTTAAAAACTTAATTGAAGTAATTTTCTAGCAATGTTGTGAAAACATCGTGTCGTGAGGAAACCTCACGATTTGGTTTCGATGAAAATAGCGGAGGAGTACTATTCCGAAATTTTCAATAACTGAAGACCAAATTGCTCTTTAGTTAAATTTTTGAATGTGACGAAATTACTGTCGTTTGTTTTTATTAAACTGTTATAATAATACTAAGTAAATCGTTACATCTATATAAATACATAGGACCTCTCTACACACGTCATCATTCTCCTGCCCTTATCCCACGCTAACTGGGTCGGCACGGCACAACATGTTTTTCTCTTCCACTCTCCACTATCGCTCGTCAACTCTCCTCCTCTTACATTCATATCATCTTTCACACAATCTATCCACTTCTTCTTCGGCCTTCCTCTACTTCATAACTCTTTTGGTAATATGTCTTTCATCCCTCCTCTCTACACACGTAAAAAAATGTTATATGTATAATACATACATATTATGTATAATAGAAAACACCCAGACTCGAGACAGAAATTTGCGTAACATACATGTCCCGCAAAGTGTTTCGCAGATCTGTATGTTCATTCCTTTTAGACAAAATCTCTCATCCACGTGAACGTACCACGCGCTTTCCGGGACGAAGTCCTCTACAACCAGGACATCTGGGCATCGTCCCTGGGCCTACGAGCAGCAGAGCCATTGCTACTTGTATCAGGCGCTCAGTATGACGCGGAAGAGGTTGATATCAACGCGTTACTGGCTTCCTTGAGAGAAGATATCGGGCCTATGAACACTTTGCATGCACTTGGTAAGTTATGTTATTATTGTAAAAAGACATTTGTTTTTTCATTTAATCACCTGTTGTATCCGTCTATAAATATTTTGGATTATATTTATGTTCGTATGAGCCGGGACCGACAATCTAACGCGCCATCCAACGCACGTGCTTTTATTGCCTATTATGGCCATCTTAATTATGATATTACGATAAGGCTCCCTGCGTAGTCAAACAATATTTTTGGGTTAAGTGTTTAGGATGACTTTCGAATTGTTTAAAATAACAGTCGTTGATTCTTTCCTCAGAATACTTCTATCATAAAAAAAAACTTTCAGGTATCTCCAAGAAGCTCATAAACAAGTTAATGTCTCTCGAACTGGGCGAGTCGTACACGTGGGAGGAATACGGACTCGATATTCGAGACAGCTCTATTACGTGGTTCAATGACCTTGAGTCGGATGAAAGGTACCGAAGATGGCCATCGTCTTTTATGGAACTGCTAAGGCCTACTTACCCAGGCATGCTGAGAAACTTGAGAAGGAATATTTATAACTATGTAAGATAATAACTACCTATATTTTATTTTAAAACAAAATATCTTGCTATTTTTCCGGGAATTTATTTGGAGGATGAAAATAAAGCCAAACTATTACTTGAGACACATACTTTATGATATCACATCACTTATCTCCTCCAAGGTTACCGGTCCACCTCACATTGTGCGCCAAATATAATAGTAAGACCTAAAAGTCGATCTGTCCAACAGTAGGCCTCCTTGAAAAGCCTTAACGATGCACAAGTGAGGCTGAACAAATCCAAGAATACACTACTACTACTAACTGAATTGTTCCGCTACTCTGACAGGTGATCATCATAGACCCGACTTCCGTGGCGTCAGGCCCGCCCCTCCGCCTCGGCGAGACATTGCTCAAGCACGCGACGCCGGTTCGCGTCGGGTTAGTAATAGCGCCGACTATTGAGAACCCTCAGTTGGAAGCCGCTGTCAGATCCGCTTTCAACTACGTAGCTCAGGAGAAGAACTCTAATAAAGAAGCTTATTACTTCTTAACTCAGGTATGATCTTTGGGATTAAAAAATGTGTTATATAATATTGTTTTGCTTTTGAGATAGGGTGCCGGTTGTACCGTCGTCGTCTATTAGCGGAATGGACAGACGATGCAACGAGATTTGCACATCCAAATAACTGTACAAGAATATACCTATAACCACGCAAAAATATAGAAGTTTTGTTCAAAACAATAAAAGTAGGTACCTAGGTAATTATAAACAAATTGTAGAGTCGGGGTTCTGAAGGAAACAACGCTACTTGTATTGAATAACTTTAAGAACACCTAATTGAATGTAATTAATCTAATAAGTACATATAACCATAATCATACATCTTTACATGAAGCGCTCGTGGCATAGCTTGCTCAGACGTTCTTGATAGATCTTTCAAGTTAAGCAACGTTCTGAGCGGTCACAATTTGGATGGGTGACCAAGTGGCATTAACAGCTGAGCACTTTCCTGATCGCAAGGCACGTTAAATTGTCGGTCCCGGCTTTTTAAGTGGTTAAGCCATGACAGAGGCCTCGGCGACCTAAAAACTCCTTCTACTTGGCCACTTGCTTAAATGAACTTTCTCACTTATATAATTATATTTTATTTCCAGCTGCTAAACCCACCCCAAGAAGAAGAGCTGTCATTGGAGTATGTGAAGAAACAACTTAAAAAATACGCAAGCGCCAATGCAAACTTAGACGAGATCGTCGCAGAGGATTCCGAGTACAACTTCGGTAGACAACTCGCTGAGGAGTTCATTGCTAAAATTGGCAATAATAATTATCCACAGGTAAATATCACTATTTTAAATAGATAGACAAATAGACAAGAGAAAAAAATTTAAGCTAAAAAACTGATAATCGAATCTATATTTCTATACTCAATACTAATATTTTAAAGAAGTAAAGTTGGTTTGTTTGTTTGTTTGTTTGTATGTTTGGGGTAATCTCCGAAACTACTCATCCGATTTCAAAAAATCTTTCACCGATGTGTAGCATGAACTTTCAGAATGAACATAACATAGGCTATATTTTATCAAGGTACCACGCGAGCGAAGCCGCGTGCTAGTATTTATGTTTTAAATTATTATATATTTTTATATATGTTTGTGAGAGAAACAAATAAACAATTTGAATTTGAATTCAACCCTCAGGTACTTATAAACGGTGTGCCTCTAACCGACGACAGTCCCACCGCTGTGACGTCATCCGTGGAACTTCTAGAAGAGTCTCTAGTGAGCGCGTTGTCCCGACACACGGGACGTTTACAGCGCGCGGTTTTCCGTGGCGAACTCTCCGATTCTGATGATGCCACAGACTTTCTTATGAAGCAGCCTCATGTTGTGCCAAGGTAATGTTTGTTTTCTTGATGTCAGAAAGTAGCTTTACTTTCGCCGTCCACAAGATGTGTTCGTGTGACAGTGTTGTTTATTTTTTTACTACAAGTAACAGTGCCCTCGCGGCTTTACCCGCTTAGTGATGGTATTATGATGATCATAATGAAAACTAGCCTAAGTCCCTCCTAAATTGTTCAGCGGTTAAGGCTTGAAAAGGTTACTATTTTTACATTTTTAATATTAGTATGGATGGATGTCCGTTATAGTTAGAGTACCTATCTAAGGTTTCTTGTAAGTCGTTGCCTGAACATTTGAGAAGTTAAGCCTATTTTTAGTAATCTTAAGCCTATTTGGATGGACAAACAATGGACAAGACTTTTGATGGGAAGACTTAAATACGTGGGATAACAAACATAACATTGGGTGGAATGTGTTACCTTGAAAATTGCTTGATTTAGAGTGATTTTGCTTACGGTATGTTGTATGTTTATGTATTTTGTAGATTGAATCGCCGTGTTCTTGGCACGGAGGCGTCTCAATACTTGGATCTGACTGGTGTTCCTTCGTCCACTGAGTTATTCACTGAAGATAAAATTCACAGACTTCTACATCTAACAGGTAGTACATATTGTACAATACACTAGGTACTTACAGTTCAGTAAATACAAGAATTTTGCGATTTTATATTCGGATTGAGAAAATTTTTCAGTCACTTACTTTTCACGTCACTTTTTTTTTTTCAAAATATCCTTGAAGTAGAATACCTACATCGGTATTCTACTTCATTTTCACATGAAAATGATGACATGTTTGAATAAAACTTTCACATCTCTCAATCATATTTACAAGATAATCGTTTGTTTGCAGGTCGCGATGCTCTTGCAACTGCCCTGCCAGTTTTGAAATACTTCATCAAAGCGGGCAAGCCAGAGAAGATTACACAAACCATTTGGATCGCCGGCGACCTCAATAAGAAGGAATCACGGGAGTTGTTGAGAGACGCTCTTACTCTAATGGTATGTAGAAGTGAAATTCCACTATAATTTAGCTAGCTTGTCTTACAAGTTGCTTATTATGAGTCAGGTGCTGATTTCGATAGACGCCGAAGAAAGCCGTTTAATTTTAAAGCAACTTCTATCTCTACGTTTGCTTTACTTGATGGGGATACTACAACTGTGACCCTGATTTTGTTTTATTTGTACAGATGTATTTCTAACTGCAACATTCAACTGAACAAATATGAAACCATGAATAGAGGTGTCAATTCAGATGTCGACAATACTAAACTTAACTAATTTGACAGCACTAAAAATGGTGCCCTCCCTTTTAAATCGATCGACCTGAAAAGGATTATATCAATTTTAGTGCTGTCAAATTGGTTTAGTTTAGTTTTTGCGACATCTGAATTGACACCAGCATTTAAACACCAAGATACAATTTTTTATTATCTTATTGGTACCAAAGACGATTAATATCTAGAAGACAGACAAAGGCCATACACAAAATCGTAACCCGATCCCGCAGTACCAGATAGCCTGAAAACTTTAAAACATCAATTTTATCCAAGAAATTTCAATACTTAGTAGTAGGTAGCAACAATATTCAATATTTAAACATTTTTAACTAGAAAGTAATTGAAATTTCTTGGATAAAATTGATGTTTTAGAGTTTTCAGGCTATTTTTTAGGGTTACGATTTTGTGTATGGCCTTTGTCTGTCTTCTAGATATTTAATCGTCTTTGTTGGTACGTACACTTCATGATTATTATTTCAGAGAGAATCAGGTGGAACTCGCGTGGCCTTCATACCGAACGTCGACGGAGACTCGAATGAAGATCAATCTATGAACAAAGTGGTGCTAGCAGCGCTCTCCGCCTTGGAGCCAGCACAAGCAACCAAATATGTTGTACAGCTGCTCGAGAATGAAGGATGCCATGAAAGGCAAGATTGTGATGTCTTGGTAAGTTTTGTAAGTAGCATAAGAATAGTGTTTTTAGTATTGCTTGTTTTCCAGTATTAGTCGACTAAAAAGTTCTGTTGGGGGATTGGGGCTTCTGGTCTTGTAAATGAAACTCTTTTCCAGAAATGTATAGATTTATTAAGAAAATTCTTCTTTGATTTAGTTAGAAATAGGTAAGTACGTATCAAAAGTGGCCAATTTTTTATCCAGGTTATAAGCAATCCTGGTACCAAATTTCATTAAAATCCGTCCAGCCGTTTGAGCGTGAAGGAGTAACAAACATTCACACTTACCCACACAAACTTTCACTTTTATAATATTAGCAGGATGTATGGAAGCGTTCGAGACGCACACACAGTTCGTAACGAATAGCTGTCGTATACAATTTTAATATTGACTGTTTCCACAGCCGGAACTAATCCCAGCCCTGAACAAGTACGAGTGGGTGTTGAAAGCTGCCCGAGTCCTGTGCGCTCGGAGCCTCAAGTTAAGCGCGAGCGAGCGTGCTGTCGTACACAACGCACGCCTCATCGGACCACTGAATCAGGACGAGAAGTTCACTTTGGAAGACTTTATGCTATTAGAAAGGTTGGTAAAGTAAAGTAAGCTCGTATGAGCAAGTGGCCAACTCTGGTGACGAAGTTTTTAGGCCGCCTTAAGGCCTCCGTCATGGCTCGACTTTAAAAGCCGGGACCAACAATTTAAAGTGCCCTCCGAAGCACGGCAGCGCTAACCTCTTAAATTTTAATCAGGTAGGTATTATGGAAACAAATAAGTTTTTTTTAATAAAGTCGAAAAGACAGCACAACGTATGTTGGGTCAGCTAGCGGCTTAGCATAATATCAAGGTCATCACAGTACTTTTTCGGATTTTCCTATGTTTAAGATTTTTTGGTGTTTAAGTGGCAGTCAGAGACATCGCAAAAATACATTTAGCACGGGCTCATTATGTTTATTGTAGCCCTCGTGCCGTACAAGTTTAGTCCAGTTCCATCGCCTTCTTAAAACAATAACTAGTTTCCCTTTCAAGATTTGTTTTTTATCCAGGTTTAGCAACCAAGTTTATGGCGACAAAGTATCCGAAGTGCTGGACAAAAAGAAGTCAACAAAGAATGATGTCTTAGAAGATGATGATGATGATGGTAAGCCAGTAATTGCAGTTTAATTGTTCAGACAATAAACAGTGATCAAACTAAAATATACAACTAATTTGAAATGTAAGTCTGAAGAAACGAAAGCATTACGTGGAAGATTGTTGACAAAGTGAAGTGTTGTTTTTGCTTTATAATAATTTTATAATCGATTTTAGATGATTATACACCGGAGCTCAGTGCTGAGAACAGGTTGAAGGTAGTAGCAGTGCTGGCCTCTCGAAGCCCGAAAGTGCGAACGTCTCTGCCCGCAGGCCTGCACACTGAACACTCTCTGGTTGAACTCAAACCTTTGTACGATAACGAAGCTGCTATAGATGTAAGTCACTCGTAGTTTTTTTTTGTTATGGTTTAAAACAATTTAGATTCATGTTTTATTTAGTTACGTATTATACGCCCGTTTTTAGGTTATTGTATATATTTTAGGGTTTCGTTAAGATTGTCAATGGGAACCTTTCTAAGCTTTCGCTGTTCATCTGCCCATCCGTCTGTCACATGACTGTATCTTTTGAATCATAAAAGACACTTTGAAATGCTACAGAGCGTGTATACCATGTTGGAAATTAAAAGTTCACCCTTAAAATCGTATACGATGTTTCTTAGTAAACTATAATAAATGAAGTTTTAAATATTGTATGGTGGTACGAAACCCTCGTGTGAGTCCGACTCGCACTTGTTTTGTTTTGTTTCATAGCATTATGGGCATGTTATTTCAGTTATTATAATAGTATTTTGATATAAATAGGTAGTAGCTGTATTAGACCCGGCTTCTAACGCGGCGCAGAGGTTGGCTCCGCTGCTGCTTGTGCTCCGCCGAGTTATCAACTGCCGCATCAAGCTCTTCGTCAACCCTCAGGATAAGAACTCGGATATGCCACTAAAAAGGTAAGAAATATTTCTTATAAATATTTGCAGTTTTGAGTCTGGTGTTTAAAAATGGTCTTGTGTAGGCATGGTTAGGCTTAAAAAGTAATTCGTGAGTCTAGTTCAGTGCCTGCGACGCACTTGCGGATCTTGCACCCAGTCGGTTCCATTGTTCATATCTGAAGGCACCGAGGCACCGCAGTGGCCGGAAATGTGTTAAAGGTCCCCATTTAAAGGTTATTTATTATCTTTCAGCTTCTACCGCTACGTGCTAGAACCGGAGTTACAGTTCACCCCAGAAGGCGCGTTGACCGGTGGAGCTATAGCTCGCTTCGCTCGACTCCCGCACGCTCCGCTCCTCTCGATGGAACTGCGGACGCCGCCCAACTGGCTCGTCGAGTGCGTCAAGTCTGTGTATGATCTGGATAATATACGCCTGGCTGATGTTGACACGGTTGTTCATAGGTGAGTTTTTGTAGTTACGTGATTATGTTTTTGCAGATGAGTTGAAAGTATGTTTTGTGTACGCATTGAGAGTGCTGTCACATGAACACATTATTTTCTACTTGCTACGATCCTTACGTATTTCTGTCGCTTTATATGTCCTTACATTTTTCACGAGTTCTTGTCGATTTAGATATTTTGATTTGGAATTTTTCAAAACTTATTCTATTTGATTCAAGTTACCTTTTAAGAAAGTCTGCGAATATAGTATTAGAAATTAGAATGGCCAATGGCAATGCTCCGTTTACGGTTATTCGACACAAACGGAGCATTTTCATTGGCCATTCTAATGTTGGAACCAAGTTGAAGCCAAAGTATGGTGCCGGCATAACGGAGTACCAATAATCAGAACAAAAAATGAATACTTTTGTGATTTGTAAACCAATGCAAAAGTTTTCTAATAATAATGTACTTTTTCCAGTGAATTCGAGTTGGAATACCTATTACTAGAAGGGCACGCTTGGGACACGACTCTGGGCACGCCACCTCGCGGCCTGCAGCTGGTACTAGGCACGCGGGAGAAGCCGGAGCTCATGGACACCATCGTGATGGCCAACCTCGGTTACTTCCAGCTGAAGGCCAATCCGGGCGCGTGGATACTGCGCCTGCGACCGGGACGCTCGGATGATATTTATGAAATTGTTGGGTAAGTTCTTTCTAACTAAACAAATACTTTTTGTGCTGAAATACAATTTGGAACACTTTTTGTTCTTAACTTTTATTACCAGTAAAAAGCAGAAGGGTTTGTTAGAACGTGCTGATATTTAAAACTATTAGTCGGATTTCAAAATTACTTTCTGCATTTGATGGCTTTATTGAGAAAGGTTATAAACAGCCTATTTGATTGTATTCACAAATTAATAAGTTCTCCCAAGTTCTACTTATATAAATAAAAACTGTTACATGCTATGAAATGTCTAGTAAATAACTACTAATCAGATAGAGGCTCATACTTTAATGTGGATTAAACTGAATTAATTTGTTGATAACACAATGATCTATTTTATATCAGTTTGTTGGACAATGGTTCAGTCTAAACTCCTTCACAGGCATGAGAACACGGACACGCCGGCCGGCAGCGAAGACATCCAAGTACTGATGAGTTCGTTCCGCAGTCACGTGATCAAACTGCGTGTCAGTAAGAAAACTGACAAGCAACATCTCGACTTGCTTGTCGAGAACGATGACAAAAACTCTGGCGGGATTTGGAACTCTATTGCAAGGTAAGAACGGTCAAGATTGAAGGGAGTTACCTACCCCTACGGAAAGGGTTGTTATAAGTTTGTAGTGTATATCTCTGTGTGAGACAACGTTGCTCCTGAACATGTGATTGTTTAGTTTTAATAACTGACGTGATCGAGATGGTTATTAGCTTATTAATTATAAAAGTTTATCAAAATATGTTCAGTGGTTTGAAGATCATCAGCTCTTTTCTAGCCGATGGTTATAGTCAATTAGCTCTAAAACGCTAATTTTGCCCAACAAGGTCCTGTTTTTTTTAACAAAAATGTATTCTTTGGTGCGTCAAAGATCGATGTTGTGACGGATAAGTTTTATTTATTTAGCAACCACTTTTTATAATTAACTTAGCAACCGGAAAGGGTCAATAATTTCCGAATATTTGTTCATTTTATTGTTCATTCGCAGCTCATTCGGCGGTGGTGACGAACCAGAAGTACAGGATGAAACTATAAACGTGTTCTCTGTGGCCTCAGGACATCTCTACGAGCGCTTCCTCCGTATCATGATGATGTCGGTGTTGAAAAACACTAAATCACCAGTCAAGTTCTGGTTCTTGAAGAACTATTTGAGTCCATCATTGAAGGTGAGTTGTGAACACTTCACTTCACATTCATCATTTGCAATTCTCGTTTGCTTACTTGCAAGATGACGGATGTGTGTTAACATGTTGACATTGACTAACAGTTATGTTCACTATCAAACAGGAAATTCTCCCATACATGGCTCAAGAATACGGCTTCGAGTACGAGCTAGTGCAGTACCAGTGGCCGCGTTGGTTGCAAAAGCAGCGCGACCGGCAGCGAACCATCTGGGGATACAAGATTCTTTTCCTCGATGTGCTGTTCCCGCTGCAAGTCAAAAAGATCATATTCGTTGATGCTGATCAGGTAAAAACGACTTTATTGTTGGTTGGATAAGGGTTGGATATTGCTTGCGTGGTAACTGGGTGAAATCTTCAACGACTGCATCAACATTATCAATCAATCAAATAAAATCATGTATTTAAATTATAACGAATCAATGCGTGAGAAATAGAAAGATGATTTGCTATCTCGATGGTACTTACTTCGTAATATGGTTTGCTAGCTCTGTACCTGGATAACAAGTAATCTAAACTAAGTCCGCGGCCGCAACGCAGGTGGCACTTAGCTGATCGCTTGGATGACTCATCCTAGAGAACCAACACACGGCGCGTTATGTTTGCGCAATGCCTAATAGCTTGCCCATGTCTCGATTTTTATTGATGTTGTTCAGTTTCTCAGCATAGTTGAACCATAATCATTAAATCAATCCTCTCTTATTATAGGATGTATTTTATTTGTTTAGATCGTAAGGGCGGATCTGAAGGAGTTGGTGGAATTAGATTTGGGAGGCGCGCCTTACGGTTACACGCCCTTCTGTGACAGCAGGCGGGAGATGGAAGGGTTCAGGTAAGATCGTATTTTACCAGCTCAAAACAATTAAAATTCCTATGAGCTAATGGCTCACTCTGGTGATGGAGTTATTAGGCCTCCAACATGGCTTAACTCACCTACCGTTGCATTGCATGTGACTGCTAAGAATACAGAAATCAAGATAATTATGTATTATTAATGTTTTTAGCAGTCGCTTTCTCTGTCCCTATGTATGCTTAAATCTTTAAAACTATTTTGATTTTGATGCGGTTTTTTTTAATAGATAGAGTGATTAAAGAGGAAGGTTTTTATATGTATAATAAGGCTACTTTTAACTACCGCGGGTAACATCGCGGGGCGCAGCTAGTTTGTATATAAATGCCTAAAATTGTACATTGTACAATTTAACTTTGATGCTAGAAATGGTCAATGTCCTTTAGATTCAGATTAAACAACTTCAGAGAATCAACTATTATTAAAATACTAGCTGCGCCCCGCGGTGAGTAAGTTTATACATTATGTACCTCCCGTTCCCGTGGGAATACCGGGATCAAAAGCCTATGTGTTAATCCAGGATATCGGTACCAAATTTCATTGAAATCCGTCCGCCGTTTTAGCATGAAGGAGTAACAAACATACACACAAACTTTTACCTTTATAATATTATAGTGATTTAGTTCAGTCACTTTGATATGTAAGTATAGAAAATTATGAAACATAAAAGCGATAAATTTTGTTTCAAACTAATAAAATGCTGAATATTAACAAAATAGGGATGTGCTGCAAGTCATTTAAAATTAATACTCCAAGTCTCCAATAATATTTAATAAGTACCACACAAATTAATTACTGTTCATTGTCCTTTCCTTTGTTTACTTACTTACTTTAATTGTTTTAATTCTAATTTTAACTTTATACTTTCTAACTTCACTCTTGCAGTTTTTGCCCGAAAGTATGCTGCAATAGCCAGGTCTTTATCTCTCTGAGCTCTTAGTACTTCTGCAGAGAGCTTACTTTGCTTGTTCCCTGTAAAGAAATGGGTATACTAAAACTTTTGAAACTATTGGGCATATAACATACATTATTATCAGTCTATGTGTCGTAGATACATAGGCAATGGTTAGAACCTATGATGTATCTACCAAGTTTCTTAATTTTTTTTAATGAGATAAGAGGACTTACATGTGCTTTGTGTGACAAATTTATTTTGTGGGAATGGTTTAATATCTTCTCTTTCATCGCTTGATGCTGAACTACCATCAGTATAATCACCCATCATCTCATCACCATTACTCTGATCTAGTTGTTCTGGCAGAGGTTTCAAGTCTAAAAATTCCATAGAAGCTTCAGAGATGGCTGGGCCAGTAACCGTTTCTTTATCACCACCAGACTCATCCAAGTAGACACATGTAGTTTTTAGAATTGATGTTACACGCTCTAAAACCTCGTTTGGGGGGAGGTAGAACTTCCCAGCATCCGTCTGCAAATAGGACACCATAAATTAAGTTAAGGTTATTTCAAAAGAAATAGGTAACCTCAAAGAAGAACTTTTACTTTATGGCTGTTTTGTCGTATTAGAGCACTGCGCTTCCTTGCGGCTTTCTTGAGATTTTCCCATTTGAGTCGCAGTTGGTCAGGCCGCCGCTTTGTTCCCGTCATTCCGGCGAATTTATCTGAAATTGACTTCCAAGCTTCTTCTTTTAATTTATTATAAGTCGCGTTGGTACATTTCGCCGTCAAAACTTTATGCTTGGAAATCAATTCAATCAGGAGAACTATCTCGCCTTTTACAAGTGGGATGGCCTTCATCTGAAAACAAATTACATTTCAGCATGAATGTTTGTGCACTTATTGATAATATACCAGAAATGTTCAGGTGTTTAGGCATTTTGAATTGTGCGTAAAGTGGCTCCTTTTCGTTTTATAGAAAAAATATTTCCTACAAATAGTAAAATGACTATATTCATTTTGTAATATAGGCAATATTCATTATATGTCAGAAAGCAGGTAGGTTATTTGTGTTCGGATAGTTTTAGTTTACAGATATTAGATTTCATCCCCAACTAGTTTATGATCAAATAATAGAAAAGATAGACAATGGGATGCGGCATATCATTTTGGATATTCAATACTATTGGTTTAGGTTATGGAGTTTCATATTATCATCCGTCTTATAAGCTATTATTCGATGAATATTAGTTAAACCTACAATAGTGATGATTCTGGACTAATTCAATTAATCACTTTTATATGATAATAAAAAAAATAAAAATAAAAGTAGCCTTTATTCGCTGACCATGGTAAACTTAAATAAATTATTTAGTAGATTTCTTACTAACCTACTAACTAAACTTGTTGTTTGTTACATACTTACTAACTAAACTTAATTAATTGGTTGGTTCATCGACACCTAGGTCAGGTTGTCCTTCGACAAAGGCCTCTTCCAGTTTCTTCCACTTTGTATGGTCTAACCCCCGGTTCCTATATCCAATGTACGGATGTCCGTCGGTCGGTTGTCATAGCAACGTTGTTTATTCAACACAAATGTATGAGACTTTTTGACAGATAACAACGTTGCTATGATGCCCGACCTATGGACCACTATTGGACATCCGTTAGTTGGATATAGGAACCCGGCATAAGCATGCTCTGCGCCAGCCCTTGGGTAGATCTTAGAGCTGTTATTAAATACATTATTGAGACCGGCTGTAAGGTATCTTCCACAGCCCCATCTAAATACAATTTTAACTTAATCTTGAAATGTATGTGTGTTATTGATAGAAATTGACACTTTCCTCAAGAAGATTCCTTTTGTGTGCATCATCACTTTTCAATTGTTTTCTAAAAGTATTCTTATTCTGAATTCCTCAATTGTATAGATTCTGGAAGCAAGGCTACTGGCGCAATCATCTCCAAGGTCGAAGCTACCACATCAGCGCTTTGTATGTGGTGGACCTGAAGCGGTTCCGTCGCATAGCGGCCGGCGACCGGCTCCGCGGCCAGTATCAAGCTCTCAGTCAGGACCCTAACAGTCTCTCTAACCTTGGTAAACACTTACCATCATTTTAATAATCTATATTACTGATAATGCCGGATGCCCGTTTGCGACGATCCACAGTCAAAGTTATTGCTCTCCGTATTTATGACATAATTATCAAAAACCACTACAAACTCCTAAATAAAGTCAACAAAAGTGCATACCACTAAATATTATCTAGTTAAATTGAAGATTTAGGGATGTTTCTCTTCTTACATACACAAAACTGGAACAACAAACAAAACAAGGGTTACAGGACTTGGCTGTTCACATGACTGAACGTCCAAATGGGCCATTTACAAAACATAACAAAATCGATCGAAGTGTCAAATTCAAATAGACATTGACATGACACTGACTGTGCAACCTTTCAGTCACCAGAGATTGTGTTGCCACATAAATACTAGTACTGCCACATCGGGTAATCTCCCTAACAATAAGGAACAATAGAATTACTAGAAAAAATTAAAGAGCTAAACAAATGCCACTATCAAATCAAATGGAAGTTACCTAAATGAAGAAAACTTAAATCTATTCCTCATGTAAATAAATAATAATAAAATAAATAAATATCCTTGGACATTCTACCCAGCGTCATCTAAGCCCAAGCTAAGCAATTTAATGCTTGTGTTATGTATAATATAACTCCAATAACTGAGCTCCAATATTCACAATACCTATGGATGTTTTTTCCAACATTGCTCTTGAAATATTAGACGAACTTTTGACTAGCCCTAAGATATCGAGGGCTGCTAAAAAGGTTGATAATATTATTAGTTATTGTCATCAATTAAATTAAAAATTTTCAAAAAGTTTTTATAAAAACTATTAAAGTAGTGATTAATAATAATAACTCAACAGGAAGAGGAAGTTGAGTAGATTTGGAATGAATACCGTCTCGGAATCTCTACTCAATCTCAACTTGAGTAACCCAAGGAACTTCTGACATGTCTGTTGTGAAGACATTGTCACATGATCCTGCATTATTTTCAGTAAACTATATTATGATCAAATTAAATGTTAAATGGAGTTTATTATTTTAATTATAATGCAATATTACAGACCAAGACTTACCCAACAACATGATACATCAAGTGGCGATAAAGTCGCTGCCGCAGGAGTGGCTCTGGTGCGAAACTTGGTGCGACGAACCCTCTAAGAAGATCGCTAAGACTATTGATTTGGTAAGACATTGTTAATGCTATTCAAATAAAGGAGAATTTTCTAATGACAATCACGAACTTTCCCACATGCACACACCTATGATGTAAAATTATAATAAGTATTTGTAACTTAATAATTTTGGATGTAGGAAGTAAGTTTAAACTTTTAAACATTTTAATCTTTCGCGACTTGAACACATAAAAATATTATCGCGTAAAAAATATAACTCCTTTGGAAAGTTTCAGTATATCTGAGCTATGTAACCAGGACTTTGTCTCATAAGCTATGTAACCAGTACGGCAACTGGTTAATTTAAATAGCTAATAAGCGCAACGTGTTCACAGTGCAACAACCCGCAAACGAAGGAAGCCAAGCTGTCGGCCGCCATGCGAATAGTGCCCGAGTGGAAGGATTACGACGCCGAGATAAAAGCTCTGCAAGCTAGAGTTCGACGAGGGCTCTATCAGGCCGCTGATCATGAACAGGTAATTAGCTAAAAATTATGTAAAACATTATTACTTATAACTTTTGTTTTTATATCTTTTATGTTCAAGCTCTACTAAAAGTAATGTTGTACGCACGACCTAAGGTCGAGTCAATGCACTTTCGACCTTATGAACCTGCTTCGGAAAATAAATAGGCATGATAACTAATTTTGAAAAACCATTCTAAAAAGTTCTTCGGTCTCCTTTGTATAAAAACCCCTATTTTTATCGAAAAGAAACATTTATCAGCCCAAAATTGAGTTTTTAAAAACAGATTTTGTGTTTGACACCAAAACGCTCGCAAGCGTGACGTCACGTTTAGGTAGGTGTTGTACAAAACATGGCGGAATGATCTCATTTCTAATAATATTTTATCAAAATATACTTATATTAATCTTGCTCTTATTATAAAAATAAATACGTTTTTCAGGAACCATGCATCGTATTTAATTAGATAAATATTTTTTATAGTAATTCTTGATTACTGTCATCATGCCTATTGATGCACAATAAGACTAGTTCGTAGTGGTACACCATCATGAGGATACCGATTAATTTTTCGTTTGTATTCTAATAGATGGTAGAGGGATATTCTAACTACAAAATGTGAGCATTGTGTATTTCGACGTGCCTCTTGAATGAATTCCTATTTTTATAAATTAATATTTTTTATACAAATAAAATAATATTTTCTGATGACTCAAAAGAACAAAATTATATTTTACGCATCGTCTTATTCGATCACAGACAACCATTAAATTACCAATCCCATCAAAAGGGATTTGGAATAATAATCAATTAGATCTGGTATACTGAGTTTTGTGTACATTTCATTGCCCTATATTAAAAGGGGATTGGAAGCGTATCGAATTCCCCTCGTGGGAAGTCATAGGGGTGGTTTAGCCTATCCTTACGTACTTTAAATTATATTTTACGCTGATCGCGCTAGAGATAACTCTAGAAAACATAAAACGTATTATTTTTCTATAGGAAATCGAGAGTAACGTTGAAGAGCCAACAGTTTCCACAACCGCTGCCCCCAAGACTGATTCAACTCGTAAGTATATTTTATTACATTATACATCATTTTACAATATGCTTATTGCTTATTTTGTACATTCGAAAACTTGCGTGTGAGAAAGATAATTCAATATCTTTCGACGAAAATATCTTTCTTTAGGAGCGGTCAACCCGGCTCACTTTTCATACAAACGCTCGTACGTGATTATGCCGTTGTAACAGATCTTTCTTTTAAACTTTTGGACTTATAGGTATCTTGTGCACTATATCTAGGTTTCTATCGAAACTAAAAATCAAAATTTTGAGAAACAAATTCAGTATAAGCTTCCAAAAACCTGCTTTTAGCATAAATTTTACCTGAACTTTGGCCGTTCATAATGTACTCATAAATTGTAAACGTAAAGAAAATATTGTCATAGAAACCTTGCAAATCTTATGGAGATTCTAAATGACTAATATTTATTTTACAAACTTGTAAGGCTTACTGAAAAAAACGTATTTCCTGGAACACTTTTTATGAAATTTCCGCACACTATTTTTCGAGTGAGCGAGTGAGCGGCGAAAGTACCTACTAAATGCCGAGCGCTGAGGCGCTATCTCTCTTTTTTCGCTTTGCTTCTTTTTTTAGCATTGCGCTGGATGAAACAACAAGCTTTTCAGCTATGCCCGCGTCGATGATAGACGCACCGGGAAGGGCCACCTTAATTGATTTACATTAACATACCACCTAATGTACCAAACAAATGAAGTGAGCGTTTTCTTTCCTTCGGCATGTTTTCCTCTTACGGAAGAATTGTACCTTAGAAGCTCACTCAAAGGCTCGTATTTCGAGTCACAAGACTCGAAAGAGACACAATTCACGCTTGAGTATGTCAAGCGTAAATTTTGTATCAAGCAGTGATTCATCACTCAGTTTCCATAGAGAACTGTCAAAAAATCGATGCTTGAGCGAAGACTCGAGCCTGAGTGCAGACTCTGAATAAGTCCCTAAGCTTGTTAGTCATTATTTCCCTCATTTTCAGTATCATTTATTTTTTATTTCAGAGAAGAAAAAAGATTCACGCATAGAGTTATGATTGCTGCGAGCTGTCATCATCATCCTATTTTTTAAACTAGTAATTTTGCCAATCGTCGTTTAAAATCCGATTGCCAGTGAAATGAACACCCGTGATTTTTTGGTTATAACATTTTCATTTCAGATGAGGACGATAAAACCGAACGCGTAGAGTTATGATTTCTGGCGCGAGCGGTCTTAGCTATAATACTATTCAAAATTAATATAATACCAAACATTTGAGTAGAAGTGAGACGGTTGCGAAAAGGACGCCAGTGGATATTAGTTCAATTTTGCTCACTCATAAGACTTTCGTATTATTGTTAAGTGTAGGTAAGTACCTACTGTCATTTATTTAGTAGCAGAGGGCATTGAGAGGTTTATGAGGCTAAACTAAAAGGAGAATAAATTAACTTGGAAACAGTTCCTGAAACATTTTCAGTGTAATTGTCATACTAGGGTAGACCTTCTTAAAAAGTTTCTTTGTAATGTACCTACTAAAAAACCTCTTGATGTTAGTCAAATATGTGTGAAATTTGAACACTATAATTTTGTAAAATTTGGCCATTCTATTGTATCTCATGGCCATTCTATTGTAGTCATATTATTCATTTTTGATTTGAACTTTAAAGTTGATTGTCTTCATCGTAATGGTACAGCCCCTCGCTCTTCTAAAAGCCTAAAAAGAGATACATCGTGCGTGACAATCTCCCAGGTCAGCTTATGTTGGTTAATCTTCCTAATTCAGTTTCCACCTACACAAGCTGACCTGCGATTATTAGCACGATGCAGCGTTTTCGGTTTGTAGATTAGACCCTGAAACTTAAGAATAATTTTTGCGTGCAATAATTGTCGGATTTGTATGATTTTGTTGTTATTATGTTGTGATTAAAGAAAAAGTGATGTGATTTTTAGTTCTAAGTAACACAATTCTTTCCCACTGAAGATGTAGATTGGTGTTATTTTGTATCTCTTGTATGATATTTCAACTATTAATATTGTCGTAACGGTGCTTTCATACTGAAATAATTATAACATACCAATTTAGAGATCTCAGCTTACCCCAAAGCAATGGAATAGCTTCGATATTTGTCGCCACCATTTTTAAATAATTTGTTATGTATCTCAAGTATGTATACCATTATAGTCAATTACATTTCCATGTTTGATAAACTTTGCTGTAAATAAATTCCATTACGTCAAACAATACGTTGTTTTTATCATTTAAAAGTCGTTAATTAGAAAGTACGGAAGATTGTAGGATTATTGAAATAACAATACTAAGTACAACTTTTATTTACATCTATATTTCTAATACTTAATAATAAGAGATTTGTAAAACTGACGACAATATACTTAGATAAATGCTTACGATAATGAGATTCGAAAATCTGCTGTTGATTAGTTATTTTAAATAATATTTTATGGCAAGACTGAAAGTAATCTTGTGACGATCAATAATTAGAACTTTATTTTAAACGCTTAGCAATATACAGCATTAGAGACTCATTAAATGTTATTGTCAAAAACACGAGTATGGTTTAAAAAAAAATAAACTTGGGAAGTTTACATTACAAAATTGCAAGACAAAATCCTGGGACCACGAGAAAACAGCGGAAAATTCTTCGAACATAATTAATCATCAACAGTGATATGAAGCAGCATAACTTCTAACTGTTTTTTTACTTGAGGTCTCTTGAATCGCAAATAGGCAAATATATTTGCGTGTAACCTACTTAGAATGAATTTTCCAATTACGATTATACATATTTTTAAGCCTAATTGGAAAATTCATTTTAAGTAGGTTACTCGCAGTTCTTCACTCGATTTTTTCGAATTCGTAGGATTTGACTCAATATTAAACCAGCATACGTGGTAAGGAATAGGATGAGTGATTTTGAACGTGTAGTTCGATTCCAACAGTTTTAGTAATGCTTGTTCTCAAGTGAATTTGAATTGGAATCAAGTCGAGTGTCCCCGACGGGCGGGCCTAACATGCGCAACACGACAAATCTTGTCGACAAAATGTTCTCTCCTGTTAAGTTAGAGCAGTTTGACATTATCGAGATATTTCGTTTGTCGTCTCGACACGTTGCAAATGTTAGACCTACAAATCAAACAAGAAATGATCAGTGACAAATCAATGTTTTAAAGCCTAAAACAAATTACACCTTACTTCGATATGTCTTAGGTAAAATAAAAACATTACTAAACTTACTCGTAAGTACAACTGCGACGAGTTGATCAGAGTTCGTCAAATGTACTACTCTATTCACTACGTAGATAAGATAATTATACACCACTATGCTTAACACCAGCATGACTAGGACACAATACAACGATTATAATGCTATTCTTAATGGTTAAGCTATCAGAATTATTATTACTCTTTGGTTTAAAATTGATCAGAGTGTATCAATTTGTATTAATTTAGTGGAATGTGAAATTGAGCTACATAATGTGCAACTTCTGTAGAAAGACGAGATCAGGATTTATTTGAACATTGGCAAGATCGGACTGATTTTGGTTAGATAGTATACCTAATGTTATATTTTATTAAAATTGCTAAGTATTATAAAATTCTCCACAATAATTCCAATTATGGTACCTATAGGCTTTAATCGAAATTTAATTTTGAATATTAACAAAAATGTGAGTAAAATGAAACTTGAAAATGCAGTTTTATGTAAATGCAGTACCTAGTAGATTTTATAAGAGCTGACAATTTGGGTCACGACAGCACAGCACAGTAGTTCAGCTCTTTCTCTCTAGAATTTTTCGGAACTGACTGCTTTATTTTTAGTTACTAAAAGGGTTGTCTTAGTTATATATTCGCCAACAAAAGTGGAATAACAGTTTCAGATTTAGTAAAATGGTACGTAGGTTTTTTAACAACAAAGGAAGTATCAAATTGTACTTATCAACCGTGACCGTATAATAGTAGGTACCTACTAGATTGTTTTAGACGGATTAGGTTCAGTTGCAGTAGTGTTCCTCGGTGGTGAGCCTGCACAGTTGGCAGTCGACGCGGCAGCACCAGTGGTAGCGGCAGTGGCAGCGCTCGAGCTTGCTGGACCGAACTGCCTTACGCCCGCGCCCGCAGCAGAGGCGCCCGCACCCGCCCGGAGCACTGCCTAAGCTTGCGTTGCATTTCCTTCAAAATTTAAGTCATTTTTCAGTCTCTATAAAGTTTATACTTGTCACAACAATTTTAATAGGTATCAGTCTTAGATAATGACTTGAAAAAAGAAGAGAACTAATAGGATGAGTTTTTTACTACAATTTAGTTAGGGAAAAGACGCAGTCATGAGAGTAGGTACGTTCTAGGGTTACCTTAGCACTACATTTAAAAAAGTCGAAACTCATTTGAAATTAAAAAAAAACATGATCACGACTAAGTCTAGGAGTAAGTATTCCCAAGATACGGTAGACATTATTCTTTTCAGATCTTTTAAAGCTTTTTAATATCTTTTGAAGATTTGATGGTTTTTAATTATTAAAAGTTTTTTCTGTTTGTTAGTTGGTAAGTATTGGTAATTTACCTGCCGTGTGTTCCGAGCGAGCCAGCAGCATGATCAGGCTCGCAATAATCTGGACTAGGCGTGACATATCTTAGTCTCGGTTTGGCACGCCTTGCCCGCCGCTTAGGACGCAAGGCCGCGGCCCTAGACGTCTCAGCAGCGAGTGTAGCGGCGACCCTGGCCAAGGGAGGCAACGCGCGCCAGCAAGTTCGCACTGAACATGACCCTGATACGCCGTGGCACGTGCATTTTGTACGCATACCGCTCGCTACAGCCTGTTATAAAAAAATACGTTATTTTTTTAAACGAATGGCAACTAAAATATAATGTCACTGGCTGTAGGTACCTTCCGGCCAAATCGTCCATTGATCAAATTAGCAGACGCGATGAGCGGTCGAAGTTTCTCAAGTCTCGTCTGTAAGTCCACTTGCGGATCGAAGCGCGGGTCGTCAGCTGCCATCCGATACTCGATGTTACGATATCTCGAACCTCTATCTTCATATTCGTACCTGATAAAAGCAAAGGATATAAGTCTAGTATTAGCTTGCCTCTGGCTAGATGCCAATGACCCGCTGCCAACAAGTCCGCCTTACCTCGATCTTGATCTAAATCGTTTCCTTGTCGGCCTGCCCCGTCGCGGCGAGCGAGGTAAGCGTTTTCGTCCACGTCGTCCCTTCCTGCCTTTTTTGGGTGGTAGTAAAGTGACGTTCGCCGGCGGCGCCGGCTGGTCGTCCACGAGTATCACGATTGGCGGAACTGTCGTGGGCTCCATTGTAACGGTTGTGGTGGGTTGTTCGGTTGTCGTCGTTTCTACTTCTGGAAAATCTTCTATCTTGCCGTCACGCATGTCTATTTCATGTGCATCCAGGAACTGTTTCGCGAACCTACAAATATTAATTACCATGACGCTCTATCTAACTGCTACTAGGTACTTGCTACACTATAAATCAATTATATAACGCGTATTATCGTGTTGGAGCGTACGAGTGTACCCTTACTTCTGCGAAAAGCCTCGTACCTATATTAGATTCAGTCTCACCTCTCAGCCCACTGATAGTTGTCTCCACAGCCGCCCCACTTGAACCTGGCGTGTGGTTCAGCCGGTGTGACCTGGGCCTGTCGTGGCGGTCGCGGCGGGGCTCGCGGCGGCGCGGCGCACGAGCACGCGGGCAGCGAGCCAGCGGCGCACGCCCGCGCCACCGACCACGCTAGCGCGGCTGCTGACATCGCGTACACGTAGGCTTGCTCACGGGTTCCTGGGTCAGAAATCTGTAGCTCATCATCTGGTTCCACCCACTGCTGGGTAGACAGGTACCTATAGATTATTGCGTACCGTGCCCGCGAAGAGATCGATTTTATTAGCAACTCTATTGGTAATGGGCGTTGACGTTGACCGTTCATCGACATAACCCGATAGTGTCGCCCCTACATAACGTCCTAAGTTTTGGAGTTTTAAATTGGAGTAGGTAGGTCCTTACCTCCATACAGGCATTACATATGGGTCAGCCATACAGGCATACCATACAGGCATTACAGGTGGCTGATACTCTACACTACACTGTTGTGTAGAGTCTACACTACACTGTAGTGTGTAGAGTATCAGCCTCAAACATTAATAATTTAATTCGATAATAATTTATTTCGATAATATTCGATAATAAAGAAGACAGCTCCACTCCGCTTGAAAAATTGAGATTTTACAAGAATATGATGTTCCAAAATACCATTTCACGGTTGAATTCACTCGGGGCAGGGCTAAGCGTTCGAGGAACGCAGACGCCGGAAGAGCTGAACATTCCTTTGCAGTGCGTTTACTAGCTGGTATATGTGCCGTAAAGGAATCAAGCTCCGTGCATTTTGGTTGTTCGGAAATGGGATTGTGGAATGAATTCGTTTAAAATTCCTGTACTTAGGTAACATTCGAAATTGTTTAGCTAAATTACCGAAACTCCGTTTTAGTGTTTGAAATAATTACTGTGGCTGATAATTATCAATCTCTGCAAGGCTGACGAAGCAGCTTGGAACTTCTTGCATAGAAAAATAAAATGACTTACCTACTTTAGGAAAGGTTTGCATGACACATAATATGCAATTGACGAGCAGGTAGGTAGTATAAAAAAAATATTTTAAGTTTTAAAAAAGTACGTAAGATCGCGTTAAAATACCTAGTGGTAGTGACAACAACCCTTGCGAAACATCAGCCATGCATGCATTTCATTCACAGATCGGCTCTACGGTAATCTTTTTAATTAGAATCTCATCGCGATAAAGCCCGCACGCGTCCTGCGCCGCTAAACAATGGCATCCGTCGAGCTTTATCGCCCGTCACATCGTCAGCGTCACTGCAGCGTCGCTCAGGCCGCATTCACATCGAGGCCAGGATCGCTTTGGTTCTAACATACCCACGTAACACATACCATATTCATGCCTTACACATGTAGGTAGGTAAGCTATAGTAAATAGCGATCATAACCAGTCACAACCAAATGCTAAATAAGATTTAGCAAAAAAGCAATGAAAGTTGATTGTCGGCGTCAACCGGTTTTTTATTTAAGTGCGCCAGTACACGGTTATCTGAATGAAGCTCCACAAGGCTCTAGTTCCATTCTTCTCTTGCTTGATTCATGCGTGTAATTAAATCTTTTGTCCGAACTCGACCCCTAAAGCCTCAATGTTTCAAAAGCCCCTCCACTTAGCTTTAGCCCCTTTTCGATAAACTGTCGTTTTATCTTTGCTCATCAATAAAGATTTGGGAGTTGACTTATTGAGTACCTAAGTATTTAGTTATGGAAAAGTTAGTTTGATATCGTTTTTAGATTAGGAAAGTACCTTGTGTAAAAAATAACTCTACTTCCGCATTTAATTAAGTACATTGTAGGTACTCCTAGTTAGAAACTTTAGTTCTAATAAGTACGAGTAAAAAAAATATGAAAAGTCTTAGGTATTCCTACTTACCAACTCTATAATCATTAGGTAGACTTTATTTAAATAAGCGTGGACCACAAAAGCTTCATGAAAACGTAACTTTTAGGTACCTACTAATTATATCGAATCCATTAGAGACGAGAAAAGGAAACCTTTTGGGACAAAATGCCTAATTATGAGGTAGCATAAAATTAGACAAGCACTTATTTAAGCAGCCTCTTTGGGATTTAATGAAAAGTTATTTCATGTTCATTACCCGAGCAGCCGCAGACGTTACTTCGTGAAACTTTTAATTAAAATGTATCGAGCCGGGAGCTCTCTAAAGATTCCTATTTTTTGTACGTTTCGTGTCAATTAATTTCCTAAAGTGGGTACCGGTAGACGTTCTTCGAAGCTGTGACCAAAGACAAAGGTTTCTATTTCGCAGTCGGCTGTCGTCATCCGGCCGGCACTCGCTGCCAACTAAACAATGTCGCCGACCATGCTAAAGCTAGAAAAACTTCCTATTGTTTGTCTTCTTTTCTACTCCAACCTAACTTTTAGTTGTTTTTCAATGTCTCCCGCGGAACGCTGATTGTGAGCGAGTGGCGCGGAAAAGAAAAGCTTTGTCCGTGTTCTTATCGGTAGGTACTAAAAGTTGTTTTGATGTATTATAGCCCGCCACAGAAGAACGCTAAAGAATAGGAAACGAAGACCGAGCACGCATCAAAACCATTTGTAATTCCAGATGCTAGGTTTTTTCATTTGCGGAAGTTAATAATTCCCCAAATCAATAGCAAAGAGCAGTCACGTCACGATAGTCACGACCGGGTAATGTAAGACGGGCCCACTGAACGGTTCCGTGCTGGCATCGCGTGATGATGTCTTCCGTTATTTAATAAGGTTCCTGCCATCGGCTTCGATGCCGACATTTTACGCTTTTTACTCGTTACGGCGCACTAAATGATCGAACAATGGGAATTTATAAAGCAATTTGGAAGGAATGAAACAATAGAATAATTTAAAAATTAATTGCCCGAGAAGCGATAAATAGTATGTGAATGTGTCACGTAAATAAAAAGAGTGGTCGATGCGGAACGCCCACCGCGGGTGCTGGTTAAAGAAAGGGCTGCCGTTCCGCCGGCCGCGCCCGCACAATGCATTGCTTCTCATTTTAAAAGAGGCTTCCCTTATCTCTCATTAGTGTCGGAAGTTTCTGTCGCTCTACCAGACGGAACGGTTGTGCGTTTCATTGGGGATTTGATTTCCAAACTACCACGTGTTTACTTATGTGAAGATTGTAAATGTTTGTATGATAGCCATTATTTGCCAGTATTGCCACTATACCTACCTGTGAGCAAGTCCGGCGAGAACTTAGGCGCCAACTCAATAGAGGAGCAGTTCCAGCGTTGTCCGTCGTGAGCAGCGAGACAAGCAGCGCGGGCGAGGCGCGCGGCGGCGGCCACGTGAGGCATGGCGGCGCGCTGGCGGCGGCACGCGCGCGCCTGCCCGCCGGCCAGCGCGCCGCGCCTTCGCGCTGACACGCATTCACTCTCCGTCCAGTTGCCCTCGCTCTCCGATAGAGCTCTGAAATAAACAACTCTGTATTCGTTTTTCTTAACCCCTACCCTGCCCCGGCTCTGCGATGCCACCTAAGGAAACTTCCGCAGCCCGGAGCACATGTTTATACATTCACGATCCCAATTCATAGGTTTCTATGCTCTATATTTGGTAGGTAGGTACTCAAATATTCGTAAACCCAACGGACTTTGTTCTATTCTTTCTAATAAAATCTTGTCCCGTCTTGGCGGTGTCCTCATTACATTAAGTAGAAATATCGCGCTTTTTCAAACTACCTAAGTACTTAGGTAGCTATAGGTATTGAAATACGGCACGCAGCGTTGAGCGCTTTTTAAAAAGAAAAAAAAGACGTTTTAGGGTTCCGTCCGAGGTCCACAAGAAACCCTTATTATTTTTGCCATGTCCGTCCGTCCGTCTGTCCGCGTCATCTATCCTGCGCTGGCCAGATCCACGGCCTTCTATTATTTTTACTATGTAATGTAGAGCCTTTTAGGCGCACTCAAAATCCTTTCAACACACTAGTTCGAAAGAAAAGAACTAGTGACACGACTTCTTCTTCTAACACGACAAGAAGAAGACTAGGTGTATAGGTCCACCCATCTAGCAGAAGGATTAATCAAAATAAAAATGTTGAATGCACAGAAACAAATGTAAATTTTAATACTCGTAATAAAATTATGTTTAGGTACCTAATAATTGATATTTACTTA
The DNA here is from genome assembly GCA_963582015.1 of Xanthorhoe designata. Taxonomy (NCBI): domain Eukaryota; kingdom Metazoa; phylum Arthropoda; class Insecta; order Lepidoptera; family Geometridae; genus Xanthorhoe; species Xanthorhoe designata. Next base: position 8,410,277 of record OY757033.1, read on the forward strand.
TGCAAAAATATCGTCAAGTTAGATAACGACAATCCGTTATTTAATATGACGTCTCTAGTACCTCCGACAACTCACGATAGTTTTGAAAGTGCAATTATTCATAATGTTATCGGTACAGATACAGACTAGCATGGAAGGTAATACCTACCCTACTAGTGAACTAGGTTCACAATGCACACCACAGAGCTTTAAAACAAACAATTCTACAATGTCTAAAATAAATAGAGTTCTACAATGCACACCTGAGACAAGAGTTTACTTTGTAACTTGAAATGCTAATATCGAGTTATGAGGGTCGCTTTATGGGGATTTACCATCGGTCGTTTTGTGTGAATGACCGCTGTGTATAGAATCAATTGGCTTGCCAAATATTATACCTAAATGAGTTATGAAAAAATTAACTAACTGGCTATGTGAATAGAAATTTAAATAAAACAGCATTTATTTAGTGTTATAACATTACACGTGATATTTAATTTTATTTTGAGTACTTTTTTCATAAAATAATCAAAATATGTAAATAAATAAATTAATCAGAATAATTGTAACGCTTTCTACGATTAATTAATAAAATACGTAAACGACTTACTTTGTAATTTACAATGATCAATAATCACGTCTCTAAAACTCTACTCACTAATGAACACTTATGCTACGCTTAACGTGTTTGATTATGGAAAAATTAAAAATACTTAAAGGTTTTTATTTAGTTCCTCTAAAAGGAGGATGTTCCGAGGTATTAGTTGATTGAGTTTTGGTTCCATCATGGCGTCTTGCGGACTCCGGTCGCTGGCCCCGTTGGAAAGCTTCGCACATTTCGTACAAATAATTCGGAAGGAAATCTGTAGATTCACCGTCTCTACGGCGTAGCAGTCTGTAGGCGTCCCGTAGCGTAGGCTTCGGCGTCAAGCGTAGCTCGAGCTCTACGGTCGTAGGGAAGTGCGCGGCCAGTGAGTACACGATCTCCAAGTCCGAAGGGGGCGGGGTTAGGTGGCGGTAGTTTGATACTTTGTGCAGGAAGTACTCTGACATACTCATCCGGGAACTGGCCTCATCGTATTTCCCCAGCTTCAGGTCATAAAGCACAGTCTTTTGCCGATCTGGTCCCCAAAACTCTTGCTCGAACGCATTGTAAAATCCTTCGACATTTTTGAACTCGTTTCTGAAGCAGCGAGCCCACATCAACGGGACCCCTTCTAAGCACGAAATTATAAATGGAAGTTGCTTCTCCTCCACCATATTCAACTCCGATATATAATATTTAATGCTCTCTATAAAATCCATTGGATGCGTGTCACCATTGTCGTCGTAATGAGGTCGCTTGTTAATCGAAGCGATTATCCACTCGCTCAGGTTTTCCGTCGATAATTGTATGGATGGTTTGCGAGAGCGAACGCTCCTTTCGTCATCGATTTCGACAATCCTCGGCGTAACGTCATACCGTGACACGGACGGCTTATCGAGTCCCCCATCGGTTTTACCCAAATTAGGGAGCGACATGTGACTGCGGAGTCGCGACGACGGCATGTCGCGGTAGATGTCCTCCTGGCTGGACGAGAAGCGAACCCCGAACCCGAGCGACGACGGCCTGTACTTCGAGCCGTAGATACTCGACTCGGGCATCCTTGGGCTCTCTTTCATCTTCTCGGTCTGACTCATCGATATCTTATCCACCATCTCTGAAAGGTTTGTAACGGACGACTTGATTTGACGCAAATCCACGAACAAACTCATCGTTTGAAGTAAGGTGTTGTGTTTAGTTTTGTTGCTACAACAGGGACATTTTCTCATCGATTTGTCGTCCTGCTGGCGTAACTGCAAACAAATATATTTTTAAACTTTTTCAAAGACGCATCTTCACCATACCATTAAAAGCAGCAACGAATTATATAAAAGAATTCTTCGTTTTGTTCCGTAACAAGGATAATCCAACTCTAGGTTTCCTAACTATGCTTCATAAAATCGACGTTAACTAAACTTATGCAAATCATGACACATAAATATAAAGCTTTTAATAAAATAATACAGAAAACTCGGAACAATCAAAGAAATAGTGCTGTGCTTTTATTTGGAAATTAAACATTTTGTGAAAGTATGCTTTCGTAGAGGTTGTCGTAGCAAGTGCGTGCGTAGCAAGTTCGTAGCGAGAGCTTACGTGCGGCGGCTCCGGGCGGGCACTCAGTACTACCCAGCACTACCCAGCGCTGCCGCGGGCTTACTTGCGTTCCGACAACTGGGTTATCATACAAGTAATATTACATTTCATTGACGTTCTGAGTTCTGAGCCTGCCAAGGACACGGGTTGCCGATGGCACCGTTACCGATATCGTAGGCGAGGGGAGCGCGTTTTGTGCGAATATATTTTTATTGGGATTGCGCATCTAAACAATTGTTCACGCTATTTATTCAAATGTGTACCTATATTAATATTTAGTTAGTTAAAAAAAATGAAATCTGAGAGAAGAGCTTTTCTTAGATGTACAAAATAATATCTCAAATACCTATAATATTAATTTTAAATTAATTATTTATATTTATTAAATATTTATATTAAATACATTTCATAAAAGTCTAAGACAAAATATTTTCAAAACTACCCCCGCCATGTGATACAGGGGTTGTTTAAGTTTGTATTGTAACTTTTTATCGGGTTGACTTGAAACTTGGTATTACTAATTATATGGCAGTACAAATAAAATAAACCTGTGTAATTATTTTCTAAAAACTACCCTTTAAAGGAGCTAGATTGTGGTTTGTTGAGATTTTACAAATTCTTCAGCCTAACTTAGGTTACCACTTAGACGAAATTAACGCGAACGAAATCGCGGGCATCTCCTAGTCTGTATATATACTTATACTAACTAAAAATACCCTCAATATTAAACTAAAAATACCTATCCTTTACGAAAAGAATAAGCACAAACATTCCATAAGCATGACCAGCCCATTGTAAACCCACTACAAATCAGTCCAAATTAATACGCTGAGATTTATTGGCAGCAAGTTACGTGCTCGAAGCAATAACTTATTTTATTGATGCATTAGTTCCGCGACAGCGCTCGCTCGCATATTTTTGCGAGCGACCGACGATAAATAACTAGCCATCCTTCCTTCGCGACAAGCTATTGTAGCTGCTATTTTTAGCTGCAGTTAGGGTAACTAGTTTATAGAGGTGCATTACTTCCTTACGTACGACTGCGTGTTACACTTATGTAGTGTAGGGGCAGGGGCTACACTGCGGGAGACGTCAATGCCCATCAACGCGAAAAATATATAACTTCAGCATAAAATGGGATCGATGGGGAATTAGTTTATTCATAATGCTATTCTCAGCATTCATGCCAATTTTCAGCTTTTTGGAAAACTAGAAAAGTCTAAAGCTATTTAAATAGCGCGTGTATCTATTTATCATAGACACCTGTAATTACTTGGGGTATCAGGCGCGCACGCGACGTCACTCATTTGCGGCTAGCAAAAAGAGAGTACGGAAATTACAGAACACTTATGGGAATTAGGTACCTTGTAGGTATACCTACCTAATATAGAAAACCGGAACCATACCATAACTGTTCCAAAGAACTTATCATTATACAACCTTGATTTGTCCAAGAACTAAAATGAACTGCAAATATTAATAAAAATAAAAACTGTCCATAAAAACTGCTGACTTTCCGGGGATACAACGATAAGTGAATGAACGGTTTCTTTATAAATTTTTAATTCTGTGGGAATATTTGCAGCCACCCCTTCGACAGCGGTAGGGCAAAGTTGATTATCTAGTCTAGACTAATTGCGGGTTCTTTCTTTTCACTTTTGTTTTAACATGAAAGCATACATGGCGTAGCGAGTAGCGAATAAATAGTGTTTAGAATTTATTTTTCAAGTTTGAACTTAAGGGATTGAATTTATGTTGCAAATCTGACTCAGGCTTTGAATCCGGGCGTGCTGACAAGCTGACAAGTGTAGCTAATAGGCACACTGCGTAGATCCGCAAGCGAGTACCAATAGCGACCGGACATTGAGTCACGGTGCTACGGGCACAAAGCTTCCGTAGCAAGCTCCATTATGGTTAATTCATGTGGAATGTAATTGTTCCGTAGGCGACCCGGTGCTCGGGACATTATCGCATTCGTCACGGCGCGCACGTGTACGTTTGATCTAATAAAATAATTCCCGTATCAAATTTTACTCGGCTATCGCGATCTACTAGACAAAGCCGAGCAGAGGGGCTAAGGGATTCGCTTTGTCATAACTGGTCCTCTACACAAAGGACCAGCCAACTTTTGTACGTTTCTTTGTGTGGTGTGGTGTACCTATGTTGATAAAATGGGCCGACAAGTTTCAATGTATTTTTGGGTCCTTTTTTTAAATGAAGCTTATGGAAAGAGGGTCAAATTGATTGATATAATGGCGTGCAAAAAAGCTTAATAGGTACACAAACTTGCATCTTCAGAGCATCAGAAACAACACAAAAAAATGGGAAACGGCAAATTGAAAGCATCGTTATGACTTTAAAAATTCGTCTAAAAGGCAATTCGTAGCAAAAAACGGGAGGTTTTACAGCTGGCGCGGTGCACGGTGCTGATTCCGCTTTAATGATGATTAAATGCTGTATGATTGTCGTGGCTTGCGTGTCCGCGCCCGACGCGGCCCGCGCCGCTGAAGCCAGGGGGAACTCTAAAAACTTTGGCGTAGGTACTGTCATGTAGAGGTTTGCATTTTGCATTTTATGGCCGACATGGGTTGCTTTAGTGGATCGTTATTTGGTGCGTTATATTTTGTAGTAGACTTGCAGACAACTGTTTTGTAGAGTAGGTACCTAGATCAAACCTAGAGTTCCTAAATGTGGCGGTACCCAGAGCTAATACCTACCTACATATAACAAAAGAGAGTATAAAAATGTGACAATAGTGCCAATTAGACAGTAGTAGTGCCATAGTTTAACGTGAGTAGCCACTCTTCCAGAGATTTTTATGAATCCTGAGTGTTTTGAACATCATAAAAGTAGACAGAACGGTTTACTTCGCGTCGTCGCGAGCCTGTTTTTAAAATAAATATCAACCCTAGAGCAAAAAATCAACGTCGGTGGTCTTCTGAACCCCTACTAACAGTGGCCACTGGTCAACTATTAAATATACCTATTGCATATGACACACTCTTAATTAGAGCTGAAGGAAAGCAGTTGACAAATAATTCCGGAGCCCACATTGTACTTGATTGCACAAATTTCCAGCTAGTCAACTAGCAATTGGCTGGATTACCGAAAGAAATCTCAATTTGTTACAATCAGCGGCAGGGGGCAGCCTCCCGGCTCGAGTCGCTTTAAGCTATCCGCTCCATTACGCGCGGGACAATGATACTCTAATTATGAACCATTTGACACACTCGTATGAATTGTGGACTTTAATGGCCATCATTAATCAGAATACATGACAATTAACTATACAGGTTTCACTTCCCAATAGGCAATTACAGTGCCTCATCAATAGTAATCTCACGTTCAAGCATAACAATAGAATATTAAATTAATATGAGATATGCCTCGTACGTTCAACCTTTTTGCCTTAAAATGGCTACGCATAGATATTGATATTATTACTTATCTTTGTAGGTAATAGCAGTTTGAATGCTGAACACGCGCCAACAAATCCCATTACAGATTTAAATGTGGGTAATATGCATCAAGGAAACTGGTATAATTGAAACTAATGTTAGGATTACTCAACGAATTGTCCAATACAAGAGCGATTTGTCTAAGTCGACGCTGAAAGGAACAGTTGTTACATTTTATTGGGATTAATTTGATTGAAGTACCTAGGTACAGAAAGAAAAAAATTAAAGAGTTGTTTCGGCTTGTAATACCTAAGGTAAACTAGGTATTTCAGCAGCCATACATACTTATAGTTAACTCAACGATTTGTATATAGATTACCTTTAGGTACCTAAGTAACTATAACATTTTGTTGAAACACCTACTTAACTGAACTGAGACGGCGACGAAGAAATGAAAATTCATCGTCGTGCCACTGGCAAGCTGGTAGCACGAGACGAGGAGCAAGCGGACGATATTATGCCAGATGCAATAGCCATTGAATGCTTTTTGATGTTAAAATGGGCATATGTTTCGTTTGAAGAAAGCTCTATAAATCTTGTCCATTTATTCCAACAAGAAAACGAAAATTTGCATAGGACTTGCAAACTTTTTGTTATCTTTGTAAGTTGGTGCGAAGGACCGCCTGTGGTGAGTGCGGCGACGTGACTTATCAGTAAAGCTGTTAGTATTAAAAAATGCTTAAGTGTAGATAAACAAGTAGGTACCTACTTAGTCTATTCAGTGAAGGCGAATCACACTTAGTTGCTGATTATGCACACGGAATATAACGCGTTTACAACAACCTATACTTACTATACATTTTCGTTTATATCTCATCTAAAACCACGTAGGTACCACCATCAGGTACTTACCTACGTTTGCACAATGATTGTACAGACGTAGGTATAATTACCTGGTAAGTACCTACCTGTAATCAGCAACTAAATGTAATTCGCCTTCAGCTTTTTATGTAAGTACCTACAATGATTTATAGGTAACATAAGTAGGTATATATTTTAGCTGCAGGTTCTAAAATAGCTTTTGAGCGCGTGAATGGCTGTTTGAAGTGCGAGCGGCAAACTGCATGAGTCAACGCTGACACTCACCAGACAGCATGCCCACCTCTTACGAGTACCTACGACTTACGATCTTGGCCTCGGTTTTATTATACAATACAAACGAAGACGAAGACCACATTAATATAGGTAGTACCTACAAATTTAAATCTGAATAAATAAAACTACTTTTAGAATAATCAGAAATGTTATCTAAGTGGATATATTATTATATTGTATACGTATACCTTACTTACCTACTATACCACCATGCTACTACCAATAAATCACACGATGAATATAGGTAATACGGGATGGGGCAAATTTTTGGCCCTACTTACTTTTTCTTTTGTAGTTAAAAGGTTTCGTTCTTAGGAACTTTCTGTTTTAGTTTAAAGAAAAAAATATTGGCATTTTTATATTTTTTTTAAAGTAGTTTAAAGTCACCCATAAAAATAACATTTTTGTCAAAAAAAAAACAAGTTGATCTTATTCGATCTCCCACCAGAAACACTTTTCCCAAAGAAACTTACCAAATAAAATCGTAAGTTTTTGCAATAATTAAAAAATATACCTAGGTACTTATATTTCATTTAAATAAATAAATTAAATTAGGTAGGTACCTACATTATTGGTACCTACACATTTAGCATGCTGATTTCATGAGCCCATTGCCTCAAAAATGCACATTAGATTGGATCCATTTCTGAACATCTGGGAATGGTCTGGACGAGACCATCATCCGTACTAGTCACTGGTAGGTAAGGTACTATACTAAGAACCTACAACATCAGCGTTTCTCAATCAGCTGGCTGGCTTATCTTCCTCTGTCGCTGATAGTACGAACGCTGATAGTCTTTTTTAAACGTTGTAGCATCTGCATAACCGGCGACAAACATGTTGTAGATGATGTAGAGATGCTAAGCTGTTTACAACAGTTCTTGGCAATTATCAGTATTAAGATAAGAGGACTGCTCTACTGTCATTTCTTTTGTTGAAGATGATACAATACACATACCTTTCAGGGTTACTACTGTTGAAAACAATCAAAACTATAGGATTAAAACTTATCTAAAACAATGGTAAAATAACTTACCTTTCTCTTGGTTTAATTCACTTTCAAAATGAGTAATATTTTTTAATTTGTTGAAGTTATGAGCTTGCTTAAGCTTAAGCTCATAACTTCAACAGATTAGAAGCTAAAAAAAATACATCGCGAGTTGACAAAAACTAAAGATTTCTCCCATACGCGAGCTCTCTGCCAGCCTCAAGCGACTAGTGAGGTGAAGCTTAGCTTGCGCCGTGTGTGTGCGTTTTTGAGAAAAACCGGTGGTCCATTTAATTGTGCTTTTACTCTATTTAATAAAAGAGAATATTAGACAGGCTATGTGGCTATTGTGTGTTATGAATTTCTGGTCTAGGAATGTAGTAAATTCTTACGAAACTCTACGAAATTCCACCCTGAAAACCCTACATGTACCTACTTAAGTAAAATTAACTTCAGCAGGTAAGTAAATACATAGGTACCTAACTGAACTATTTTCATAAGAAACATACCGTAACACCTACCATCAAAGTTTATAGTCGATACGCTCGAACAAGACTGACGAAAATAAAAGGCGTTGAGCGGCAGCGCGAGGATGTCGGTAATTTATGAATTTGTCAAGACGAACTGAACATCGTCGCGTCGTTGTCGGCGTAAATAAAGAGCGCCGCGGCACGGATAAATTTCTGTCAGATCAAATGAATCGTGACCAGAGACCGATTTGTTGCACTTATTGGCGCTCCGCCCTCGCCTGCGAGCAAATAAGAACAATACTTTCGATGTTGAAGAATGAACTCGTTTGTTCGTTTGCAAGATAAATGGCTAAAATTTCGATAAATCTAACTTTAGAAAGTTTAAATCGAAGGTCAAATTGACACATAGTTGGACGCTATGTTCAGAAGATTTAATAATTTGCTTACGAGATGTTTACTCAAAATCAATAAACAGTGGAAGCATACAAATTATGAAGCATATTATGAAACACAATCCCTCACTCATTGCAATTTGCAAAGTTGGGGAACCACAAAGTTAGGCCCCTAAGAAGCCCTCCACGCTCAACTCTACCTGTAGGTAAGGTAGGTGAGTACTTGTTCACAGGCTTTTTGCAGGTTTCCGACTTTAGGGGTGATTTAAATTACTCATAGAATAATTTGAATACAATGACACGTCGTATAAATGTTTATGATGTAAGTAGATGTAACTACCTATGTCCTACTTAAATCAGCATATTATTGATTATAAGCTTGTTTATAAAGGATCTCATGAATAACCTTAAAAGTGAATTAATTAATGAAAATATAACTGGTAGGTAATTATTGCAAGATAAAATGATCACGATCAGTTTCGAACAAGAAAACACCAATTAAACATCGCTCACTTCTAAAACACCGCGCGGCAGTAGTAAGTAATGATGGAGTAGTCGTCTATTAAAGCTAGAAAATAAAATGTGCGTCCAACACACTGCAATAAAATAAATCTCTAGCAAAGTGGCTCGTATTTCACCTTCGCTCGCAGGCACATCGCGGGCTACTCGCACTGAAAGGGATTCAATAAAAATCACAATCGTAAAAACTAAGACGGCTGCCATATAAAAATACCTAAGAAAGCATTAAGAGCCGTCCCCTAATAATAGGTCCCGCCAGATGCACGGGACGGCCGCCTGGAAAAGTCACAGTGGCAACTCGAGCGGAGGAAATTATTTTTTTCGGTCTGCCACACACGGCCCTTGCTAACTCAGCGAAAACTGAGATCGCTCCTCTCACGGGAATGACTTACAGAAGGACATTTTTTACGTGAATTCGCGACTGTAGGTATTAGTGCACGAAGGTAGAATACGTAATTACCTTTAAGAATCTACCTACTTACCTGAAAAAAGGGGAACATACCCGCGGAACATTGTCATCTTATTACCAAGGACGATGATTATTACTTACACAAAGCTTTATTGTTAGAATGCTATCAATTAATTAAATTAGCCTTGCGTAATTTAGTAGACAAAAAAAGCCAAAGGTTAGGTAGCCAACTAACGGATGTCCGTAGGTCGGTCATCATAGCAACGTTGTTATCTGTCAAAAGTCTTATACATTTTGTGTTGAATAAACAACGTTGCTATGACGACCGACCTACGGACATCCGTACGTTGGATATAGGAACCGGGGCTTAATCAGCGTTAAATCTGACATTTATTTTCACGATTTACTGTGATTTTTGCCTTGATACAACTTGGATACAATCCGAGACAAGTTACACAATCCTGGGGCGGATGATCGTTCAATCACGCCTCTCAACCTCTATATGGATTTGGATACTAAGCCTAAATAAATTTTATAATAATTTTTGGTAAGTCGTATCGTAAGAGCAAATTCAATGGCGAAAGCTAATTTGGAATATACCTAGGTACTAAATTGCAATTTATCAAACCATTCAAATATTTTACAAAACAATTCAAATTGCAATGAAAGAGCCGCGCTTACATCGACTGTCGAAAATACTGTTTCGCAACCATCCAGCTCGCATCGCATTTCCCGGAAAGTAGGTAAAAACGGGAGCCAACACGTTATTCAATAATGTCGATCGTGATAAAAATATAGAAAAAAACAAGTTTATTTTACGGCTGGACCGATTTGGATATTTTTTTTTTATGTTTTCTAATAGTTTGTAGATGGTTAAACAAACTAGAGTTCTGGAAAGTATTTTTTTAATGCACGAACCGCATTGTTTTTTTTCAACACACCAGCTTGTAAACTTATAAAATTCTTTGTCCTGAATGACTGACTTGACGGATCAACGCACAGCCTAATTATTTGGAAGTGGGTACAAATAAAATAAACTTGTGTAAAGTCAATCCGTGAAGTAAGTAGGTAAATAACTCGTACAGACAGACGATTTTAAATTTTACACAACTTTCGGCTTTTTCCCTAGGTATATTGTGGTCCGGTAACTAAAAGTAACGGCTCTCCGGTTATTTTCTCTCGGAATACGGAATCCTAAAAAAACTCAAATAAAGTAGGTAGGTAGGTAAGTAGGCTTCTCCAAATAATACTTACAGATTTACAAATTTGTAGGTAAGTACCTACTGGTAGAAGTCTAAAATAGAACAAGAGCTTAGGTGTTTGTGAGAAAAACACCGCTGCTTCCAGTCTATAATCTGCAGAGCGAATAATAGCGGGTTGCAACCGAACAACGCCGCTCATTAGTGCAATGTTCAATTAGGGAGCGATGGACGAACGGACGAGGGCTTACAGCTTTGTAGCTTTGTAAACCTACACGAGAGAATTAACTGGTACATTGTGATTTTACGCGCCCGAACAGTGTAGGTGCAGTTTCCAATTAAAAATATCCATTAACAGTGTTCTTTGCCTTCATGAGTTTTGTTTTAATTTTTTTTAACTATTGACTGGCTGGACTGATGAATCAGCTAATCCCGTGATACAACGACCTTCACCGAGATGTTTATTTGATGAAACGTATTTTATATGTAATTTAATATGTAAATAAATATATTGCTTATGGGTTGCCTAACAAATTTCAGTCCAGTACATGCTTAATTAAAAAAAAAAAAATTTTTTACATTTCACCGGTATGATTATTAGACAAATTCTATACCAATCGAAAGTCTGAAGCCCATAGAATATGCAAACAATGGGTTGCCTATTCTTTTCCGGTCACAACTCTCGGGCAGCCAGGTATAAACATGTAAATAATATTAGCATTTTGCACCGATCTGATTATTGAATTAAAATTAAATTAAAAATAAATTAATAAATTAAAAATAAATTCATAAATTAATAATAAATTCATAAAAAACTCATAAATTAAATTAATTAAATTAATAGTTGTGACCGGAAAAGAATAGGCAACACAACGTTTGCATATTCTATGGGCTTCAGACTTTCGATTGGTATCTATACCAATCGAAAATTCGAATTTGTCTAATAATTATACCGGTGAAATGTTAAAAAACTATTTTTTTTTAATTAAGCATATACTGGACTGAAATTTGTTAGCCAACCCATATGCAATATGTTTATTTACATATTAAATTACATATAAAATACGTTTCATTAAATAAACATCTCGGTGAAGGTCGTTGTATGACGGGATCCTATACTATAAGTGTAGGTACCTAAATACCTTAAGGATTCTTTCATTTCCTTAGTACCTATAATACTCCTAAGAATAATAATTATGTTATGTATAACGTAGTACCTACCTATCTAAGTTTAATACAATAAATAAACTTAAAAATCATGTGCAATGGTGTGTAACCACCTTTGCATAAATTTGTTTTAGGTATTTGATCCCACAAGCACAACTGCAAAGTTATTTTAACAATATATATTATAAAAAATAGTAGTTTATGCAACAAGGGCTTAAAGTAGTGTATTATGTAGCGGGCGCTATATTAAACCCCGAGTAAGAGGGATTCTAGAGTTAACTCCCGAGCGGAGCGAGGGAGTTATGGCTAGAATCTTGAGTACCTACGAGGGGTTCAAGATCGCCCAAGACAAATACACATTTAAGCCAGTGATGCATACACTACTTTTTATACTTTCTGCGAGGCAATTGAAACCAATGACTGTTATAAAGAAAGTATAGTCGACCTAGAAATTGGTTTTTAAATTGGTTTTTTTTCTCTAAGGCTGAATATCATTTGCACGTACAAAACATCAAGGGCTATTTTAGCTTGACAGATTAATAACTCTACGTCAGAATCTGTCATTCCTATAATCCTTAGCGAATAATTATGTTACTGGGAGATGTCATCAAAAGTGGTAAACCAATTTCTTGGTCGCTTATACATAAAGGTGGTTGTATGCGTCAAACTGTTTAGATGCAATGAGATTTTATTCTGAGTTTTTCTGTATGTTATCATTTTCATTGCACTGCCTACAAATTTTAAAAAAAATATAAACACGAAAAATGTTTACGAAATTCATTATCAAGAATTTATTCGAATGTCGAACTAACCACTACAGACAAAGAGCATGTAAATATACAGATTATTATTCTAACTTTAAACAAATCCTTCTTGGCGCGCGCGTGAAAATGAAGTTCGTAAAAAGTTTTCATGTTTTTCTTTTTTTTATTTGTGCAAAGAAAGTGCAAAGAAAATGATAACATACAGCCTAAATCTCATTCCATCTGAACTTTTTTGAAACCAACCTCGATCAAGCACCACAACATGGGTTGAATTCCCAATTCAAATCACTTTATTCTCTAGGGGAAGAAAGATATTCCATACAACATTATGTGCCTGCTAGACCAAAGAGCTGTTATGACTTACTTTAGGAAAGGTTTGCATGACACATAATATGCCATTGACGAGCAGGTAGTATAAAAAAATTATTATTAATGTTTTTGAATTGACTGATTTCTAATATAATCATCGAGTAGCGAAGTTGCACTTGTAGGCCAAACTCTGTTTTCACTAGGTACTCTTCCTAAACTATACAAAATGAAACTATAACAGAGGTATTAAAAAAAAGCTTTATGATAGGTTTCACAAACTTAACATTCAAGTTTAAAAATTCCTTTGTTCAACGTAATAATAAAATAAAATAGGTGGGCGGCGCTAGTTTGACGCATACAGACACCTTAATAAATTTGCATGAAAGCTTCAATAACTTCATAACAATAACACATAAGTAGGTACCTAAAGCTCATTTATTGGTAACTATTAGCTGGTGTTTAATCATAGGCAAATAATATTAAGTTGTAATCAACGCATCTTTTATTTTTATCATTACAAGATAGATGAATATAATGTGATGGAACTATTAAAACAAGAAACTGCTCTTGTTGCCCATTATCCATACGAAAAAGCCGTCAACTGTGGGTAGGTATAGAGTTAGAGTTTTATAATTCATTATCATTCTCTAGCACTATACAATAGGTACCTTACCTACACGCCACTTAATATTACGACTACGTAAGTACCTACGCAAAAAAAGACCCGAGAGTTAAGCCTGGATAAAATCTATTCGCAGTCATCTTGGTATCCGAGTCTATTCAATATTTATGAAGCCTTACTCAAATCTGTAAACGCTACCATCCTTTTTTTATGGATAGCCATCTGAAACTTTAACTGCCACGCTCTATGGCGCCACGAGGTCTGCGCTTTTAGACTTCCGCGACGAAAAAAGGAAATGGAAGACTTTTTTTACGCAGTTCCGTTGCGTTGACATCTTAGGCACCTAGGGATGAAAGTTAGGTAAACAAACTTTAAACCTAGGTACCTACTACCAACCATTAGAGATTATGAAAACAGACCTAATCGACCTTATTTTAAATGTTTCTTTTTCAGGAGAACGATTAAAAATTTTGCTTTAGAATACGGGCGTATTCTAAAGCAAAATGTTTAATCGTTCAAGCGAAAACTATCCTTCCTACTAATAATCTAACGCTAATAGGATAGTATTTGTTACTTTTCCACGCGAAAACTACTGAACCAGGTTGAAAAGAAGTTGCCTAAGCAGAAAGTTTACATAAGTATTCAAATGTTATTCCTATGTTCCTGGAATAACATACCTACCTATAGGCTAATTTTTAGACAGGTAAATCAAGTAAGACCGCTTGGGTCAATCTACTGAAAACTACTTCGATAAGAAGAAATTAACTAATAAACATTAGAATTGGCTAGGTTTTTCTTCTTTCGTTCGATTAGGTGCCTACCTTATCATAACCTTAATTCGACAGTCATTTAAAAAAAGAAGCCAAAAGGTAGGCTGTACAATTTACTACTCAACAACTTAGGTAAACATCTGTAATACATAAAGTAACAAAACATACTTATTAACTAATTTATTAATAAAGAAAAAAAAAATACTTACAACCATCGTATCGCCTCCGACTTCGGCAAAAACACAAAAAACAAAATTAAAATCACAACAAAACAGCGCATCACAAGGAGTGCGAAAAACTTTTTAAAAGTTCATGGCCACATCACAAAAAGAAAAAAAAAAGAAAAGTGCGCGTAAATGTTTGGCGGGAATTCGCGTTTTGTAGTGAGACAGGAGAAGAGTCGTGGAGCGCTCTCCAGCGTCTGCGGTTGAATGCAAGAGTCCGAGTAGCTTAGCTCCGTTCGGGCGGACACTGGTCAGGCGTGAGTCGGCGGGACGAGGGAGCCGGCAGGCATCGGCATCGGCACCGCGCATTGCTCCGCCCACAAAGCCCAGTAATATGTAGGTATGTATTGTAAAAGCCACCTGCTTTTACACAAGTAATAACTACTTATCTGTGTTTTTGACTAGGTGTATTTTTTTTACATCAGATTAAATTTAAATTTTTTTTACAAATAAAAAAAATTATACTTAGCCTCTTTGTCTCCTTAAAGGTAAGTACCTACTATAAAATGCGATTTTATCTCTTTTATGATAGGTCGTGGGAAAACTCGTGAGTTCTTTTTTTATATTACCTCCGTTAGCTACTTGATTATACCTACTCGACATAATAAAAAGCAAAGCGTCTCATAAGCAACAGACTCTTTACTTAAACTGTATTTAATTTGAATTTATCATACTGTCTTAATCTCTTTTCACGATATAGGTAGGTACAGTTCTGTAACAATATCCAAAGGGTGAAGTGAAGGTATATATTATAGACATCGTATAATATTCTAGGTGGATATATTTCATCGATAAGTGAAAAGATAATGATTTTATTAAAAATAAAAACGATTTAACTTACAAGAAGCATCAATCTACTGGTACTTATTATTTGTAATACACTTTTAACTTATAATTTCCGGAACTGCGTATAATTTTGGAAATGTGGTGTCGAGAATCTGAAATGAAAAGAATAAAATTTAGGTGGAAGGAGGCCTTTGTTTTTTTTTGTTTTGTTTTTGTTTCAAACAAAACTCAATACACGGCATACATATTTCATTTAACTTTCGAAAAATATCCTCGAAACGGAAAAGCTTGTTTTTATTCCTCAACAGCTTTTTTAATCTCTCCGCTAGGTAGGTACCTTTAAAAAATAATCGTTATGACGAAATAATCTTAGAACACCCTGTGTCAAAATGTGCAATCTATCAGTAAAACAAGGGTGGGCGTAGTCTCCCCAAGCCACAGTATAATTAAGAGTTATTACGTCATACAAGCTGCACATTTGCACAACCCACTTATCAATTCAGTCGAGTGGGCATCCATTCATTGTGAAGCATTGTCGCTATTATGCTCAGATTCGGTTGCTTTTTACCCGTTCACGAGTCGCTGGATCAAATTGTTACGTTACTTTTGTAATAATGCATTGACCTTTTTCTACGTACAGACACAGATAAAATAATACTAGTACCTAGTACAGATAATAGTTTTATTACATTTATTTTGTGTTAATCTATTATGTATTGTATGTTAGTATGAGCAAGTGGCAAACTTCGCTGGCAACCGAGTTTTTATTTTAGGCTTGCTGGGCAAAGGATCTCGCAAAATTGTTGACTGTCTTTGGCGATCTCCTCAAACAACTCGTCCCAAAAATTTACCAATAAATTATAAGCTTCAATAATGTCATGCATTTCTGAAGCTTTATCTATCGGAGTGAATAAAAAAAACAGATTTAACTCAAGTATGTAGTATATTCATGTCTAAAATTATGTAAATGAATAACGAAATAAAATTAAACCTATGTTTACATTATACATTAATTTTATTTATTAATTTATTATGTGTGTCGAGATGGATGAATAATTTTGTTATATAAATATTCCATATTTTTGAAGCCAAAGTAAGTACATTTAATTTCAGTAAGTGTTATTGAATGATGTTAGCAACACAATAAATTAGCAAGAGCGTAGCTTGAAATATATAATTGATAGACATACCATGCAATTTTTTAACTGTTAGCCTCACAGGACTATAACATTAACATCGTAGCAACATAGGTATTTTATGTTGTAGGCTTTATAAATTAATAATCAGATTTAACTTTCTTTTAAATAAAAAATATTTAATATTGGTCGCTCTAAAAGTTAACAACTCTACGGAGTATGAATGACAGCGCGCGAAAGCCGGTTAGGACACCTATTCAATCAGAATGTTTGATCGCGAATTCGTATATTGAAAATCGCGCGAACTTGCGTCGCGTTCGTTTAGCACGATGCCTTAGGTAAGTTGCAAACTACAAAATACAGATCTAAAAAGTGTCAGATAGTTCAATACAAACTTGAATTAATTTTCAAAAACTTGGTTATTTTTTGTAAAAACATAGTGCAAAAGATTATGATGTTAGCATTAAGTATTGCGAAGTTATTACAGTTTTTCAAGTAACCATTATAATAATAAAATGCTACTGAATGCATTACGTTGAAAAATATTAATGCAGGCGGACGATGACTCTCGATCAGTCTATAAATTCTTAGAACCTCGATAAAATAGCCATCAATTATAACCAGTGTTAGTCAAAATTGATGAGGTTGTTGTCCTGAATTTAAAAGGTTACACAATATTCGTCAGATCAATAATATATGATCGTATTAACCTAGATGAAGTGTATCGTCGTTATCCACAAAAATACGCTACTCTACAATCAGTAATCATTTTATATGACAGTCAGTCTGTACTGTACATATTTGATAATGACGTAAGAAAATTATACAGCGCTAATACTACCTACTGCTAGTTTTCAACAACACGTGATATTCAATAATTTTTACAAAAAACATAGCATGGTAGGTAAGTATACTAAAATGGTGGTATTGTTGTAGTACACCAACAATTTCTACAAAAAAACAAATACGTATTTTCTGAAATGATTTCTACATTAGTGTATAATAATAGTTTTCTAGGTATATGACAAATTGAGGATGAATAAAATTAAATGGTGATTATTAGGATAATAATGTATTTGAAACAATCAAGTACTTAGTTAATTTCTACAACGCGCCACCTTAAACATAAATGTTCTTACAAATAAAATTCATCTACTCTGGTCCAATTGTCTGTCACTTCATTTTTTGTTATTTCTTATTAATAAATAATTTTTTTCATCACCGATTTAACCTGAATCGAAACAAAAACATTAGCGAAAATAACAGCGAAATTATTATTGAGATGAATTCGATCGTTTTTAGTTTTCGATTAAGTACCTACACTTCTCGGAGCTGCATGATAAGCACCGAGTGTTAGTATGGTCTAAAAAGCTATGGTTTGGTATCATATGCACTAGTAGATTTCTTTCTAGCGTACTGTCGGATCATAGCCACCTTGGTGCCCAGACGTCAGGCAAGATGCGAGAGGTCGTCCAACTCCGGCGGAGCTTGAGGCCCGCTGTTGCCGCGAGCGAAAACTGGCTTCGAGACCACTGACACTGGAGCCTAAGAAAACAAAAATATCACTCAAACACTATTACAAATTCTACGAACTAAGCACTACTAATATACTAACAAAAAAAAGGATTGTAACGATAAACTTCAAAGGATGTCTATTACACTAATGTAGAGCACATCTTAATTTTAAGGCGTGTAATTACTAGGAAGTCAGCGCGTCTGGTTAGGACCGTTTGTGTTGGGTTTTATGAGCTCGTAACTTTGATGTGTTCCCCTGATATTTTAAGTTTTAGCGACATTTCGCAAGCGTCATTTAAGATGAAATGAAGCCGATAAAACGCTGACTTAATCAGAATGTCTTGACATTAACTTCAGCTTATTATTTTTAAAATCGAACACGTAATTCTACTTCGTCTTCTAACGTCTTTTGTATAATTTGTTTTTTTGTGTGTGCTGAACATTGAGATGTATTAAAGAGTCACAATCTAATAGCTGACAACACTCAAAAAATGTGCGTGCAAATTCAATGTTCTACAATGACATTTGACATTTGAATGTAGACGTTATGTCGTTTGGTTTAATGTTCAATGTCGCTTGTACGCAAAAAAGAAAAACTCTGCGCACTACGTAGCGTGCGCCAAGTTTTGGCGTTTACATTTTATTTGTCTGATTGTGGCTCTATAATACATCTCAATGGTGCTGAATAAATGCTTTCTTTCTATTCTATTAAATGCAGGGGTTTAGCGAATTGGGCTACTGAAAGCTGTTAGAAAAGAGTGCAGCAGCGTCTGTATTAACTATTTTTAATGCCAAAATACATCTTTTCTATCTTTACATTGTTCTACAGTAAGACAACCTACATTCTACGTGTCACAAGTGCAAGAAGCAAATGCTAATCTGTATCAGATTAAAGTTGATTTTAACTGTGGTAAATAAAGTTGCCTAAGTACTCGTTTATCCGTTATTCATATTCACCTGTAAAAGCAAGGCAGTGAAATGTTTAACCATTGCGACTCTTGGGTTAACTAAATATAAAAGATGCCATTTCAGCTAATAGGAAGGCTTTATGAATAACGGAATGGCAGGGAGGAATAAGAGTCCGTGCAGGCTAGGGCTCGGCTGGCAATCACCTCGACTTAATGGCCAGCACAACCCTGATGCCTTTGGTAAATCACTGTATGAAAATGTCAAATCCTTAAATGTATAGTGGTCACGTGACCCCGTATAATTCGGTTCGTTTCAGTATGCCGAACCGAAACCGACCTTAACGAAGCGGTTAGTAATTTGCCCCCTTGATCCTGCAGCGACGTCCAACTATTTCGGATGCATACAAACCTGGCTTACCAGTCCGGGCTGCGAGGCGGGCACGCCGACCACGACGACTTTTTGCGGCGGCGCGTGCGGCGCCGTGCCGTGCGGCGCCGTGCCGTGCGGCGCCGGACCGTGCGGCGCCGGACCGCTCGTCACCACCACCGACTACAAACGTGCACACACTCACTACGCATTCTCAATACAGAACTCACGAAAAAGAGGCTCAATGGCCGCTATGCAATTGGTTTTTCTGACTAGTATTACTTGGTACTTACCAGGATAAGAAGGAGCCTGTTTTAATTATAAGCCACAGGGGTTCAGTTGATTTTGCGTGATAGAGCAACAAACATACATCCATACAAACTTTCGCTTTGATAATATTATAGTGGTATTTATTACGGAACGGCCTAAAAGAGGCGTGATTTTATACAATGTAAAATCATCTAAAAAATTAAATATAACTCCTGTATAATGTAATGATACATTTTTCTTTAAACCAGTGCCTATAATTCATTGCTGTTGTTGCTCATTATGGCATGATTGCTCCAATTTTTCTGATCTGATGAATTGTATCCAATTTAGAGCATTACAAAAAAAGTGTCATAATCATTCTTATGGTTAAATTTGACAATCTGTCATTAAAAATAACACCGTTATGATGTTAGTATCAAACACATAAGTTAAGCATGCATCAAACAAATCATTTTCAACCAAACCACAATCGTTTGGTGGAAATTACAAACTACATACTCGGGGTGCAAGTGGATGCATGAGTATATTTACCTGAACGTTTCCGCTGCGGACTATGGTCGGCTGCGAGCCGTGGACGACAATATGGCCGGCGCTAGAGGTTTGTGTCAGACCCTACAAAAAAAAATAGATTCGAAAGTAAAAACATGAGCTTTTAACGGTGAAGGAAAACATCGTGACGAAACCAGTTAGCTCTCTAATAGCGTATGGACAGTTAGTTAACTACTGCAAGATGTGGGCGGGCATGTACCAAATATGTATTTGTTTTGATGTCTAAGGGGGTAGTCAGTGGGTAGTCAGAGGTATGTACCTCTGACTACCCCCTTAGACATCTTCAAAAGGATCTAAAAATTGCCTCAAAGATCAGAAATTAGTGTTACGTTCCACACTGTAAGCTTCTTAGAGTAATATATGATTTTCCCAGCATTAATAGCAACATTTTAGCGAAAATGGTTTGTTGTGTCTTTATTTTTCTCGTCCAAATAGTTTGTCAGATTTTGATGATGTTTGCACTCATTATCGACCTGTATAATTCTAGGTTTATTTGAACCCGGTAGTTTGCGTTGCCATGATTACGTCCAGACTCCAAAACTTTTCTAAATTTTCGGGGTCTATGGCAGGACATAGGCTGCCTACAACACAACAACCATTCAGTATAAAAAACTAACACCAAATTAAATGGCGCATTAAGTTGCGCCACGTAAAAAGAGCGCTGAGGGGAAGTAGCGATGGTATGTTTGCGCCTGTGTTCACTCGCTGACCAATAGCACTCTCTAAATCAATGGTATGAAGTGCGCCGCGTTACCTCTCCACCAATCATGGACCACTGCGCAGTTTGACAGCCAGCGCTCTTTTAACGTGGCGCGACCTATACTATCGGGCATAGTTAGTAAATCCAATTTTCTTGTGACAAAAAATAAACATTCGTCTAATTAAATGTTATCATACAAAAGTAGTTTACCGGCGGTTGTTTCTGCTGCGAGACAATAACGAACTTCTGCGGCGGCGGCGTGGCCGGCGCCGGCGACTGCGGCACGGACGAACTGAGCACCATGTTGCGAGCCGACACCGTATCTACGACAACTTACATTTATTACACTTTCACGGGAAACTACACCACTCATACACGGGTATCCTCAACTTATGCATATTGGTTTAGTAAACCTACTTTAGCTAAATAAAACGGATATTAAATCTGTTGCTATCTCTTTTCATTGACATAGGAGTAACAAGAAAACAGCATTCTTTAACTCTCAGCTAGTTTAATATTTAGAATATAGATATTAAACTAGATGCGCCTCGCGGTGTTACCCGCAGTGAATAGTTCCCGTTCCCGTGGGAATACAAATAATACGAAAGAATAGTCTATTCTTTAATCCAGGGTAGAAGCAATTCTGATACCAAATTTCATTCAAATCCGTCCAGCCGTTTGAGCGTAACAAACACAAAACATTCACCTTTATAATATTAGTGTGATTGTTAAATGTTTATAAGGGCATATTATACCTATGGGTTTAGCGAGGTGCGGGAGCTGCGTGGTGTTAGGCGCGGGCGCGGCGGGCACCAGCGGCGGCGTGCACGCGACCACGGCCACGGCGCCGCCGCCGCCGCTCATGGAGGGGGAGGTGCGCACCTTGCTCACCGCCTGCTGGAGGCTGGGGCCGAGGTAGCCGTATTCACGTCTGCGAAAACGAAAACTTATTACTTTCTACCTCAGAACAAAAATATTGTCGAATGGAGACCGCGGATCGGCAAGCGCAACGTGGGACGTCCACCAACAAGATGGATGATTTGGTAAAGGCATCAGGTTCACGGTGGACGCTTCCAACCGAAACAACTGAAGATCTATGAGTTGATGATGTCCCATAGCTGAGATGTGTGAGTAGTATAGGTCGCGCCACGTAAAACGAGCGCTGAGGGGAAGTAGCGGGGGTATGTTTGCGCCTGTGTTCACTCGCTGACGAACCAATAGCACTCGCTAAATCAATGGTATGAAGTGCACCGTGTTACCTCTAACTAAACCAATCATCGTCCACTGTGCAGTTTGACAGCCAGCCAGCCAGAGCTCTTTTTACGTGGCGCGACCATTGAGTTACTATACTAAAGAGTCACAATCTAATAGCTGATAACACTCAAAAAATGTCCGAGCAAATTCAATGTTCTACAATGACATTTGAATGTAGACGCTATGTCGTTTGTTTTAATCTTCAATGTCGCTTGATCACAAAAAAGTAAAACTCGGCGCACAACGTAGCGTGCGCCGAGTTTTGGCGCGGACATTTTATTTGTCTGATTGTGGCTCTATAGATTGTACCTCAATGGGCGCGACCGTATATGTAATGTAGTGTTACTTGTAGTCCTCTGGCAGGTCGGGCAGCGAGCGCAGCTGCCTGACCACCGGCGCCAGCACCTTGAGCAGCTGGTGCTTGAGGTTCCCGGCGGCGAGGCGGTCGGCGCCGCCGATGCCGCTCAGCGCGCCCTCCAGCCGCTCCCCCAGCCAGCGCACGCGGGGCAGGATGAACACCTACAACGAAACACAACATTATCACAATAAAACAATTGTTTTTTTGTTTATTTAATTTTTATAAAGTATATGCATTGAGATGTATTATAGAGCCACACTCAGACAAATAAAATGTAAACGCCAAAACTCGGCACACGCTACGTAGTGCGCAGAGTTTTTCTTTTTTGCGTACAAGCGACATTGAACATTAAAACAAACGACATAACGTCTACATTCAAATGTCAAATGTCATTGTAGAACATTGATTTTGCTCGCACATTTTTTGAGTGTTGTCAGCTATTAGATTGTGACTCTTTAATACATCTCAATGAGTATATGTTACTAGCTGCGCCCCGCGGTGTTACTCGCGGTGAATAATTCCCGTTCTCGTGGAAATACCGGATTCAAAAGTAGTCTAATTTTTAATTTAGGGTATAATTCTGGGCTCATACATTATTTTATCAAAACGAATTATATTTTACCTTGACAACTTCAGGACCGAGCTCAGCCAATCCTTGCACCGCACCGTATAGTGAAGCGAGCGGAGTCTTCTCAGATTCCTTCATCGACGCCATAGCCACGCCCGTCTCGTTGTTTGTCTGCGACGGGCACTGCAGAGCTTTGGCGAATAATCTAAAAAATATCATTTTTCATCATCATAATGACCTATGTATCTCTCTTCGTTTCTGCAATCCGCCCCTGTCTCGCGCCCATGTAACCCATTTTCTACTTGCGGTTTTAACTATAATCATTTACCCACGATCTGCATACTTCTGGTATGTCAAAGATAATTCTAAACCCTCGTTTTTGTTTTGTATAGGTCTACGTCACAGACACTATAAACTTTAATGACAAAATTACCAATCATAAACTACTAGCTTGTATATCACAAACCACGTGACAGGGATGAATGAGCGAGACAGAGTTATCGTCAGCGGACAGCTTTTGGTCACGTATTATAAACGAAAGGCCTTTGTTCTTATACCTTGTTACTCTAGTCTGCAGATTATTAGTGGAAGTGTTGAAAGTCTTGCAGATCTGCGCCATGAGGCGAGCGGCGAAGTCGCGCAGAGCCCAGTGGTTGTCCATCTCCGGGCGGAGGCACAGTTGCCGAGAAACAATGCATGTTGACACTGAAGGGATCAGCTCGTGCAACTGCATAATAAAATTAAGAATAAACTTGTGTAATTGCGTGAAGTTAAAGGACTCAAGAATTAATGAACAGAGTTTAGCACCATTGTTTTGTGAGATGATTTATGCTTTAGTTTAGAGGTTCAAATGATTCATTTTTCATTAGTTATCCAAGAATATGCAGTATAGAATTATCATTAATTACAAAACTTACATATTTCTCCAAATACAGGGACTGATTGTCAAGCAGTGCTTTGACCATTCGCATCAGGTATATGAGCAGCGCAAGGTTGTTCTGGACCACATTGACTTTGACCCCTTCAGATATGAATGTGCACATTCTTGGCAACATCTCATGGAGCCCAGGATCACATGCCAAAGATTGTAGAGCTTCCTGTAAAAATTATAAAACATCAGTAATAAGACACGCAAATAAAACAAAACATGATAAAGTCTGGTTTATCCAAGATGGTTAGTCCGAAGCAAGTCCGAAGACATTAATGGATATAATATGCCCACATTTTGCCGAAATCAGCATTCCATTGTGACAGGTTGCAAGCCCATTGAGCTAACTGGTGGGTAATTATGAAGTTTATGATCTGTTATTGTGAATATATTTTTAAGTCAAGACTGGCTATTGGGAAGAAAATCCAAACTATCTATGGAGAATAAACTTCTAGTCTATAAATGTATTTTAAAACCGGTGTGGTCTTATGGCGCAGAATTGTGGGGCACAGCTGCAAACTCCAACTTGGATATCATCCAGAGATTTCAGTCTAAAGTGCTACGCATGATAACAGGAGCGCCATGGTTTATAACAAACAATCAGTTACATCATGACCTCAACATTCCTACAGTCAGAGATGACATCACAAATAGGCTGAAATCTTACGCAAGACGCCTGGATCTGCACCCCAATCAACTGGCGAATAGCCTGATAAAAAAGGCCTCAACTTTTGAAAGACTGAAGAGAAGAACCCCACAAGACTTAATAAGAGAAACACATGGGCATGTCCAGTCTGGCGAATGTACCTGTCAAAAAGACGATATATGAAACGCCCCGGAGTTTTAATGGCTGCTACAACCACAGAACATATATACTCTGACGAGGCTACAACCCGTTCGAATAACGAAGAGCACTGACAACTCTGTAGAGCTATACTAAAATAGGACACTCCGACATAGACGGATTTTAGTAAGAATGAACGAACGAGCGTAAGAACGAAGAAGAAGAAGAAGTACACCATCATCCATCATTAGTCTGTGGCTACATCAAGGAAGATGTCTTTTCTCTATGGGCTACATTCTACATTCTCTTTGGTCTGTCCACTGTCTGTGGTGTCATGTCAATTCACGAAGTCTTTCGAATTTTAGTTTGTTGACAATTTGACAATTATTTATTTGTTACAGAAAATTTAATCTAAGTCGTGAAATCATAAATAAAGATACGTGTAAAACATTGTTATTCAATAGTTTTCTGTAGTGTAATAGTGTGTTTAAGTAATATGAGTAAAATCAATGTGAAATTTGCAATATGAAAACATGCCGCGAAGGAGTGCAAAAACGCATTTTTATGGTTCAATTTCCTCTATATATAGATCGGTAAGCAATTTTATGCCATTTATTTCCAAAATGGTAAAATAATGATACAATTCGTTAAAGTTTTTGCAAGAAAATTTTCTCATACCGTATGTAGGTAAACAATAGTGCTTGACTATCAACCTAGATTTATCGATATCGATAGTTTGTTTTACGAAACTGGAATGATTAATTTGTTTGTTTGCTATGTTTATAAAGTTTTAATTTGTTTGGATTACCATAATTTATAAATGTAACTTAGACATTATTTTATACCTATTAGGTTTTTAATTGAATCATCTACATTTTTAGGAGTAGGTAAACATGGATGTCACTACTTGGATGGGTGATCGCAAGTGGCACTATTACCATTATGTTTAGGTATAATATATTTTATATTTTTTATTGTATAATAATACAACAATATTTGTTGCAGACAACCTACCAGAAAATCGAAGCAGCATGACGAAGCATAAACAAAAGCTTGATGATCTTCGTCACTATATGAAAGTACCTGAATGGCAAACATTACATGAAAACACGGATATAAACGTCATTTTCTAAAAATTAATCCTAGCTAGATTGATTTATCGCCCCCAAAACACCCTATGTAGATGTTCAAATAAATGTATACTTGCTTAAATTAATTATTAATTCTTTTATTTATGAAAGAAACACCTACAAATAATTTAATGGAATCCAAAAATCCTAGCTACTGCTGATAGGTATCGATATCGATAAATTTTCGATAGTCACTAGGTACATCCCTAGATACGTTGGTCTTATTGTTCACTGGGTGATTAATACATCCTCTAGGGTTCGATTTGTTTGTATGGCACTTCCGTCTCTTACTATTACATGCTCTTTGGGCATGTCAGTGGACATGCTCCATGAACGGCATGATGACAGGACACAACTCTTTGCTAAATGCCAATCTTGACAGATCGCAAGAAACGAGAGGAATTAAAAAAAATAAAAAAAAAAAAAAGTCAAGACTCATGCCATGAGGCTCTATACTTAAGTGACAAGTCTTTATGTAAGTATTGTTAAAAAAAAATACCGCGCGTCGGCCTTCGTCGCTGCCAACACACGCTTCAGTGATCTCCTTGTAATACAGCTGCTGTTCCACGCTCAGCTCATGAGTAGCAAGCTGCTTAACATGCACTGATTCTGATGCTTTAAGTCGCGCAGCTTTGCCACACATTGGTTTACCTAAAACAGAAACTCAAAGTAGTGCAACAATTTATTTAAAAATGTTTGTAGACCAAGTAGCAAGGGGATTACTAGTAGCAAAGACGATTAATATCTAGAAGACAGACAGAGGCCATACACAAAATCGTAACCCGATCCCGCAGTACCAGATAGCCTGAAAACATTAAAACATCAATTTTATCCAAGAAATTTCAATACTTAGTAGTAGGTAGCAACAATATTCAATATTTAAACATTTTTAACTAGAAAGTAATTGAAATTTCTTGGATAAAATTGATGTTTTAGAGTTTTCAGGCTATTTTTTAGGGTTACGATTTTGTGTATGGCCTTTGTCTGTCTTCTAGATATTAATCGTCTTTGCTAGTAGCTAACTATGGTCTAACAATCTGGTCAACAAGGTTACTTGGTTAATACAATGTGAGCTAGAATGGAACAGGGTCTACATCAGTGAATTTCAGGCTAAGTAAAGAAATTTCAATAGAATCACATGGAAAATAATATGATGTTGGTTCTGGTGTTGAAACTTAGTTCTAAAACTAAGTTCAGTAAGTCCATTGAAATTACCAAAACAAAACTCACTAGAAGGGTAAATAGTATTTTTTTTCTCACCTGCACTATCTTTATTAGTAGGTTTGCTTAATTTGCAAATAGGATCAATAGATTCGAGTTTTTGCGCTTCCTTTGACAGTGGGGGAGGATTCTCAGGCACAGTTGGTTGGACTCCATCCACACTCAACCAATGAGCTCGGACTGACACATCAAGTGGCACTTTAGGGGGAGGAGCGGAAAGTATCTCTGTTAAATCTATTTCCTTTTCGTCTATAAAATGGAGCTCCCTGCCTCCACCTGATGCAAAACGGAATGGCAGACCATCCTGTTGAAGATACCCATACTGTGGCTGGAAATAAATAAAAAATTATTTAGAATATTTCAATTTAAATGTATACCTAACTAGACATAAGTTACAATGCCAAAAACGAGTAACCCTGTTATTCATATTGGACTAGTAAACTTATTTTAACTAAAACATTTATAAATCTGTTGCTATCTCTTTTCATTGCCATAAGAGTTACAAGAAAAAAACACTCCTTAATTTTATATTTTAGTAACAAATTTTTGTTATTAAAGGCCAAGTACCTCAATGTTCTTGATCTTCAATGCATGGTCAATGTCAGTTATGGCCAGTTTCTGTCTCTTTGAGTGATGCATGAACTTCATAGCATCCTGCACAATAACTTTCAGCCTGTATGTGACATCATCAGCCAACTCCTTTGCAGCATCATCTACTAAGTTAGCTATTCCAATACTTTCAGCTATGACCTTCATTGAGTCTAAAGACAGCGCAGAAGAATATGCAACATCAGAGTCACTCATCTGAAATGAATATTTTTAGGTATCAGGAGACAGAGCTTTATGACCTCTATCATAATTATATATAATGAACTATCCCTTATCGCTTTTTTATATATAGTATAAAAAAGCATATTGTATGAGCTTGTGGTGATATACAATACCATAGCCAAACAAATTGTTCCCTGCTGCGGCCGGGACAAATATTTGTATGATCTGCAAACATTTGTCTCAAATCTTGGTGTTTTCTATGTACAATATGTATTTATTTACAAAAAAATGCAGTTATGTAGTATAGCAGTGGTTACCATAACACAAGCAACTAAGAACCATATCACAAGACTGAAGACACTGTGTGGAATGTCCAAGTATATTTATTTATTTTATTATTTATAATATATAACATACACGTAAACTATAACTACATTGCTGTAATATTACTAAAATATACCTTGATATAAAAATAATGCCCAATGGTCAAGTCAATTGGACAAAAAAACTATTTGGACATTGTTCTAAATGCTATAAAGGTAAGGATCTTTTCTTGAATTGATGATTTCTTGATGCTTTGCTATTCAACAATTGTTGAGAAGTAGTGGTTTATTGATTTGTTAATTCGTGGGCCAGCAAAAATAATCACAGTCGACGAAGAAAGAAACAACAAACAACCATCATGCTCGCTCGCTCTTTGGAAACAACAAATTCATCGGACCGACCGTCATCCGTCATCTCTGCTGGCTGACGTTGACATCTATCTAACTAATCTATTTTGTTTGACGATGACGTAACGTTAGTTTTTATCTCAGAAGAAGGAAAGATAATGTATTAATTCCTTTATAATGTCAATGGTTTTTATCATTGACAATATAAAGGAAATAATATAAAATATCTTTCCTTCTTCTGAGGTTTTTATAAAAAATCCCTGCCTTGTTTTGTTGTTTTGTAGTGTATGGTTCTCAGAAGAAGGAAATATATTTTTCTATAAAATGTCAATGGTATGGTTAGACGTAGTGATTTTATCTAGGAAGATTCTCTTTTGGTATGGTAGATAACTAGGATCAATAATGTTTATCAATCTTCCTAGGTAGATATTAATAAAAAAAGAAGAAAGAATTTAAGCTTATGCAATAGCTTAAAAATAAAAAAATCTCTAGGGGTTGGAGGGGAACGTAGTGTTACATTCTCTTTGGGGAACTACCTCATTTTTTATTTACCGAAAGGAAATTTTTATTTTTAAAAAGAAACAAAAAATCGAACAAAATAGAAATCAGTATAAAACTAAGTCGCTTTCTCTGTCCGTATATCCCTATCTAACGCGTACGTATAACTACGCAACGGATTTTAATGCGGTTTTTTTTCGAGTGATTGATGAGGAAGGTTTATATAATAAGGCTACTTTTAACTACCGCGGGTAACACCGCGGGGTGCAGCTAGTTATATTATAAATATGAAACCTCGCGCCCCGCTCTCGCCCAAGATGCCAAAAGTTTCAACCCAAGAGAATATAAGTTTCAACAAACAAGTGAAATATAACAAGTACCCCTTCCTCAAAGACGAGTTAGATGCCCATCTAAAGGATTGGTCCACAGTGGCCCAAAACAGGGATAAATGGAGAGAAGGAAGGGAGGCCTTTGCCCTGCAGTGGGACATTACAGGCTCATAACATAACCCCTTCCTCGTCTGGTGCTGCCCTAAATTCTACTTGTAACGATTTTTTTAAATAATTGCTTGTAAAAATAATTACCCATTCATTAGGGAATTTTCATTGTGAAAATGATAATTAGGTATGTTAGATTTATGAATAATGTAATGATAATAAGTAAATTTGAGAGGTAGTTTATCTTTCACATGGAATCAAGGAAAATAATAATTATATAGCCACACTATTCTAAAAGGCTTTTTTGCACATTCTAAAATGGTTTTAATTTTTGTTCTAGATAGTTTTTTAATATAATAAAAAAGGTCAAATAGGGCACATAGTGTAACATGACCTCCCATTTCTTAAGAGTTACGTACGATGTTTTCATAAGCTAGGCTATTTTATTAAATTAGTTACCAAAAACAGAAATAAATATAATTTTATAATCTATTTATGTGAAAGGCTCAACTCAACTCACACCAAAAGAGCGGCGAAGCGCAGCGCAGCGAAGCGCGGTTTCAGTGTCATATGATTTTTTTCATTGCTTTAGGCAGGCTTTAGGTAATACTTATTGATGTGCCTCCGGAAAACATACAGCATTGCTGTGAAGAAGCAGTTGTATACATACCTCATTTCCTGTGGTCATTTCCATAAAGTCTTTAGTTTACCTTGGCGCCGCAAGAGGGCGCTAGTGTACCAGCAAGGGCGGGGGCACCGCCGCCATATTCCGTAGGCTTCATAGCGTTGTGTACTTTCGCCGCGAGTGGTCGAAATCCACAAAAATCAGAATAATCCTTTTAAATTTATAAATAATATTCTGGTTTACAGTTCAATATTTTAAAAATAAATAAATTATAAGTAATATTTCTAACATATTTCAAATAAAAATGTTTTAAAAATTCAAATCTGTGAACGTAATTTTTCGTGCTCTTGATCACGAATCCGATGAAGACTGGTCTTCACACGGAGACTGTCCTAAATTCATCCGAAGGAACATCGTGCCGTGGAAATAAGGAAAACCCCGAAGGAATAATCACGTCATCGAAAAAAGCAGGAACTGGACCACCAGGTCCAAGCTGATCCATGGATCAGGCCGCTGTATACTCAGGTTAGTTTTAGCTCCTAATGCATCAGAGTTGTGAGCCTGATAGTAACACGGTTATGGCTAACAAAGTCAGCTAACAAGAAAATTGAGAGAGGGTAGACTTTAATTTACTTAATTCGAATTCGAATTTCTTTTAAACTATCCCTTGGCATTAACATTCAAGCTATCCCTTGGCAATAACCTGGTGCTAGGTACATGTAGTAGAACAGACTCTGATCATAATAAGTTTGTTAACCAGCGATGCTAAAAGTTAAAGCAACTTACAGATACATTTTAATACCTATGCCATCGTGGCAACCTGTTCGTCACAATACAGCGTTATCGGAAACGACCGCAGCTCCAGGGTTCTGTAACCTTAAGATTTATGACGAGTTATGCTGGTTGAATAGTAGGCAATATTCTTGGCATCTACCGAACTAGGTAGGTACTTAGTCATTTCTAGACTTACCGGTGCCTCAATATGTCAATAAGAGGTGTTACAATCAGGCTTACAAAAATACTAGATTGGGCGGTTAAAACCCCCAAACTATTTAAATACCTAGTGCTAATCTTTTGAGTATAAGTACCTAATATGTGCAATCTTTGATGAATCGTTGCCTAAAGTTGCCTTACAAACATTGGGAACTTGCACTGCAATAGTAGCTTATGGTAAGAGGGCTGCATGTGTAGGAACCAGAGGTTAGTCGCGGAGATAACCTACAAAAATATCCAGATTGCTCTCTAAAAGACACCCACCACGTAGTGAGGAATAACTGCTCTATAAAACAAGCTGTCATACTCATTCAGTCTCACCAAGGAGAAGTTTAACCCTAAGGGAAAACTCGACGAACCTTCAACGTCTAGCTAAAGGTTATGACGAGTCGAGAACCGGCTAAGTTCAACAAACTCATAATGCTAACTATCATAGGCTCACGAAAATACCGTTTTTCAAGAAGCCGCCCTTAATTTGGCCCATTATAAGAATAAGTACCTACTGTATCGGTATGCAATGGAAAGCGATGCTGAGGCGTATCAAAGGCTCGAAGAAGTTCAAGAACTCTCCGAAACCGAACCGGAACATCCTCCAATCGGTCGAGAAGAAAACACAGAGTTTCATTTCCAAAAAAGTTTTTTCTGCGGAAGAAAAACTATTGATATATGCCCAATAAGTATTCGATCTTCGTAAGCTGAACAAATATGTAAAGACAAAAAGATTTTAACTAATTCTCAAGGGCTGGATGACAAAAAATCGTTATGTCGCAAGCTTATATTTATGTCCCCCTATGGAAGTCTACAAAGTCCACTGTAGGACATGACCTGACTTTCGTTTCGACTTGCATCCGTACCTATCGAACCCTTTTTCTCCTGTGAAATGCTGGGTCGCGGAGACCCTGCGTGCGAAGGGATGTACATTGTCGAGTGCTAACTTACTTAGACGACTTCGCCCAAATAATAAACCAAGTTAAATCTCGGGCTGCGGAAGCCGTGAGACACTTGGAATACCTACCTTGGCTGTTAAACCTAATCTACTGAGACTACTTGTTCTGGTGCACAAATAACAAACCAAGTTAAATCTCAGGCTGCGGAAGCCGTGAGACTTCGCCCAAATAATCAACCAAGTTAAATCTCAGGCTGCGGAAGCCGTGAGACACTTGGAATACCTACCTTGGCTGTAAAATCTAATCTACTGAGACGACTTTGTTCTGGTGCACAAATAACAAACCAAGTTAAATCTCAGGCTGCGGAAGCCGTGAGACACTTGGACCCTGGCTGGAAAACAAACCATTCAAAATCTGTGCTATGCTGACCCCGACACAAGACTGGAATATCTAGTTATAACATTGGCAAACTGCGAAGAACAGTCGCATGAATACGGCAGTTACAGACGCTGCTGGGTCAGTTGAATCTTGCAATTTTGCCACCCCGAGGCAGACTGCACTGTCGCAATTCTCAGATCCTTGAACGTTTCGAGAAGAAAAAAGGATAACTTTTCCCTCAGGAAGGTCACCAAGTGATGATGTGATGGTGCGGAGCTACGCATCACTCATTGGCAATACACAAGAGACCGGCTTTCCAGTCCCTGGCGACGGACGCTTCGGATGTGGGCTGGAGTAGGTACTCAGATGGATGGATACCATGATTCTAGAAGCATGGTTACCGATTCAAAAATGATAGCACAGCAACAAGAAGGAGATGTATTGTAGGTACGCAGTTTTCACAGCAATCAGAGTAAATACACAAATACCGATAAGATCTCATGTACCTACCTACCTATTTCATCGGTCAGACTACTGAACTCTGACCGCGTATACACGGAAAGAACGACAACCCCACTCACTAGCAAGAGTTTACTAGCATTGCTAATCAGACATTCAGAGGTTGCGGACAATTTCGATATTGCGGTCAGCGCCTAGTATCTCCCGTGTAAGTACAATAGAATAGCATCTGATACCTAAGATGACTGCGGAAGTCTCTTGGAAATGGAGTCGAATGGAAATAGATCCATTTGCATCAAAAAAGACGGCTGTAGTGCGGAACTACGTCTCAATAGGTTGCAAAGATCGATGAGTAAATCGCATAGATGCTTTCAGCAGCTTGCTGTTGATAGTGACCAAGTGACCACCCAGATTAGCCCCAAGTGTTCCTACCTACTTACTACGAGATCTAGGACACTAGTCTAGATCACCCACACCAGTTCAAGAAACTGTCGGACATCTTATTAGGTATATACAACGACATCAAATCTCCACCACTTGTACCCTGAAAATCTGGAAGATTTGGGGGGGGGGGGGGGGGCAATCAAACAAAAGACTTGTGTGTAGGTACAAGGAAAAACTTTATTATAAAATAGATGATCAAATCAACATTCACAACCTACTTACCGGACATCAAAAGATGAGAATCATGTTGTTCAAGCTCTCAGATAAACCCAAAAGCTCAGCAACCCACTGACATACCCAGATTTAGATTCACCTTGTACTAGCTGAAAATCTGTCGTAAGT
The DNA here is from genome assembly GCA_963582015.1 of Xanthorhoe designata. Classification (NCBI taxonomy): domain Eukaryota; kingdom Metazoa; phylum Arthropoda; class Insecta; order Lepidoptera; family Geometridae; genus Xanthorhoe; species Xanthorhoe designata. The sequence goes on from OY757033.1 coordinate 8,443,797, forward strand.
ACTGCACAATTCTCGTGCATTGCCTGCTATAATGGTAATCTGTAGCTCAAACATAGAACAAGAAGCCTCTTCAAGTTTCATTACCAAGCACGCGTCCAAGGCAATCGGAACAACTAAACTGGAAATATAAATAATTATTGTTATTATTCTCATGAGACACTAGAATTGTAGTAATTGGCTGTCGTATCGTCTAACCCACCGGAAGGTACCTACTCTAATTAATTGAGCTCGAAGGACGGCCACGATTCTGCTATTGGCATCTGGACGAGTGCACGACTCTACACTCTTCAAATCGTGCAACAGTTTTTTTTCACGATGATAGGGTATAATATAATTATTCTTAATTCCAGTCCTCGAAAGCGTGATCGCTTGTATCATCGCGGGTAATCCTGTCGGAGCCCGTAACTTGTAGTAAGATTTTTTATCTATAATTCGGACCTAAGACAGATAGGTACCTTACCTACTCACAGTCGTAGTCAATCATAGTGGGAAATATCTAAACACAAAGACAGGAATAATTATATGCCCAGCCACATTTAGTCAGATCCTGCATTCAAGTTTTAAATTAATTACTTAGTTACAAAAACTTTTAACGTAACATGACATAGGCAAGTCAATACTAACCACATAGTTTTTCTTAAATAGTAAGGTAAACGCATACCTACATAGAGAATACGCAGCATAAAAGAGCTGAACTCTCCAACCTAATTAACTTTTTTTATTACAGTTTGTGACACGTTGAAGCAGCTTCACGCACTGTATATTTAGAAATTGGTGCGTACCAGTTCTACGCAACAGAGGTATCAGTGCATCTCCGGGAAGCTGTATTTCAGCAGTGGCTCCCCTAATCCCTTAGAATCCTTAGATGGTTGGCTAACAGATCAACCAACAAGCTAGTTTAGCTTGTAAATCAGCCAACACTCGTTCAACCATTATGTCGTAAGATAGGTACCTATAGATAGTAATTCTACTTTCAAAACATTTAAGTAAGTAGTCCATTTTAATCGTCTCACTCATCTATTACATACACGTGTGTAGTTTAAATACTACAATGTATCTTGTGATTACATTTTACAGTAACTGTGTAGGTACTGTGCTAGTTAATTATGGTTGACAATATTATTTTATTACATGGAATCAAGTTGATTCTATACCTAACGAGATAGGTACTTATCGTTTAGGTACATAATTTTGTCTATGAATTGTTTTTCATATATTAAAATTTAGGTTTCTATTTTTACTTACCTACCTATAACTTCATCATAGCGTTGTGAATTGTAATTATTACAATATTCATCTCACCAGCAGATAACAAACACGTCTTCACAGCAATGCTGTATGTTTTCCGGAGGCACATCAATATAACGGTTTTACAATAAAATAAAACCGATATTATGTGCCGGAAGGAAAACATACAGCATTGCAGAAAGTACTTCCTGGTGAAGACTATGAAGCCTACGGAATATGGCGGCGGTGCCCCCGCCCTTGCTGGTACACTAGCGCCCTCTTGCGGCGCCAAGGTAAACTAAAGACTTTATGGAAATGACCACAGGAAATGAGGTATGTATACAACTGCTTCTTCACAGCAATGCTGTATGTTTTCCTTCCGGCACATAATATCGGTTTTATTTTATTGTAAAACCGTTATATTATCGCAGAGAAGGCGTGCGAATGGATGGACCAACCTCAGCGTCGCACGTCACTGTCGGTCGTCGGCGTATTTAATCCTTTTACATGCTCTTTGCTTTTCGGTAAAATATTATTTTCAAGTTGGTAACTCTGAACAAAAAATGACGAACACCGAATGCCGATTTGGCCCGGCCCCACGCGATTTCTTTCTTTGAAAAGTAGGAAAGTTCTAGTTCGGTGAATTGTCGATAAAAATGTATAAAAACAAAAAAGATGTTGATAAATATGTGGAAAAACTATTATCAAAGCTATCCGAGAAAGAGGTAAGCAGAACGATCGAAGTATTTTGCTTGTCAAGGATTCTGATTTGCAACATTAGCAAATTCGTAATAATTCCACTTTTTTTAATTTTTAGTTCAAAAGCCGAGCATATTCGGTTGCGCGGTTGTATTTCGAGGTGGGAGATTATGTAAATTGCCAAATATACGTCGAGCAGTACCTCGCCCAGAAAGACAACAATGCAGCGGCTTATAAACTCCTGGCACAAGCCCTACAGAAAATGGGACAGAAAGAAAAAGCTCTAGAACAGTTCAAGATATCCTTAGACATTGACCAGACCCAAACAAGCACCATCCTTGATAGTGAGTACCTTACCTAGTCATTACATATTAACATTATGAGCAGTGACAACTTAACCATAGCATTTATAGGTTATCTCCCTTCCATGGCCTTTTAAAAATGTACATACAGTTCTGAGATCATACGAAACCTATTTCTTGTGTTTGTTTTCACTTGATAATTTTTGAACTTACATTCGTCTTTTACAGTTTGTGAAATCCTTGCTGATGGAGATGTTTCTATTGAACCTGGACGTGCAAATTACTGGTTGGAAAAGGTAGAGGCCATATTTCCTAAACATCCCATTACATTCCGCCTGAGAGAGAAACTTGTGACTATGTCCGAACCAGACCCAGAAGCTCTGGTTAAGCTTTTGACAATGGAACTAAATGTGAGACCAAGAGACCCTTTACTGCATGCCCGATTATTAAAACATTACCTGAAAACAAATCAGTTGAAAGAAGCTTTCAATCATAGCTGTAAAATTGAATTCAGTTCTAACAACTTTTCAAACAGTTATGCCTGGTATGAAATTTTGGATCAAGTAGTAGAACATGATTTGGAAAGTATAGATAAGTGTCTGTACCAATTACTGCTCTTGACAATCAAAGAACGTCTTTGTCTTCTGAGTTTGACTGAAACTCCAAGTGGTTCTTCCAAAAACTTAGTAGAATCTGCTGATCTTATTCATACCTATGACCAATCATTGGAAAAAGTAGCCAGAGCTGGAGCTGCTCCAGGTTTTGCAGAGTTCCATGCAAGCCTATTGCAGCACCATAGAGGTCAGTTTTCATTTCATGCTGCAACTTTATTGCTGAAGAGAGCTAAAAAAGATCTACTGAGCTGGCCGGAAGCTACCAAAATGGCTGCTCCTCTCATGTTGATAGCGTGGCAAGCTGTACCTCTAGATTCCAAAGTCAACTGGCTCAAAACTGCACCAGAGACACAGTTGAAGGCAGTAAACCGCTGGTACTCTGAGGGTACTTACAGATGCTCACAATCTGGACATTATTTGATAGCTTATTTCCAAAATAAGAACCAATCTTTGCTTGATGAAATTTCTCAATGCTGCTCAGGTCTGCATTGGAAGGACAAATTGTATGAAAAAGTATTCACATCAAAAACTCAAGCAGGCAAAATAAAGTCTTCTCACTTTGCTTCCAATGCATTCAGTGCACCTCAACTGAGATTGCCAAAAAAAATTGAGGTTGAAGCTTATGATTGTGATGCGCAAAAGGAATATGGAAATTCTCTTCACCACTTTGTTTGGACCTTGTTAAACTACAAAAATTATGCAGACTTCAAATGTACACTATTTGACATGCTTAATCCAACTGTGACCAGTTGTGGTCCAGAAACCCTAAATAAATTGGATGTTTATGCATTTCTCTACTGTGCAGCTTTGACTACTCGACAGAAAAACACCAATGAAATTTTGTATATTTATGGAGAAAAACCAAATGTACTACCTGCCAACATTACAGACTTATTGTGCCCCCCAATACTGATGAAATGGTGGGACTGTGCTTACAAGTTCAGCCAAAACATGCTAGGCAATGAGCTGACAGACATACGTGCAACATTGAGTCGTGGGATAGAGGTGGTCCGTTGTATTGATAATCATGGATTAGATCCAGAGCTACTGTGTATTCTTGGTAGAATATTTAGTGATCGAGTAAAGGTCACTACATCAGTTGAAGAGAAAAAATTAATTGAAATGAGAGCTGTACTCTACTATAGCTCAGCTATACCCTTTCTAGAAAAACTAAAAAGTAAAATGATGATAACCGTGAGTGACAAACGCCTTTTTGACTACACCCATAAAGAACTGGGAACAAAACAACTGATTGCATTACTAGAGGAAAGCAAGTTATATGTTGCTGTGAATCACATTAATGACAGTGAATATGAGAAGGCAATTGAACTGCTGGTGAGTGTGAAATCTCAACAAGCATACTATCATCTTGCACAAGCCTACAAAAAAGTGGCTTCAGAAGAAAACTACTCTTCTACAGATGCATCCAAATCAAAATATGAAGCAATGCTGTTAAAAGCCAAAAACTACGCTTACAAGGCTCTGGATTCATTGAAAGAAGAAGAAACAAATAAAAACTTGCCTGTATTCTTGGATACCCAAGAGTTAATTGAGGACATTGAAATATGTATCAATAAAATTGATCCAAACTCATCAAATAACGACATTGATGGAAGGTACTTATTTGATGAAAGTATATCATACACAGATACTAAAAGAACAAATGCAAACATGTTCCGAAACATCAGCTCTACACCCAAGGCATCCTCAAATCAAAACAATACGAATTATAGGACTGCAATAGATACCGAAATACTAGAAACTACTCGAGTGAATCAAAGGAATTTCGAGACAATTGAAAATGAGATCAAAAACTTACAGAAAAGAGACACTACTATTACTGATTTTATGCAGCAAACCAGAAACTGGTTTGAAGAAAATAGAAATTTGGGCAATAAGATCATAAATACAATAAATTCTAATATACAAAATACTACAGATCAATTTAAACAACTAAAAATTTCCGTAGACCAAGTGAAAGATCAGATAGATGAATGTAGAAATGAATGCAAAGATGTCGGTGATATGAAAAAACAAATAGCAGAATTGAAAAAAGAAGTCTATAAACTGAAAAAAACATCTTCAGAGCAAACAATCAATGAAAGTGACCTGTACAATCTTGATGATGACTTCAGAACCAATGACTCAACCTCAAACTATGGATCTCAGCTGCCCTTTACACCACAAATGCTACCAACATTCAATCAAAGGCAACCTTTCCCAGTTCCGCCCAATCCATACCAGTTATACAATCAAACATTATTTAATTTGTACAATCAATATTCACAGTTCGCTCAAGCGCCTGTGGCTGGGGCTCAGCCTCTGTTTGATCCCGCAAGGGCGCCAATGAATTACCCTGGGGTCTACCCAACTCCAGATCAAATGTTCTTGGATATGGCACATCTGATTCCACCTGCAGCTGCACCGGCTACAGCACCGACCGGCGTGCCCCCACCGACAATACCTCCAGCGGCGCATACCGTGCCGGTCGCGCCCACAGCCCCTGTACCTGTACCTATAGTGACTGCTGCACCAATATCCACTCCTGTTTTCACTTCTAAGGCGGCCTCGTCTACAACAACAGAATTCAAAGATGCATCAAGAATTACGATACCGGCGAATGTAGTGATCACTTCTTCGAAACCGTTGCCGACTTCTGCTCCTACACCGGCCCCAATACTCAGTGTTACGATACCGCAAAAGCACATCAAAGCAAATCAACCTCATAATTATCAGATAGCAATGCCGACGGCGACTGACACTAAAGTTTCATCTCCACCGGTATTCAGTTTTACGATGCCTGATAGTAAAAATAACCCCACATCTTCTTTGTTAAATTGGAACAAAGCTTTTCAAACATTGAATAACAGTGATACCTCATTTGAAACATCCAAGTCTGTTGTCGATGGACCTTTTACAGGCTCTCCTAATACCAGCCTTAACAAATCTAGAACCCTGTCAGAGAAGAGTAACACCTCTGTTGACAATTACGATCCTTGTCCAGATTTTAAACCTATAATACCACTACCAGCTGAGGTGAAAGTAACTACTGGCGAGGAAGATGAAACTGTAATTTTCTCCTCACGGGCAAAATTATTCCGATTTACTGATAAGCAATGGAAAGAAAGAGGCCTTGGTGAAATAAAATTGCTGAAACATAAAATAACCGGTAGAGTGAGAGTTTTGATGAGACGTGAACAAGTACACAAAGTGTGTGCCAATCATATAATTACTCCTGAAATTGAAATAAATAGAATGAACAATGAAACCAAAGCCTACATCTGGGTTGCTAATGATTTTGCTGAAGAAACAGTTGTGCTTGAAACATTCTGTATTCGCTTTAAAGCTGCAGATATTGCCCAACAATTCTATGACACATTTGAAAAGGCCAGAAAAGAATCAGAGACTTTAGGTATCAAAACTGAAATCAAACCAACTCAAGAGAAACCTGATAGTAAGATCACTACTAGCTTTGATAAAGTTAAAGGAAATACATCTCAGTCAGCAGCTGCTCCTGCCGCACAGAGAAAGACGGTTGTTGGTGGATTTACATTCAGCGGTACACCAATATTTAAACCTGTGACTGATGATAATAAGCCAGACATAAAGAAGGCGGAACCGGAGGCAAATAAAACTAACGTTTTTAGCAATTTGACTTTCAAAACCGGTGCTTCTACTCCATTTAGTAATATATTCAATACTACACCGGCTCCGACCACACAAACTAGCAAGGTAGAACCGATAAAAGAATCGAGCATTAAAAGCAAGTTAGACACTTCAGACACTGTAGAAGAATTTGAGCCTACTGCTGAGTTTAAACCTGTTATAGCTCTACCAGCCTTGGTTGAGACAAAGACTGGAGAAGAAGATGAAGTTGTGTTGTTTGAGCACCGAGCTAAACTTTTGAGATACGATTCAACGACCAAGGAATGGAAAGAACGCGGTCTCGGTAGCATGAAGTTACTTGCACACAAGGACAATGACCAAAAAGTAAGACTTCTCATGAGACGTGAACAGATAAAGAAGGTGTGTTGTAACCATGTCCTTACAAAGGAAATGATGTTCCAAAAAATGACAAATGTGGATAAAGCAGTGACATGGTGCGCTAAAGACTTCTCAGAGGGAGAGTTAGTTGCAGAAACTTTCTGTTTACGGTTTAAAACAGCCCAAATATGTGACGATTTCATAAACGCCGTACAAGCAGCACAACTGAAAATTAAAGTTGACACTAAAGGTGTTAAAGAAAAAGAAAACGCTTCAAAACAAACAGCTCAAACTGGATTTGGGGATAAATTCAAACCTAAAGCTGGATCATGGTGCTGTCAAGCCTGCTATACGAATAATTTGGAAACTTACTCTAAATGCGTATGCTGTCTGGAACCCAATCCTCAAGCAAGCAAAGTAGATAATAGCAAAGTAGACATCCCGACAGAAGCGCCAAAGACTACTGGCTGGGGAGACATGTTTAAGCCCAAAGTTGGTAGCTGGGAGTGCCAGACTTGTTTAGTAAGAAATGAAGCAAGTGTTGAAAACTGTAGCAGTTGCGACAGTCCCAAAGATCCTACAAGTAAAAAACCAATGCCAACGGCCGCCCCTAATATGAAAGTCAACTTTTCTTTCGGAATACCTCAGCAAACTGCGGCTAGTATTCAAGATCAATCAAAATCAATAAATATTCTACAGAACTGCCCTAGTAAATCAGAACCTACCGCTGCTTCCACCGTGAAGTTTAGCTTCGGTATTCCGCCTACTCTAACAAATAAAGAAAAACCTGAATCTATCTTTGAGGGAACTGGTGCCTCTAAGTTCAGTTTTGGCATTCTTTCAATGACAACTGCTGATCAAAAACCGACAGCTATTATTTATGCTGCCCCTAAAGTACCAACGAAAACTGATGGGCCACTAAACTTCAGTTTGAAAAAGGAGGACTGTAAAACGGCATCTCAAACTGAGGCTAGTAACTCTTTTGCTGGTAAAGACAGTGGGTTTGGCTTCGTTTTCAAAGCGGGTGCTTCAAAGAGTCCCGCTAAGTCCCCACACAAGCAAGGAGAAGAAAGTGATGCTGACGACACAGTTGAAGAAGATTGCTCAGCACATTTCCAGCCTGTTGTACCCCTGCCAGAAAAGGTTAGTTGATTGTATAATAAGATTCTATGCTATGTTTACCTGCTTCTGAATCTCTGTATTTTTCGTATTTACATAAACTACGTTATTTTAGGTGGATGTGGTGACAGGAGAAGAAAATGAGGAAGAACTTTATGCGCATCGTGCCAGATTGTATATATATATTTCTGGCGAGTGGAAGGAACGTGGAACTGGAATTGTCAAAATATTAAAACATAAAGAAACAAGCAAATTAAGGTAAGTTTTTCAAAGTTGCAGTCTAAAAATAATTAAGTGCGATCTTCGTCATAATGGAATACTGATTTTAAATTGTTTAAAATATTTTTGTAGGGTTGTAATGAGACGGGAGCAGGTGCTTAAGATCTGCTTGAATCATGCACTGACATCAGAAATCGCATATAACGTCAAAGATGAAAAAACCTGGATTTTTGCTGCAAATGACTTTAGTGAAGGCGAATTGATTTTACAAAAGTTTTGTCTGAGGTTCTCTAATAAAGAAATTGCTACAAATTTCAAAAATGCTGTTGATAACGCGATAGCTGGAAAACCAGTGGAGGAAGACACAGGGCCAAAAGCTTTAAAAACTGATCAGTACGCTGATGACGATGTTGTGTTTGTGAGGCAAACACAATCCAATGCAGAAGATAAACAGAAAGCCAAAAATCTTTTGTTACCTGAGAACTTTTACATGTACAAAGACAAAGAGCCGTGTCCCGGATGCCGAGGCTGTTCCGACGACGACGCCAAGTCGGACACGAAGCCAAAGACCATTACAGTGTCTGAAGTAGCAGCTGCACTAGCCAGAGAAAACGCTACGCTAGCCAAAGAAAACGCTGCGCAAGCCTCTCTCGTCACCCCTATGAAAGCCAAGTTACCAATTTTCCAAAGTCCTGCTATCTCCGTGTATGGTACTCCCGGAAATGACAAAACCTTTGATAACTCCACATTTCGAACTCCGTTAGGATCCATCGGTTCTAATACTGAATCCTCAACTCCGACAAACAACTCCAGCGATGCTGAGGACAATGCGCCTGACAAGGAAAATATATTTACACAAAAGTCAAACATTTTCAGGAACTTTGGTGATCAAAAATCTTTATTTGGTACACCTCAAAGCGCACCAGCTCCTTTATTCGGTGCCGGAGATACCCTAACGCCAGTCAGTACCAAGAGCTCTTTGATTGCTCCGCCTAAATTAAGCACATTGAATGTATCCAGCGAAAATCAAGCACCTGAAGTGAAATCAATATTTTCATCATATCAAGCAAAGCCCTCGTTTGGCGAACCATCTGTTTTCGGTAGCGCTGCGGGCATCTCTAGCAATAAATCAATATTCGGCTTTTCATTTGACACAAAAAAAGATGAATCAAGTGCAGAAGTTAAATCTATATTTGGAGGGAATACAGCACCGGTCAATTTGTTCAGTGGCTCATCTCAGGGCAGCATATTTGGTACTGGCAGCTTAAATACCAACCTGCCCAAACCTGGAGCTTTTAGTTCTAGCGGATCTTCTTTATTTGGAGCAGAGGCCTCGAATGAGACTAAAACTGAAACAAATAAATTTTCAACAATTTGGGGTCCGATTCCATCTGAACAAAACCCTGTGGCAGAGTTACCTCTGAAACTTGAGAACAATTTGAGCTTCGCTGCGCTCTCAACGGAAGCAGTAGGATTCGAGAGTAAGTTATTGTAATTATGTCAATTGTTTGATCACAATGTGATTCATGCATTTTATTTATTGTATAATGTAATTCTTTTAGAAAAGGCAGATTTCAAATGGGAGGGCTCTGGACAGCAAATATTCACTTCAGGCCAGAAGGACAGTTCGAAGAACAAGAGCGATGAAGGTGACGACACCGGCGACGGCGAGCCATTCGACCCTCACTACGAGCCCATCGTGCCGCTGCCAGACGAGATCGTCGTCACCACTGGAGAAGAAGATGAGGTATTTTGCTATTAAACTAAATCTTGATACAGTCGTGATCTTGTTTCAATGATTGAAACAAGATCACGACTGTATCAAGATCTTCTTTCAGATCTTTAGGCATTAAGGCTCCTTGCAGACAGAGAGCGTTCTGCGTTCTGCGTTCGTCCATACTGCGTTGCCGCGGTCTGACTGCGTTCTGTGTGCGCGGGCGCTATAGATCCTTCGCATTACAAAAAACGCGGAACGCAGAACGCTCTCTGTCTGCGCAGAGCCTTAAGATCCTTCTGAACATGTTTTAAGGTCGCAGTAGAGATACGTCCACATTCACATTTGGTACTGTTCACATTTTTTTGAAATTAGCATATCCCATAAATTACTCGTTGCAAGCCCAACGCCGCTACTAGAAAGCAACTGGTTTCCTAACGATGTTTACCTTCGCCTTCTTGTGTTAATGTAGCACACGCTGAGTGGCGACCTATTTCGTGTTTAAATTTAGTTATTTTATGTTTTGTTTTATTTTATTAAGTCACAAAATAAACTTTTTTCTATTCTATAATGCGCGTAAGTTTTTTTTCGAAACAAAGAATCTAATGCACGGCCTCGAACAATTCGCGAAAGTCGAGGCACTATCATCACCAACACTGTTATAGATTTTAACATGTAGGATAACTTCTGGAAGGATACTTCTGAATTTGACTGTAGAGATAAATTTAATAACAAAAATATTTAAAACATAACATACTTAATCATTTTATTTTTAGGAAATAATATTCGGTGAACGTGGCAAACTGTACCGTTATGACGATAAAAACAAAGAATGGAAGGAGCGCGGTGTCGGCACGTTAAAAATTCTATATCATCCGCAAAAGAACACCTACCGGCTGCTGTTGCGACGTGAACAGGTAAGTACCTAAACATTGCTTTATCAACGTTTGTCATTGTTACTTCATTTTCTATCACTAAATAACAATTGATAATAATAAAATGAATTAAAATCAGGTACACAAAGCTGTGCTCAACATGCTACTCCATATTGACATAAATCTCCTACCGATGAGGAACACTGAGACCGCATGGACGTTTGCCGGACACAACTACGCAGAGAGCACGAACGGTCAGCACGAGATGTTAGCTGTGCGCTTCAAGAACACAGAGCTAGCTAACTCCTTCCGCGATCAAGTAAACCAGTGTGTTAGGGTAAGGGTTCTAATACTACATTCATATGATTAAACATATATTTACGGGTATTTATCGCTATTAAGCAGACTGACTGACTGCCCGCGACCACGGCTGGTGCAATCCAGTCGAAACGTTGGCATAAAATTAAAATTAAATAAAGGTAAATAGCAATAAATACCCGTAAATATATGTTTAATCATTGTGTTCTGATCGCGAAAGTTTAAAAAAGACTACTACATTCATAGTTTATGCCACTTGATATTGATACTGCACAGAGTGTCGCTTTTCAAAGATAAGACCGATAAAGATATGATATATTATGGTTATTTTTACAGAGTCTCCAAGCGGCAGCGGCCACTGCTATAAGAGAAGAGAAGGAAGCTCAAGAGAAGAAAACTATAGAAGTACCTGTCACTACTGTGAAAGAGGAGACAGAAACCAAAGAGACGAAACCTTTCAGCGTTATCGCACCTTTGAGGCGTCCCAAGCACTTGCAGGACAATGCGCGAGCAGACATGATGTTCACTGCGGCTGCGCAGCAAGCAGAGTCTGTGAAACCAGCAGAGAGCCTCTGGACCACAGCTCACACTCTGAGCCAGCAGGCAGATTCTCCACAGAACATCACTCCTAAACCGAACGGAGATAGTAAAGAAAGCACACCTTCACGAGTTTCGCAAGTCCATTTCCAAGAACCAGAAGAAGATGAAGATGATGAAGAGGATTACGACGAAGAAAACGCTTATGAAAATTACCCCAACGAATATTATTATGGGGTAAGCGACTTCTTGTAGTATTTTAGCATTTTTGTCTTTATTATCTGTATTAATGCGTCACTGAAAATATTAAAATAGAAGTTTTTAAAGCTCCAACCACACCAGATATTATAATTTTGGTAATTTTCATCTTTTAGGTCTTCATAAACGATTTACCTTTAACACAGAACCTACCATTTTTTAAATATAATTTTTGTCCTACCAGGGTGGCGTGTATTACGAGCGCGAAGCCGAAGTGATGATAGAGGATGTCCGTGGCCAGGCCACCTGCCCGCAAGCCAACGTGCAAGTGTTCTTCGACAGTGAAGTCTACATGCCGAAGATTGTCATCACCGATCCAAATGGCGAATTACTGGCAGATATGCCTGTGCAACCCGACATTAGATTCGATGTTTGTTCATAGTTTTCATTACTTCTCTGTGTGCAATCACTGTATCGTATTTGTATCTGTGTCACTACCATGACTTGCCAAACTATGTAGTACTTGTGTGTAGTTGGATTATTGTATTTACAATTTTAGTACAAATAAATATAGCGAATATAAATTGATTAGGACATGTCATGGTAGGTACACTGTACTGCAATTGCTTTGCTCAGTCTTACCTCAATTGTACACCTAATAATTAATTAAATATTCGTACAGCTGGAAGGAGAGACGTGCAAGTGGACGGGCGCAGACTACACGACGAACACGCCCGTCGATAAGTCTATCACATTGAAATTCCAAGACAGTGCATCGGCCAGTACATTTTACGATTGTGTTGTGGTAAGTGGCAAAAAATATTGTTTCATGTGAACATTGATGAGGCTTGAAATGGCATTTTTATAGTTGATAAAATATCTGTGTTCCTATTTTTCATTATCATAGTGTTTTTATTACTAATATTAGATTGTCCTACTTATAACTGGGCATAACAACATTAACCTATTAATAATAATCCTAATTAGGTAAACAAAACTTTAATTAGTCATAAAAACAGAAATCCTAACTACTTACAGCCAATCTCAATAACCTATCTATCTTTTGTTTTGCTTACTGTCAGTAGCAGTTTGACGTTTTTTGTATGGAAGAAATGTCAAATATCTACCCGCAGTAAGCAAAACCAAAGATAGATAGGTTATTGAGACTAGCCGTTACTGTTTTTAACTCTAACTATTTGTTGTCATAATAACAGCCGACCTCATAGTTGTATTTAATCGAAAAATTTAATATGGAATGAAAATAGATAAATAGGTATGTCTACATATTTACTTACCTGCTTTGTATACTACTAGCAGACCCGCGCGGCTTCGCTCGCGTGTTGTACATAAACTTCAACACTGCATTTCACCCTTTTAAAGGGTTTTTTCGAAATACCCTAAAACACGTATATATTTATTTTGCATTGTTAGTATTGTAACCAAGTTTTGAGCAAATCGAACCACCCATTAAAAAGTTCCCATACAAATTTTGACACCCCATTTCACCCCTTTTCAGGCGTTTTTTTTTATTCCTGAAAAACATATAAAATTTATCATTTACAATATTTATACCGAGTTTGAAGAAAATCGCTTCACGCATTAAAAAGTTGCATACAACGGTTTTCATCCCTTTTCAACCCTTTAGGGGTGGAATTTCGAAAAATCCCGTCTTAGTGCGTAGTTTTGTGTTAAAAGGAAGCTACCTTACAAATGTCAGCTTCATAGCTTCAGCGGTTTGGTCTGTGCGTTGATTCCAGAAAAATGCTTATTGTTTTATATATATTGATTATTGTTTTATATATATTGATGATTGATAAAAACGGCATGTATCTCGTTTCTTTGGAAGACAGTGTTTTTAGGATTTTTATTAAATAAAATATCTTGGGAAGCGGCCGGTGATCGCGAGAAGTGGAAGGATATGGGGGAGACCTTTGCCCAGCAGTGGGACACACTATAGGTTTAAAAAAAAAATATCTTGCAACCTACTTTTATCCATCTCGTTTCTGTAACAGACAGTGTTTTTTTTTATTATTATGTCAATGGTAGGAGTGTTGGAAGGAACTGGGGGAGGCCTTTGCCCAGCAGTGGGCTGATATAGGCTTATTTAAAAACAAATGACAATGTAATGGAATACTAATTTGCTGTCCTAATATTATTATATAGGACAGCAAATTAGTATGTCAGTTAAAGATTATGGGAATTAAATATTATAAAGACTAGGACTAGCATATTATGTGTTGTGATATTAGGACTACAATCAGTGTGCAATCAACAGAACCCTATTTTTATATCGAAAGAAAATATAATGTATTTGTGACCAGTTCCAGAAACTGATATGGAACTAAATAAAAATGACTTGTTTTAAATGAAAAGCCCTAGAAACTTATCAAATTAAACATATGTTTACTTCAAGGTACCAGTGAATGAGGGCGAAGATGAAGACGATGATGAAGCTTGAACATGTGAGCAGTAGAAGAGCGTCCCTACAAGTAAATACTCCTTAAATTCTGCTCACTAAGACCATGCTGTCTACCATTCTTTCAAGCTAGTGCCACATCAGATATCCCCTGCCGCACTCTCTTGTACAGCCATACGAATTACAAGGAGATCCAACCAACATGTACCAACATTTAGTGCACTATTTATTCTTCGTATCACGAAGGCAGGTATGTTAGATTTTTTCAATTTTAAAGAATGTTCCTAGTTGGTTAGGTCTTTTTATGAGAATAAAGCTACGACTGATTATGTAGATTAATTTGTAATTTTAGCAGTTTAGCACAGGCAATATGGCCGTGTAGAATTAGTCTTGAGTTCTGATCGCGAATAGATAAAGAAGAACATTGACTACATAGGTCCGACCGAGATCACTGGAGCGTGCAAATGCTAATTCGTAATTTACGCAAAACTATATTTATAACCTACTATCAAACTTGCATTATTTTAAAACCTATAATAATACGTACCGGCACAATGTTCTTGATCAGAACTAAATTTAGTTTCTAAAAGCTACGCGATTAAATCGCTTCGTCATTCGTAGCTTTATGAAGAACTTAGGTGAAGCTTAATTATTACTTAATTCGTAAATATTAGGATCATATTTAGAATTTGAAATTGATTATGTATCTAAAGTAAGTTAATACAAAAATGTTTGAAATACTTAGTAAATTTATCACTGAAAGTAATTGTTTGAATCAAACTAACTAAGAAATAAATCTATGAGAGTAGCGAACTGTACCCCTAGAATCTGCTTGTTCAGCTGTTGATTGGTGAAAGTTGATCAACTCGATTTCTGCATGATCATGAGCCATCGAACAATGCCCTATCTATAGGTACCATACAATTGTGGTTTATTTAAATTTTTTTAATTAAGCTTTATAATCTTAATATATTAAATAAATGAAAAAAGGAATGTGCCAGTAGTCCCATTTTAATTATGTTGTTATTAAATGATTGTGATAAATAAAAATTAATAATTATGTATGTAATTCCTTTTTTCATTTTGTATTTGTGATCTTGTGACGTTTATTGGATAGGATTAGTATCAAAATAAACATAGCATTGAAACAATTTTTTTGTTTTATTTTGTAGTCCCCAAATTTCGGCCCAACATGTATACCTGTAGAATAGTAAAATGATAGGATGATTCGTATTAGATCACCTGTTTCACACAATATCCACTATAACAGGTGTAAGATTGTATGTAAGTAGGTAGTATAAAAAAATACGAGTGTAACTTGGTGTAACCAAAAAGAATAAAAACACTATAAGTGTAACAATTTATAAATTTCAACGCAAATATAGATACGATTATTGCCTTTTTGTCTAATTTTTATTCAAAATCATAGGAGTTTATTCGTATGACTCACATTTTATTTTTGGTTTATGTCAATCAAGACTGTCAATAATATCCTTTTGTCACTACAATGCAAATCTTTTTTTGTGAAAACTTGTGTTGGATTTGATAAGATTTACATTCATGTACTGTACGTACACCAAACAGTGTTATACATTAATATATACATAATACCTAGAGCTAATCTTGGGAGCGTAGTTTCATAAAATCATTTACTCTTGGTACTTTTGAATATCAAACCCCTAACAAACCAGAAAAAGTGCAATCATTATGAGTAAGTATCCAATAATTGATGAATATATTTTTATCTTAGGAGGTACACAGTTATTTTAAGAGGAGAGTTATAACTTAGGTGCCTATAAATTTAACAATAATCGTAGTAATCTCTGATGGATCATGGATGCTACTAGATACTACAGGATACATAGCTAATTCAGCTACTTACAGCAGAGTAACCCTACATATAACATTTGAGCTTATTTGAATTATATAAAATGAGTGATCAGATGTACCTATAATTATTTGTGTTTGATATTTTTTTTTACATATCTTTTTATCTGTGATATTATACATTTTATAAAATATTAATAATGATTTTTTAATGTGTTTCAGGACTGCTCTTTGTTTCTACGATGCTGGTCTTCATTATCACCGTCAATGCTAGATCTGGCGAGAACTCGCAAGTGGATGTTAGAGCAGTCTTTATAAACTGTGAGCCAGATGTAAGTAGCTCCTTCGCCTAACTAACAGCATAGATCATTTATTATTAGGTATACTTCGGTTCGGTGGGTTACTTTACAGTCGGTTGTATGTAGTACATATAATTAAATAATTAATACACACAGCGTTATGAGGCTATTTTGCCTACACATAACGGGACACTGTAGTGCCTGGGACGTTGCTAAGATAGAATAGTCTTGCCCAGCACCTAAACAATCCTCTCAGCTTAGCCGGCCTTATCCACAGAAAGGACAATACATGTAGGGCTGACTAGCTGCGGGTTTCCTCACGACGCGATGTTTTTCTTCACAGATACCTAAGAATAAAAGTGCATACCAATATACATTTTCCGAAATAAACAATCCATTTACCTAATCCGCCACTGAATACTATAGTCATGTTTGTATTTTAAGGATAGAAAAGACATCACAGACAATGATGCAACTCGATTCGAACGGGAAGAGCTTTTCAAGCATAGCTTCTTGCAAGATTGTACCAAGAAAATTGCACTCACCGTCAAAATCGTAAGCGAACCCGATGTAAGTTACGAAACCTTTTTTTTTTTCAATTTGGAAAATGGAGATTAGAGTTTTTTTTACCGATTTCAAAAAAGGAGCAGGTTTTTACCAACCTTTTTATTTTTAATGTACCTACCTATTTTCACCGATTATTCCATCAATAGTAGGTACCTACACTAAATTCTTTTTTTCTGTGATAAAGTAGGTATACCTACTCCCGACTCGAGGTGGTCCCATAAAAAATTGGTGAGGATCTTAAGAGTTAAAACAGAGATGCACCTCGAGAGTGCAAATTGCTCTTTTCTTACGACGTATGAAGAGTGCTCTCTTTTTACGAAATTAAAGTTTTCTTCGGTTTTTATACGATTTTATTTTGTCACTTGTAAAACATTTAAATATATGCTATCTTCCGCATATTATTTTGCTAACTCAAATTGAACTTGCCTTCACTTTGCAATACCATTGTAGATTTAGACATAATACTTTTTGATAGAAAAATTCTGGAGACGAATATATTCCGGTTGAGCATGTGTTCCGAGGACCGAACAAACGCGTTAGGTTGCTGGACCCGTACGTACTGCGACTTCGGCGGGAAATTCCACTTCAAGCTTACAAATTGCGGAGAATGGCCGTATGTTTTACCTAGTTATTATTTTGGCTACCCTTATAATTGACCCACTACTTTCATGTCTATTGACTGACAATAGAAGTAAATCGATAAATCCCAATAGACCAACGCATTCGTTTGCTATCACTATGTCAACCAAAGTTATTTCATAACTTCAGTAGTTAGGTACCTATACCACCATCCACCACCCACCCACAATCTCAAGTTTGTAGTATAACAGCAGAATTCCCGGTACCTACCTATTCAATTTCAGACTGTTAATGGCGTTTTATCGAACACGGATGGCGACCATTTGGTTAGTCAGTAAAATTGGATTTTATTTTGAATAGAATAAGTTTTAATTTCGTTTGTATAATGTTATAGCGAGAATCCAGGGGCACTGAACAAGAAACTCGTAGTCGACAGAGATTTCAAAAGCCTGATAGCAACAACGGCCTGAATGCCTGTGGTAAACATTAACTCAATTTTTTATAAAAACTCTAAAGCTGCTTTTTTAGATTTTAATAACAAATATACTTAGGTATAATTTACATATCATAATTGATTTCAGTCTTAATTTTAGTCGCAATAGCCATATCATGTCTGGGCCTGGTAACATCTTGTAATGATAATTGCTCTTCAGCTTCAATAATAACTGCAAAAATCTTTTTCTTGACTTGAGTTTGCATCCAAGGTGGCATTTCTCTTGTACTTTTCAGTATACATTCGAAGAATGATTCCAAAGCGTCTGTGTGTTCGTGCTGGCGTAAATACTGCAACTCGTGTTTGTCGCCCGTGCACTCGGTGCAACGTCGCTTACTCTGATTTTCAATTTTGACTATATCGACTACTTCAGTGGTGGATACGTCATGATCTGATGATTTTGTGTTGGACACAATATGAGGAGGGTCCATTTCAATGTCTTCTGTAATGCGATACTTCATGAATGGCTCCAAAAATTGCATAGCTTTTGCATACTTCCAAGTGGTAATATGAGCTGGCAGGAGTTTGTTCTGTCCCAATTTAGCTCGCTTCAGAGCTTCTCGGTGGTTGTCCCTGAGCTTTTTCCATTCAGACCTTGCAATCCTTACTGAAAATAAAAACAAAAACTTAAGAAGGTAGCACCTACTGAATCATCGACCAATTTTCAAAGCGTAGGTATTTAAAAATCAAATCATGTTTTAAAGAATGGTTTGTGTATTTTTACTCTATTTGTACCTATACATCATCATCATCCGCAGCCCGATCTCTCCCACTGCTGGGTATAGGCCCTCCCTTCGTTTCGGTACAATTGTGTAGGTACCTAAGTACATGAATAATACTGATAGTAATTTTACAATAAGTAATTATGATTGTAGAATTTTAAATCAAAACAAATCATTTATTGCAATATATTTTACTTAAGTACCTACTTATACCTAGCTAGTATTTATTAGTCTAATTTGAGAGGAGTATAATCCGAAAAATTATGAAACTATTCGTCACGACACTGGGTGCTCATGCTTACCGTCTGTAATGGAGATATTGCTACATTTCTTCACAACTTGCTCCCACGCTTGATCTCTCACTGACATTTCACGATAATCTGGATGTTGAGGGTTCCACAAGCACTGGTGTAAGCGCACATTATCTATGAATGTTTCCATATCGGTCAGTTCGGTCAGGCAGCGCCAGCGGGCCGCGGAGAGCACTGACTGGCCTCGAGTCGACCGCCCGGCTCCGCTCTACCCTACCCTTACAATAAAACCGGTTTATCCACTAAACACCGAGACTACTCGGATAACGCCGTGCAACCTGTTTACTATGGGACGATAATACCAGCTTTCACACTGTACCTAACACAAAACAACGCAATTACCTACTATGTTAGTTATCTTCGAATATTAATCTAATAGAATAGCATAACATTTATGTACTAATTTCAGTTTTGACTGAAAGCATTGGAAGCAACAGTAGTGTACGCTTGAATAAACGTGATAAACGGCACGAGCATAACATTGTAGTTGAAGACACTCTAATTGAAGAAAAAAATCCGCGACCGATTTCTAACGATCGCTTAATTCTAGAATATAATAAAAATAATAAAAATTATGATAACTTTAATGGAATGTCTCGGAATTTCCCTGGCGATCAAATGGAAAAACTCAAACAGAATATGGTTAACCCAAAAAGTGAGCCGAATGATGAAGTAAATAATTTCTACAATTTACGACGACAGTCGGATTCTTGGAGTTCCTATCCAAATGAACAGGATGCCATGAAAATTAAAAATGCTAAACCGTATGACTTGTTTCTTGAAAACAAGCGCGAATCAAATGATAAACACGATACTAAAGTAACTTTCAGAGAGGAAAAAGATTATGCTGATTCTGAAAGTGAATTTGAAATGTATGAAATTGGAAATCCAGATTTACTGTACACTGTACAAGTTCAGCTTTTTGAGAAGCTGACTACCCCGGAAGGGAAGACCGTTTGGAACGATTTGACGAAAGGGGAACCTGCGAGGTGATAATTATAATCTGTTTAATAATTTGCCATGACTTTGACTATTGGCACTGAACAGTAGGCCTTCTCTATATAAGCTTCTTATTTACAGCGTAAGTACTTTTTCTCCTGAATGGGTCGGCCAAGACATGAATATCCGCTATCGACCTACAGAATGGATTCCGAGAGAAGAGTTTACCTTGCCATTGACAAGTTTGTGCCTTCTGACTCCATTCCCGAATTCGCGTTTCAAAGTCGCTGATGCTGAAAATATTGAAGAAAGAGATAGTGAGTGTAACATTACAGCTGCGTTTTTATTCACCAAATCTAGCGTAGTAATTTCTTAGTCAGATAAGACCTATTATTATTTTTTAGTAATTAAAAAGTACATTGTCGTTCCGAGAGAAGACATTTTGGGTTTGAAGAATGAAAATAACAATGTTCAAAAGCGTCATGACAATTCCTCGAACGTACAATATTCTACCGAAGAAAATGGACAGGTAGGTACCTACTTAATCACATCTAAAATAATGTATAGGTTGGTGATACCAATTCGGTAGTGAGTAGGTGCATCTAACATTTTTTCTCATAGCAGAACCGACGTC
Source organism: Xanthorhoe designata (assembly GCA_963582015.1). Lineage (NCBI taxonomy): Eukaryota > Metazoa > Arthropoda > Insecta > Lepidoptera > Geometridae > Xanthorhoe > Xanthorhoe designata. The sequence goes on from OY757033.1 coordinate 8,464,390, forward strand.
GTGTAATGATCCGAACATCGAGGGCAATTTTTGGTAGCAAAGAAGATAAAATCAATATTGCTATGAACGGAGGACAACAATTTTTAACTATGCCACACCGGCGACCGCATCACGCTCAGATCGATCTAGAAGCCAGAGCTGACGAGAACCAACTGGTGCCGATTGGGTATGTTATGAACAACATACTTTGCCTGCTCTTTTGAAAGCCTATAGTTACTAGCTTTTGCAAGCTACATCGTTAATTAAACATAAATGTCTTGTCTATTTTTCATTAAAATCTAAGCATTAGGTTGATGCGTGACTGAAATACCAAAAGAGACGTGCTTACAAATATAATTTTAACTCTAGTTTATATTCTGTTTTATACATGGTGTGCAATAAAAAATTTTCGATAATTTATTGATCGGTCGGGTTTTTTGACTTAAAATGATTCTGGTTTAATATTTGGAATGCAGCTGCCAGGCCGCTTAAGTTAGGCCTAAGCGAAGGTGAATCTACGGATATTTTTTAGGTCATCTGGACGTATAATGACCGTGGTAGCTGATGGCTCAAGGCGAACGAGAACAACGTTGACTATACAAGCAACTAATACAGGATTGGCTGCTGCTAAGTTCAGGTTTACATTTTCACTAAGTAGGTATATAAACATAGCACATACCACCCTTAATAGTGTATTTATATCGTGGGACTAAACGAAGCCATTATATACCTACCCGAGGTGGTTTGACCCCCGAGGGTAGTTAGGTTAAGTCCAAAGACATTGTACCTACCTACTTTTTGTAAAGAACCTACCTAGATACAATGTCTTTGTTTTAGGCCCGCTTCGTCGGGCTATATTGGCGTAGGGTACTTTTATTGCATGAGAAGTAAAAAACCTTTTACAAAGCCATCTGGGCGTTATTTTTCAGAGCAGTGGCGCGAGATTGCGGTCCTGAGTTGTTAAACTTACAAAACGATAAGTTTGGCGAAACATTTAGCAACGAACCTATACTTCTGCCTCCCAGACATACAAGAAATATTCTGCTCGATGTACCGACAGAAATGCCTGCGGATGTAGCGCACTGCTTTGGTATTATTTTCATTGTTTTAGTTTAGGGCATTTGATATAAAAACACCTAATTTGTCGTTTATTTATAGTTCTATATGCCTTTGTTCTAGTGTCATTAGTAAATGACGAAGATGAATCAGTGGCTGTACGAGACGTGACAATCAAAAAAGGAGATCGGTGCTTTTGTGTTTGGCACTGTGAGTGCGTGTGCTTGAGTAAGTCTTACCGTATTATTCGATACAGTATAGTTTATTCATTATTTCAGGGATAGGTACATTTGGATAAAAATCGGTAAACGTTTGTTAAAACTAAAAGTCTATTTCTATTTCGGCGATTTACACAGTACTTAGTGTCAGGTTAATTAACTTTCAGATGAAGTTAGGCATACTTATTCAGCACCTGTTTATTATCCTTCATCGGCTTATCTAAAAGAAAGACTTGGTCTATTCACCACATATAAATTGGGATTTAAAAGTATTAAAATGTCCTACTTCAGGGAATTTTGTACATGTATTTTGTTTTGTATAGGTGAAGATCCTAAGCTACTCTGCAGGGAGATGACGGAAGCGAGGCAGATCTCCGCTGGCTTGTCTTTGCGCGAGAGAGTGCGGCACGCACGCTCCATCTGTTACCAAGATGTTGTCTCCATCAATATGTTGGTGACTGCGTTCGGTATACTGATAACACTGCTATTCTTCGGTAACTGGATTTCTATTTATTCTTAACGAAACTATAGTCTGTTAAAAATCTGTGATGTGATGAGTAACTTACGGTAGGTACGGAAAAGTAAAGAACTGATATAGCCACCAAGTCTGTTAGAGACCTCTAAGTTTTCATAATTTGTTCAGAAAGGTAAAAACCGAAATGATATCTTGCCAGGTCTGGTGAAAGCATTCTTAGGCCTGATATTTCGATGCATTGGATCTTGGGGCTTGCACAGACTAGTACAAATGCCTCGTAAGCTGGATCATTACTATGAGAGCTCATTGCGAGGATGCAGTGTGATTTACGATAGCGAGGGTTGGCCAGTGCACCCTACAACTAAGGAAAGAACCGTACTTCTGGTCAGCAAGTAAGCATGGCATACTTACATTAATATCTTTAAAACTAAATATTTCAAACTAGCTCCTTGAAATCGTAATAAATGCTTACATTGTTCTTTTTCAGATCTATGGAGTTTATTTTGAATGTAATATTCTTTGTGACTACACCATGCATCATCATTTACGATATCTTAAAAGATATCTACAATCGTTGTAAGAATACGGATGACTCAAACAGCTGGAAGCCGAGCGATAATGACAAAAACTGTTACAGCTCTCACGATATTCAAGTAAAATGAAATTCCTTATTATTTTCGCTATGTGGTGGTCTAGTACCTACCTACCTATATTTTTTGGTTAGTGGCTTTTATTAACAGACAGGAATTGCACAGCGAGCCTTTCCCTGCTTAGATTCTATGCTCGTGTTATACGAGGTATTTATCTAATAGGTAAAGTAAAACATAGCTTATCTACATATGTAGGTACCTATAATAGGTAGGTACCTACCTATTTATGATGTGCAATTCCTGACTGTTTATAGGGCCAGAAACTACGGTGGAGGAAACGGCGTCGACGACACGAGATTAAAAAGTGGATGACCCCAGAAGCTGAAGATCTTTCTAAGAACATTTGGCAGAAAAACCTACCTGAAAAAACGACGATTAATAATTGCGTAAGAATTAAATGTTTTATTTAGCGAGTTTGGGGAACCAAAGCCTACATGCCAACATTTTGCAGAAGTTACCATTCCATACGTGACATAGGATGCAAGCCCATCTACGATATTAGAAAGCTAACTGGTTTCCTCACGATGTTTTCCTCCACCGTTTGGTGAGTTCGTAAAACGTTTTCATGTTTTTCTATTTTTTAATTTGTAGGCAGTGCAAATAAAATGATAACATACACTATTCAGCCTTCCTCAGAATAAAATCTCATTGCACCTAAACATTTCTGAAACTAACCTCGCTCAAGCACTACATGGGTTGCATTCCAAATTGAAATGACATTATTCCCATGGGGAAAAATAATATTCAGTACCAACATTATGACGCGGCTAGACCGTGGAACATAGTGGTTATATTCTCTTATAAGCCATTGACGGGCAGGTAGTATAAAAAATATAATTTAGAGTAGGTAAGGTACCTACCTACCTACCTACTTATAATTTAAACAGATGACACTTGTCATTCATAACGGCGCTTGTACACGTTATGAAAAAACGCCGGGCCTACCCAAGAATTCGTGTCGTAACAAGAAAATAACCGTGTACACAGCTGTACATGTACTCACTGCTCGCAGCGGTGCACGAAAAAAATCTTATCTGCGCCGCGCCAGACACGACGCGACGCGGCGAACGTTGTTGCGGAGCGGCGCGGCAGGGGGCGGTGTAGTAGGGCTGGCCCAGCCAGGGAGCTTACCCTCTAAGTTCGCAAGTGCGATTCACAAATGAAAAAAATTTAAACGTAATTACGTTTTAACGAAGTTCAAATCCATAGAAAAAAAGCCGTGTTGGTCAAATGGATTAGTACCTCGACTTTCGATCCGAAGGTCGTGGGTTCGAATCCGACCGTGCATCAATGAACTTTTCGCATCGAAAAATTTATATGCGTTTTAACACGAGCTTATAACGGTGAAGGAAAACATCGTGAGGTAACCAGTTAGCTCTCTAATAGCGTCGATGGGCTTGCAACCTGTCACGTATGGAAAGTTAACTTCTGCAAAAAGTGGGCATGTACCAAATGAAATAAATGAAATATGATCACGACCGTATCCCGGGAGCGGTAGACATTTCTTTCAGATCATTAGGCAATTTTTAGATCTTTTTGAAGATGTCTAAGGGGGTAGTCAGAGGTATGTCCAAATACATAACTACATATTTGATACATGCCCACTTTTTTTGCATGTAGGTACCAAATATGACTACCCCCTTAGACATCTTCAAAAATATCTAAAAATTGCCTAATGATCTGAAAGAAATGTCTACCGTTCCCGGGATACAGTCGTGATCATATTTCTTATATATTTCTATTTCTATTTCTTCTCAAATCCATAGAAAAATTACAATTTATGTTCTAGAATTGCGGATAAATCCGTCTAATGCAGGGGTTCCCAACCTTTTCTTGGTCAGGGACCAGTTTAATATTATTCTTGTTGGCAGGGTCCACTGCGTAGGTATAATGAATATAAACTGTAATAATCAAACTGAAACTTTAATCAAAAACTCAAATTAAAAAAAATTAAATCGTTAGATAGGTACATATAAGCAACATGGCACTTTTGCTTAGGGTCGGTTTGAATAAGGACGCGAGCGAAGCGAACAAAATTTTTTTAAGATACAAACAAATTGGCACTTTGTTTTGTTTAAGGTCGTTTTTATGTCGTAAAAAAACGATGCGAGCGAAGCGAGCAAAATTTTTTTAAGATAAAAGCAACCTAGCGCTTGATATTGGGTTTTTATAATTTGCGAGAAACAATGCGAAAAGTCTCTTGTTTTTTGTTTCCTTTTTTATTTTGTTATAATAATAATATGCAATTATCATTCTTTTTTGCTTTGTAGTTAACATTTATCTAAATAAACAAAACTCACACTGATTATCACACTTGCGCGCCCTACGCCCGACTGACGACTGCGCAAAAAAAATCTTGTCGTGTACCTACACGTTTCGATTTTTCTTGTCTGCGGAAGACACGAAAAGTTTTCGTGTGTGGAACAGAAAAAATTCTTGTCGTCTACACGAAGAATTTGTCTTGTCTGCCGCAGAAACGGCAAATTTTCTTAGCGTGTACAAGCGCCGTAACGATGTTTCAGATGCTTCCATTACTGCGGGAAGAGTTTTGTCGCGAAGAGAACGCGGTGCAGCCATCTTGCGTAGACTCTGAGGCAGATGACACAGAGTATGTGCTCATGCAAATGCAGAAGAGCAAGGAGTCACTCGCTGTGAGTTTTTACTTAAGTACCTACCATGGCCATGGGCTTTAAGAGGGGTGGTTTAACCCCTTAACCGGCAGGGGGCTCTAAAGCTCAAGGCTTAGAGTTTAAGCTTAGTAGTCAGACCAAGAGTGATCATCACCACTATAAAAGTTGTTTCTAATAACTTGGGCCAAAGAGAATAATATCACTGTTTAACTTGGACCTAACTATTGTTACAGAGAAGCCAAAGGAAATTAAATTTTGAAAAATGACTGATGCCCTCCTGAATCTATTGATACCTACAGATAGTGTAGGTATACTTACCTCCAAGTTTAATTAAATAGATACCTACTTGCTTAGCTAGAACTTTTGGTAAGTACCTACCTACTTGATAGCCGACTTGTTTCTATAAAATACCTAATGCCGGCACCACAAATTGGCTTCAACTTGGTTCCAACATTAGAATGGCCAATGGCAATGCTCCGTATATGTCGAATAACCGTGCCGCGCGCGGGGCCGGCGGCTCGAATATTGCCGCGGTCGAACGTGCCGCGCGTGAGTCGTCCTTTACGCTCCATCCATTCCACTTTCATCGTATCTTGACACTGACACTGACAAGTACGACAAAGCAGGAAGCAGCTGTATTGCCTCTGTCAATGTCAGTTTCTGGTCTGTCTAGCTAGCTGTCAAAAAAAATCGAATACGACTCTGACGGACGGCGCGGACGGACAGACAGCGGACTCGGTTTTGGTTTTGTGTTGTGTTGTGTGTGCCTTGTTTGATTTTGATTAGCATTCTGTTCTTTCGTCTACTACAATTCATAAGGGTAGAAAGTTATCATAGTATTGCGCAACCAATGGTAATGTGAGTTATGCGTGTTGCTGCTGTATTCAGATCGCTCTTTACGTTAAGTAAGGTCTCACAACCTCTGAGACAACCATCCAGTTTGCGGCATCCGTTTACAACAGGTACAGTCCATCGCGCTTCGTTCTCAATGCACGTTCAATAGCGGAAGGGCCTCGCTTCGCTTGGTCACGTCTATTTTGGGTACATGCCAAATGTATCTGTACCTACTAACTTTCAATACAACAAAAAATCTGGATTATACCTACATATTATTTCTCCATTGATATTTCAGCATTAATTTGGAGAGCCATGGAGGATAAAGAGGCTTTGAAAAAACGCTTAACGCCACTACAATATCATATTACACAAGAAGCTGGAACTGAAAGACCATTTACAGGTAAGAATTGAATTTAGAATAGGTAATTGCATTTGCTAATAAGTTATTTATCTGTGTCAATATTTTTTCCAGGTTGTTACAACAAATTTTATGATGAAGGAATGTATGTGTGTATAGTATGCAGGCAGGAACTGTTCACCTCTAAGGCTAAGTACGACTCTAGCTGTGGTTGGCCAGCATTCAATGATGTTCTTGCTAAAGAGAAGGTCACACTTCATAAAGATGCCAGTGCAGGTAGGCAAATATACATAATAATCTTACTAATTAATGAATGATCTGTTTCTTACTGAATTCTAGCTTGTTCTTTTAACCTTTTCAAGTCATGTTCAAGCGCAAAAGACTAAAGTACCTACCATCTTGATGAATAACCTTGATTCTCAGACTACCTGCCATTGATTGAACATAATGCCATTCTTGTTACATGACCTACTACAAATCAGTCCTCATTATGTAGGTACTTACTTTATGGAATCTAGACTAATAAATTGTACTTATTCATAAATTTTCCAAATCATCCAATTTAATTTGTGACATCTTAAGAATTGATAAGTTTATCTCATTTCATGTCTTATCATGTCAGTTGGATTTGAACAAATATGGGTTATCACATGCTAAAATGAAACACACATCATATCTATCATACATTACAACATTATCAACTCACATGCCTTGAATGTTGCATTGGATATTTACAGCACAATGTTACACCCATATTCAGTAGTAAGACTTGCTGGCCTTATAAGCACATTGTTGTGATCACCAACCTTGAACTTGATAATTAGTATGTAGCTATACCAATAGTATGAATCATTGCACGCTACCAAGCCAATGAAGCAGAGCCTATGAACAGGCAATGTGATACTTAAATATTCTTATACCCTAGACTTTGTCTTGGGTTTCATTCTGCATGTCAATAACTTTGGAATTCACATGTTTCTAACATGCATGTATTACTTAATTACATATCAGATAAAAATAAATCTTGTTATAATAATACTATGTACTTAAGTGATGTAGGAAAAATCAAACCAATACTAAGAAAATATTTCAAATCCAAAGCCTAAGAAGGACCTACTGGATGTTGCTTTCCCTTCAATTTGTTTATCCTCTATTATATTTTTATGTATGTACCTACATTGTACTTAATAGTAATGAATGAATACCTTGGTGTTGGGTTATGGTGCTAATTCAATTTTATCTTTTTTTTCTGCCTTCCCCAAACCCTCTGCATTCCAACATAATCCTGATACTCCACGAAAACGTAAGTCGGGCGTCAATTGGTATTGTATTTTGTATGCTTTATTTATGAATGTATAACTACACTATCAATTTCCTTCACTTTTGCGAATATCAACACAATGCACCATGTAATAAAATCTATTCCATGATTTTTTATACTAAATTGTTTATATCACTCTGGTTGAATGGTCACAAACAATACACAAAATGATCACACAATTCTATCACTGGCGTAACATTGAGCTTTTGTGTTGCTCACGCTAACTCACTTCATTGTTATCATATCACATTAACCATTTGTGGAATGCGCATGTCCAATAATTTGCATTTGTCCTCGCCTCCCGCACCCGTCCCGTCCCGCCTGCCCTCGGACGCCGCGCGTCGCGCTGCTGGATGTCTGCGACTACTGCTCGGCGATACACCACACCTACCCTACAACATGAAATGGAAAATGGAATTGGATGTATTCATATCATTCATTAATCAAATTCTGTAAATAAATGGGTTTTTGGTGAATGGACTTCACGTCATGTTCAATTGAAGTTGGAGCAAATATATTACTGGTTTTAACACGGCCAGGTTTGGTGCGAACTGAGGTGCGATGCTCCAAATGTGCGGCTCATCTGGGGCACGTGTTTGATGACGGGCCGGCACCGACCCGGAAACGATTTTGCATAAACTCTGCTTCCATGGACTTCATACCTGCGGAAGAAAGGAAAAACTAAAAGATACTTGACAACTAATCAACTTCAACAATGTTCTAGAAGAGAAATGGTTGACCACCAATTATAAAAATAGATTGATTATGTAACGAGAGCCAATATTGAGTCATCATCTAGGTATATATTTTTAAAATTTAAAAAGCTTAATAAACGAAGAGAAGAGATGTATTTAATATGATATTAGATAGATATTGTTATTAATTATTAAGTATGTTTCAGTGGAAATACTTTCTGGATTACACTATGCATAATTTTTTTTAAAATGAATTATGCTTTATTGGTCTTTGATTTGTATCAGATAATGAATAATTTAATAATGTTGAGAAACTCGAATAATACTCAATTATTGTAGTGTGTTTAACGCGTTCTCTGCCACTTTTCTGACGATCTTCTCCGACGCATGGAGCCGCAGCACAGCCTGCAAAGTGCGTCAGTGGCACCGAATGTGTCAATAAAATTACTCTTTAGACCATGATTATGGTTACCTACATAATCAAGTAAAAATTGTTAAGAGAAAAATTCTGCCTAAATTCTGCTTTTATTGTAAGAAAAATTCGTAAAAATGAAATCTTCTCCTAAAATCTCATTTGAGTTTTAGGAGAAGACAAATAGACTACCTTCTATATAAATAGCTTATTTTTATAGTAACTAACCAGATTTTTCATCCCATGTTGTAAGAAATATTTTTTAATAGTTACCATATTTCAAGTCATATTTTTAGTTATTTTGTTTTTACTTAATTTATTTTTGTTAAAATGGTTTTCTTGTAAAGCCGGTCTTAGGTACCAAGTGTTTGTTTAGCTTTGCTTAAGTATCTAATCTATCAAATACATTGTCTAACCAACAAGTAGGTACATACTTCAATAAAATATTTTGTAAACATAACAATTTATGCCTTTTATGTATCTTCTCCCAGTTTATTCATATTATAAAACATATGCAAATGGGTATTTTTCACGAATTTTACCTTTAATATTCACTCGACGTTTCTTCATATTATTTTGAGATTTGGTTAGTGTCATTGCGGTCAGTATTTAAAGTGGTGTTTGACTAAGACAGACAGATAGACAAATTAGTAAAACCCTTTTAAAAAAAAGCTAGGCCCACACCACCAGGTTCTTGCCTGATTCTTTCCCTGGTGTAGGGAGTCGCGTTGGAACAGGCATTAGAATCACCTAGCATGTAAAACGATACTTAAGTGATCCTTGAGGTCCTACAAGAATAAATGATTTTTCTTTCTTTCTTTCTTTCCTTACATGCTCAACAGGACCTGTATGCCTAAGTTAGGCATACTTAATTACAGGTCTACTACTAGCCTAGAGAGGTGGGCACAAGGGAAGTGACTAACTATACTTAATCTATACTTAATATTATAAAGAGGTAATGTTGGTTTGTTTGTTTGTATGTTTGGGGTAATCTACGAAACTACTTATCCGATTTCAAAAATTCTTTCACCTATTTGTAGCTTAGACTTTCCGAATGAACATAGGCTATATTTTATCAAGATACCACGTGAGCGAAGCCACGGGCAAGTTAGCTAGTATTATATAAAGAGGTTAAGTTGGTTTGTTTGTATGTTTGGGGTATTCTCCGAAACTATTCATCCGATTTCAAAAATTCTTTCACCGATGTGTAGCAAGGACTTTCCGAATGAACATAGGCTACATTTTATCAAGATACCACGCGAGCAAAGCCGCGGTCGAGTAAGTTAGTGATAAATAAATAAATATCTTAGACATTCCACAGTGTCATCTAGTCCCAAGCTAAGGATGATGATGGTTTAACTATTAAAATTGGCTAGTTGCCATTTTTTCATAAAGCAGTGTACAATTAATGTAACAGTGAATATTACTTATATTGCCAGGATAAAAGACAAACTGCACTATATTTTAGACATGCTGCTGATTCTGGTCTCTCGTTAAAAAATTAAATAAAAATTGCTTGATCATGGTGAGTTTTTTTTATTATAGTATGGTTGTAATTTATAATGCAGTCGCTCATACATGGATGGCACTGGTGTTTTACAACTGTCAAAAACATGAAAAATGATCTAATCGAATTAAATGTCTTGTTCCGTAACTTAATACATTCATAATACATTGTAACTTAGGACTACATACAATATTTAATAGTTATTTTCTCATTATAACATTCTAATGCATACTCAAAAATTCATTTTCATGATCACATTGTAGTTAATACACTTCTTATTTTAGGTTCTAGATACTGAATAATTTTGTTCAAGCTCTCTTGCTGATTTGGCTACTGTTTTACATCTCTTCATTATTGCACAAGTTGGTTATGGTTGGTGCTGCTTTGTAGCTCTGTGAATACACCCCTGTTCAAAATTTCTTAATACTTGTTTAGCAAGTAGATCATGAAAGTTAATCATCGAAAACATTTCTTATGAGAAAGAGATTATGTTCAATAGCGATAGTCCTGCTCTTTTGTTCTGAGTTCAATAGTTTCTGACATTGATTGTTTGCCTATCTATACATACACTATAGATATTTAGGCCGAATTGGACTGATAATGATAACTTAGTTTTCTTGTTGCTGTTTAATATAATAAGTAAAGATTTTACAAAGAATAATTATGATTAATTTGTTTCAATGAACGGAAAGGACAGAAATAATAGACAATCAAAGATATTTAAAAAAAAACACTACAAACAGGGGCCGTAGTAAAGCCATTTTTGGGAATTTATATTTTTTACATAGGTAATTGATGTTTTATGTAAAATAGTTTAATGACAACCCATCACAAAACACATTTTTACTCAGTTTTAGAATTGGGTGAAGGGTCCACCAAATATGAAATGCTAAAATGTCAAATTAGAAGAATTAGCATTTAGTAAATGAAACATACAATATGAAACACCAAAAATGGCCACTTTAGGTTCCCATCACAATCATTTATATTGCATCTGGAAAGTAGTAAAATATTTTTTTAAACGATTATGTTAAAAAGTAATAATAACACTTGCACCAACCTCTGGACTGCACAGAATCTACATAGGATTAAATTGGTCACTTTATATTGTCAAGAATAGAACTAGTCGTTCTAACCTGTGTCTGTACACTATACAGCAGGCGAGCGCCTAAAGCCCGCTTATATCACTTCATCACAACTCTTTAATACGCCACTCAAGTCATAACAATCACGCTGCTTACATTCACTCGCTTAAAATAAGTGAATACATGAATAAACCAAATAAACAGCGTCTGTCGGCACAACCTTAACGATTATTAAAAGCAGAGAGACAACTAAGAATACTTAAACCATAATATTTAAAAATACTTCAAACACAAATATTTGATGTTATCGTATGCTAAATAAAGCTACTATTGTCATAAACGGTATGTTTACTTCCATTAAATAGTAGTCTTACGTAGGCTAACTAAATTGACTTATCTATTGTTTTTTTTATATATGAATCCATAGATATCTTAAGGGTTAGCATTTGTGCCATTATGAACTGGGATGAGTTATTACAATGCTCAGTTAGGGTACATAGCAAATGCATAATTCGAATATTTTAAATAAACTTTATAAACTTAATACTACGTAAATGCTTTATTTTTCATCAACAATAAAATTATACCGTCAAAATACTATAAATAATGTTTTAAAAAGAATAATATCCAAAATGAACCTTGAAACAAATGACTGTTTAATTAGCTTCACTTAAAAATAACAATCTCAAATACGTAATCGATTAAAACCAGAAGCAAAAGCAATTAATAAATTAACAAATAATATACATGTCTTACTATCATTAAATTAATATTAACCATTGAAAGTAAGCCGTGTTATGATGATTAACATAATATTAAATAATTAAATCAAATAATTCACGAAATGCTTGGTACTATTTATCATAAAGCACTTAAACATTTTTAGAAGTATATAAGTATTCGTCATACATTCATCTTCATTTATTCTAAAATTGTTGATTATAATTTCATAACTATTATAATGTTTGCCGTCGTCAATGGCATTTCAAATTGCCAAAATAAAGCTTGTAAAACCACGTCAATATCATGTTAAAAATAACGGCCAGAATTAAGCTCGGTTTCCAACAAGGAGGAGAGGAGACGAGAGATATGTTTGAATAAACCAATGCGATTTCGTTATTTTCACATCTCTTCTCCGCTTAGCTTCGGTGGAAATGGATCAAGAGAAGAGATGTCTAATTTTTCTATAGAATTTAGTGCGGCGAGCGAGCACGCGGCGCGGCAGAGCGCAGAAGTGTCTAGTCGGGCGAGCGGGCGGCGCACCCCGCACCTCGCTGCCTTCCCCCCGCGCATCGACTGGTTTCAATCTCTCACGGTTCACTCACATCTCTGTTGCACAAAGCTCACATCTCATCTCCTCTCCACTTTGGTGGAAATAACCAGCTAGCTTAGTTGGTTCAATTGGAACAAAACCCTTCATCAAGTTCCATTCTGCACAACCAGTTGGTTGGTTTAGTTGGTCGGAGTTGAAGTCCCGATCTCCTCTCCTCTTTCATTTTTAAAAAATGTCGTTTTATCCGTAGATTTAGGCAATGAAAAAAAAAAATACCAAGCAAGGCTCGGTCATCCAGGTACCAAATGTTATAATTCATAATACATAGTTACACATACTCAAAAGGAGTGGAACGAATTGTTTGCTACTTAGTTCGATGACAATGCCCGTTATGGCATTAGTGTGTTATTACAATTTCTCAATATTAAATAATGAATAATGTTTTTATCTGGAGTACAAATAAATACAATAAAATACATGAGAATGAATCAACATTCACTTAGAGACACCAAGCGAAATGTTGACGTGTCGGTGCTTGCTCCGTCTACTGACTACCATCACAGTGAATAAGCTGAGTAAGGTAGGTACTAACGTAGCGCACTACGTTACCCTAATATTTTACATGACGCCTAAATAACTGCCAGTCTTCTTTCGCAGCTAAATATTTCGTAACGTTTCGTAATTCGTACCTAAATGTCTATTACCTATATTCTATTCAATTTCATCTTTACAATAGGACAGTCGAACGGCACACGTCAATAAGTCGCGTCGCTAATAAGATAACATCACTACACGAGACTACATGATTTATATTTAGTGGACTGCATTTTATAATATTCAATCTCTTGTAAAAATATGATTAACTCTATTATAATCATCGGGCAGCCATTTACAGATAAAATATTGCTAATGTTTCGTCATAGTTCACATACTAAACTCGCAAACGCAATGTTCTTTTCGAGTTCGTAATGCGATGTAGTCTTGTCGTAATGTAGGTGCGTGACAGAGTACGCACACTATGTTTACAGACGTAGGCACTGAGGGCGCTAGGGAGGCGCGGGCGCGGGCGGCGCCGGGGGCCGGCGCTAATGACCCTTCGCGGCCTCTTTGGCCGCCATAATGAGGGGAGTCAGCGACGCCAGCGGTCGCGCCATCTTCAGGAACGGATGCTGTAATACAAACATATTTTATCAGTAAGACCCAAAGACGATTAATATCTAGAAGACAGACAAAGGCCATACACAAAATCGTAACCCTAAAAAATAGCCTGAAAACTCTAAAACATCAATTTTATCCAAGAAATTTCAATTACTTTCTAGTTAAAAATGTTTAAATATTGAATATTGTTGCTACCTACTACTAAGTATTGAAATTTCTTGGATAAAATTGATGTTTTAAAGTTTTCAGGCTATCTGGTACTGCGGGATCGGGTTACGATTTTGTGTATGGCCTTTGTCTGTCTTCTAGATATTAATCGTCTTTGGTAAGACCTAAACCCAGAAGCTAACCGACTGCGTCGTGGCGCCAAAGCAATTCACTTTTTGAAGCGATGTCATGTTATTCGTTCACGCAATTCCGCAAACTTTTTGATGTATAGATAAAGATGAGTGATGATTACTCTTGTATAATATAATCTTGAATATCTAAAGACCTGATCGGATGTGTCCCATCTCCAATAGAATCGTGAGCACGTTTTACGATGAACCAAATGACTACTGATTGATTGATTAAAAATAGTATGTAAAAGTTTCAGAAGTACGTATTCTCGTATTTTTTACGAAAATTTTAAATTTTTAGTTGATCCACTATTACCTACTCCTCAACCTGTAAAGCCTACTTGGCGGTGATAATATTCCTTTTAAATTCATCATAATATGAACTACTACTATAATTTTTTCAAGCAGGCAGTGGTGGCAATTCTGAGTGTCGCAAAAGCTAAACTAAGCTAACTAAAATTGTTGCCGTCCCATTCATAGCGATGGGAAATAAAAAGGATGGCAATAGTTTTAGTTAGGTTAGTTTAGCTTTTGCGACACTCCGAATTGCCCCCAGTGTTTACCTTGAGGAGGTCGAGAGCAGTAGCGCGCCTTTCGACGTCCACCTCTAGGCACTGGTCTAGGAAGTCTTGGAAGACGGTGCTGAGTTTCTCCTTGTCCTTGATGTCGGGCTTGCCGTTGGTCGCGATAAGATATAGCGCCCGCAATGGATTCTCATTTAGGTATGGCGGTTCGCCTTCGATCATTTCTATCGCCATTATACCCAATGACCACACATCCACCTAAAGAAATACACAATGTTAATTCTGTTGTTCGTCCAGTAGTTAAACAGATTAGGCTTATAAAAGAAACAACTATTGAACAGTTTTATAAACAAAAATTTTGGGTGCTACATAATGGACACAAGTACGTTCGAATGAATCCTTCTTTAACTTTGTAAAGAAAAGAATTGAAACGCTTGAGCGATAGGCTCAACCGTGCGTTTCGATTCGTTTCTTACTTGAAGAGACAGTAAACGTTTGAAAGAGATAACTATGCCTCGGACTCCACGTCACGATTCGTTTCTCTATTGAACAGAGTTATAATTATTATTGACTACTTCAATTATGTTCCATTCAACTTGTTCCAGTTCATTTTACCTTCTAAAACACTTATAAACCGTTGTTGATTTGATAATAATGAGTAATGAACTAATAACTAACGATAATGAGTCAATCGTAACCCAGGTCGATCTGTGTGCATAATATAATTAAATGGTTCACAATATTGAAGGGATGTTTGAAGAGCATTGAATATCGATAAAGGTTTACCTTTGGTCCATATTGCTTCCGCGTGACGACTTCAGGCGCCATCCAGTACGGCGTTCCGACCATTGTCGTTCTCTTGTTTTGCTCGGGCGATATTTGAGCACAGAAGCCAAAGTCCGCTGCAAATCGATTTAGATATTATTTTTTTCAAATAAAAGCATAAAAATATATACATTTTGGAGTTCTATTTCCACCTTCTAGTCTACACTGATAATAGAAACAGAGAGAGCGAATTCCGTGATTTTGTGTGTATGTGGAGGATAATCTCAGGAAGCATTGCGATCATTTGATATTATGATGATAGAGATAAAAGATAGCTATTATAAAACGCAAACGAACTTTAAATATCAATCACAAAAGCCTAAGCGGCTTTTGTGATTATTCTAAATGGACAAATATAGGAATCTGGCTTGAGAGGATAGTTTGTATCAATGCGTGTTGAAATTCCGTCGAATGGATAATAATAAAAAGGGTTTTCTTCAAAATTCCAGCGTTAATTTTAGTTTTTTTTATAAAATGCACTCACTCAGTTTGACCTGTCCATCGAGACCGAGCAGTATATTGTCTGACTTGATGTCCCGATGTATAACGTGGTTGGTGTGGAGGAAATGCAGGGCTTGTAGCACCTCGCGGCAGACGGCGGCGATCTGTCCCTCGTCCATACACGTCTCCGTCACCACGTCTGTCAGGGAACCGCCTGCTAGGTACTCCATTACTACCCATAATTCCTGTCAAATAAAACATACAACTGAATGGCGTTATAGAGAGGAGGCTTATACCATACCAGCAGTGAGCGCAACCGGGGTGAGATGATAATGATGATGACATAAAATCACGCCTCTTCTTCATGGGGGTAGGCAGATACCACGGATTTTCATTTGCTACGATCCTGACTCACTAAAGAGGTGTGTCATAGAGGATAAAGATCCTTATTCACTCTCATTACAGTCTTCACACAAGTTCGCAGTTTATGATACTTTTGGCTTGGCCTTTCTTAAAAATGATACCATCTGATTCGCGAACTTTTCGCGAGACCAATATGTTTGCAAACTTTACCAAACTGTCAATTTGATTTGACAGTTAAACCGCGTTCACTGTCAAACACATGTCAAGTTAGCCAATCAACTAGCAGCTGGTCCAAGATGTTCTCCAGGGTCTTCTAGAATTAAACTTAAACCTTTTACTACTATGCTAAAATTAAACAAATCTTGCTGCAATTTCAGACATAAAATGTGTGAGAGCATATTGCGTTACCTCGCACTTACAGATGACGTCACGTGATGTACTGCGGACTAGTGGAAATAAAACAATCGCCACTATGCAGGAGTAGTTGCAACTGTTCTGTTACCGTGTACATTTAAGTGATTGGAAAACCATCGTTCACTGTGCAGTCGTCTATGTATGCCCATTCCTTGAAAACAATCTTTAGGCATAACTAGTCAATTCGTTCGTTCGTTCGTATGAGCAAGTGGCCAACTCTAATGGCGGAGTTTTTAGGCCGCCTAAAGGCCTCCGTCATGGCTTAACGACTTTAAAAGCCAGGACCGACCATTTAACGTTCCCTCCGAAGTTCTCTCCAAGTTGTGACCGCTCAGAACGTTGCTTAACTTCGACGATCTATCAAGAATGTCTTAGCAAGTCAACACGTATGTATGTATGGGGACTCCCTTTTCCGCATTTAAACTCAAAGGTGGTCCTTTATGCGTGGGGATGACCTGGCTTACTAGTTGTGAAGCCAGCCTAGCTCCTCCCCAAGTCAACACGTTTACACGTTAATAAAAGCGTATTTAGACTCACCTCATTGACGAGATAGCTGTCGAGATAATTGACCACATTGTTGTGTTTGTTCTCCCGCATCACGAGGATCTCGTTTATGATTAGTTCTTTCTTCGGCTGTTGGCTGAGGTTCATCTGTTTGATGGCCACCTCCATACCGGTAGACGTTTCAATCGCCGTGTATACCGTGCCTGACGCTCTGGGGATAAAACAAATACTAAGTTACAAAGCGTGAACAGAACGCGACCGTATTTCGAGTACTTTAGGCATTCAGTCAAGTTTACAGGTACTTAGGAATCTTTGAAATTGTTCTAGGGATCCCCCAAGAACAATTTGTACCCAACATGCCTCTGATACCCATCAGAGGCAAGTCAACACAACACGTTAAACTCGTATATATTACGACGTATATTGCTTTACTTTACGTTTCCTTACGGTAGGCTTGTGTTAGTGTGCATTTATCAATTTATATGATTTTAAATTGAAGATATCTTTTTACTAACAAATTTCGCATTTCTGATTTTAAATGTTGCACAGCATAGTACTCACCCTTGGCCAATTTTTTCCATTTTCGTATATTTCCTATTGGGATCACCTACACTAACAATAGTTCTTAATTTTTCTAATATTTCTTCATCAGTCATTTTCTTTTTCCGCTGCTGCTGTCCTGTCGATCTACTTCTGCAACAAAAATATTTTTTAGTTTTTGTTTTAGTACTAAAATCCTTGTTTTGGGTATGTCATACTTTGTTTGACTAGCTTCCCACTAAGGCTTGACTATTTAGATTGCTGTAAAAAAGCTAGGCCCACACCACCAGGTTCCTGCCTGCTGCTTTCCCTGGTGTATAGGGAGTCGCGCTGGAGCAGGCAATAGAATCACCTGGCATGAAGACGAAGTCGAGGTGATCATTGAGTTCCTACGAAAATAAGTGTTTTTTTTTCTCTTTCTATTGGTCATAGCTTACCCAGTTTCAGTGGTGGGTGGCGCGCCGTTAGCTGACGGTGCGGGGTGGGGCGGGTGCGCGGGGTGCGGCGCGTGCGGCGGGGGGGTGTGCGCGCCCTGCCCCGCGCCCCCCCCGCCACCACCCGCGGGGTTCTTGTTGCGGTCCAGTGCGCCACTGCCGACTTCTGCTCTGCTGCATATCTGAAAGGGTAAGTTCGTATTAGCTAGTGACTAAATTTATACTTCAGCCGAATTGGGCGTGCCAATTTTGTAAACCAACTGTCACTGAATAGTTTTTAATGGTTGGTTTTTGACAGAGTTAATAGTAATTATTGCGATATAAAGCCAGATAACTAAAGAGTATTTCATACTATTTGTCAGTAATTAACAGATCTATCAAAATATGTTATTAATTGTATTACTTTCTAAAAAATAATTATATTGAATAATAAAATAATCAAATTAGCTACACAAAATTAAGGGACGGTTAATTGTAAAAACGTAAATGTTATCTTGAAAATAGACCACAATATCTTTGTTTATCAACCAGTTAATCTTAAGTTCAGAGCATATACGATAGGGTTGGACCGCCCGTGTCCCGAAAAACCCCTCGTAAACGTGACTCACATCTGCGCTGTGACTCATTTATAGCTAGTTCAGGTCATACAACAACGCGTTTTTACAGTAAAGAGTTGAACTTTTGAAAATAAATCCAAATTGATAATTATGATACTACTCATACACAAACATTCTCCTAAACACGAGAATGCATAAGTACGAGTGAGTACCTACGATTTAAAAAAATCGGTAATGCCGCGTTTTGTAGGTTCATGTTGGCCGAGTGGAGTTTAAATTTGATGTTATTAATTTAATTTAAACTCGACTTTTGATCTGAAGCTCTTGAGTTCGAATTAAATTACCATCCGAATCGTCCTAGAGATCAAATGCATAAATCTTTACGTCAGAAAAGTTTCACGAAATTTAAAGTTAATTGAATGACGGCGTTTATCTAAAATTTTCCTTGATTACTTTGTGAGTGTTGTGTGTTGAAAATTAAGACTTGTAAAGTAAGTCAGTAAGAGCTGGTGGGGAACTCTGTTGATAGTGTTTTTTGGCTGCTTACCTCATGGCTTATCGACTTTAGAAGCAGAAACCAACAATTTAACTTGCCCTCCGAAGCACAGAAGCGCTCAGCTGTTATTGCCACCTCACCCAACCAAACTGTGACCCCTCAGATCGTTCCTAACTTCAATGATCAATCAAGAACGTCTTAGCAAGATATGCCATGAGCGCTTTAAAGAGTAAAAAAAACAAGTAACAATAGGTAAACATTGGAAAGTTATAGGTCGCGCCACGTAAAAAGAGCGCTGAGGGAAAGTAGCGGGGGTATGTTTGCGCCTGTGTTCACTCGCTGACGAACCAATTGCACTCGCTAAATCAATGGTAAGAAGTGCGCCGCGTTACCTCTCCACCAATCATAAACCATTGCGCAGTTTGACAGCTAGCGCTCTTTTTACGTGGCGCGGTTAGGTGTGTTTCCGGACTTACGGAATGCGTCGTGAGCGCGGGATGCGGGGCATGCGGGGGCGACGCGGGCGCAGGCGCAGGCCGCGGCGGAGGCGCCTCTTCTTCCTCTATGGGTTTGGTATACTAAAAAAAAAGAACATTGATGTACAAAGATCATTCCTCTGATATTTCAAAGTCAAAGTCTGTATTTCCAACATTAACATTATCTCTGATTTTAAGCATTTTCCTTTGAATTATTTTATGAGTTTTAAATGTTTTTTATTAAACCCTGTCTCCTGATGCATTGTGTTGTGTTGCTGGGGTATTTCGAATCTTTTCACCTTTAGAATGTTTAGGTATTATAAATATTTTCAGATAGCGTTGTGCTTGGTTTACTTAGCGGTTTTTACTCAGACGTTTTCAATTTAGACCATATTATCATGTAAATAAGTATTATTTACAATGCTCTTAGTGCGGTCGGGGCGCGAGGGCGGCGGCGGCGGGGGCTCGGGGTGCTCCGTATCCGTCGGCGTCGAGGACGATGGACTACTCGAAGACACCCGCGATACAGACGAACCTGTCATCAAAACGTAACATTCAGATAAAGTGCCTAAGGAAATATTAAAAAATATTCTTTGGACAAGAGCCAACATTCATATTGATGAGAGACAAATGGGCAGGAAGGAGTGGGCAGAGGGCTTGATGACATAAAAACTGAGATAGAAATGTGGTAACATGAAATTGTGATAGTAATTTAGTGATCATCTTGTATTATATTGAAACTTTCGGAAGTTGTCTTGACGATTGCCTTATAGTTCAAAATATTGGTAGACTGAATTATTTTTACAACAAACATTAAATTTAACTTCGTTTTTGTCATTAGAATAGCTCAGAAT
The DNA here is from genome assembly GCA_963582015.1 of Xanthorhoe designata. Classification (NCBI taxonomy): domain Eukaryota; kingdom Metazoa; phylum Arthropoda; class Insecta; order Lepidoptera; family Geometridae; genus Xanthorhoe; species Xanthorhoe designata. The sequence continues at coordinate 8,484,810 of OY757033.1, forward strand.
AAAACGAACCTGAATGCGTAGTGTGCATCTGAGCAGACGTCATATATTTTGAAGGAGGGGGTTGCGTGGCAGACGCATCATACCACTTTAGAACATCTAATACAGCCTGGGGATTATTCTTCTGCTCCTGCTTGCTAATATTTGCTGCCATCAACAGTCGAGCCCAAGCTTCAGGCATTCCCTGTTAGACAAACAGATTACATGAATATTGGCACTGATTCTGTTGGTACCACTGAGTAAATTTATTATTTTGTAAATTATTGCTAAAGCCGAAAGCTCTTATTTAGTTAAAGTTCAAAACAAAATGACAACCGGAGTAACATTGCTAAAATTACTGTATTTTCGTCAAATTGAAGAATTAGGTAAGAACATTTTTCTTTATCTGGATAATAGAATAGTTGCTAAAACTACAAAGTTAAATGTACCTTGTTTTTGAAATGTAGTTTTGTGCTATGCTGTATTGGTTATTTATTTATCTTTAGAGTTACTTAACATAACAAGAGCTTTCAGTTTTAGTGATAGTAAGTCAGTGTTACAACAGAATCAGCGCCATTGTCTTACACAATTTTCAATACATTGAGAAGTCCATACATGCTGAGTAAGCTTATGCATAACATTGATCTTGCTTAAATGTAGCATACAAGTTACAAGCTTACATTCTACAGTAAGGTTATTAAGGAATTAATATCTCATTATGCATGAAAGTTATACTATAACTTAGTTGCTAACTATTTACATTAATTGTAACAGTAAATAATATAATGTAGCCTTTTTATCATAAATAATACTGCCTATAAATCATGCTGTATAAATTTATTATTTTCATCAGTAAACCTACACAACATACTAAACATAATGAAGGTATAAAAATTAATAAGATAGGATAGGGTATTACTAGCCAAGTGAGGCATATAGATCAAACTTTAAAAAAAACAGGATTACGTTATATTTGAAGCTGTTACTTACTGTCATAGGCAGCTTGAAACAAAAGCGGTAAATACATGGAACTCCATTATGTGACTGACTTATCCCAACATACTATTATAATAAGAATCACCTACAAAGTTCTAGAGTAAATTAATTTGCAAGGGTCAGTCTATTTTAGTACCATGCGCCATTCATTCACATGGCTTGTTAATTTAACTTCCTATAGTTTCTTCTACATCATGCTATATTATTATTTTGTTGAAGCTACCAAAACTAGTTTTTTTTTAAATTGAATTGACAATTACATATTCATTGTATTAGGGTGCACACACCACAAACTCAAATTACCAATTACTAAATTAAATTAGTTGTTCTTAAAGCTGCTTTCCAAATAAAGCAAAGCATAAAGCTAGGCCAGAAGCTTCATTTTGAATTGCTGTTCAGAATTTAGGATATTCTCTTGCTTGTTAGAATACACATACACAATTTTATTTAAAGTATCATTGCTCACAAAAAAAAAATTTTTTTTAAGTTTGAGTATCTTCTTTTGTGCTTTGTTAAGCTCCTAAAAATAGGAAATAGTAAAGTAGATAGTTACTTAAAAAATTTACTGCGTTGAAAAGTATTTCACAGTACCTAGGTAAGTAAGTAACATACATTTTACAGTACATAATTTCAGTTAGATCACTTTCTATATTTTAATTAGTATTAGAACAAATATAATTTTTAGTGACATGCTATCTAGTTGGACATGTAATGTGTAAAACCACTTCAGTGCTAGTTAATATGCTTATTAAGAATTAATTTGTCATAACAATCTTCAAGTAGTTACTTACTGTGAATTCTCCAGTTATAGCATCAAATCCCACATGCACAGTGTGCTCAAAATTGGTTGGATAGCTAATATTTGGTTTGTCATTGTGAGCAGTACTTTTAGATCCTTTGATTTTTGCCTTTAGTGTTTTCTTTTTTCTATCGCCAGCATCATCAGGTTCTGAAATAGACGAAAAAATTAACAATCCTACTCTGTTTTAAGGTCAGTGTTCTCATGTCTTTGGCAATGAATAGTATGCTAGTGATTTCACCAGCTTCATTTCCTTCGCATACCACATAAAAGAAGTAATAAAAATACATAAAAGGGTGTCTAATAGTCAAACTTTTGTATGTATTTCTATTGTTTATAAGCTCATAAATAAATTATAAGGTATCATGATAGAATGACAACCACTGTTGGCACAGTCGGTGAAAGCCTGCCTGAGATGTGGAGGTTGCGGATTCAATCCCCACTACGAGTCAAATGTTTGAATGATTAGCAAATATTTGTCTCCAGTTTCTAGCTATTTGTAGTACTTAGTATATTATCAGTCATTTGGTAACCATAACACAAGCATTCAATTGCTTGGCATGGGACTATTGGACGCTGTGAAATGTCCAAGGATAAGTATGAATAACACAATAGTTGAGTTTTACCTTTTGGTAAAGGTCTCATATCTACAGAGGCCACAGAGTCAACACGATCCGTAGCTCGGTTACTGGTGAGGCGCACCGGCGGCGCAGGAGGCTTATCTTCATCACTAGACATTGTGCCTCTCTAACCCGTCTTGAGCAGCAGAATATTCACACTATAAGAATAAAAATATTGAGAATAGAAACAGTGTATTCAACTACACAAGCTGCAATATTATCAACATCGTATTTATTCACCCACAAGGAGCCCTACTACCAATGAACAAGGAACTTCACGCAGAGCAAGTTACATTAAAAAACGAATATGTATCGGTAGCTTAGCATAACACGAACTTGGGGCGAGTGAACTGAAATAAAACATACAAGAAAACCACAATATTACTCATGGACGCGCCCCGCAAAGGTTTGCGATTGCGACAAAATGATACAGTCTGCTTGAAATGCGCTTATTTACCTGAATTTTGAATAATAGGGGTATGTAGGTCTACGGAGACATAGATCCGTATCACATTTCAATAAACAGCTGCAGCTACAGTAGCTTTCTAAAGTAGAAATTGTTATTTTATTAATTCACACACATGAAATAAAGCAATGATGACTAGAGCCGCCATTACGCCAATTTACAATAGTATAGTGTTAGTGTTGTGCAGGTGCAGCCCAGAACAGACAGATAACTTTCTTTAATTATTTCTCCGGCTATTGAACGAATCGATTGAAAATAATAATAATTAAATACCTATGTTATTTTGTGTCACAAACAATAGAGCATTAAAAAAGCACAATCATTACATTACAGGTTAAGCTTATTAACTAAGAGTTATAAAATGAAGTTTTAAATTAACTGAGACTGCTGTTGCTGTAAAATGTAATGGGATAGAACACGTTATTATTCATGTAGAATAGAATATTAGCTGTAGATTAAAATTATAAACTCTTGTTTGTAAACAATTTCAATAGCTTTTCAAGAAAACTGAAATCTAAAATCGAATAATCATTAACATCGGTAGATTACAGTACAGAATTACGTCACTAGCGACATGATGAATGTCAAAACTGACAAATTTGACAGCTGACGTTGATATTGTCAAAAGCTTAGAGAATATCAATTATGGTATGACCAGTTAAAGAAGCTTTACACCATTCACCACACCACTTTTGCAATTTTCGTTTCTAATTGTTTCTTCTTAATCGGGCCCATCGGCAACCTTAGGTTTTTTACAACAACAGAAGATTTTTTTTGTGTTTGTCTAATGTTTTGTGTTTATTCAAGAAAGTAAAAAATGCTATTTTAGACTGTTCGCAAATGTATCTAGCAGGGTTTTTCATCAGAATGGTCATACTGGCTACTTTGTTGTGAATTGGTGAATTGTGGATGTGGTGAATTGGTGGATATAATACATCGTATGTTTTTATTTTACAATTTACATTACAAATTATCGACTTTATTAGGTACTCAGTAAATGTTTGTGTTCCTAAATTGTGTAGTTCTGATTTTCTCAGGCCCGCCCGGCTACTCCGTCTGTACCTACTGTAGTCTTAAAATGAAACGGTAGACGTTTGCAACATGGACACTTCCCTTGGACATTCGGTAAGCATTATTTATCTTTTTTCAGGTCATTCGTTCGTCAGAAATAAGTTTAATTACAGCAATTACTACGTTAAGACCTGTGCTACTCTTAAGAACATCTAATTATGCTATGCTATGCTGATTATTTTGTTGATCCTTCTCTAACTAGCCAGCTCCTTAGAAATACCAATAAATAACGCCCAAATACTGAAAATGTTAGAAACGCTTATGGCGTTTGTCTATTCAAATCTGATAGTAAGTGCATCTGAAATATTAGTAAATTACCTACTTGAAATAAGTTCACTTCAGCAATTTTTTTTTTGAGTACTATCTGTATTCTATACCTTATGCCTGCAATACATGTTGGCCTAACCTACCTGATGCAAAGACAAGTGCTACCATACTCGTGAGTAGAGCTATGACAAATGAACTCTACAGGTTGGTGCTTGCCTGGACTCGGCCAGCTAGGCGAGTGAGAATGAGCTATTGCATGGCAAAGCAAATATGCTGTCCATACATTGGTATTGGCGTTCACTTGCCTAGAATGCAAAACTGAAAGTAACATAGAAATAAATAGGTTGAACTTATTTACAAGATATGAGAGGGTGAAAGTAACACAAAAAGAGGGGTGTTATAATAAGGTGACATGAATGAAATGATAAGTACCTACCTAAATCATAAGGTTTTCTAATAGTGTTGGGAGTTGCTTAAAATTTACGTTTTAAATCTTCTTTATTAATTTGACTGATTTGGATGAAAATTGGAACAGAACAGGTTTATATTAGATCGTGTAGGTGCTACAACCAAAACCACTGTACTTACATACTTACTTGGTTTTTTCATGATTTTTTTATATCAACATTGTTACAGAATCCTGATACAGGGGTTAAAAAGAGCCCATTTGATGATCTGAATAGAGAAGAATTGATTTCAAAATGTAAAGGTTTTCTTGCTATAGCTCAGAAAGCTAAAACTGCTAAAACAGGTACTAACGGTAATTTAAGTAAAGTTTTATTATGAACATTATTTTTTTACTTCAATACTATTACAATAAAAAAAATATTTCAGAATTACAAAATGAAATTGATGGTTACAAAATACAATTGGAGAAATGTGATTCTGAGAAAAAACAAAGCCAAGAAAATTATAAAATTCTTCAGGAGCTTGTAGAATCACTTACAGAGCAAAAACTACATATCATAACTGAAGTAGATACAGCTCAGGGTAAAATCAAAGCTCTGAATGCACAATGTAAGAATTATGAACAGGAAATCAATAAATATAAAGCTGATTTGATAATAAAAGACCAAAATGTCTATGATGTCTCACAAAAGCTATCAGACCTTGATAGTGAGCTGATATCATTTAAAAGACAAAACAAGAGACTTATGGAAGAGAATGAACAACTGATTAATCAACTGACAGAAATCGAATCCAGAACTGCAGAGTTCAATGATATTGGGCTGAAGCAGAGAGAACAATTACAGTTGCTGGAACAAAATGTTCTTACTGGTAAAAATATTTTACTTAATTTGATTAATTGTTATCACGACTAGCTAAGTTGTATAAATTATAATAAAATATATAAACCTTAGAATTAGCTATAGCAAGATCTCTGGTCATTTGTACTGAATGCAACTTCAGTCAATGAGCAGGTGTTTCTAATTCCTCTAGAATACCTGTAGATGGCGCTAATCGGTGCTTTAACCAAAATATTATCTTACTGATAGTTTTGTCTTCGGCGTCATAAGGTTTCTGGCCGAGTGGTTATGGCAGCCCGGCTAAATGGTGATCGCTTTTATCTCGCGGATTCGAATCCCGTCGAAGCCGTAAACTTTTAGTAAGATTTTTCATTTATAATGTATATTTTATTGTAGTGTGTGGTGTAACACTACAATAAAATATACATATAAACTATAGCTAAGTAGTCACTGTAAAAGAGCAACAAAGTTTTGTAAATTCAAAATTCAAATTGTTTATTTTTTTCTCTCACAAACATAAATAAAAATATATGATAATTTTAATAATTTAGTAACGGCGGATATTTCACATAGCATAATCCGCGCTAAAATAAACTAAACTGTGTGTTATGGATCCACATAAGTCGTAGAATAACAAATTGCTACATTATATTTGTAAATGTATTTATAAAATATATTTTTTGCAGATAAAGAATACAAAGCTAATATTGAGATATTACATAATAAAATAAAAGAACTAGATGATCAACTCAAATGCATTGAAAAAGAGAAGACCAAACAGAAAAGTGATTTTGAAAATAAAATTACTGATTTGAAACTTTTATGTGAGACAGAAAAGAATAAGAGAGAGAAAGTAAATGTCAAACTAAGAAGCTACAAAGACAAAATTTTAAAATGTGCTGCATGCATCAATCAACTTAAAAATTCAAGATACATACTTACAAACACAGTCAAAGAATACTCTGAAAACATTCCTAAATGGCAAGAGGATATAATAAAGGCATCCAAGGTTTTAGATGATCAAGTAAATGCCTTGAGAAGTGAAAATAGCTCTTTGAATGTAAAAGTTAAAGTATTAGAAGAGGAACTGAAACAAGCTATTCAAGCAAAAGAAGAAAATGTCCATTCCAGTGCTCAAATAGAGAAATTAAGTAATAAAAATGTTGAGTTAGAGTCACAAATTGTTAAATTACAGCAACAAATTAGCGACAGTTCAAGTCGTGAAGATAAGGCACAGAATGAACTAGATGAACTGAATACAAAATATGAAGTGCTGATAAAAACTGAATTGCCAAAGCACATAACAGAAAACAATTTATTGAAAGAACAAATAAATGACAACATGTTAAAATTAGACCAATCCACTAAAAAAATCAAAGAATTAAGTAAGACTTTGAAAGAACTTAACGTTGAAAAGAATAAACTGTCTAAATCATTACAAAGCAATGTTCAAAATAATGATTTTGTTGAAAGTTTAACCTTTCAAATTAAGGCATTAGAAAGTGAAAAATCCACTTTAGTCAAAGAAAAATTAAACGCCAGAGATAGCATTATAGAGTTAGAAAATAAAAATAAAGCACTGGAAGAGCAGGTTACTAACATGCAAACAGAAATTCAAACCATGAAAGCAGATATTCGAGCAACTGAAAAGAAAAAAAGCGCTTTAGAAAGCAAAAATAAAAATGAAAATGAAGGAGAAATCAATATGCTTAGGTGCAAAATAATGGAATTAGAGGAGCAGTACAATTTAATGAAAAAAGAATATGACGATCTGCAAGATATGAATAATCTTTTGAAGGAAGAAGTAGAAACAGTCAAATTTTTACTGGAGCAACCTAAAGATTCAGATTCAGATTTTAATGCATCTCTGCAAACAGACATTGTAAAACTTGAAAACAAATTAGCTGCATACAAGCAGGAAAATTCCTCTCTTCTGATTGAAATGAAAGAATCCCGAATTAAAATCAAAGAATATGATGCGCTTGTATCAGAATATGAAGATGCCAAGACGAAGCTTATGAGCTACAAGAATGAAAATTCTGAATTGCTTCACGAAATGAAAGAAATTAACCAAGTTTTAAAAGAACGTGGGGAATCTATATCTAAAAAGCAAAAAGCGATAGCTGAGATGGAGAGGCTCATCGAAACCTTAGAAAAAGATAGAACTCATTTAAATGAAGAAAATACTACTCTACATGAAAAAGTTGATGCCCTTGAAAAACAATTAATTAATGCTGAGAAAAAAACAAACGAGGAAAGTGGAGCTATGGACAAAGTTACGCTTGAAAGAGATAATACGAAAAAAGAATTAGCCGAGAATGAAAGTCTAATAGCGTTATTAAAAGATGAGATTGAGAAATTAAAACAAACTCCAGCAACTGGTAAGTTTACTTTAGTTTAGTTAGTCTTTAGAGTATTTCACTATTGACTACCTTTTTTAATGTATGCTATGTTCATAGTTACAGCAGATTTACCAAATGAAGATATGTCTACATCAACCATTTCCAAAGCTGAAGACTTATCTCGAATGAGAGACTTGGATGAAACATTTGAAGAAAAGTAAGCTCATTTTTGACATCTTATTAGTACCAGATGTTATTATAATTTAACTAATAAAATGTTTGGTGTATAGGTATACGAAATTAAGAATTTTCGCATTGAAACTCAAAAAGAAACTGAATGAAACAACAGCAGCACTTAAAAACACAGAACAAGACAAGACTAAACTTGAAAAAATGCTTAGTGATAATGAAAACAAATCTACGATATTGGTTAACCAAGCTACTAAATATGAAAGTGAAATTGGAGTCAATGAGCAGTTAGAAGTTACTGAACTTAAAAATAACGTTAAATCATTGACAGAAGCATCTGAAAAGATATCAAATGAGCTTGAAAAAGTTAAAGGTATAATGTTATTACTTAAACTTTTTTTTTTATTTAATAAATAACAATTTAACTAACTAATAGGAACAATATTTTCAGGTGAGTTGAACTCGAAGAATCTGGAATTGGCTTCAGAAATTGAAGCTCATAAAGCTACAAAAGAAAACTTGGAAAAAGCAAGGAAAGATGCTAAGAAGAAAAACGTGTTGAGTCTCGAAATAGAAGATTACGAAAGATCACTGAAAGAGCTAACAACCAAAATGGAGGAGAAAAAGAAAAAGATGGTGCAGGTACGAAAATAAATGTTTATACATAAGACAGTACATAATAATTTTGGTTCTGAATGGTTAACATTCTTATGTAGGTATTTACATATTTTTTTTCTTATATTAATTCTTATTAATTCTTCGTATTATCAAAGACGATTAATATCTAGAAGACGATTACGATAGATACGATTTTGTGTATGGCCTTTGTCTGTCTTCTAGATATTAATCGTCTTTGGTATTATGTTATGTTATGAGCCTGTAATGTCCCACTGCAGGGCAAAGGCCTCCCTTCCTTCTCTCCAGTCATCCCTGTTTTGGGCCACTGTGAACCAATCAATAATTTATAATCTTCTTATATTTATAAAATTATAAATAAATGTAATTATTCTTATATTAATTTAATTTCAGATGGAATCTACTATTGATACCCAAGAAGGAACAATAACAGCTATGAAGACTCAGATAAAACTGTTAGAAGAACAGATAAAATCAGAAGAAACTCAGAACAGATTAACGAAAGAAGAACTGCAACATGTTATAGAAGAAGGGAAAGACAAGGACAGCGTTATACAAGCCAAGAACAGTATTATATCAAAATTAGAGCAGGAGTTAGAAGATGAAAAAAGAAAGAATGAAGAAGCTGATTTAGAAATGACAGCTTTGATGAGCGACAAAGAGAAAGTCATCATGAGTTTAGGTGAAGACAAAGCTGAGTTGAATAATAAAGTGAAAAAGCTTGAGTTCAAATGTGCTGATCTAAACGAAAAGTTAAAGATTTTAGATATGGAATTGGCTGATATGAAAACTGAATATACTTCATACAAGGTAAAGTCGCGAACTGGTAAATTTTGTACATTAGGAAAAGACTGACGGTCAAGAAATCTAGGAAGTCATTGTCATGATATAGGTTTTATAGCGACAAGTATTAAAGCTTAAATAAATTGTAAGCTTAAAATGAATATTGTAAATTCACTAAACATTATTATGACTAATCGTTAAGACGGCAATGTACAGATTGGTAATATTTACTGAATAGGTATGCACTTAAACGTTATAGCCTTCTATGTTAGGTTTATGTAATCTTGACATGTATTCGTGTCATTGTATGGAGCTTGTGATTATTACACGTTAATAATTAACGAATTACTTACCAAGCCACTTACAATAATTATTATTCATCTGTACCAATTGATGTTAAGAACGTGCCTCCGACTACCATTCTATAGTAAAGATTTTGAATATCTTAACATCATAGACAGTGTTTACAGCTCTAGGAATAAAGTGGGTATTTTTCGTTTTATAAACTCAAGTCATCTAACATACGATCCTCAGCGTAAAATATAATTTATATTTTGGGAATATAGCATTTGAATAGGGAGATCAACTTGTACTTGTATATTGACTAGCAACCAACTGCCGTAAAAGTCTACCCACAAATAAAATAATGAACACATGTCATATACATATGGAAGTTGCACTATTTCATAGACTGATAATGATAACTCAGCTCCCATGGTTTCTCATAAAACTTCATACTCATAAGCATAAGTTATGATGGACATATTTCCTTCATTTTTATGGAAGCCTTTAGTAAAACGATCTATGGCTTATCTGGATATTTCCTTAGGTGAGGGCTCAAGCAGTACTTCGTCAGAACCAGACAGTAGACCATAGTCAAGAGGAACAGCTGAAGGAAGAAGCGGCCGCGTTAAGAACTCAGATAGAGTCACTCACATCGAAGCTATCTACTGCACAGTGAGTTTCATTCATGCACTTGTCCACGCTTTTATGTTCTATGGACTATAAAGTTTAGTTTATCTGCACTGCTAACAATTGTGTATACCTCGGACTATCCTCTTATACATCTTCAAAGGATCGTAAATGATACATTTGTCAGATGATTCAGTCGTGATCATGTTTCGTGTCGATATGCAATAGACTAAAATAGTTTAGCAACTACCACAGCATCTGTTGTTGTCTGACCACGCTGCCGATTCGTTCTTCCAATGAAGTAATTTTCATAGAAATATACCAATATTTTATAATTCACTTGATGCTGTGAAACTCTGTGTTAATACAGTTATTGGGTTGGATTTTAGAGAACAATGTACAGAGCAAACTACAGAAGCAGAGAATGCTCGAAGACGTGCTTCAGAAGCTTCGAGCGAAGCGAGCCGCGCTCAACAACGCACGGCGCGCCTGCACGCTGACCTTACCCGGTTGTCACAACAACTAGAAACGGAGAGAACGCAACATAAACTACAAGTAGGTATAATGACAATAACAAGACAATGTGAATTATTCGAATATCTTGAAAAATCACAAAGTTATTCAACTTTTACAGCAGCTCAAAAATTAATGCATCATGATACCTCAAGTTCAACGTGTGACGTTAGTGTGTAGACCACCACAGATTCGTTTAAAGTTACTATGCTGGATCGCCATCTCTGCAAATTATATTTATTTTTCTTTCTTATAATTATTTTCTTTTTTCTTCAAGGTCTCTACGCTGACCCAGTGCTACAAAACGCAGATCAGTGACCTTGAGACTAAACTTCAGAGAGAGACAGAGTTATTGAAGAAGCAGCTCGTTGCGGCTATAGAAAGCGCTAAGATCAGGGCTGCAGTGGACGACTCAAATCAAAATCCATACATGCTGCCTATCATACCGAAAGACGACAGTGATGGCGAGATGGACATCAATGTTTCTATGATACCTAGAGAAGAAGGAGAGGTTAGTAAAAAAAAACCTTTTTTAAAACAAGAGGTAGGTACAAACATTGAAAGTCGTTGACATCTGCAGAAGTATAAAAGTGTGTCATCAATCCCCTTCTCCAAGAAAATAAAAAGTTGTATAACATCAATGACTGAAAATAAGAGAATACAACATGATAAACGAATTCGAATTCTCATAATAAATTCTTCAGGCACTCAGTTTATAGTGCACGTTTTAAAACGCCTTTCTATGGCCGACAAAGTGGAAGAATAAAATCCAAAAATAATAAGAGTCTCCCCTATACTTGAAGTGGGGGTGATTTTCTTTGTCTTCTTCGTGATGTGGGGTTTCGTTGGGTACGAATTACGTCTCAAAAATATTACAGGTTTACTGAGATCATTTTTCAAATTAAATATCCTGTGATCTGTTTAGCTTTATAGTGCTAATTTATTAGTGTCATTCCCTCCTGCCAACGAAACCAATGTGAAAAAATCGTAGTAGTGCATTGAACTAAGTAATTTAAAAATAATTATTAAGGATTAATTTAAGAAACTATCACAGCCAAGTACACAGGCTTTACAGGTTGACGAATAATAAATAGTGGATCAACTGAATAAAATTTTTAATTTCAATTATCTTGACTGTATAGGTACATACAAATTACGAGTACTATGTGACTTGGTTGTTATTATTTTATTTTATTTGAACATATAAGGTAAAAATAAAGATAGATAGTTTCTTGTTATGACGCTATGATATTCAATAGTACTCAGTTTCTCACATAATTAAAAGTTATCTATTGTTCTAAGTGAGTTATTATATTCATTAATTACTTGTAATTGTAACTGCTACGTTCCAGCTGAATCAACACCATGATATCAATGTACTTAATGCAAATAATTACCACGTAGCGTACATACGTAGGACGATTTTATTTGTTGAATAACTTATTTATTATTTTATTAACTGTGTTTATATTTTTTTGTCAATTGTACAAGTTTTTTACTAATATCTCAAATGTACAGACATCGCCGTGTTACAATTTTATTATAATATGTAGAGATTGGATTTTACTTACTAATATTTACATAGTTTGGCAGTATTGACAAAGTGCAATAGTGCCTCGACTTTTTCTCTGAGTTTTTCTGTATGTTATCATTTTCGTTGCACTGCCTACAAATTAAAAAAAATATAAACACGAGAAATGTTTACGAAATTAATATCAAGAATTTATTCGAATGTCGAACTAACCACTACAGATTATTATTCTAACTTTAAACAAATCCTTCTTGGCGCGCGCGTGAAAATGAAGTTCGTAAAAAGTTTTCATGTTTTTCTTTTTTTTTATTTGTAGGCAGTGCAAAGAAAATGATAACATACAGCCTAAACCAGAATAAAATCTCATTCCATCTAAACTTTTTTGAAACCAACCTCGATCAAGCACCACTACATTGGGTTGAATTCCAAATTCAAATCACTTTATTCTCTAGCTAGGGGAAGAAAGGTAGGTATTCCCATTCCATACCAAAGAGCTCATACAACATTATGTGCCTGCTAGACCAAAGAGCTGTAATGACTTACTTAGGAAAGGTTTGCATGACACATAATATGCCATTGACGAGCAGGTAGTATAAAAAATAATTTTTATCACGGCTCGGAGATATCGTGATCATTATTTCATTTGATTTTGACACAGGGTTCAGAATCAGCGCCGTCGCCGCCACCATCAAAGTCGTACATGACTAGTGCGGGCAGCGGCCGCTCTCCAGTCCCTCTCGAAAGGCTGTTAGAAGAAGGAGTTCCGGAAGATGAAGCACTTGACACATCTTCACTATCACTCACCTCGGACCAGGAGATATCGGAGTTGAAGCGGAGACTCACTGCTCAACAGCAAAGGTATACTGACCTTGTTTATATGGGATTTTCATTACGTTTTCGCAGAGTTTTTTTGTCATTGACATGTTTAGGATAATTAAAATTGATAGATGTTATAGCTACTTTTCTGTTATGAAAAACAGGTTAAATAAATCCATAAGCCAAGAAACAAAAGTACGAATAAACATAAAAAAATAGTTATCATCTGGATGGTTCATAACTATTGGTGGATCTGACTGGTGCAAATGTTGTTGAGTTCTAGATTGTATTTTAATTGTTTGTGGCAGGCAACGTTTGACTAATCCGCTACTATTATACTACGTTTTTTATCGGTTATCACTTTGAAACATTAATTCACAGTTTGGTAATTAAATTCGAATGTAACCAAGGACGGTGTACATCTGATCAGATCTTCAGATTCCTTGTCTTCTACTGGGACAATCACGAGTCTAATTAGAATCTTATACAGGGTGAAACACGTGACCGTGTTACTGTCGGAATCAGAGCGGGAGTGCGCGCGCATGGCGCAACTCAGTGAGCTGCTGAAGGCGGAGCTGAGGCGAGTGCGAGGCACTTCCCACAACGCACACAACGCGGAGTACATGAAGAACGTTACCTTGAAGGTAAGAATAGTAATCAAAGCGAGATAGGCCTTCAGGCGGCCAGAAAACTCCAGCCAATGTTTAGTTCTGTACTGTGGCACTTGTGGTCAAAAAATAAAACAACAGAACAAAATAAGTACCTATTCAGTTTCTTACACATAGGTACCTACACAATAATCCTCTAATCTTTTAAATTGTAGATTTGTACTAACAAGAAGCTTAAAAGATTACAGGATTAGCAATATTATTTCTAATACCAATATTACCTCAGCATTTGACCTAGGTAGGTACATCATATCTCTTATAAAAATCAATGAATATTTTATAAATAACGCAAACGAATTGAAAACATTTTCACACACATTTTTTGGTGCAAAGGGTAAAATTTGCATTATTATTTAAAGGGGGAAACCGGAATAAGTCCAATTTTCCCCAAGACAACTCGTTACAGTTTAAATAAAAACAAATGATAACGTAAAGCTGACTGTGAAACCGCGATACGTAAAGTATACTTTAAAAAGTTGGACCTGAACATACAAAGCTAGGTATTTATATTTATAGCATATTATAATAATTATACTACTCAAATAAGTGGCGTGGTTGTGCAGATTGGGAGTTGGGTAAATTAAATGTCTTCTTGACAGCCATTGTTTTAATCTTCCAGTAATTTATAATAGTCATAAAACCAAGACTTTGTATCACATAGATCAGACTGGCTATTAACATCTCAGTGATGAGATTTGATTCAGACAGTAAATAGTGATTTGTCGCAAAGCGTGGTGCGCTGGCGGCCATCGTTCAAGAAGTCCCCTGATGACATCGGCTGCCCCGCTTCCGTCGGCACGACACCCCGCTAGAGTAACCTTCACATCTGGTTGCTCTTGCCCATATACTTATTCTTGTCTCGATGCTTCGACTTCCTTGTAGACAGGACAATCTATGCCTTTGACATTGACAAAAATAATTACATTTATAGATAGACATCCAAACCCGGAACAAATATCTGTAAAACATACAAACACTTGTCCCGCATCGGATATCGATCCCGGCAACCTGCCGGGTCCCTGGGGCCTTCACCCATTGCGCCACAGAGGTCGTCAGTGAGGAATACAATAATAATGAGGAATTATGTGAATTTTTTTTTTTTTACACAGTTTCTCACGTTGCCGCCGGGAGACGAGCGCGGGAGACTTGTGCCGGTGCTGCAGAAGATACTAACCCTCACGAATGAAGAGACACAGAAGATACATTCGATCGCTAAAGGTAACATTTAATACTTTGTATGGGTTATGAAGATGTTTAGTTTGTTTGTTTTGATGTTGGTGTCTAGTTGACCGGCATCGGGTTTGGTAAAGTACAGTGCTAGCTTGTAAAGCTACTTTTTACGTAAACGAATCCGCGAATATTTTGTTAATATCCTGTTCGAGTAAATTGCTTCGTTTGCGTTGCCTTAATCACGCTCTTGGTAGTCTTTGTTGGATTTGAATGATTGAAAAAATTTAAATTAATTTATTTGTACAGTTTATAATAACCTACATAGGTATATTATTTTTATACATTTTATGTGTGCGCGTAAGTTCTTGAAAAACTCGTACACAAAGACCTACTTTCCTAGTTTTCTTTAAACTAAACTTAAACGTAATCACTCTTTGCATAAGATTTTGATTGCTTGTTTAAAAAGGTATAGTAAATTGCTTGCATTTATTGAGGATATTAAAAATATAATTATAAGTTACACAATTTATTAAGCTTCCGTGAAGTAATCAAAAATAGAAAGTGAGGTTTTGTTGTTATGACAAATTGTAATTAATTAATATACTAAAAACGTAGTAAACGTACTAAAGACTGCGTAAACTTTTCCTAAACTACTGAAAAAATTATTTTTCAATTTCTTTACATTCCTGCAGCTTCACTTGCGTGGTACTTACCCAGAGAAAAAGAAGCCTGTGTTATTCTAGGTCATAACTTTTGACCTAGAATAACACAGGAATAACTTTGAATAGGTATTCCAAGTTTCAGACAAATCTGTTCAGTAGTTTTTGTGTGAAAGAGTAACAAACATTTATCCATAGGTACATTCATAAAAATTTTTACGTTTATTAAATTACTGGGATAGTCGGATGTCACTCCCACAATTCAAATGGTATGCGTCAAACTAGCGCCGCCACCCATTTTATTTTATTATTACGTTAAACAAAAGAATTTAAAAAATTTGTTGAACAGTTTGTGGCACATATCATAGTCTTTTTTTATACCGCTGTAATAGTTTTATTTTGTATAGTTTAGAACTTTAGATAGAGTAGCGAAAACAGAGTTTTGTGACCACCAAGTGCAACTTCGCTACTCTTCCCACCTTAAGTCGCATACAACCACCTTAAAGTGTCACCTTAAGTTGTCAAAGAAAAAAATTCATGCACACGATTTCATAAAACGCAGTCTGATGTTTATAATGTTATCTATGTACCTAACTGTTATTTTATGTTTGTAAGTGTTTAAATAATAGTTTTTTTTCAGGCTTAGATCCTAATCCAAAGGGATGGGGCAGCTACTTACCCTGGCCAGGGGGAAGCAAGTAGGTAGATTAAATATTTCAATAAAAAAATTATGGCTAAGCAATAAGATTATTTTGTTACGTTTTAATTAGGCGTGGTGGCCCATTCATCCTAAAACGAAAAATAACTACTTTAAAACAAAATTGATTCTATTTGTGAAGTGAAGTTAAATATAAACATTCTCTATTGTTTTATTTCATTGTAAGCTGGAAGACTGGGACACTCTGTATTTAAATCAATAAAACTATGTAGTTAAAAAGTAGAAATAAACTAACAATATTATAAATAAAATGTATCTGTGATTACCGTTTTGACAAATTGTTTGAAATATATTAATATAGGTTAGCATTTAATGTTGGTTAATATGCTACACATAAATAATTATGCAGAAGAGATTAGATTTATGAAGATTGTAAACGATTTCTTTTTAAAATGTTATTATCGTGGTAATTAGATGACCTTGCTTATATTATAAGTATAGGTAAATCCTCGTTTGCATCAACTACTTAAAAATAAATAATAATAGATGGAATTTTCCAAATTCTGATTTTGCCGAAGTTAATACTCCATAAATGTATTATTACGTTATCGTTATAATACCTATGGTGTGTTAACTTCTACAAAATGTGGACAATTACCAAACTAAATATGTATTTGGACATACCTCTAAGTCCCCTAGACATCTTTATGATCTAGATTTTCTATAGACATCGTTATAGGCTCTAAAAAAGCGTTAGAGATCTGAAAATATTTGTGTCTACCGCTCCCTGAGAATACAGTCGTGATAATATTTCTTTTCATTTACTTTACATGCTTGAAATTCTAAATAAAACAATATTTTAATGTTTTATACGTATATTTTTGTTGTCCAAGAGGCGCTAGCACAGAATATATAATAGTCCTAGTGATTATGATTTCCTATTTCTTGTATCGTACTAGAAAGTACCCAGACGGGTCTGGTAACAAATACAAAATGCAGGACTTACAGAAGTTAGTATGATTGATTTTGAAATTAAATTGAATGATTTATCTGAGAATCGAACTTGGACTTCATGCGTAAGCCAAGAACTGCGCTACGCCACAGTGGTCGTCGTGCTAATAAGTGCCATCTACACGATCTGATCAGTCTGGACTCGGAAGTTGATAACGAAATGATAATGAATAAATGATGCGTAAATAATGATGTAAGTGAGTACATATACATACATCCTTTTACATTGTTCATTTCTGTATGATAAAGTACCTGGCCTAGAAAAGAAAAAGTGTATCTTTATCTTTACTATAATAATATAATATTATAAGAGGTAAAGTAAGTTTGTTTGTTTGTATGTTTGGGGTAATCTCTGAAACTACTCATCCGATTTCAAAAATTCCTTTACCGATGTGTAGCATGGACTTTCCGAATGAACATAGACTAAGTATATTTTATCAAGGTAGGCACCACGCGAGCGAAGCCGAGTTAGTAATCTATAATTGTTTTCGTTTTTATCTTATTCATTTTTTAGCTCTATCTAGAGCTAAAAATAAATGTATACTAAGTCCAACGGTTTTCTTACTTTCAAATCTACTAGAAAAATGCAATTGATTCAACCTATTATCATGACTAAGAAGCAGTTTAATATTTATATTATTAGGCTAGAGAAATAACCAATTACAATTAAATTTGAAGGATACAATACACTCGATATACACACGACTTCTCCTACTCCATTGGTGACGCATCTGAACAAATAGACTGGTGGCACTATTAATAAGCGTAGCGAGATACCGATTTTTATTGTTTTTTATGCTATTATGACATGTATACGATTTTTTTTGGCATTTCAATTCACATTTATATTCGACGAAACTAGTTTTTTTAATTTATTTAAGTGTCACCTTTAACTATCTTCCTAAAAAGGTACATAAAACCAGTAATAAGTTTTTAGTATGGTGGTAATTATTATTGTTTATTATTTATTACGAAATTATAATAATGGAACCCAGTTTTGCGACAGTCTAATGGTAATTGAGCAGGCAATAGTGGCAATTCTGAGTGTCGCAAAAGCTAAACTAAGCTAACTAAAATTGTTGCCGTCCCTTTCATAGCGATGGGAATAAAAAGGATAACAATAATTTTAGTTAGGTTAGTTTAGCTTTTGCGACACTCCGAATTGCCCCCATAAATAAACTATTTAGGGTACCTTTAGGAAACTGGTACTTAATTATTCAATTAGCTACTTAATTATGTTTAAAGTGAAATTGTTGCTCACTCAAGTGTTCCATTAGGCCGGACCACGCTCGAGTTGCGATAAGATCTATGACGATTTGAACATTACATTTTATGACAGAGTCATACATTTCAATTTTAATAAATATGAGCGTGTGATAAATATGGATAAGTATGCCTCAGATTTAACTTTACTTATATTTAATTCTTACCATAAAAAAACATCTAAAATAATGTTTTGTGTTTTATTTTCAATTTTGACCACGATACACTCGTTTTGAGCCAAGCATACCTAGATAATATATTGTTTTTGAAAGTAAATAAAATAATAGTAGAAAAATATAGATATACCTACTTAGATATATAAATCTGTGGTAGAAAGTAATGAAATTGAATGCCTGATTCGTTCTGTTTATACAAGTCTACAAAATCTCAGTCTGTATTCACCAACTACACTCAACTTGCTCGCACGTCTATAATATGCCTTTTAGAGATGCCTGTCAATAATAGTCATTTATTTGGTAAACACCCTTTACACCTTAAGACACACCTAAGACATCCTTTATCGTATTTCTACTTAAGTCTAGATTATAATTATTATTGATTTGTACCTAATATGTATTAGGTTTATTGTCCTACATAACTATTTAATTTTGTTTAATAAATAAATATTTATCAAGTATGAAACTACTTTTCATTACTTACCTATTGCATTTATGTATGATAAGCCGAATGATTGCATAGTAGACAGCTAGCTGCACCCGGCATACGTTGCTATGCCACGTAATGAAACCCAAGATATCATAGTCAGAAACATTTAATTGCAAAACTGTAGGTATGTACGGAGTATCTACCTACAAGGGAAGGTCTTAGTTTAAATTGGTACAAGTTGTGAAGTAGGTATTTATTGCTTTGACTGGAAATCAGGATTACCTAAGACCTAAAATAAAAAGCAACTAACATCTAGCTAGAGCAACTTTTGGCGCTGACTGAATAACTCCAGAGAGAATCATCAACGTTACTTTAACTCAATTCAAACAGTTGATTTGGTATAGCTATTGTTATTTAAAATAGTCGAAATAAAATAACTAACCGGTTCAAGTTAAAAAAAAACTTCTCAAAATAGCCAAAAACCCTTTTTTTTTTGCTCAAAAAGCTCAAAAATCTGCTCTTTTCTTTGAATCTAGGAGGTCTAACGCGAAGAAGACTGGCATGAATCACAGTTTGAAAACTTTAAAACAAAAAAGAAAGTAAAAACATCCGTTTGCCATTGTGTATCATTTGAGTGTCTAATTGAGTGCAGATGCATAAAATTTAACTTACAGAGGTAAAAATGAATTGATATTTTATAAATAAACAATTTAAATTCTTCATAGTTACTTCAACAATCAAAAAAACTTATAATTACTCATGAAACATAAAAGAAATAGCTTTGACATTATTGATTGCATTTTCTGGGCAAGCCGCTCACGGCGCATGTGCGAAGAAAATCTACTTGGAAAATTCGTGTCTGCGGTGCGGCCGGAAAGGTGAGTTTTTCATGCATATAGTGAAAAAATTACGCCTGTTTCTTCAAAATTGTACTCTTTGTCCTATTACAATACTTTCGTCCAATTTAATGTGATTTCAAAAGTTGTAAAAAACCTACAAAATAATAAACATAACCAATTGAGATTCACCCTCAAAGAAAGCTGAGATAAAACCGGCTCAGATAATTTTGTAATTACGCAATTTGTTTTCGTAATTGTTTAACTAGTCCTCTAAAGCTTAATAAGCTTAAACTTGTTTCAAACTAAGTAATTCCATCAATATCAAGTTCAGATATTTAAGCTCTGCAGTTCCTGATTGCCTGCATAGAACATGCTTAGATCATTTTAGTGCACTACCTACGCTAACCAAGAGAAAAGTTTGGCTCGTAAAGCAAAGCTGAGATAAATTAATTATTATGTATTTATTGTATTTTCTCAATATTGTCAATTTTTGTAATGACATGACTTTTGTCGAGGACAAAAGTCATGTCATTACAAAAATTGACAATGTCTTTTGTTTATAAAAGTCACCATGACGATTAACCGATTACTAAAGCCTCGCGGTTCCTGGTGAGGTCTCGTACGTAGCGCTTAAAATGCTCTGGTCTCACTTATAAATGCTATTTTATAATAACTAGGTAGATAAGTAAGTATGTGAAATGTCACTTGTACATGTTTAGCACTTACCTGCACATTGTACCTACATTAGGTACCTAAGTACTAAAATAAATGTACCTAACCAGTGGATGCTGTAGTAGGTAATGCATGCACAAAATGGACGCTGAAAGAAGCCCATGTGTGTCTGAACTTCTGAAGAGCCGGCACGTTGTGCGACATGCGATTATTCTAATTCTGAAACATAGTTCGCTATGTTATCTACTTAGTGTTAGTAGGTACGTACGGTTGTATAGATCACATCTTCTTTATTTAGATCGAATGCACGCACTAACCCTTTGTTTTGTATTAAAGATTTCACTGCAGTTGCTTTGTAAGTGCGTGTGTTACAGTGATGATACAGTTGTTTTCTGTGGTGTTAGAGATTTCTTATTGTCCAAGCTGTCTACTAAACATTTAAGTGGTGGGTAGGTTAAGGTTCTAAGCAAGGAACGTAAATTCCGTATCGTTAGCCTGGTTATCTATCCGCCGATCAATAAACCTGTGCACTTTCGACCTATGGTGGCATTTCAAAATGCAATTCTAATCACAATCAGTTTTGCGTAAGATCTTAAGTTTGTAGTTACACTCGAGTTTCGTAATGTCTCTTTCTTGAGATCTTAATATAATAAAATACCTACTCCAACTATAAATTGATGTTAATCTTCTCAAAACAAAACATTTAAAATCTTTAAAGTCAGGGGTAGTTAATCATGTTCCTAAAATTGGTGATTGATGACGTATCGTATACTTAGATATCGGTCGGTAGGTTCTTATCTAATATTTGTATGGCGGAAACATTCTTAGTAGGTAGGAGCAAGTAGTCTATATTTGGAAAGGCAGGCCCGCTCTGTATCGATGTCCCGGACCCTATGCGATGCGCACGCTCGGGAGAGCGTTCTTTTGGAAATATTCGAGCCCATTTCAGTCGTAAATTATATTTAGGTGCATGAAGTATCCTGTAAACTTGAAAAGCAAGGGTGCTTATTGTGTTAATATTTGTTTTAGTTACCTCATGTACGTACCTACCTGTCGAAAACTATTGCGGTTTAAATTACTTACGCAATCAGTTTTAGAACACATTATTTGTAGTGTTTTCAATTATTACCTATAAACAATTATTCATTGCGCAAGATACAATAGTGTGAAAGACGTTGTGAAGTTTCTAAAAAGCTAATTTAAGGTCGATGTTTTTTAAACTTAAAGAATAAATAGTTTTTCGTATATTTTCTTTTAGACTTGGTTGAACATCGCATTCCTTCGTATTTCGTTACAAGATGGGTAAAGAAAAGACTCACATCAACATTGTGGTGATCGGGCACGTGGACTCTGGCAAGTCCACCACCACCGGTCACTTGATCTACAAATGTGGCGGCATCGACAAACGAACCATCGAGAAGTTTGAGAAAGAAGCTCAGGAGATGGGCAAAGGATCTTTCAAATATGCTTGGGTAAGTTAATTCATCCGTTTTCATTTCAATCAAATTTTTGTACCTACATAATAGGCTCTTACTGGTAGTAGAGTTTTCATGAACCATGATATATAAAGAATTTTTTTTTCTTTTTAGGTCCTTGACAAATTAAAAGCAGAACGTGAGCGTGGTATAACGATAGACATCGCTTTGTGGAAATTTGAAACTGCGAAATACTATGTCACCATTATCGATGCTCCTGGACACAGAGACTTCATCAAGAACATGATTACAGGAACCTCTCAGGTAGGTAATCCGTTTTTTCTGTTTTAACTTATTATAATCTATTAACAATCTAAAATCTTAAAAACAGGATCAAGACGAACTAGAAGCACAATAACATTAACATCCTCTTACCAGATGGCCTTTAACGTAATTTGACCTTTTATTAGTAAGTGACCTTGCTCTTTCGCATTTGAGATAATATTCATTTATGAGTGTCTATTGTATACCTAATGTATTGGCGATATCTGACGGTTAATTTCGGCACTAATATGCATACCTAGAAGAACTATTTCTTTGTCTTTAGGTACTTACCTACCTGTACTAAAAAAATTTCCATGGAAGAAAAGCGAAATAATATTTTCATCTAAGTTTGGCAAAGACACTTTTTTACTAGGTAGAGTCTTAAACTATGCTGGGGCCCATATGGAAAAAATACGAAGTACTTACCTAAATTATTGTAATTAAATTACATAATATTTGGCTTTTTCATACAGGTTAATAACTTTCAAAAGTGTACGTCTATATTTTGTGTGTGTGTGCCCGACAAAAATGTTTTCAGAATAAATTTGTAAGAGAACATGTACGGGGCTCCCTGAGGATAGCACACGGGGCTCTGGGCACGGGCCCCGTGTGCTCTTATGGTAAAGACGGCATTGGGTAGAGGCGTAGAACCAGAGCCACAGTAAACTCAATAGTAAAACATGGGCATGGTTCTGATAATAATGATTGCAGGCCGACTGCGCTGTGTTGATC
This sequence comes from Xanthorhoe designata, assembly GCA_963582015.1. NCBI lineage: Eukaryota > Metazoa > Arthropoda > Insecta > Lepidoptera > Geometridae > Xanthorhoe > Xanthorhoe designata. Next base: position 8,507,991 of record OY757033.1, read on the forward strand.
GTGGCTGCCGGCACCGGGGAGTTCGAAGCCGGCATCAGCAAGAATGGACAGACGCGGGAACACGCTCTACTCGCCTTCACGCTCGGAGTGAAACAGCTCGTGGTAGGAGTCAACAAAATGGACTCTACAGAGCCACCCTACCACGAAGCACGCTTCGAGGAGATCAAGAAAGAAGTCTCTTCTTATATCAAGAAAATTGGTAAGCTGACTCTAATCTCTAATATTCTGAGGAGATCTTCATAAGGGTCTTTTGCGGGCACCACACATTGGAGGGTTGGAACGTAGGTACGTTTGTTCCAACTATGTGGGGATCGATCTTGGACGGTTATTAGACACAAACGGAGCATTTGCCATTGCCATTGCCTTTCTATTCGTAGCCAATGTAGCTTGGTTCCAAGTTGAAGTCAATGTTTGGTGCCCGCATAAAAGGTGCAAAATCAATGAGTGGTAGATATTCGATCTCTCAGATCTTTCATATTCAAGATGTGAATACAGTCTGGAGTCAAAAGGTAAAGTTGTAGATATGCGAAATGCTTTTACCGTTGTTGCCGCAATCTCAGTTTTGCAACAACTTATCTACGTTCAGGTCGGAGCTGCAACCGCACATAATTAGACCTACTAATTATTTTTACTACGATTACGATAGAGCTTACCAAATTCTAAAGTAGGTTATGTACTGACAAATTTAATAAAGTAATAATACTGCTTGAAATTTGACCTTGAAAATTTCGAATCAATAGCAATGTGAATGTCGTGCAGGCTACAACCCGGCGACGGTCGCGTTCGTGCCGATCTCGGGCTGGCACGGCGATAACATGCTGGAGCCGTCGGACAAGATGCCCTGGTTCAAGGGGTGGACCATCGAGCGCAAGGATGGCAAGACTGAGGGCAAGTGCCTCATTGAGGTGAGATCCCGATGTTGTAGGTATGTTAATAAATAAATATCCTTGAACATTGTAGCGTCATCTAGTCCCAAGCTAAGCAATTATAAGCTTGTGTTATGGTAACCAGATGAGTGATAGGTATAGGTACTACCACAGGTACTACATAGGTACTTAGATATATTTTTTTTTGTAAATACATACTTTTTATGCTTACTTACATAGTAGGTAAACACCCCAGACTCGAGACAAATATTTGCAGATCATACAAACATAATGTCCCGCGGCGGGAATCGAACCCGCAACCTCTGCGTCTCAGGCGGGCTTTCACCCACTGCGCCACAGAGGTCTTCATTATATCTAAGGTATACCTACCTAGCAAAATTAAAAGAGACATCTCCTGCAATCTCCAGGTGCATTTCTGTTCATAACTCCGAAGATATTGTCAGATCCTAAATTTTTTATGCTAACCGATTGTTCTGTCTATACTTAATATATTTATTTTATATATTTTTTTTTTTTATTTAAGTACCTAAGTAAGTATATATATTTTTTATATTTTATATTTATTTTATAATATGCATATTTGTATTACTCCCGAGGTAGTCCCATAAAAAAATTAGGATCTGACGAGGATCTTCGGAGCTATGAAAAAGATATAAGTAAGTAGGTACACCTGGAGCGTGCAGTAATTTCTCTCTTACGAAATTGAAATCAGCGGGGGTATTGCCTAACTTGTTGCAAAACAAAATTGATCGCTATCACAAAAAAACTATAATCTGCGAAAACAATATTTTTCATTGAAGGCTAGCACCATCGAGATTTTTACGAATTATCTATCCATATTCAAGGTTTCACTTAGTAGAGAGCAGGCGAGTAGTCTATATGTACCTAGTCGAAGTTTTTCATAACTACATTCTGTCTGATCGTTAAATTAATATCCAACATGCCTAATTTTAAACCAATCGACAAACATAATAATAGCAAGACTTGTCTAAACAAGGTTTTGGCTGGTAGGTACACTAAAGTAAAATCTATTATCGTATTTCTCCGCTCATTTGGAGAGAATGTGTTATGTTAGCACACAGTTCAAGGTTGAGCGTGAAAACAAGCAGCACCTAGAACGAGTTTTAATTTGCAAGTTATATTTATAAGTTCGTAGGTAAACGAGTTTGTTTCCTGATTTTTTCTTTGGTAGAGCACATAGAATGCCAGCAGTAAAATTAAATCGATTATATCTATAGGTAGGTACCTAACTAAGTCACACTTATATTATAAAGGTAAAAGTTTGTGTGTGTTTGTTACAAACAGCTGGACGGATTTGAATGAAATTTGGAACCAGGATTGCTTATACCCCGGATTAAAAAATAGGCTACTTTTGATCCCGGATGAACCGTAGGGCGCAGCTAGTAATTCATAAATTATGATGTATGAGTATGAATGATACAATGACAATCCATTACTTATTTATAACTTTGTCAGAAAAACAGCTGTATCTTTTGGCAAAACTTAGACATGTAGATAGGTAGGTACCTCCTAGGCGTGGGACAAACAGAAAAGACGTAAGACGAAGACGGGGCGCGGACAGGGCGGAGACGTGACACGGACGCGACTTTTGAAATTATATAGAAGAGACGGGGCGCGGAGGCGACGCAGTGCGAGCGTGTGAGCGTGCGAGACCCGCCCGGCAGGCATGCCAGCCACCCCGCGCCCCGTCCTCGCCCCCGCCACGTCCGTGCCCCGTCTCTCCTGAGTGTTTTGAACAAAAGGCGCAGACGTAAAAGCGTTGCGCCCGCGCTCCGTCTCTTCTGTATGTTTTGCGTCGTGACGCTTCTATACATTTTGTATGAAAGGGACGCGGAAGAGACAAATGTCCGCGCCCCGTCTTCGTCTCACGTCTTTTCTGTGTGTCCCGCGCCCTAGGATGTAAGTGTTAAGTAATATAGGTACCTCCATAATATTCAAAAAGATAGCGAAATGCTGCTGCACTCTATTATGTGAAAAGGGCATGAAGATGATGATAGGTACTTTTTTAAATCCAAATCAACACTCTTAGCTCACTCTAGCATTTAAAACTGTCTAGAGGTACCTATCTGCCCTCTGTGTATACTACACCAGCTACACCTACACTATCGTGTTCAGTATAATACCCTCCACGCAAGTGGCCTTGTTGCGTGCACTCGGCTACGGGCTACGGGGCCCTCACTTTCGGGGAGCACCGTGTGGGTGGTAGCTCGGCCGGGAATAGGTTATTTATAACCATTAATCTTTATAGGCTTTGGAATGTCCGAAAATCTGATGGGATGCATTGTACCTATACCAATTATTATTATTAGCCCAGGACCAGTTGTCGTATCTTTTCATAATATTTGACTAGAAGTTATTTGTTAGGCCCTAGACGCGATACAGCCCCCGTCCCGGCCCACGGAGAAGCCCCTGCGCCTGCCTCTGCAGGACGTCTACAAGATAGGAGGCATCGGCACCGTGCCCGTCGGACGCGTCGAGACCGGCGTGCTGAAACCAGGTGAGATTACACAACCAGCTACCTAGGTAGTTGATTGGATAACTTGTCGCGAAACCGAAATTTGTCGCATCGCAACCGCGACATAACTGTTAAATTTGACAGAAAAACATTTCAAATCAAATACTGACAGTTTTGGTCCTGTTTTACTGTTGCAAAAAAATAACGAAAACCACCACGAAACATTGCAACTAAACTACTGCGAGTCAATGCCTATACCAAGTAGAAAAACTGGAATCCAAGGAACACGTAGTGCCCCCAAAATAATCATGCAAATGGTAGTTTACCTACTTGTATAATTACTTACTTACCTACTTGTTGGATAAGATAATGCATCTTCATTTCATGATTGCCATCTAGTTCTACGAAATTTGTTTTTTCATCCGATTGTTATCGTTTGTAACTACCTACTTACGTCATTAATAATTACCGGTGATTCCCAGAATTATTTATTATTTATCTGTTGTCTGCGACATCATAGCTCCGAATGAACCTATTTATACCTAAGTGGTTTTCTTTGTTTGAATTTCAAACAAGACACATTTCAAACTTTGAAATGTGTCTTAATCAAGAGTCTCCCTATATGTTTCATTTGTGTCGGAGGTTTCTGTAATGTTTTATTATGTTCCTACAGGCATGGTGGTGGTGTTCGCGCCGGCCGCCATCACCACCGAGGTGAAATCTGTGGAGATGCACCACGAGGCTCTGCAGGAGGCAATGCCGGGTGACAACGTTGGTTTCAACGTCAAGGTCTGTCACTCTAACCGAGCCCTTTGTTCATAAAGAATTAATTAATAGAGACTCAATTTAATAGAGATTTAAAGTGTTTTTTTCTTGCCAAGTACTCTTATCGCTTATACTACCTTACCTTACTTTACCTTTGTTTTATGATCCCATATTGGGAGTATCTGGACTTTTGGGGTATAATCGGTTCACTATTGACGGAGAAATCGGTGAATAGGTAGGTACATACTTAGATAAAATAGGTACCTACTTACCCTACATCCACTTTTTTGTCGATTAAAGAGTATTGAATCTTAGCTGGTTCTTTTCTTGATTTTGATTATATTCACTATAAACTGGTTTAATTTCTTCGCAGAACGTGTCTGTGAAAGAGTTGCGCCGCGGATACGTGGCTGGGGACTCGAAGAATGCTCCGCCAAAAGGCGCTTCTGAATTTATTGCTCAAGTAAGTGTCTCTACTAGTAGGTAGGTAGGTACCTACCTTTATTACCACAGAAGAAATAATACATACTTAAGTGTGTGCCATAACGCCGAGGAATGAGCGGGAGAGCGAATAATGTTTTTACTCGTGAGTGAGAAGCGCAGAACGATAGACACGCAACATAATTTATAGCGAAAAAACAGTTTTTATTTAATTACAAGTTAATTAAACAAGTAATCGAAAAATTAAAAAACCAGAACTAAATGAATACTTCTAGGCTATTTGTCAAAACATAAAACCAACAAAAATAGCGTTCTGTTCCTGAGATAAATAGCAAACTGTGTGAAAAACATGTATTTTTCAAAAAAATATATGATCGAGAAAACTTTTACCAATCGTGTTTCTAAAAAACCACAACGCAAGATAAAAGTTCAAAGTTTAATTTCTCCAAACATTATAAGGTGGTATCTTTCACGGATTTTGAGATCTAATACGATTCAAACCACATATTTGCTACCTACGGCCTCTTAATGAATGATACGCAGGATGTTCGTGGTACAAGAAAATAAAAATGGTGTTACGACATTACATTATGCATTTTAAAACAGGAAGGTAAGTAATCTGGTTTATAAATAGCAAAACCGGTAGATCTACCACTAGATTGCAAATCATGTTTTTCAACCAATGTCATTAGAAGGTGCTTTTGCAATCGAATTTATTTTTCCGGACTTTTGGAATGCACTAAGTACCTATACTTATTACTAATTTAGTTCATTACTTATGATAAAACTAACCACGTTAGTTTCGATTTCTAATTCAAAGATCAGCATAATTTTAAGTAAGTAAGTAAGTTCGTATGAGCAAGTGGCCAACTCTGGTGACGGAGTTTTTAGGCCGCCTAAAGGCCTCCGTCATGGCTTAACGACTTTGAATTTTTTTAATGACATTTAGATATTATTATTATTATTATTAAGTAATCAATGAGGCATAACACGTTTTCCGCATATTTTTATGGTTATTTGTATATTATCTGAACCCTGAATTTCCGGCTTTTGTTCGGTTTCGAAATAAAATGTTATCACAATCAAATAAGACCTTGAATACTTAATCGTATCAACCATATGGGATGATTTAAAATACCATTCCTACTAAATGCAGATACAAACCATTAGAAACTTTCTTACTAAGATAAATGTAGGTACTTAGTAGTTACAATAACATAACCGGATAATATATTATGTAGGTATAGTTACAATTACACTATCTAACCGGGCCAGAGGCTGGAATGGAAATGGAATGAAATGGAATCCCATCGATGGTGGCAAGAAATTTAGCTAGATTTTCTTGAAAGGCTGATGAATGAAAAATGAATAGTAGGTATGTTGAAAATATGAAAATTAATGAGAGTGATTGAGGCAAAAGATCGAAGCAAGTGGAAATTCGTGGTCTCTGCCTTCTCTTATGGGAAAGAGGCGTGAATGCATAACCTGGGACGTTGGAACAGGCATTAGAATCACCTAGCATGTAAAACGAAACTTAAGTGATCCTTGAGGTCCTACAAGAATAAAAGATTTTTCTTTCTTTCTCTTTCTTTCTTTCTGGTTTAAACCAGGATACTTATCGGCAGCGACAAGTCGCCGCGTCTAGTCGCCGAGGCTGTCGCTGACGCCTGTCGCCTAGTGTGCGCTGCCGTTTAATATGAAGTCTTGGTTTAATATGAAGCGGTGTTGTGTAGGTTATCGTGCTGAACCACCCGGGTCAGATCAGCAACGGCTACACTCCGGTGCTGGACTGCCACACGGCTCACATCGCCTGCAAGTTCGCTGAAATCAAGGAGAAGTGCGACCGCCGTACTGGTATGTCCTTTTGACCTATTTTATATATTGTTTAGCTTATATTGTTCTACTGCAGGGCAAAGGCATCTCCCCTTCCTACCAGTTTTTTCTGTCCTGGGCTGTCTGAAGGTGCACATCTAACTCGACCCGCAATCTCCGTAGTGGTCTTCCACGCGGACGTCTTGCTTTGGGCACCCATTCGGTTGTGGAATTAGCCCATTTTAATTTGAATGGGATTAGAATGAAATTTTCTATTAAAATTTAAATGCCAAACCTTTGAAAGGGTAATAGTAATATTAGTAATTTGGGCAACAGATGCTGCAATTATAGGCATTCTGTATATTATATCTCCCAATAAACATTTTTGACTATCAGAATGAATCACTTCATTTCTGCAGGAACATTTTTTATAGATTGTGTTTACTATTGCGTAGGCAAAACAACTGAGTTGGACCCGAAGTCCATAAAGTCTGGCGACGCGGCCATCGTGAACCTGGTGCCGACCAAGCCCCTCTGCGTCGAGTCGTTCTCCGAGTTCCCGCCGCTCGGCCGCTTCGCCGTGCGCGACATGCGCCAGACCGTCGCTGTCGGCGTCATCAAGGTACTGTAACACTATAGGTACCTACCAAAGACAATTTTATACACCTATACACCTATAAGTACCTACCTATACAAGTGTTTAAAATTGTCTTTGTAACTACTTACCAAACCTTCTCGATGCAATTTGTGTAAAAGTAGGTAAGTAATGTACTTTAGTCATTTTTATCCTGAACAATAATCCTACTGATTCGCATTAATAAAATAGCGAGCGTTTATTTTTTTAGTTTTTAGTTGGTTCGATTCCCAGGTGAGACAAGAAATATGGAGAAATTAAAAGTACTTTGAATGCAATTTTGTTTCTTTTTAAATTTTGTTTTTTATTAATGTAAGTATAAGTTAGCTTTATGCTTTAGATAGCCATAAAGTCACTGAAGGCATTTTATTGTTTCAGAGCGTCAACTTCAAAGAGGTGACTACCGGCAAGGTCACAAAGGCCGCCGAGAAGGCCCAGAAGAAGAAATAACCACGGGGCACCTCAAACAAAGCACGGTTGCCGTCAACCATCGTTAGCAAGGGCGCATTCTCTCTTCGCGAGCTGTTAGTTCCCGGCGATGGAGGCGGCGCACCGTCCCTTGATGCAAGTCTCCTCTTGACGTTGAACCGTAGTCGCGTACGAATACGAACCGTAGTACCCGTAGTATCTCCCTATAGTCGGAGCTTCTTCACAGGTCACATCACTCTCGTCCTTTACTTATGCATTTATCATAGTACGATTTTAAAGTTAGTTCGTTTTAGTTACGCATATGCCTTAAGTTTATATTTATGTGATTATTTTAGTCGTAAGTTATTCGTCAAGTTTGAGTTTCCTCATTTGAAAGCTCACTATGTTTTAATTTTTCACCGAAAAGAGTTTAGGAGGAAAGGAACGGAGTGGTTGTCGAATTTTTAAACCATTTTTCAAATGAATCTACTGTTGACTGTTAAAATAAGAATTGTATTGTATTGTGTACTCACTCTTAAAGCAATTAAGTATTTCCTACATAATGTGTGTGATCATAAAACGCAACATAAATTTGCGATGTGATGTAGGTACCCCGACTAAGAGTAAGCTAAGGTTTAAGTTTTTAGCATCTAAAATTTGTGGGATGGGTAGGTATACCTACGCATACCTACTAGGTATCATTTTAAAATATTTCACGACTTCCCACGTTAGTTGCTTATTAGAATGTTAATGGTTTAGGTATTGTAAAATTGTGGTAGGTAAACATCAGAGTGTAGAGAGGGATCTTGGTTGTAAACCGTATCGCATCCTTGTGTACCTAGATAGGAGAGTATGAGAAAAGCGTTGAAAACGTTTAAAAAATCTAAAACTTGTTAAAATTTGAAGCAGTATTTTATGTTCCTAGCTAATACGCGATTGTGGTAATGGTTTGAACATTTTAATCAGTCCATTATTTTTCTCATAAACTTGTATTCGAGAAACAGATAATCCTGATAATTCTTTGAAAAAAATTAACATTCATTTTAAGCTAAATAAAACTTTGTAATTTTTTCAATAATTTTGTAAAAACAGTCTCTTTTAAGTCCTTTAATAAATGAAGAAGTTCAGATACTTGTTTTATTTGATAGATAAAGCACAGATACAATAATGTTATAGTTAGGCTTAGGGCTAATTGTACCTATAAAGTAAATTTTTGGTATAGGTACAAAGAATTTAAGTAATAATACAAGTAATTTAGTGTAGGTACCTACAACAATTTACGTTCAAAAGAAATCCTGTTATACCTACATAATTATTAATGCCTGCAAACGAATGGACGTAATTTGAATTAGGCAATGACGTTTTACCCCTTTGGCGCGGGACACACAGAAAAGACGTAAGACGAAGACGGGGCGCAGACATGTGTCTCTTCCGCGTCCCTTTCATACAAAATGTATAGAAGCGTCACGACGCAAAACATACAGAAGAGACGGAGCGCGGGCGCGACGCTTTTACGTCTGCGCCTTTTGTTCAAAACACACAGGAGAGACGGGGCGCGGACGTGACGAGGGCGAGGACGGGGCGCGGGGGGTGGCATGCCTGCCGGGCGGGTCTCGCACGCTCGCACGCTCGCACTGCGTCGCGTCCGCGCCCCGTCTCTTCTATATAACTTCAAAAGTCGCATCCGTGTCACGTCTCCGCCCTGTCCGCGCCCCGTCTTCGTCTTACGTCTTTTCTGTGTCCCGCGCCTTTCAGGGGTAAAGTAAAACGTCATGGATGTATGTTTTAATCCTTCTTCTTAGTAAAACGTCATTTGAATTAGGAGGTAGGTGGTACATTAAGGGCGTGGCCAAACGAGGTTAGATAATATAACTGAACAGCACCCAGTAGCTAAATAAAAAACTTCCAAACAGTTCGACTATCGAACTACTGGTAGGACTGGATGGAATAAAGGAACTTTATCCACCTTTTTTAATTTATTATAAGAGTTATGTGTACCTACCTACTTAGTCTCATTAGTTAGGTACCTATACGTTAGTTACATTTTTAAATAATGTAACTACTTGGAATAAAAATGTCCAGCTGGTTACATCAATGTAACTAGGTACAATGTAACTAGGTGGAACGGACGTATCGTAGTGGACCACTGACCCACGGTACCACCGCCCATACCCCCCAGTGCAGTGCATTCGAAATTTCGAACGAAGGTAGCCACTTCGTTCATGCCCCAGTGGGTGGGTTGGGTACGGTGGGTTTATTTATTTTTCTTAGTAGGTACCTACAGTATCACGCACGACCCGCGACCCTTGCTCCCACTGGCTTCACCCACCGGTGGGTGTAGGGGTAATTCCTGTTTACCCGCCATTGATGGAGAGGTTAATGGGGTGGTTGGGAATATATAGTTTTTTCCCTTTCTTAAGAGGAAGAGGTTAGGTTAGGTTTACTTTTTTCGCCATGCATGCAACGCTCTGTCGCTCTCTCAAAGCTCGATAATATGGACGCCTTTAGACGATATCGGTATAAAGGAGAAGCGCTAAGGAGAGTGAACGCTATCGTAAGCCTTAATGTGAATTATCGATTGGTTGCTAATGGGTAAGGCCGCCAAAATTGTCAATTATATCACAAAAGTAACACAACAGGTTTTGTGTTACCGTTACACAAATGTAACCCAAAAGTAACACATATTTTGAGTAAAGGTGATTTCATAATGGTTAAATAAATAACCTAAAATAATGCAAGATAAACTTTTCTTTTTTACTGTACCCTTAGGCAGAAAAACACAAAAATACTGCCTATATTTTACTAAGGACAAAATAGCTTTTTAATTTTTCTCGATCTTTGTCGTTCTGGGACAGTTAACGGCATTAAAATAAAAATGTACAGTTACTAATGCACATAAATAGATTAATTATAATATTATTTCAATAGAAGAAAACAATTGGCCGCTGGATAACGTTAGTAAAACAAACTTAACTAATTTGATGCTCAAGAGCCTTTTGTAACAGTTTAACTGAACACTTGGAAGGTTTTCAATATTAAAATGTAAGTACTGCGTTTGTCATACCTACAAAATCACACATTACACATTACTTTCAAAAATCAGTCCAAATACCACTATGTTTGCGGCTTTATATATATACTGTGTTACGTAACACATACATTTGTGTTACAATAATAAAAAAGTGACATAAATGTAATACAAATGCAACACAAAAGCGAAATTTTTAAAACAATTATAGGTCATATCTCGGTTATTTATTATAATTAGGCCGTAATGGGCGATTTTAGGTATACTTTTGACCTCATTGCTAAATAATTTAATACAATAACATTCAAAAATCTGTTTCTTACCTCAAAAATCACAAATAAAACTTTTTTTATGAACACAACCGCAAAAAGTGACGCGCACTTTATGTTCCTTCACTGGCGAAATAAAAGAGCTGGATTTTTTTTTTCAATTGTTTGGATGACAGTGTTGCCGTATTAATATTGTGGTTTGCACTTTGGTAGTTTAAATAGTAGCTTTGGGATAAAAACGTGTCACACAAAAAAAAACGTAACACAAAAGCAAGAGACATTTTTTATTTAAATTATTAATAAAAAATGTTATTTTAAGGATTTTCGCAAAAATATTATTAATATAGCAGAGGTCTATCATCTATTTCTTCGACGGTATACCTATAATTCAGGTATACCTACTCAACAATTTATTGAATATTTTAACCATAAGAAACTGCAACAAAAAACGACAAAAAGTCACACAAAAAAATTGACAATTTTGGCGGCCTTACCCTAATATTAGCCTCCAATTGATGCATTATGATGATAAACTAGAAATCAAAATAAGTAGGTAGGTATACCTACTCTACCCAAATTAATATGTCCGTTTGGATATAGATAGATACTAGTTTGCGTGGTGCGCGTGCTGCAAGCAGCACGCGGTTTTCTTTTTCCATGTTTCTGACAGATGGTAATACCCTTCTAAAATTTTGAGAATCCATAGGAGATTAAAAATATTTAATAAACCGCTATGGGAAGCCCTAAATCAGTATGAAAACCCTTAAGGAGCCCTAAACCATTAAGAAAAAAAAAAAGAAAAACATTACTTAACCAAGTCGTCGGCCCTGAGTTACGCTCACCCACTCGACCTTCGTTACGCTACGGGGGTCGGCATTGTGATGTAGCTAGTGATGTAAACCTAAGACTCGGTACACGATACTCACGAAAAATTGATTCAATTTGTATGAGTATTTGATTGATTTGATTATATTGTAAAGTGCATTGGATTTAAGTTCTAATTGGAAAATTTAAATTAAACTTTAACACTGTATTTTCTTTTGATGATGATGAGCCAAAATCGTCAGATGAGCTATTTTCTTCTATAATTCGTTCGTTTTCTATAATATTATAAATATTGACGTCTCTGTCATAATTTTCCTTTATAATTTTTCATGTTTTTTCTACCACTTTTGTTTGCACAGTATTCTTAAGTGATTTTGGTACAAGCTTGTTTCAGCAAGTCATCATTTTAGTAGTGCAGAATGGCGGCTTTGTATTATAGCGTGCCGCGTATCCTTTGACTTATAGTATTTTATTTATTTATAAGTATTATTTTTATATTAGGTATAATACATTATAGTATTTTGTGTTATAAAAAAGACAAATGCAACATCCTAGTGAAAAATATTTCACAAATTAAAAAATACTCACGACACAATAATATGAAACTGGTGAGATTCAAACATGAATTGGTTACAACACTATTATTAAAAAAGACTGAGAATGTAACTGTTTTTGATACGTTTCGTAATAATTAGAAATTGCATGCTAAGTACTATACTTAAATATATTATACGTGAAAATATTACTCACAATATATTCTATCATGTTATTTATCGCACCACAAAAAGTTTGTATATTTGATGAACACTCTAGGACCTAGGCTAGGTAATGGATTATTATTAGTTGTTTCTTTCAGTTTCGTTCCAAGTTACATTCTATGTTCTTTCTCAAATGTCAAAACGGGCTTCTAATTTTATTTTAACTTTTTACAGGTAACTGGTATAGGTATATAGGTATAGGTAGGTATAGGTACTTAGGTATTTTTATAGGTACTTACCTACATACTTTAGTCATTTCATTTCTCATCAGGTTTTTTAGAAAAGGGGCATTATACGACTATTGTATTGCTCCAAAACACGCAGTACCTAAGAAAATCTTACTATAATGAACGAGCATCTCTATCTCTAGATACCTAGGTAGATACATTCTAATAAAACTGTAACACGCACGTCGATGTCTGTACCTACATAGGTAGTAGGTAGGGGAGAGGGGGGCACCTTCGAACACTTTTTAGGTTTTAAATTATATCTCTCTTATGGCGATATAAATCAAGATGTATTGTATTTTATAGATAAGTATGGGGTTTTTACTTAATAATAAAAATTATATTTACTTATTTTGACCCATAGAAATCCAACAATTTCCATTTTAAAAAAATTCTTTTTTGCACGGCACGCGGGGCACATTTGAAACCCCTAGGGGCAGTTTTGAAAACCGAGGATAAAATAAAATCCAAGTAACTTGAAATATAATAAACACTATATTTAAGTTAATTGCATTATACGTTATCATCGCGCATTGCACTCTTATTCCTACACTAATAATAGTTACAAAAATTAATAAAACTCGAAACAGTCTGGGGCAGTCTTGAACAAGATCAAATTTATTTATTATTATTCGTTATAACATAGAGCAAAATGAATATTGCAAAACAATCATATAAAATAATCTTTATGATACCAAATCTATAAAAATATAACAAAACAGTTTTAGAAACGTACTTTAAATGCTTTAACTATAAAATATAAAATAAAATAGCCTCAATGGCTTTCAAAACATTTTATTCAAAAGTGCCCCAGTATTTTATTTCAAATCTGCCCCAATACCATATTTCATAAATAATCATCTCTAGATAAAAAACTTGCTTGAGATCAAATTAATTTTCATTTGATATACACGGTCTATAATAATATAGGTATACAACACTATTAAATAATAACACATTGAAAAATATACCTACGTTGTCACTAATTTGCTTACAATTTTTTAAAATATTCTTTATCACTGACCATGTAACCAACCGTTGAATTATTTTCAAAATGACACTGTCTTTGACGTTAGTTGGTAACTGACAGATGTGAAGTTCGGTGTTAGGAGTATTTCTAAGATTTCGGAGGTTATGAAAGATAAAGGATGCATTCATAAAACCACTAATTCAAAACTGCCTCTGTGCCGGTGCCCCCCTCTCCCCTACCTAGGTACATAATGAGATATGAAAAACTATTACCTATGGGGGAGGGATATCTAGTTCATAATTATATCTTCGGAACCAGGTAGGTAATGAACAACTTTTTGATCTTTATTGCATTGTTAATATAGGTTAAGTTTAAATAAATAACTCTAGAACAATAAAAAATGGATCACTTCTTGATTGTATATAATATAACCACTACCTACTACTGATTATAGTTAAAATAAAATTAGAAGCCCGTTTTGACATTTGAGAAAGACCATAGAATGTAACTTGGAACGAAACTGAAAGAATTGAAACAACTAATAATAATCCATTACCTAGAGTGTTCATCAAATATACAAACTTTTTGTGGTGCGATAAATAACATGATAGAATATATTGTGACTATTATTTTCACGTATAATATAATTATAGTAGCATGCAATTTCAAATTATTACGAAACGTATCAAAAACAGTTACAGTCTCAGTCTTTTTTAATAATAGTGTTGTAACCAATTCATGTTTGAATCTCACCAGTTTCATATTATTTTGTCGTATTTTTTAATTTGTGAAATATTTTTCACTAGGATGTTGCATTTGTCTTTTTATAACACAAAATACTATAATGTATTATAATATAAAAATAATTCTTATAAATAAATAAAATACTATAAGTCAAAGGATACGCAGCACGCTATAATACAAAGCCGCCATTCTGCACAACTAAAATGATGACTTGCTGAAACAAGCTTGTACCAAAATCACTTAAGAATACTGTGCAAACAAAAGTGGTAGAAAAAACATGAAAAATTATAAAGGAAGATTATGACAGAAACGTCAGTATTTATAATATTATAGAAAACGAACGAATTATAGAAGAAAATAGCTCATCTGACGATTTTGGCTCATCATCATCAAAAGAAAATACAGTGTTAAAGTTTAATTTAAATTTTCTAATTAGAACTTAAATCCAATGCACTTTACAATATAATCAAATCAATCAAATACTCATACAAATTGAATAAATTTTTCGTGAGTATCGTGTACCGAGTCTTAGGTTTACATCACTAGCTACATCCCAATGACATATGTCCAAACGGACATATTATGATATTAATTTGGGTAGAGTATAGGTAGGTACAGTTAACACCTTTACAATCGTTACCTTAGTAAAAAACATGGTGTTTTGGCATTGAGATGTATTAAAGAGTCACAATCTAATAGCTGACAACACTAAAAAAATGTGCGAGCTTTAGTGTTCTACAATGACATTTGAAATTTGAATGTAGACGTTATGACGTTTTTTTTAATCTAAGAAGAATGCTTGTAATACATCCATGGTTTTAATGTTCAATGTCGCTTGGTACGCAAAAAAGAAAAACTCTGCGCACTACGTAGTGTGCGCAGAGTTTTGGCGTTTACATTTTATTTGTCTGATTGTGGCTCTTTAATACATCTCAATGTTTTTTGGTTAAATATATTTATTTGGTCATAAAAAAGCCGATTTTGTTTATTTATTAAAATAATATGATAAGCATTACCGTTCACAATGCAACTTTTTTTGAAGTAGGTAGGTCATTCACGGTAGGTATAAAAATAAAAATATAGGTAAATCTGTAACAAACTAGGTAGCAACCCTTAAATTATGTCGATGTCACTGTTCACATCAAGTGTCAAGTCAATCAAGTGTCATCTCAAATCTGTCAAATTGAAATGAAGTTTGTCGAACGAAGGGAGCGGGCGGGCGGACGGATCGCAGTTGATCGCACTAATTTGCTGTTTTTTACGTTTGCGATACCAAGCGAGCTGGTTTAATGATAACGAAACATGATGACGTGTGCCTTGCCGTAAGTGAAAGTAACAAATAGTGGAAGGAGCAGTACGCGTAGGCCTTCAATATCGGTTGAGTGTTCTGGTGACTGCAGTGTGTCGCGAGCCGTGGTTCCGTTCACTTGACTTTACATTACAGTCGGCCCCGCGGGTTTACCTATAACAATGTGTGGAATTTTCGCATACATCAACCATCTCACGCCTAAAACCCGGCGTGAAATTTTGGAATTGCTTATCACTGGAATGAAACGTATGGAATACCGTGGATACGATTCAGCCGGTATTGCCATTGACACCGCCGATCAGAAAGATATATCTGTGTTGAAACGAAGCGGAAAAGTAGCTGCGCTCGAGGAGCTACTTCAGGAGCGCAGCGGCGAGTTGTCCCTGGAGGAGTCCGTGGAGTCCCACTGCGGTATCGCGCACACGCGATGGGCCACGCACGGCGAGCCCAGCGCCCTCAACTCACACCCGCAGCGCTCCGGCGAAAACAACGCCTTTGTCGTCATCCACAACGGCATCATCACCAACTTCAAGGAAGTCAAAACTTTCCTAGAAAACAAAGGATACACTTTTGAATCCCAGACTGATACTGAAGCTATCGCAAAGTTGGTTGACCACATTTACCACCAACACAAGGATTACACCTTCCAGGAATTGGTTGAGCAGGTAATACAACAACTTGAAGGAGCTTTTTCTTTGTGCTTTAAGTCCCGTTACTTCCCCAATGAATGTGTGGCTACCAGGAGGGGTAGTCCTCTGCTAGTTGGAATCAAAACAAAGCATCGCCTTTCAAGTGACCATATTCCTATTATGTACACAAACAACAAGGCTACCAGAGGAGTGGTGCCCTCCGTACCACGGGTCAACAGTCATGCCCACTTTGAACCTGAGGAGGAAAGGGATGTTGAATATTTCTTTGCCTCTGATGCATCTGCAGTTATTGAACACACCAACAAAGTTCTTTACTTTGAAGATGATGATGTTGCTCACATAAAGGATGGAGTGCTAAGCATTCATCGACTGTCAGGTAGCAGCAGCGACAATCACCAGAGGGAAATTTTTACACTCAAGTTGGAACTCCAACAAATTATGAAGGGAAACTATGACTATTTTATGCAAAAAGAAATCTTTGAACAACCTGAATCCATTGTGAACACAATGAGAGGTCGTCTCAATTTTGCTGAAGGCACCGTTACTCTTGGTGGCATCAAAGATTACATTCCTGAAATCAAACGCTGCAGAAGGCTTATGCTAATTGGATGCGGCACCTCCTATCATAGTGCAGTAGCGACTCGCCAGCTACTAGAAGAGTTGACTGAGCTGCCTGTGATGGTGGAACTAGCATCAGACTTCTTAGACAGGACCACTCCAGTTTTCCGTGATGATGTGTGCTTCTTCATCTCACAATCAGGTGAAACTGCCGACACCATGATGGCTCTGCGTTACTGCAAGAGACACGGCGCCCTCATCGTCGGTATCACGAACACCGTCGGAAGCTCCATCTGTCGAGAGTCACACTGCGGAGTGCACATCAACGCCGGCCCTGAGATCGGTGTAGCTTCCACTAAAGCTTACACGTCACAGTTCATCTCTCTCGTCATGTTCGCTCTTGTGATCAGTGAAGACCGCATATCTTTGCTGAAACGTCGCTCCGACATTATCGCCGGCTTGCACGATTTGGATACGAAAGTACGTCAAGTTTTAGCTTTAGATTCAGAAATTAAAACTCTTGCTAAAGATCTATACCGCCAGCGTTCATTGCTGATCATGGGTCGCGGTTACAATTTCGCCACTTGCTTGGAAGGCGCCTTGAAAGTCAAAGAATTAACGTACATGCACAGTGAAGGTATAATGGCAGGAGAACTGAAACACGGTCCTTTGGCTTTGGTCGATAGTTCGATGCCAGTAATGATGATTGTGATGCGCGACCCCGTCTACACAAAATGTATGAACGCCCTGCAGCAAGTGACGGCACGTAAAGGTCGACCGATCGTAGTTTGCGAAGAAGGAGATGTAGAAACCATGGCTCTGGCTTCCCAGTACCTCCAGATCCCCAAAACTGTGGATTGCCTCCAGGGCATCCTCACGGTGATCCCCATGCAGCTACTCGCCTACCACATAGCCGTGCTGCGCGATTGTAACGTCGATTGCCCACGCAATCTCGCCAAATCAGTTACCACTGAGTAAAGTACGGCATGGAAGTGAAGCGTTACGCGCAATAATCTCATGTAAATAATTGATGTACTTACCTACTTATGTTACTCAAAATGTTACAGTCAAAGTGATGAATCTAGTCAAAGGCCGTGCGAATTGAGAATAGTGGAAAATATAAGATTGTAAGTGAATTGCGACGGCAAACTTGTTGCTTTTCACCCTAAAAGTAAAACTCATCTTCATGACTTACCTAACATAACATTGTTGTATCATCTTGATCTTCTGCTTTTAGACTTTCAGTCACTTATACCTTACAAACTAACGCTGGAAGTAAGTAAGTTCGTATGAGCAAGTGGCCAACTCTAGTGTAACTCTGGTAAAAGGCGGGACCGACAATTGAACGTGCCCTCCGAAGCACGGAAGTTATAGGAAAATATAATCGCTGTATAGGCCTAAGACAGTACCTATGAATCCAGCTGCATTTACTTACGAACCAACATTATTTCGGTTCATTTTAAACAGTTAAAAAATAACATAGACATTTATTCGCTAGCCAATTCATCACTTTGGTCATAACATAAATAAAGTAGGTAATATTTAATAGTACATACATACAATTAAATATTACCTATTTTATTTATAATGAGTAAGTAATAATTATGTAATATATTTAGGTACTTACACTAGCTATAGGTACTAAAGTCTAACTTATGGACCAGAAGATGTTCGAGTCAGGAAATTACACATTCATGATAAATGTCCTAAATTATATAGATCGCTAGTGAAAAGAAGCAAATTTATTGCAAAACACTGAATATCGAAATATTTAGAAGGACATCTCCAAGTTCGAACTCGTGTTTTTTAACTGATTAGTCCGCAAGACGAATTGGTCATACATAACTTCTGAAGTTTTGTACTAAAATGCTATGAATGTGATAAAAGTTTCAATTCTATGTTTAGACTTTTAGAGGTATCAAATTTTCTGCCTGTTATGTGTGTATTATATTTACAATACATAATATAATTTGAAAACTCACTATTTTCGGCAGTCAAATGAGAAAGTGAAAAAACAAGATTCGCAGTAGGTAATCGCTAAAATATATAACGTACGTAGCGTCATTGAAGTAGGTGCTATTACCAACTATTACTGCGTAGCGTTTTATTTATTTATTTGGTATATTTTCCAGCACATGAGATTTTTCATTATTTTATGCAAAATTTTACATGAATGAAGTATTCTATGGCTTCTATAGGGTGGTCGTAGAACTAATAATTTCTTTTAAAAACCTGAAACATTCCGATTTTATGGATAATTG
The DNA here is from genome assembly GCA_963582015.1 of Xanthorhoe designata. Taxonomy (NCBI): domain Eukaryota; kingdom Metazoa; phylum Arthropoda; class Insecta; order Lepidoptera; family Geometridae; genus Xanthorhoe; species Xanthorhoe designata. Next base: position 8,527,013 of record OY757033.1, read on the forward strand.
AAAAACCATTTTTGATTGTATGACATTCCTTAGCGTAGAGGATATTTTTGTATCCATACCCCCGGACATATTATAAAAACTTTATGATACATACATGCTTACCACCACAGAAACTGAACATTGATTTCGTGTTGCTTAATAAGGTTGGTCAAGAATCAAGATTTTCTTGTTACGATCTCAAGGTCATGCCTTTCGCTTTTGTGCGATCGATGAGCAAGATTTTAAATAGTTTATATGTCATACATCATAGTCAACTGTTAAAAGTTTGTTACAAAGTTATCTAAAACCATGAATTATTATTATATAGGTATTTACAGAATATCGAAATATAGCTTGTGCATTACAGTAGGTACCTACAGTACATTGCGTCGGTCGGGGCGTCTCGTCGTAGTTGTCGTGCGTGACTCATAAATTTTAAGAATTTTGTATGTGTAGTGTAGGTAACTATAAGACTTATCATCATCATCACATCACATTAATAAAATTGGTACTTACTTATAAGTTTATTTCTAAAGATGTAGGTTGGTACTTATAGTAACTTTAAATGTAAAATATATCAACACAGGCTGAGTTTTGATTGATAAAAACAAGGAGATGACCTTTTGAATTTCGACACGTTAGTTTTGCACGTTATAATTGTAATTAATAAGTAGGTACCTAAATGGGTGTACTATGCATCAGGACTAGGGTAAAAATAGTATAGAATAGATACTAAGTCTGTTTCACATAGGAAGTGTGCTGGCTGACACATTACGTGTTTGGAGTTTTTAGAGACGCTGTAATGCAAAAATCGTATGACAAAAAAATTATTTACATCCTACTATGTACTTAATATGACGACCTCTGTGGCGCGGTGGGCGAAGGCTCGCCTGAGACGCGGAGGTGCGGGTTCGATTCCCGCCACTTATGTTAGTATGTAACGTGCCTATAGCCTAGGTATGTAACGGAAACTTTGAACATGATTTTGGCGCCCTTCAATACGTCGAATAAACTCGAAATTCGGCATAAACTTATCAAGGACCGATGACCATTCAGTACTTATTTTATTTTTAATGATATAAATTGTTAAAAAAACACTTGTAAGTTAAGAGAAACCAACTAAAAAATAGTGGGGTGCATGGTGTCAATAGTTTAAATATTTTATTGAAGTTAACAGTAGAAGGTTTATCATTATGGTACTTATCTTAAAAAGCCCCCACGCTTTCTCTATGATAAAAAAAAAATCTTCTTAGTTACCTACACAGCTACACTAGGTAGGTACATCATCATCATCATCATCCGCAGCCCGATTTCACCCACTGCTGGGTATAGGCCTCCATCTGTTTACGCCACTCCTCACGGTCTTGTGCCAGCCTCATCCAATTTCGCCCCACAATGCTCGTAATATCGTACACTACAAATTTATTATAGGTATTATACTTACCTACCTATTTATTTTCTATTTTTTCGTTGGATTTTCTATCTTAGGTAAAAGCGTGTTTTTTAGTTTTTGAAACTATTATTTATTTGTCACACTATTACTTATGAGTTAGCCTTCTATAAAAACTTCAAACACGCAATGTGTCAGCATCAGCACCCTTCTTAGACGTCTGAATTCAAAAACGTCATAAGCGGCTCTGTCTACCGCCTTCTATGATAATTATGATTACTTTACAATACTTATTCTAGACATAATAATAAAATAATAACATACTTACAACATTTTCATTCAATCTTATCATTTTGAAATCTAAAAGTGTTTGTGTGTAGTGTAATAAAGTCACTACGATTTAAATCTGGTAACAAGGAAATGTAGTAGATGAGTACCTACCTACCTACAAAGGTGTTTTGATTACTATCTGATAAGTACTACTACCTACCTACAGGTATTTTTTCGTTTTCGGTTTCTTTGTTTCTTACTATTTTTGTACTTAAGTAATAATTTAATTTTTATACTACCTGCTCGTCAATGGCATATTATGTGTCATGCAATGCAAACCTTTCCTAAAGTAAGTCATTACAGCTCCACGGTCTAGCCGGGTCATAATATTGTAGGTACTGACTGAATATCATTTTTCCTCATGGGAATAATGTGATTTGAATTTAAAATGCAACCCATGTAGTCGTGCTAGATCGACGTTGGTTTAAAAATGTTTAGGTGCAATGAGTTTTATTCTGAGTTAGGCTGTATGTTATCAATTTAATTTGAACTGCCTACAAATAAAACATGAAAAATTTTACGAAATTCAATTTCACCCGCGACTAGCCGCGGGTTTCGGCACGATGTTTTCCTTCACCGTTTAAAGCTCGTGTTATAGTATTTAAATTTTCGCGACGCGAAAAGTCCATTGATTCGAACCTCAGATCAAAGTCGAAGTACCTAAGTACTACTAATCCCCTTGGCCAACACGACGTAGGTAACAGTTTATTAAACCGATCTTACAAATCGCCGATTTATCTTAGGTTTTAAAAGAAAACACTTACCTATCTTAGGGTTTAAATGAAGCTTTAAATGTAGGTATTGTATTCTGTACTGTGGGTAGGTACCTACTTTATAATTATTCTTTGATCCGATCCTTAAAGTACCTCTAATATTTTTTTATTTAATCCATGCTTTCAGCACACGAAATCAGTTTCTGAATCTAAATTTAATGTGATTAAGTTTTCGGGATTTTTGAGACTAGAATCGAATACTTACCTAGGTACCTACATACGTACCTTACCTACATATACTAACCTACTCCTACCCGAATTCATTACCTATAATTAATAGGTATGTACATAAAGGAAATTATGCTACTTACCCTTAATTAGGTAATGTAGTACATTTTCCATCACATTAATCTCCTGAACTTACGCACATTTTTAGATTAAAATTATTATGCGAAATCAATTAAGTAGGTACCTACCTATGCGAAGCACAAATTGGTTAAATTTTGATACCTATTATGTAAATCAAGGTGCAAAGCAGTGTTGATGTTTTACTTTAGTAGATGATAACTAAGTAGGTAATTAAACTATAGGTCTTACCAAGAAACATTATATTTATTTATAGAATCTAAACTATTACATTATTACCATAACTGTATAGGTCTTACTTATAAAATTTGTTAGAGGCACGTGGGATTTTAATTTACTTAATTGTATTTAAGTAATCGTATCGTTTATTAGAAAAAAATCTTACCATGCACCTGAGGTGTATTGGAACAAAATCGATTTGCATAACCATTTTGGTAAGTAGGTACTTTTTTAGGTACATAACGTCAATAAATAAATCTGTAGAACAGATTTTTTTACGCAGCAAGTAGTTTATGTGTCCTTAACTATATAGATACATTTAATTTTATTAGACATAGGTACTTAGTAAGTACCTATGTCTAATAAAATTAAAGTACCTACTTACTTAGTGAAGTAAGTAAATAACTACTTAATGATAATTCAAATTTTTATTGTTTATTTAATTTTGTATACTTACCTAATCATTATAATACTTACGTAAGTGTAGGATACCTACAATAAAATATATATAATTTATTTCGACTTTTATTTATGGTTAGTACAACCAATTTTACCCCAAACGAGCTTTTTAGCTAAGTAGGTCTACCTATTGATTACAAATTTTCGCCCGCGGCTTCACTCGCTTGGTACAAAGTAGCCTATAGTTTCAGACAAATCCTGTGAAAATAAGGCTACCTCTCAGCCTAGTAGGTACCTACCTAACATCCATACAAACTTTTGCGTTTATACTATTTGAAGGGTTATATAAAACAATAGCGCAATACCTACAGGTAAGTAATTAACCGGCGCTCTATAGTCTTTATCATAGTTTTCACTAAGTACCTACTCCTAGATCCAAGTGCTTTAGGTAAACAGAATATTAATTGTACCTAGGTAGGTACCTTATGATAAAATTACTTAGGTATTAATCCATGCTGATATTATTGAAAGATCAAAGCAGTCCTTAGTATTCGCGGCAATCTCAACGTCATCATCATACATATCTGATTAATTGCTAAGGATTGATACAATCAAATTGATTAGATTATAACTGCATATCAAAGTGGTTTTGTAGGTAGGTATATACTTACCCGGTGCCATAACCTAATGAGTGTTACTTATATTGTTTAGTAGGTAGGTATTTTAGTTTATTAAAATTTTAGTAATGTCCCATGTAAATAATTGATTAAGTATGTTATTGGAATCATGCACTGCTATTCTGTAGACACGATGTTCTTAACTGTTTATTTAATAGTAGGTAAGTACCTACTTATACCTACCTATAACCTCAATATAGCGCCCGGGACATAATACACTACTTTAAGGGTCCGGCGACGTGACTCGGCAAAATTCAATTCCCCGCGCGTTCAAACATCGACACACGATAAAGTCTTGGTGTGCTTGTCATTTTGCATCTGTGTGCGTGAGCGTGCGTGACGCACGCACACAGACGCACTGTTAGAAAAGGTTAAAAATGTATTAAATGTAAATGCATGGCTAATGGCTATTTTGCAAGGAATTTGCTTGTCTCCCGTAGTCCCAAAAATGATGACTGAAAATTATTTTTATTCTTCACACAGTGTTGTTTTTCTGTTACTAGACCATATAAGCTATGTTTCTTACAGAAGGAAATTTAAAATATTCTAATGTTTAATACTAAATAAGTATTAAGAAAACATGTCTTCTATGATGTAAAAATATGCAAAATGCGATTCGGTTTAATTTCACTTTAGCTAAGTATTTTGAAAAAAGCTTCTGACTGAAACCTAGATAAATGCTATCCCAATACGAATAATAGCATACTATGCTGAAGATATGCTCAAATTTCAAATGGTTATGGTATTACGTTTGTATGGGGAACTCGTACAGCGCCGAAGCCTTAAGCCCTTGTTACATAATCTACTACTTTTATAGGGGTACCTACCTACCTACTGAGTTTTTCCAACATTTCAATAATTAACGCCAGAGAAAAATCTACTGGCGCATGGCGCTAACAAACATAGGCGCCCGCCGCGCCGCGTGCGCACAGCTCCCGGAGTTGCGTAGAACGCGTCACTTCACTTCACTTCACACGCCTCTCTCTGTTTCACACATTGACTGAGCTGAGGTTTCACAACACAACCCACTTGACGAAAGACTGTACTTTATAACAAGTCTTTGACTTGACGTGCGTGACGGACGTGGCACACATATCCAAACCACAGATTAGCTATGCAAATTCTATATTTTTAACCGACTTCAAAAAAAGGAGGTTTCTCAATTCGACCGTAAGTAAACCTATTTACCTATATTATGTGAGGATCTGATGAGGATTTTCTACTAAGTACTATTACTATTAAAGTTAGGTTAGGTTATAGACTAGGTATCTATGTCGCTTTAACGTAAATAAAAAGAACTCCGAGAGGTACCAGCTAGGCTAGGGGAAAGTTTGCGCATGGGTTCACTCGCTGACGAACCACACTCGCTAAATCATGGTAGGTACCTATTTATATTTAGTGCGCGCCGCTCATCCTCCACCAATCGCACCTATCGACTCTGCTACTAGTAGCAGCTTAAAGAACTGTACGTCTACCTATGCTGAGTAGGTACCTACTAGACTAGTCCAAGTCTAGTATTGGTGTTGAAACATAAAAAGTAGTGAGGTGAGGAGTAATGATGACCAGCCCCCTGATTGTGTAACTTGTTTCACATTGTATCCAAGTTGTATCAAAGCAAAAATCACAGTAAATCGCGAAAATAACTGTCAGATTTAACGCTGATTAAGTAAATTTGTAAGTAACTTACTTAATTACTGTCATATTTGACAGTTGTTTTTGCGATTTACTGTGATTTTTGCTTTGATACAACTTGGATACAATGTGAAACAAGTTACACAATCAGGGGGCTAATAACCTGATTATTTTCAGACAAAACTACTCGTGGGAATCTGGGTGGGTAGGGTACCTACTTAGGTAAGTTTATACTTACACTAGGAGACGCCGCGACTTCGTTCGCGTGAATTTCTTCGTAACCTAAAGAAGGCTGAAAAAAAATTTGTTTTTTTTTTATTTCTGAAACACGTAGGTACAGTGATTTTGTATTTATAGTATCCAAACCGAGTTTCAAGCCAATCGCACCTCCTAGGTATTATATACATAGTAGGTAGGTACCTACTTAGGCAAGTTAGGTACCTGCATTTCACCCTTTTAAAGGGTTTTTCACAAAACCCTTACACGGTATATTTATTTTGCATTGTTAGTATTGCAACCGAGTCATACAAACTTTGACACCACATTTTACCCCTTTTCAGTCGATTTTTTTTTAATTCCTGAAAAACGTATAAATTTATTTATCATTTAAGTACAATATCTATACCGACCGAGTGTGAAGCAATCGCTTCACGCATTAAAAAGTTGCATACAAACGTTTTCACCCCTTTTCAACCCTATAGGGGTGGAATTTCAAAAAATCCCGTCTTAGTAGGTACGTAGTTTTGTTTTAAAAGGAAGCTACCCTGCAAAAGTAAGTGCCTACTACCCTAACCTACCTCCCATCAAGGCTTTCATCGTCCTTGCTACCATGAACGAACCCCTCAGTCCCCAAGCGGTAACCGGATTCCGCATGAAGTTATGTAATTAAGTACCTAATGTACCTAATTACCTACCTACATAATTTGAGTAATTTTAACTAAAATAGGTAGGTAGGTAAGTACTTACTCTCTACATAAAAACTGTTATGTTACCTATAGGTAGTAGGTACCTACTTAACGTTATCCTTATACTTATATTAATATACCTACCTACTTAGTGTATTACTTATATTAGTATTTAGTGCCAGACCATTGACCACTTTTTTGTGGTAAAAAGAAAGACCCATGCGCTGAGTGCAATGTAGTGTCAGTGGCCCCAAGTCGACCACATTCGAGGCGAAATTCCACAGCCAACCGACGCATTTCGAATAATAACTAAGTCTTAGTAGTAGTACCTACCTTAGGTATCAACATTAAGTATTAATAAAATAGGTAGGTACCTACTTAAGTATAGAAACCTCAGCGGTATCTACTTACCATACCACAGACAAAACAAGTGGTAAAATTAAAATTTTTATTAAGTAAGTACTTAATCCGACTTCAAATTCGTGAGATCCTCAAATTTTTTGATGGGACCACACTGGAAGAAGCACCTTTCAAATAGAAAAGAATCATCAAAATCGGTTCACCAAGCCGAAAGTTCTAAATAGGTAAGTACCTACCTACCTACCTAACAAACATTAAAAAAATACATAAGACGAACTTTCTTCACCTTTTTTTGAACTCGGTTAAAAATTAAAATGCAAAATTACATAGGTAGGTACTTACCTACACCTATCACGTAAATAATGCATGCTGTGCCACTATGTGTCATTGATCACACGATTGTATGTAGGTTTTCCCAAAGTGGGTAGGTAGACATTTATGTTTTTTAGATCCTTTGAAGATGTAGGTATGTAACTGTTTATAATTACCATATATGTATAGGATTAGGTAGGTATGTACTTAGGTAGTCTGTGAATATTCACAACAAGCATAAGTACTTAGGTACCTACCTACCTACTTAACAAATAATATTTTATTTCTACCTACATGTGAAATTGACCTTGGATAGGTCTGAGTTTGTGAATGATAATTTGGTAAGTTCACCACCATTTTGAGATTAAACAGTGAGACAGGGAATGCAGTTCCAGTCCAGTGCAGCAGCAGTTGATAATTATGCCAGTGAGAGAGCAAGTTCGCCTTGAGCAGCTTCCTAGCTGAATTACGGAGCGCCTGCATGCACCCGCAGTGAAGGGGACTTGCCTTTGTTCCAACTTGCAATGCCCCGCGGCGAGCGCGACTTAAGTTGCGAAACTGGTCTTTGACCTTAGGTTAGGCACTCTATTGCATTGGTTGGTGTAGGATTGTAATGAAACATTGATTTAGAAACTCTCAAGACCTTAGGTTTATGTTATGTTATGAGATGGTAACCAAGGACGATATACTTAGATAAACCCCACATCGTCCATGGTAGTCCATGGTAGTACCAAGGACGATGATATATCGGTAGTAGTAGGTACGTACCAAGGGATCGTCTTGGTAGTAGGAAGGTAGGTACCTATACCCCTACCTATTAAAACAATGTCGTAGGTACTTACCTAGGTATTCTGTTTCCGGTAGATAGGTACTACCTATTTAATTTACATAATAGGTAGTCTCAAAAATAATTAACTTTACAGACTGTATATAAGTACCTACCTAGTACCTAGTGGGCTCAGAAATACTCAGAATACAGATCTACTGGGTGCTATGCTAGTGGGATGGAGTGGAGTCGTTAGTCGTCACGCTCGCGCTCGGTTACCATACCCTGCATGGCCTTGTATGGCCTACCATACCATGGTAGGCCATGCAAGGCCGTAAAATTAAAATATACTTAAATGACCTATCTAGGTAAGTACCTACTATCAATAAAATCTGACACCAAAGAAGACACCGCGGTCCACGGATCATATTGTGCTACTTAAGTATAATAGGTAGGTACTACCTATACGAAAATGTCAAAACGTGAACTTTCGATCTCGACAGCAATAACATACAAAAACCGGTTCTTACGTTTTACATAATATTACCTACTTACCTATGTTTAATGACACTCTGCACAAGAGAGCTAAGGGCGTTTGTGCACTACACGGAATTTTACTTTTTTCCGGTCCGGAAAATGTCTTTGTCAGTTTGTCCCCTTCTAACTTATATGAAATAAGGAGACAAGACATTTAGAACTGTCATTCCAGGCCGGAATACAGTAAATTTCCGTGTAGTGCACAAACGCCCTAAAGGTATGTAAATACATATACAAGTACTTGTTAGTAGCCGTGTTGGCCAAGTGGTTAAGTAATTCGACTTTCGATCCGAAGGTCGTGAGTTCGGATCCGGCGGTGCATCAATGGACTTTTCGTGTCGAAAAATTTATATGCACTTTAACACGAGCTTTAAACGGTGAAAGAAAACATCGTGAGGAAACTCGCGGCTAGTCAGCCAGCCAGCCCCACACGTATTGACCATTGTCTTTCCTGTGGATATGGCCGGCTAAGCTGAGAGGATGGTTTAGGTGCTGGGCAAGCGGCAAGCCTATTCCATCTCAGCAACCGGCCTGAGTTTTTTTTTTGGTTTAGGGCCACTGTGGACCAATCCTTTAGATGGGCATCTTACTCGTCATGGAGAGAAGGAAGGGAGGCCTTTGCCCTGCAGTGGGACATTACAGGCTCATAACATAACATAACATTAATTTATTCTGGGGTGGGTAGGTATTACGTATTACCTACTACCTAATATACTTGTATACATACCTAATCAGACCTAATCTTCGTCCGGAATAAGATTTATAAACATTGGAAAATTGTCGAAAAAATCATAAAAGCAAAAACATTTTACCATGCGTTAGCATCCTAGTACCTAGTCAATTTTTATCATACAAAATGTTTACGGGTCAAACAGTTTTTTTTTAACGCATGTTGTGATATCCAAAGAGCATTATGTGATATCCTTTAATTATGGGCACTAGTTTTTGTTTTCTAATATTTAGCTATCAATTGATGCATGTAGGTACGTACAGTGTAACCCTATGTTGGGTATCCTTAGAAATAAATAAATAAACAGGAACGAAAAATGGCTAAGTTTTGTTTAGCTCAGCCAAGGCTCAGCCACAGATTAGGTAGAGATACTACTGGCTCAGTCTAGGAACAAGGATTAAAACATGGGCTCAGCCCCTCAGACGAAGGAGAGACTTCTTTCTTTTCACACTAGGATGCTAACGCATCAGATGCCTAATCCTCACTCTTCAGGAGGCGACACGAGGCTACGCAGGGTTGACAATCTTAGAACTAAAAAATGGGTAATCGTACAAACATAAGTATACAAAATTAGGTTGGACACTGAAAAGTATTACATTCTGTCCATATTACTAGCTTTTTAATTTGGTGCCATTTTAATGCATAAAGTCTCCAAAACCTACACAGAGATGGCGGTATTTAATACGTAGTTATAAAATGGTACGTAAGATGGCGGGAGTGCTGTATTGGGACTTTAGTGTGGCCCACTATAACTCGATTTTTGTAATTTTTTGCATTTTCCCCTAAATGTAGTTTTTATAATTGAAACTAAATCCCAACATTAAAAAAATTATTGTTTATTGTGAAGAAAATAAATTATTCTCGGCAACATTTTTCAAATGTCAAATCACAGAGTAACTTAACTAAAATAAAGAGTAGATAATAGGTACCTACTCCTTGCCTACTGCTTACCTTAACCATCCAGCTATCCAGCTATTTATCGGTGAAATTGTATGTGTAGGTACTTACTGTAACTTTATTTAGTTGTCTAACATGGATTGGATGTAGATAATTATAAATTGTGTTCAATATAATTTGCAGTAGTTATTAAGGTCCATAAACTAGGTAGGTACCTACCTATACTACTATTTTTTTTAGAAACATGAGTATCAAGATTTATTTATTTATAGATTTATATTTTATAATGCCTATTCCCTATTTGGCCGTTTATACCTACTAATTATATTTTCTGGGCAACTTGTAAGGGAATCAGCAGATTTTACTCCCCAAATTGGGGAATTTGATAAAAGGCAAGGCATTGGCATGGCATGGCAACCCTACTTTAAAAAACACAATAGCGGTGTGCGCGCGAGTGTTTTGTTAATTTGTTTGTTTTCTAGATTTTTACCTAAGTTAGTTATGTGCTTTTTCCACCTAAGTCCGTTGAGTGAGCCTCCTCCGGCCGTGTCGACTTTTTGCTTGTGTTGGACCAATAAAATAGAATAATATGATGAATGGATCATACCTACAGATTTGTATAAAGCAAAAGCCAAAAACTGAAATGTTATAGAAGAAAGAAATAAATGGATTTAATTCAAGGAAAACAGTGTTTACTTTACTTTTCTTAGTAGTTTTTATAGTAGTCACCCAGTATTACAATTCTGTAGGTAGGTAGAGTGCTAGAGGCCGATGTATGTCTATATAACTATAGCTATCTATATAACTATAGCAACCTACCTATTCTATGTCTCTATATCTATAGCTACCTACCTATGCTATGTCATATATCTATAGCTATCGATGGATTGTTGCCAAAACCCGCGTACAGACGGCGCTAACCGTCTTACCCAATTTTGTCTATGAGATAGACCTCTATTTCAGATATACAATAGTACTCTGTGAGGCTACGCGAGCGGAGAGAGAGGACGGTCCCCTCGTCTCGCCTCCGGTCGCCTCGCGCGCGCTCCGCTTGGTGTCGTTTCGGGCGCGAGTCAAAGGACACGAGGGGGCGAGGCGAGACAATCATCCACACTCTTCAGTGTTGCCAACCGCTTAGGGCCTGATGTTGCCATTTTTTACATCTTAAGTAGCCTAATGTACCTAGGTACCTACTTAGCCCAATTTCAACTTCTGTTCTGTAGCCCAAACCAAACGCCAAATTTTCGCTTAGATAAAATAAAACGTAGTAGGTAGGTAGGTATAAATCATATTCATACCTACTTTAACCTATCATAAAATTATGAACAAGATACAATTTCAAAAAATAAATCCAGTCTACCGCAATAACTACACGACATAAAATAATAGTAAAATCAATTTTGAAAAATGTACAATAATCGCCCTTTTGTAGGGAAGTCTTATCATGGTGACTTCAATTTTATTCAATTTTATTTTATTTTTCAATTTTATTCTAATTTAAATAGCTTGTCACTGAAGTAGCCTAATAGGCGACCAGTCGCCTTTCAGATTTTTTCATCGCCGATTCTCATTCTGAATACCTATATGGGGTTCATTATGGGGTTTTTGAGCTCTCTATTGGACGAATTTTACTCTATGGGAGTGCCCCGTCTGATGCGTTACGTTAGCATCCTAGTAGTCTGAAGTGCTGTGTTATGAGCTTTTGATGAGCTGTGCTAATAGAAGGACGTAAATTTTTACAAGTTTCCGAAACTTGTGTTTTAGCGAATGTTAATTGTGTAATAATGGTGGATTAGTTGTTGAGTGTTCGTGAACGTACATAAGTGTGGGCAAATGATACACAAAACATGCATTTCGAGTTCTCACATCTTTACTGAGGCACAAGGGAATGGGTGGGATATTATGTCATATACATAATATCCCTGTATCCTATGTATCATAGTATATTTTGTATTTGTGTACCTTGATCTCATAACTTGAACTATAATACGACATGATAGTGGCTAAATGCACAAGCCGTGCGAAGCCAGAAAAAAAAAAGGAAGCGGGAGGGAACTGTCATGTCATAAAAGATTTGTGAGCCATAGACAACAATATGCAAAAAATTTGATTACCGACCGTCACGTCATTCTTTCTTTTCTTTGGTATTTCGATTCGATCGTGGTCATTCTCATTCGTGTCGTGGCGTGGATTTCGTGGTTGATTTCTATTACATGCTCTTTGGAGTCTTTGGTTGATTTGTGACTATTCTTTTATCTGTGCTATTACACACAGTACAATAGTACTCTGTGATATTACATGCTCTTTGGATTTGTGCGATTTGTGTTGTGAAGGCGATATTTTCCGATAAAGCCAAAGTGCCGTGTTGTTTTATTTTTCACAATGACTGCCAAAAGTGGCAATTACAATGAAGATCTATTCAAATATCTAAGGGTTAGCGAAGATGAAGACGATTCAAACGCTGTAGAGATTCCATGTGAATTAGATGGCACCGTGTTACTTTCGACGCTTGTAGCTCAGTTCCCGGGCGCTTGTGGTTTGAAATATCGTCACCCGGACAGTAGGTGCGTGCGAGGTATCCGACTTAGTGATGGCAAGTTACACCCTCCCACCGAAGATGGCTGGGGCAAACAACTTTACATTTGTGTGTTTCCCAAAGAAAATAAACGCAAGATGGAAGACGTGTCACCTGAAAACTCAGCAGCTAAGACCAAGAGGTTGGAAAAAAAACTGACTTGCTCTGACTTGATATGCTTAGGCTTGCCATGGAAAACAAATGAAGAATCTATCAAGTCCTATTTTGAACAGTTTGGTGAAGTTGTTATGGTCCAACTAAAGAAAGATAAAAATGGGGCTTTTAAGGGTTTTGGTTTCATTAGATTTGCTACATACGCTTCACAGATGAGAGCTCTGGCACAAAGACACAACATAGATGGTCGCTGGGTAGATGTCCGTATCCCCAACTCTAAAGAAGGTGTGGTACCTCAAATGCCCTGCAAGGTGTTTGTGGGAAGATGTACTGAGGACATAACAGCTGATGATCTACGTGAATACTTCTCAAAATTTGGTGAAGTGACCGATGTGTTTGTCCCTCGTCCATTTAGGGCATTTGGGTTTGTCACCTTTTTGGATCCAGAAGTTGCACAAAGCCTATGTGGTGAAGATCATGTCATTAAAGGAGCTTCAATATCTGTGTCAAGTGCTGCTCCTAAAGTTAAGAACAAGCCCAACCAAAATTGGAAAGAAGAAGGTTACAGTCAGAATGGTTGGGACAACAGTCGATCTGGAGGCTCCTCTGGTGCACCCGGTGGCAACGGGGGAAGCAATAACATTGATACTCTCAATATGCAAAACTTGGGTATCAATCCCAATGGTGGACCTCCTCCCAATTTTAACTTACCTATTAGTTTAGTTGCTGCAGCCTTAAATCAGGCAGGATGGGGTGGATTCTTGGGTGCTCCAGGAAATACAGGACCTAACAATTGGCAGGGACCACCAGGTAATTCAGGGAAAAATTGGAATAATAGTCAAAACTGGGGCCAGAATGGGCCTCCTCCATCCTGGAACCAAGGAAGCAATCAGGGTTGGAATGGCAAAGGTGGTAACTGGAATCAAGGAAGTTGGCCAAATGGTCAGAACTGGAATGGTAATGGTAATCCTGGATCCAGTGGAGGATGGAACAACAAGCCCCAGACATGAGGTGAGATGCTAATAGCACCGTAATCAGAGACGTCTGTGTGATGATGTGTTGTTTATAAGATACAAAATTAATTAATTAATTACTGTGTGGTAGATATTATCACAAGAAACACTTCAGAATGTTACATGAAATTGGTGATTTGTACTAGATGTAAGTTGACCAGAAGCACTGTGTGTAGTGATGCGGTGTGATGATGGCACTTTGGATTAATAAAGATGTATGAATACTTTAGAGATGGATGTTTTACTCTATATGACTGGGAATGTCTTATTGAATCAAAGTATTGTTTAAGCTGAGTGGATGAAAATTTCTTTAGTATTGTTAATTTTTGGGAATGGAATGATTTAATCTTTGTATGAATCATAACAATAGTTGTTACAAAAACATAGTAGGTTGATTACTTGACGTGCAGCTGTGTGGGTGTCTGCAAGACATGAATGTGGCTGCTACATGTGACCTGATTGATGTAAGCTGTCCTAATCCTCAAGGATAATATATACTGTGGTAAGTTGCAAGAGAGTATTTGTAAGGTTTTCTTAACTGTGTTAAAATGAATGATAATGAATATTTTTTGTGCAGTAGCAAATTGAAAACTGATGCTTATTTCAGTCAAGAATGTGAAAATCTGGTGTGATACATATAATTGTGGTAATGTTTTTTGCATTTATTATTTTGATGCTTTTGAGTTATTCATAATTGATTCCTTTAGGTATATTCTAATAATAGAATTAAATTTTCCAGCAAACAATTCATGCATGAGGAATAAAAGAGACTAAAATTGCAAGATTGCTATACAACTCCAAATCTCTAATGGATGAAGGGAGAGCAACAGAAATGTATATAATGAGAGGATCTCATAAGTACAAGGGTTGTGTATGTTGGAAACCAACTTTTCAAAGGGTAGGTATGTATGGTGTGCTATCAAAATTCAAGGTCTATAGTTTTTTCAAGAATTACCTTATGTTTGTAAATATTGGAAATAATCCAAATGGTTGAGGCCTAAGTGCTCGAACAGACTGCGAGCATAGCGCGGTAGCGAAATATCGATCAAATGAAAATGCCAACACACCAACGGACCTGTCTAGGTAACAGGCGATCCAATGTGATAATAGGGTAAACGTCAAAATGCCTCAACCGTCCGCTCGTAAATGTTGTCACCGCACGCCTAAGCCTAGTCCCTAGTGGCCGCGCATTTAGTGTGGACGCACACTAACAGAATTACGATGATTTTACCATCGAGGTAGTATTAAAGAGTCACAATCTAATAGCTGACAACACTCAAAAAATGTGCGTGCAAATTCAATGTTCTACAATGACATTTGACATTTGAATGTAGACGTTATGTCGTTTGTTTTAATGTTCAATGTCGCTTGTACGCAAAAAAGAAAAACTCTGCGCACTACGTAGCGTGCGCCGAGTTTTGGCGTTTGCATTTTATTTGTCTGATAGATGATACATAGATAATTCTTTATTGATTTCTTTAAACTCCTCCTCCTCGCGTCGTTTTCCTCAATGCTGAGGGTCGTGACCCCCTCCACGGATCACTTTCTCTCGGACGATGTTGCGCCATTTTGTGCGGTTCTGCGCAGTTCGAATGGCTTCGTGAAACTTAGAATCCAGCGTAGTGCGGATCTGATCGGACCAGCGCATCGGACTTCTGCCTCTAGGTCTTTTTCCATTGACCTTGCCAGTGATGACAAGCTTTTCTAAATTATCACCACTTTTCCGCGCTATGTGGCCAAAATACTCAAGGACTCGCTGAAGACAGATTGAAGATAGTCTAGTTGTTATCTTGAGTTCCTTGAGTATTGATACGTTGGTCCTTTTTGCCGTCCAGGGGATTCGCAACATTCTTCTCCAGCACCACATCTCGAAAGCGTCTACTCTTTTGCGGTCAGCTGCTCTGAGGGTCCAGGTTTCTGCGCCATAGAGGAATATGGAAAACACTAGTGTGCGGACGAGTCTAGTTTTGGTCCTGATTGAGATTTTTCTGTCTTTCCAAATTCCCTGTAGTTGCCTCATTGCGTTTTTGGCCATCCCGATTCTTCTTCTCACTTCAAGTTCACAGGAACCGGTGTTGGATATGGAAGAGCCTAGGTAAATAAAGTCACTGACAACTTCAAGATTATGGAACCTGGTGAGCTCTAACTTATTTGTGCGGTCTACCACCATAATCTTGGTCTTGGCTTTGTTAATAGAGAGGCCCATAGTCAGACTGATTTGTTCCATTCTACGTAGAAGTTCTGTCAATTCGGACTCTGATGTAGTCAATAGGGTGGTATCGTCTGCATAACGCAAGTTGGTGATCTTGACGCCGTTGATGACAACTCCTCCATTCCAGTCATCGCAGGTGTTTCTAATTATATACTCTCCATATGCATTAAACAGTATGGGTGAGAGGATGCAGCCCTGCCTGACGCCTTTTTGGAAAGTAAAGGACTTGGATACAGCATTTTCAATTTTTGCTTCTCCGTGACTTTTAAGATAGAGAGACTCTAGAAGAGCTATAAGATGACGAGGTACTCCTAATTCTGCTAGAACTTTCCACAGTTGAGACCAGTTGACACAGTCAAACGCTTTGCTGTAGTCTACAAAGCACATGATGAACGGTGTGTCAAATTCGTATGACTTTTCGATGAGCTGTCTTACATTAAGGATATGCTCACGTGTGCCTCTTCCTTTTACGAACCCAGCTTGCTCTTCAGGTATCTGCCAGTCTATGTGGTGTCTGATTCTGTTGTTTATTATGTGCAAGAGTACCTTACTAGCATGCGAAATCAAGGAAAGGGTTCTGTAATTGTCACACTTCTTCGTCGAGCCTTTTTTGTGTAAAGGTATTACAACAGATTCCGTCCAATCCACGGGCCACTCTCCAGTGCGCCAGATTGTATTGCAGATCTCGTGCAGAATGTCAGTGCCCTTGGTGCCCATAGACTTTAAAACTTCAGCTGTAATGAGGTCTGATCCTGGAGCTTTCTTCGGTTTTAGTGCTCGTAAAGCAGCTGTGACTTCAGAGCGCAAAATGTCCGGCTCTATGTCTAAGATACTCCAATTATACTGACAAGGTTGTTGGATATTAGCGCAGTTCGGGTGACTGTACAGCTGCTCACAGTATTCTCTCCAGCGGTCTGTAATTTTGTCAAGCTCGTGTAGCACTCTGCCATTTGCGTCCTCAATGACCCAAGTCTTTGGTTTGAATTGTTTGGACAGCTGTCGAACTTTTTTGAAGAGATCCGCGGTCTGGAGTTTATAAGAATGGATTTCAATTTCTCCGCAGATATCTGCAATACACTTATTCTTGTCAATACGGCACTTTTTGTCAATTGCTTTGCATAAGCGAGCATATTGTTCTGCAATTTGTGCATCTTGCAGGCCTTGTATTTTGAGTAGCTTCCTCTCTAAAATTAAATCCCATGTAGACTCTGATATATATCCTTTCTTTTTAGCATCTGGTTTCCTGTATTTGTATATAGATTCTAGAGATTCATAAATGTGGGCTTTTAACATCTCCCATTGCCCGTTTGCGGAACCTGTGGGGAGAGAACAACTATCTGCAAGCTTTGTCTCCATGGTATTATGAAAGAGTTGTTGCTCTGAAAGCTTAAGGTGTCTTAGTTTCTGTTTGGTAGCTTTGCGAGTTCTCATTTTTACAGAAAAGACCGCCACTAAAAGGTTATGGTCTGATCCACATTCAGCCCCGGGAAAAGTCTTTGCGTTCTTCAATTTACATGTTCTTTAAACTACAATAGTAACAATTTCAGGAACAAGTTGTGAAACCAACTGGCGGCCTTATTGCTAAAAGCAATTTCTTCCAGGCAACCATTTGGGTAAAGGAAAATTTCCAGGAAGGCGGTGTGCCTATTACTAAAATTTAAACAATTTCAAAACTAGTTACAAAAGATATTGGCACTAAAATTACTAACTACTTAATAAATCCTAATACACAAATAAAATAATATAGACTAATACATAAACGATAAAAGAGATGAAAGAGGGAAGAAACTTAATGCTAATCAGCGATGAGTGAGAGGTAGTGACTATGCACTTTATGTCTAAAAGTGCATTGTGATGTCATCATCAATCATTCCATAGCCGAACAGCTTGAGCTGTAAACGAGCCACTATAGAATGAAGTTCTCTGAATTGGAGACCTAAGTAACAAGTTATTTGATGACCTAAGAGATGAAGCGTGAGAAGAGTGAAGATACTCAAATTTTCTTTGAGGTAGGAAGGGGAGAAAGGGTTGAAAAGAATAGAGACGATATGCAGGTTCCGGCGCTGGCGAAGCCATTTGAGTCTTTTGCGAAAAGGTCGTATTTTCTCATATCAAAGATGAACCGAATGCAGACGTTCTGGAGTCGCTCCAACCTATTTAGTTGCTCCTCAGTTACATCCAAGTAACAGGCATCAGCATAATCCAAGACTGGAAGGAGAGATTGAGCTAGCATGATTTTGGTAGCGGTAGGGAGAACATTTCTCAGCCTTCTTAGAGAACCAGCTGACGCAAACAGCTTACGGCTGGTGACCTCCATCTGCGCGCTCCAGGAAAGCGTACGATCCATCATTATTCCTAAGTTTTTGACGGTCTCACTAAATGGTATAGTTATTCCATCAAAAACTACACGTGGGAGAACCGGCCAATCAATGTTGCAGAGCGTACGCGAGCTACCTATTAAAATAGTCTGTGTTTTTGTCTGATTTACCTGCAGACCATGACGCTTACTCCACTCAGCAATAAGGCGTAAGCCGGTATTCAGAGTTTATAAAAATTGCAAAGAGAAGAAGGAATAGTACGCCGCCCTAAGGCACACCGGCAATCGTATTAGACCACGAAGAGAAAAATTCTTCAAGTCGAACACTTTGCCGACGGCCATGTAAGTAGTTGAAAAACCAATCAATCACCGCTGAAAATGCATTAAGAGTGCGGAGTAACGCAAGAAGAATGTCAAAGTTGACAGTGTTGAACGCATTACTAAAATCTAGTAAAGTTAAAACTGTTAGCTGACCACGTTCCATACCCAAACGAATGTCGTCTGTTATCTTAATAAGGGCACTGACAGTACTATGACCTCTACGGAAGCCAGATTGCAAGGGATTTAGAAGACTATTTGAGGACAGAAAGAAGTTGAGTTGATTAAATATAAGTCGTTCTATAACTTTAGACAGGAAGGGTAAAATGGAGATGGGTCGGAATTCGGAAAATGGTTTGGGGTTATGTTTTTTATGTAAGGGTCTGATTGTTGCTCTTTAATACTACCTTATATTTTACCTATAAATTTAATAAATTGGTACGACAATTCTGATAGCCTATCAACCACTATCAACACTCCTCCACGGATCGCGCGCAAAGCCGTGAACAACGCGACACGGAAGTGTGGATTCCATTCGCATATTCTCTCGGCTTCGTGCGCGATCCGCGGAGGTGTAAAAACAAGCTTTTTAGAAACTAACCAAATGTTTTCTTATATATATGACTAGTAATCATTAATTTCAGGAAAATGACTGACAATCAAGCCTGGTCCAGATTTGAGGATACCTGCAGTCCTGCATACCATAGCTAACTTTAGGCTTATACATTTACCTACTGTGCAATAATTAAAATTATACATCATAGGTTGAAATCATGACTAGCTTGTAGGTGTAGAAGCTGATTGGAATTTTTAATAATACATTTAAATCATTATTAAATAACTTATTTATTAATACAAATACTAGAATAATCAGTGAATTTTTATTGCTTTTAGTCATGGCTAAAACATTCGAGGCTAAGAGGCTGAAGACGTGATATAAATACAAACTGTATTCTTTGGCGAAACCTTTTTAAATAGATACCTACTTAATGGACTTACATTAAAATGATCACTAAGAAATCCTATGGACGATTCTGCCTATATTTCTTACTAAATCAGTAACATGTTTGAGGCTTTGAAATTCTAGATAAGTTTTATTTATGCACATTAAAATATAATCACAATAATTTCATAAAATGTATGTATGTACTTTACAGTTTACACTTTTAACTTCTTAGCTGGTCTGAGAGCATGATTGAGCGTGACTTGTCGCTTCACTGCCGCACGCCTAGTTCGCGGCACGTTTAGTTCTGCTTCCAGCTGTCGTGCAAATTCTAAATCACTTTTCTCTTGTTCAATTATCTTTTCTATCCTTAGCTGCTCATGTAAAATGTGCTTTACTTCGCAATTTTTTAATGGACTAGTCAAATTTTTTACAGCTAAATTGACTTTGTTGTTATTTGTCGTAACTGAGAAACTTTCATTCTTTTTAGCAGACTTTTTAGAATCACTTCTAAGGTATGGCTTTCTATCTGAAGCTGCTTTTCTTTTGATTTTTGCCTTCTTGGGCGTAGTTTCATTTGCATCTTTAGTAATACTTCCCATTGATCTAGTTCGTCTCAAATTGGTTTTAGTATTTAATTTATTTATTCCATCAACATGTACATGGGACCTGTTTCTATTCTGTTTTTTTGTCACGGGTGGTGTGTCAGCAGGACTAGAAGATTTATCACGTTTGACAGCTTTGCCCTAAAAAATAATAAAAAAGTACATTTTAAATAAACCTTTTATAAATAACAGGCAATGGAATCCACTAGCATGTAAGACGAAGTTGAAGTGATCCTTCTTTCTTTCTCCGGCATAAAGATAATCGTTGCAATGAAGTCGTGTACAAATCCCGTCATAGTCGAAAATTTTGAAACATGATGAAATAATAAATGAAGAACAACTGAAATTAACTGCTTGCCGTTTTCAAGAAGTCTAATGAAAATGACTATCCTATTACCTACGCGAAAGTTTATTCGGATGTAGATGTTTGTTACTCTTTCACACTAAAACAAGTGAACGGATTCAGCTGACACTTGGAATAATATTAGTAGTTTGTGACCTGGAATAACACATTCAATAGGTTACTTTTTAACCACATACATAGATACCACGCGAGCGAAGCCACAGGCGATTGAGCTTGTAATTTACGGGTGCGCTTCCACTGAAGCTGGGCGAAGTGGAGCGGTGCGAACCGTGAATTGACCATCTCTCATTCAGAGGTTAAACCCCAAGAACATAATATGCAATGCACACCACGCCATTTTTCGAACGCGCAGTCACTGCGCGTTTGTATCGCGGCAAACAAAAGGCAGTTGGCGAGCTGTGACTCATGCACACTAGCAAATCGTGATGTGCATAGGCTCTCTAATCTGACTGAACTACAAAGCTGAGGATTAAAATAATCAAGATACTCACCTGTTTTACTTTTAGTACGTTCAGCGCAATCACGAAAGCTGATGGCATATTCTTAGCTAGAGATAAGTTTCGAAGTCGGCAGAGGCTCTCAAGGTACTGCGCACGACTCGGAGTCGGTTCAAAGCTCGGGGACGGTGCGGTCGGCGTCGCTCGCACGCTTGGCACTCGAACTGGCAACTCCTTGTTTGTGCTGAAACATTTACCTGAATTTACCTATCTAAACAGCGGAGTGGTCTGGACTTGGTTTATGCTCAAACATTAATTATTTGACAGTTCTCTATGGAAATTGATTGATGAATCACCACTTTAGATTTACGCTTGAGTATGGACTCTGTTTAAGAGCCTTATACTTTTTGTAAAAGGTCTCTCATAAAATTCAAATTGCTTATAAATTGTATGTTTGGGGTAATATCCGAAACTACTCATCCGATTTCAAAAATTATTTCACCGATGTGTAGCATTACTTTCCGAATGAACATAGGCTATATTTTATTAAGGTAGGTACCACGTGAGCGAAGCCGCGGGCGAGTAAGCTAGTTACTAATGAATAGGTACTTGAGACATCATTTCGTTTTATAGGCCTGACCAGTGAATGTAATTGACAAATTGTGGTTAACATCAAATTCCATTGTGTGTTGAGGAGTATTATAATAATGCGTGATCAAAAGATTATAGTATAAAGGGTGAGTAATTCAACAGTGATCTTTCAGAACAAATTTAAACTAGTGTATTGTGAAAACCACCTAACTGTATAGTTACGCACTTGTGTGCGTGTTAACTATGCGCGTGTTAGCTCAGAGATTAGAATATAATGACTACTGAAAAACTCACCCAATATAATTTTACTAATCAACCAAGCTCACCTTGCTGGTCTTGATACAAGAATGGGCTTGAAGAAACACAGCTCTTCTCTCATAGAGTCTACACTTCCAGTTTCTTTTCTATTTTCAGTAATATTTACTTTCTGTTGTAAGATCCCGGAATATGGTAGAGGTAGAGAGACAAGCAATGACGGAACACCATTTTTGGTTTTAATCTTAACTTTATCGTCAGTATCCTCTTTTTCTTTGGAATCCTCAGTCTAAAAAAAATTGAGAAAAACCAGAATGAAAAATTAGGAATCACTCATTGGTCCCCATACTGTAGCTGCAGTAGACATTATTTCAGATCTTTCGACATCTGCAATACCCTGAAAATGTCTCTATGGGTATTTAGATCACGCCATGTAAAAAGAGCGCTGGCTGTCAAATTGCGCAGTGGGCAATTTATTTTGAACATTAAACCGTCTTACTTAAAAACGCCTCTCAAAAGTTGAACACTTGTTCAACGACTGATCAGCTAAAATTCTTACCTATAAACGCATCTCAAAGTTGAGACATGCTTGAACACTCTCAAATAGTTAAACAATGTCTTGAGACTCAAAATGGCGAACATTTCAAACAGCTGATGTTTGTATTTGTTTGACATAACCTTAGGTAAAGTTGTTTTGTTTTTAGGTAAAGATAAGTTTGAGTACTCTCAAGCCCTTGATCAGTGTTCAGTTGAGAGGCCGTTGAGAGCTGAATCAGCTTGGTTTTTTTAAGTAAGATGGTAAATAAATAAATAAAAATAAATATCTTTGGACATTTCACACGGCGTCATCTCTTGTGTTATGGTAACCAGATAGATGACTGATATTAATACTCAGATACATTTTTTTTTGTAAATACATACATATTATAGATAGAAAAACATTCAGACCCGGAACAAATATCTGCAGAACTTGCAAACAATTGTCCCGCGGCGGGATTCGAACCCGCAACCTCCGCGTCTCAGGCGAGCCTTCGCCCACTGCGCCACAGAGGTCGTCAAGAAGAACATTATCATCGCACATAAAAGTTTTAGATTGCGAAATGGTTTTACATAAAAAAGTAAGAATGATGTAAGTACCTACCTATAGGAAATAATAATAGTGTTGGTCCAGGCTGTAAAGTTCTCAAACCAAGAAAATCTGAAATTTCTATAACTCCAAAGAGTTGGCTCAGCTTACACAAATTTATATTTATCATCCCAATATTTCTTACATAGACTTACTTTTTCTTTCACCTTGTCCCCATTCTCTTTGTTCCATAGGCCAGGAATTATTTTATTTTTCTTCTCAATTATGCTTCTGATAAGTCTATAACTAGGGACCATCTCTGGAGATGCACCATTAACTTGTCTAACAGATGCCGCATGCAGTTTAGAATCATCCCCGTCAGCAGTGGAAGAACTGAAATTACACTAATATTATAAAGGTGAAAGTTTGTATATGTGTGAATGTTTGTTACTCCTCCACGCTCAAATGGCTGGACGGATTTGAATGATATATACCAGGATAGCTTATACCCTGGATTAAAAAAATAGACTACTTTTGATCTCGGTTTTATCGCGGGAACGGAAACTATTCACCGCGTGTAACACCGCGGGGCACAGCTAGTAAATAATAAATCATCATTATCTTGACATGGTTAAATGAGGAATTTCCACTTATAAAACTCTTCAAAAAATTCAATAATATTGGCCTTGTGCCTCAAGTGTTTGTAGGAAGTTAACTCTTGTTAGGGCTTGACTTTGTACATGCCATTTAGAAACACTTTTATATATTTTTAGTGTACAATATAATATCTTAGTTTTTTTGAAGTTACTCAACTCTGACATTATGTTGTCCTGTTTTAGGAGGCAATAGCAGCTTTATATTTAGAGTTGGTTTGTGTATTCCAAAACCAGATTTTTACTTACTTCTTGGCAGTGGGAATTTTATGTTTAGATAGGTAACTGTCAATTCTGGTATCCTTAAGTCTAGGTTTAGGCGCACTCCTACATGGAGTGTTTGGAGGTGGTACTGCATGTTTGAGGCTTTCTTTCTGCATCTGAAGCGCTACAATTTCATCCCTTTTCACTGCATCTAAATGTTTTCTGTGAGCTTCTTCCTCTTCTTTTTGAAGTTTCCTACATAAAAATACTTTTTTTAATGTTAATCTTAGGTTTAGACTCAAAATTAGTTTCTGTTTTAAAAGAGAAAATAAACATTTGTATGAGCTGACAGAAGATTACATTGTATACTCACTTTACTAGTAATTCTGTCTCCTCAATTTGTTTCTTTTCTAGTTGCAACCTCTCATTTCTTAATCGATTTAGTTCTGCTTCATATTCAGATCTTATTTCTCCAGGAGCACTCAATCTGGGCCGAAACTTTTCTAAAAGTAAAACATACAATAACTTTGTATCCTTGCAAGTGTAAGTTAGGTGATATTAGCTATGAAATAATTCTAAGGTGTTTTAAAGAAAATATGAGTAAACCACAATGTTCCAAAAAATAAAATTTGTGTTTAAAAGTATCATTTATATGAGTAAACTACAATGTTCTCAAAAATAAAAATTGTGTATAAAAATATTATTTAAAAAAAAAGGGAGTCCTAGGACAAACTTTACCTTCTGGAAGATTTAAGTCTTCTCCTTTGGATCGAACGTCGACTTCGCGGGCAAAAGTAGTTTGAATATAGTTCCAAAGCCCAGTATTTACTACACTCCTTTGTTTTGTTGATGTTCTCAGCCAAGATCCAATTCGTAATCGACACAAGGGACAACACAGAGCATTATTTTCTATACTACCATTGAAGCAAGTCAAACAAAAGCTGTGATTACATGGTAATGTTACAGGTTGTAGTAAT
This sequence comes from Xanthorhoe designata, assembly GCA_963582015.1. Taxonomy (NCBI): domain Eukaryota; kingdom Metazoa; phylum Arthropoda; class Insecta; order Lepidoptera; family Geometridae; genus Xanthorhoe; species Xanthorhoe designata. Next base: position 8,551,869 of record OY757033.1, read on the forward strand.
ATTGATTGACAAATAGGGCAAATAACATCATGTAATTGTAAATTCTCTAATTTTAACAATTTATTTTCAACTTTCGACAGCCGCTTCTTTGACTTGGCCGCCATTTTTTCATAGATTGTTTTTTTTCATTTTGGCAATCAAAAACAGCCAGCTAAACCTATCGAATCAATCATAAAATTTATCATTCTCGGCTAGACTACTGATGAAACAAACAAGCAAAAAGTTAGTTCAATAACCACAGCACAGCACAGAGTATATCAAGTGCGATGAATCGAATCGGTAATATATTTTTCTTTCTAGAGAAATCCCTAAAAAAATCGATAAAGTCAAGCTTACCAACCTAAGAAACCAAAAGAAGCCATGTTGATATATTTTCTTTCTTTTTTCGTCATGTACCGACTCACATGTATTTGAGAACGAGAAGCGATCACGGAAGAAACCACGAAAAATATGGTGGTTACAACAGGATTCTAAGAGTTTCTTTTGTTCTTCGATATTGTGGTGAACAAACAAATGTTAGAGTGTTGTAGTTTGGATCCTTTGTGAGTTCAGAACGTAGTGGAAATGACTTCAATGCATTTTGTGGTTCATCCTCTACCTGGAACTGAGGATCAGTTGATAGATCGGTAAGAAAATGACTGCTAGGACTCCATTTCGTATGTACCTTTTCACACATTGTGAAATTAACCTTGTAGTAGACATCTTTTCTACATCATTGTTCTAGACTGACAATGAAAATATACCACGTTTCTGTAAATTTGCCTGCGATCTTCTAATGCTTTTGAGAAACCAAACCTTTCATTGTCGGTTTTACTATCAATACACTCGGAGGAATTCTTCCTTTGACGTAATCATCATGTTGCAAGATTGACAATCTGAACTAATTTGGCTGTGTTTAGAGCAAATTTATGGTTACTGGATCCACCTCTGGTTACAAGCATAATGTTCTTGTAAATTGGAATTGGTAGTATATTTTTACAGCTATTATTTTGCATAGCAACTGTGCATAAAAATAACCAATTATTGTACATATTCCTATACCTACTTACAATTGATATTATTTTATTGGCAAATGATGCAGGACTAACCTGGTTTGCTTGACTTCACTGTTCCATATGAGTAGCTTAAACCAGTAGTAATGCTTATTAGGTATGTAGGTTGTTTATTTTTATGTGTATTTGGACATACCTCTGACTACCCCCTGAGACTTCTTCAAAAGGATCTAAACTTTCCTAAAGATCTGAAAAGAAATGTCTACTGCTCCCTGGGAATACAGTTGTAATCATATTATATTTATGAGTAACCAACGTTTCCAAAGAAAAGGCTTCGTTCAACTCTTCAATTAGAGAGCATTGGTCCAATATTTTTGATATGAGATTAGTTCTTAGCTGTACTGAGGAAACAAGAAAATATATTACAGATCTGTAAATGTTACCTACTACGCTATCAGTCAAAGATAAAAACATAATTTGATTTGAGTTGTCAATACTAGTTGGTAAAATGTGGATGTTATTGATCTGCAACTTTTAACCAGTGATCAGAATAGTATCATCAGTAGAGTAAAGTTAAAGTTTGTGTGTGGAAGTAACGCATAGTTGATAATACCTCCTTTTAATCCTGAGATTTAGTGAAATCCCAGAACAGAGAAACCGGGGTGTTAATTAATTTAATTATTTTATAAACAGATATTCTTTGCTTTATGTTATTTTCTTTTTAGTTTATTTATTTAAAAATAATGCACTATTATTTTTACAATCTCAGTTTATATCTGTATATTAATTATATTTCAGATTAAAGGAAGTGTCAGAGCGTTGGAACAGATATGGAACTGGCCCCGGCTCTTCAGCACTCAGTGCTTTGCGCGGAGTGCGTGCAGTTGCAGCCGGGCCAGCGCATATCGCATGCTTGCTTGAAGATGGGACGATATGTCGCGCCGCATTTTCCATTATCCCTGACAGATTAGATCTGAGCAAGACAGATGCTAGTAAGAATGGAGGGAATGGCGGCGGAGGAAGTGGCGGGGGTGGGACCAGCGGGGGGAAGCAGGGAGGTAGCGGTGGCGGCTGCGGATCTCGACAGCAGCCGCGCACAAGGGCTAGGATTATGAGGAATTCTATACGTGCTGCACCAAGCTCTCAAGGTAAATTAGTTACTGTGATCGATACTAGAATCAATCAAAGCCATAAGAAAGTTTCTTAATAAAAATGTTTTTGTTTAGCTGGTTCGACTAGCCGTGCTACTGGTGTTATAATCGGTGCTGGGTCAGGGCGAGTAGTATCTGTGCCAGCTCCGTTTGTACCGGAGGATCTAGTGACACAAGCCCAGGTGGTCTTACAGGGCAAGAGCAGAAGTCTCATTATCAGAGAGCTGCAGGTTTGTACACTTGTTACTGTAAATAGGTATTGCTATGATAAAACTACAGATGACAAATTCATTGATAAAGTGACACATATTCACCATTGTCTTTCCTGTGGATATGGCCGGCTAAGCTGAGAGGATGGTTTAGGTGCTGGAAGCCTATTCCATCTCAACAATGTCCCAGGCACTACAGTGTCCCGTTATGTGAAGGCAAAGCTTGCCTCCTGACTCTGTATAAATCATATACTAAAGATGTAAAGGCCCGAGTTTTTAATGATACTTAAAAAATATGGAACTTTAATCCGTTGCAATACATTTCTCTGGGTCCTTCAGCATAGACTTTTTAACCTTATAACTATCTAAACATTATTATTGATTTTATTTGAATTCAAGCCTTTATCAGTAATTGGACCATTAGCAATTGTGCTACAAGTGTGAGCGTCTGCTCTTCGCTCGCCGCCCGGTAAATTACGTAGACGTTATTCTTCTCAGTGTTTATTGCATGCGCTTAAATTGGATTGCAATTTACTTTACACTATGATGATTAAAAGTTGGGTAACAGCGTACAAATCTGGACGTGAATCTGGCGGTGAACAACCTACTCTCCCGGGACGATGAGGAAGGCGAGGAGCCGGAGGGAGGGGAAGGCGGTGACGGCTACGTCCCGGAGGATTTGATCTCTCTTCTCGACGGCGGCGGGTTCCACGCGGCCCAGCAGGAGCACTCTGTCATCATTGACGCCGATACTATGTTCTCCGAGGACATCTTCGGGTACGCGGCTATCAGAAGGTATAACTGTCGAGCTATGCTCCGCCCTCTTTCCTCGGAGTTAACTGACGGTGCGGCGGTAACTGCGATTTCAATTCTTTTCGTCTGAAATGTTTAATAACTCTTTACCTGGTGCAATAACTTATATTTCAGCTGATTATTTGGTTTTATGGAAATCTTTATCAAAGTCAAGTGAAATTGGATACTTACCGCACCACCCAATTTGCTCTGATCCTATCTTTTTCCTGACAAACGACTCCTCCGACTCAAGCACGCTGCGAGCTTATGCTGTTTTCTTTATGTTTAGTGATTGGGTGTTGTCGTATTTAGTACCTAGTTTAGACAGCACCATATTATGCTCAATGTAATCTATCAGTATATTATTTTATGTACCCCATACGCATCAATGTAAAAGCTGGGATGCGAATACTACTGTAGCTTTTAGACTAGAAATCAATATTGTTTACGTAGTGAATGTGTAGTTAGTCTACGTTCTGTTGTAATAGCACTTTGAAAACTGATCACGATTTCAGGAATAAGCCATATATCCTCAATAAGATAACGTTTTGATTATATTTTCCGAGCCATAAATAATTTAATTTGATAATACTATAATGCCAGGCCTCATTCTTACGAACGAGTTCGTGAATTCGTAAGTAAAGGACGACATTCGCGAATACATTATAATGCAGATTCATCGGTTCTAAACCGACTTAAAGTCTCATTAATTCCGTAAAATATTATAAATAAACGTGCCATTACAACAGAGCGATACGCAAGCGATAACAAAGCTCTAAAACATATAATTGTTGTGTAGTCGCAGCGGTGGCGGCAGCGGGGCCAGCAGCGGCGGCCGCGGCGGCGCCAACCGCGAGAGTACCAGTTCTACTCAGGAGCGTCCGTCAGAGTTCAGTCGCTGGCGAGAGCGACAGTACTTCGGACCGCGCAGGTGGCTCGAGTCGGCGCTGCGTGACACGTCCTGGGACAAGGAAGGAGGTAAAACTAGCCCCCTTATTCATATTCTACTTGTAAAGTTATAGAAGCTAAAACGGATAGTAAATGTGTTGCTATCTCTTTTCATTGCCATAAGAGTAACAAGAAAAAAACATTCTTTAAATCTATATTCAATTGTTGTAGATCTTTATTCGTTTTCCCTTTTCTACACAAGCTGTTTTTCAGTTTTATCAGTTGATAGTGCCCCATAGCAGGGCAAAGGCCTCCCCAGTCTTTCTGACTATTAATTATCGGCTTAAAACCATTGCATTTCAAACCTAAAAAACCTAAGAATAATTTGACATGGTGGTATTTTGTAGGCGAAAACAAGAATAAGAAGGACTCCGCCATGGCGGCATCACCTCTCTGGGTATCGGAGGAGCTGGAATACTGGGACAGCAACATTCGTTTCACGCACATCGCGGCCACTTACAGCGAACTAGTCGCGATATCGACTCAAGGGCAGCTGCACCAGTGGCGCTGGGCTGACGCTCATCCTTACCAACGAGCTGATGTAAGTAGTAACTAGTTTCTGCTTGTTTTTACGTGGTATCTGAATAAAACATAGCTTATTATAACGCTAGGCTAATAAAGCTTCCTAGTAGATAAAGCCTTTACAGAATAGGATTAGTAGTTTTACAGATTACCGCCAATTTAATATAATTCATATAAAAAAAGTTACCAAGTATGTAAGTCTATGTAAAAACATTTCTTGAAGAACTGAAGTATATGTCCTGTTATGTATTTTGTTAATTAATACTAAGCTACAACATCAGGTGTCCCATAACGTAATTTGCATTTTGAACTCTTAACCTAGTAACTCACCCCCATATTCTTAGTCGTTACCTTAACTCCACCTCCACTCGACTCAGCCTTGAAATCGTGATTTGGTATCTATAGACATCAAAATTCACTTCACTCATCCTTCACTTGAGAATTCCTCAAGGAAATCCTCGCTCGAGGTTTTGTCAAATAGCTGTCAACGTAAGGTAGGTCGCGAGCTACCTTGAGTTTTCCTTAGGACATTAGTGTGAATAATTGAGTGTAAAAACGTAAATGTGCAAAGGAATTTACTAAATTTTTATACGACGACAACGCATCACGGGATATTGGGATGCAGAAAACCCATTGGAACTATTTGACGAGGTCGAATTTTCCAAATATCGGCTTATCAAGGATACCCTACCTACTGTACTGTAGTCCGTGGCTAATTCGTTCGTATGTAGTGGCTATAGGGCCCTAAACCAATTATTATAATGTGACCTTACTTTTTAAAATAAACAATTTAATAGATTTTTTGTCTTTTTCTAAGTATAATAAAAATCATTTCTTGTACTCTGGCATCAATATTATTATCCAATAAATATAGCTCTGTTTTCAAGGATCAGGTAGGTACAGGGATGGTTTAATTAAAAAACTTAAATGACTTATGTTTATAACACACCAGTATCCATTTATTTACAAAAACTAAACTAACTACTAGGTACATGATAGCTCTATTTCTGTTACTTTCCGCTTAGCTGGGTTGCACAAAAGTTCCTCAGCAACCTCTTTCTCTATTTTCCCTTTTTTGTTAGAATCTTCTGATGCAATCATCAGCCATCCCATTTCCCTTTTCTGAAGCTATGAAGCCTTTCTTCCTTTATTGTGTTTTTAGTAGGAAAGAGCTCCATGTGTTTCTTGCCTGCTGTTTGTCAACACCTTTGCTAATATAGCGTTGCCACCAAGCTCTTGTTGTTCAAAGGATCACCACAAGTCTTCATCCTTTGTAAACTTATATTTCAAGCGCGTATTTAAATTGTCCTAGCACGATAAACTATAAAATCTTTACTAAAGTTTTCTTTGTTTACATTTTGTGTTTACGAAATTCGACTGATTTTGACGTTTTTAATCACCACAGATTACACATTTCCTTAGGCTTGAAAAAAGTTTGATCAAATTTACCTTTGACTGATCTGATTTCTCCTTACTCGAGGTAGATTGATTTGACTCTAAAATAACGTCTAAAAATACCAAACATAAGGTAGTTTCTGAGGCACTTTCGAGGGACCTCGAATGAGTTTGAGTGAAGGTCGAGTGGAGTTAAAGGTAAAGTTGCGAATAAGAATATGGGTGTCAGTGTTTCTTCTAAAGCGCATTTCAGGCTTTTCAGGCTACGCTATAATATATAGCCTAAAGGATATCGTTCATAGCACAACAATATCACGCACCATACATTGTTATGGACACGTTTACACTTCACTGTACCATATATTACATGTCATAATAGTATGCTATACTATATAATTATCATAGTATATCACAATAGTATAGGGTAGTCTGAAAGGAGCATAAATGTTTTTTTGTTTCTAGCCCGCTGGAACTGGTATCAGCTTCCACCCAAGGGCCAACTGGCTTGGACTGACTGCTGGAGAGCGCATTCTCAACATCAGCGCCGCTGGCATTCGCATCTCTGTCCTTACTGACTCTGGACGGGTTGCTACTTATCTTGACGAATCTATTGGTAAGTTTCCAACTCCAATAAACTAAGTAAGTTCGCATGAGATAGCGCCTAACTCTGATAACGGAGTTTTAGGCCGCTTATAGGACTGCGTCATGGCTTATCCGGGATCGATAAATTTAACGTACCTTCCGAAAAAGTTAAACTAAACCAATTTGCATAAACCTATATTCTCTACAAAAAATGTAGATTTTACGAGCTGTGCTTGGCGGTTTTGGAAATAATTATTTCAATCAAACTGACTAGTCGTTTCAGAGAGCGCGTTCAAACAACAAACTCTTCCGCTTTATTATGTTAGTGTATGGATTAGTACAGATATTGTTTTTTTTATTAGTGTTAAAACACTTTGGTTATTTCATTATAAATTAAAAATCTTACTAATACTTTCGATTCCAGAAGAATATATATTATAGTACAGATACAGATATTTTTATACTATAACATTTTTTTTATTTTGATTAACAGCTCATGCACCTGGCGCATCGCGTTTGGAGCACACTCTTCAGACTTTCACAGAATTCGGATCTGAGAAGGCTATATCTCTACACGTGTGTTCTCTTTACACTGTAGCTAAATTGGAATCTGGAGCTCTCTATTGGTGGTAAGTATACAAACATCGAACATATAATAAGGCTGTGTACCCAGTCGACAAACTGTTAGCCGACTGAGTAAGCCGCAAATTTGTGGTAAACTGAAATTGGAGTTAGCTGCAAACTCAGATAAAATTTCGTGCGTCACAAGCAAACTGGAACCGGTTTTGCTGTGAGTCGGCCACTAACTGAGACAGTCGGCACGCGTATCGCTGGAAACTGCGTAAAGTGAGCGCAAAAGCAAACTGTGGTCACTCCATTTCAATTATATCGTAATTAATAGTTTTTCTTAAACTTTCGCGATCCAGTCCACCCGCGACCATGGCTATTGCAACATAGCCGAAACGTCGGGAAGTAAAGAAATAAGGTAAATAACGCGATAAAACCCCGTGTACATGTATTTATATATATCGTAATTGTTAAAACAGGGGTGTGTTACCTCTTGGGCAACGCGCGCGGCTATGGGAGAAGCATCGCGCTCGCTCTCGCAAGCAACGCGGCCATTCCTCCACCACACCTCAAGACCTGCAAGCCGGCCATAGTGTAACTATGAAGAATGCGCCTATGTACCAACCTGGTGCTGTTGGTAAGTTAGAAACATTAATAAATCATTTTAAATAGATCGTATTTAGCAATCAAATTAGCTGGGATAACTTTTACAATGACGTATTTTTGTAGGTTTCAACATGTCTACCGGCGTGCCTAAAGTAGGAATACTCCAAAACGCGGCGTGGAACCTTTCGGATATGTGCCGCTTCAAACTGCTGCCGCCGCCGCAGCCCGACCGCTCTGTTTCTGATAAAGACAAGAGAGAATTACAGGTAAAAATAGCTTTATTGCTTGTGTGATGACTTATTCTTTTTAAATGTGATCACTTTCAGAGGCCCTTATGATATAGCGGTAACGCTATCGGTTCAAGTCCTCAGGCGTATATACTCATAGATACTTATAATCAGAGACTAGTAAAGTAGTACAAGAATAAGAAGAACTGCTATGGCGGCATCACCTATCTGGGTATCGGAGAAGCTCGAATACTGGGACAGCAACAAGCCTCGTTTGCGTATTCTTTGTATAATTTTCATGATTTTAACATTTCTTTCAGTATGAAATTTTTTTTCTTATTGTTTATAGAATCAGTCGCCGCTGACAGTGTCGTCCGTAAAGGCTTCGTCGTCGAGCAGCAGTAGCAAAGAGTGCAATAAAGATAGCAACAAGGATATGGCCGACCGACTCGACATGCCGCCGCCGCCGAGTCCGGCGTCTTCCACTTGCAGTGACACTAGCACTTCGCACAGTGAGTCTCAGCTTTAAAATTTATTGTTTAATGTTATTAGTGCTTACTTTTAAGATCGTATTGGTTTATTTATTGTGGTAGGGGGTAGGCAGTAATGTATGTGTCTAAGCAGCTTGTATGTATTGTTTTATCTTTTTATTAACTTAATGCTTGTTAAAGCTTTGTGATAATATGTCAATAAACAGGTTCAGAGCCTCAAGAAAATGGTTAACTCTTATGAGCAAGCAGTCTCTTAAAAGCAAGGTTTTTTAGAACAGTTCCTTTAGTTAAATTCAATTAAATTCATTTATTCATATATTAGTTTATTATTTTTCTACAGAGCGAGCTAAACGCGTTACGGTTCGCGGCGAAGAAGGCTCATCCAACGACGGACAATCCAAGCGCGACGAAGAAGAATGGCCGCTCAAAGAAGTTGTCTTCCTAGAGGACGTGAAAAGTGTCCCACTTGGCCGAGTGTTGAAAGTTGACGGGGCTTACGCAGCTGTCCGGTTCCCCACCGTCGGGAAAGATGGCAAAGAAGCAGTACCATCGACTGCCGAGGATTGGACGACGTTGTTACAAGACTGTCGGCTTGTGCGCAAGGATGATCTGATCGCGGTGAAGTGGGGAGCGGGCGGGTCCGCCGGGCCAAGGGGTCCGGACTGCCTGCAACGCTCGCCGAGGAAGATTGCCTTACCTGCTGATGTGCAAGTTATTACTATTGCTGTAAGTTATTTATTATAGTAATTTTTAGGGTTCCGTACCCAAAGGGGAGAGAACCCTATTACTAAAACTCCACTGTCCGTCTGTCTGTCTGTCACCAGGCTGTATTGTATGAACCGTCATAGCTAGACAGTTGAAATTTTCACAGATGATGTATTTCTGTTGCATTGCCATTGGCCATCCTATTCGTAGCCAATGTTGGAACCAAGTTGAAGCCAATGTGTGGGTTTTTATATATATATATGTCATTAGTGTGATTACAATACCTTGTTTGTTTCTCAGGTGGACAGTCGTGGTGTCCACGCAGTAGTGAGACGCGCGGGCGGCGCCCTGGCCTACGCTGTGTATGCGGTGGGAACGACCCGCGCGCTCACTGACAGCGTATTCCCAACGGATAATACTGCGTTACTAGGTCACTCTAATGGAAACGCTATACATCTCGCCACTGCTGCTGAGGTTTGTACAATTATATCATCAAGGTCAGCGGAGGCCTTAAGGCGGCCTAAAAACTCCATCACCAGAGTTGGCCACAAGGCAACATCAAGGTCACTAAAGTTTCAAACAGATCACAAATAGGAGTTAAGCAGTAAAGTTTAGAAGCTACAAATTAGTGTTTAGTGTAATAATCTAATAATAGTGCTATGTTGTTATGGTTTTTCTTAAATAGATTCTTGCTAGACATTATGCAATCCCCCTACTGACCTGGGGGTTGATTGGCTAAGTTATCGCGTTATATCTATACAAATATTATAATGAAGCGGAAGGGTTAATAGATTTTTGTTTGTTTGTGTACATGTTAATCTCTGTAATTATCTCAAATTAGCATTCTGTACCTCATTTCTTGAGAAAAGCTGTAGGTTAACCTAATACGAGTATAACATATAACCGACCCGCACAGCTACTTTATAATAACAACAAATCTGTTCTCTCTCAGGGAAGTGAACCAGTAGTGATAATGCTGGATGGTAACAGCGCCCTCTACCCGGTGTCTCGCGATTGCGTGGGAATGGTCCGCGAGCCGCCCCCGCTGAACCTTCCGCCCGCGAGAGCCATCACTGCGCATGCGCTGCCTTTACAACCACATGGAGCGCATCACTCGCAACATACTGCGCTCAAGTCTCAGGTAACTATTTACTCTGTAATGTTGACAACCATACTATGACCAAGGACGATCGTCCTTGCTATTACTTAAATTAACAAATCTCTGCGATTTGCTGCCCAGTGAAGCGTGGGTATTTACGAGTAGATTGCCCTAATTTTTCCTTGAAATGTATTGAACGCGAAGAACAGATGTGAGATCTTACGGCTATTTATTCTGTGTACTCCCAGAAGACCTATTGAATAAATGTTTTTTTACTTTGACTGTATAAAAACACTACTAATTCTTATTACTTGTGTACAATAAATTTACTGTTGTATCAGTGTATTAGTCTATGTCCCTTAAAAAAGCACTCCTTGTAATCTTCAAAATAATTGTGCTGCTTTCTGAACATTTTATTGCAATAGTTTGTGGTGTTTATTGTAAATTTATTTGTCATAGGTTGCATTGATAATAATAGTGCCAGAACCTCAGTTGATGATGCCACGCGTACTTCGTTGCGATCTCGAAGGTCTACGTCAGTTGCTACACCAACTGGAATCTGACACAAGCAGTAAGTACCACATCAAATAATTATATTCATGTGTATTTAGGATGAGAAATCTTAGGAATGATTTACTTTACAGAGCAACAAATACTGGCTATCCTGCAGGAGCGTTGCGACGGTAACAGGAATATACTACACGCGTGCGTTCATATGTGCGCACCCACCTCCAATAAGGAACCTGATGTTGGTTAGTATTTAGTATTCACTACCTATCATTTTAATATTTTTCAGCAGATCAGATCTCATAGCAAATTACAGCCCTTGCGTACTGTAAACGTAGGATTGGATTCATAAAAATCCCATAGAAAAAATAATTTTCAGAATATCCTGAATTTCTCGATTTTATAAACAACTAACTTATTATTATTGTTAATTTCAAAGTCTATAATAATATTTGACTTTCAAATAGTCAAATTTCGCGTTAACGTTTTTCAAATTACTCAGTCACTAGCAAACAGGATTAATTGTTATTAGACATTATAAATGGCGATTTTGGTATTTAGTTGACAACGCAGCGGCGCAAAATGCCGCAGCTGCGACTGCCGGCACTGGCCCAGCTAACGAAGAAACCGTTCCGGCTATATCCTGGCCGCCGGAGACCTTTGAAACGTCCGGAGATGAGGACAGCCTGATGGGACTTACTAATAATGGGTATGTATTGATGTTGTATAACTAAAGTGGTACGCTTATGCAGGAATGATTGTATAGTTGTGAAAAAAAATTTAAAAATCAGTAGTATTAGTGTATCCCATTAGGAAAAATCCAGGATATAAGCATCGTCAATTTCAAATCCATTCAGCCGTGAAGAAGTTTCAAACATAATATAGAAAGATGACATTTCACATCAATATTTCATATATCTCTTATTTATTAATCGTTTATTGTTTAAACTTATTCCTTTATTAATCTTACATCTTTATTACCAGTAACAACACTATAAAATAAGCATTTGGATCACATCTTGTACATTATTGTAGTGGCAGCGGCAACAACGGTGGTCCAGTGAGTGCGGACCCAGCCGAGCGTCGCGGAAACGCTCTGACCGCTCTCAAAGCGCTCTGCGAAAGCACTGCTTTACAACCCTTCATCATGCAGCTACTTACCGCCAAGTAAGTATAAGTCTCTAGTGAAAAAAGATATTCTTATAAGCTTATATATTCTTATACCTTGTAACGATGCTTTTGGTCACGTTACACGAATTCAGTTTTGGAGGTGAATTTGTTAGAATTTTTAGGCACTAGCATGGATTGGATTATACTACACAAGTTTGTAAACATTGTTTCTTTTGGCATTGACGTTATTTTGACACTGACAGTTCTATTTGCTTTCATGTTCGATTGCTTGATATTGACATCCCTATCGATTGATTAGAAAAATCTGGACCTCTACCCCATCCTTGTTGTTTTTCCTTACTTTCCTCCTGGTCTGCAAAATGACGGACACATCTTTTTGATTACAAATTTGTTTAGCTGAATTAATCAGCCAATTTATATTAGAAAAACCATGTTTTGGTTCTAAAATTCATTTGCAGTGGCTTCGTGCTTATGCCGGCCCTAATATTTTGATGTTTTGGTGAGTAATTTTGTCTTTGGAATTTAAATCATTGTCACGCGTGAGTGATCGCATTTTTTATAGGAATTGTTTGCATTTTTCACAGATTTTGCAAGGGTTATCGGCGTAATGCACTTTTGAACATTATTTCCCGGTAAGTTCTTGACAATTGTTAGATATTCTACATAAAGAATTACAAAATTCTAATTTCTGTTCTCAATTGTTTCAGTTATGAACGGGTTTTTTTTGTTTACCTTTTTGTTTTACTTTTTTTGTTTTTGGTTACTCGTTAAAATTTAACTTATTTCGTTAAGATTTAATCAGAACAACTTACTTATTGGAAACCCATTTTGAGGAGGAAGACTTCCAGTTGGGGTTTGCCTAATTTAAATTTATTTAGATTCTAGTTAGAATTTACATTTCTTACTTTGAAAATGTTTTCCTATAGCCTTCAGCTAATTTAACTTTAATTAACATTGGATTGCAATAACGACAGTCAACCGCTTTATTTAGTTTAGATCCTAGATACAGTAGATTGTAAGATCTATTGGTAAAAAAAATACATTTAGCTTCTCCGTACAAAACCTCCAATTTACAAGATTCAGATTTCCACGGGCATTCATACTATTAGGCTTAATAAACTAAAATTGAAATTCATACCATCTTTTATTAGCCCCCCGGCCTTGTGATTAAAGGTTCGATATCTTCGTTGACTTATCCAGGTACTTATTATTTTTATTAATTCAGGTAGGCATGGCGCCCGAGATTATTTAATTTGTTTGTTAGATTGCCTACTTGAGCCTTTAGTTTTTTTGGTTAAAATAAAATTACACATATTTTGTAACCCATTATTTGTTCATTACAACTTAACATTTTAATTTTTTTTATTTTTTTATTACAATTGACGCCAGCGTTCAGGGACTTTTAGTGGATTTCTGAAGCTTTGATACTGCTTGTTATTGCATCCTTTTAATTTAATTGTGTTAGACTAAGTGCGGTTTTGTTTAAAAATTTGGAACATTTGTTTGAAATATTTTTAATCAATGTGACCTTTTTTCACGTTGATATTGTTTATTCTGCTTTGACAAACAACAAAATAATACAGTTCTACGGTTCATTTTGTATCCTCATTTATGGATATTTATGTTAAAAATTTATTTTGTAAAACAATATAATACCATTTGGTAATAGTTTAAAATGCAAAAGCTTATTTTGTAAAACAATTTGGTGTGTTCTGCAAGCATTTAAAACTAAAAAACTTACTTTGTAAAACAATTTAGCAAGTGTTTTCAACATTATATTTTTAATGTTTTCAATATTGAACTACAACTAAAACTTTAAAACTTAATTTGTGAAATAATTTAGTGAATTTAGATAATTTAGTGATTTGGTTTAAACATATTTTGATATTTGGTGACTTTATTGTTAAACATTTATAACAAATTTGAAAAATAGTTTGATACGGTTATGACAATTTTGTGAGTGGTTACTGCAATCCTGGATTTGAAACTTAGAAAATACTTTTGACTTTGGAAAACTTTATAAGATAACTTCAACATTTAAAAAAACTTTATTTAGGAAACTTTAAACTTAAACTTTTGACTTTGAAAAACTTTTAAAAACTTTAATTTTGGAAACTTAATCTTTTGATTGCTGCGGTTTTTTTTCAACGGTTTTCATCATGGATAAAGGAGTTCAATGTCCACCGATACCTGTTGATAAGGATAGTCGTGCTACTATTACTGAGCCTGAAGAGACTCATAGTCCTGTTTTGAATTTAACTGGAGTTCCGGATCCTTTTTGTACTGTTGATAGACCCGTTCACACTTCTTCTGCTTGTGCACCCAACTTACCTTCGTTCAACACCATGAATGATCAAATTAAAAAGAATTTGTCTTCTTCGAATAATAATTCAAAGCTACCTGACTTAAAAAGAAGTAAAATTGTTTTTGAAGGAAAAACTTGTGTTAGAGAGTTCATTGTTCAGGTTGAAGAGTACTTTTTGTACAAAAATTTTGATGAAAATTTATTAGTCGGTTCGTTTTCTGGTTTGCTTTCTTGGCTTGTGTTCTTATTATCGTAGATTCATTTATAAATTCGCTGATATTGCTTCACCACTTACTAGATTGACTGCTGGTAGTAAAAATTCGAATAAATCTCTTGTTTGGAATGAAGACGCTGAAAAGGCTTTTCAAAATCTTAAAGTAGCTTTAATTTCATCCCCTGTTTTAATTTGCCCAGACTTTAGTAAACCTTTCTTTTTACATTGTGATGCTAGTTCTGTTGGAATTGGTAGTGTGTTGAGTCAAGAGGATGACAATGGAGAACAACATCCCATCGCATTTTATTCTAGATCTCTTAATAAATGTGAACAAAATTATAGTACCACAGAAAGAGAATTATTAGCAATTTTAGATTCAATAGAACATTTTAGACCTTATATTGAAGGAATGGAATTTACAGTTATTACAGATCATGCTTGTTTGAAATGGCTTTTAAAATTAAACAATCCTAGTGGACGTCTTGCTAGATGGGCTGCTAGAATTTCTCAGTTTACTTTTCAAATTATTCATAAAAAAGGTTCTTTACATTTGGTTCCAGACGCTTTGTCTCGAATTGCGGTTTCCACAATCTTAGTTTCTTCTATTGAAATCATTGCACCGGATGATGATATTGATGATCCTTGGTATAAAAAAGTATTTATTAATTGTCAGAAATTTCCTAGTAGGTATAAAAATTACAGAGTTGATGACAAAACTTTATACAAATTCTGTAAGAATAAATTCAATCCTGATAGTAGATTAAATTGGAAAATTGTTATCCCTAAGGAACATATTTTGGATACTATTAAGTCAAATCATGATGATATTAATTCTGGTCATCTTGGTATTCATAAAACTTTAAAGAAATTAAAACAACATTATGATTGGAACGGTATGTTCAATGATGTTCATAAATACATAAAATCTTGTGACATTTGTAAAGCTTATAAACATACTACGTCTCCACCCTTTGGTATTATGGTAAATCCTAAAAAAGTAGATCTTCCCATGGTTATGTTATCAGTAGACATTATTGGAATTTTGCCTAAAAGTTATTCTGGACATAAATATATTCTTTCGGTTGTAGATGTATTTACTAAGTATTGTTGGATATTTCCTATGATAAAAGCAACAACTTTAACCATTTGTAGATTATTTGAGAAAGAGATATTCCTTAAATTCGGTTGTCCTAAAATTATAGTTTGTGATAATGGAACTCAGTTTACTGCCAAATATTTTGTAGATTTCATGAAGAGTTACAATATAACAAAAATATTTTACAATACATTGTATACTCCACAAAATAATCCTGTTGAGAGATATAATAAAACTGTAGAAACTTGTATTTCGTGCTTTGTTAATGAAGATCAACGCACTTGGTCAAAATTATTGCCTCATGTTCAGTTAGCTTTGAATAATAGTGAAAATCTTGCTACAGATTTCACACCTAATTTTCTCATGTTTGGGAGAGAATTAATTTTTGATGCTTCTTTACACCGTTTTAGTAATTCTTTGGATAATTTAGATCAACTTGAATTTGGTGAAAGAAATTCTTACGCATTTTCTATTAAATCACTTAGTGATATTTTTGTTAAAGTTCAAGCCCATTTGTTAAAAGCGTATAAGCGTAATGCGCGATATTATAATTTAGGGAGGAAAGTCATTTCTTTTGATGTAGGTGATATTGTTTGGAGGAGAAGCTTTGTTCAGTCTAATGCTCCTACCTATTTTTCGGCTAAACTTGCACCTAAGTTTATTAAATGCGAAATTATTGAAAAGATTTCTAACAACGTTTACCTTTTGAAAGACCTTAACAAAAACACTTCTGGTCGTTATCACGTTAAAGATATAATTAAATATTAAAAATTAATTTCACACTTTTTGGCTTTTGACTTGGTTCTGTTATGTTGGTTTGATTCAGCTTTTGTAGATGATGAATGTAGATTGATGTATGTTAGGGTATAGCTGTTTGTATGAGGAAGAATGAAGGGATACCAAACTACTTAACGATTCCTTGAATTTAAAATTTCTGAAATTAACTTAGGTCCTTTTGGTTTTTAAACTTTTTGCTTCATTCGCTATATTTTCAACATCAAAAGATCTTATGTACATTTTGTAAATTTTTGGAGAACTTTGTTCGTTGTTCTCAAACTTTTGTTTGTAGTCTTTTTGGACTTATATTTGTTTGGTCACTTTTTGTGTCATTTTTGTCGTTTGTTTGTATTTGTCTGAATCCTAGATAAGTTTACATTTAAGGTTCTCGGACTTGACATTTTGGTACCACCCTGATTTGACATTTTTTGGAATTGTATTCCTACCATTTTTTGGAACGGTTCTCAGATTTTCCCTCTGGTTCTGTTAATTTTATGGTATTGTGCCCGGAAAGTTGGTGGAGTTATGCCGATCACAATACGCACAACCATTTTTTTCCAAATGTGACTGTGCCCGGAAAGTTGGTAGAGTTGAGCCGATCACAGTTCATTTGATATTTTTTGCATTATTCACTCTTTTCCGTTTGAATATTGTACGTTTTTGTTTGTCGTGTTGTGCCCGGAAAGTTGGTAGAGTTGCGCCGATCACAATACACAGACGTTTTTTTTGTGTTTGCACATTTTGTTGTGTAGAACATTTTGCACTATTCACTCTTTTCCGTTTGAATACTGTATTTTTTCCTTTTGTCGCATTGTGCCCGGTAGTTCGGTGGAGTTGTTCCGATCACAATGCACAAATGTTTTTGTGTTTGCACGCTTGGTTGTGTAGAACATATTTTTTGAAATCACATTTTTCCCATGTGAGAATCTACCTTTCATTTGGTACTTTTGTAAACTTCCGTACAGAGTCGGTGACGTAGGTGTCCAACCGCACTTCTTAGATTGTCGGATTGTTAAATTGTTATTGCATGTTTTGTTGAACTTTTGTAACCTTCTGTACAGAGTCGGTGACGTAGGTGTCCAACCGCACTTCTTATATTGTCAGAATGGCCAATTGTCACATTTTTACTGCATATTTTTTGTTATAAATTTGTAATGAAATTGTTATGATATCACTTCAAGTCGGCGACGAAAGTAGTCCAACCGCACTTCATGATCTTCTGAGGTCACTTGATAAAATTTCAATTTAAAGTTTCAATTTTTAAAGTTTTAACATTTTCAAGCTTGAGTCGACGACAAGTTTTGTCCAGTCGCACTTTTACAACACTTTTGTTGAGTTTGTTATTTTGTATGAACATTTTTAACTTTGTACTTAACTCAATTTTTGAAGAGTTCTTTTTTATTGAGAGTTTATAATTTTCAAACTTTTCTTGTTTGTCTAACTTGTTTAGATCTTACCAAGATTTAGTATTTTGATAAATTTTGTGTATTTTTCACTTCTTGTTTTTCTAACATTCTTTGTTTAGATTTCCCAAGGTAGTAGAACTATCACACTTTTTTGTTGTTTTGTTTGATTTCTTTTTATAGAGTCTTTTGGTAGATTTCTTTTGTAGAGTCTTTTGGTAGTCTTTTTGTAGAGTCTTTTGATAGAGTCTTTTGTAGAGTCTTTTTGTAGAGTCTTTTATAGAGTCTTTTGGTAGAGTCTTTATGTAGAGTCTTTTATAGAGTCTTATGGTAGAGTCTTTGTAGAGTTTTTTGGTAGAGTCTGAGTAGTAAATTTTTTTGAATTTTTGTGTTTTTGCCAATTTAAATTCTTATCTTTTGGGCATAAAAGAAAGAGTCCTTTCTTTTATTTTTTCGGGAAAGGATGTAATGTAACGATGCTTTTGGTCACGTTACACGAATTCAGTTTTGGAGGTGAATTTGTTAGAATTTTTAGGCACTAGCATGGATTGGATTATACTACACAAGTTTGTAAACATTGTTTCTTTTGGCATTGACGTTATTTTGACACTGACAGTTCTATTTGCTTTCATGTTCGATTGCTTGATATTGACATCCCTATCGATTGATTAGAAAAATCTGGACCTCTACCCCATCCTTGTTGTTTTTCCTTACTTTCCTCCTGGTCTGCAAAATGACGGACACATCTTTTTGATTACAAATTTGTTTAGCTGAATTAATCAGCCAATTTATATTAGAAAAACCATGTTTTGGTTCTAAAATTCATTTGCAGTGGCTTCGTGCTTATGCCGGCCCTAATATTTTGATGTTTTGGTGAGTAATTTTGTCTTTGGAATTTAAATCATTGTCACGCGTGAGTGATCGCATTTTTTATAGGAATTGTTTGCATTTTTCACAGATTTTGCAAGGGTTATCGGCGTAATGCACTTTTGAACATTATTTCCCGGTAAGTTCTTGACAATTGTTAGATATTCTACATAAAGAATTACAAAATTCTAATTTCTGTTCTCAATTGTTTCAGTTATGAACGGGTTTTTTTTGTTTACCTTTTTGTTTTACTTTTTTTGTTTTTGGTTACTCGTTAAAATTTAACTTATTTCGTTAAGATTTAATCAGAACAACTTACTTATTGGAAACCCATTTTGAGGAGGAAGACTTCCAGTTGGGGTTTGCCTAATTTAAATTTATTTAGATTCTAGTTAGAATTTACATTTCTTACTTTGAAAATGTTTTCCTATAGCCTTCAGCTAATTTAACTTTAATTAACATTGGATTGCAATAACGACAGTCAACCGCTTTATTTAGTTTAGATCCTAGATACAGTAGATTGTAAGATCTATTGGTAAAAAAAATACATTTAGCTTCTCCGTACAAAACCTCCAATTTACAAGATTCAGATTTCCACGGGCATTCATACTATTAGGCTTAATAAACTAAAATTGAAATTCATACCATCTTTTATTAGCCCCCCGGCCTTGTGATTAAAGGTTCGATATCTTCGTTGACTTATCCAGGTACTTATTATTTTTATTAATTCAGGTAGGCATGGCGCCCGAGATTATTTAATTTGTTTGTTAGATTGCCTACTTGAGCCTTTAGTTTTTTTGGTTAAAATAAAATTACACATATTTTGTAACCCATTATTTGTTCATTACAACTTAACATTTTAATTTTTTTTATTTTTTTATTACAACCTTCTATAATAATATATAAGCTTATAAGTATTTTACATCTTGTTACTTGTCAAAATTATAACTGCCAGTTAAAGACAGAAATACCATGCCCTACCTTTGAAAATCACCGAGTTTAACCTGCAGATATTTGCAGTGGTTACTTTTATTTGCCAAGTAACGTAATTGAAGATAAAATGAATCAGCATTTTACTCAGAGCTGGTAAAACAAGTCTAAACTTTTAGCAAAATAATATGTATTATGCATTTATGATATTATAAAGTTTTAACCTTTGATGACTTTTTGGCTATGTTACAAACAGGTTTGAATGAGTCTTACCTGCAATGTAACTTCTAAATTGTAATGTGACATGTGATAATGTTTGAACCCTCCCAGGGATGGCATGGGACAAACACCTCTAATGGCGGCAGTAGCAGAGCGTGCATATCGCGCAGCTCTGGTAATCCTCGACGCAATCCGCGCATGCGCAGACGCAGACGACACTCAGCGCGCGGCCGCCATATTCCCACCGAACGCTCACCCAGACCATTCACCGTTACTTGTTCTGTGCTGTAATGATACGTGCAGCTTCACATGGACTGGACAAGAGCATATCAATCAGGTATTTGACTTTAGCTAATTTGACATATTAGTGGCAATTCTGAGTGTCGCAAAAGCTAAACTAAGCTAACTAAAATTGATGCCGTCCCTTTCATAGCGATGGGAATAAAAAGGATGGCAACAATTTTAGTTAGCTTAGTTTAGCTTTTGCGACACTCAGAATTGCCCCCATTTTATGACTAAAATTCTACTACTTAATTAAAAGAAAGAAAAAAAAAAAACATTAATTTCGGTTGGACCACAAGGATCACATCGAATAGTCTTAAATGCTAGGTGATTATATTGCCTGGGAAGGAATCAGACAAGAACCTGGTGGTGTGGTCCTTTTTTTTACAGTGATCTCGTAAACATTCTAACTAAATAGTCCAGCTTCAGTGTGTTTGAGCCAGGGACTGAAACCCTTTCTGATTTTCGGTACCGGTTTTGATCCGCGGCACGTGTAATTTAGGTAATGTTTATTGGTTACCGGTATTTTACAACCTGTATCAATTTTTTAATGTTTTTGGGTAATCTTAACAGGTTACCGGTATTTCTTAAAACGGTGGTACCTTAAAAATACCTGTATAAAAAATACCGGTTTCAGTCCCTGGTTTGAGCGTGAAGGAGTAACAAACATTCACACTTAGTTATACATGTGTGTGTAAACACAAACTTTAATCTATAGTGTGATTAATCGTAAATTTGTATTTTTCTTTAGGATATATTCGAATGCAAGACGTGCGGCCTTACCGGATCCCTTTGCTGTTGCACTGAGTGTGCTAAGGTAAAAATTAACTAATATTACTCTAAAATACTGTAATATTCAGTCACAAAACCAAAGTTTCAAGTGTAATAAGTTGTGTTCGTTTGTCAGGTTTGCCACAAAGGACACGATTGTAAACTGAAGCGCACATCCCCGACCGCGTACTGTGATTGTTGGGAGAAGTGCCGCTGCAAGGCGCTTGTCGGCGGAAACTGGGCAGCGCGGTGCGATCTACTCGCAAGACTCGCTAGGGACACTCAGCTCGCTACACACTTCAACTCCAGGTTAGAATCAATGTTCATTACGATCTCAGAAGCTACCTCGTTTTAATATTTTAGATCATTCTGGTCACTTCCTGATTTCAAGACTTTTTAAGGCATCTTGAAGACGATTTCTGTGCCAGTACAGTTTGATTGAAGACAGTGCAGATGTTGACGTTAAAGCCTCAGATACACTAGGGGACATTTCGTATCGCAACATGATGCGCACTTATAATGTGTACGTGTGTGTGATGTTGCAATTCACTTAGACGACAATTATTGTATCTTTACAGGGGCGAGTCAATCCTGCTGTTCCTAGTGCAAACAGTAGGACGGCAAGCGTTGGAGCAGCGTCAGTTCCGCGCGGGCGGCGGGCGCGGGCGCGTGCCACGCAAGCAGCCTGGATCCGACGCGGAGGTCGATGCCCCCGATCATGACTTGGAACCGCCGAGGTTCGCGAGGAGAGCCTTGCTGCATTTGCTTGGTAAGTCATTGCTTGCATATCATCGTTAGTTTGTCATTTTTACTGTTCAAACGCTCGTTATGTTAATCAAGTCGGCGGATGCGGGGTGGCTGTTAACAGTGGCTATCATGGAAAATAATTAAAAGTGAATAATACATTTCTATGGCACTTCAAGATCTTGAAATTGCCGTAGCTACACATAGAACTTACGTAATTAATTCTTACATGGTCTACGGCCTATTACGCCTAAAATTTTCTGCTCTATGGTTTTGTCTCTCTAACTATCCCATTTTGTATTTGTACATTAGGTGTCTGGCCTGCTGTGGAAGCTGCTATGATGTGTGGAGCGTCTAATGTCGACTCTGAACGGCCGAGCAGCCCCGCGCCAAATCAATCCGGCACCACTTTACTGGACAAGTTCACTCATGCACTGGTCGTCAAATGCACCAATGAGGTCAGTGTTTACTTGCTGATGTTATATGTTATTTTTGTTAATATTCGAAAATTTACCGTCTCAGCTGGGAAAAGACATGTGAAGGACCTAAATTAATTTGTGAACAAATGAATGGTGTGTTTGATATTGTAAAGACAGAAGAAAGTAGATAACAGGCTAATCTGGCAGACTCCTCTTCAAGTCAGAACAGGATATAAAATAAAAAATTGTTTTAGCAGATGTTGGACACTTTGCTCCACACTTTGATCCGCGAGCAACAAAACGACACTATCCCGGGGCGCGCAGAGCGTGCGAGGGAAGTGGCGCGACGATTCGTGCGCTCCGTCGCAAGAATATTCATCATATTCAGCATTGAAATGGCGCCTGGTGCTGCTAAAAAGAAAGGGTGAGTTTTCTATCCAAATTAATGACCGGCTTTTACACAGCTTCGCTCAACTTCGACAGTCATATGTTTTTATATGAACTTATACTAACTTTCTTGTTACAGACCTCTATCAATTACTTCATCATTAGTCCGTTGCCGTCGCGTATTCGCCGCTTTGGTAGCACTCTCAGTGGAAGAATTAGTGGAGGCGGCTGATGCATTGTTAGCGCCCGTTCGTCTAGGCGTAGTGCGACCCACTGCGCCTTTCCCACTAGCCACGACCTACGTAGACCTTGTGAATGGAAGCGAGGATTTGTTCGGCGTAGAGCCACTTTCAACTGGACACTCACGCCTTGCTCATTCTCGGAGGTAATTTTCATTCAATACCATGACCTGCCAAGATACGCGCGCGCTAGTGTGTAGTTGGATTATTGCATGTACAACATCTATCTATCCACTAAAGGCACTCTGACATGTTTTCATACATTATCCGTCAAATAACTAAAGACTACCGCTAGAAATTGATTGGGACATGTCCTAGTAGGTACAAATTTACATTGACTGTATAATTTATGTAGATCAGGCAATTTGATTTGACTGTACTAAAGGTATTTTTCACACAACTCATTCCTAAATATTTCAATATTGTCACAGAGAGTCTAACCTAGTCGGACTTCGCGGAAACGCAGCCGGTGGCACTTCTATGGGCAGTTTGACCCTCGTTCCGGACCGATCGTCCACCCCCGTGGCTACCGAGTACGCAGATGACGTCGCGGGCGAAGCGTTGGGCGGAGATGATGACGCTTCGGAGACAGATGAACCCAATGTTCCCGCACCCGTGCCGCCTTCCGACCAACAACATGATGACGCTATGCCTGACAGGTATCAACTCTGACATTCTCTTCTCCTTGCCAACTCTCATATAACTTTAATGTGTTTTTTCTAAGATCTTATAAGGATTAGTGTAAGTTCACAGTTGTGACAACATAAATTATGCTATTTTTGCACAAGGGAAGCGTTCGTGGCGAAAACTGCTCAGACGGTCTTGATACTGTTGAAGTTAGGTGACGTTCTGAGTGGTCAGAATTTGGATGGATGACCGCAAGTGGCATTACTGCTGAGCTCTTCCGTGCTTCGAAGGGCTCGTTTAATTGCCGGTTCCGGCATTTAAAGTCGTTAATCCATGACAGAAGCCTTCATACGCCCTAAAAACTCATTAGATCAACTCACCAGAGTTGGCCACTAGCTCATACGAACTTACTAAACTCTCAAAAATTATGCATTTTTTTTTTAAATTAAAGCATTAGTGTGAACTGTGAAATAAGAGAGTGATTTTTGCTCAGGGGTCAAGAACAACACGTTGTTGTTGAGAACGGTGGCGAACGCGCCGAGGGCGGTGAGAGCGAGAGCGAACTGGACTTACTCGCCGAAGTCGAAACTGAGAGCGACTCAGATGATCAAGACAATGCAGAGTCGGCGCAGCGCAGTGTGCAAACTGGCGCTACTCAGGGCTCTGATGCTGGTATGTGACTATTGCTATCAATTATAATGATTGTGTCTTTGACTTATAGGATTTGTCGATGTTAATTTACAAAATTATATATTTTTTCCAAGTAAATAATACCTAAGAGACTCGTCTACAAATCAAGCATGCTTGGTTTAACGTCCACCAAACCTGTGTAAGGAAGCTGAGCTATCTGCGCGTAGAAATCCCCCACCAGTAATAACAATTTCACACCGCGTTTCGCGTTTGTCTATTTAATTATCCCGCGCGTTGCTCAGTAGCATTACGTCCAATATCAATAAATCCTATCTATTTGTGATTTTGCTTACTACAATATTTGTAATTTTTTGTATGGAAGTAATGTTAAACATCTTACCGCAGTAAGCAAAACCACAGATATGTAGGATAATGAGACTTGTCGTTATTCACCCCTAATTGAAACCCAAATGCTTGCATTGCAAACAAAGCAGTGCTAGTATTCAACCATGATTATCGTACTCACCGCGCAGGCATAGCGTCCCTGCTGCTGTATCCAGAAGACGAGAGTGGGGACTCGACTCAGCCCGAAGACGAAGATTCAGAAGCCGGAGAGACGGACGAGCAAGACGCAGAAGGGGATCCGACGCTTCACGACGGTGAACTGCCCGAGCGTCGCGCCGCGCCGCCGGCTAGACCAAACCTAGCGCCTCACTCCATGCAGTGGGCTATACGGTCGGTTCTTACTCTGTTATCATTATTGTTTTTCTGCGTGATAATGTATAGTCGCGCGTTTTTTTTGCTATGAGATGTTATATAAACATATGAGATGTTGAATATAAACATAAAGTCTTTTAAGACGGTAATAGCCCATAGAAAAGGCTTTGGAGGCTAAAGAAAATTTTAGAGATGTAGTAGTTGCAGTGAACTGATAGCTATTTATTTACATTACTAAAACCGTAGTTATACGTCTAGGCTACAAACTAGGCAGCTTTTAAAAGAGTCAATGTAATGATAAACGGAATGCATGAATTTGTGATTAGTATTTAGAAAACTCTGACTGAACTCTGTTACAGATAGTATTTCCAAAAGGTCTGTTACATTGCAGTTACAATAACACTATCTTGGATTCCCAGCAGGTCGCGCGAGACGTCTCGCGGCACGACTGGAAGCACGAGCGGTGTTCGCATCACGGGCGGCTCCTCGCTAGTGTTCATAGACCCGGCCTCGCTGCGGAGGTCCGCCGCTGCAGCCGCCGCCGCCGGCGCACACGACCCGCATTCTACTTCCACCACTGCTGCCTGCCTGGCCAGGGCTTTTGGTAAGAAAACCGCTGCTAACCTGATTAAAATGGTGTTACATTTTTATATCTGGGCAAAAAAGTAAAGCAAATATTGTGCTTTATTTTATCTAGCAGCTGGATAAATTAGATGGAAAACTATATAGAAACAAAGTAGGTCTTCACTGAGTAGAACTGGCTACGACCCACATTCCACTTCAACTACCTGCCTCCCGCCGGCTTGTAGCAAAGAAACCTTTTTTTTTATTGTACTACTTTGTGTGTTACACAAACGCTACGTTCTCTAGCAGCTTACAAAAATACGGCCCGACTTTGCCTAGATCTTGTTAGTCAGCCTGCTCTCTACTGCAATATGGAGTATGTATCTCCTATCAGTCTATGTGCCGCGGACTACCTTAAACTTGTTGCAAGGGATCTCAAATAACTGAACTGATTATACAACAATATAAAAAAAATACCAAGATCACTTCCTCGTTTCGTTCAATACAACAACTTCCTATTTAAAGTATTAATTATTTGTACAGGCATAGTGATCCGTCAAATAGCCGATCTCCTCTGGGAGTACGAGCGGGTATCCTTGCCTCTGCCGCGCATGATGCCTCTGTCTTACCGCGAGGCGCTCCGTCTGCAATGCTACCTCGAGCGGCAACTCAAACCCACCTGGGACTGGCTCGTCACCGTCATGGATGCTACTGAAGCACAGTTAAGGTATGTTTCCTAAATCATTGTTTTTTACGCATTTGTATTGATTTTACTTTTATAATACGGCATTAAAACTCCAGCACATTGATATAATCATCACAGCCAATAATTTACGTTTTAGTACATTTACAGTAGTATTGTGTTTCCTCATAATGATTGTTTTTTTTTGCATATCATCGCTACAATAGTCTATCTCCACAATAATAATAATAGTATGCGCATCAGATTCGGAGCTTCCCTGACATCGAACAACGCGAGCACGTCGACGGAGGCGACGCGCGCGGCCGCCGCGCCCGCCGCGCGGAGAACCCCGTCTCTGACACCGGCTACGAGGATCATTGGCTTCTCTGAGGCACCAAGGACTAGAGATCGAGAACAAGGTATATGGGAGTTTTTGTTTATATCCCAGTTTTTGTACATTGCTGGTAATGAAAGAGTAACAAGGGGTTGCTTTATCGATCTGTTTCTGAGTTAACTAAAAAAATTGTCAGGTAGATAAATTGATCACCTTCATTTTCCTAACCCCCATGGGAAAGAGGCGTGATTATATGTATAATAATCACGCCTCTTTCCCATGGGGGTAGGCAGAGACCACGGATCTCCAATTGCTACGATCCTGACACACTTCTTTCCTCATTCACTCTCATTACATTCTTCATACACGCTCTCCGGTTTAGGGTACTTCGGACCTGGAATTTATCTTAAAATGTTCTATCAGGTGTGGAGGCTGGAAGCGCGCGTCGTGAGTTCCTAGCCTACTGCCTGTCCCTCTTGCGCGCGCATAGTTCGGAACACGCGGAACAGTTGCCCGTGCTCGACGTCGCCGCGTTGAAGCACGTCGCCTATGTACTAGACGCACTCGTCTACTACATGCGAGCTGCCCAGCCGCAGCCACATCATCATAACACTCTCTGGACAGCGGTAAGTTAAGAAAAACACAGAATAAGCTATCGCCAGTGATGTAATAGAGTTGGTCTGATTGTCACACTTCTTGGAATTAATTTCGATTCAAAGATCTTTGACGTTTCTTCGTGACTGAGTTAGGAACTAGATTTCATTTGAATTAGCTCACAGTTAAGCTAAAAAGTTAAACCATGCTTCAACATCTAAGTTAGATAGATGTAGTTCGTAAACTAGCAACTTCAGATCTTTCTGAAATCTAAATTGCTATTTCAGGATGAAAACGAAAATGAAGAAGGAGACGAAGAGATGGTAGTGGGCGGTGCAACAGCAGCCGCCGAGTCCGACGGCGAGATTGAAGGTGCTCGTGGAAGAGCGCACACTTTCTTCCAACGATCCGACTCCACTCTCTGTCTTGGATGCCCACCGCCAGACCCATTCAACAGTAAGTAACGAAACAAGAACTCCAAAACCATTTGATTAATTACTTTCTGAATAATGTTACGCTACAAAAAAAGTGACCAATAACTGCTGCAAATATTTGCTGATAATTGCGATCTTGAATCAAATCAAATCAAATCAAATCATATTTATTGAGGAACAGTTACAGTGGCTTACAAAACTATTAAAACGATGATACCTGCAGAAGTTTGTAAAAACTGTGTCGCAGGCATCAACGCCCTCCTCCATACTTGTATTTTAGTTCCAACCAATTAATAGTTACAAAAGTATAACTAAAGAAAATAACATGAAAAAACATAAAAAAACATAAAATCGAACACTTTACGTTACATTACGTTACAGAAACATTATAAGTACCTAGTGTTTGCGTGAGATATCTGTGCGTGCGTGCGTGTGTGAGTGTGTGTGAGGGTGAGTGTGTGTGTATGAGAGTGAGTGAGAGTGAGTGAGGGTGAGTGAGTGTGTGTGTGAGTATTAAGTAGTCTATTCAGCAAACTTAAGAAAGTCCTCAGATTCTTCATAATTTAAAGTTAAGAGCCATTCAAGCAATTTAATTTTACACTTGTAGTAGGGCAAGGGGTAGATATTAATAATTTTATTGATACTATTATATAGGAAAGAGCTAATAACGTAGAATTGTCGACTTGCTAGTACAGTCCGGTGTGTTTCCAGTTTGCAGATTTTATGTGATCTCCGATTGGAGTTAAAATTTTTATCATAGTGCAGCATACAGTGTTTGCGGAGGATTGTTTGTAGGATAAATATTTGACGTACAGTTGGCACTGAGCAGAGTGAGTATAGTTCCTTTGTTGGAAATAGGATAGGTTTTTTCGACATTACTTTTAAGACGGCTCTTTGGGCCCGTTCTAGTCTCAGCAAAGTGGTTTTAGCAGCACCACCCCAGGAGGTGGCGCAATAGGATAAGATTGACTGGGCAAGAGCATAATAAATTGTTTTTAGTGAGTGCATGTCTAGAATAGATCTTAGATTTTTGAAAACAAATATCAATTTCCTAATTCTAGAGACAGTGAGGCTAATGTGTTGTTTCCAGCAAAGGGTGGCATCGATATTGACTCCTAGATATTTTAGACAGGACGAGCGTTCTAAGTAACCGCAAGTGCAGGAGACTGGGGCGGCATCTGTGGGACATATGTGAGCTCGGATAGAGAAGGAAGGTACTGGTTGAGTGGACATATTTAGAGTGAAAGGGATGAATTTACTTTTTGAGACATTTAGAGTGAGGAGATTGAAATTTAACCAGGTCATGACAGTTCTTAGGGCATTTTCGGAGAGGTTACGAACCTCGTGCCAGCTACGACCGTGAATCAGAAGAGCCGTGTCGTCGGCATATGTAATAATCTTACAGTTTGGTAATTGTAAGTTGCACAACTCATTAATGTAGATTAAGAACAAAGAAGGTCCTAGGACGCTTCCTTGGGGGACACCATATTGGACATGTTCTTCTTCACTTCGAAGATCATTAATTACGACGTACTGGATGCGTTCTTCGAGGTAGGTTCTGAACATATTAAGTGCGACACCTCTAATCCCAATGTTTTCCAGTTTGCTGAGCAGTTTGGGCACCGAGACAGTGTCAAAAGCTTTGGAAAGATCTAAAAAGATACCAATAGTTTTAAGTTTTTTGTCCAAGTTTTTTACGATTGTATCAGTCAGTTCTATTACTGCGTCTTCTGTGGACTTTTTACTCCGGAAGCCAAACTGATTGGAAGACAGCAGATCATTTCCGTTGACAAAATTCATCAGTCGTTTATTAAGTATTTTTTCAAAGATCTTTGATAACGTAGTAAGGACAGAAATGGGTCTATAATTATTGACACTGTCTCGGTCGCCGCTTTTGAAAATCGGGTGTAACACAGCCCTCTTGAAAACACTAGGGAAGATGCCAGCTGATAGGGATACATTGAAAACGTGCATGAGTACGGGAATTAAAATGTTTTTGGCAGATTTTATAACAGAAGTAGGGATTCCGTCCCAGCCTACCGCACATTTGTCTTTAAGATTAGAAATTATGTTATTGATTTCTATGCTATCCACGCCAAAGAGGACCAAAGAGTTACAAGGATTGTTGTTGTTACGGGAGGACTGAGTGATGGCAAGGGATTGGGAAGCGGTCATTGAGCCAGAATTGGCATTACTTTCTATATCCAAGGCGAGTCTTTTTCCTACATTAGCAAAAAATTTATTTACATTGTTAATGGCAGTTAGGGGGCTTTCAATAGTTTTAAGAAGATGTGAAGAAGTTGTTTGCTTGTTTTCGAGGTTGGCAATTTGCTTGATCAAGTTCCAAGTAGCTCTGGGATTGCTCCTGGCCTTCTGTAGTTCAGCTCTATGAAAGTCCATTTTGACCTTTTTCAAGAGATTGTTGCAGAATTTACGGTATCGGAAGTATACAACTTTGTTTATATCGTTATCAGGACTTTTTTTGAATTTCCGATACAATTTGTCCCTATGACGAATACATTTCAGAAGGCCAGGAGTCATCCAAGACTTAAGGAGGCGTTTACGACTAGGGATAGGTTTAGTATAACTATGTTGCTTTATTATTTTGGTGATTACATCGACTAAGGCCGTAGCAGCTGCATTGGGATCGGAAGTAAGAAGGATAGGAGAAAAATCAGCTTTTTCAAGAGCACTGACTATAGCGTGAATGTCTAGGCGTTGGGAATATCGTTTAGGAAGTGTAGTTCTAATATCGGTGCTACAACATAGAAACAATGGCAAGTGATCGGTTATTGGAGAATCTATGACAATAGTAGACGCAGGAGTAGATGAGCGAAGAATAATATGATCTAGACAGCTATTATATCTGGTAGGGAGAAGATGAGCTGGTAACATAGCATGCGAGGCTACTAGGTTTAGGTATTCATCCATAATGGCAATGTCATCATTACTAGTTAATAAGTTGATGTTTATGTCCCCAACTATAACAGTAGTCTTAAAAGTGTGTAGTGTACTTAAAGTAGCATCAAGACTTTGAAAGAATGGGGATAGATTTTTGTACGAAGGGGAGCGGTATAGAGCTATTATTGCTAAGTTGTTTGGAAGAGTAATAACAATACAGTTCGCATCGTTAAACTTTGGCATATTATCTACTTTAAATGAAAGAGAACTTCTTACATAGACAACCATACCGTCGTTCTGATTTTTATAGGTGGAAGCGTGATGGTCAAAATGTGGGATTGAGGGAATTAAAGGATTTTTTTTAAGCCAACATTCCGAAAGAATTATTACATCAAGGTCAACTTTTATTCTGCGTAGTAAGAGAAGGAGGTTGTCGAAATTGCAGTTTATGCTGCGTATGTTAGCATGAAAATTTTTTATTCCAGTGCTATTGTCAGGCAAGTTAAGAGAAATATCTTCTGGGGAACAGCATAATGAATTTGATACCGAGAGATTTTCGATGTCTTTATTAATAATGTTTAAATCATCCATTGAAAAGAAAGAACAACAGGGAAGCAATTAGAATACTACTAAGCCTACTTTTGAATAGTCTTAAGTTTGGAACTTGCGTGTAGGTACTGTAGAACTTACCTTTTACTTGAGTGAAACATTTGTGAGATTGAATGAATTTTGAGAGTATGAGTAATGTACGTGAAATTAGTAATGTGTATGTGAGTGTGTGTGTGAGTGTATGTATATGCGTGTTGGTGGATGTTTGTAAGTGTCGATTAAAATAAGAATCAATTACAGTAAGCTTATGAATATAAACTAAGCAAAAAAAGAGCAAGGTGGACATAATTAGCCATTTTTCGAGGACAGATTTTGTGTTAAAAAATAGTCAATTTGTAGCGTCCTTCACTTTCTTCAGGTCCGAGTCGCTCTGAATACGGATCAGGGGGCCATTTTCCCTTTTGCGCATAAATATCTTCCCATGAGACACCCAGCAGAATTTATAGTCACGTTCTTTGGACAACTCTCGAGCCTGGTAGAATAGATTTTTCATCTTGGCTGAGAGATTTTCTGACATGAAGATAGGTCTAGTAGGTCCACTTATATGTAGGTGTTCGGTAGACAACCGTGAAGAGCCTCTATTGAATTGACGATACATGGAAATGACTCTTTCCCTTTGTAGGACACTACACAGCTCCACAATAATCGTCCTATTTGCCGGGTCCTTGGATTGGATTCTGAAGATGTCCCTGACATCACTTTGTTGTATCGGAGCATTCAGTGTCTTAGTGGTCTTGATGAAAGTATCCAGAAGAGCAGACTTCGACTCAGAGGGAGGGGCAGGTATATTCCTTATTTCTAGACATGTAGATCTGCCATTGCGTTCAAATTGGTCTAGTCTAGTTTCTAATAAATTTATGCGCTGAAGATCGGCCTTGCGCTGGGCTTCCAGATCCTCCACTTTGATTTGAAGAGCAGTATGCTTCTCAGCCAAAAAGTCTAGAGTTGCTCGCATTTCATCGACTGCCTTACAGATACGATTGCTAGATTTTGCTTGCTCATCCTTGAAATCCAGAAACATCTGTTTGATATCAGACATAAAGTTTTGTAAATCAGTATCAAATTCTGAATGTTTCCGCTTAAACGACGACACGTTCGGGCTGTCCGTGAGAATTGGAACGGAACAGCTGCTGTGTAGCTGTAGAGCGGCGGGAACCCGAGGTGGCGCAGCTGGAGCTAACTCCAGTGGCGGTGCAGATATTGAGCGTGTCACTGGTGGCGGAGCAAGAGCAGCCATCGCTGGGATTTCAGGTGTAGAAGGAGGAGTGCGCTTGAGTGGCATGGTGTAGGTACGCGAGGTTGCGAGTTGTGAGAAGGGAGATGCGAGTAGAAGGCAGCAGGTGGTAATTTTAATTGTTGCTAAATTGAACGCACCGTGCCCAAACAGTCAAACAGGATAATTTATAGTAGTCAACGCAAGCGGCGAACTCGTTCAAAGCAAGCGATGATTTTGTAGGACAGTCAGTTATTGAGTTGCAGGTAGATAAATTAAAAGAAGCACACCTTTAGCTTTGTCACCGAATGTGACTGGAAGTCCGCGAGCAAAACGGCTTAAGCGCCGTGGAGAGTGCGTCGCTTACGCGTTTTGGTAGATCACTTCACTGTCGATGATGGTTTACGGAATAACCGCATTCACTTTTTATATTTTGTTCGAAATATTTGTATTTATAACCAATTATCAAAGTTTAGTTATTGTACACTGTGTAACATTGATACAGTTAGAGAATTAACTCAACACTTGGGAACAAAAGTATCTGAGAACTATTTTTACGAATTAAATTGGACGAGCGATATGCACTAGATGTTAACTGCACAAAGGCCGGACGGAAGGGGGAATACCAATGAATACCATGTTCTCTTATCTCTCTTTGTTCTCACTTCTAACACTTGATTTTGTACTCGGGGGAGGGTCAAACAACCTTTTAATGTTTTCGTGAACCACATTACTGCTTCTAGGTACCTATGTGCCAAAAGTTTTTTTTATATTTGAACATGAAGCCTGAAGTCTTACCGTGCTTGGGAATACTCCTTCTTACTGCTTAGGACATAAAGCACTCTCTTTCAATGTTGAGCTATTTAATACAAAGTTTGTGTTTTACAGTGACAATGCAAGATGCACTGCCGCTTGCTGATCAGCCGCAACTCCTGCAGCCGAACGCTCGCCGCGAAGAACTCTTCGGAATGCCGAGACAGCCCGTCACTGTGCCCGCTTCGGGCGACGCACCTCCGGGTGTCAACAACCCCTTGGAAGGTAAACTTATGAAGAACTACTACATTACCTTCATAAACAAAACTTTTTGTCAGCGACATTATTAGCAGCAAATGCTTGTTTCCTCTCTTCTTTGTAAAGGCTAAACATATTTGAATGGAATAAATTCAACTTCTTACACAGAAAAACAGTAAGTTCTTATGAGATTCGTGTGACGGAGTTTTTAGGCTGCTTAGGATAGCTATGATATGGCTATGATAGTCATGGCTTAACAACTTTAGGAGCCGGGACCGACAATGAAATTTATTCTGCGGATTGGCTACTGTATTGTATTAGAGAATACCTGTAATAATACACGTAATCATTTTGAAAAAAAAAAATAATAATAATAATTTATCGTGCCCTCCGAAGCACGTAAGCGCTCAGCGCATAACAGTTGATAAAATAATTATAAAAATGCACAACCACGAAGCACAGCTACGTCTACTAAATATGTTATAAGGAATCATCACTTGTTTTAGTAGTTGGTATGAGTTAGCCACTGGTTTATAAGATTGAACAACAAACAATATGTATAATTTTCTAATAATGTAATATTTGTGTGCAGTGGTGCCGCGACGGCTTGGACTATCGACCCGCGGGTCAGACCGAGGTTGGTCACCGCCCGCTCGACCTGCGTCGGCCCCACCGACGCATTCACACACTTTGACTAGAGACGAACCTCAGGTAATTTACACAAATAACCTTGAGTCACGTCTTGAGTTACGGTGATAGACTGCGAGACATGGCTGTAATTTTTCACATTGAATAACAATAAGCAAATACGAAAGTCTTTGACAGTTAAATGTGTAACAGGGCACACTTTGCCCAGTAATTTACACTATGGTGTGTCAACAGAGGTACACAGGCTTGCAGGTCATATTCTTTTATGTTCCCGTAAGTTTTTTCCAATAATGATGGTATATTTTCTAGGACTTATCATGCGCGAAGGACACTACCACAAAAATGGATATTGACACTGACGGGGAATACCTTTCCGATTCCGACTCAAACGAAGCTAGACAAATTCCAAGGAAGAAGCATCATAGGTAAGTCATTTTACTAACTGCTGCGTGAATGAATAACAAATATCCATACAAACTTTCGCGTAGGTAATAGTATAATATTAGTGGGATACGAAACATTTATAGCAGTCTCATCTGTTCTGTGTTTTTAAAAATATGTTATGTTTGTTTGCAGACATCCTCACGCAATCTCAGTGGGTCCCAGCACTAGTCTAGTTGACGCCAGTTCGCAGCCGTCAGAATTCCACACTCTAGTCGACACGGCCTGTTCCATCATGGAAGCGCCACACCAACAGAGGAGCGCTTCACCTTTGCCTGGTAACATTTGGAACCCAACTAGCATAATTTATCCATCAAAAAGTCTTGTAATATTAAAGTAGCTAAAATCCAAGGCAAACCAATGCAGTCAATAATTGAGAAAATGTTATTGATTGCTTTGATTAACTCAAGTGTTATAGAATTCGATTTGAATTCGTCTATAACATTGTATAAGGGAGACGAGAATAATCATTTTCAGTTTCGTTGCTAACTGTGAGCAATCATTTCATTTTTCTTTCAGGGCCAAGTACGTCCGCCGCTATACTCCCGGAGCCGCGGCCATCGTCCTCCCGCAGTCCGAGCAAGACCGTTATTGTACGTGCTGTAAGTCACTCCACTTATTTGGGGGACTTTTTCTTATCAAAATTACACCCGAGAACTATCAGTTGGTCCCATCTTACGTGGCATTCTTTATACGTCTTAAAACACCTTCTGATTGGATGCTTGCAACTTTGCTATATGAAAGTTATTCTTATTCTGATTGTGAAATATGATTGTCAGGGTGAACTGCTGAGCGCAGCGGATCCGTTGGAATCTCAAGAGATATCTGCTAATGTGACTGTGGAGACTTCAGGTCTACCGCCGCCTCCGCTATTGCCTCCACTTAGCGCGCCTGCTACACCGTAAGTATTAATTTCTTTACTAACGCCCGAATACTGAAACTCTACCTAATGTAAGTGTTGCTTATCTATCACATTATTTGACGTCGTGTCTGTCTATACGAATCCGTCGTGTTAATACGCTCCCAAATATCTAAGTAGCGTTTCAGAATTTGGGCGTTAGCTCGTGATTAAATTTATTTTGTTACAAAACATAATCTAAATGACTATCTAAATATTTCTACAGGCGCGCCTGTCCTTCCCTCGGCGCTTCAGTCTCCCACGATCTGCTGCTCGGGCGCTGGCGTCTTTCTCTCGACCTGTTCGGACGAGTGTTCACTGAAGACGTTGGATTAGAACCCGGTTCAGTCGTGGCGGAACTCGGCGGTTTTCCCGTAAAGGAGGTTAAGTTTAGGCGCGATATGGAGAAGTTAAGAAACTCGCAGCAGAGAGATCTCACACTTCACAAGGTAAGATTTGGAACATGTTTCTGTATTGTATTGGTATTGTTTAATTATAGTGTGAAAGTCCTCCCAAGTGTCTGTCAGTCCCTATTGAGGCGCCCTGTACATTACAGCATTACTTGGACAAACGAAAGTACATCCCAAATGGTCCATTGAACATTTATAAATCAATGACTATTTTCCAGATGGAGCGCGATCGCGCTAAACTTCTACAACAAACGTTCGCGGAACTGAACACCGCATTCGCGGGTCAGAACAGACGCGCGCACACCGCCCAGCCCCCGCTCGTCGTGAACCGAGTTAAAGTTACATTCAGAGACGAGCCGGGCGAGGGCAGCGGCGTTGCTCGCTCCTTCTACACCAGTGTCGCAGAGGTAAACAAATCTAAGAACCAACCTGTTTTCTGTTTTTTTCAGTTACAAAAATTGCTTCCCAAAATCAGTATTCATTGGTTGGGTGGGTCTCACTGCGCTATGCCGGCACCACACATGGGCTTCAACTTGGTTCCATCCAACATTAGAATGGCCAATGGCAATGCTCCGTTTACGGTTATTCAACAGAAACGGAGCATTGCCAT
The DNA here is from genome assembly GCA_963582015.1 of Xanthorhoe designata. Taxonomy (NCBI): domain Eukaryota; kingdom Metazoa; phylum Arthropoda; class Insecta; order Lepidoptera; family Geometridae; genus Xanthorhoe; species Xanthorhoe designata. The sequence goes on from OY757033.1 coordinate 8,587,769, forward strand.
TGGCCATTCTAATGTTAGAACCAAGTTGAAGCTAATGTGTGGTGCCGGCATTAGATGCATCAAGATATCGTTAGATGACTGTCATTAGCTGTTTTTTTTTTTTCATTTTACTTAAATGTTTGCACGCATTTCATTTTTTCAATGAATATTAAACATTTGTTTGGTTCATGATAAGATAACTCTCACCTTGAAATTATTGATTTGCTAATAATCTCTGCTCCACCAACCCAGGCCCTGCTAGCGAATGAGAAGCTGCCTCCCCTGGAGCCGACGACCGGCAGCGGCAGCGCCACCACCGGCAGCAGCACCAACGGCACCGCGCCCGCCGGCACCGGAACTACTTCAAGTGGAACCAGCGGCAACAGCGGGGCTAGGTTAGTACACACACACTCTTTCACTCTTACATACCACCTCACATACAACTCATACTCTCACACACCACGCACAAAAGACATACGCATACGACACTCATTCTCACACGCTACATACACTTCCTCTCACAATCAACATACACTATCTTACACACCAATTACACTCTCTCTCGCACACCAGACACTCGCATATCTCTAACACACTCAACATACATACTCTCACTCAACACATAAATAAACTCACCAACATTATCAATCGTAAATATTCCACCTATTAAGTAAGCTGTTTCTTGCTTTTGAAACACGAATTTGTAATTATCTTTTTTATAGAAGTGGGGCTGGACGCGCCAGATCTAAAGATGCAACTCGCCGCACGCCAGGCCGGCCCGCGCCGCGCCCTCCCACTGTTAGAGAGCCGAGGAGGGTACTCAGCGTCGACGCCAGGCCTTACTCGCCACAGGTAATGTATTTCACATAAGGTTGGGTCACAAAAAAACACCTTATTTAGGAACTTTCTTCTTTTTTGTTACATGAAGCGCTCGACGCGTAGCTTGCTTAGACCAGAGTTAGTTACTGTATCTCTGGGTCTCTTACAAAGCACTTTTATTTAACAAATTTTTGCTCAGATTTGTTCTCATGCTGCAATTTTATTACATGGGTTTATGGTATAACTCATGTAATATTTGCACCTTAAAACTTATACCTAATTTAATGTATTTTGTAGGCTGCCCCTGGCACTGAAGGCGCGGGCTACAGCGGAGACAGGCCAGGAGGCCACAACGAACATCTCACGCTTCATCAAGCGCAATTAGGAGAACGACTTTACCCTAGGGTAAGTGCACACACATTCAGTGAATATTGTATTGCCAAATTTTACCTTCAATTTTTTTAATCTACTGTCTGTCTCCTTTCCTGTTTTTTATATTGTAATGTTCGTCTGTGCTCTGTGTTTTCCAAATAAATGTTATATCTATCTATCTATCTATCAAATTTCAATGAGGTGATGCGTTTATCTAAACTTCACATGGTCCAGTTTAAGACAGTTGTCATAATAATTTTATTCTTGCAGGTACATTCGCTGCACCCGACTTTTGCCGGAAAAATAACCGGAATGCTATTAGAACTGACGCCGGCACAATTACTAGTTCTGCTCGCAAGTGAAGACGCCCTGCGGCAGAAAGTGCGCGAAGCTATGGATCTCATTGTTATGCATCCTTCGGAGGCGATACTTGGTGAGTTCCATAATTTTATAGGTTTAAGTTCAAAGTTCTCTTAAAAAGTTTGTCTATTTTATTTGGGTGTTTAGTTAGTTAGATTAGCCGAATTATGCCGACGCCTAGTTGTAGTGCGCCGAAATTCCATAGTACAAAAAACTGCAGCTGTTGACGATGTTCGGCGCTTGCTGTCGATATTGGTTAGCCCACGTTACCGGTGGCCGCAGTTGTAATTCGCCATAGAAAGGAAATCATTTAGAAAAGTTACAAATTATTACGGCGTTTGTGCACTACACGGAATTTTACTGTTTTTTATTACGGTCCGATGTGGCATGAAAAAAACGGATTCGCGTGTGCACTAGCCGGTTATTTCAGTAGTCCGATCTAATCTTCAACCTATTGGAAAATACGGAACGGCGCGGCGCCGTGCACAAGCTGTATCTGTCATTATGCTATTATCAGAAATATATGTCACAAAATCGGATAGTGCACCTAACCACACGTTTTACATTGCTGTCATCTCAGACCGAAAAAAAACTGTCCGGAATGGTGAAAAGTAAAATGTCGGTCGATAAAATTACGTATAGTGCACGAACTAGCAATACATTGTAGAGCACAAACGTCCTCAGCAGCTATAAGGCTCAACTCACACCAAAAAAGCGGCGAGGAGCAGCGAAGCGGAGCGCAGTTTCAGTGTCATATGAATTTTAACTTTATTTTCATTACTTTAATACTTATTATCGCATGAGAAACTCGAACGAGTCGCGAGGATTCCCGCGGCGCCGCGGGAATTCCGGTCAATTCGAATACGCGCGCCTTCTCTACGATAATAAGTATTATTGTAATAAAAATAAAGTTGAAATTCGTATGACACTGAAACTGCGCTCCGCTTTGCTGCTCTTCGCCGCTCTTTTGTTGTGAGTTGAGCCTAAGCGACGTGTGGTTAATGTTAGGTTGTAACTGTTGGTTTAGATCTGGACGTGTTCTCGCTGTCGGAGCGCGGCGGCGGCGGCGGCGCGCTGGGCGCGGCGGGCGGCGTGTCCGCGGCCGCCGCGCCGCCCGCCGCCGCAGACGACGCGGCGCCGCTCTTCTACTCGCCAGGCAAGCGCGGGTACTACTCGCCGCGGCAGGGACGCGCCACGCCAGAGCGGATCAACGCCTTCAGGAATGTGGGCAGGTCGGTACTATCTGCCAACATAATTATATTTAGTCATGATGTCACTTATTAACAGAGACTGAAATCCGGAAAGTGAAAAAAATTATAATATGATCACGTCTGTATCCCAGGGAGCGGTAGACATTTCTTTTAGATCTTTAGGCAATTTTTAGATCCTTATGAAGATGTCTAAGGGGATAGTTAGAGATGTCCAAATTGAGGATACCCTTAAATATCGCTATGACGTCATACCGATATAATTCAGGTTACACAAATATTTCAAACATTAAGTACCGTGACTATATTATGTGTGTGTTAGTATAATTACCGTGACTAGCCAAACTAAGCGCGCAGTATTTAAATAAAATGTTTTTGTTATCACTATCAGTCATCTGATTACCATAACATAAGCATTAAATTGCTTAGCTTGGGACTAGATGACGCTGTGTGGAATGTCCAAGGATAATTATTATAATTTTTTCTTCATTATTTTGTACTCACTGCACCATCTATCTGTTCAGGATAATCGGGCTATGCCTGCTGCAGAACGAGTTATGCCCAATGTTCCTGAGCCGGCATGTTCTGAAGTACCTCCTCGGACGGCCTGTGAGGTTCCACGACCTCGCCTTCTTCGACCCCGTCGTGTACGAGAGCCTCAGGCAACTTGTCGTCGACGCTGAGACCGGAGACTCACACTCGCTCTTTGCGGCTCTCGATCTCAACTTCAGGTAAACAAACACTCCGTATCTATGAACATTGGATAATTTTTGTTCACACACGTGATATAGTTTTAAGGCGTGGGCACAAAGTTGTTAATGTCATCCATAATCCAGACGAAAAAAATGTACTTATAGTTAAAGTTTTCGATTCCGACGGGATTCGAACCCGCATTGATTTAACGATCCTCCTCGAGCCAGAGAGCTTAACCAATTCAGCCACGGAACACTATAACGTCAGAACAAAATTCATGATCAAGATGATATTCGGTTATGTACCGATCGGATCATTCCGGATCGTTGAATCAATGCGAGTTCGAATTATCTCACTATAATAAAATCTAATTAATAGAATTCGAGATTGCATTTAGCCCCACTTATTATATTAATTTCATTCATGATTATGCGGATGTAGTTTAGGCTGTGATTTGGTACCATCCAGTTTTGATTATGCTCGTAAGTTATTGGGGATGTGTTATCTGCAGTCTGGAGATGTGCGAAGAGGAAGGCGGCGGCTGCGTGGAGCTGGTGGGAGGCGGGCGCGAGCTGGAAGTGACTGCGCTCAACGTTTACGACTACGTGCGCAAGTACGCAAGGCACCGCATGGTGCTCTCACAGGAGAAGGCGTTGGAGGTAACAACCGCTTTTACTATCCATTTAGGGCTCGTGGCGAAGCTTGATGCTCGTGATAGATAGAGGTTATGTATGAGTTATATATGAGCAGTAACAACCACTACTTATAATTGATAGCTCTATACAAGTGAAATGGCAAGTTAAAACGTTACGAATTCACGTGGGGCTCGCGCGGGCTGAAATTGCACTTTGTTGCGTTTTAGTAAAAGTCGCTATTGGAATGAATGTCTTCGTGAAGTTCTTTCTATTATTCTGCGGAATTATGTGATTTTTGTTTCTATCTATTCACTAGCTATAGATCGTAAATTCTTCGTATATTCAACAAAACTCTATGACTGACTGGTTATATTACTTGCAGGCGATGCGCGTGGGTGTTTTGGACGTATTGCCCGAGAGCGCGCTGGAAGGGCTCACAGCTGAAGATTTGCGACTTCTGCTGAATGGCGTCGGTGACATCAACGTGACGGCGCTTGTTTCGTACACCAGCTTCAACGACGAGAGCGGGGAGCCGCCCGAGCGGCTCGCGCGCTTCAAGCGCTGGCTCTGGGCCATCGTCGACAAGATGACGCATCTCGAGAGACAGGACTTGGTGAGTTTACTATACATAAATCAGTGGGGCGATTCTTCATTACAGGAATGCATTCGATTCGAAAATTTTCTTCGGAATGCTGATTGAAATGCATTCCGACTAGTCTGAATCACCAAGCAAATGTAAATAATTTTATCAAAATTGCTATTGATGTAATTGATTTGTTATAAGCTCAGTTTTCATAATCGTAAAGAGGCGCATATAGAGCTCATACACACGCGAGCCATTTCAGCGTCGAGTGCATTCGAATTATTATTATTGAAGAGCGAAATATAGCATTAATCATTTACAATATGCAAAATGTTTATTAACTTTATATACTCTCGAACTAAGTCTGATTTGAAACAATCTTTCTGCATTCGATGTTCATTTCATGAGAAGTAATCTTCCTTGTAAAATAAATGGGGGTTGAAACTGCTAGTATGAAATAAACAGGCAGTTGGTACGATGTGCTATTGTGTCAGGTTTACTTCTGGACGGGCTCCCCCGCGCTGCCGGCGTCGGAGGAAGGCTTCCAGCCGATGCCGTCCGTGACGATCCGTCCGGCGGACGACGCGCACCTGCCCACCGCCAACACGTGCATCTCGCGTCTCTACATCCCGCTCTACTCATCGCGACACGTGCTCAAACACAAGCTATTGCTAGCCATCAAAACTAAAAACTTCGGCTTCGTCTAAACTATCAACGCGCCGCGCATACTATGTTATTCTTTAGAGAGGTAAAGATTTATGTGACAGATGATTCAGAACTCAAATTACACTTGCGGATAACTAGATACCCTGTAATGTTCAGATAGGTTCCTCTGTGTAGCTGGGAGAATCATCCTCTTTCATTCAGAGCGCAGAAGACTACATGATAATGCAGGGTGTGGACTCTGGTGTTGGACGATTTCTATCGACAAAAGATGCTCAAGGAGATTCAAGATCATTGTCAACTTGGGGAAGGTTTATCTTGCGGAGCTCCTCATAAGACTCATTCGATTCTCAATGTCTCTTTGATAGTAATTGAAAGGATTAAGATACATTTTGTAATTCACAATACTCCTTTGTATTTTATAGAGGAGGTCATTATGTTATTATTGTGGGTGAGATTCAGATTTAAGGAAGACTTTTTATAGGCTCTTCTAGAAAGGTTTTAACCACTCACATTCACCAGCTCTAGAGTCCATTCCAAATATAGTAAATCCATTATGTGCATTATGAGCCTTCTATTGACAGTCCTATTGTGTAGATAACCATCATGGGACTATGTTAGAATAGAAGGGACAGAGAAGAGTCTTCTGCGAAGGGCGAGGCGTTACCCGTATTTCTAAATTTAGTAAAGACAATTCTGAAGATGTAATTTTCTGAACAGATAATCTTAAAGAGGGATTAAACCAATTTTGTATGATTGTTTTTAGTTGTAAGCCCAGCCATGTAAGACTGCCGCTGTGTCGTATTTGTATTGTGTGCGTAATTATGCGTCCGCCATCACGTAGATTTATCCAAAAGTACTTGCAGTACAAAATTGTATATTATGACTGTTTTTGACAATCAATTCGCATTTACATGACTGGGTATGGGTACCTTTGACTGAATAGTAATATTCATTTAACTTTTTTGATGGAATGACCTGTTATGGATGTCCCGCACAAGTACACAATATTCAGTGTGCTATCTTACTACATGTAATAAATCTTACTCATAGACCGTTAGAAGTGAATCTGCTGTTATTTATCATACACAATACTTACATATTATGTAGTTAAAATTATTGAATATGTACTGTACAATAATGTTGTTTATATCTTCTCTTGCAGTAAATTTATACTTCAACAGGTAAAACAATTTTGATGGCCATTCAACATTTTGTGCATTTGTTTGCTTTCATCAATACACTTAATTTATTTGATTCTATTGCTTGATGACAAGCAGAGGCAGCGTAATACTTTGGACTGTTAATATTGCTTTGTTATAATTATAGTAAAAAATATATAAGACAGTAGATGGTGGGTATACTGGTACAGTTTGTTAGGTGAGCTTGGGAAACGGCGCCAGCCAAATCCCGAGCAATGGGTTTTGTGATATCAAAGGAAGTATTTATCGCCTCATCTCTAAATCTAAGATTATAAAATAGTTTCTTTTTAATAGTTGAATAATATAATTCATAAATAAACAACTCAAAATGCTTATTTTTTGTTTTATTTTAACGAATTTCTTGCAACTAATAGACGCCAGAATTAAATTTGTATGTTTATCCCAATCCATATTCTGATGCAGTTGAAGACGCTTTCCCACCTCGATCTCTACTCGATATTTTGTGGTGTCCTAACGGTGCGAAAATAGAGTCACGTAGAACTGCTATTGAACTACTTTTATCTCAGTCCTTTGCTGTACAATAGGGTAAACAAGGAAATTGGTATAATATAACCACTTTCCCTCCATAAATTTAAATTAAAATACACATCCTGGTCGCTGACCTTCTACGAGGAAACTGAAAACTTACTCATATTACTTCTATGATTTAATTCAATTCACGATCGGTCAAGTAGCGAATCTGCCGAATTACGAATCTGTCCTACACCGAACAAAGGGAAGACGAGTTTAGAAGAAAACAGAATATTTGCAAATAAAAAAATCGGCCATGTGCGAGTCGGACTCACGCTCGAAGGGTTCTATTCTGTGAATATTTAAGCGTCTACCTACATGTTGTCGTAATTAATATAGAGCACAAAAAACGGCCAAAACATCACGTTCGTTGTATGGGAGCCCCCTTAGATATTTATTTTATTGTTTTTAGTATTTGTTGTTACAGAAGTACCTACATCATCTGTGAAAATTTGTCCTGTCCAGCTATCACGGTTCATGAGATGTATAGAATTATTTTATCTATGATGTGATGAGATACAGCCTGGTGAAAGACAGACAGATGGACAGCGAAGTCTTAGTAATAGGGTCCCGTTTTTACCCTTTGAGTACGGAACCCTAAAAAGTGCCTTTGCAATCTCTGTCTCTCTTAGCATTATCCCATCTGGGATGGTAAGGTCTGCTTCCTCGTCTCTTTGTTCCACTTCACTTTATACCAAGGAGTCCCAACGCTATGTCACATGAAAGCGAAGTACTTACTTATAATAGGATATTTTGTTTTAAGGTGCCTGTATGGGTGAAACTAGCGCCACCGCCTATTTTATTTTATTATTGCGTTGAACAAAGGAATTTTAAAAAACTGAATGTAGGTACATTGTGAAACGTATCCTTTAACCTTTTTTTTAATTACCTAAGTATTATTAGTATTAGCCATTTCTGAGAACGGGAGCGTGGTACGCTATCATAACGTTATGATAGCGTAGGTACACATAAAGAATGATCATTATTTCTTGAACCAAAAAGGCACTATTTTTTTCAGTTTTACATTAATTATGCACTATTTATTAGGCATAAAAAATGGGAATTCGATTATGGGTACGCTAGCATAACGCAATAAAGTTTAAAATTATATGACAAAAGAGTGCAGCCGCTTCGCTGCCGTCTTGGTGTGATTTGAGCCTAAGAAGAGATCTTTGTATGTCTAGCTAGACTATTCCATACCTACTGACCGATCAAAATGTGCCAACCTTTATAAAAGAAACAAACTAGAAACTGCTGAGGAGACGGTGCTCAAAATGTAATTCTTCCCTTTTCATGCATCATATTTTGATTATTCAAATAATATACCTACTTAATTAAATAAGAAAACTAAAGAATGCAAACATGTAGGTAAGTAGGTACTTTATTGTCTAAAACAGTTGTATAGTACAAACATAAAACAATAAAGTGAATCAAGCAAGACAAAAAATCAATACTTTGAATTAAAATCCATGTTCATCAATTCCTAATAAAACACACACTTGCACAACTAACAAAACTTATTATTTAACAAAAAAAACACTTAGTTCAAAGTACACAATATTATTATTAGGAACTAGGAGGCTTCACTCATCCCTTAAAACACTCATGAAACATTTTATGAATATGGATTAGCAGTTAAATTACCTACCACATACAAACTCACAAACTTTACCTATATTGTAATATTAGTAAAGAAGAGGTTTGCTTTACTCTATTTTGGAAGCCATTTTTAGTTCAGAGGATATTTTCTTGTATACTCCATAAAGTATCGCAATGTGACAAACATGTAACAGCCCACTGGTGAAGCTTGTACTTGGATATGTGTTCCAACACATTTCAATCAAGGCTAAAAGTAAAAACCTAGTAATAACTGAAAAGTTGTTAGACCATAGCAAATATGGCAAACTGTGGAAATACCATGAGTAGAATTGGTAATGTAAGCTCCTTGCACATACAATGCCAATGAAGTTAATAATAAACATAGGCAAAATGAACAATTGTGAAAGGACATTAAAGTTGATGCTATAGTTATCTTTCTCTTCAGTTACAATTGGTTTTATGTGTTTCTTGGCAGATTTTCTTGGCTCTTCTTTTGATGACTTTTGCAGAATTGCTTCAAATGAATTCAAAAAGTTTTCCTGCTCCTTGGTCAACTTTTCTTCAGTGTCTTCTTTTACTTTATTTAACTTCTTGATTTCTTTTTTTTGTTTGTTTTTCTTTTTGTTTTCAAGGTTCCTTGCTCTAATTTGAGGTTCAAATTGATGTTGCACATACTTCAGTCTACAATAGCTTTTAAAATATTTTAAGCACATAGGGAGAAATATAACTAACAACACAACATGAATGGCAAGAAGCGTAAGGTGGAAACATTTGTTTTCAAAAACTTCAACATCCAAAAACCTATAATTTACAGTCCATGTGTGATTGAATACTCTGCCCAAATCAAAGCTGCCTTTGATGTAAGCTATAGGATTATTAACCAAAAAGACGAGGCCCAGTAAAACTTGTATTACTCCACAAACTAGGAGCTGTTTTATGGTTTCTTTGAAACCCAAGTTCACAATGTAAAAGAAAAACAATGCTGGGGCATACAAAAGAATATTCATTTTTACTGAAACACCCAAACTATAAAATAAACTTCCTAAGTACCATTTTGATTCCAAAAATAAATTAAGTGATATGTACAAGAAGAGCACTGCAATAGGATCATTAAAAAGTCTCAGTACATAGATTGAATGTATTCTGTAAGATGTTAAAATAGTTAATACCAAAACATAGGGTGGAACTTTTCTGCTCTTATTATAAATCCTCAGAACTAAACACAGCTGTATTAGGTAGATGACAATAAATATGTATTGAGCAAGTCTGACATTTTCACCCTGATTGGTCAAAAAATAAAGAATTGAATATATGTAGACAAATCCTGCAGGATACACTAAGGGTCCTGTGTCGCCTCTGAGCTTACTGTAGTCAAAAGTCCCATTCAGAAACCCTTCACATTCTTGCATATATGCTTTCCAGTCTATCTCCGTGTAAGGCACTCGTTCCACTACAAGTACGTTTATGAAAAGTTCAGCAACGATGATGAGGAATGCCACAAATGGAAGCTGCGCTGGGTTTGTAGCTAATCCTTTTATAAAATACCAAGAAAATATTTTCTTGTAGTCTTGAAAAAAATTCTGTAGCATAATTAGATTACCCATTTTTAGGGTTTACTCACAGATGGTTTACTTTTCTGAAAAGAAACTAGTCCATTAATCTATTTTGGTAGCAAAGCGAGCTTGAGTTGAGAAAGAGCCGGCCCAGTCCGGCCGGCAAGGCAAACTTCATAGATGACATTGGCATCACTGGTGATATGACATTGACATCTATTCAGTAAAGTTTTCTAAAACAGACCAGTTTGTTTATACAGGCTGATTCATTTTGGTACCTTTAATGGCTATTATTATGTGTTATTTACTGGTCTAAGTACCTACAGCCATATAAACTTTGTTGTTTATTCGTTGGTCAATTTAATTGGAGCATTATGATAATGACCTCACCTGACCTTAAAATATGAAGAGCAGATTTTTCATGTGATTGTTTGATTATTATCTTTTACCTACACGTTTTAAATTTTTTTACAAATTCAGAGCATTATTTCATTGCAGGTATTCCCATTAATAATAGATAAATTTTATCACAAACTTATTTGTAAGTATTATAAGCTATTCAGTTCAATTACCTTAGTTCAGTGAGTCAGTCAATCAGGCTATACATGCGGGTTTTAGCTTACCAGTTTTTATGTAATTTTGATTCTTATCTGCTTGAAAACATAGTGGTTTCATAACTTTTCGTTGACATGCTCTAGATTTCTTATCTATAAAAAGCTTACAGCAGGTAATAAACATTGACGACACCTCACAGTCACCTAATCATAATAATTAAACCTTGGTGTAGGTAAATACCTGTTTGCAAAAGGTTCATAAAACTTTAAATTTATTTCATGGATTTTAATTAAGTAGGTAAATAAGTTTCTAAATAAGATTAAAAATGTATCTTTGTTAGTAAAAAAGTAAATAAGGGTATGATATATGAGTCTAAAACAGCATTTCCAATTTCAGTATTTGAAATAAGCCCTCGGTATGAAAAACCGCCTCGTTATTAAATTTATTTTTATTTTATTAACTACAACGGCTATTTTTGGAGCAGATGTGACCCGTGAGTAACAAACGAAGTACCTACCTACCTATTTATTTATGTAGTTGCATATGTAGGTAGGTAGGTACTAGTTGTATTTATTTCATGTTTTTATTTTCTAAGTAATAATTGTTACGACGACAGTTAACCGATAGCTAGCGTGTACTTTACACGCTGACCGTCGGTCGGTCGGTTGAGCACTAAATAAAATACAGCCTAAATGTCCATCTAGGTACATCTACAATAATATGTAAAGGTAGTATGTATAATAAAGATTATTTTAATGTTCTCAACAGCTAACAGTGACGTCGAAAAAAAACTTTTGGTGTTTTTTGAAAAGTGGCGCAATAATGAACCAGGATTTCTACCACTCTCTCTTCCATCTTTAAAAGTTTTACATATCCCATCCGTAAATGGAAGCTACACAGGAAAAGGCGTAAGGTAAGAAGTAAGTAGGTGCTACCTACTTTTCAGTTTGAATTAAGAAGGGGTTTTTAATTATTAGGATACTTTTTTCTAGACTGTTAACATGTTTTTATTTTTAGGCTAACCTACTATGCAAGCAGAATGAGAGTAGTAGGAATGAATTACTTCTCTGTAGCCAATCTTAGCGTATCTCTGAGTAACTTCAGTGCATCCGGCTCTCTATCTGTACCGACGCTAGATGTTTCTGCAGGTAATTTAGAAAACCTAGGTACCTACCTACTTAACCTACCATTTTAAATAACGAAAACATTAGTTTTGTTAAAGAAAATATTGGTTTATTTTCAGATAAATATAATGTAGAAGGTCGTGCACTGTTCATTTATTCCTTACGAGGATCAGGGAAATTGCAGTAAGTCATTTCAATCAATTGCTTTATAAAGTGTCTGAATCATTAATAAGATGGTTTTTGTGTTTACAGTGTTGTTTTCAAAAATATCAATTTAGATTTTGCTATTAAACTCGTATGCAACGGGGCACATACGAATATAGACAAATTAAATCTCAACTTCGGTATTGGTGATATCCAGGTGAGATATTAAAGATTTAGATTAAGTATTTATGATTACCTACCTACCTGTAGGTAGATTTTGCTATTAAACTCGTATGCAACGGGGCACATACGAATATAGACAAATTAAATCTCAACTTCGGTATTGGTGATATCCAGGTGAGATATTAAAGATTTAGATTAAGTATTTATGATTACCTACCTACCAGTAGGTAGGTTGGTAAGTACATCAGCCAGTTCAGCCAAACTGGTAATTTGGTAAAATATAGATAATTATATAGACCTATTTATCAATGATTAATTTATTATTAACTTAATCGTTTATTTCAATTCAAAATAAGTTCTTAAGGTAGGTATAACTCCTTACCTGGGTACCTCCTTTTTAAAACCAACATTTACTTCTAACCCAACCTATTACATATCTACCTCGCTCGATCGACTATGTAGGCAAAAGTAGGCAAATACCCAGTTTTAATGAGTTAGGCAAGGCACTGATTTGCGTTAAAGAAAAATAGGCATTTCTATAATAAAATAACGAACCTACCTAATATTTACTTGCTAGGGTCATGAGCATGACAATCATCATCATCATATGATTGTATTATAGGTTGACCTAGAGAACAGTTCTTGGCCTGTGAATAAAGTTCTGAATAAAGAGGGAGTGAAGATTATTGAAGGGTATCGTGAAGATATTTTAGCTGCAACAGAAAGAAACCTTGTTGCGGTATTAGACACTTATCTCACAACAGTATCACCTGGACAGCTATTGAATATAATGCAAAAGGTATGGCAGTAAATAAATATATTACTAACATAAGAAATACAAATCAGAGTCAAATATCGCACAAACTCAAAAGATGATGTACCTACCTACTAATAGGTATTTTGTAGGTATTAGTACTAGGTACTTACTAATTAGTATTCTATTTTCTAAAAGTTATTGATAATCAACTGTGTTATCTAATAAAATTAAAAATAAATATACCTAAGTATTTTTACAGATTGGTTTCTCAAAATGATAGGATTAAACGAACTTACCTTAAGTGAAGTTCTATCCTAATTATTTAAATACTTATAAGGCTCAACTCACTCCAAAAGAGCGGCGAAGAGCAGTGAAGCGGAGCGCAGTATCAGTGTCATATTAATTTCAACTTTAAATTCATTAATATAAGTAGTATTTATCTCTGCGATAATAAGTAAGTAAGTATTACTTACTTACCTACTTATTATCGCAGAGAAGGCGCGCGTATTAGAATTCGCCGGAATTCCCGCGGCGGGCGCCCCGCGGGCATCCGCGCGACTCGTTCGAGTTTCTCATGCGATATTATGTAGCTACCTACCTATTATAGTAATGAAAATAAAGTTGAAATCCATATGACACTGAAACTGTGCTCCGCTTCACTGCTCTTCGCCGCTCTTTTGGTGTGAGTTGAGCCTTATGGATATTAGTTAATTATAGGCTATAATTATAGCGAGAGCACCGAGTACCTACTACTATGTAATTAATTCCATAATACCTAATGTATGCAAAATAATGAATATTTTTTTATAATTTCAGGATTTCTGTCAACAATCAACCTTCAATTGGGTGGAATATATTCGTACGAGGTGAAAAGATTGCTGTACTTTAGTTTGTAAGAAAAGTACCTATACACTTACCCTAACTACATTTTTCGAGTTAATTACAACACACTCCTGTGTACCTACTTACTGAAGCTTATAATACAGTATAATAATAATAATGATAACATACTCTTTGGTTTTTTCAGTAAATTCCTTCCTCGATTTTACAGTTTCCTACCGTGTTCCACTAGCTGCGCCCGGCGGTGTTACCCGCGGTGAACAGCTACCGTCCCCGGGGGAATACCGGGATCAAACATAGCCTAAGTGTTAATCCGGGATATAAGCTATCCTGGTACCAAACTCCATTCGAATCTGTCCAGCCATTTGAGCGTGAAGGAGTAACAAACATTCACACTTACATACTTACACAAACACAAACTTTCACCTTTCTTTATAACATTAGTGCGAATAATAGGTACCTAGGTACTTAAGTAAAATCTTATCTATTTTGTTAAAGCCACTTTGTTGAAATACAAAGCGAACTCACCTTCTGTTCACGTGACAGAAAATATCAAAATTAAGGTTCCTAAAATTTGCTTTTATGCTTGACTCAAATTGTAGGTAACCTAAACTAAAATTATACAAATATCTTAAATCTTCATTTTAATAAAGCATGGTTGGGCGTTGATTTGCAGCAATATACTTAAAGTAAATTGTCTACTTATAAGCTTATGAAAGATTTCACAAACGGAACATTCAGTTTTTTTTAATTTCTTTGTTCAACGTAGGTAGGTACCTAATAATAAAATAAAATAGGCGGCGGCAGTTTGACGTATACAACCACCTTTAGGCTAGGGCATACATTGCGTTGGTATATATCTAGGTAAGGTAGGTACCTACACTAATACTCCGGGATTACGACGTAATATAATTTTCGAACCTATGCTCCTTAAAATACAGGTGCGTTAAGATAAAACAACTAAATCAGAAAGGATATCGGATTACGCTAATTACGACGAATATTTAAAAGATAAAAGAGCTAGGTATAAAAGAATGTGTTAATAGAAACAGCACAAAGAAGTTTAAAAACTATTAAAATGAAACGCTTAGTTTTCGGAGTTCTGGCGATATTTGGAGTTGCATTAGCTGAAGTTGACTTCCTAGCAACAGAAACATCCAATGGTTAGTATTTTTTTATTACACCTAAAGTCTATTTACGACATTAATTAGGTATCCTACCTACCTAATGTAAGCGAATGGTATAAAATGGTGTTTCAAATCATATGGATGTGTATTGAAGCCCTAATGTAGAATCTATCTTAGATAATTATGATTAACTTATTTTTCTTAATTTCTGCAGGCCACGTCTTTAGAAACATTGAAGGTCCATTGTCCTTTTCGGTTTCTATATCTGATGATGAAAATCAGCAGCTCGTAGATGACCAATTACTACTGGAAACAACTCTTGGCCGCAGCTTAGTAGCTCAATTGATCCACAATACTTTAGAAGACTTCAGGGATGTCGTCATCAATGGCAACGAATCCCTTCCTCCGCTTGATCCTCTGCTGATCAACAGCATGGGACCTATGGAATTTGACATGACTGGGTAAAAACACATTAATATTACCTACTTATGTGAATTATTAAAATTGGTACTTAGGTAACTGGATATTTTACTTTAAAAAAATAAAATAATGAACTGAATTGTTTTAGTGCTCGTGCGAAAGCCACCGCCAAAAACATAAGAGCGGAAGGTCTTCGCTGGTATACAGTAGACTATGTCAATTTCAATGCCATCCGATTGGCTCTTGGACTACAAATTACTCTGCCATGGCTGACTATTACAAGTAGGTACCTAAATATAATCATCTTTTTCTAGTACCTTAGTCAATATATATTTTTTATCTAATTATGTGGGATGCAATATAATTTATACCTTCACTTTCAGGTAAATATGACGCTGAAGCCAGAGTAGCGCTATTGCTGACCCACAATGCCAGCGGAAATGTCAGGTGTGTACCTATAAGTATTTATGTTTAATTCATTACTTAGTCAAGTTACTTTCAAATTGAATGGGGAAGGAACGTAGTATACCTAAATTAACATAATTTACTAATTATGAAGGAATAATTTTGTTACTGTTTTTTTGTTGTTTAAATTAATAAGTGTACCTACCTGCCTGACAGAGGAGAATTAACATGAAAAAATATAGAAGCCGGTTTGTGAAAGGCTTGAAATAGATCATCATCATCTCAGCTATAGGGCGTCCACAGCTGGGCATAGGCCTCCCTCATAGATCTCCAGTTGTTTCGGTTGAAAGCGGCCTGAATCCACCGTGAAATCATCCACCATTAAGAAATGAATTGAGCTTTGTAGGTACTCTGCTGTACTGTAAATTAACTGGTTTTAGAATATTCGTCAACCGCTTGGAGGTAGGTGTGGATGCAAGGCTTGGAACCAGTCTATCAGGAGGGTTCCTGCTTCTACGTAGCTTGGACATCAGACTGAACATCGCTGATACTAATGTGAGTACATAATATTGCTTTTCCGCCTTATTATAGTTTTTAAATCCGTAAAGTCTACTTGGAATTTAAAAGGTGGTTTTTAATATAAAAACTTAAAACACAATGACTTAAGTATTTTAAATTTAAAACAGTGTTTAGGTATACCTAATCTCATTTCTAATATTAAAATTGTTTAAAATGCAGATATGTGATGGTTGTATTAATTGTTTCAGATCCAAATTACTGGCATGACCGGGTCAAGTGTTATTAATGCGTTCATTAGCTCCTACGTGCAAAATTTGTCACAGGATATTATTCAGTCTCACCTGGGGATCGTCAGTGAACTCATAAGCGAAGCAGTCTTTGACGAAGTCAACGATTTTCTCAAGGATTACACAATCAACGACATAGTATCATGAATTCGTGATTTGTGGACAAAAAACCGATCGAACAAGACTACAACGACTAAAGACGACTCTCTTTAATAATTATGCATAAACGTTACACCTAGCTTTTAATTCTACTAAGTGTTTAAATTAACATCAATCATTAAACTGTACTAATGCTAGTAGTTAGATAGGTTGTGTATCCCTTTAATAAGTATATCCGATTAAAATTATTTAGGTATTTGATTACAACTTTAAAATACATAGGCACAAACTTTATTTCGTGTTTTATTATCGTTATCCCTTTATCTTACAAGCAATTTTGATTATCTTTACCATTAATTATAATTAATTAAGTACTTTTGTTTTGTTCCACTTATCAATTCTTACAAAATATTTAAAACACCTACCTACACTTACTACACTAACAAAATAAATACTTATAACAAGTGCCAAAATTAAAGAAAAATTTTATTATAACGGACTTCGATTTCGAAAGTCTACTTACATACACTGCTCTCTAGAGCAATTTTATTGAACTCTAAAATCGCATTTCTGTTCATAACTTCGCAGATCCCCATTTTTTTTGTTTACCTAGTCTTTCAAACAAAAAAAGAATATTTTAATTCGGTCCAGTATTGACGAAATAATCGGTGAACATCATGTGAACATCCCAAGTAACAAAATAGATCCTATAACAGTCTTCAAGACTATCCTATAACTGTCCTGTAGCATACTACAAGCCTCGATTTGGGCGCAGTTACTGGAGTACAAGTTCTAGTAATGCTCCTGCAATGAGCTAACAGAATGCTAATAAGTCTAGTAACTGTCTTGCACCAGTATTACGTAAGCACTGATGCTCCTATAATTGCCTTATAGAAGATTGTTACTGGAGCCAATACTCCTGTTATTATCTACTTCTAGTTTGTTACAAGTGTAATTATGTTAGTAATGTTCTTATAACATACTTCGTTTTTCATTTTTTGTTACAAATTTTACTCGCTGGTGACAGTCATTTTTTTTTGTTTTTATTATTTGTGCAGTGTTATTTTACCTCGTAAGTAATTTTATAGTTATTGTTTCATTGAATGAAAAGACTAAAATTAATTAAGAATATTTACCTACAAATTACTAAACATGTGGCAAATCTATTTTTATTGTAGAAGTGTACCATGTTTCGACTGATTTTTGATCGCGCTTACATAAATCGAATATAAAATCAGCTATTATAAAAATACGATCAAGCATTTATTTATTGTGTTTTGCTCATTCGCCATGTTTTAAAAATTGCTCTGCATGAAGACAATTATCAGACTGTTATAGGTAAAAGAACTCTAGATTTACTCTTAGCCAAGAATAGCTCTCCACCATGTTGAATCAAATTAGAGTTCCTCGATTGATGCCTGAAACCCTGCAACGGCTACACATTTTTTATTTAATTTGTTTTCCTTAGTTATGACAGGGGGAAGTCCTGTATGGTTTCGAAGCACGCCATTCCGAAAAATATTTCAAGTGTACCTACTTAGGCTGTTTTGAAAAACACCGTTTCGAATACCGCTAGGTATTTCGAATACATTTTCGGAATGTACCTACGAAACCCTTCAATAAATTGCTGGTTTCTGATTTTTCAGAACTTGCTTCAGATGATCGCTTTTGTGGTACCAATTCTTCGTGTCTTTTATTTACAGTTCTTCTAAATATGCTCCACTTCTTTTTTCCATACTCGCAAATCCATATTGATAACAACGATACCTACCTAAATCATAATTTTCAATGTCTCCAAACCTGGCGACGTAAAACTGGTAAACAGACTTCATAGTGTTAGCTTAGCACTTTATAAGATTATTTACTCTCATAAAAATCTTATAAGCGACTTTTTTAAGACTACATCGCCTCACCTACCTATACTGATCTCAGCTAAGTATATTATAAAACTATATTTCTGCATACTTGTAATGATCTCAGACAAGTGTATTATAAATTCTGGGAATCTTACACAATGCCTTTATAGGACTATAATTTTCATAGGACTATTTAGACTTCGTCAATGCACTTATTAGATTATATTATCCTATAATGATCTTAGACAAGTGTATTATAAATTCTGGGAATCTTACACAATGCCTTTATAAGACTAAAATTTTCATAGGACTATTTAGACTTCGTCAATGCACTTATAAGATTATATGTCTTGTAACTATCCTATAAAATAGTCTAGTAGTAAACTACAAGGCAATTACATAAGTGAATTTACTCTTGAGAGTATAAATGCTTGCACAATGCTATTATTAGCACAAGAGTCTCCAGAAAAGCCATTATAAGAGCTTTATAAGTCTAATTTTACCTACAGTCATTTATTATAGGATTCCGTTGCTAGTTGGGATACTAGGTAAATAAAAAAAATTGTGATACAGAACCTTCTCCTTTTTTTAAGTCGGTTAAAAAGTAGTCCTCGTGTGAACGATGAACTCAATTTGGTTTTCTAATCTGGATGGTGGTTTAGAAAAACAAAAATCCGGAACAATGGCTCTAGTTTCTCTTCGAATTTTCGGGAGTAATCTTATTACACCCTGTATACCTAGCTATTGACATCCAAACGTGGCCTTTTGAAGTCACGAAGCATTTTAGGTAATTAAAAGATCATCAATGAATTTTGAGCAAGCTGCAGACTGGTGTAGGTACCTACCTATGGCATGCTTATCGCATATTGTTAAATGTTATAGTACATACCTAGTACCTACCTATCTACTAGCTGCGCTAACCCACGGTGAATAGTTCCCGCTCCCGTGGGAATACCGGGATCAAAAGTAGCCTACTTATGTGTTAATCCAGGATATAAGTAGGTACCAAATTTCATTCAAATCTGTCCAGCCGTTTGAGCGTGTAGGAGGTGATACGAAGGAAGGTAGATACTTTGGCATAAAGATAAAATGATGAAAATGCATGTTTTGGTTTTAATCTCTCTTGTACCTACTTATCATTATTTAGATCATTGGACCTTGGACCGCAAATACATAGGTAGGTACAATTCTATAGCAATGATTTAAAAATCATGTATTTAATGGGTAGGTAGGTACCTAACTATGTAACTGCAGGGTCGGATCCGAGCTTGGTTAAATCGGAAATAAATTAACTAAACAATAATAATTATTCGCAGTGCTCTCCAGGAGACAGCCGGTCGCGGAGAGTGGGGACGAATCGGCGGCCTATGCGGCCTATGCGATGCGGATGATGCGGATCTCGGGCACTGAAAGTGCCCATGATGTAGATTGGCAAGCAGTAGACTGGCAAGAACTGGCCACTAGTTTTCTATTAGGATAACACATACGACTACAATGAAGTGCAATGGGACTGGCTGACACGAATTGGTTGAGCTATCTATAGATAGTTTTCAATGACCTTTAAACTTCGAATAAGTACCTTTAGGTAAGTATTAATTTTTGACATCTAGGCAAACGTAGGCAAATTTTTAGTTTATTAAATTATGAAAGTAGATGTTGCCAAAACTAAACTAATTTGACAGCACTAAAATGTTTCCGTCCGAATAACGATCGAAATAAAAAGGATGGCATCAATTTTAGTGCTGTCAAATTAGTTTAGTTTTTGCGACATCTGAATTGACACCATTGCCTACATACGTATTAATTATTATA
Source organism: Xanthorhoe designata (assembly GCA_963582015.1). Lineage (NCBI taxonomy): Eukaryota > Metazoa > Arthropoda > Insecta > Lepidoptera > Geometridae > Xanthorhoe > Xanthorhoe designata. The sequence goes on from OY757033.1 coordinate 8,608,094, forward strand.
AAGATGAATGTAGAAGAAAAACATGCTTCTAAACACATAGCAATGTTGCAATTGAAATTTGCAGGGCCCTAGTCTGGAGGAGGCCCTCGCAGCCCCGGTTTGCAAGGCAAACTTCACCTCAACTAAATAGGGCTAGTCCTTGCCAGTCCCGCATTTTTAGTGCCCGTGCGTGACGCACTTAGTAGGCCTCCCCTAGTCTTCAATGCAGGCTAGGGGCCGGACGCCACCTTGACTATTAATGTCCGACCCTGAGTTTCTACGGTTTATAGGCATAATGTTTTTTCTTATACAGGGTGTGGCAAACATGGTGACTTCAAACTATCACACGAGTGAAGCTAATTTATCAGCAACAATAAAAATATTCTAATTCACATATTGTAAATTCGATATTTTCAAACAAAGCGTAGGTAATCTTATTTTAACTTTTTAAGAATTTTATTATATGTACCTACGGATAGAGCAAACGTAATGGTTGGTCAACATTTATCGTCATTATTCAAGGAGTTAGGTAGTTTGATAAAATAAATTTAAATTTGTGAACTCTGAAAGATTACCTACCTACCTACTTAAAAAAACGAAGTAATCGTTTGCATATACTTATGTTGGCAAAAATCGTAGTAGAAAACTACATAAAATACAATAACAAACATCAATGAATGCAGTGAATATTCCGTTTTGCAACAACCTGTAGTTTATTGTTAAGTACAATGTACAATGGTCAGTTTTGGAAACGGCAATTTCATACCCTGACGGATTGAAAAATAATGACAATGACGTGGACGGTTATGGACTTGACATACGTGAATGTGTCTGTGTCTATCTGACAGTTCCATTGACAAGGAGGACAGTTCGGACAAGTTCGGATTGCATTGAAAAACTGAACAGAAACTGCTGCTTTGCCTGTGTTATTTTGTTTGTTCGTTTTCTTGCTTGGTTTTTATAAAGAAAATAAAATGAACTGGATCTAAAAAATAGAGAAACGATAACTACCTAACTAAATACTTTGTAATATTGTACGAGGGAGGCATTTTTTCTAATAAAATGGCTGGAAACTTCTGGCAAAGTTCACACCACCAACAGTGGATATTAGACAAGCAAGATCTCATTAGAGACCGCCAGCATGACCTGAATATTTTAAGTGACGAAGAATACCAAAAAATATTCAACTTCTTTGCAAGCATAATACAAGTATTAGGAGAGCAGTTGAAACTCCGTCAGCAAGTGATTGCTACAGCTACTGTATATTTTAAACGGTTTTATGCGAGAAACTCCTTGAAGTGTATAGATCCATTACTTTTGGCGCCTACGTGCGTGTTTTTGGCTTCTAAAGTAGAAGAATTTGGTGTTATATCAAACTCTAGACTTATAACTACCTGCCAGACTGTGATAAAAAATAAGTTTAGCTATGCCTATGGGCAACAAGAATTTCCATACAGGACAAATCACATTTTGGAATGTGAGTTCTATCTTCTAGAAAACTTAGACTGCTGTTTGATTGTGTACCAGCCGTATAGACCTTTACTGCTCTTTGTACAAGATATTGGACAAGATGATCAATTACTCACCTATGCATGGAGAATTGTAAATGATTCTTTGAGAACTGATGTTAGCTTACTCTATCCTCCTTATCAGGTAACATACTCAACAAGAATACTGAAAAAAAATAACATTTACCATATATACCTTTAGATGTTTTAATAATAATGATTTAAATATTACAGATAGCCATAAGTGCATTACACATAGCATGTGTCATGCTTGGCAAGGAAAATCTAAAGCCTTGGTTTGCAGAACTAAATGTTGATATGGATAAGGTAAACCCTCAATAGATATTGAGCAATTTCTAAATTTGATTTGTCTAATCCTGTCCTATTCGTTTTGTTTGTGGATATTTTTCTATAACTCTATGTATTGTTGTTTTTTTCAGATTCAAGAAATTGTAAGATCAATAATAAATCTATATGAAATGTGGAAGAGTTATGATGAGAAGAAGGAAATTCAGGGTCTTCTGGGGAAAATGCCTAAACCAAAGCCAGCACCCCAAAGATAACCTTAAATGTTTGTTTAGTTGATACCAATTAGCTATATAAATGGGAGTCCTTCCTTTCCTATTAGCCATTGAAATATTATCTTTTGATTTGTAACTAACTATGCTTATCATCACCGAAGAGCACACACATTGTATCTTTATTTTTGGCTAAATTTATTTTATTGCATCATTGAAAATAAAATCATATGGCCCATAGTCTGTGGTTGCTAAAAAACAAATTAAAATCAAGTACCTACATACTCCCTAGAGCTATTATATTTGTAAATTAAAAAATTTGACATTTAACTGCAAGATGTATACCTACATTCTTATATTGATAATGTACATAGTGATGTCACAGAGAACATAACAGTATCCTCAAGTTCAGTAGTTTGTAGTGTGTTACTGCATTCATAGGTTTTACTGTCATTAATTATTTTCAAAATGTATGAGGAGTATTCATCTTATTGCAGGCAACTATGTCTAGTCTAGGTTAGTGGTATAGTATTTACTTGGATCTTGAACCAAACTGTTTATAAAATCAATTAATCAGGCTACATATTACAATCATTTAGTCCTTATTACTAAAACAGATTTCTGATTGTAGGAGCTCATAATTATAGAAAGACTGTTACTTGTAACTAATATGTAAGTAATTATTTTCAATAAAGTAAGTACATACTTTCGTGAATAAACTTGTGTGTAAATTTTCTCCATCCCATGAAATTAATGAACTAATGATAATGAGTTACAATAACCTATCATAGATTATTGTTAAGTACTACTCATTATCATTCGTTTTTGGAAGGAATGGTTAGGTACCTAACATGAGGTACATGATAAATGAGAGAGGTGCCAATAATTAGTACCTAGTCAATTCTAGGGTGCGTTGGGTCGTTTACTCTAGCTAGCACTTTAAGAAGAAATATAAGACAGCGAAATGCCAACATATAAACCTTACTAATTTTAGGAGTAGTCAAAAAAAAAAAATAGGTGTACCTACCTAGTGTAATTATACATATTTAAATAGCAAGAAATGTTCCTCGTAAATAACTAACGAGAGAAGAGACGCTCAGTGAACTTCTTGATTTAGTTTAAGTATGCTTTAAGTAGGTATGATTACTTTCTGCGCGAAATTTAGCGAACTGTTCAAACCTGCATTTGCGACGTACCTACAGTATTGTTCCTCCAATGGCATAATCCAGTAGCAACAAAGCACAACCAAATTAACGGTGCATTGTGTATGCACCATGATCATAACAATCTCGTCTTCGCTCATATTCAATCACAAACATTCGACTCGTAGGGTGTCCTTGCATTTAGTAAAGATTTGTAAGTATGTACCTAACTACTTATATTTTAAGTTTACGCTTTATCATGAAGATCTACGAGAGATGTGCTTAGCTATAAATATGTCTGGAAAGGTACCCACACCTACAAACGTCAATATGGGTAGGTAGGTACACAATGTTTGCTATGCTAGTATAGTAGTCTAGATTTCAAATAAACGATGTCTCATGGAGTTCCTAGTTTCAAAAGCAGCTCCTATGAACCGACAATAAATAAAAACGACATTTGTAAGAGGAATATAAGTGGGTAGGTACTTACCTAGAGAACGTGTAGGTATGATAGTAGAATTATATTAATGGTAATCCTTCTTATAAGTATTTATAGTTGCATAGTAGATATTTTATTATTATACACTAGCTGCGCCCCGCAGTGAACAGTTCCCGTTCCCGTGGGTATCAATGGTACTAAATTTCATTTAAATCCGCCCAGCCATTTAAGCGTGGAGGGGTAACTAACATACCTACTTACACATTAACTTTCACCTTTAAAATATAAGTGGCATTGATAGTGTGATAGATCGTAGTGATATTTTGTTATCCAGCTAATCCAAATAATGCAAAAATGGTTACCCCAATAGTGTCGGATAGCATATACGGAAACAGACGTTGGTGTTGTAGGTATAAAAGAGGCTACTGATTTGTAAATGGCACAGTAAGTATTGCCTGCTGCAGTCACCATGTCGTCCGCGAGGGCTCTTCTGTGCGACCTGTGCGTCATCCTGGTGGTCGGCTTCGCGCTGGCTGAGGACGTTCCTGTCAGGTCAGTCTTAGCCAGGCACTCTAGAAAAAGTGGTCGTGTTTGTATGGGGCACACAGGCACACAGAGGCTCCTCTCCGGTGTTCCTTTCCCCGGGCTGCCGCTCTTCTCGTGAAGAGAAGCGATTGTACCTGTCAGGTTAGTCTTGGTTTAGGTAAATTCATCCACTTAGCCTGTGTTCACTTCACTCTGTTGGACTCCAGACGCTACTTGATCACTGAACGGGTGTTCATAACTAAGGAGATTTTTGGAGGTGTTTTACATTCCAAATTCAATTGGTTCTCATTGTTTCCCAATTTTGAACTTTAGACCATTTCGGTACCTACAAACGAACTAACTCCTGGGTCAGTCTTAGGGTGCCATTTTAAATCGTATATTTCTATCCGCAGCACCGATGAAGGTACTAAAGGCAATTGCACCTGCGGAGGTTTTCCATCCAACACCGCCTCGCCGGGCATATCACCGCTGATCGCGCAGAACCCAGGTCTTGCAGTGAAATGTGACGACGAAGGAGACAACACCTGCAAGCAGCTCTGCGTCGCACTGGCCACGGCCGCGAAGGCCAAGGGACCTGAAGTACTGTGTATCAGGCTGAAGGATGCTGATGAGTTAAAGGTAATAACGATAAACAACCAGTTTCAACGTTCTATGTGACTTTCAGATTCGCATCTAAATCTGTGCTCGCATCCCCCCTCATAACATTTTCTATGACGACGCTAACCTTACACTATAATAGACAAGATTTGAATAGACGAAGAGGATATGTAATATTTGTTACTTCTATTTGCTCTAGCTCTCTGCCTTCTACAAGATCTGCGACAGACCATGGACCTACGCCGACATGACGGCAGACGAGCCGCTTTGCTGTGACAACAACAAATGGAAAGTCTGCGACTCCGTGAGAAAACTCAACACTACAGAAGTCGCTTCCTGAATCTGTGTCGTGTATTCATTGTCTCTAATGTTTGTTATTGCATCTAAATGAGTGAATATTAAATTGGATATAAGTGGCTGTACAACTTTCGTTAAAATAACCCAAAGCGTCATTGTCATACGCTATATGCCGTTCTATTGAGGTGAGCAAGCGCATGCAATTAATTCGCTATTACTTATCAGAAGATTAACAATTGGCCAGCCTCCTTCAATAGGGCGCATAAATTTAATAAACCATGTAGAGTTATTTTCAATTTCGTCTTAAGAGAGTTTGACTACGGGCAAGGACCGGAAATTTGGGTAAAACCATTGTTTTATGACAATTAATGGACTATCCTAACTTCTTTGTAAACAAGGGCATTACATTTTTTGAAATTGCAGTTTTATTTGCTTATTTATACGGGATATTATGCAGGTGAAATAAAAAAAGCAAATAAAAATACCAATTAAGTTTATTTAAAACTACACTTTAAATCTACTAATATGCAGTACCTTATTCTGCCTGAAATAGGCAGAGGCCCAGGTGAATCAACTAAAGGTCGACTTAATCGGCTTAACTGCATTATGTTGTACACTTTTAGGCAGTCTAATTATAATTTAGGCTAGGTATACGTCGATTACAGTTCAATAAGATTTTATAATATTTAATTGTGTCCAATAAACGGATCATTGTGTAAAATAGTTTCAGCAAGTTATTATTATCTTTTATGCGGGCACCACACATTGGCTTCAACTTGGTTCCAACATTGGCAATGAATAGAATGGCCACTGGCAATGCTCCGTTTGTGTTCAATTATCGACCAAGATCGATCTGCACATTGGAGTGTTGGAACCAACACGTTCCGACACTCCAATGTGTGGTGCCCGCATTATGGGCAGTGTTGCCATTCTTGGTTACATTATGTAAACTGATCTATAAATTTGGGTTTCAGATAACATTATGCATTCAGTTGATTTCATAATTTTAGTTCACATAATATAGGAGATAAGATGCAACGCCTAAAGTGTAGAGACTAATACGGGCACCACACATTGGCTTCAACTTGGTTCCAACATTGGTTACGAAAAAAATGGTTAATGGCAATGCTCCGTTTGTGTCCAATAACCGTCCAAGATCGATCGTCACAATGGAGTGTTGGAACTAACATGTTCCAACACTCCAATGTGTGGTGCCCGCATAAGAGATATACCATCAAACAAGCTAAGCTTGCATATCAGACTTACAAAACAACCAGCCATTTGATCTGATTTGAAATAAAAATCCATAATTCATTTAGATTCATAAATTTGACATCTGCAACTGCAAAGTCGTGCCAGTAAAGGAACTTTATTTACATTCTTTAAAATTTTAACCTGTATGTGGTCAGCAAAATATAATAAAAATACAATTAGTATTCTCAGTTAATAAAGGTACCTACAATAAAATTTAATTTTGAATCACAAAGTGTCTACGGATCATATTCTTTGAGCTTTGCGTGTATCTAGCTAAATTCGGCTCTGAAATGTATTATTTTTCTAATCTCAAACATAGTTTTCTGAAAGACTCATGACATAAAAGTAAATCCTAGTCTGCCATATCAATAAAATGCATGATACAATACCTGATATATTCAGAGATATTTAGCTTCGCCTCGCGAGAATCGCGTGTTCAAGCCCTGAGCTTTCTTGATGATAGATTTTTTCTGTGCTTCGTCGAAACGGTTCACTTGTAGATCAACGTCGCGGCTAAAAGGACGCCGTTCCGACTTGCCGTCATTGTCTTTTTCTTCCTTCTGAAAATATAATAATTTGGCTAATGGTACACCCGCCATTTTGGCTCTCATTAAAGCCTGTTTGGATCTACGAGGTATTTGCTGCCGCTGTGGGAAGCGGAAATACCACGCAGGTATTTTATATGAAGTTCCGCGGCCGGCGCGGTATTTTCGCTTACCCCCACAGCGGCAGCGAATACCGCGTAGGTCCGAACAGGGAATACCGAAAATCGGGCTAAGTGGCGTAGGTAGGTACCTTGGGAAAAGCCTATGTCAAGCTTTGGCTGTCGATAGGTTGCTAATAAAAGTTACTAAGTAGTTACAAATAAAATAAATAGGTAAAAATAAAGATGTATCATAGTTAGCTTTAGCCTTTACACTTTTCTTCAAAAATGATGTAGATATCATTGTTTAGATTATTAGTTAGAAACAAGTTTAGGTTCATAATATTATTAGGAAAGTTATGATTACTAACCTTCTTTTTCTTTTTTAATTTCTTTTCATGTAATTCCAGTAAGCTTTCATCCCTCTTGTGTTTCTTTTTATGTTTCCTGAAATAAAAAAACAAATGATTTAAATAAGGCAATCAACTCAGAGCAAGTAAACATATGAGCAGCAACAACTTACTTGACCGCCATCTCTTGTTCTTCATCCCTGTTGTTGATGAGGCGAGATCTAGCGTCACGCTTAATCGCTTCTTCCGTGTCTTCTGGTTTCTGTACTCCCGCCGCTTTCTTCGCTTTATCTTCTGGAGTGTCCGTCCAACTTGATCTGAAAACAGAAATTTATAAGTGGTACACGTGGAAGGGGTAAGTTCGCGCAGTATACTTGCCTGCACTACCTCAGCTGGTATCTAAAAAACACCTACTGCGCATCTCCATTTTTTATCAAGTTGTTTGCCGGCATCTGTACCTACTATGTAGTTTAGATAATGGTCCAACCTAAGTGGCACTTAGAATAGAATAGAGTAGGATAATAAGGTGCAGGTACATGAACATGTATGCAGCTATTATTCTTGGAGTATTGAGGGGTTAAATTGGTTTAAATGTTAGGGGTGCGTGGAAGAAGAAACATGTAGTGCCAACCCTCCTAGCGTGGGATAAGCAGGAATGATGATGAGAGGTTAAATCGGAAAGGATGTAAGGTAAGTAACGGCGGGACATCTTCTATCAGATGAACTGATTAAAATAATAACTATAGGCAGGAAAGATCTAGTATGAGCAGGATAGCACTGTCGTCTGCTTATACCCAACATAACCAATCACAAGATAAAACTCATAATAAAAAGTAGACACATAGATCTTTAAATTATAAATTACCTATCTGACATATCTGGACCAGCCTTTGCCCTGAAGCTCCTCGCTTCCAATCCCAAGTACTTAGTTTTTCCTTCTGGCAGCTCAAGCATCCACTCCTCTCGATCCTTTATCTTATGACTCTCTAGCGAATGTCCGTCTAAGCTCCGTATCTTCATGTCTAGCGCTCTTTCTTCTAAACGCTGGTGAGCCTCGGACCATTTGGATTCCGCTCCAGCTGGAAGTGGCCCAATGCCATCGTCTGAACTTTCATATTCAATTACTTCGCAATCTCTCTCAGCGAGTACTTTGCGCATGTTGTCGGGAATGGCCGGTCCTGAAACAACGTTTCACTATCTATACTATATAATATTATAAAGAGGTAAAGTTGGTTTGTTTGTTTGTATGTTTGGGGTAAACTCCGAAACTACTCATCCGATTTAAAAAAATCTTTCACCAATTTGTAGCTTAGACTTTCCGAATGAACATAGGCTATATTTTATCAAGGTAGGTACAAGTTAGCTAGTAATGTTATAAAGGTGTAAGTGTAAGTGCCAACATAAAAAAAAAAAAAACTTCAATTTTGTAAGAGAGTCATTTCCTGCACTCTCGAAGTGCAGAATATCCTCGTCAGATTTTTTCTGGGACCACCTTGGGAGGATACTCTTTTGAACATTATAGTAATATTCAAAATCAGTCCATTAAGGTGGCCCTTCCCGGTGCGTCTATCATCGACGCGGGCATAGCTGAAAAGCTTGTTGTTTCATCCAGCGCAATGCTAGAAAAAGAAGCAAAGCGAAAAAAGAGAGATAGCGCCTCAGCGCTCGGCATTCAGTAGGTACTTTCGCCGCTCACTCGCTCACTCGAAAAATAGTGTGCGGAAATTTCATAAAAAGTGTTCCAGGAAATACGTGTTTTTCAGTAAGCCTTACAAGTTTGTAAAATAAATATTTGTCATTTAGAATCTCCATTACATTTGCAAGGTTTCTATTACAATATTTTCTTTACTTTTACAATTTATGAGTACATTATGAACGGCCAAAGTTCAGGTAAAATTTATGCTAAAAGTAGGTTTTAGGAAGCTTATACTGAATTTGTTTCTCAAAATTTTGATTTTTAGTTTTGATAGAAACCTAGATATAGTGCACAAGATACCTATTAGTAAAAGTTTAAAAGAAAGATCTGTTACAACGGCATAATCACGTACGAGCGTTTGTATGAAAAGTGAGCCGGGTTGACCGCTCTTAATGACGGAATAATCGGTTAATATACTTAATAAAACATACAGAGGAAGATAGAAAATCCTAAATTTTTTAAGTCAGTTCAAATAAAAATAGTGGAAAAATTTACAGTACCTACAGAACGGAAACGGTACCGCTTGAAAGTTAATAATTCTGCTGTGACCAACAGGTAAATAATGTGGAAATAACACAAAGTATTTATTACTAAAGATCAACATTATATGATTATTATTAGAAACTCACCTATGTTTTTCGACTTCGTAAGATGAGGCGGTAATGCCGGTCCTTCTATATCTATTACGATCTGTTTCTTCTCTAAATGCGGGGGCAGTGCGGGGCCACACACCTCGGTGATCGTCGTTGCTGGCTTACGTCTCAGCTTATGTCGTAAATCAGATGGATCGAATTCCTCTTGAGAAACTTGGACATCGTCTCCTGATGATATTTCTCCCTCTTCACTGCTTTCCTTTGATGCACTCTTCTGTGTCGAAGTTACTTCTGGCGCGGGACTGTCCTTGTTGGTATCTTTCATATCAATATCAGTAGTGCTTGTCACTTCAACTGCGGCCCCTAATTCATCTCTATCTTTACTAGTCTTGCTTTTCCTCTTGTGTTTCTTTTTATGTTTTTTCTTTTTTGTTTTTTGAAGTTCTTTTTCTAAATTTAAAAGTTTTGCTCGTAGTTTCTCATCATCGGAGGAGTCAATTTCGCTAGATTCATCTGCTTTCTCTTTTATCACGGTGGGGATCATTTTGTAGTATGAGCCTACTTGTACTTCTTCTGATTTATCAGAATCTTCTTCGTCTACTAATATTGGACTATCGCTTTTTCTTTTTGATGTAGTTGGTGGAGGTCTGTACACTTCAGAGCGCTTCCCTCTATGATCTGGGGGGGATAAGGAAAGTCTTTCCTCTGATTTCCGTGTCCTTGAAGGAGATTTTCTTGTCTGGTGTAGAGTGTGGCGTATCTCCTCCTTCATACTTCTTCTTGGTTCTGGGGACTTGTGAGGCCTGACTGGAGATCGTATTCTTGTTCTAGTTTCTGGAGACTTGTGTGCTCGAGTTTTAGATTCAGGAGATTTCTGGGTCTTTGTTTTTATTTCTGGTGATTTTTGGATCCTTAATTTTTCAGATGATCTGTGTGAGCTGGACAAAGAGTTTCTCTTTTCTTTGCTGGAACTACGGTGATGTCTAGACCTAGCATTAGAATCTCTGTCTCTATGTCTCTCAGGAGATTTTCTTCTAGGGCTCCTATCCCTTGAATTCTTTCTTCTATTAACTGGAGAGTTTCTAGAGCCTCTGTTTCTATCTCTGGAGTGTTTATCAAAGCCATGTCTCTCCTCTCTTTGCCTCCCAAAATCTCTACGAAATCTATCATTTTCTGATGGCCTACCTTTTCCTCTATAATTACCATCATTCTGCCTAGAGCTTGTTTCTTCTTTAGCTTTTGATTGGCATTTGAATCTACCTGTTTCTGAATCACTGCTTGACTCATCGGAGAGCATATTGGAAACCTATGAACAAAAAGGTATAACTTAAAAAAACAATAAAAAGATTACTATATTGCAATACTACATTTATTGTTATAATTGAATATCTATGTACAGTATAAAATATTTGATCAGTTAAAACATTTTGGCAATCTTTTTTGCACTGTAGCGGATGGATTTAAGCATTCCAGCTGTTAGGATACCCTTCAAGGATTGTCGTACGCTAGATTGCCAAACAATATCTTTAAGAATTTGTCTAAGTACAATGGAGCAGTCAATATCATAAGCAACAGCACGGAGTACATCCTCCATATCTTGTTGCAGACCACCATGATTCCAGAATTTAACAATCCTCTGCTGTGGTACCATCGGCAGCTGCATCAAATGGTGCAGTTTTGTTTCTGGATGCAAGTCTTGATGGCAATATGCTTCACTGGCAGGAAACTCTACATAGGCATGGAATTGCTGCAAGATGGGCTGATACAGTTCTCGAAAGCTTTGCAACTGGGGCTGCACAATATTCCTCACTTTATTTTTATTCTCTCCAAAAGTCATTCTAAAGTCCCCAGCATAACTTAAGTTGGATATGGCAAAGTAGAACTCATATTCTGAGAATGTTTCAGGGAGGATAAGCAGGGCTGTGTGCACTGCAGAGCGCAGGTTGGACTGCAATGCATTCTGCAGCTGGGAACTATTGGTCTGTTTTATGATTTCAATTGGCTTGTGAAGCCTGCCAGATAAGTACAGGTTGTTCCAGTCTAACAAATCACCAATCAAGTCCTTTTGTGAAACAACACCATATTTTATCATTATGTTTTCTTCTGCCATTTCCACAAGAGTGTTGAAGTACACTTTAGCACCCCAGTTTTCTTGAAATCTTGCAACAAATCCCTTGCCCAGGAACCTTAGAGCTGAATAGTGTGATGGATTTAATTCCATGTTAGCTCCATGCCATCTGTATGAATTGTCGACGCAGTAAATCAAATCAATCATGTTTTGTTTGTTTTGGTTGCCCATTTGTGGTTTCACAGCAGATCCATACGCGAAGCAAAATGTAAAGTTTTGAGGAAACTTCGATAATATTCTATAGTACAGTGGAGATACATCTTTCGCGACGCCTCCCAAAACCTTCACAGCAGCCGATGCCATTGTAAAATAAAATAAATCTTCTGACCTGATGAGAAGGTTAGGACACGATGACAGCAGAGAAATAAATTGGAAATCCTTAGACGATAATGTTGACTATTTGGCGTTACAGCATTGATGCAAACCACGGGTAAATAATGTAATTATTACATTGCACAAACAACATCAACAATGCGAGAACGCAAAAATAAATTGGGTTTTCCAATCCAATTCCAATCCACAATTCACCAAAGAGAATAAAAACACTACGCAATAAACCCACCTCCGTTCCGTTCACCACAGCACACTATTACATGCTCTTTGACAGCACAGACTACTATATAGCTAAGACCTAAGAACATAGTGTTTTTATCACAGACTACTAGGTAGGATGCTAACGCATCAGACGGGGCACTCCCATAGAGTAAAATTCGTTCAATAGAGTGCTCACAATCCCCATATGACAGATAACTTTTTTTTTCGAAATGGAGAGAGGGAGGGGAGGAAATAGGCATAGGCTGGAAATGCATTCTACCATGCAATTTTTTACTGCTTGCTTTCAATCCTACTTAATTATATCTAATTTAATATTGTATGAGCTACATGGAAGACTATTACTAGTAATAAAACACGTAATATTATCATTTGTTTATTGTTTTTTGTATGACATCTAGATCTATTGAATGAATGTGTTTGTCTCTCTCTACCTAGTCTGTGGTAAAAACTCTGCATTTTGTTCAATCATCTCTACCTAATCTGTGGTTCAATCTTCTTTCTTTGGTGAGGTAGTTTGCGTCTCTACCAGTCTCTACCTAATCTGTGAGACGTGAGTCAGAGTCAAAAGTAAAGATGGTGGGTCTTTACTGAAGCATTACACGGACTTTTTGTGAGAACTCGAAAAGCAATGTTAACCAGTTTTGTTTAATTTGCCCACACGTAAAGTCAAGTCAAAGTCTTATCAATCAAGACAAACAAGCAAGACCAAAACAATCTGTCAGATCTGTCGACTGTCACAGACCAGACTGTCAGTTCTGTCTACTTCAGCTTGACTTCATCCAACTTTGTAAAATTGTGATTGTGATTGTGACTTTGTGTGGAAGTGGAATTGTAATTGTTACACTTACATTGTGATTTGTGTGTATTTCTGAGAAGACGTAATAAAAGAAATCTTACTACCTTCCTTCATTTTCTGAATAATACGTCTTTCTGAACCTGTTCTGCTTGTACAACAGGTTCTACTCAGAAATGACGAGCGCTGATAGAATCGATTTCGAAATGGAAGTTGAAGTGGAGAGCGCGTCTGCGGGGCCGGCAGTTGATGCCCCGAACCCGAGTTCACCAGCTCCTGCAACTCCTGGTGGTGCTAAGAGCGTGGTGGTTACGACAGCGACCTCTGGTTCTGTTACTGTGTCTCTCCATCCCTTAGTTATTATGAACGTTTCCGAACATTGGACCCGTTTGAGGGCACAAGAAGGTTCTCCTCAAACAGGTAAACAAATGAACTTTCTCAATTTTTTATACCTTTTCGGTCCTGTGAACCTTCTCCTGGCCACAAAACTATGAATGTTTAATAAAATGAAAAAACATGATTTTCAGGAATATTATATTGTGTATTCAGTATGAGTGTGGTCAACATTTATGAATGTAATTTTCAGTGATTGGAGCGCTTATAGGCAAGCAGAAAGGCAGGAACATTGAAGTGATGAACTCGTTTGAACTAGTCTTTAGTATTATTGGTGATGATATTATAATTGATAGGGAATACTACAATTTGAAAGAAGAACAATGTGAGTATTCCTTTTCCTGTATTCTAGTTACCTATTTTATTTTGGATTTTCTATGAGATTTCCTTGAATTAAGAACATAGAGATTTACCTTTATTATTTGGTTAATTGGTGAAAATACTACATTTTACACAGATTTGGATTGTAATTACTATCAAAACATAGCTGGACTATCTTTTAAACATGAAAATTTTTGTGCAGTCAAACAAGTTTTCTCCGATATGGACTTCCTGGGTTGGTACACTACTGGTGAGACACCAACAGAACGAGACATAGCAGTTCACAGACAAATCTGCGATATCAATGAGTGCCCTGTGATGTTGATGTTGAATCCTGCTGGCAGAAATGGAGAGGTAATTAACAACACTATTATGATATTTTACTATTTTTAACCGACTTTAAAAAAGGAAGAGTTTCTAACAACTTCACTGTATTTTTTTTTTATTTTGTTATTTTATAAGTATTGTAGGTATCCCATCGTTTAAAAAAAATAAATGTATAGAAAATGGAAAGTGGGTTACAGCTTGACAATTACAAACTATTTTGGTTATTGTATGTACACTTGACTAGGTCAGATTGTGCTCAGTGACCTTTGGCCAATTGTTAAAATATTTACCCCTTGTCATGTCACTGCTTTTACACATTCAGACATGTACTCATAATATTTAGACAATTGTCATTCCATTCATTCATCCACATTCATATTGATCACAATGCAATTGTGGGATTAGTTAATACCTACAAAGTTGTTAATTTTTTTAAGCAATTGCCAGTGGTGTTGTACGAGTCAGTGATAGATGTGGTGAATGGTCGCGCGACAATGTTACTGGCTCCGCTGACGTACACGCTGGCGGCTGAGGAGGCGGAGAGGATCGGTGTGGACCACGTCGCGAGAGTCTCGTCCGGAGAAGCTGCCTTGAACAGCTTAGGTATGTTCAATGGCCCGTTATAGCCAAGACCTAAGAGATGACGATGTTAAATTTATTTACGATAGATGTTTGCAATGGAATTCGTCACGATCTTTTCAGTTTAGAGTATGTAATTTTGCATTTTATATTGAATAAAAATTGATGTTTGTATATTTGTCCTCTATGCGTTTCTAAAAAATTGATCAGATTTTAATGAAACTTTGATAGAGCCTTCTGAGGACGTTCGCGATATTCTTTAATTTTTTAGCCCAAAATCATGCAAATAAGAAAAAAGTGAAACAAAGATCGCCGGGTCAGCATGTAAAATAAAATAGATTCTTTTATTCTTGTCACGAGTTCACAACGCTGTGGTCACTTGGATTACTTCGTCTTTAAAATTGTTACTTTACTATACTAATAATGTTGATTTCAGTGGCGGAACATCTAACAGCTCAAAGGTCAGCCATCAAGATGTTGGTATCCCGAGTGCGCGCGGTACTTGCAACGGTCCGTGCGATCCGCGACGGAAACCTTCCGCCGCGTCCCGCGCTTCTGAGAGAAGCGCGCGCCCTTTCGAATAGACTGCCTTTACTTACGTCACAACAGTTCCGCACACATTTTTATAATGTAAGTATATAATACTCTATTCATTCAACTGATAGTTAGAGTACTTTTTTTTTCATTTTTCCAACAGGTACGTCAAGATTCGTGATGATTTATTAGGTGGTGTAAATAGACTCTTTTCTCTTTCACTTTTTTTTACAACTTTTTCACAAAGCCTGAGGCAGGCATTCCTTGTGATTTGCAAGGCTTAATATATTATAATAATTGAATAAGGAATAAATATTCTTTCATCACGGTTTTTTTTCTTCTCTTTATGAGCATTGAGCATGTATTGATATACATAATAATTTTTTCAATAGATGAATTCCTCGGTAGGAATTTTAACTCCCCAACTTTGCATCGAAAATCGGGAGTACATCCTATTAGCCAACATGACTTACATTAATATTGCCTTTCATTTTCCAGCAATGCAACGACGTGGCTCTCATGACATACCTTGGCACAATCACAAAGGGATGCAACGCTATCAATCAGCTAGTAAACAGATTCAACGTGCTTTACGATAGACAAGGCATGGGTCGGCGTATGCGAGGATTGTTCTTTTAGGGTAACTAGTCTTTACTTATAGATTAACGTGCTCATAGCCTGGTCATGCGTTGATTAAGGTTAGTTAATGTTCAATGGTTATAGACAGCGTGGCGACAGTAGGAAATTTTTTGCCATCAAATATCAGTATGACATAAAAAAAAAAAAAAACATTGATAAGCATTTAGATATATCCACCCGGCTGCGCCAAAGCAACTGACGCTTTTATCGCATTTTTTCTATAGTCATCTGATATTTGACTCTATCTCTGAATCTTTTATAGTTGTCTACCTAGCTTTCACCATTTGAATGAGCAACTGCTGTAAGTGAATATTTTTTACAACTAAATGCTTTCGACGTAGATAGTAAATTGTTCACGCGTCAGCTGTTTAGTTTATTTGGTCATTTTCGTCACTATAATATCTCATTTGATGGAAACAACAACTGCATAATTATGTTTTAGTACTATTGTTGTCCTCGGATTTCTGTGTGTATGTAATTGGTGTTCTTGTATATAATATGTTCTTTGTGGGCTCAACATCCATGGAAGATGTCTATACTCTGTCACCTGACTGGCTAGCTCACATGAACTTTCAGATGGAAGGATTTTGAATTTTGTAAATGTCTACCAACGCCAACATTAAGTAGATCTATTTGATGGTTTATTTTAAATGCATTGTTCGTTTAATTGTATCAGAAACATAACTCTTACAGCGGAACAATTAAAGGTTCCATTAAATTCTTAACTCTACATTAAATCAAATACCTACGTTAAAATGAACGAACTTGATCTAGTAGTCTGTTAAGAAGATAAAAGGCTTTTTGAAATAAAACAACAATTAATCGACGAAATAATTTTATTTCGCATCCTTTCCATCGGTTAAGTATAGTTTGGATTACTCAAAATAACAAAATTTGGACACATTGAGATTCATTCTATGGAAGACTGGTTGGGTCTTGGTAAAAGTTGCAATTGTAATGTAGGTAAACGTCTAAATCAGATCAAACATACCCAATGCACACAAACATTAAGAAGCAATATCAAAAGAAAAAGCGGACTTTTGAATAACACGTGACTATTTACAAGATAGCTACTAACTTTGTTAGGACAAAATACGTTATAGTAAAAAATGTAACAGTATTTTTATCATTAACATGTATACAGTCTTACATTAGCACTGCCATCATCTCTAATTATTTTCATAATAATATGTTTAATTCATCAAAAATCACTTACACTACATATTTTATTATCCAATCAATAACATCTGTAATTTACGTCATATTTTACACCTTGTATTTAATCGATAGTTTAGTATAAAAATATTTAATTTAATTATGTATATATTTCGAATCAAATGCTAATATTGCTTTATTGTAACTATGAAGTAAACGTTTTCTAAAAGTCCACACACATAAAATAAGACACAGTTTTATAATCACTCGATTACAATTTGTTGATTTTCATGATATAGTAACGTAATAAGTAAATGCATAAAAACTAATTTGAAGATTGAGATAGGCTTATTATCGTAATCACATGCAAGCTAATCATTTAAAGTCTTGTCTTCATATTTAAACCGCGCAAACCGTCAACTCATTTACATAAGAGTGTACTAACGGTTGCTTTTCGAGAGTTCAAACGCATTTTATTTGCGGGTTGTTCACACCTCGCTAGCCAAGATTCCACGCTTTGAAAAGTTTTTAATCTGGTTTGTTGGCAAACTTTACGTCGTGGCGACGGAACCGTTGGCTATGAGTCGGGAGTTTTCTCTATGCCGATGAGTTCGTCGAAGAGAGAGTGGTTGGTTGGTATGTCGTGCGGTTCCTCGAGTGTGTGTCGCGCGAATTTCAACACTGCTCGGGCGAGTTGACCGACCGTCCATTTGCGGTCGACTATCACTCGGACGAGTGTGTCCAACTGGAAAACGAAAATGTTTGAATTACATTTTACTGAAATACCTAGCTTAACGGTTATATAATTTTTTTTTTTTTTTTTTTAATTAGCCTATATCATCCCACTGCTGGGCAAAGGCCTCCCCCAATTCCTTCCAACACTCGCGATCACTCGCCACTTCCCACCAGTCTTTCCTAAATGTATCGAGGTCGTCACGCCAACGTTTCCGCGGCCTGCCCCGGCTCCGTCGCCCATCTGCAGGCACCCATTGTGTGACGACTCCCGCCCACCTGTCCATACTCATACGGCTGACATGTCCGGTCCAACACCATTTCAGCTTTGCACTATTAATTTATAGTGATCACAAATATGTATCCACTATAATATTGAATACCTGAACTGATTTGGATATTGGCTGCTCAGAAAGTCGTCAGCCTATTCTGTTATCAGGTCTCTTCCAATCTGCATCACTTCACCCGGTCAGCTGAGATTGGCCAGCTTCAAATTAAGTCCGACCTTAAACAGCTGCTCATACTTCATTAGTAGATAAGCGAAGGCACGCCAGCCACTTTAATCGCTAGCCACTGTAGCAGTAGCTTCAGCTGAGGTTGGCCAGCTTGTCGTCCTACAGTTGCTAAAACAGAATGAAATAAGATTTGATTCTGACCTTGAACAGTTGCTCATTTCCCGCTGAATGGTTGATAATCGAAGGCACGCAAGCCACTGCAGCAGTAGCTTCTGCTGGGGTTGACTATGTGACCCACGCTTTTTGTCTCCCATCAGGCTCCGATTACCAAACAGAGTCAAATTTGATTCTGACCTTGAACAGCTGCTCATTTCCCGCTGTATGGTTGATAAGCGAAGGCACGCTAGCCACGCAAGGCACTGCAGCAGTAGCTTCTGCTGGGATTGACTATGTGACCCTGTTTGTTGTATCCCAGGCTCCGATTACCAAAGAGTCTTTGATTCTGACCTTGAACAGCTGTTCATTCCCCGCGGTGTAGTAGATAAGCGAAGGCACGCCAGCCACGCTAGCCGCTAGCCACTGCAGCAGCAGCTTGAGCTGTGGTTGGCCGGCTTGTCGCCTCCCGCAGCCCCAGTTGCCAGTCGCGACCGGCCGACACGACCCACCGCTCACGATCTTGTGGGCAAGTTGCGTTAACTGTAATTTAATATTATGCTTTTATTGTTTTTTTGGGCGATGTAGTTACGCAGAAATCCCCTTTTTTGTTGTACAAAAACATGGATGTGAAGAAAACCCTGTCCGATCCGAAAGGGGCATGAAGGAATCCTTACGATGTTCCTACTCGTAATGTACCTAGGTACTAGATATTTGGATCCGAATAATTCCTTTTTGTTGTTTTAATTGCCAGGTTTGAGAGCGGTTTCCTTATTTGAGCTAATTAGTATTTTATTTTATGGGCATATTATTTTTTTATTTTTTTTATTACGTAGAAAAATTACTATAGAGTCTATAGTAATTAATCTACGGATCGAACAGGGTTTTTATTAAACACTGTACATACAGTTTACACATTTTAGACAGTCGTATTGGAGCTGAAATTTACTTGTGTGTTAAATAGCTGAAAATCATACGCGCTATGATCGTGTTGGAAATGCCTTGGAATGAAGTGAATGTGCTTGCTCGATATGAATGGTAACTTGCTACAAAGGAAAGTTTGTATTAATAACCTTATTTTTGTTGTAATTATGTTTGTTTGTATTAAGATCTACTTTCAGAACGTACCATTGTGTACCCTCAGTATGCATTACCTAGCCAAAATAATTAGTTTTCATCTTCCTATTTAAAGTGTAATTCGCTAGCTCTTCAAGCTTGTAAGCATTCTTGAGATCAGTTTAGATTATATTACCTAGGTCTCTAGGTCAGCCTTACGCATATCAATATTTTTACACAACACATTACGAATGATCGATGCGCAAATTTTCATAGCTGTGTTTAGAATAATCAAGCATTGAGAACGCTTAGATCTACAAAAAATAGGTACTAAATAGTTTTTAGAGAGTCAGATCAGAAAGTTATGGGTCAAAATATGCGCTAAGGATCACACAGTGCAGTGAACATAATGTCACGTTATGTTGAAGTTTGGATTATAGTGTGACCGAAATAGCTGTACCGCGCCTGAGGTATGCGCGTGGCGAGACGGGGGGGAAATATCGGCCGCTCCGATCCATCAGTCTGCCGTCAACGCTACTACGCGGCCGATACTTCCCCCCGTCTCGCCGCGCTAATACCTCAGGCACGGTACAGCGGTTTCGGTCAAATTATAGTACGTCATGCATCACAGTATGTTTCGACAGAAAGCCAAGTGATGTTAGTTAAACGAGCGTAAGATTAGCGACAGACGCCTGACCTTCGGTTTTCTAAGTTTTACTGTGACCGGTTCACATTCGACGGTCTCTTCGATAGTCTCTACTATCATGTTTAGCATCCAATTCAACTTTTTCTTCCTAAGACTCGGGTTGGACACCTGAGTCGTGCCAGTCTCTGTAGAATTGCTCACAGAGTCTTCGGAACATGTTTCGTCTTCGCGTTTCGTTTCTGTGCTCTTTAGAATCTTCTCCGGTATTGATTTTTTTACTTTACGTTTCTGTCAAAACATTGCAACCGTGAGTAAGCTTCTTAAAAGTGCAAAAGTTTGCATTCGCTCTCACTCCAAATCAGTCACATCTGATTGTAGTGTGCACTTGTGCAGTAAGAATAGTGATGCATGCAATTTGCATGGGGAGACCATTAAACACATTTTTGTTAAAATCTATTTGCTATTTCTACAAATACATTTTTACAAAGTGACACAAAAGACATCAATCATTCCACTAAGAAGAAAAATAAACATTTCATTTTTTACTGTTTTAAAAGAACAGTATTTGGACTCGGCAGCTACAGCGGCCTCCTAGGACCTTCCAAAATATTCTAGAAAACTGCAAGACCAATCAACTTACCAATTGAGCAGCCAGCATATGCCTATGCCTCGCCAGTTCCAAAAATAGTGACCTCGCGGCAAGAGCTAGTCGCCTCGGCCGTTCGTACAACTCGGCAGCTACAGCGGCCTCCTAGGACCTTCCAAAATACTCTAGAAAACTGCAAGACCAATCAACTTACAATTGAGCAGCCAGCATATGCCTATGCCTCGCCAGTTCCAAAAATAGTGACCTCGCGGCAAGAGCTAGTCGCCTCGGCCGTTCGTACAACTCGGCAGCTACAGCGGCCTCCTAGGACCTTCCAAAATACTCTAGAAAACTGCAAGACCAATCAACTTACCAATTGAGCAGCCAGCATATGCCTATGCCTCGCCAGTTCCAAGGAAAGTGACCTCGCGGCAAGAGCTAGTCGCCTCGGCGCCGCGCGATCTCTAGACTCATGTCCGGGCCCGTACAACTCGGCGGCTTCAGCGGCCCCCGCGCCCGTGGTCCCACTAGCCATTGACTCGCTCAGTGTACGCTTTAGCAGAGAACCTGCAAATCTGGAAGAAAATGGAAGATTAATTAAAAATAATAACTAAAAATCAAATAGTAGATTCCTAGGCTAGTATGATATGAAGGTTGCAAGGTGTTCTTAATCTCATTATTTATATTTTGAATCTCGGTCTATTATGAATGAATATACCTAACAATAAAGCGTTCATAAGCTTCGAGCATGTTCGTATTTCAGTCCTGGCTATAAATCGTTATGCCAGAGGAAATAATTGTGGTCTAAAAACTTCACCTTTGAGTCATACGAATTTATATACCCTATCTCGTATCTGTAGAAATTGTGCGCTATCGTACTATCCTAATATTAAAAATGCGAAAATGCTTCGGAAAGTGCTTTGGAAAGTGCTTCCGTGCTTCGAAAGGCACGTTAAAGTGCCGGTCCAGGTTACCTAATTACAGCCAGATCTCTAGAATCCAGTTCCCTTGCTTTGTGTTCCCCGGAGTCCGCGTCGACTATCGGATCGCTTAGCCATTGGTTGAACTGCTCGTATACTTCTTCTAATTCAGATCTGCAAGAGAAAACATAATCTTATTTGTGTAAAGCTCATTTAAGTCGATGGTGTAGCTTAAAATGTTTGGAATCGGGCTCGAAGGACCACTAATAAAATTCTTACTATGTTATTATAAAATCAACTGTCAATTTAGAAAGGTCCTTAAATTTTTCTATCTTACACTCTCTTCTGTCAAAAATGAGTGTAAAAATGGAAACAGATTTAGCATGTATAAAATGTCCAATATGGACGGCAAAGTTTGTTCCGAAAGTTATTGAGTGAGAGCGCGTGAACACTAGGTACCTGCATTCTAGCAAGTCACGGGATATAAATTATATGCTCACGTGTATTCCGTACTGAAGCTGTACTTAGAACTGTTCCCGGTTTCCTTCCTGCCGACCGGCCGGTGCTTCGGCGAGAGCTCTCCGTTGCTGATCGTTTCCTTTTCAGTCAGAACGAAACCAACTGACCCACCGCGTTTTACCCTGGAATACAACAAACATTTGTTATATCAAAGTTAAATTTGGCATAAAATCTGCATCATGATCTGTATGTACAGTGCTTTCCCAAACAAAAGACTCTTCAGTTGAATGCCATTGAGTAAGATCCTTGCCGTCAAAAATCATTCAGTATGGGGTCACATTGAAACGTCTTAAGAGGTAGGTGATTCTACTGCGCCTTCGCGACCAACAGCTTATAGAACCAGTGGGACATTTTTTTCCTTTTGGTGATCCATGTAAATAGTCAAGTTCCAGTGGTATGCTAAACGAACAGAGTAGTGAGCTCTTACCTAATATCATTATCGTTAACTCCAGCCCCAGATATGCTGATGCCCACAGCGTAACTAGAGCTATCTGTAGACCAGTCTCCAGTAGTACTAGTGGTACACGAGTGCTCTGCCTCTCTTCGCAATGCGTCTCGGAGACGGCTCGCGAAACTCATTCTTCGCTCTTCAGTTGATAACTCTTTAGTGTAATGGAATGAATTCGGTCTTGCACTTTCGCCTCTGCCTTCGTCTTCGCTACCTGGAGTTTGAAAGGAGGTATTGTTGTGTAGTTAAGATGTTCTGTTGATTGATGATGGTGAGGTTTGGTTTTACATTACGCCTGAATGATATCGACCATTTAAACTTTTTTCTGGCTCTTACACAAAAGAAACAATCATCTGAAACCGCTAAATAAATATTTTTATGAGAGAGAGCAAACAAGAAAACTCTTCCCTTAATGGTAACTAATGGTAGGTAAGTGATCACCGCCGCTCACGGACAGCAGTACCATCAGAAGAGTGTGCATTGCCGTCCCTTGAGGTAGCACATTCCAAAGTCTTACCATAATCAAAACTATCATTGGCACTATGGAACTCGTCATCGCTGGAGTTGCAGCTGGAATAAAGGCTATCTTCCTGGTTGTCCAAGTTGGCAGGTCTAGTGACGGGCAAGCATTCGCCGGAGGAGCCCAGCACGATGAACTTCCCGCGGCGGTTGTTGAGCGTCGCGCCGTCAGGGGAGAGCCAGCATTTACGTTTGGAGAGCTCTACACCTGGATGGAATTGGACTTTTGTTTAAGATTCGTTAAGAGATATCATACGACTGCGTTTTCAACAGAGTTGAGCGAGGATGCGTTCGAGGAATGTGTGTTTTAAGAACCAATAGAATCGCTTTATTTTTTAAGGCTAGTTAAATGAAGGGATTCTATTGGTTCTTGATAATCATCGCAGCACATCCTCGTAAAGATACTGGTTTAAAAATTCTTATTTCTTATCAAAATTTGACCTTCATCGTTAAACCAAGTCCGTGCAACTGAATAAATTCTACAGTATTTAGATAAATAAAAAAATAAATAAATAAATAAAATACATTAAAAAAAAAATTGTTTAACCCAAATTCTCCATGGATCATTTCATGCAAAGATACAAATTTTCCACTTTGTTGAGAGCTCGCAACAAAGGACATCACGGTACTATTTGGAGGAAGAATATTGAAGACTTACTAGGGTCGTTGAGATTGAGAGTGGCTGCGCAGTAGTTCTGTGGCGAAGGACTCCTACTGCTGTAGCTATTGAGGGTGCTACAAGATGACGTTTGCTTTATAACCACTGTCGCTTCTACTTCTGGGGGCGTGTGGCTCAAGAATTCTCCTGCAGGAATTAAAAAAAGTAGATTAGAAGAAAATAAATGTTTAGAACGATTTTGTTTTTTTTTAGTAAATACCTACCTAACTCTTGAACCTCCGATGAATTAATTAATGGCTTAAAATTTTATAAAACAACGTATCTACTGAACCGATTTGACTTGAAATAGTGCTTAGCTTACCTACCTATGTTATTATTTGTCCTGGTACCGCATGAGCCAAGTCGGGTAAAACTTGTATTTTTTTATAGATGTTTTAAATAATTTTGAAGAAGCTACCAAACTGCTACTTACAGAGCTATAATCGATAAAGTGATCAATCAAAAGAAAGGGTAGTCAAGATAAACTCAATCCAATCCATTTTATTTTTTACGTTCAACTGATAAGATAGCTCAATGCTAGATTCCGATACGATGGATGGTAGAGTTGACATGCGACAGTATCTACCTACTAGAATAATTAGCTTAATTGTGACTAGACTGACAAAGCCCTAAAAACGACCAATCCAATTTGGTCGGTACTTAATCCAATAAGAAAAAAAACCACCCACTAATTTGTTCACACGATTTGTTGACCTACTGAACTTACAATTATGCTCAGGGTCGGACTGGCCATATAGTCCAGGGGGCCTTAGGCCTGCGCGAGCCCCCCACGGGCCTAGCTAGGGGGGGTAGGTTAGGTATGACAATAAATTACTTGTGTATTTCATTACTTTCTGATAGTAACTACTAGCTTAGTAGGCCGCGGCTTTGCTGCAGTGGTATCTAAGCCTATGTGTTATTCCAGGAATAGTTTATATTTTTTTTCATAAAAATATAGGTACATAGTTTATAAACTATGTATTTTTCAAGTTTCAGCTAAGTTCCGTTTAGTAGTTTTCGCGTGAAGGAGCAACAAACATCCAGACATCCGCATATTCATACAAACTTTCGCGTTTATAATATTAGTGGGATGGGATTATCCCATCTATCATTATCCGGGCCTCTGACTTAGGGAAGGTTAATATCTGACGGAACATGCGTCAACGTAACGCCAGAACAGACAAATGTATAGAAAAACACTTGACCGTTCACACTCAACTTAACCGATGAATACGTTAGTGCGATGATATAGTTATGGTGATACGCTCGGCGTATTTTACGTCAGATATGAACCTTTCCAATGCCTCCCGGGCCCTTTCGGCTTAGTCCGACCCTGATTGTACTAGTTTACACACTTTTACATGTTCACATTATTATATCCTTGATCCTTTATTTCATAAAAGTTATTGGTTTCTATATTTGTTTGATAGATGGTCTTGTTTTGACAGGAAAGAAAATCGTTTGTACAAACGAACCGACCAGTTTACCTAAATCTTAAAATAAACTCTAATAAATAAAAGGAAATGATGTTCCAAATCTAAGTTGCCCTTTAGCTATCAAAGGATCTCGACAATAATAAATTATGTAAACTAGATCCAGTCACTTAAATATTGTCGTTATTTCTAAGTTACCCAAGTACCTACTTTAATCTAAATCTTAACTCTTGACCGGTTTTTAATCTAAATCTTACCGATTGGTGAAAGTCTTCTCTCATGCTTTCCATTCTCTTTGCTCTTCATGGGCGTCTGTTGGAACGCGAGGAGGCATTTGTTGAGTTCTCTTAGCACGTTGTCCTCTTCCCATTGGCTCAGCGGCAACTTGCTATAGTCCTCCGCGTCCATTAGACAAACTGTTACCTGTAGAATTATGAGAAATATGTATTATGAGAAAACTTTATTACAGTCCGGAAAGATTTGTTGCAAATACGAGATGCAAAATTAAATAATTTAAAAAACCGTAACCGACTTCATTGTCGTAAGAGTCGAGGAATTTCCTGCAGTCTCGAGGTGCATTTCTGTTCAGAAAGCCAAAGATCATCGTCAGATCAGATTTTTACTGGACCACCTCGATAGATTTTTTTACAACAAAAACAATTTTCAAAATTAACATTATTTTCGGAATAATCGGTGAACATAAAGTGGAACGTTTTATGTTCGACTATATATTTCCTCCTTTTTAAGGTCGGTTAAAAATAGATCTGATAGGTGCCTTTATTACAGCACTGATCCCTTAGACAACTTTAAATATCTTTTTTGTCATAGCAGCTTCGTATAATTTATAATTTCAATAGCTTTCTCACCGTTTTAGGTTCCTCCAACAAATCAACTTTGCTTTTCTGTTTCTTGTCAGATATTCTACTGAACATTCTCACACCTTCCACTTTGAGTACTTCGTTGTCTTCTAGTGCTTCTACCGAAAGCATCGCTGGCAGCAGCTCTGGCATCATGAACATTGAGAGGGATTCCTGAAATTTCATCAACATTTTTTGGTGTTAACTGTTGCGAGCAAAGAGAGCCTCTCAATTTTACATGATATTACAGTAGCAAAAGGCAGCGAGCTAAGCGTAGGTATGTTTATTACGAGAAATACAACTGCTTACTAAAGAAATGAAACGTAGGCTGTAGGTAGGTATATCTTAATTTTTTTGTTAAGTAAACGATTGTGTCCCACCGCTGGGCAAAGGTTTCCTATACTTACATATATAGTAAATAATAATACATTACCTATTTACCAGGCAAGCAAAGCAAGCCACTGTCACACTCCTTAGCTGTTTACGCATAAAGTTTTTATTATACTCGTAATTTATTCTTGTTACTATTTATATTGTTACCTGCTGTAGTATTATATTATCTGTGGTTACCTGCGAGTCTCCATCAATTAGCGTATCTCCTCCAAGCCTACTCGACGCGAAGCACACTCGGAGTGCCTCATCGTTCTCACACCTCTCAGGCCTGCCTTCATGCCTCACGTGGAGCTTGCAAAGAGGCAGCGTGCATTCCAACCAATCCTCGATCGTCAGCCATTGCTTTGACGTCATCACCTACCAAAAGAAAAAGGGTCGATTTCCTATGTGCCGTTGACAAAAGTAATGCTAATTATTCTGTCGTGACTATTTATTTAACCTCGTGCTAATATCTTTCTAAAATTATAAAGTTCCTCAAAGTGTTACTTAACAACTTGTAAAAAGTCAATAACTTTTTTACAAGTTTTAATAACTTTTGATAAATATTTTGTTTTTAAAATGTTAACATTTTTACTGCTGCGTTTACCTAGGTCATCTTATAAGTTGAAATCGTGCTAAACCGAAGTAACAGTAGTGCAGATTCCAGTAAACAACCTAAACTAACGGATGGACTTGACATACTTATCGAAATTGTTGACCTAATTTGGATACTATCTATTTGAAACCGATTACCATGTCTATCCTCTCCAATCCACTGTAATTATATTTTAAGTGTACAAAGCTTATCAACAAATCGATCTCGTTTAAAGGAAAACAAAATATTACACAACCAAACCACAAATCACAAAGGGATTGACATCATTTCATTATGCCAACGACCTGCATTACCCCCCATCCTCTACCTACCGCCTACTACCGTAGCTATTGACGTCATCTGCAGGCGCACTATTGCATGATCTGTGCTACGCCGCTACGAGTGCTACGAGCGGCCTACGACGATGTCTGCAAATACTAACACAGGTTTCGATTTCAGCTTTCAATGAAGTGAAAAAGGTGAAATAGTACCTACATCATTATGATGTAGGATGTAGGTACTCTTTTTTTTAATACGATTTTGTCGGAAGAATCTATTATTTTTTCTGAGAGGGCTACGAGATGCTACGCGATACGCTAGGGTTTCCTAGAATTACACATTCTACGATTTTTGGAAAACAACGCGTGTTTATTTATGCTACGTTATGTTGGTTATGTATTCTGGAAATACCTTTTTGATAATAATATAGTCAAGGCCTTTATTGTACCAATATTGTATTACATACGTGGTAACGTAAAATTTATGTTAGTATTTTATACGATGATATTAATATCAGTACTTACCTGTCGGCTGATTTTGATAGACCCTTCATTATTGTTCTTATCTAGCCACTCGAAATAATGGAGCAAGCTTTTTAATTTGTTCCTTTGTGATTTCCTGAAACAATGAAATGTGAATCGTTTTTGTTTGCTAAATTAAAAAGTCTTGATTATTTATTTTCAGTTGGTTCTTATTTTTATCAGTGTAATAATAATGAGACATTATTAAAGGATCTGAGCGTGGTCGCCTCGCCGATTATAAAGTAAAGTAAGATAAAAGTAAGATTTAAGTGTAGGTACAAAGAATGTTACAAACCTATGTAAATTTTTAAAAAAATGTGTAAAATTGAAGTCTTGTAGCGTCGGATGTGTTTTGAGCGTCCGTTTTGGGAAAGTTGAGAAGAAAGCGTGAGCAATCAGAGCCGACAGGAAGTTGTAGTCCAGTTCTGTTACATCACCTGGAAAGCAGCATCTCATTTATAGGTAGTAGTAAGACGTATATCCGAAATACTAAACCTTACACTTGGTATTATAGAGTTAAAAGGATAAATAGTACCTACTCTTAAAAGAACAGAACTCATTATTGAACGGAAAGCAACATCCAATTCTGAATCCGTTTTGTAAGTAGGTACCTAGGCTGCTTAGTTTTTGATTCGGATTCTGGTGTGCTCCAATTCCTGCCGCAGGCTTATTACGTATCTCGCAACAGCAAATCAACAGATACGCGACAGCGATAATAATATAATTATTTAGTAGGTAAGTAATATTGCTTTGCTGTTGCGAGATACGTAATAAGCATGCCGTTTACTTGAGAAGTAGGTACATGTTAACTATCATACTTAAGTATAAGAAAGTACCTACCTAGGTAACCAGGTAAATTTAAATGTTGCACTACCAGGATGAGGATTGATGACCTTCGGATCGAAACTTAAGGCATGATTTGTTATGTTGTCAACACAGCACATTGTACTAGCCCAAGGAGTAGTTTTAAAATAAGACTTACTTTGCTGCTGCAAGCTGAACATAAGTCCTTTAGGCGGACGCCATTTCTTCAGATGCAACGCGCGGTTCACCATGATCCTCACGGTATTGTCGAGGAACTGCCTCCTCTCCTCTTCCGTCATCTCCTCTTCGAAGAACAACTCCAGCCCTTTCATTAGGTCGGGGTCTTTGATGTCGTCTTCGGGATCTATGCCTATGCTGGTGGTGAAGTTTTACTTTCAGCTATGTTATTCTTAGGTAATAGGTATTAGGTATTGTTAAAGAAAATTTGATGTCTGTGAAAATCAACGGGGGGAAAGTATAGGTAAGTACCTACCTACCTACGTTTCGTTACATTTTTTTATTGGTAACAATACTGCCAACTACAAAAAGTAACGTACCGTATCCGTATGTTCTTAAGTTGTTGTCTTGGACTTATAGGTAACTACCTATTACCTTGGCTTCCTATCTATAACAAATTGATGCTAACTCGGCCGCTTTTCTTATTTATTGGCATGAGTCTGACAGGAATGAGCAGGTGATTAAAATTAGGTAATAGGTAGCATAAAGTAGGTATTTTAGAT
Source organism: Xanthorhoe designata (assembly GCA_963582015.1). Taxonomy (NCBI): domain Eukaryota; kingdom Metazoa; phylum Arthropoda; class Insecta; order Lepidoptera; family Geometridae; genus Xanthorhoe; species Xanthorhoe designata. The sequence goes on from OY757033.1 coordinate 8,637,373, forward strand.
TTAAACTAGGCTAACTAGGTATAGGTAGTACCTAGGTAGGTATATAATTATACCTAGTAGGTATAAAGATTACCTACTCTGTGACAGTAGACACTATTAGTAGGTAGGTAAATATTGCAATATTATGATGTCTCTGCACATACTTGCACATATCATGTATTTTCAGCATACTGGCAGTAAGTTTCGCTGGAGCAGACGCCAGGAGGAGATGCTTCAAGTGCCGCTGCACTGAAGTCCACCACGGCAAGTCACATGGTAGCATTACAAGCGCCATTCTGAAACAACACGGATCCCTTAATTTTTTTTCTGAGAAAACTGTAGGTAGGTAAATATAAGGGGTGCCGCTTGGTTGGTACAAATTCGCATTTCGTACAACTCGCAATTTTGTCTAAATAAGCAATTAGTAGGTAAAATGTACCTACATAGGTAGGTATAGTAAAATGCCTACATTGTATTATAATTATTACTTTTTTCTGCGCGCACACGAAATGAGCTGAATGTAGAAAAACCTTCATTGAACTTTAAATTTTGCGCCATAATATTTAACGTCTCGTTGCACGGTTTTTTTTACTCACTGTCAAATTGAAATGCAATAATTAATATTAGATTCTATAACTTATCCCTAAAATCAATATTAAGAGTAAAGCATTAATCAAAATAGCAATCGCTTAACTCAGCCAAAGGGAACTGGGACATGCATTGACTGACTGGGACGGAATTATTTACAGTGAGCCAGCCCACAGTAGTATCTATTCGCTGTGAGTAGGAACGGAACGGTAGCTCACAGCCAGCCAGCCACGGTTCGTTAGAATGTGACAGTTTTGCGAATGGTTTCTGACAGTTTCTGATATAATCTGTGGGTGGTTGACTGACTTGTATGTATGTACAAAACTTGTACTTTGCTCTCTGGGAATGTGTCTTATTTTTTAAGATTTATATTTTTTCAAATAAGATTAGCGATAAGTTTAGTTCCTAAAATGGTGCATTGTGTGTTATCATTATTACAGTATTTCTGTTAAACTAATAAAGTTACGTAAGAGACACCTGCTACAGAAATCTCGCTCAAACTGTTACGAAGTCGACTGATAAAATTTATGTGTTAAAATAATAAATTATAAAGGAACTGAGAGGAGCAACGGTTATCGAATACTTTGGTTACACGAATAATTAAAGTAATAAGTTTTTTGTGTGATCCTTTTTATAGCTGAGCTATCTAAAACATCAAAAGAGCAAAGGTCGCACAAACATGACTGTAAAGGGTAAATTACTAAAAACTCTAATTCTTGGAGCCCCAGCATCAGGAAAAGGTACAATATCTTCGAGAATAGTGAAAAGATATGCAATTGAACATATTTCCAGTGGTGATAAACTCAGAGATCACATTGAAAAACAGACCGAACTTGGAAAAGAAGTCAAAAAGTACCTGAATGATGGGAAATTAGCTCCAGATGATGTAATGATAAAATTTATGATCACTGAGCTCAATAAAGTGATTAAAAAGCCATGGCTACTGGACGGTTTCCCGAGGACAGTGGCCCAAGCTAATGCGCTATGGAAAGTTCAGCCAGTAGATGTTGTGTTAAACCTTGTGGTGCCATGTGAAGTTATTATTGACAGAGTAAAGAACCGATGGGTTCACTTGCAATCTGGTAGAGTATACAATATTGGTTTTAACACTCCAAAGGTGGAAGGAAAAGATGATGAGACAGGTGAGAATTTGGTTCAAAGGCCTGACGACAGGCCTGAGGCAGTGCAGAAGCGATTGGAGATCTATGAAAGTGTCACAAGACCTGTCATAGATTTTTATAAAGAAAAGGGTATCTTGAAGCAATTTGAAGGAAGAACATCTGATGAGATCTGGCCAAAAGTCACAACTTATTTAGATCCCATACTTAAATAAATTGCGCAAATGAGAAACTCCTTTCATAGAAATTAGTAATAATGTGGTGCTAAGTTGTAACTTAGGTGTAGGGTTTTAGCCATGAAGTTTACATTTTAATAGAATTATCCTTTATAAATATACAATTTTGATGTATGCAATTTAAAAGCCATTTTACAAGTGCACAAAGATATTATAAGTACCTTTCTGTATAGAGTTATACAACTGATTAACATAGAGTAGTGTTTTTGGCAGTTAATCAATTTATAGAAGCTTATAGGTGCATGCAATAATATGTACCTACACAATAATAAACTTTGGTATTTAGCTATCTGCATGTATACCTACTTATTTTGTTAGTATTCAGATTTAAATAAAGATATTTCATTACAAATGAAAAATCTTACTAAAAGTTAAAGGCTCCGGCAGGATTTTTAACTTTTAGTAAGATTTTTCATTTGTAATGAAATTTCCAATACCTAAGTGTGGTTTAACACTGTAAAATAATAAATAAATTATAAATAAAGATACTTAGCAAGAAGGTGCAATGTCAAAATTTGGCTAATGAAAACTATAAGGTTGGATTAAAAAAGGCCAAAGAGACTTGAGAAAAATGTATGTATAATAAACATATATTTTTCGTTAAAGCATCGTGGAGGGGGTGTCTATAGGGGTAACTTTTACTGATGTCATTGACCCCAAAGTTAAATGACCTCGCCGCTAGAGGTCAAAACGTGTCACTCAATTAGCAGGCGAAAAATACTTTAAAAATGTAATGTTTATCAAACATAAATAATATGTTTTTTATTAGCGGAGAGGGTGTTTAAAGGAGTACGTTTTGCTAAGGACTTGAGTGACGAATTTATTAATTTATTTTAATTAAAAAAAAAAAAAATTTTTAAAAAGTTCCACTTACCTTGAGGTCAAAGGTCATTGATCTAAACATTAAATTTTATTAATATAGTTTTAAGGCATCAATCCTAGCAACTTCTCATGATTTTATAAACAAGGTCACTGACCTTGCGGTCAAAGTATTTTGACATTAAACCTATTTAATTAGTTGTAGGGCATAAATCATAGCAAAATCTAACGATTTTTTAAAAATAGGTCACTGACCTTGAGGTCAAAGGTAATTGACCTGATAAAAAGTAACCCCTTGAGATACCCTCTCCACGATGCCTTAAAAAATAATGTTTATTATACATAAAATTGTTACTTTACCTGCGTCCCGTAAAGTACAAAGCGACCTTAGATTGGTAGAATCTACTTGTAGGCATATAGATTATTTTAGTGTGGTAGGTAGACTTGCCTTATTAAAAGAATGACACATTTTAAGTTCTATCTACATCCCTAATGAATGTTGAAGTCACATATCCAAAGCACAAGAATTATTTATAATTATATTAGATAATAATTAGGTAATTAAAACAAAACTAAGTAGTCTAGTCTAGAAAGAAAATAAGTTTTCCATATTTTATTGTTGAATTTATATTATCTACGTTTAAAAATATTACTAATAAAAGGAAAAATATATAGCCATAGCCACCTATGCGGACGACACGGCAATCCTTGCAAACAGCAATAGTGCTACTGAGGCATCTGATCTACTCCAGAAGAGCCTTAATAAAGTGGATGACTGGTTGAAAACATGGAGAATTAAAGCTAGTGCCACAAAGTCAGTCCATGTCACTTTTACACTAAAAAGAGGCGACTGTCCACCTGTTAATCTGGGAAATAACCCTCTCCCACACAGTGACTCTGTCAAATACCTGGGCATTCACCTAGATCGCCGCCTAACGTGGAAGAAACACCTTCAAACCAAAAGGGACCAGCTCAGTCTAAAATACAGAGGACTCTACTGGCTACTTGGGAGGAACTCAAAACTGTCAGTAGATAATAAGCTACTCATCTACAAAACTGTACTGAAGCCAATATGGACTTATGGCATCCAACTGTGGGGATCAACTTGCGCCTCTAATATAAACATCATACAACGCTTTCAAAATGGCTTGCTGAAAAACATCTCCAGTGCACCGTGGTTCATAAGAATTACGGAACTTCATGACATCCTGAAAGTAAACACAATTGCTGAAGAGATCAAAACCTCTGCTCAAACATATCAGGAAAAACTAAAATTCCATCCAAATCAACTTGCAAGGCAACTTACAAAACCCTCCTACAGGAGACGGCTAAAAAGAAAAGATGTCCTGACATTAGATGGTTGTGACTAAAAAATGAAGAGTGCTACTGGTGAGAAAAACCAGGGGTGAGCTCTACCCGACACGGCAACGACAAACAATCTGCTCATAGTTATGGAACTGATCGCAGATGAAACTTGGAAAAAAAAAAAAAAAAAAAAAAAAAAAAAAAAAAAAAAAAAAAAAAAAAAAAAAAAAAAAAAAAAGGAAAAAAAATATTTATTGTATTTACTTAAAAATAAATATCCTTGGACATAAAATCCTTCTGTATTGAAGTTATTATTTTAATTTTGGGTAGTTACATACGTAAATAGGTATTTCGGTAGATTTAAAGTATTTTCAAGTAAGTACGTCTGACATTATACTCGTAATAGGTACCTAACCTACTTACTTTACTTTTCGACAGTAGGTACTTATCACTAATGAACCTAGCGGCGTAAAATAGTACCAAAATAATTAAAGACTAATGAAACTCTGCTTAAGATTTACAGTGGTACGTAAAACAATTATGACTCCAAATAGTAGAGTGAAAGTAGTAGGTACTTACTAAATAAGATGTATTTTGTAATGTTAATGGTTCCTACTTATTCATTACCTTGCTAAAGAATAAGCACTGATTCAGGCACAAATAACAGTTAAAGCACTCTTAACACCTTAAGTCACTTTCGCCTCGCGGCACTCGGCTTCTTTTTACGCACTTTTCTCATTGTCCACCCCAAGGAGCTATTTCTCTGAATTTCGCTCACATGCAAAATGTCTTGTTGCTTTTCTAAAAGACAGAAATAGTGTATGGAGTGAAAACGCGGACCGGCTGCGGACGATACTCGAGCGCGCGAACCCCGGTTATTTATAGTAGCTTTCGTGCATCGCCGCTCAAATTAGATTGTAAATAAAAAGTTTGGGTTAACAGGAGTCGTAGTCCTCATTAATCGTCCAAAAAGGGTATTTTATAAGTCTTGCCTAGCTATTTAGAGATATTATCTTACTCAATCTTAATGACGTGCAAAAAGGTCGATTGTATTATGGAGATACCTTTTTATTGGGTACCTCAAAATCGAAATCACACTGGGAAATCAGATATTTCTGGCTGACGATATTCTATATTGCTTTGGGACCCCCTTATTTTGGACATATCTGTCCCACCTCTCGGTTACGACTTCCCGAACCTGAAGATAAATAACCAATAAGAAATCTTTTTTATAAATAATAGTACGATATTATAACACTCCAGGTTTTAAATCACACTATCGACGTTTCGGTACTCATATATTTTTATTTTCGATTAGCCATAAATACCGTAAATAATTGGAACTCTACTAACTCTCTACTCGAACTATGTAAATAGAGCAACGAAAGACGATGCGGGGTAACCGGTCGACTGTCCAAGCTATACTGACGCCGGGCGGGCCGACTTTCACTGGGGGGCGACTACCCTTGCCTGCCGGCTGTCGCACCCTCCACCCTTGCAGTGACGTCACACGGCGGTGGCGTCACGACCTACGACGCCGTACGACGCCGACGCCGCCCAATGCTCGATACCCTGCTCGCTAATAGCCTGCCTCGTGAAATGTCGTGCAGGCTGTTCCTGAAACGTTACGTAAAATGAAATATGAAAGTACCGGCCTGCGTCAGCACGTCACATTTTCATGCCGTAAAGGTCGTACCTACTGACGACGGAAATTTAAGGTTTTTGCGTAACGACTTTGTCGGGTTCGATTGGAATGGGCACGCATTGAAATAACATTACCTATAGGTGAAAGCACAGACTAAACTAGTAGTTTGAACTGATACTACACACTACATAATATGTACTTAGAAGTAGTCAAGATCTATGACAAAATTAGGAAAATCTGAAACCATTCCTCGCGTTTCAACTTCTAGTAAGTACCGAGGTAAGTTGAAAGAGCGATCAAGGTAAGTTGAAATATTTTGAAATGTGTACTTAAATATTAAAAAAAATTATCAAGTAGGTAAGTACCTACTTATGTCCTTTTACTTTTTTTAATTTTGCCACTTTTTGGTTTCTTCGAGATCGAGAGTGTTCTTAGATATGTTTCATTTGTGTTGTTTCTTATATTTTAAATTGTCCTCCGATTAGGTACACCAGCTTCTTAGTTTGGGGTGAACCACAAGTAGCTAGGTACCTATAGCCCCTATAGGTAGGTATATATAATTTTTTGGCATCACTGCAGTTTGATGATCAAAATAATGGTGAAACGTCAACCAGATGCGTCGTGAAAATGCGATCATTTAGTAAGGTAGGTAAATTCAATGTCGCCGAGTATCGAATGAAGTCAGTTATGGAATGTTGGAGGACGTCGACCGAACGGAGGGTGAGAAGATAACAAGCGCATGCGCGAATTTCCTCCTTGTCAGCACGTCTCTGTCTGCAGCAAATTTTGTCCGTATTAGGTAGGTACTCTTTAACATTTCTGGTGCCTTAGTATTTGGGGCGCCAGTGGAAAACCGTTGCCGCCCTACGAAGCACCACTGGGCGGACTAGGGCGGAGCACTTGCACGCCCAAAGATAATAAAATGACGATTTATCGGTTCAGTTCCTTTACCAGGATCTTTATACCTACTCTGGTAGATCGTTCTTCGCTAGTCAACTACCGAAAGAAAGATTTGACGAAACTTGTATCTATCTATCTGATTTTTGTCGTTAGTTAGTGATGTCAGACTATATTTAGCCAGAACATATTAAAATGATATGACCTAACATCTAAAATCGTCTATTAGAGCAGATGTCTATTTTTGGAAAACATTTACATAACAATTATAGCCTTAAAGCTTCACAAAGCCCTCCCACGTGCTCCGGGAAAAGCCTCTTATCCCCTCAAAGTAGCAAACATTTTCCGCTAGTTCCTTTCATCTATGAAACCCTAGTAATTTTGCCTCGTGACGTCACACCGCGCCGCCTTAACTACTCTGTATCGTGGGAGGGCGGAAAAACACTTCCGGATTTCGACAACAGTAAAAACGTCTTTGTATTGTTTGGTTTGAAGGCATTTAAGTTTACTGCAATTACGAAAAAAACATTTAGGTATAGTATAATTGGCCTTCTTAGTTTAATTTGCATGAGTAGGTTAACCTTGCTGAGTAATTATTTAACTCAATACTAAACAAAAATAATGGATTTATTTTACGATAAAATTACTTAACAAGTCAAAACTTTAGCACGACCAGACATTCTCTCAGGTCTTCTAGACTTTAAAATGATTCGGATAACCTACTTTAGTTATTTACTGGCTCTATTATCTAAACATTAGGTATGTATATATCTATCTTAAACTGAAACAAACACTAGTTTATGTTAAAGTAAGTGGTGGTAAATCTTAAACGTGTCACATAACATTTTGACTATAATATATATTACAGACTCCTGCTACCCTGGTGATATCGACCTCTAGAGCGGACGCCTCTCCTTAGCTCATCCTTGGAAAAGGTCATGAAATGCCAAAGGGCCACGGATTGTTAAGGTTACATTCACAAGGACTGATAGAGGTGCTCCTTACAATATTATTTGGACTAAATGGTACTTATTTTGTAGGTACTCTGTGTAGGTATGTATATGTAGTTAGGTACTAATTAAGTAATTTCATATAGAACGCAAAACTAAAACGGACATTTATATTTTCGGTGCCTTTGTAGTTTGATCAAGTTTGATTATTTTGAGTAGGTACCTATATGTTAGTCTAATCTTAAACTGTTATGTAGTAGTGGTAATAAAAGTAATAAAAAATATGCATAGTTTCCATAACACAATTCAAAAGTAATTTATTTTGTTACATTTACACCCCTGTATAAAATTTACCCCTATTGTTCACCCTTGTAACCGGTAGCGCCAAGTTGTGACCCCTTGTACCAGGACAACATACATTATAAAGAGTCAATTCACCCCTGTATCGCATTAAAGTGGGACATTAGAGTATTTTACAGCAATTGTGGTTTGTATGACAATACCAAATACGAGTAATACATCGTCTTCGTATACGTGATATTTATGAAATTATGACGACCTATCATTATTCTCTACCTATTTTAACAGGTTTCCAATGAAGTACAGTCTACAGTACTTTCTTTTTATTAAACTGTGAAGGAAAACATCGTGAAGGAAGATACCAAAAATCTTTCTAATAGCGTCGATTGGGCTTGCAACTTGTCATGTCAGTGTGAGCCAAATATGATTTCTTTAGACATTTTCAAAAGATCTATAAGATCTGAAAGAATTTATAAAACAATCGTGATCAATGTGATCAGTGCGATATTTCATTTTTATTTTTTTTATTGGAGGCACATAATGGTGTCAATTCAGATGTCGCAAAAACTACCTAAACTAAACTAAAATTGATGCCATACTTTTTATTTTGATTGTTATGAAAGGGCGACATCTGAATTGACAATATTAAAGTTAAGCTAAATATTTAAGCTGAAGAATTTATCATAATTTCCAAAACACAGTTTTATGTAAAAAGAATTGGAATATTTAAGTATTATTGGTATTCGCGTATCAATAAAACTTCCCAACGACATTATACCGATGATATAATATAAACTCTACGATCGTTTTAGCATAAATCAGGGGCCTACAACACCCTTGCATATCTCACCCTAACCGGGTAGCGTGTGTGACGTCATAACCCACCCCCTAACCGACCCTCTCCACTATAGTAGCGAAAACTATTTGAACTCTCTCGCTGTGCTGCTGTCCTATTGAAGCACACTACTTTCGCGGGGCGCTTGCATTGCACGGCTAGTTCGCTTAGTTGTCACGTCGCAACCCTCCTCCCTGTTTATACGAGCCTGGTAGTTTCGTAGCAAAAGCGTGACGTCAGCATCACTCCATACGGAGGGAGATTTTCGTAGTCGTAGATAGGCTACGAAGCTGTAGAGGCTACGGCGTGCTACGGATCGGATTGAATTTTCGTAGGCTTTTCGTCGTAGTAAGTAACACGTTTCGAATTTGTTACATATAATATTATTATATTATGATGGTTGCATTATCGAAATTATTTACAAAATGAAACATGATGATCACGACTGTATCCTCAAGGCGCGGTAGACATTCTTTAAATCTTTGAATCTTCAAAGAATATATTTATTTATTTATTTATTCATTTATACTTATAGAAGACAATATAACATCATAACAGGTTTTTTTTTTAACCCTAAGGCGATGGTATATGTAAGTAGATATATATAGGTATATAAGTAATACAATAAGCTAGGTACTAATCTAAACAATTAGTTTCTATTAGTACCTGTGCAATTTGTATATGCTTCCATATTTACAGAAGTATGCTAAGTTGGGATTCAAATAAGTTCATATAGAAAGGTACCTACTTACTTAGTAGTTTTTCTCATAATAATAAAGTTTACTTCTTTGAAAGTTATCGATCTTTCCGAACAGACATAAATGTCATATCATATTATAGTACCATGCGGAAACCGAGAAAGGGGATGGAAAGTACCGGTTTATTTGTTTCAGGTTCTGTAGTCCTGGTAGGAATAACCTCGTGAATACCGGTTCAGGAGCCATCAAATCGTACCGATACTTCCAACTATTGTCGGTTTTGAAAAGTATGTAAGAAAACATAAAGTAAAAATATTATGATTATTGAATTTTAAACAACAACTTTGTGTGTTCTAATCTGTATAACTTATTTTTAGAAGTAAAGTAGAATTACATAATTATCCACTAAGTTCGTAAAATTTTGAGACTGTCTTAAATTTTGAATAATTGGACCTACAATCTACATTTATGTCACGAAATTTGCTCCTAAACAAAGGAAACGCGTAGACACTTTATCTAGAAAGTACAGTTTAAGTTCAGTAAAAGTACAAAAACTCGTTCTCTTTGCTGCAAATATTTCAAATTGTTAGCATTCGCTATTCTCTTTGCATTCGCCCACGCGACGTTGAAAGGTCATCTTTTCTAAAGGTCAAACAAAACAAGTATGTCGATCATCAAACTCATTCCCTTATTTTCACAAGTAATAAACAGTAAATAATTTTTATACTTATTACAAAGTTCAACGTCGGAATGCTACGCCAACGCAATGCAGAGAAGAGTCTTAGAAACAAGAAGTTTTGACAGGTTTATTAAATTAATTATTTTGTACGTATTAAGTATTTTTAATAACAAATCAAGCTCTAAAATATAATAACTTTTAAATATAAGATGCAATAATCATCTGAGTTGATCAGTTATGGTAGTTATGGTACCTTTAGCAGTTTGCCAAGATCACACACTCGCGCTCGTACCTAGCGTGTCTGTAGTACCGTAGTGTGAGTTACTTATTAAACCCGTCCCAAAACCTTCCTGTGCCCTCTGAAACCCTGGTGCTGAAAACCGCAAACCCTCCGGGGCGCCCCCATGGGGCCTAATTCCATTGATAAATTGCTGTGTCGACGTAACCCTATTATGGTAATGCATTTATCTCGGTCTGATTTGTGTTGTTTGCACGCAGTTTAAAGAAAGATTAATATTTCACTACCAAAATCCGCAGTATGGACCTACATTGCGTTTTGTATGTCATGCATGTAATACGAGTATAAGCTCTAGATTTATCAGTGTAGGTAGGTGCTAGGAGATCATATACGTTTAGAGGTTATTTTTTTTCTAATTCTAGACTTGTAAAGATATGAATAGCCATATTGTGGTAAACTGGTAACCTAGTGAAGTGTAAAACTAGATACCAGGTTAAAATATCGTTCGAAATCAATGTACCTACGCGCCATTGGTGTGATGGATAAGCTAGACTAAATCAACTGTTTTAGAATAAACTATTCTTAAAGTAGGTACCTACTACGTTCTTACTTGGTTTGTTAAACTTTAGATTTTATCTGTACCTAAAATTTATGTAGAAACTACGAAGTATACGTTATACGACACAAGGATACGCACAAGTTCTGTAAAATGAATTGTCTGTAGGGGACCTATTGTTATAACTATTAGGACTTTCGTATGGTCAGAAGTGATGCCAATCTTGCTGTTATGAGAGTTTTCTATTAGCTGATACTATATGTTTTCCTTTTAAGGTCTAAATTTCTCAGACTAATGGAAATACATTAGTCACAGAAAAACACCTATTAGACGAGCTTCGTAGAAGGCTCTACGAACGTGCTACGAAAAGAGACCAAACAAAATCTGTTATCTCCTTTCGCTTATGAATCCCTGGTTCTCATAACCTCGGGCGTTGCGTCATAGATGGCGTCCCTAAATGCGGCGGGATTGGTTCAAAACAGTTTACCAAGCATGGTAAAAGTAACTACTCGTACATATTTTCCGAATAAGTAAATAAATAACACCAAAACGAAAGTAATTTATTCAAAAATAATTTATTAAAAAAAAGTAATTTATTAAAAACCTTTAATACCTACATTATATTAAAGAATCATGCCGAATTCGCAAATATGTTAACGTGCAGTTGTTGCGATTACCTTTACAAATATAATTGGAATCAAAGGCCTGTTGAAATCACTGGATTAGAATAAGGTTTTTGAAATGTTATATCAACATTTTTTTTATTTGCTATCTACATAGATTAGACACTGACTAAACAAAAGAAAAAATACATATATTAATTTGTAGTAGGTACTCATTTATAATTTTTATTACAAACTTTTTCAACTAAGCACACTCCTTGAACATGTTTACCTACTCGTAAACATGTTCAAGGAGCGCTCGTGGCGAAGCTTGCTAAAACGTTCTTGATAGATCGTTGAAGTTAAGCAACGTTCTGAGCGGTCACTACTTGGATGGGTGACCGCAAGTGGCATTATCAGCTGAGCGCTTCCGTGCTTCGGAGAGCACGTTAAATTGTCGGTCCCGGCTTTTAAAGTCGTTAAGCCATGACGGAGGCCTTAAGGCGGCCTAAAAACTCCGTCACCAGAGTTGGCCACTTGCTCATACGAACTTACTTTTTTTTACCTACTCGTGGCAATAAAACAAATTTATTCGTTGAATAACTTGATCGGGTCAGAATTGCGGATAACGCGGGAGTTCGGGACCATCCCTTTCAAGCACGGTTAAACTTAGTAAGCTACAGGATCTTAACGCTGATTAAAGTGATTGTTTGTGTGTAGGTATTTTGGTTTAGTTTTATTAATAATGTTTATTTCGGAACATGGCATTTTAGAACAAAAATTGGGAAATAACGATGAAACCAGCAGTAGTTATTGTTGTACCTATGTGTTGTCATAGTTTATTTATACATTTTTATTTGGTAGTAAGTAAAAGATTATTATTTAAGTAGCATAGCAGTATGTAGGTAGCACTTAATATGGACCTACGGGGTGGAATCCTCAAAATGGTGGCATTTGAAGCCAATTCACATTATTTTTACCATTCTGTCTATTTACGTGTGGTTCGCATCGCACGGTATTGTCCTGCACTTTTTTTGCAGTATACGTCTTATCGAATATATAGTGTACATTGTAGGTAAGCATAGAACCATTCACACGTCGTACTGCAAAAAATCTAATTAATAATTAGTAATGTAAAATATATGGATGGGCTCTGATATTGTATAAAATGTCTAGACTAAGCTATATAAACCTTTATTATTTTGAAATACCTTCGTGAAATGACGTCATAGTTAGGTCAACAAACTTTCCACCTTGCCTATACAGTCGGCCGCAGCACGCATTCAGTCGGGACCGATCGATGCACCCTCAATGACGTCAGAGGATACTATTGATTTTTACAACCCACAGTCTAGAGCTTCTGCGGCCCTGGCATCAGAGCATGCCGAGAAAAGTATGGACAATGGAAAACTAGAGAAAGCGCTGAAAAATCTTGAGAAATATTTTTCCTTCAGAGAAGGCTCTTAAGGCTCAAAAGATTAACTAAATTTGTCTCTCGTACACTGGCATAAGGTTCTAATTCGTATAGTACGAGTATCGTAGGTATTTTAGCATACGGAGACTGTACATAGTAAAGGTAGTTAGTTACCTATGCACATGATGGGGGACTGTCACCGTGTCGTTAAAGTTGATAAGAGAATTATTCTGGCAAGTAATAAATTAGGTACTTTGCTAGCAGTGTAGTAGTGTCGGTTGAGCTGAGTGCGTCTCATTAGGTAGTCCGCCTACGTTCAGTTGCTTGCGCATTCAGTCTTCAGTCCGGATTATTGTGCAACACATCTCCTTTTGTGTATGGACGCCTGGTGCTCCGGGATCAGCATATCCGATATTTTATCCGTTTACCCGGGTTATACTAGCTTAGCCAATGGCATACAACTATCTTCTATTGGGGTTAGGGTTAGTAGTGCAATGTTTCGCTCAGAACAGTTATTATTTTGAAAACCATAAGTACTGTGATGATTTGTCACCGGCTTATGGTGACATCAACTTGGATCAGATATCTGGTATTTGGTATGGGGTGGAAAAAATACCTCACACTAAGGGCGAGTACAAAATCGAGCATACAACTCAAGAGTGTTTTTATATCGACATTAAGGAACGCTATATTCAGGTAAGTTTATAACCTAAAATAGATGTATGTGCTAGCATTTCAATATAATTAATAGAGGCAATTATGACAAAAAATAGTTAAGAGTAAAGTATATTTAACGAGTTAGTTATTAAAATATACGAGTAAAGCTCTCATCAAATTCATTTGTAAAATCGATTTGAGATCTAGGTGGTCATTGATTCTACGTCCGGCTATGAATAAGCTACAGCTTATTCATAGACGCGAGGTGACTTAGGTCAATTAGCAGGTTAATAAGGCTGTGCCCAGTCGTACACATCTGTCATAGGACCGGTGAGACACTACCAATTAACCGACGGAGCATCACTTAACTAAAATTGAATTAGCATCGGCCAAGAACATGATAGCTTTTATATTTGTAACATTATTGAGTTCAAACATACTCGTAGTTATAGCTTCGAATGTACACTACTGTCAAAACTTACATCCTACTCACGATTTTGATGAAGAGGCGTTACTTGGAATGTGGTATATTCGCGAATATATTTACCACAAGGAAAAAGTGACGAGGACTGAATATAACCCGTACTGCCCGATTATACAGATAAGAAAGTTTGAAGATTACGTGCATGGTGGACTAATAAGCAGAAGCTTAGTGAGTAGCCTCATATAGAAATTCACAGTTGTCTAATAAGACTCGCTCCAAACAGGAAGAAGCACATGATTAAACCATCGTACATCGTCAGCCTCAAGACGTCCCCACATATTTAAATTTACAGATCTGGTTGATTTGACTTTGTTTTTAACTTTTTACATTTTTCTAGCCCACTCCGCCAACTCCATACCCCCAGCTGACGAACTCACCATACATAAGTCGCACATACGGTATTCCTGAGCAGTACCGCATCAGGCATTTCGTGCTGGAGTGGCACGAGGGGTTGTGGCAGGACGATTACCACGTGAAGGTCAATACTTCTCACAAAGGATTTTGGCCTACGGACGTTCCTAATGGATGTGAGTAGGACGAATTTGATACTGTTAAATCATATATTTTTATTTTATTTTATTTTAAATCTGGATTTTTGTAATTGAAATTGAATTCTTGTTTCTAAACTTTAAAAATATCGGTAAATATAAAATACTGATCTTATCTTAGACACCCATAACAAGAGTTGTTTGTATCGATTGCAGAATGCATTTTAAATTAATACTTAGCCAAAACTAGGTATTCATCTATCTGATTGTATGTACCTAATGAAAAAACATTTATTACATTATATTTTTTGTTCTCAGCTGTTGAAAACATGTACCGTTTTTTCGGTGGCGTGATCCAAGTCCTCAAAGTGGCGAACAACCACCTGGTACTCAACTTCTGCATGCGTCTGCCTCACTCTCAACTCTTCAGCGTCGTGCTCGCCAGAAACGAGAACCAGCTGACGCCAGAAGACCTGGCCAGCATACACAATGTCTTCACTCTAAAACATCTCTCGACCTCTGCGCTGAAAAGAGTCTGCGAAAGTTCAGCAGCAACGAAAAGCTTATCAAGTTTCCTTATACTTGTTATTGTATACTCGATCTTTAGATCCCGAGCCTAAAATAAAACACCAATCCTATTTATAAAGGTTTTATAAGGTATATTTTTTATATGATCATATTTGATGTAGTCAATAAGTACCATACATTGATCATTGATATTATTTTGTAGAAGGCGATTAAGTACAGAGTTTTATTTATTATGAAATTGTTTTATTTATCTTTATCCTTGGTTATAATACATTATTTTATTTACATGTACAAGACTAACATCAATATTTGATCTAACTGGAAGTAGAGATGGAACAAAAAAATATAGCTAACAAGAAGCAAAATTAAAAGTACATACTTACTTAATAATAAACCGACTTCAATTTCGTGAGAAGTTCCTGTACTCTCGAGGTACATTTCTGTTCATAACTCTAAAGATCCTCATCAGAGATCCTCAAAATTGTTGTTTGGGACCACCTCGGGAATATATTCTTTCAAACGTGTATACTTTTATAATGAAATTATAAATGAAAAATCTTACGAAAAGTTACGACTTCGACGGGATTCGAACCCGCGTGATACAAGCGATCACCCCCCGCGTGTATTATTCATGTAGGTACCTATATCTGTAGGTACTATTCTTGCAACCAAAACATTTATAAGTAATAATAAATGAAATTTTGTAATATAATAATAATGTTGGCTATAAGAGAGCCATGGCTACGAATTATTGTAGGTATGAATGATTTGTTTAATTAAACCATAACTTTATATGCACCTTAACATGAGCATTAAACGGTGAAGGAAAATATCGTGATTAAACTTGCGGCTTGTCAGCCCCACACGTATTGACCATTGCACAGATATCTGTGGACCATTGTCTTTTCTGTGGATATGGCCGACTTCGCTGAGAGGATGGTTTAGGTGCTGGGCAAGCCTATTCCATCTTAACAATGTCCAAGGCACTACAGTGTCCCGTTTAGTGTAGGCAAAGCTAGCCTCCTGGCTCTGTATAAATCATCTAGTAAAGATGTAAAGGACTGAGTTTTTTTTACTAAGGGCCTGCTACCTGTCTATGCTTATTTTCTTCTCTTATAAGTATTCCATTCCATACGTGTACGGAATACTAACTCTCTTTGGACTTGCCTTTTGACTTAGTTATTTTTGAAGAACTACAGATTGATTGAATGCCATGAGAGCTAAGTAAGATACTTACCGACAATCAACAGCGCTTTGAGGATAGGCAGTTGTGATTCACTTTGGACATTTGCATATCTACAAATTTGTATGTTATGTTATTTATTTATTTATTTTTATTTCTTAGGAAAACAAACAGTCATTATAAGCTATTCAGTTAACTTAAATTACCTATAACTACAGACCATTTATATGTTCTCACATATTGAATCTATATTATGAATGATATTAACCGTTATGTTTTTTTATTTCCTGATTTACGTGTCAGGAAATTACATTTTGAAGAAGGCAAATAATTTACTGCGCATTTTGCACACGATGCATTTCAGCAGTAGATTTATACAACTGCAATTGTGCTAATCAAGTGAATCACACGTCTTATTGCGACACGCACTAGGAGCCCCAAGCAGGTAGCAATTTGCTAATTGACATCATTGCAACCGTGGCTGGCGCCTCGTCCCATATTCCTCAACTAGTTTTATCCAATCATGTACGTGTTTCCTCCCAGTTTGTTTTTTCTCGCTTCTGTAATTCAAGTGCGCGGGTTCTGCGGTGATAGCATCCGATGGTCGCATAACTTCAACATGGAAGACGTGTACGGGATGTGGTATGGGGTGGGATACGCCCAGCATACCCCGGACATGACGAATAAACCGAACGAAATTGGTTGCGTGACGCTGTTTATTACCGATGTCTCGACGGAGTCTCATGATGATTGGCTTGATTGGTCTGTAAGTGGTTTCGATCGAATTTTTATAACACTTAGGGTTGAAATAAAAATTGTTGTTGATTTGTTAATTATGCCAATTATGCGAATGGCAATTGAAATCATAATTTGGATGGGTGACCGCAAGTGGCAGAGTGCTTCCATATTTCGAAGGGCAAGTTAAATTGTCCGTATTGGCAAGTTAAAAGTAGTTAAACCTTGACGGAGGCATTTATACGGCCCAATAACTTCTTCACCATACGCCACTTTAACTATTGCGATTAGGCAAATTTAATAAAAATGTATTTGTATTGTACGTTTTTTACAAAATGGGATAATGTAACTCTTAGTTTTTTGTAAAGTGTTCTTGTCGCTTCGGCCGTTTACGAAACCGGAGCTTCGTAACCAGTTACAAACTAAACATAATTCATCGTCGTACGATACCAGTATGTTCCTTTTATGTTTTCCAGCTAATCAAAAGAAATTACACAGATCAAAAGTGGCGGTCATATAAAAGCAATCCTTGGTCCGGCACCTCCATGGCTGGGTCTTGGCTGGACATACCCCTTAATAGAAGGAAAAGAGACATGTACAGTGAAAGACGGGTTCGAGTAACTTGGGACGAAGACGGACAGAGCCTTGAGCAGACTTACGTGTATACTCCTGAAACACCAGGACTCTGGGTGGCTGATCAGCAAAAGCCAATGGAGAAGGAGATGATTTCTAGAGGAATAGGTAAATATTGATTTTGCAAAGACTATGAGCCGTCTTGGTCGAGTGGATATAATATACTATGAGTCATAATAGATACGAAGTATCTAAATATAAGATCTTTAATATTTGGTACGAAGTGCGTGAGATCGACTACCAGCTGTGCAGCAACAGATTTTTCGTTTCAGAGAATTTACACGAACATTTAAACAGGCTCGAAACAGCGTAGAAGGAGAACAGTATTGCAAAACATTATGTGTGGGTAGATGGTATAGGTGCCGATGAGCCGGATGAGCTTACAACTTGTAGGTACTGGAATTCTAACATTAGCAAAAATTGGTCTTGAATGCCTAATAGGAAAATCTAAGAATTATTACTATTATTATTATTTAGCCATTATCGTCCCACTGCAAGGCTACCTCCCTTCCCTTCTTCCACTCTTCGCGACTTAGCGTGTCCACAGGCTGAAAGAATATGAGAATCGAAATATTTAATTTTACAGATGTGTGGTATCCTGACGATCCCCCTCGGCATCCGCAAGTGATCCGAGTGCTGAAGGCCACACAGCATTCCCTGATCATAAACCACTGCTCCGACCAGGGCGATGGCGGAATATTCTCCCTGATTTTGAGAAGGTCTCCATCCAGGGTGCTCTACTGGGAGTGGTATGACATCAAGAAGAAGCTCTTTGCTTTCGATCTGCCAAACATACATAGATACACGACTATTTGCGCAGGCTGTGCTGATAAAGCTTCTCTGATT
Organism: Xanthorhoe designata; assembly: GCA_963582015.1. Taxonomy (NCBI): domain Eukaryota; kingdom Metazoa; phylum Arthropoda; class Insecta; order Lepidoptera; family Geometridae; genus Xanthorhoe; species Xanthorhoe designata. Next base: position 8,655,786 of record OY757033.1, read on the forward strand.
TTGGTAATTGGTGTTTGTGTTTGGGCGATAAGTTTGTGACTGTAGTACCTACATAGGTACCTAGTGACGATACATGTGCTTTCGAAGTACCTATTTGATTGTCATTAACGAGTAGATTTATGGAATCTTTTATATAAATCAAAGAAAATAATTGTAATAAAATTTCGCAGTAGTAAAATTCTGATCAGATTTTACTACTGAAAGTATTTTTCCTTATTAGAGAATAAGGAAAAATACTTTCTTAATCTGATCAGAATTTCAAATTCAGTTTGCCATTTACAAACCCTTTTTTTCTGATAAATCGAAAGAAAAATATAATAACACTAAAACCGTATACCTACTACTAAGATAGTTTTATAAATATGACTGATATTTTAATGTACAATAAATTATAAAAACCCCTACTTTATTGTTTTATTTCAACTTTTAATTTACGACGAGTATTAATAGATGACATTGATTGATATCTTTACAAGAAAGTGAAATATTTCAACATATTTTATGCTCATTTAAAACTATTAATCATGTTGTTATCAACCGAGTCAGTTATATTATTTAAAAGATTCTCAAAAAAAATTCAATTAATTCAGTGATTGATAGGAGAATTCATTACTGCTACGCATGCTACGCCGTAGCTAGGTGTAACTTTAGATATCGAAGATATCAACGCGCTTCGAATTTTATTAAAATGTAGATCGAAGACAACTGAATTCGTGGTTCATTATTACTTCGAGATTTTATAAAAAAAGAATCTCTATTGAAGGCTATCCCTATTTTTCCACTTTTCTCAATCCAGTGTTGTTTGGTGTGCAATGTGCATAATCTATACAAATACTTAAATAAAAGAAAAGTGTCTGTTTCTAGTATTTTATGTTATTACCGATATTTAATAAAAGTACTTTCGATAATTTAAAAAACATTTTGTTGTTGTTTTATCTGTCTGTCTGTTTGTTTGAGGTATCTCCGATACAGCTGCACCGATTTTGACGAGACTTTTACTGGTAGCTGAAGTCATATGGAGTAAAATTGAGGACTACTTTTCATCGTTAACGTCATCATTACGGGATTACCATGATTACGGGAATAACGCCGGAAGTCGCAGCTAGTTAGAATAAGGGGTTAGAAAATAATAATCTATACATATAAAACTAAAAGTGCGCCGGGTCAGCTTGTAATAAATAAATATATATAAATAAATAAATATCCTTGGATATTTTACCTACACAGCCTGAAACAACTACATGCTTGTGTTATGCTAACCAAATGACTGTATATATCTACTACTTAGATGCATTTTTTTGTGAATAAAAACTTGAAAGTACCAAATAGATAAAAAACACTCTGACGGAAAGAAAGAAAGAAATAAAAATCATTTAATCTGGTAGGACCTCAATGTTCGCATCAGTATCGTCTTACATGCTAGGTGATTCTAATGCCTGTTTCCAACGCGATTCCCTACACCAGGGAAAGAATCAGGCAAGAACCTGGTGGTGTGAGCCTAGCTTTTTTTTTAAAAGCGATCCCTTAACAATCTAACTAAATAGTCAGACTCGGAACAAATATCTGCAGAACATACAAACATTTGTCCCGTGGCGGGGATCGCCTGCATCCTTTGCGTGTTAGACGGGCCTTCACCCACTGCGCCACAGAGGTCCGTTAGAAACAGAATTTTTACACAATATGAGGCGTACTTCAACCCACACACGTAATGAGATCCTGCTTTACTAATTACTTCTGAATGCTTACGCAGAGGATGTGGTCCAGTGGCCTCTGATCTGAGACCATCTGTGGCAGGACAGGACACAGGGTCACTGGTTAGACAGGAACACTTTAAGAAATTATGCCAATTAAATAATTAATGGTATGAGACATATACGACTACGACGGATAAACTTAGTAGGTTAGTTCGAGTAGGTACTTACTAGGTACACAGCACAGCACCCTATCTTCAAATTGTCCAGGCAACTAAATTCCAATTAATATATTTTGTAATATATTTACAGGTTTTAGTTCACTAGCATAATTTGTCTACTCGTACAACAGTCAATTCTCAACCCGATTGAATTAGGAAACCCCTACAACCTCGTAAAAACTGCAATGAATTCAATGAATTCTCTCTTTGCATAATATATTATTTATATTTAATTGGATGTGGCAAAGAAAAATAGACCTACCAGTATAAAATAAAAACATGTTTACAACTTCGTTAGATATTTGTTTGGATTGGTCATAGGTATTTTTTAATTTCTCTGGCATAACAGTTTTTTTACATAAGTATTTATAATTCAAATTCAAATTCTTTATTTCAGTCAGACTAAATTACAGATTTAAGATCGAAGGCTGATCTTAATAATGAGGTTTCATAAGATATATGCGTAACCCTAAAGCCACGACTCTGAACGTGCCTGCATCTCATTGAGCTCCTGTATGAATTGGTCTTAATTAGTTTACTTCCCACTCCTATAGCGGACCGAGAGCAGTCACACATTACAGCCCACAACCCTATCACGCGACGATCTCACGCACTCTACCGAAATGTATCGATTTCTTGTTTTTCTCGTGATATTTTACACTGTAGAGTGTGCGAGCTACCAACAAAGATACGAGTCTACGACGTACCAAAACTACCAGACACCATCAACAATAGCAAACCTTTTCAACAATCCGTACAACACAGGGAGGTATGGAGATGTAGCTAGCTTTCCTGAAGCTACCCGCTATCCAAACTACAGCCCTGGTTACACCACGGATAAATACAACACGTATACTCAAAGACCTGGAATATACGCTGGATCATACAATACACCGGGATATGGTTCCACGTATGGCTCCAACTTGAATACTCCTTATTCAAATTACGGATCTCAGGGGTACGGCTCTAGCTATGGCTCGCAAGGATATGGTTCTAACTACGGAAGTTACAGTTCATATGAGCAGCCCTTTATGGGAGATGGCAGAAACTACTGCGTGAATAGATCTCCTCAGAACGGGATCTGGGTGGATCGCCTGATGGGGATGTGGTATGGAGTAGAGTTCATCCAGCACTTGGCAGGAGATTCAAGAGTGGATTACACGCAAAGCTGCATTGTGTTACATATTGCGGAACCCAGGGAACAGGTGAGTTACTTAATCTATATGTATAAGTAGCTGCGCCCCGCGGTGTTACCCGCGGTGAATTGTTCCCGTTCCTGTTGGAATACCGGGATCAAAAGTAGCCTATTTTTTATTCCAGGGTATAAGCAATCCTGGTACCAAATTTCATTCAAATCCATCCAACTGTTTGAGCGTAAAAGAGTAACAAACACACTTATACACTTACACACACACACAAACTTTCACCTTACAATATTAGTGTGAGTGTGATTATGTGGTGTGCGTGCAATTATTATTAAGTGTTAAGTTATCTATAAAAAATATTTGTAACAAAACTTACTACTTATGTACTTTTCATATAAGTACGAAGCATAGGTAGGCCTGCTTACCTATGAAAACGTCCTTGATGGAATAAGTGTATAAGAAGGTAAGTATCTAATTGATCATTAGATAAGAAAGAAAAGAGACCACCTCGTTATTTATTGGTTGATAGCAACAATTAATGGCGTCCACTCAATTCTACTCACATCTTGATCTCGGGAATAAATGCCGATGTTCTATTACATAACCATAGAGACAGGAACTTTTAGAAAATAACTTTATTTTTAAATGGGTGGGTTCATTTGTAAAGGACATCACTTAAGGTGCCTGTATGCGTGAAACTTGCGCCGCCGCGCCGCCTATTTTATTTTATTATTATAGATATTATTTATTCGTAGAAATAAATAGTAAATCATGGGTTAATTAAATCAAACTTGTTCTAAAAGTATTAAATTTTATTCTTAGACCAAACGTCGATTATGCATTAGTAGGTATAAACATTATAGATAGACGAAACCACACGAGGAAAATGTTACCCCGGCTGATAGTAAATAAGTATAATTGCGGGAATTACTTCGGGTCACGGCAGTTCTGCGCGTTCATAATCGCGGGTCAGCTTCGATAACATCGAGACGTGAGTCAGACGCGCCCGCGCCCGCCTCCCATCAGTCGCCGGCGATCTTCGAAAAGCGCACGCAATATCGCGCGCGCATCCGCCAAAACTCCTGTCATTCGGAATGCGAATTTAAAAAGTGAAGTGTTCGAAAATGGAATTCCAGTTCATTGTTTTCTTTACGTTGATCTTTTATCAGACACATGGTTTAAAACATTCTACCAATGCGGACGATGACTACAATTACAAACTAACAAATGTTACTGATAAAAACGAGACCTATTGCTTTCGGGAGCATTTGTATGATAAATTAGACGTTAGAGAAATCCTGGGAAAGTGGAAAGTCCTCGAAGTGTACATGCATTTGTTGTATGAAGGTGTGAAAGCGTTCCCCGTCTGCCCTGATGTCATCATATGGGAAACTGAAGATTTTCCTAGAACCACTTTTGGGGTAGGTTGCTTTAACAAAATACCTTATTTATTTACTAATAATTTTTCACAATAGTTAGGTAGGTAGGTACTTACTTCCACTAATACTAGCTGATTTTCTATTACTGAAATAAAGAACCTTCAGAAGATTGTCGTAATGGAACAAACATTATTGGCAAGGTCACTTAAAGTAGTTAAATCAGTTGTTCTGACTGTTTGTACTTAGACTAGTAAAACTAAACATCTCTTATTAGGTAGACTAGCAGACCCCGCGCGGCTTCACTCGCGTGTTGTACATAAACTTCGACACTGCATTTAACCCTTTTAAAGGTTTTTTTTTAAAAACCCTGAAACACGTATATATTTATTTTGCATTGTTAGTATTACAACCAAGTTTCAAGCAAATCGAACTTCCCATTAAAAAGTTCCCATACAAACTTTGACACCACATTTTACCCCTTTTCAGGGTTTTTTTTGAAAATCTGAAAATCGTTTAAATTTATTTATCTCTTACAATATTTATACCGAGTTTGAAGAAAATCGCTTCACGCATTAAAAAGTTGAATACAACGGTTTTCACCCCTTTTCAAACCTTTAGGGGTGGAATTTCGAAAAATCCCTTCTTAGTGCGCAGTTTTGTTTTAAAAGGAAGCTACCTTCCAAATTTCAGCTTCATAGCTTCAGCGGTTTTGTCTGTGCGTTGATTCCAGAAAAATGCTTATTGTTTTATATATATTGATGATGATGAATAACAAAGCTAAACTAAAAATAACCTGAAGATGCTGAAGCATTGGATAATTTTTAGAAGAAAACAAACATCTACCTGCGTATTTATAGGTGGTATATACCTAATAATTAATATATAGGTACATTAAATTATACTATTTTATATTATTATAGGTAGTTGTTAGTTTTGAAATCCCCCCTAGCCATTTAAATTAATCTACAATTTGCTAAAGCTACATTACCAAGACAAGAAACTGGGAAAATGTATTTCAATAACGATAAAGGTACTTATCAGAACAAAAGATTAGCGATGATAGATATAATTTCATTTCATTTCATTTTCATTCGATACGAAGCTATGTACATCTTGAAAATAAACGAGCATCGAAACGATTACTAACACTTAACGTGACTCATGTTTTAATTAACAATAAAGCTATCCATCTAAGTCCGATGATAGGGGGCTTAAAATAACTTGAAAATTGAATCAATTTATGTAGGTACACTCATCCGAAATCTCACACTATGCAGACTTCCTATGTGTAACATAGAGTGAAGTTTCATTGTGATGATGACAACAAACCAATTTAAAGCGAAGGGTCATAATTTCGCATGCCGCAGGGAGAGTACCGACAAGGAGTTCCGTATCCGACCTCCATTGCGTTATCCGGTGTGAAACGTCAAATTTAAATTTAAAATGTTTCGAATTTCCAAACAGTTGCCTTGATAGCGCAGCGATTTCTAAGGAAAACTTTAAGAAAATTTTAGAAGTAAATGACTAGCTAGACTGTAGTGTGTTGTGTAGGTACTGAAAATACGGAATTACCAAGATCGATCATAAGATTTATTCTGTAATTTGTAACATTATCATTCCTGTAAAATTAAACTAACATATCATTTTCAAACACTTAGGCACGCTTGGGTGCTCTTAAAAATGAGAATCATCTCATGCATGTGACTCATATACGAGCTCGACAATAGTCCAATTAAATACAACTCCTCTTTCTGGTACTTACAATCGGTTCAATACAGTTGACACACTTTGTTTGGTAGCGAAAACTGAATAATAACTTGACCTCTATTCTTTAGTGGTAAGATTTAATGTTGATAAGCCAGATAAAATAATGTTAAAAATACTGAAAAAATACAGACGAGTAACGAGCATATAACATATCGAAGACTTTAAATACTCATAATGTATGTAGGTATAGGTACTGTTCAGAATTAATTAGGTAGATAGATACCTAGGTGTCGGTTGTGTCCTATTTCATATCAAAACAAAATTAATTAAATATAATTCAAAATACCTAAGTGTGGTTTAACACTATAACAAAAATATATAAAACTATAAATTCATTTCAGTGTGTATATCCCATACCTAAGTGTGTCTCAATGTCTGCTGATACTTTTGTAGGTAATACCTACTTGGACAACACTGAAGTTATTGTTTCTACTCAGCATTCAACAATTCAAATTCAAAACAAAATTTTACGATCACGATACCTACATAGGTATGTTTGACAGATTAGGTCTTAGGATAAGAGTATTCAACTTTATAATACTGTTGTTAAAGGATTTTGTCATCCCTTTGTGTACCATGATATCGTACTACACACTACTAAGAAATGGCATTTAGATCTATCTTTACGAAGTCACCTTGCTCAGCCATCAATCTTCATCCTTAAACCTACTAATCATGAATATGACCTGTAATAAGTCATAAGTGCAACTTCACTCCCACACACATCTGACGAATCCAAATGTCGGGGTCAAATTCTATGACCCGTCAATCGTGGTCCTGAGACGTTTTAGAGTTCAAGCTGTTCAATTAATTTAGTTAGAACATCAGGTATTTTTGTGAATCATAGAACAGATATGTAGGTATATCTGTTCTATGATTCAAAAGAATACATACTCAAAACTTTTAATTGGCCTTCTCTACTATGATAGGTATGTGCCCTGCATGTACCTATTGTATCTTGATATAGTCCGCGCCACGTAAAAAGAGCGCTGGAAAAAAGTGGAGGGGGTATGTTTGCGCATGGCTACACTCGCGCACGAAAGTACTAATCATAATGTAGGTAGTATTGAAGCTGGGCGGCCGGCTCGGGCAGGCTAGTATACACCGTTTTAACATCTATTTTTTATTTTACCTTTTGTCAGATCAACTGTTGACAATAAATATTATGTGTGTGTAATAAATATTTTACTCATTTCAACATTTATGTCACTGTCTTTCATGAATAAAATAAATAAATTACTTAGATGAATATCATTAATGGAATTATTATTAAAAACATGTTTTAGTCAGTGTTAATTGTTAAATTTAAATAATTAAGTACCTACCTACTTACCTACAAAATTCAGGTATTGTTGATACATTGTTTTTTTATCATCAACAGCATTTTTAACAGCCTCTCTCTTCATAAAACTATAAACCTACGTCATAAATAATTTTTCAGATTTTTCTATGTAAAACCATTTCGTAAGCGAAAACTTTTGTACGCGATGATATTTTGCGAACGAATTTGACGTAGTGACAGCGCGGGAAGCTAAGGACTGCTGACGAACCAATAGCATGCGCCGAATTAATGACAGCGTTACCCCTTCACCCCGCGCCGCAGTCCACACCACCAAACGGACCTAAAAATCGACTCTGCGCAGCTTGTCAGCCAGCGCTCTTTTTACGTGGCGCGACTTATAATTAACTAACCCTTGTACTATCACCCAAAGCACCGCTTCACCACCCTAAGGGTGCTTTTTCTGTGACGCAACTAGCAGTTTACACCGCTTTGCAACATTCGAACACCAATAGCAACAAAGTATAAGGTGCTTTGTTATAAAGTTTGAAGAACAAAATAATAACAGTAAGTTTTTAACAATGGTAGAAGTCATCAAACAATTATTGCTTTTAGATGTTTATGACTCCGATTGGTCAAAATAAAAAGGGCAAGATCAGCTAGCTAACATCTTGCAAGCTAAACTGTTTCAAAATTGGTAAAGCGACGCTTTTGGTGATAGTACATAGCTGTAAGTTTTCCTAAAATAAATAAAATAAAAAAAAATAAAAAATATAATTAACATGTTTTTTACGACTGTTTCATGGTTTATTAACAATGAAGGGCAGCAGTGATGGTCTTCGTCGTGCAGGAAGTAATAAAAACATGCTTTACTTTTGCACTGATTTTTCACAAAGATCGATATTTTTTCCGAAGGCTCAAGAATCTTCTTCTTCTTTTCTTTATTTTGGCTTCGCATGGTTTGTCCCACGCATTTAGCCACTACCATGTCATTATTATAATTCAAGTTACGATCAGTCAGTAAAGATGTGGGTCTTTAGGTAGGTACTGAAGTATCACACGGACTTTTTGTGAGAACTCAAAATGCAATGATACCTATCCAGTTTTGTTTCATTTGCCCACACTTATGTACCTACGTTCACGAACACTCAACAGTTAATAATCCACCATTTTCTATGACAGTCACTTGGACACACAGACATATATTCAACAAAATATAAAGTCTAGCTAGGAAGATTAATCCTAGTATAAAGTAATTATAGGTCCGTAATCCCATGGAGTACCTATATATTTTTATTCGGAGAACAAGACTTTTTTATATATATCCCACTGCTGGGCAAAGGTCTCCCCCATCTCTTTCGATCACCGGCCGCTTCCCACCACTCCTCCTGGAAGGCATCTATGTCGTCACACCAGCTATTATTATTTATTTATTATTAGGTACCTACTTGCGTTCGTCGCTTCGAATAGTGTTTTCTCAACCACTGAATAAAACTGTTACCTACTTAATACCCAGTCGTCTAAACATACCTACCTCTATTTTTAGAATGTCTACCACGTTTTGTATACATATATGTTTTGTATACAAATATATGTAGGTACCATACTTAAACTTGGACATAGACAGACACATCATTTATCCAGTAGTTATCATATTTCATATCAATCTAATTTTATTTTCTAGCCATCGACTGAAAACCAACTGTACCACGTGCAGCATATCAACGCCAAGTTCCGCCAGGAGTATAGACACCTGCGCCTGCTGTGGGACGAAGCGGGTCAGACGACCGAGTACGCGCTTTACTTCCGCAACGACTCTGCTGGGTATTGGCAGGTGTTCGGTGGACAGAACGGTAAGTCAATACCTATAGCCCATCCACCCACGGCTTCGCTCGCATTGTATGTAGGTACTTACCCGGATAAATAGTATAGTATAGCCTTTGTGTTATTCCAGGTTTATATACTATGAACAATTCCAAGTTTCAGCCATACCTATTACGTGAAAGAGTAACGAATATCCATCCACCTATCTATCATCACATCACAAACTTTCGCATTTATAATAATAGGATTAAACGAACTAAAAGTGAAGTTCTATCCTTATTATTTAATTTGCTTATTCTGGAATGACCACTTAGTAGTACTCGCTGCTCTCGCTATATTTCGCGTGTCCAAAGTGTTGCCCTGCAACTAAAAAAAAATTTTTGATGCCTGCAACACAACCAAATCACATCATTACGTTCAGAGATAAATAAATGAGTAGACCCATGGGAAGAAGCTATGCGCATGATAGCTTTGGGATGGGTAGGGAAATTCTCATTCCAGAATAAGCAAATTAAATAATAAGGATAGAACTTCACTTTTAGTTCGTTTAATCCTATTATTATTTTGCTTTGCTTATTCTGGAATGACCACTTAGTAGATGTTTAGAGTTAAACATTAAAAACCCATTCAATGTAGTAACATTATACCTAAGTACTTAATTTATTACAAATGATACTTCCATATTAAATCACCAAGGTAAGTAGGTAGAACATTTACTATGGTTTCTACATTATACTGTTAACTAGAGGCACCCCATATGCCTTAACAAAAGAAACTTGAAAATCTTTACTATTTGAAGAGTTCTAATCTAATACCTACAATTAAATTGCTTTGCAAACATCCATTATCAAGAGGTTCACCCTACTGACTTAAAAACGCTGTAAGGACTTGTCCCACCGAGACCTTTCTACTGATAAACTAGGATGTGGCTCTCTTAAGAGGTCTCTTAAAAAGCAATTTGTAATTAATATTTTAATAGTTCATCATCACATCTCAGTTGTTTAGTACCTATTTACCAATCATATGAAAGGTATTTTAAAAGACAATAACTGGCTTGGCAAGATACATCTGCTCCAAGCAGTTGATTTCTTAACTAGGTAGGTATATAACAAAACAAAAAGAACTCTGTTATAACTGTTAACATTTAGTGTTTGGACTCTGCTATGTAAGAGTCCAAAATTAAAGCAGTCTTTTTAATCAAAATTTTCTTATTATGAGAATGCCACTGTCTTATGAAAAACAGAACCATAATGTGGCTCCTATGCTCCCAATCCCAAGTGGCTTTATATTTTGGCACATAGGTTTTATTCTTAAAATTCCTTTAGAACCACGTTTAAGGCGACCATCTGTTTCAAAATGATTAATAGATTATGTACTAAAAGTGACAGACAAAGCTAAACAATTTGCAGTTTAAGAAGCACCTTTAACAAAGACGGTCATTAAATAACAAAATTAAAAATAAAACATAAACACTATTTTCTGATTTCCTAACTTACCATACCTACTGCCACTATTTTTCAAATCCTAGTTTTTATTTTTACTTCTATTGCGCTTTGTCCTACCATTATTCCCTTCATAATTATTATTGCCTAATAACAAGCCCCCTAGGTAAGAAGAGTTGAGTTGACTTTGAATAAAGATTTTATAGATTTTCACAAGGTGCAAAAATGTATCTAAACACGCTTGATTACTCTTGAATACCCATACCTGAAAAGGCCAAATTAGAAACAATAAAATACTTATCTTTAACTACCTAATAAGTACCTTAAGCCTTTTATACCTTTTTAAGTAACATACGTAATCATTTTTAAAGTGACATTCACTTTTTTAAAACATGTAGAAATGCATTAAAGAAAAGTTTCTTTAATTCAAAGTAGAAGCACTACCATCCAAGTAAAAGGATTACCATGTCAAGCTATAGGTACAATCGGTATATTTCTCACATTTTTTATTTAGCCTTAAGCAAACAAATAAATGTCTGGAGGACCAAGTGTCCACAATCCTTACAAAAATGTACTGGCTTTCTTACTTCTCATTCTGTATCTTGATTTGAGTGACAAGATTCAAATTTAGTTTTTGTATTGTCTAGATATCTATGTTAATACTGAAAATTGCCAGGTAGGGTCATTAAATTGAGGAATTTGACTATTTGGATGAACTTACTTAATTTTAACCATATTTTTAAGTATGTCTCAACCTCTAAAATGCATAACACTTCCATGCAAAAAAAATAATAATAACAATAATACCTAATATTGCTTAAAGGGACCTAAGCTACCTTTCGCTTTCATAATATTTCATTACAGAAATACATCTAAACAAACCTAACATAGGTCAACTTTTTTCCTAGGCTAGCAAAAACAACTACCAACTATGTTCTGATCTTATTCTGCCAAATACATAAACATAAAACTTTGCTTCATCGGTTCGGTTATTTTCATTAATCTACTATCATAGTACCCCCCCCCCCCCCCCACAACGTACCAAAGCTATGAAATTTTATTTTTACAAAACCATAAGAAAATATTCACCATAATATTTTTATTTGTATAATAAAAGTAGGTACCTACTTAATTAACAACTTTATTATTGATATTATTTTAATGATATCCAAGGAAATCAATTTCTTTAAATAAATAACTACTCCAGTAAGTACCTTGTTCTCTCATTATGTTCTATGACCCTCTTGTAAATGTAAACCCATTACTAAGAAAGTATAATATCCATTTATTTGATTAAATATTTTTATAGTTTGAATTAATTGAATCTAATTAGTATGATTTTCCAATTCTATTTTACACAAAGTAAAACCAATTTTAATTAGCCTTGTGTTTAAAGTAAGAAGTTTCAACAAACTTAGTTATATAAGTTTAAACTCATCTTAAAATAAAGCTACAGGTACCTAGTGTCCATCCTTTTTTGGGGATACCAAATCATACATATTACCTATGTACTGGACCAAAATTAATCCTATTCAGCTTTGCATTCTGATATGACACAATCATTATTTGATTTAAAAGTTTTATTATCCCTTATGGAATATCAATTTTTTAGATTTGGTTACATAATTATTATTATGTGGCATAAGTGATTGTTCAGGCAAAGCATGAAAAGTTATCCTTTTAACCAACTAAGATAGTGGAATCTTGTGCAATTCTGTCCCATCCAGCATCCATAATAAATAAATACATACCTTAAAGCACACCAACAAAACAAACCTCCACGGATATTTGGCCCAGCTTTTGTTGGATAGGTCTGGGTGGTGGCATAAGCCCGTCGTTTGGCTGTTCTGGTACTTATGTTAGGGCTGTTAGTAGTTCTTTATTTTATAACCAACCATTTTTATAGAAAAGCTTCCTAGCTTTTATAGGTCATTAGTATAATTAGGGCCAATTCTTATACAGCTTCTTCCTCTAAAAAATGTAATAAATACCCAATGTGTTCATTGGTAATCTCTTTCCAACGGAGAGAGTGCCGTGCCATCTTGCCTTTGAAAGATATTTTTGGCCCAGTTTTGTTTCATGTTGACTGTCTAATTTTTGTTTTATGTTCTTGAAGAAGTCTATGTCATGCTTTTGCTGTTAGGTTCAGAATACCTGATAATTCCACATTTAACTTTGGAGCCTCCCACAGTTTGCCATTTCAAGGGGTTTTTATTTCATTGTTTGTCAACTTTAGTCCGACTTTTTATTAGTAAGGATTCCATTTGAAAGTCATTGTTTTAAAGGCTTTCCCGAGGCTTCAGCTGTTGTTACCTCTTTACTCTGAGGTTTTAATCTCAAGCATTTCTAATTCAAATTTCAAAATTGACCGTCATAAGTAAGATTAAAAAATCTAAGTTCTTCAGAACAAGCATACCATGTATGAGCTGTTTAAGTCACTCTCTGCCACGTACAATTGTAAAACACACAATTTGTAGTCACAATAGGTAGTTAGTACTTTAATGTTGGTTCATTTTTTAGATTTCTTGAGTTCAACCTCCTCAACGGAGAGGATTATTATATATACATATTTTATTACATGTCATGTTAGGAACTGTTGCATGATTCTCTTAGTAGGTGCACCACCCCTCCACCGGAGGGGATACATATTGTACCACAATACATATTTTATAACATGTTAAGAACCTTAGTGTTTGCTTGTTTCTCTTAGTAGCTACGTGCACCACCCCTCCACCGGAGGGGATACATATTGTACCACAATACATATTTTATAACATGTTGAGAACCTTATTGTTTGCTTGTTTCTCTTACTAGGTGCACCACCCCTCCACCGGAGGGGATACATATTGTACCACAATACATATTTTATAACATGTTGAGAACCTTATTGTTTTACTGTACAACCCTTTCAACGGAGGGGATATAATATTGTTATGTTCCTTATATTTACTTGTTCCACTTTATGTAGGTACAACCAATCCAACGGACTGGATACTTAATGTAACACAAAAAGTATTATTTTACGTGTAAGGTAGCTACTAAGGATTTCCCCGAAAAAAGCTCACGATGTACCTGGAAAACAAAAAACAAATCGCCCAAAAACGTTGAACTTGAAGGTTAGGCCATCAAGATGGCGATCGGCCTTGCCGATTTCACAGCCAGCCACGGTTGGTGAATTTGAAAATTTCTTGGGAACAATGAGACAATCGTTATTATTGAGACTTTTTGATAAATAAGTAGATGTCTTACCACTCCTGTGTGGATTGTATAATAACGTAAAAAGGGATAAAATAGCCCTTAGCTTCCATTACTTTCATCCTTGCGCCTTTCCAATTTTTCCAACATCTTGGCATTTTGCCCAGCTCTGCATGTTATCCACACTTTGCAAATGACCACTATAACTTATTAAAACCACTACAACACAAGATTTCGGAAAGAAACTATAATTTCTTTGCTTTTTAAAATTTTCGATAAAAAATCGACGACACCGCGAGTGAACGCGAAAGAACGAATGATGTGATTTGGTTGTGTTGCAGGCATCAAAAATTTTTTTTTAGTTGCAGGGCAACACTTTGGACACGCGAAATATAGCGAGAGCAGCGAGTACTACTAAGTGGTCATTCCAGAATAAGCAAAGCAAAATAATATTAGTTATACCTAGGTATTAGTAGAACCACTGCATTCTATGGTAGAACTAGCTAGTTAGTAGTAGGTACCTACGTGTGCGCGTGTGTGTATCGGTATCATCATTTACGCTTGGGTAAAAGATAGACATACATGATACATTACATACAACAAATTGTGTCGGACCGAATGTTCCAGGGCGATATTCAGTTGGTCTTGATCGGTATTGTATTTGTGTCGAGTTTTCATCAAGAACACTGTGTTCTGTTGTGTCGCTAGGGACATAAAAAATAATAGATGACTGCTTACACAATAAGAGCTAAGGGAATCCTTGTTTGAGGCAGATAGAATGTAGGTACCTAGTGGGATTTGTTATCGTTAGCCCGGCGCCGGCGAGGGTTTGCATGTGTGTGTAGGTAGTTAATTAAATAATCTACTTTACAACTATACCTATGCCTAAGTTTATTTTATACACCTACGTATATTTTTCCAGGGACTATCCCGTCACGGACGGATTACCAGCAGTTCAGTGGTACAGTCCAGGTCCTGAAAGCTGTGAACGACCACTTAGTCCTCAATTTCTGTCAAGAGGCGAAGAATGGGAAACCAGCTCAGCTGTACTCGGTGTTATTCTCCAGAGAGCCAGCGCAAATGGCCAGGTGGGAGGTGGAGTCTGTGCATATGCTTCTTCAGAACAAAAAACTATCCGTAGCATCGAGAAGAATGGTCTGCGGCAACAGTGCAGACAAGCAAATTTACAGCTTAGTGTTATCAATTTTGTTAGTAGCAGTTAGTTATGTAGTTGCTTCGTAACTTAAACCATTTTCATTATTATTTTCCTGTAAAGGTACCTACTTATTTCTAATTTCACTGAATCGAACCTTTGTAAATCACTTATAAGTTTTCCGTCCTTGTGTTTACGAAACGAAGTAACGAACGAAACATTATGATGCCAAATTAGGTTAGTTACTGATTCCTCACAAAAGTGTCTTTGTTATGTTTAGTGAGCTTACAAAATGAAAAGACATTGTATCTTATTGTGAGCACAAAAGTCTCAATTGGTATTCTGAGCAACACAAATAATTATTTACTGTAAGAGAATAACTAGAAACCTTCAAACTTACAACAACAAGGTTGCTACTTGTATTTAGGAAGGTGTAGTAAAGCAATAAGCTATTATTTAAGTTTCAAAGCATTACTTTATGTATTTCCTATTGATTGTTATTAATGTTAAAAACTCAAACTATTTAAACCAAAGTTATAATTTTTTTTTACTGATTTAATATTTATGTTGAAGTTATCAAAATAAATGTATTACTTAAATCAATCTTGGAATTTCTTTGTCCATACAATATTTTTTTTTGTTCAGCTCTTTTATTCTACAAAATTGACGTTTTTACATAAAATCTGCGTTTCCCCTGATGTTTAACATCAAAAAGAAATAAAAATTCAATACACCTGAACCCTCAAGATGTTATTCACTAGTTCAAGAAGTTCGCATGCAGTGTATAATAATTGTAGATAGGTTCGTTCTTTCGTTCGTAAATCGTATAAGCAAGTGGCCAACTCTAGTGACGGAGTTTTTAGGCCGCCTAAAGGCCTCCTACATGGCTTAACGACTTTTTAAAAGCCGTACATAGGTAATTAACACCTTTGAAACAATTATAATAATTTAATTTTGAATCAAAATTAGGCACATTCGTTACAAAAAATGTGATTAACTCGTGTGAGACAATGAAGTCACAAAATCGAATAAAATTTGTCCTTCACCTGAACTGAAAATAAACTAAATAAGTGTTAAGTTTATCCGATTACTGGAAGCCTGGGGCGTCGTGATGTGTGAATTGGCAATTTGTCAATATTATGTAAGGTCGTCTGACTTCAAATATCTTCAAACTTCAAATATCAGTCTCACTTTTGTATAATAATAATTTATCTAATGAATTTGATAATGTGAAAAGATTTTTTTATATGGACAAACGGAAAATAAACGATTTGTACCTAAATATATAGGTACATTTACCTTGTTAATTTTAGGTTCTTTTTTTTTTGGGACAACAGCGATAATAATTGATTGTTGTCCTAACTAAAGAGACCAGAGAGAAGTGATAATTTGTCACTTTTTTTAAATTAGCATAATTACCTAACTCATGGTAGTCAAATAAATTTGCCAAACAACATATTGATTACACGGGGTCACTGTCGCTATCTATGAAATTTGAGACGAAGTCGATACATTGTGGATGAATGTCGGATAACACCACACCAGTCCGAGATACAAACCACTTGTGAAACACGTAGGTATCATTACAATTAACCAATACAATTAAATACAGTAATTTTCCATTCGAGAAAATCACAATGAATTTCATAGTAACTGTTATAGTGTGTATTGTGTTTATTTGTTCTGGAGAGTCAAAGGACCAAAAATGTGAAGGTGTTCATGTAAATGGAAAGTTCCATAAGAAACATATAGTAGCCAATGGACTGAACCGCCCCTACCAGCTTTCAATTCACAACAAGCATCACACTATGTACTTCAGTTATAATGTAGGAGGCGATGACGAGGACAAATTCGAAATAGGATTCTTGAAGAAGAATGAAAAGCAACCTACACCGATAAAGGAGGTAAAGAATGGCTTCGCCACGGTCATAGATCACCAACATGGGATCGCTTACTTCGGCGGAAGTGAAGGGATCTACGCTCATGACTTCGCTAAGCCAAATGAAATCAAGCATGTCGTCAAAGAACACAATATCTGGGATATGTTTTATAAAGAACATTTGTATTTTATCTCGTACCCATCGCAACGGCTTTATAGAAAACATGAAAATGCCTCCCACCTTGTGGAACATATTGCTGACAAAATTTTCCAGTTCGCTATTGACGGGGACGATGACGTCTTTATAACCACCGTAGATGGAGTTTTCCAGATCAAAAATGGTACCGAGCAAAGGATTCCCTTCAGTGGTCCTAAAATTTTCCGTGGTATTGAAGTGGATCATCAAGGCGTGGCTCATTTTTGCGGACAAAGTGCGATTTATGTTGCAAACAAAGATGATAATACTATGGAGGAAATTGCCCACATCAAAAACATTTTTGGACTAACTTTCGATGCGGAGGATCACATAATTTACTCTGATCCCCATGAAATTGTTAAATTGCTACCGGACATTTGTAAATGAACATTTAAATGAAAGTAAGAATATTAACCGTATGTAACTAATGTATCTTGTAAAGTACCTAATACTATAAAATACCTGACCTTACCAGTAATTTAATACACTATGTTAACCATCGAAACGTTATTTTGTTATTTGTACCGACCGAATTGTTACTTGAATTGACAAATCGAGTACCAGGGCAACATACAGTGGAGGTAGATAGAATTATCAAATAAGAAAGGGTCTTTCGTTTCCCTCTCACTTGCGCTCATGGAGGGTCGCGCACCCTCTGTGATTTACCCCATTCCACTGTTTGTGCTACTTCATTATTATGATTGTTAGTAGACTTACAAGCAAAAACAAATTAGTATAATTATGTGTAGGTACCAAATGTACCTACCTACTCTTTGAATCTGAAAAATATATCATGAACGAATTGAACACCTTCATAATGTAAATACCTAATAATAAAAATATATGAAAACTCCGTTACCAGAGTTAGCCACTAGCTTATACGAACTTACTTACTAAATGGACTTACTTCAGGGGCGTATTATATGGTCCTTTCCGCCCCCTTAGCATTCGATGAGAACAAAAATCGCAGATTTATTAATCGCTACAGACACTAATTCTGAGTCGAATGAAATCGAGTAAGAAGTTTTGGAGATTAAAATTGGAAAGTTTGTATTTATGATGTAAGTGCCAGCGTAACCTACTAGCGGTATATACCTAAACCTCTCTCACATTTAGTGTAGATTTTATAGGCAAGTAATATCGTTTAGGTATCTCAATGTTCAACGTCATGAATTCTGCAAAATGTAGGCATACCTAACCTATACAAAACATGACTACCCCATAGACATCTTCAAAGGATCTTAAAGGTCCAAAAAAAGAACTGAAACAATATGTCTACCCATCTTAGGAATACAGTAGTATTTCATTTATTTATTTCATGAATGCTGAACCGTGTTTTAGAAATGTCGGTTACTATTATACTTTAAAACACAATTGTGTGCGAATACTTACATACCGATTACAAACGACTCTCTACGGTATATGTGAGCCTGGTGATCAGGACATTGTAACCATTGTTGTTTCGAGGTTGTAATGTGGAAATTGACGTCACAAAAGGACTACCTACCAATCTCAAATACAATAAGAATACTTGTAATATACTAACAATACCGTGTACCTATATCATCAGTTTATTCGCAAATTAGTCGATATGATTTGCAGACCATTTATTTTGTAATTATTCAGTATTTTCTAGCTGTAACTAATTTACGTCTATCTGTAAAACAGACTATTATAACGTGCTTTCCACTCCAAAATTCTACGTAGGTAAAGCTCTTCTGATATTATGAACTCCTGGTAGAGTTGTTTTCGAAATTGTTCGCGGAAAACCGCAACACAACATTGTTTATATTTGGAACCTAGGTACCTACTTCTGTAGTTAAAAATACGTATAAGAAAACTCAGGATTCATTTTCCTAGTGGACAATGGTCAAGGTTTTGCTAAAATTACCATGACAACATCGCGAAATCGTCAGCAGAGGTCGTTTGGACTAGGATAGCATAAACAGGAGACGGTGGATGGCCTTGGGGTTACCGATCGGCGTTGCACACATTTGTAAACGTTATACACAATACTGTTAGGGAAAATCGTATCTGTGTTAGTTTTGAAAATGCTCATGCTCACTACTACACAGTCCCTCTTTTTAATCAATGGGAGGGTTGTATACTGCTGTGTGTGTAATAAGCGTGGGAGGGCAATTCGCGAGCAAATAAATAGTGGGTGAGGAGGGTTGGAAATAAATTTCTGTTTTACTCAGACTATTGGACTTGTAATAAGAGCGAGTGAGAACACTGACTGGTAAATGTGTGAGTAAAAGCTTGGATCACGATAAAAGTTATATTCGAAGCGAGGGTAGATTTCATTTCAGAAGCACAGGAAATATTCTAAACTCCTTGTAAATTTCTGTCCGCCTAGTCCACTACGACGCTCGGGAAATATTTTTGCTATTGCAAAACGCCAGGGAAATAGTTTTCCGGAATTTTCGGGAAAATTTAGAAATTATACAATCATGTAAATCTAAGATTAAGTATTTACTTAATTTATAATAACAATGAATTGATTTATCTAATATAATTATCCGTATTCTAAACTTCACACGCACCTGCAGATGAAACAGTAATGGTGCCTCGGACGTATGTGATACCATCTTTACATTCGCACCCATCCTGCAAGAAAGTGAACACTTGTAATTTCGGGAGCGGATTTTTTCCATTCAAAACCCTGCATAAAAAAGATAGACATTTATTGAAACTTTATCGTAAACGTCTACGCAGTAGACAATTTTGGTGTACCTAATTTACCCGGAGTTTATT
Organism: Xanthorhoe designata; assembly: GCA_963582015.1. Classification (NCBI taxonomy): domain Eukaryota; kingdom Metazoa; phylum Arthropoda; class Insecta; order Lepidoptera; family Geometridae; genus Xanthorhoe; species Xanthorhoe designata. The sequence continues at coordinate 8,675,711 of OY757033.1, forward strand.
ATTAGGTACTTCATTTGTATGAGATTAATGGAAATGAAGTTCCCAATTTTCGCTGAATAGGATAAAATAATTTGAAGGGTGTATTTATCGGAATTAGGTAATATACTTAGAATTTTTTTCTATATAATTATAGTAGAAGAGCTTTGATGGCTTACAAAGTACTTGTATATATAGCTTTCAAGTTATAATACTTACAAAAACATCTTCAACAGCATCACACGCCTGACTTTGTTCATAAAAGTGCACCTTCTCAACATTTTGCTTGATGATTTCATTCGTTGTCCTCTTATTAGTATCACAAGCATTCAAATTCGATATTAGGCCTTGATTATTCTTCTTCGCCTTCAAATGATCTGTGCTTAGGTTCCGCACGATCGCAGGACTGCCGAATATAGCCTCTTCTAAGTACTCACAATAACTGTTATTCTCATCATTTGCTACTTCATTGTTATTGATATTCATTTCGGGTTTATTTTCATTGCCACCGATTTCTATATAATTCTGGTATAAAGTGCTATCGTCTGACATTTGTGAGACTTGTGATTTTCGTCTTGCTTTTCTTATTCTGATGTAAATGTTTGTAAGGAACTGGAATTTGAGGAAGTAGGCGATCACATCGGCGATGCTCGCGGAACCACTCTTGTTGCTTTTGTTGTGGAGGAGACAGAAGTGACGTGGTGGTGACGAGCCGTATCCATTACCTACAATTTAGTGTCAAGATTAAGATTTTTATCAAATCGACTTTAATTTCGTAAGAAGAGACACATTGCCTACACTCTCGAAGTGCATTTTTGTTCATAACTTCGATTAGATCCTAAATTTTTTTAAATAAAAAAAAAATCAAAATCAGTTTATACTATTGACGGATGCATTCAAAAAATACACACAGTGGAACATAGAAGCTCCTCCTTCTTTGAAGTCGGTTAAAAGTCGGTATGTTACAAAAAAGAAATGAAAACGGTAGACATGAGAGTAGGATGTAGGAAATAATCAAATAATCTAATGAACCAAACTGAGGATATAAGATATAAACTAGACAATGTTACGTAGATTATTATCATTATTTTAACCCATGTTGTCCCACTGCAGGGCAAAGGCTTCTCCTCTTTTAGGGTCCTTCAGAGGGAAACCAGCCAAGCTGGTCTAAGTTGACTATCATTCAGATGAATCTCAATACAGAGGTTGACACGTAATAAACGACTTGCTATGCTTGGCCACGTTGGGCCAATTGGAAGATGATCTAACTCGTCCCGAAATTTCCGTGATGGTCCTGAATATAGATGAGGGCAGTTCAGGGCCTGGTTTATAGAACTGTTTTCTTATCTCAATTGTTTTTAAATATCATTTTGCTTTGATTAGATAAACAAACAGAGCAAAATCGTGATATACGAGTTGCTTTTCCGTGTATATAGTACTTACGTTACAAAAATGTGCATACCTACATACACATACTTTGAATTTCCACTATGTCATAATGATTTGATTATAATTCGAATAGACTATAGGTAGGTACTTACCTAGGCAAGCAACATAACCTAAACTTTAGATAACGTTTCAAAAACATACACAATTACCACGATCACGATTCACAATGATTGTGTTTCACACCAATCAATTACCTAGATTTACTATTTGATTGATTCAGTTTTTGTAAATATAGAGCTTTGGTGCACAAAATTGATAAAAAGACAGCTTGTTACCTTGTTTATAAGTAAACTCACTTATGCCCGGTTCCTATATCCGATGTACGGATAACCGTAGGTCGGTCGTCATAGCAACGTTGTTTATACAAAACAAAAGGTATGACATTTTTTTACAGGCATTAGAATCACCTAGCATGTAAAACGATACTTAAGTGATCCTTGAGGTCCTACAAGAATAAATGATTTTTCTTTCTTTCTTTCTTTCTTTCTTTACAGATAACAACGTTGCTATGACGACCGACCTACGGTCATCCTTACGTTCGATATAGGCATCAGGTGTTACTTACCCTGTTTATAGCACGAGCAAGGAGTGAGCAATGCTGCAGTTTCAGCCCTACTCTGCGGCGCGCTTCGAGTTCTGATGAAGTGTGTGGAGTTCCACGTACTGTCTGTGTAAGGAATGGAATCAGACCCACAATCCGAGTGTTGCAGCCATTTAGAAGACTCGCGGAGGGAGAAGAATGTGAGGGTTATGATCGCCTGTGAAAGATTGAAATGATAAATATATACTTGAGTCGACGACATAGTTAAAACTGCAGGTCGGACATGGGTTAGATTGGCGCGAGACAGGGTCGAGTGGCGGAAGAGAAGAGAGGCCTATGCCCAGTGGGATGAGAGGGGCTGACTATGATGATGATGATGATTTTATATTGTCTTTTTTAAACATTCGCGATCAGAACACATTATAAAACATATGCAAACGGGTATTCATCACGAATTTTACCTTTAATATTCGTCCGACGTTTAAAATTCGTAATAAATACCCATTTGTATGTTTTATAATGATTTTATATAAAGAGCTAAAACTTCTGGACAACCATTATATCCTAGCTAGGTTTTTTCTTCACCATGGTGAATCAAGCTGCACACAAAGAACTGCTGAGAGGGAACCGTGTCGTTTTTTTTATCAATTAGAACCTTCTGGCGTCAAATGAAACGTCCTGGTGATTTATGAAAATGTATGAAAATATGGAGTGATGGTAAGTGCGCAATGTCTCACCATAGTAAAACACGCTGCGGCACACAATGACGCGCTGAATGGAAACCCGTAGCGCTGGGAGAGCGCGCCGCCCAGCGCTGGGCCCAGCACCTCGCCTAGCGAGTAGCAACACGACCACACCCCGGCCACTGCGCTGTAGGTCGCCAGCGCTTCTGGACAACCGCCTTCGTAGCTACAACAAACTTTGTATAAAAAGAAAAGAATAAAATATTCTGATAAGAAAACCCTGTCCGACCTAAAACGGTAGGTTTGGTATGTGTAGGGATCTAGGTACAAAATGAATGTTGAAATTGCCAGCGCGAGAAAAGGCACATTCCGAGCGTCTACTCAAGCATGAGCCTATTTCAAAATCCATGCCTAATGCGCACAACTATCGAATTGAACACTCACATTGAACTAGTTAGTACTCCTTGAAATGTAGGCAGTAATGTTAGCGCCACGGAAACGCCTAGAATGGACAGCGCTACCAAGTCCAACCATAAATCTTTAGGAAGCCCAGGAATGAATGGACACGGACCGAGAAGTAGCAGGCCAATTGTAGATAGAAATAATCCCCATACCATCATACACCAGTGATTGTGTACCCTGAAATATAAAAACTGTTTTAGAATTACAATAAGTATAGCAAATTTTCACGATGAGAATTTAGTCGGTAACGTTGTCATGACGGAATTATTTAGATCTAACGCTGTTTTATTAGATTTGGTGTTCAAAATCTTACCTATCAGCAACCCATCCCCAAATGGGACTGAAGATTCCATACAGACTTGAGAAAAGTAAAAATACAAGTCCAGTTTGCTCAGTAGTTAGTCCAAATTGTCTCAAGTGAGGTTCCAATGTCGGATCTAGGAACGCCCATGTGTTGGATACGATAACAATCACTAAGCCCGTGATGATTATGGAGGGAATCTTGAAAAGTTGTAAAATTGACGCTGACTTTGATCCTGATACGAATTCTGCAAAATTAATGGTTTATGTATTTTTTTTTGGCTTCGCACTATTTGTGCACAGCGTGCACTATTTCTTTCGTTCCATTTTTGAAATATTTTTTGTTCTTGATTTTTTTTACTGGCCATAATAGCTCAAAAAATCGGCCGAACAATAGAAATTAAAAACAAAACTTTTTTTTCCTTTTTGTTTTAGGTTTAATGCCAGTTTTATGAATTTCATTCTAAAGAGTTTCTACAATAGCATGTACTCAACCGTGAGGCCTATCCTGATATCCTCACGCCGGCAATCAGGATCGCAAGCATGTGTGTGGAATGTTAAATAAAATTACCTTCACAATCAGTGAGCAAGAAGAAGTTTATTGGTACAGTCAACACCATCACTATTCCAAGACTGTAAAAGGGTAGTCCAAATCCCCCGATCTACCTAAAACATAGCCAATAGTGGCAATTCTGAGTGTCGCAAAAGCTAAACTAAGCTAACTAAAATTGCTGCCGTCCCTTTTATAGCGATGGAAATAAAGAGGATATCAATAATTTTAGTTAATTTAGTTTAGCTTTTGCGACACTCCGAATTGCCCCCAATACCCATTTATTTTAGGAAATAACAGAACAAAATTGAAATATAGCTATATAACAAACAAAGAACAATTATTTCAACTTGAATAGTGCTACGAAAATAAAGAGCTACGAGGGCGCTACGAGTGCTACGATCACATTGCATTAGATACTTTTTTTTTATTTGTCTACACTTTTGTACCTAAATTACAATGTTTTTTTATTAAGTATAAGAACAAGAAAATAGAAACTCATAATGGCCAAAATACATACCGAGTACAAAAGTCCACCAATCGCAGGTCCCACAGACATGCCAAGGCCCACAAACGTCTCTAATATCCCCAGAACAGACCCAATGCTTTCAGGAAATGCATTCACCACGAATACGTAACTGGCGGTTGAATACGCACTCGCTCCTAGCGCTTCGAGACCGCGCACCGCAAAGCACAGGGCTGTGAAAGTGGTTGTGTCCTCAATAAGTACTAAGGTGCTGTAAAAACAATTAACGAATGTATTTCAAAAGCATAATATGAAGGTTATTTTTGTTTCTTTAAAAAGATAATGTAAGGAATCATAATACCTACTTACATAGTTTTGAATTAACACACAATAGGCGCACGTGTCTAGTGTAAATAATTTACCTACATACATCTAACAAATAGTTTCACCTAGGTTCTGTCATCATGATTATAATATTATCGTACCTATACCTAATTCTGTAAATACCCAGTTAGCTATTTATTACAGTACCAATACTATCAAAGTAGGTACTTACGGACGTGGCTCTGACTAGGTACTCCATTAGATTAGAGATAATGATGTTTACGTAAATTTTTATGATATAAGTGAATTTTATGATTTACCCATTATATGATTTAGTATAATTGTATGTTTATACATAATAATCTATTCATTGACATGTTACTTAAGCAATAATTAATAAATTCTGTATTTCTGTATTTCTGTAGTAGGTATAGGTATACTTTAGGTATCTTAAGCAGATTTGAGATAATATTTACCGATTCTTTACCAAGGTAAATAAGATTGTATACGCCGCAGCTGAGCTGTCTAATAAGTAATTGCTACAAACAATTACGTTGTAACTTACCCAAATAAAACATTGCAAGCACCTGCTATGAACATTCCTGATGTGAACATGAACTTAGCGCCCATGGCTGGTAGCTGAAATGCATCAAACGATGTAAAAATACTCTGTAAATCTATAGGCTAAAAGTGAGTACCTAGCTAATGATTGAGAAAAATCGAAATCTAAGTAGGTACAATCAATACTGGACAATAGACATGATTTCGTTTATGTTGAAAAAAAACAGTACAGTACTTAGGTAGTACATACGTAATCTCGACCAATTTTTTACCAATATCAATTGCAACATTTACCTACGACATTTTCTATCTCTTAGTTAGAGTACTAGCTTACTCTTCTGCAATTAAAACATTTAATGTTAAAAGTGCGCATTTTACAATTTAAGTAGGTACTTATACCTTATTTTTAGAAGAAATAACTTACGAATTTTCCGAAAATCGGCGACGTTACGAACATAACCACCGCGTAGAAGCTAAATACCATCCCGCACATGGTGTCAGACAGGCCCTTGGCGGCTCCTTCGCGCGGGAAGAAGGGCGCCATGATGCTCATGGAGCAGAAGCTAATGAAGTCCACCAAGGCTAGCGATGCGAGGGTCAGCCGCTGCCGTCCGCTGAGGAAGCGGACTGCTCCAGGACGGGGTCGGGTTTGGGTTCGGACGAGCCTAAGAAAATTATAATGAATATACCTACTATAAACTCTTCTGCTCGTATTCAGAGCCTGTAGGTAGGTACTAGGATTCCCTTGAGGTGTTTTTGATTTCTGATTTTACCTCTTTTTTTCTGATGGACTAATATGCTATGGTCTAGGTCACTGTAATCGCTGCAGCTCCTCCGGATTAAAGGAGGTAACCTCGTCAAGTGAATTCATAATTATTTCAGATGCCCCTAACAACCCAAAAAACTACTTAATAATAATGTCTGTCATTAGGTAGGTACTCATTATCATTCAGTCAACAAATCTCTCAAGGCAAGGTGCGAACTATCCTGTACTGAAATAAGTAATTAATGTTATCTTTACTATCAATTTACTACTTCAACACTTTCCATCTGTTATCTGCAGTACACCTTGCACTTGCACGCGTTATGTCTTGATGAAGAACTATCGTTTAGGTAGGTATTGGTTGGTGTCAATTCAGTTGTCGCCAAAACTAAACTAAACTAATTTAACAGGACTAAAAATGTTGCCGTCCCTTTCATATCGACCGAAGTAAAATGGATGGTAAGTATACATTTTAGTGCTGTCAAATTAGTTAAGTTTTTGCGAATTGACACCACTACATATAAAGTCTTATTTTACCAACTACCTAGGTCTCTCCAAGCAAAGTTTTGATTTGTTACTAATTTACAAGTAAAAGTAACCAATAACTCATACCTACAGCGATAGTGAAAGCCGCGTACGTGGTAAGTTTTTCTCACTTTACCCGATTACTGACTCACTTAGGACCTTACTCCGAGTTCATAAAACAAGGGCTAAATAAAATTAAATCTAAGAAAAATTATATACCTACCTACTTACATAATTTTTATAATTCAGCGGCATTACTGCCTACGAATGATGATGTGAAATGGGCAAACAATGCTATTTCTCCGTTCGAGGTCAGAGGAAATCACTCACCGTTCTCTCAAGATCCTTATTTCCGAGCTCATATCATCAGGCGGGATCGCCGACCAAGACCGTGTCCGTCGCAGCCTCCCAGAATCCGGAAGAGATTGCCTGCCTCCCCAAGTTGCCGCCAAATCTCCAGACTGAGTCGAAGTCTTCATCATCTTACTATCAAACACTATAGTTTCTAACGAGCCTCTTTCTCCACTCCTTCGATCCGAGTTCCGTTCACTAAGTAGTGCTGTGTTTTCGTCCATATCGTCACTATCCATTTTAATCAAACTTTGAAGAAACGTCTAGACTGTACGCAGAATTCACTAGATTTGAAATACCCGATCACAAATAAGCTTATCGGTGCGTGTCAACAAACCCTACCGTGGCGCACTATTACATAGGCAGAGTGATATCACAGGGCCTGTATTACAATTAATAAATCCGTATCAAGTCGATATCTTATCGGTGGCAAACAGAAATTTCCTGTAATGACCACTTGTTACCTTCAACTGTTCTGTTAGTGGGTGAATCGGGAGAGTTTGTTCACCTACCTGCATTATGGAAGTTTTATCCGAACGACTGAGCGTAAATAGGTAGGTAGGTACCTACTCGTAATAAAATTCTAATCGCGCTAGCCTATTTAATAAATTAGGTTACTCCGAGTTAAGTACCTTAGGTTATTTGTAATCATATCGTACCGACATTGTAGTAAGTTTTTAGACCTTGAATAAAGATTATAATTTCTATATTTTTCAGTTTACATGTAGGTAACTTTTACACATTGAACATGATAAATTTAAAAAAATCTAGGTATCATAGAGCTATGAAGCTGATCATAAAGAAACACATCATTTTAAATTTGTCTTTATTTAAAACCATTATTATTACAATAAATAGATACAGGTTAAATCGATTGCAGTTTTACACTTCAACAGTTACAACAATACAAAAATAAATATATATCCTTTCTCTTAAATTATTATTTTCGCATGACTTTCTAAGCCGTAGCGAAGAGTAAAAAACACATTTAAACGCAAACGAAGGCTTCAATTCGGATCAATATGTACAATACACATCATAGTCGAACTTTTTATTGAATTTGGAAAGAACATATTGTATTATTTCTACGTTACTTGAGTTCATTCGCGGACACGGTTTTTGCAACGGAGCAAAAACGTTGGGAATAATATGTATAGAAAAACTAAAATAATGCGATAAATTCCTGTCATATACAATCTTGTTTTTAAGGTTTCTTACTCTTATTATCTATTAGATTTACACAACAATGATAATATAAACTGATGAACAGTTCATATACCGTTTCTTTTTTCTTCTTCTTCTTGTTTTTTCACTATCCCTACTGGGAGACGTGACAACAGGTTAGTTTCTGCCATGCGTTCAGTGCTTTTAATAAGTAGGGTTTTATAAAGACACGCTTATTTTAAACCGACTTGAAAAAAGGAGATTACGTAATTTGTCATTTTTATGTTTGAAAGAGGATAATCCCCGGGTCACATAAAAAAAATTGGGGATCTCTTGAGGATATTCGGAGGGACAAAAAAGCACCTCGAAAGTGCAATAAATTTATCTCCTCTTAATTGAAGTCGGTTTTGTACTATTTTAAATTTGCCACTTGTTAGATGAAGTGATCTTGCTTGATGTCCTTGAAACAATGAATAGTTGTTGTTTATTACAACAATTGGAAATAGTTAACAGAATGTATCCACTGTACCAGAACTACCAGAGAGATCTTTTAGATCTATGTTTTCGTCGATATTTATTTTGGATTATTTTTATTGGTTTAGATTAGAATATCTACTATGAAGAATAATCTAAACTTATTCCACTTTGTTCATTCCATAATTATCATTGTTCTTTCATATGAGGACTTGAACCACAATCATCATTAGGACTGGCGTTATACCTTTGAAACTAAATGCGATATAGTACCGACGTAAGCTGAACCACAAAAGTCAGATAATTGTGGTTCAGCTTACGTCGGTGAAATATTCTGAGCACAGTATTTACCAACTTAACTTGAAGTTGAACCACGATATTAGATACAGCTGAGTCTAAGCTTGCTGAACTATATAGTATACCCTAATGTACCATTGTCGATTTATAAAGGCTGGTCTAGTAATAGTCGAGGTATCATAACCTTAGTTGCTGCAGTTCTTTAAGCAGCGCCTGTTCGTTCTCGATCTTGGCACGCTGGTTCAGCTCTAGCGGCTTGCCGGCTGCCTTCTGCTGTTTCAGCTTGTCGATGTCACTGAGTTTCTGTAACAAATAAATAGATTACTATTTGACGACATCTGTGGCGCAGTGGGCGAAGGCTCGCCTAAGACGCGGAGGTTACGGGTCCGATTCCCGCCACGGGACAAAAATGTTTGTATGTTCTACAGATATTTGTTCCGGGTCTAACTACAAGATATTGTACCTTTACTATATAAATGAAAAAACGCACTAAAACCTTCGATTCCGGCGGATTAAGAACCCGCAATGATATCAAGCGATCGTCCTTAAGTCGGACTGCCTAACAGCTCGGTCACGGATCCCCTAATGACAGAAATAATCAATGAAATACCTAAGCGTGTGGTTTAACACTATATGTATAAACTTAAGAACTATATTGTACCTTGTTCAGATTCTTGATCTTCTTATCCTTTTCGGGGTCTCCTGTGGACACGAAGGCGGGACGAGCGGCCGCTACGGGCGCTTCCTCTATCTTCTCCTCGGCTTTACGCGCCTTGCGGTTCTCGCGTTTCTTCTTCTGTTCGAGCGCTTGCTTTGTAGGAGCTGGGAAAATAGATTTAGTACAAAGACACCATTTCAAGTTGCTAAATATGTACAGGAACTCGTCTCAGTGCATTGATTTTTTGATTGGATAGTAATACGAGTATGTTACATTACGTCGAAATGAACCTGCCCCTCTAAAAACGGTAAACGATACATTGTGCCAATAATCGCAGGTCAGCTTATTTTGGTGGAAACTGAATTCGGAAGACTAAGCAACATAAAATAAACTGTGATTATTGGCACTATTCACTCGCTAGCTCAACACGGTGATTTTTCATTTCGTATCTATCCAAAAATCGAATCACTTCTTACTTTTAGAATTAGGTACCTAATTAGATTTTGAGATAATGACACGACCTAATTGGTTTGCCATCTCAGAACTATTGCCATGCCATTAACCTTGAGTCAAAATTTACCATTCAAACTCTCCCCAGGCTTATGTGGCTTCTCATGCTCATGAAGTGTGAAAGTAGATGGTTTGTTCCTCGCGCCGGGCGGTCGGTAAGCCCCGGCCGGCTTCGGTGTAGAGTCTTCGATGCCTTTAGGCGCGCTTCTAGAAAGATCTGTCTTGACAAAGTTTCCAGGCTGCCAAACAATGGCTAGTAGGTTCTCTTTCTCTGGGCAGCTGTATTTGTGCATCAGAGCGCCGGTGTAGTGCCAAATTTTGTAGCTGAAAGATAAAGCAGCACATTATTGAACATTTCGAAAGTACTTACCTACTGAATATCATCAACATTGCTCTAACATTATAATCTCTAACTTAAATGGTTTATTGTGACTATTGTGACTTCTGTAAAAAACCATACATCAACGTGATATAAAAGCATAAAGAACGCATCTGAATCACTAAAACTATCCATATCCAGTGATTGGAAGATCAACAGAATTTCAATTCACCCGTTGCCGACAGTGAGTCGTGGATAAGTAGTGGCAGTGAGGAAGGTTTCTCCTCTTGGGTCCCACTGCAAGTACGTGGAGTCAGGCGCTGCGCATGCGCCTAGCTTCTTGTACCCGCGCACGTCCCATACTTCAATGTGGCCCGCGGCTATGTTGCCGAAGCCGCCGAGAAGGACATGTGTTGTATGGTTATAGAATTTATTTCGAAATTGTGATGTTGTTTAATCAACGTAACAGGATACTCAGACTTATTGGACTGTGATTGTAATAACAATTGATTAACACGGAAATTCAATCGGGAAACGAGCGTCCTTTGAATTAAGTTATTGTTTAAAAAAAAAACAATAGGTAACCGTGATATAATTAATCAAATGAACCTAAACACCGGTTTTTTATATGTATTTATTTGAAGTTTCCTCAGCTTCTGGCTCCATTCATCTAGATCAGCTTGCTATCAGCATAATATTGCATTGTCAAGAACTAAAATTTCAGCTCGATTGTGCAGCGAGAACGGCTCTACACTACACATGCACATAATGTAAACTTTCCTAAAGCCTATTTATGGAACGCAAGGTGGTATAATCTGTATAAAAAGGATATGAGTGCCATCCGGTGGATAGTAGATAGAGTTCCAAGCTCCAGTTCCGAACTCGAATAGAGGGTCGCACTTGGCGTTGAAGAGCGTAGCTTTGGCCGGCGCGTGGCCGTACACAGCGATCCACTCGTTCCAGTTGCCGGGGTTCCAAGATATCGCATGGATTGGACCTTCCTTACCTGATCAAATAAATTGAGTGAGTGATACAGAGGTCACCAAACTCATTTGAAACCTTTGAATGCATCATTCTATGAAGCAGAAAAACTAACTTACTAAACGTCACATTCCCTCCGTTTCCTTTCACATCGCCGTAGGAAAGCGACTGCTTGCCATAATATGAGCCACCAGTTTTGTCAACCTGAAAACCGAATAACTCACTCATTAATTTTATACAGTTACAACTACTTACGACAAAAGCACATTATACTTGGGTGAGGTAAAGCATGCTCTAATTTAAAAGCGCAAAAGTGCAAATAATTACTTACATCGGTTTGAGTCAGAGCAAAGACATTGGTGCCTCGCCGATTCCAATGAAAAGTGGCTTTATCAGCTTGGAAAGATGACCGGCTAACTACAGCCTGTGTTACATTGAAATCAGGGTATTTGTATACACGCCAGAACGAGGGCTGCCCCTGTTTACCTAGAAATGAACATTTTAATTTAACACTGTGATGTGATTCAATCTCACTTCACTAATGTTTGCGCAACAGAAAAAAAATCGTTCACACCATATTCTTCTTGTCTCTGTCGCTCGCGGACAATCTTTTGCCGTCACGCTTGCACAACAGCTAACCTTGTTTTGCCACGGGATTATAATAGCAAAATGCTTCTTGGTCAATACATACCTACATAACTGTTTTCATTCTTTTAGGATTTTTAATTTATTTTTATTTTAACTATCCTTTGTTTGATAATATTTTCTTTTGAGGTTTAAGTATCACTTATACTTATACTGACATTTAAAATAAGAGCAGGATTTAACTAACTCCCTTCCCTAACTGAAGTAGGTAATCTTATCTATCTTACCAATAGTGAACACAGAGAGATAATAAGTAGGGGCAGGACTCGGTGACATGCTGAATGACTTCAAGTTCTCCGCCTGGATGTTTTGAGTATATCTGTCAAATTTGCCATCTTCATAGATCAGAACTCTGTTATTCATTTGAATCGCAAATAATTTTTCATCTGATGACCATCTTGGCTCCCTGCAAAGATTTCAAATAAACGGTTTATTCTTCTATTAGGGAACGCAACTTTCTTTTGAAATTAATAACATGAACAAAGTTTCCAAAACTTACCATCCTGTTTGATTTTTCTGAGTAAATGAACCAATAAGTTCACCATTTGCAGAATTATATACATGAAGATTTGGCTTGCCCTGCAAGAATATAGTTATAAAGATAAATCATAGATGTTTACTTGTTTTGTCCATCCAAAGGTTGTCTATAAATTATTGTGTATTATTGTTTCTTACACGAGCCCTTGTTTAGTTGTGCTAACAAAGAGGGCATGTGTATAGACATAGACATTTATTAATTAGTCACTGATCAAACAGACAAACAAAACAAACAGAAAAGTAGGTACAGGATATAAGACAAAAAAGAAACTATGTCATGAATCTGTGTGCTATGGCTTAGGCTCAGATCGAAATCAAACCGAGTAATGGGCATCTAATCTGTCACATATAATGTAGGACACATATAATGTACTAATAGTGAATGGAAACAATATGAATGATACTCATACCTGAGGATTATCTTTAGTCATCCCAAACATCTCCCAAACTGTGAAATAAGTATCCAAAGGCGAGAAGAACATTTCTTTTATGTTTCCATTTATTGTAGCAGATACTGACCAGTCTGAGCATCTTACTACTTCAACCCTAGAAAGCAGAACAGCTGTAGTCATATTTAGCCCCTTTTCAACTGAAACTTAAAGCTCACCTGGAACTTTGTAAGATCTTGATATTAATTTGCTTTAGCTTCACAAATTTAAGCATTATTGATGAAACATTTAGTATCTATTTTCCCAACTTACTTTTTATCAGTCCTGTATGCAAGGTAGGCGCCTCTGGGACTGTAAATGATACTACGTATATTAGTAGTAGTTTCATCTCTTAGGATTTTTTGGGCAAATGGTTCGTTGCATTCGATTAAAAATATATTTTTGCTGGTTAGACCTGAAAACAAATCATGATGATAACATTCTAACCTCACCGGTAATTTCACTGGTTCCCAATAAGGATCGAAAACATACCAGCTAAGTGTGGCGAAGTACTCATCTTGTTAGGAAAGAATAAATACAATAATTAATCTTTTCTTTTGTTACAGAATCATTTTGGTTAGCAAACTCATCGTGGACTTCGTGGAGCGATTTCTTTAGCTTTAGAAACAATTTGTGTTTTTTTTTAACATGTGTGTGTGTGGCATGGCATGGCAGGCAGTGTCAAAGAGCATGGGCAGTGTGGTGTCATGCGTTAGCATCCTAGTCTGTGGTGGTGTCCTTCCGTCCTGTCCTTCACTCACAGACATTGACAATTGTTTTGAAAATGAAGTAAGTGAAATTGACATCCTCCCTCTAAATTTTTTTACTTTTTTTTTGGTTTCGCACGGCTTGTGCATTTAGCCACTATTATGTCGTTTAAAATTCAAGTTTTGAGATAAATGTACACAAATAATGCTTGTTTAATATTGTTCATAAAAAGCCTTACTTATATACCAAAGACGATTAATATCAAGAAGACAGACAAAGGTCATACACAAAATCGTAACCCTGAAAATGGCCCAAAACGGGAGTTTAAAGTAGGTGGCAGCACCAGAATAACCAGGAAATCTTAAAACATAAAAATGTTATTCAAGAAATTTCAATTTCTTTCTAGTTAAAATTACCTAATTTTTTTTTATTGTTCAAAATACAATATTTCATGATATTATTGTTAGTTGCATAGGATTATCAATAAATGGCGAGGTGAGATTGGAAGTTGGCCTTTAACAAAGTAAGGTAGAAACAATATTAAATATAAAGAAAAATTGTACGTAATTTTAACTAGAAAGTACTTAAAATTTCTTGAATAACATTTATGTTTTAAAGTTTCCAGGCTATTCTGGTGCTGCCACTTACTTTAAAATCCCGTTTTGGGCCAATTTCAAGGTTAAGATTTTCTGTATGGCCTTTGTCTGTCTTCTTGTTAATAATCATTTGCTTATACCACAGATTATATAATACACTAGTACTTAAACTAACAAAAAAAAAGTGATCTTTTGACGATTTCGTTTATTAGCGCGTTCAGTGCCCATGACAATACAAATGGATAAACAATGAAAATTTGACTTAACGCGTTCAGTGCCCATAACGCACATCACTGCACATGTAAATATTGCTTATCCATCCCATCATTCTTCCTAGAATTATTATCCTCTTTGATCGTCGCTTATCGTCGCATTAACATCGTCGGCCAGCTGTCCAGCTTGGATTGTTGGATTGGTTGGACTTGGCTTGGTTTTTTTTTGGTTGCATGCTCTTTGCTTGGTTGTATAATCTATGGTATGGTACAGTATGGTATGGCATTGAATTGAAAGATTTTTTGGACATTGTATTTCTCTAGAAATGGATGGTGGAATTTTTGATTTCTAAGTGAATGTGATAAATATTTACCATTTAATGTACCTTACTTTACTGCTGGGCGTAATATATGGACCGTTAGTTCAATGTTTAGCAGTAAGTCTCAGCTTCAGAAACGAACGCCAGAAAATGGCACAGATCGTGAAAATTTTCTCTCGTTGTTAGTGGACGAATATTTGCAGTCAACTTCGTATGGTATTATGATTTTACTCGCTTTGTGCCTTTTGGGTACCATCTAATGCATAATAATTTTTCTCTGCTATTATGTTCTGAATATTCGTGACCTACATGGTCTATCTTTGGTGATATCGTACCTACCTACCTACTTTAATGTTTATCGTCTTTCCTACCGAACTAAATGAACGTTGCCTTCCTAATTTCAGAGGCTAAATGCCAAGTGCTAGCTAATTTGGCTAATTTTGCATACGACCCAATCAACTATGGCTCTATGCGAGATGTTGGGGTGTTGGACATATTCCTCCATGTGCTAAAAAAAGAAACTGATGAAAATCTTCTGCATTTTGCTGTAGCTGGCATCTGTAATCTGTGTTTAGGTGAGCAAAATTTATTAAATGAATCTGTGATTTTATGGATACAATATTTTATGTACAGTGATGGTTTTAAAATGTTCGTTGGTTTTCAACTTGATTCGTTCACCGAGCATGAGCATGTAATCCTTTTTGGTACAATTAATATTAATTCTTGCAATCTGGTGCAAGCGAAAACTAACTCTAAGGTGACAAATATTTTCTAACCGTCAGTGTACTTAAGTGGGTAAGATTGAGCAAGGAGTTTCTTTGTTGCTTATGGAGCAAATGAGCACAATATGTACGGTAAATAAAACTTTCAAGTGTAAACATCATAACATCCTCCATATAACCTACATATCCTAGTCTGATCCTGTATAAAATATCTCAATAATTTATGATATACTAAATTTTTCACAATTTACCTTGCCACATATCAAGCACTTCATACATAATTAAGTCTCCACTGATAAACCTACTTATACAAGCACTGAATGGCTCACCTGGTACAAAACATAACATTCCGCAGGTACAGACAGCCACTCATCTAGGCTGCTCAGGATGTCCTGATTTTACATTTATCCTATCCTACTAATAATATTATAAAGGTGAAAGTTTGTGAGTGTGTAAGTATGTAGGTGTGAATGTTTGTTACTACGGGAACGGGAACTATTATTTTCTTTCACTCTACTTTAATTATTGTGTTAACAGGTAGTATCTGTTTCAGATCCAGAGAATGCTCAATACATTGTACAAAGCTCAGGATTGACCCCAATAATTCGATTACTTCAAAAAAACAATACAGACATTTTAGCTGATACTATCACCACACTGCTCTATCTTTACAACAAAGGAACTCATACAGAAATCAATTCTACAAAAGTGAATCAAACTGTAAGTGACTTACAAAATTCTCAAGATAAGAGACTAGCTAATTTAGCTACTCTATTCCTCCAAGATGTATGTATGAGTAGCAGCACATTATAATTAACACAAGTTTTTTTAAAAGAGACACAATGAGCAAAATGTTATCAAACAGATTCCCTTACATTGTGGTAAGCAATAAAAACTACCAGAAAATATGCAAAATTCACACAACCACATTCAGTAGTACTGCTTTCAAAGCTGGCGATAAAATTCGGATACAAAAAACTCTTACGCAGAAAGACTTGGATGCATTCTCAAATCTCACTAGTGATCACAATTATCTGCATCAAAACAATGGAAACAAGAGGCCCATTGTGCATGGTGCATTGCTAAATGGATTAGTAGCAGGGCTCATTGGAACACACTTGCCCGGGCCGGGCACTGTTCTTGTATCTCAAACAATGAAATTCCCCAATAAATGCTTTGTCGGCGAAAAACTGACTATAAGTGTGGAGCTGGTTGATGTAAGGAAAATACTCAAAGTGAAATTTTATTGCATTGTCGAGGAGGAAAAGAAGGTTGTGTTTGAAGGCGAGGCTAAACTCATGTTAGCCAAAGACTGTTAGAATGTAGTTTCATCAGATTATTAATTTATTTCTTAGCTCTAAGGCTAAAGTAAAATTAGACTTTTTTCAATATTTGTTATGAAATCTGTCTGACTACAACAAACTGAAATACCAATGTTCTGTCACATTGTGCCAATTAATTAAATTAAAATTTAAATAAACTTTAAAGTACAAGTTAGGTATAAAATAGATTTATTAATTAGAAATCTCTAATAAAATAGTTATAATTTTTAAGTGATATAATAAAATTGTATGGTAGGGCTCAAACTTATGAACAAATAGTACTCTGTATGTACACTGTCTATCATTATGAAGTATGCATCTAGAGTTCGATTCACGCAAGGAGTCCCGCGGAATTTTGAAAAACTAAAGATAATTATAATAAATTTATTCAGGCGTGACTTTACGGAAGGCCATCTTCGATATTGAACATTTCAGAATATTTAGTACTCCTCTAATTTAATCTAAACCAAAAAGGTTTCCTCACGATGTTTTAACAAAGGCCACCCAGCCACCCCCTTACCAACAGCTAAGCCTTACTATGCCAGGCTAGGCAGGGCAAATCCTGAGCAGCACTAGTGCAAACTCGAGAAGAAACCTTCTTCGGTCACACACAAAAGGTCTTCGACACGTGTTTCGCCCCTACACGGAGCATCATCAGGAAAAAATTGACTCAAATAAAAGTGCGCGCGCAGACGTTACCGCTACGAGCGTCGAACAGCGTAACTTGAATGCGCTAGCCAAAGGGTCTTCTTTCGTGAATCATACTAAACAATACATACATTCAAACGTATTATTTTACTATTGCATGTGTGTAAATCTTACTTTTTAACATTCAATACATAATTTTGCTCTTTCAACCCCATATTCTTTGTAAAACAATTGTCTTTTAATAGTGTTTATACATACTTTACTCGAATTATAAAAAAAAAACTATCTTGCCTTTAATGTTTATTAATTCCTAAGATGGTAACTGTGTGAAAGTTAAGTGTCAACTTTTAAATTTTAAAAACAAGTGTGTTGCATTACCAAAATGTATCATTTATCTGCATTTATTATCTTGAAAGATTCATAACCGTTAAGAGATTTTTGTTTTCTGGCATAAAAGCAAAACCGAAATTTAGCAAATCCAGTCTTTGGCACAACCTATTCAGTTGGTAGATATTAGTTTATTATACAGATGAGTTTTTTAAGGGCTATGGGCACTCTGAAACCGTGACAGTTATCAATACGTCATGTCATGCTCGATTTTAAAATTAATACTTACTTAAGAGCGGCCAACCCGGCTCACTTTTCATACAAACGCTCGTACGTGATTATGCCGTTGTAACAGATCTTTCTTTTAAACTTTTGGACTAATAGGTATCTTGTGCACTATATCTAGGTTTCTATCGAAACTAAAAATCAAAATTTTTAGAAACAAATTCAGTATAAAGCTTCCAAAAACCTGCTTTTAGCATAAATTTTACCTGAACTTTGGCCGTTCATAATGTACTCATAAATTGTAAAAGTAAAGAAAATATTGTGATAGAAACCTTGCAAATGTTATGGAGATTCTAAATGACAAATATTTATTTTACAAACTTGTAAGGCTTACTGAAAAACACGTATTTCCTGGAACACTTTTTATGAAATTTCCGCACACTATTTTTCGAGTGAGCTAGTGAGCTGCGAAAGTACCTACTGAATGCCGAGCGCTGAGGCGCTATCTCTCTCTTTTCGCTTTGCTTCTTTTTCTAGCATTGCGCTGGATGAAACAACAAGCTTTTTAGCTATGCCCGCGTCGATGATAGACGCACCGGGAAGAGCCACCTTAAGTTCTGTTTTAGAGTTGGTTTTAGAGCTGTATAATTTTTAATGTTTTCAATGCGTAACTTTTTTTTTAATCCATTATAGTAAGTCCTAGAATGACTTTTCTATAACACTGCACGGTTTTAGACTTCCCCTTAGTAAACCTAATAAAAACTCACCGCCTAAAGACAAAAATTAATTACACAACACAAACACAGTAATTTTCCGAATAATACAAAAATGGGAATATTGATGTTAGTTTACTTACAACAAAATAACATTTCTACATGAGTATAATTTGACTAAGTCAGTATAATTTGAGAAACGTTTTAGTTATAATATTTTAGTTTGTATGAATATTTTGTTGTTAAATTTGTTATTACACTTTGTTTTTTATTCATCATATTAAATGTGATTCTCTTTACTTTTTCAATAATTTGCTTTTTTATGTTTTCATTCAAACCCCATTACATTAGTTAGGTAATTCATTAATGCAAAAAAAGGCGTTTAGTAAAAGAGTTGTATCTTTTATGCTTCATACTTGTGTGTAGAATAGATTATTATCATTCTAAACAGAGATAACTAAGTACTTATTTAGTATTAGAATATAATATGTCTATAGTCTAGTTGTGTTAGATCGCTAGAGCTGCTTGTATGAGATGCGCAAAATGTATGAGGTGTCATTCGGAAAGGCTGTGAGGTTCTAAATTAAAAATGTATGTGACTTCGATTCTAAAGATTCCATCCTATAATTTATTTCATAATTTATTTGATAGAAGTTTGTCAATTTTATTAGTAGGTACCTAGATTTTAAAATTTAATCAGAAAAACCAAATTAAATGTTCTCTATGGATTCAGTTTTTACCTAGGTAATATCGATTTGAATTTCCTCTTCACGTACACAAGTGAAACGAATTGCTTTTAAAATTATGAATCGTACCTCCATATCGTCGTACCTCAATACGAGGATAGAAGTTAATTAATAAGGCAATATAGGTACCTTTTTGCTAAAATATTCTTGACAGAATGTCCCTTTTGATAAAGATAAATACTACCTACCATTTCAAGCTGATTTTTAAACCTATGAGGAACCTTTTTGAACCTAGGAAGGAACCTAAACATTATTATGTTTTAACAAATTGATCAGTAGAAATGGAGAAGAAAAGCAATTTTTAGTTCTTTCTAAAATGTAAAAAGGAAGAAAGCGTTATGTATGACTTTATTTTTTTTGCACCTGTTACTTTTTTGTTAATTATAGCATCAAGTGTGTTCTCAGCATCAAATTATCATGATCTCTCAGGCGATTAAAATGAAACTGATGTGTTTCTAATTGCTTGCATCATGACGTTTCTAGGATAATGAAAGAAGGCAACCTAGTTGGTATTATCCATTGCTAAGATTCTTAGCCTAATAAGTTCAATTCAAACAAAATACTGAAGGGATTCACGACAAAATTTCAAAGAATTTGTATGCAAAGTCACGTATCGTGTCTGACTCCGTTATCGAATAGTTCGCACAAGAATTGTTAATCTCTGTGACACGTTCCTATCGATAGTAAAAGGGCTGAACAAGCTGTTTTCTATGATGTTTATAAGACACGGTGAAATTCTGTGCTAGCTTATTGTAGTGCAGGTAACAGCAGAAACCTCACTTCAGGAAGTCGTAGTTTCCAGCACAAAGTTCGGTGAGTTTTACCAATATTTTCTTTTATTGTATTGAATTACTAGTTGGTAGATAACTGTCGAAATAATAGTTACATCTCCGGGGGACGCACAGTTCATTCCGTGTTACCTACCATTTTATCTAAATTTCATTTTAAGACTTATTTTTTCTTGCAGTTAGAAAATCAGTAGATACCTACTTACCCACATAGAATTGCATGATGCGTGGATTAGGCGTTGCCTTGCTGTTCGCATGCGTGTTGGCCAGCGTATCTGAAGGCAGAAGAAGCATTCTGAAGCGGGAGGAGCAATACGAAACTGCTGAGGATGTGGAAATCGCAGAGGGGGATTATGATGAGGTCAGTCTCGCTTTAAATCACATAAATAATGATTAATAAGTCTCTCTAAAACCACACTAAATATTTTTTATTGTTTAGTTTAGTCCCCTCTAATAAAGGGGTTTAAAAATAAAAATTGAGACCCAAAAAAGGCTGAAAATCAATTTATAATTTTGTAACGAATTGCCACTTCGGATTACTTTCAATAGATGGCTTTCGTTGCTGAACTCGGAATTTGGGCAAGTCTGTTGGGTCAGCTCATTCATTTCACCAGTTTTTTCTCATTGTCTTGTTTCAGGTGGAGCCATGCCAATGCGGCGTGTTCATGTCACAGCAGGTTGGGATCCGCGAAGGTAGAAGAGGAGGAAGGCCCCGCGGTCCGCCTCAGGGCGAGCCCGTCGTCACCTACGATACCGACGCGCCCAGTCTCCCGTGCGGCGGCGGCGGTAACAAGCATTGCATCAGCAAGTGCTTGGACGTGGTCAGTGTAACCTCTTCCTATAATACTTACTTACTGCCACGCTGACCGTATCCTGTTAGGATTTCTTACTAGGTTCATCATCTCTCGCTCTTGTTTCGCTGGATTTTAGATAATTTTCTCGTTTTTCCCTTTTCGAATCACGATTAAGTTTATACCTACTCGTTGGTAGGTACATATTTAAAAA
The DNA here is from genome assembly GCA_963582015.1 of Xanthorhoe designata. NCBI lineage: Eukaryota > Metazoa > Arthropoda > Insecta > Lepidoptera > Geometridae > Xanthorhoe > Xanthorhoe designata. The sequence continues at coordinate 8,697,007 of OY757033.1, forward strand.
TATTAACGGGACTTAATCGCGTATTGAAATCAATATTATTTATTTACCTCGACGTTTCGATGACATTACAATCACCGTGGTCACGAGTAGACTGACGGCCGGCATCCGCTCGCATCTTCAACTGACGAGGTTTAAGACTACCCTCAATCAGTCAACACAAACTAAAACTAGGGTTGCGACACACCACACTGACAGTGTCCGGCGATGTGTTAGACGATTTTTTACGATGCGTACACAATTTGATGACTGGATCCCACGTTGATGACAATTTGTAACCACTGTCCCGGTTAAAATTCCTATGCTTCTTAATTTCAACCGCTTCACGCACAATTCGGCTATAATAATGGCGATCATTGGACAGGATTAACGGTTTGTGCAATTCTATCCAGTGGTTTGATCCTAATTCAAGCAAATGCTCCGCTATCGCTGATTTTTCCACCTGGCGGTTTTTGACAGCTGCGATATGTTCTTTGACTCTTTCAGCAATAGTCCGCTTAGTTTGTCCGATATAAGAACTACCGCAACTGCAATCAATCTTATACACCCCCGGTGTTTGATAGGGTATGGTATCTTTGACTGTTCCTACTTGCGCTGCTATCTTGCATAGTGGAGTGAAAACTGTCTTTATTGCATATTTTTTGAGCAAAGAACCGACTTTGTCTGTCACCCCTCTAATGTACGGCAAGTATGCTCTTTCTCTCGGAACATCAACCTTCTTTATCCTATTCATACGTCGAGCACATATATTCCTCATCCTGTAGCCGTTTTTCTTCAGTACACCTTGTACATGTGATAATTCCTCTTGTAAAAATTCTGGGTCACACAATGCATCGAAACGTCGAGGTAAATAAATAATATTGATTTCAATACGCGATTAAGTCCCGTTAATATTTTTAAATATGTTTTCAAGTCGCGATAGTTTAAAAAGTTTTATAGGTACATATTATAATGTATACTACATGTAGGATTACATTACACCGAGTCTGTAGATGATCTGAAACTTAGTTATTGCACGAGTTAGTACAAAATCTAATTTTCAAAAGCAATCCATCGTAACAGTAATAGGATCTAGCTTTGAGTCAAGTTGGTGTTTATTAATACATACTAAGATAGCACGATTTAATTCAGCGATAGAATTTGATTTTTATGAGTTAGTTTACGAGACCATAACATTGTAAAATGCGCCCTATAAACTTGTGTCATGTTTGTGGGCTTACAGAGAAACAGAACCGCTTAATTCTTAATGTTTTTATCGGCTCATACTAAATATGATCCACAGTAGTAACATCTCGTATAAAGATCTCTATTGGAAGATATCTAAAAGTAAATTACGTTTACCTACATAAAAAACGCGACAAGCGCTTAGACTTAGAACTCTTAAAATTAGAATTTCCTCCATAAGTTCCATTATTCAATTTAGTAATTTATCTCCTAGATCCTCAAATACCTGCCTAAAGCGGGGCCGGTGATCTGCGGCGCGGCCGAGCGTGACATCCATCGTGAGAAGGCGTTCCTCTTCATCAGGAATTGCGGCGAAGACTGGGTAGCCACCAGCTTCTCTGCCGGTAAAGAGTTCTGCTGTACCGATGGACAACACCATAAATGTTAAACGACGGAGTTAGACAGTAGGTACCCACCTTTTTTTACAAAGTGACTTGTGATAACGCGAATTTATTTATGAATTAGTGAAACTAGTTCATGGTTTTGGAAAATATTACAAAATAATACTAAATTTTTTAAAGTAACGTTGTTTTCATCAAATAATATTAATTATACATCCACTGCTCTAACAAAATAAAACAAGCAAAAATGTAGTCTTTTTTTTAAAGTAAGATTTTCCAAAATTAACATGTATGTAATTAATACACATTTGTTTCACATTTTTGTGATTTGGTTATAATGTGTTAATTTTAATTCATAAACACATTTCAATCATAATTGTATGTCATCAACGGCATTTCTAGTATCAGACGGCTGTTAGATAGTATCGCAGACCGGTGTAACAGGTCCTTATATAAATACTGTATCATCATATAAATATCTGCCTGTTACAAAATAACCTTAAATGGATAAACCTAAGGGCATAGCGAGCAATTTTAACCGATTGAGTTATTCACTTATCTTTATCAACTTATCTTGCCCACTGCTGGGCATGGGCTTTCCCACTGGGTGTAGGCCCTTGGTATTGTTTTGAAATACGGTCCTTCCTAGCCTTAGTACATTACGCCTCACGTATTGAACAACATCGGACATCACATTATGCTAAGAGTATTTTGTAAAGTCCAATTTTGTGTCTCACTTTGCAAAAAAACTAAAAGGTGGGTGCTTCCAAGTTCAAGTAATGCCAGCGAGCTATGTTAAACTAAAAACTATGTATTGCGCGTGTACATCACATTAGTTACGTAATGTTCATGGGTTTAACCTGTTTGTAAGACGCTGGCTATATTAAGCTACATCTTTACACGTTACAGCGTAAAGTTTAGTCTAGTTATTAAGTTATGTAAATTACTAGATGTTTATTTATGATAGGTACCGAAAGATAAAATATAACTTTTACGTCAGTATTTTACTAGTTTTGCTTTAAGAGAGATGTTTTTCGACTAAAATATTCGTCTTTGAATGACCTGTTCAATCGATATCTAAATAATGAATACCTAGTGTTAGTTTTATTTTTCAAAACGTCCGGGATCGATTTTGGAGCTGAGTACTTACCTACTACAATTTTTTTTTAAATGTATGAATGCAGTTTTTCTTGTTACTAAAATCGATGACCTGACCCATGTCTTAGGAAGAGATCTTCGTATGTCTTATAGTTTTAAACTTTCCCGTACTTACCGATCTTAATGTGCCGCGCCGTTTGCACCTAAGTTCTCAAACTTAAGGAACTATGGGACGCAGTTTAATGTTAAGTTAGAAGATCTTTTACAAATCTCAACCTGGTCATTGACCTCAAATACGCTATAAAGCAAGAACAAGCATTTACCACATTTACATAAAAGTGCTGATTTAAATATTATTGTTCTTTTTATGTTTTCGCTGACGCTGTTATGGGTCAATCAACTATTTTACCCACACATTGCTGTCCCCGACCATTTTTGTTAAAATACGGTGTTATAGTTATAGTTACACACATAATTATTTTAACAATATTATCTAGTATTAATAGGCACAACGGGTAACTTGATTGCATTCTAAAAAAACTTTAACTTTTACGAAATTTTATGGTAACTCAGTACACGAAAAATTTGCTTCATACAAAATATGCCTGTCCTGCGAACTCATTCGCCATGTGAATTTGAATTTTCTACGAACTTATACTTGATGCTTGCAGTTAATTCTTATTACATATCAAGTAAATATATTATTCTTTAACACATGTAAAACAAAATAGAAATAGGCTTAACAACTTTTCCAAAAAAAAATCCCTAAACGGTGTCCCTTACTTAAATGATTTTAGTTTCGTATGCTGAGTTACACTCCTAAATTTCACTCGGAAACACATAGATGCCACTGTTTGCCTTAGGTAGCTTCCTTTGTGTCTGCTTTCGCTCGCTTGGCGCGGCGGTGCCCTTTGATAGTGCCGCCGAGCCGCCAGTCCGCGAAGAACATTCAGAGTCTGTGCGTGCCTTTTTGTGACGTCTGCTGAGTGACCGCGATTTCTCGATGTAAGTAAATTATTCATTTTATATAATCAGCTGTTTTTGTAGTCCCTAACATAACTACGTAATTGATTAAAGTTTAGGTTAGGCAATCAAATTGTAATGTGAAATATTCATGAAACTATGTCAATTGTCTTCTGAGTTGCCTGTATACTGAGTTACAATGGCGGTAACTCCATAGACATTTTTGGTAACTCCAACGACATTCACGAAGTTAGTGGGTTTAACTAGTAGCACATAAAGTGAAACTGACTCTATTTTAACAAATTTAAGAAACTTTAATCCTTAGAAGTACCTAATACTTAATACGTAAAGTATATCTGTTTGATTTGACGACTGAGAGAAATCAACTACATTTCTGTACCTTGTTTATTCGGCACCAACTTAACATGATTAACTTATATTTTATTCATTTTATTTTTTATTCTTCTGTTTGATTTTCGTCATTTTTATTTTTATTGTAGACTGACTTTCTTATAATTATAATTATGATTATGACTAATGTACAAAATTAATATCTTCAGATATATTACTTGTTTCGAAACGGGTCATGGTAAGGGTGCTGCGGATGAAATTGCAGGATTTCTGGAGCTCACTGTTGATAAAATTGTTGCCGCAGGTACACACATTCCTAATACGCAAGAATTTATTCATAAATTGGATGGCGCCAGTAAAATCAAGCTATTCCTAATAGAAAACAATGATATTTAACAAATTTAACACGAGTTGAAACTTTAAACATTTACTGAGGAACCAAATTCGTTGAAGTACTTACAGATGGCTTTCCTGCTTTTGTAAATCCTCTAAAAGAGGTTTTTGCAATTGTCTCAACCCTAAAATATATTATACAGTGAATATCGAATCTGTGCTCGAGAGAAGTGATCGTTCCTTCCAGACTACAATACAATAATGTGGAGATCTTGGAAGAAATCAGTTTAATACCTATAGATCGATAGACGAAGCTATGTCTGAAGACTTTTATTCAGCAGGACCGCTGCCTACGACGAGTAATTATGGAGCTCCACTACTGGTCAGCTGGCGAGTGGTAACTTTATTCACGTCTTTGTGTATAACATAATGAGAAAAAGAAAACGTATTCTTACGTTTGTAAAGCATTGACTCCGATCGAAGAAGATAGCGAAGTGAAAATCATATCCTACGGGTTGTTAGCGACTATGCTAAGACGTTCAGAATTGATACGAATGATATGAGCCATGTCAGTTATTGCCGGGTTCCTATATCCAACTAACGGATGTCCGTAGGTCGGTCGTCATAGCAACGTTGTTATCTGTCAAAAAGTGCCATACATTTTGTGTTGAATTAACAACGTTGCTATGACGACCGACCTACGGACATCCGTTAGTTGGATATAGGAACCCGGCATATGAAGAAGACATGATCAAAATCTTACCAACATCGGTATTTTTGGGAAAAGGATAATACAAATTTGAAACCCTGGTAGATATTTTCGAGAAGTGAGATAATATACCCGAAATTTTAGTTATTGTCGATTTGTTTGTTTAATTTTTATCAAAAATGATTGAGTTGATACTGTTTATTTACTATAATAATTATGCTGTTTATGAGTTATGCCAATATTTATATACAATGTCTTAGACGTTACCTAAATTTGTCTCTGGAGTTACCTATTGTCCCCAATATAGATATTATGTTTTAGTCCATATAAGTGTTAAATTATTTCCATTTTATATTTATATTACCAGTACTTTATTAAAATAATTAGTAAGCTTCTATAAATAATTCATTTTAAATTGAAAGTTATATAGAATTCGTTTTATCAAGAAATATTTATCTTTTTTTGAACAAAGGTAACGCCATAGACCTGTTTGTTAGTTTAAGACTCAAATATTAAGAAAAATTTGAAGACTGATTACGCCAAAATATTGAGATGAGTATGTAAGAGTAAATAAATAATAATGAATAATGTTTACGTGTTTCATTTACCATTTATGCAACACTGAATGCAGGTAACTCTGGTGACAGTTTTTGAAGGGTATGTATAGTGGAAACTATAAAACTATACTAAAATATGAATTACCGTCGCTGCCCTTCTAGGTTATCAAAGTAGATGATATTTCTAATGCCCTAATCAAACTTGAATACAGGAACGTTACCTTTTCTTTTTTTCAAAAAAATATTTCTGTCCTGTCATTTGTGTGGGTAAAATAGTTGATTGACCCTTATAACATTGCATTTATTAACCCACTTCCCGTTTATGATTCTTGAAAACAATAAAATGCAATTTATTTGCAAAAGGATAATCTATCCGCTATCGTCTCGGTGCAAAATCGCGCGCAAGCTTCACTAGGTGCGACTGGGAGTGCCTTATCCGCTGACCCGGTTCCACTCGATTATGGTGTCAATGAAGTTCCCTTATCAAGGACTCTTACATACATGGTAGAGACTTGCTAGACGCGTGAGAGGCGGGAGGGAGGGGGGAAGTGACCCGGATTGCGCAGGGTGAACAACCCCGCCACGTGCCACTTTCTAAAAAGAAACGCGTCGCCCGCGCATCCTTGTGGACGCTGGATCTTCTAAGATTGAAACGTTCTACCTAGCAACTGGAAATAGATCAGACACGTGCTACAAAAATTAGCAAACACGTGTATCGTTCTTGTTATGTACCTACATAGTTAAAAATGTACTTAAGTTATTGCGTATACATGTATTAGGTACTTAATTGGGAAAATTGTGTAGATTTATAAGTAATAATTAGCAATAAAATAATTCGTTATGTAGTTTTGTAGAGCTACTTTCTGAGTCTAGGAACTTAGATAAAAGAACAATAATATTTTCTCATCATTAATCTTTAGAACAAGTGGAATAAGTAGTAAAATCTTAGTTAAATTGTAAATTTTAAGTTTGATAGGTAGGTAAGTACTTAAGTACTACTTTATTAATTTCCTAATACGAATGCGGTATTTATATGGAGAATCTGATATTTACCTACTTTAGGTAGGTAGGTACTTATTTGGGTAAGTGCAGCACGACACTTGTTAAATGCGCGATTCTTTAGCATCGTTAACATGCCTTGCAAATGAGCCTAATTAATAAGGTAGGTAAGTAAATGAGTAAGTAGGTAACTTGCTAAATTGTTTTATCATCATATTTGAACATGTTTTAACTAAAAGATGCCAATCTTAAATGCATGTACATACTTAGTCTGGTTTAACCTCCGAAAATTATTTTAATAATAACTGGCCAAGTGCGTTCCACCACGCTCAATGTAGGGTTCCGTAGTTACCCAATATGTGAAGGTATTTAGTCGTAGTTATTACATGTACAATAATGTTTTAAACAGTTATAAACTGAATTGAATTGAATTGAGTTCGAATACTCATTATTTTTTAAATTTTAATTTTTTCTATTATTACTCGTCAACCTGTAAAGCCTACTTGGCTGTTATAGTTTTCCTTTCAAATTCATCACACAACTGTTCTACTTACTGTACTTATTTCTTTTACATTTCCTAATAATTACGACGGTTTCCTACCCTAAAAATTTAATAATCAAGCTTTTAGATCATTAGGCTTTTAAGATCCTTTGAAGATGTGTAAGGTCTTCGACTACCCGAAGATATATTTAAATATAAGTACATATAAATTTGATGTTAAATAAATAAATATTTGGTACATGCCCAGTCCACATTTTAATAAGGTAGGTAATTGCTTTAAAATATTGTTAATCGGTAAAAATGATGTGATTATTTCCCGTTGATTTTATAAGTTACTTGAACGATAAGTTAATAATGGAAATCTCAATATTGGCACAACATTGAAAACATTCAAAATGCATAGTAAGTAGAAATATAGGATAAATAATATACTTAAAAGCAAATTATCTTATTATAATTTAATATAAGGGCGCGGCGAATAGATAAAGTGGAGAATTACGAGTACTTAGATAGGTAATGTACAAACTTACTGATAAGTTATAATATTTATGCAGAACTGCAATGCAATGCAATGCATGTTACGCGTGGGAAAGTCTATTTTTAGTGACACTGTTTGGCTCAGTTAGAACTCGTATAGTGGTAATCTGTAGTCCGTTTACCTACACATTTTGAATCCGCAAATGGGCCTCCTGGGTATTAAAGTCGTGTTTAGCCCGAGCAGAGAGCGTGACGACCCGTAGATATTGGAGCGGTCTTACGGCTCTTACACCCATATTCTTAGTCGTAACTTTACCTCCAACTCCACTCGACCTCCACTCAAACTCATTCGAGGTCCCTCGAAAATGCCTCAGAAACTACCTTATGTTTGGTATTTTTAGACGTTATTTTAGAGTCAAATCAATCTACCTCGAGTAAGGAGAAATCAGATCAGTCAGAGGTAAATTTGATCAAACTTTCTTCAAGCATATGGAAATGTGTAATCTGTGGTGATTAAAAACGACAAATATGTCAAAATCAGTCGAATTTCGTGAACCCAAAATGTAAACAAAGAAAACTTTAGAAAAGATTTTATAGTTTATTGTCCTAGGACAATTAAAATACGCGCTTGAAATATAAGTTTACAAAGGATGAAGACTTGTGGTGATCCTTTGAACCACAAGAGCTTGGTGGCAACGCTATATTATCAAAGGTGTTGACAAACAGCAGACAAGACACACATGGAGCTCCTTCCTACTAAAAACGCAAAAAGAGGAAGAGAGGCTTCATAGCTTCAGAAAAGGGAAGGGAATGGATGATGACTGCATCAGAAGATTCTTACAAAAAAGGAAAAATAGAGAAAGAGTTTGCTGAGGAACTTTTGTGCAACCAAACTAAGCAGAAAATAACAGAAATAGAGCTATCATGTACCTAGTAGTTCTTTTAGTTTTTGTAAATAAATGGATACTGGTGTGTTCATTCTAAACATAAGTTTTTTAAGTTTTTAACCCCATCTTTGTTCCTACCCGATCCTTGCAAACTGAGGTATTTTTATAGGATAATAATATTGATGCCAGAGTAGGTAGGTACCTACCTAATCGACAAGAAATGATTTTTATTACTTAAGTATAGAAAAAGAACTAAAATCTGTAAAATTGTTTATTTTAAAAAGTTAGGTCACATTATAATCGGACGAACGACATGGACGTTATTCAAATGCTTGGTTCATTATGGACTAGGTACATATGAACGAATATGGACTACAGTACAGTAGGTAGGGTAGGTATCCTTGATAAGCCGATATTTGGAAAATTCGACCTCGTCAAATAGTTCCAATGGGTTTTCTGCATCCGAATATCCCGTGATGCGTTGTCGTCGTATAAAAATTTAGTAAATTCCTTTGCACATTCACGTTTTTACACTCAATTATTCACACTAATGTCCTAAGGAAAACTCAAGGTAGCTCGCGACCTACCTTATGTTGACAGCTATTTGACAAACCTCGAGCGAGGATTTCCTTGAGGAATTCTCAAGTGAAGGATGAGTGGAGGTGAATTTTGATGTCTATAGATACCAAATCACGATTTCAAGGCTGAGTCGAGTGGAGGTGGAGTTAAGGTTACGACTAAGAATATGGGGGTTAGACGTTTTGTTGGGTATTTTTGGACCATTTGGTGTTTGCTCTACTGTGATACCCAAATGCATGCAACATAAGTAGTAAGTACTTAGACTTACCTACTATTTTTTAACAACAATTGGTAGGTAGGTATCGTTTTAAGGATGTGAACAAAATAAGATCTAAAGTTTAGTAGAGTCCGATGATAAACAGCTTTTTGTAAACACATTGTGAAGCTGAAGGCAATGTACCTACCTACTTATTGTGTACATACTACATACCTATACATTTAGTAAGTACTTTTTTTAAACTAATTTTATTTAGGGACTTTGAGTCTTACACAAATAACTACTTTGTCAATCCTATACAAAAATCTGACGTAGGTGCAGCCAGCATCCTCTGAAATAAGCCCATATCTAATAAGAACAGTACTTCTTCCTAGTGTCCGGGTTAGTTTACCTACCTACGTCCTTTCAAAGGTTAAATATATATTTTCTGAGTAGGTACCTACACCTAGTTTTGAAAATTACCTCCTACATCCAATCTTACAAACTTAACCTCTCAGATAAGTCAAGAAATGTGAAAAAGGTCTGACTCATAAGACTATATTTCATGTAGGTATTACGTTTGTAGGTGTATCTACGTAACACACGTATTTACGAATACGTAAACCAACGTAGGTACTTAGGCGCCTCATTTTAGGTTATAAGTACTACCCACATGCTCTTCAAGTACAATTTCATGGTGCACTTGTGTATTCTTCTAACGTAAGCACATTGGAAGGTTCGTTTGCATAATCTGTGAATTCATCGATATTAGGCGTGTCAATACCGTGGCGCTTGGCGTTCCCCGAATCGATGCGGGCATGACCCCAGCGCGGGCGCAGCCGCGTCCGCAGCACGTAATGTCGCGTTATTGTAATGCATTGCGCAATGCCCTCTTACCTCCCCCTTCGCTCCTCTCACAGGCTCGGAATAAGGTGCTACCTGGCTCCTTCCCAAAAGTTCCTAGTAGTTTAGGACTTCTTGTGGTTTAGACTCTCTTGATAGGTATGCTCTACTTATTGGTTTCGTCATGTCCTTTGGTATGAGAACGTAATATTTGCTGCACTAATTCTGTAGATCTAACAAAAGGATGTATAAAAGTTAACGCGTTCCTTGCCGAGCTCTAAAATTACTGTAGTGAACGCTCACACGCGTTAAGTGCAGTTGTGTTGGTTTTGGTTGGTAAGTATACTAATGCTCATATTCGTTCCTCACTACGACCCTGTTCTGCTCGCCCCAAGATCGCTGCCCTCGAAGTCGGAGTATTAATTTCAATGAGCCTTGTGAGCTGGTCTTGGACTTTAGATGTAACAATCGGATGAACGCACCCTTATTTGCATTTAAATGTCCTTACGACGAGTTGATATTATGACGACATTGAAGAAATGTTGTGACCCGTAAATATAGGTACTTACCGAATAAGCTCATAGAACTCTATCAAGAATGACACAATAGCGTTATAGAGCTACCAGCGTTGTGGTTATGATTTAATTTGAAATCTCTCAATAAGTATTAAAAAAATACATGTTTATTTTTTATACTTATCTGTATTTTTGGCGTGTGCATTGGTTTATTCATAATATTTTATTACATATTAGGTACCAATGGAAATATTTTATTTTTTTATAAATTATGATATGAAATATGATCACGACGTAGACATATTCTTTCAGATCTCTTTTTAGACATAGGTATAAGTAATAATAACTTTTTTATAACCATTAAAACAAATTGTCTCTTTACCTATACATCACAGAATTGATGAATGTGTTATGTTCTCATCTAAAATACCTGATATAAGTCGGTCGGTAAAACGGGGTAATAAACCGAGTAGGTATATAATTTGAGCCACACTTACACAGGCATTTCCAGTCTTCGCAACTAATCAGAGATTTCATTGTTACAACACCTAATCAAAAGTAATTATCTCTAGTAATTTCAAGCGCTTCCTTTCGTTGGCCGTAGTGGCTATCAAAACGGTTGTTTCTACGGAAATGTGAGAGTAGGTACCCAAAGCATTTACCTATCTAATGACGACGCTCTCGGTTCGACGGAAAACTATAAAATGCACGGATGCGGTTGCCAGCGCGAGTAGCTAAAGTTGCCAAACCTCACGAAAACAGAAACAAAATAAGAAACGTAAATTAAACAAATTTTGTGTAGTAACTAGCACTACAGACGTTGATTTGAAATGTAACGGTAGAATTTTTGGCTTATTATTACCTAGTATAGGTAGTTTACCCTAAATGAGATTAGAGTTCAACTGTATTACCTATAAAAATATAGGTTCTTGTATTCATTAAAAAAATGCTAAATCTAGCCATAAAACAAGAAACTGGCAACATCGGTCACATGGATGTTTTCCAGTGCAGGCGGAGGGAGTCGCGGGGAGCGGGGTGCCTCGACACACTTTCTGAAGGGCTCTAAAACTCCGGCTTTTGTGGGCACCTTTATGACCACCTATTCGTAGACCTTTTGATTTATCACAAACAGTTAGATAGTGCTTCGAAAAAGTTTTATGTTTCGAAAGCTCGTTGGACGTGGGCAGTTACGACTCCTTTTGAAACTTCCTAGGTGTTTACGTAAGTACTTAGGTACCTATATTGAATGAAATTATAAAGAAAATATTTTCAGGAGAAAGCTCACTCAATTACAAGTTATTTCAAATCCTGAAGATCTGAAATAATTGATGTCTACCGCATTTTGAGAATACAGTCGTGATAATTATTTCAATTTCGTCGATAGTGAACTTATTTTGAAAAATATATTTTTTTTAAAGAGAGACCTAATAGAGGTAATCTTATAAATTGCTCTACTTACTAATATATTTTGGTTTAAAAAAACTTTAGCCGAGTGATAGATATTGCCTACCCAGTTTGTTATATTTTCTAGACTCTAGGCACGGAATACAGATAGCTCTAGACTAGAAAATAATATGAAATTCCCGTTTTATACGCCGCTATATGTAGGTAGGTACAATCAAAGAGAATAAAAACACTACAAAGTGTCAATTTCATCGGTAGGTAAAGACCCAATATAAACAAATTCTCTAGATTCTAGAGTATAGACAAGAGCTCTAGAATATAGAGAGTTTGTTTTATGTAGATAGATGAGTCATCGTCGTAATTATGTAACCCTATTAATAGTAGTCTGTGATTTTTTCGTTTCCTGTGGGTGTATCGGTAGTCATAAGGACTACGTAATTAGAAGGGTACCTGCATATCGGCGGGCTAGAATCACGAATGCATTTGCATTTATTATGAAGCTGCCAAGGTCACTCCCAGTCTGGCGAATGTACCTGTCAAAAAGACGATATATGAAACGCCCCGGAGTTTTAATGGCCGCTACAACCACAGAACATATAATATATAGTATATTATACTCTGACGAGGCTACAACCCGTTCGAATAACGAAGAGCACTGACAACTCTGTAGAGCTATACTAAAATAGGACACTCCGACATAGACGGATTATAGTAAGAATGAACGAACGAGCGTAAGAACGAAGAAGAAGAAGAAGTACACCATCATCCATCATTAGTCTGTGGCTACATCAAGGAAGATGTCTTTTCTCTATGGGCTACATTCTACATTCTCTTTGATCTGTCCACTGTCTGTGGTGTCATTGTCAGTCAATTCACTTCACGCACGAAGTCTTTCGAATTTTAGTTTGTTGACAATTTGACAATTATTTATTTGTTACAGAAAATTTAATCTAAGGCGTGAAATCATAAATAAAGATACGTGTAAAACATTGTTATTCAATAGTTTTCTGTAGTGTAATAGTGTGTTTATGTAATATGAGTAAAATCAATGTGAAATTTGCAATATGAAAACATGCCGCGAAGGAGTGCAAAAACGCATTTTTATGGCTCAATTTCCTCTATATATAGATCGGTAAGCAATTTTATGCTATTTATTTCCAAAATTTGGTAAAATAATGATACAATTCGTTAAAGTTTTTGCAAGAAAATTTTCTCATACCGTATGTAGGTAAAAAATAGTGCTTGACTATCAACCTAGATTTATCGATATCGATAGTTTGTTTTACGAAACTGGAATGGTTAATTTGTTTGTTTGCTATGTTTATAAAGTTTTATTTTGTTTGGATTACCATAATTTATATGTAACTTAGACATTATTTTATACCTATTAGGTTTTTAATTGAATCATGTTACCTACATTTTTAGGAGTAAACATGGATGTCACTACTTGGATGGGTGATCGCAAGTGGCACTATTACCATTATGTTTAGGTATAATATATTTTATATTTTTTATTGTATAATAATACAACAATATTTGTTGCAGACAACCTACCAGAAAATCGAAGCAGCATGACGAAGCATAAACAAAAGCTTGATGATCTTCGTCACTATATGAAAGTACCTGGATGGCAAACATTACATGAAAACACGGATATAAACGTCATTTTCTAAAAATTAATCCTAGCTAGATCGATTTATCGCCCCCAAAACACCCTATGTAGATGTTCAAATAAATGTATACTTACTTAAATTAATTATTAATTCTTTTATTTATGAAAGAAATACCTACAAATAATTAAATGGAATCCAAAAATCCTAGCTACTGCTGATAGGTATCGATATCGATAAATTTTCGATAGTCACTAGGTACAACCCTAGATACTGCCAACATAGAGAATGTAACATTTTTATATTCTCTATGTTGGAAGTATGTCGTGGTCAATATGTTCTGTGGTCGTGGTTTGGTTTTGTTACGTTGGTCTTATTGTTCACTGGGTGATTAATACATCGTCTAGGGTTCGATTTGTTTGTATGGCACTACCGTCTCTTACTATTACATGCTCTTTGGTCACTCCTGCTGGCACTCAGCCATCCTAATCCACATTAAGCAGGTTGCTCTAGCTATTTGCTGTTAACCATTAGGCTTTGTTATTTGTGGTTAAGTTATCGTATCTTGTTTCTGGTTACTAAATTATATTGTATTTTACTTTAGTGAGAAGTAATGGAGATAGACCTAAGTCGACTATGATTAAATTAAATTACCGCAAGGAATCCTCTTTTCTCAGTTTCTACTGACTCTGTCGTTGATGCTTTGACCTTCGCGGTATCGCAAAAAGCTTTCAGATGCAGATGTTTTATACGGATAATCGTAAACGGAAAAGTAAGTGCCATCATATCTTTACAATGCGTCGATCATAAAAGAGGGAGGAAATAGGATAACGGTGTGCTCAGGCGCGTCGCGTTGTCGTCGTCGGCGCGCGCGCAAGAACTTCTCGATATCGCAAACCGTTCCCCTGTCTGAGACCAACAATGTATCATTAAAATCTTACAGTATTAATAGAGACGCCCTCCCCCCCGCGGCCGGTGGCTCCTCGAGGAGAGAGGTGCCTGCGCATCTCTGATGACATGTCTGTTTACATTGGCTGTTCAAATGGCACTCGATGTCGCCCCGCCCGTTCACAACTTTTTGCTTGCAAATGGAAACTGCGGAGACAGTGGGGTGAATCGAGGCCGATACACCGCCTGCCGTAAGGTACCCAGCCAGAGATGAAAGATGCTCAATAGCGATTAGAAATCATCATTCTCGATGTGACACATTGCGGTTTTCATAACTCGCGCGATCATATCAGCTCACGCAATACCTTTGGGTTGGGGAGGCAGATAACAGTGATATCAGTTAATAAAATACTGTACTGCTACGTTGTAGAATGAAAACAGTAATAGCTTACGAAGCGAAACGCAAGCAAATGTTTATGCTTCTGTGACAGAAGTAATTTGGAGTGCACAAATAAGCAATGATCAAACACAAACAGACACGTAAAACTAATATTGTTCATTCATTAATGCTTGTCACAATAGGAAGGCGTTGAAAGTATGCCAAGTTAGGTATAAGGAGAACGTGTTGCCATCGCTCTCCTTACCCCTCTTCTATTGTGGACAACGAAAGCGAATAAAAAACATAGACGAAGCAATCAAAAACTTTGATTAGACCACCCGAGATTCATTTTATTTGTTTGGCCATAAGATCGACTACCTACTCAATTCCGATTTTAATTTAGAGTACCTACTAAACAAGTTATCTGTGCAATAGATGCAATTTCGTTTCTGCAGTGGAATTATTAATTATGAACTTTACCTACTTACCTAAGAGATGACTATTTTATATTCACATACCTACCTACAGGTATGTATTGCATTTGAAATAAAAACTGTACTTACCTAAGCATACAGAGCATACATTGAAATTTACAATTTTATAGCTCGGCTATTCGGACACATTCGGATTTATCAATAGGTAGATTGTATTATGATACCATTTCCTCGGGCGCCTAATGGTCAAAAACAGTCGATGACTTTAACGGAATCACGGAAACTTGGAATGCGCGTTTGCGCAACATCACTGGGTTCAGTCGAGGGGACGATAGAAGATTTAGGCTGTGTAATACAACCGGTTCTACCGTGCGAAGTGAGACATTGCTCGATTTGATCATTTTATTTTTAACTATTTCGATGCCATTATAAGGCCATTAAGATCAGGTTTTTCTAGTTACAATTACAATGCATTAGGATACCGCATACTGCAAGTCCTGTTCATAGTTAGGTGCCTATTGCATGTCATTCATTCCAAATATTATTGACTTGTAGGATAAATGCCTACATGCTTAATTATCTAGGTAAATACTTACATAATTAGGCATACGCTGTCTTTGCTTGTTATATTATCTTGCATTTCCTTTTTGGCATGACATTAGGTAAATTTTGATAGAGCTTTAACTTGCATTGTAAGTTGTGTTCAAGCCCATGTAGATACTCGTATCACATCCCATAGATACCTGAACATATAACAGGCCTATTTTAAACACGTTTAGCAAATTAGATTGAGTGAGCTTTCGATCACAATCAGAGTATTTTTAGCGTTGGGTGGGATGCGCCCTCCCCTGCCACCTGCACATTTTCTAGCACATTAACTAAATTGGATGGAACGTAAAAGGAGATGCCTGCTCCTCAGTGAAATATTGCTTTTCTATGTGAAAATATATCTTTATCTTCTGATTTTTTGAAGGGAATCCAGCTTTGAACATTTTTGCAAACTAAGAATAAAGTGTACCTATGTACATGTAAGTACCTACATAAAAATAAAATAAAGCATCTACTTAATAGTTTATGATTTGCAGAATGTAATACCTATACTACAATCTTCGAGAAATAAAATCGTAATCATTTCACAGTGTGAATTACTGCGAATACCCACGAAGCCGGTTACTTTCCTCAAGGTCGTCTAGACATCTTCGACGACATAATGAATGCCCTAGGCTGTGTATTTCAAAACTGAATATTTTTTTGAAATAGTAATGATTTTTTGCCTTAGAAAGTACAAGAAAAATAGCTGAATTAAATATGAACACGATTGTAGGTAGGTATATTTCCAAGGTGTAACATACATACCAAATATTATTTTCCAGATCTCTTTAGATCCTTTGGAAGATATCTTGGGGGTTAGCCAGAAGTAACCTTTGCCTACATATATTTAATTTTTAAATATTTTATTAAAAGTACCAACTTAATATCTTTATAAGTACCTACTCGCATAAAATTGCATTGACAGAAATGGTAAATTATAGAAAAGACAAAAATTACGCAGAAGAAGTCGCGGGCGGCCAGTAATAAAATTCGACATAAATTTGCCAATCTCAAGTGACCTATTTGAAATACCTACAGCCACGTAATGTTTTATGATTACCTACATGCGCAAGGTCTTCATAATAAAGGTTCTATTAGAGTATCAGCATCGCAGCTGAATGGTGAGTACAGGACACGCGAAGGTTAGAGCCGCCCACCACGGCAGCTACCCAGCCAAGATATTAATGATGACTCGATGACTCAATGCCGTTTTGTTTTTCTACGCAAAAGAAGATTTGTTTAAATTCTTATTTGTAATTAAAAGTCTTAAGTATTAAGAGAAACGTATAGGTACCTCAATACTTTATATGAAACGTAGACTTAGGTACAGCAGTAACTGAGTTTCGAGAGTGACTGTAAAATTGTTTTAAATGAATAACCTGCGGCTGTGCCCTGCTACTGACAATGCAATTTTGTAGCAGGTAGGTACCTAGGTACTTAACTTTAAACTCATGGCTTGACTTTTAATATGGGGTTGCTTTAGGTTCACTAGTGTCATGATATTTGGTAGATCTTGAGAATTGGCACCTTTCCATTCGCCTTTCTAACGGGCGCAATATTTCGGTAACTTGATTAGGTTATAAACCTGTTAACTTAAACTACGGTAGTCTTACCTTTGGTTTTGTCTAATCAAAGGGATAGGTATGTGAGCGTGCAGGTATAGGTACCTCAATTGAGTAAATAATAATTGAGTAATTGAGGTACCTACTATACTAAGCAGTTTTTTGTATAGGTAGGAAGGAAAGGAGCCCGCGTGTCATTGGTTGCAAGAAAACAAATGTTAAGTATTTCTTACGAATTTTCGCCAAGCGAAAAGATTATTGATTAAAAAATTACAGTATTTTAGCTCTTAAACCAACTATTGTCGTAATATCACATAGTTGTCATAGTTCTCCTTGATCAAATTACTTCCATACACGATAAAAAAAAACAACATGTGCAGTGCAATTGGTGCGTCTTTGTCGACAATAAAAAAATATCTATCCTCTTATAATAAGTGACGGTAAGGAGCAAGGTTGTGGGACATCAATAGACGCAGACCACCCGGTCAAAGATACGAATTGTCCCAGAGCGGCTAATTGTCGCGCATTAACGAGACGGTGTCCTCAATACCGGCAGCCGCGCCCGCGCCACCCCTAAGGATGCCCATTTCCTTGTAGCTGATGATTACCTACCGCTCATGGACTAAAAAAGTACAATCATAGTGCTCTCCGGCGCGGAACGCACTGTCCTCATTTGAATACAAACGCAATGCGCGTGCGCACACACCCTTAACTGTACACGAAGCGCACCCCGCGCGCGATTCACGACTTTAAGCTTATCACACATTAGTCGGAAATCACTCGGCGACGATCCACTACGTGCCCTCTTTTCGAAGTCAAAAGAAGAGGGACTCTCGCATGCGAGAACGGGAGGGAGCTACTCCGAGGAGGACGGAGGACGTTAAGGGCATTCACCCCGTACCCCGTGGGTTGCGACTAGCGGCTCTACAAATGAGTACAAGCACATAGATGCCTTTCTCTATTTAGGTGCGCACGAGTTTCGAAATAGTGGCCGTGGAACTTTTTGTTGGGAGGTGGATCCTGTTTCGATTGCGTCAGAGCATGGCGATAAGTTCGGCTATTGCCGCGAGAATGTCCGCTACAGGTGTGCGCCCGCGCCTCGGATGAGCCGCCGCACCGGCCCGCAGCGCCCCAACCTTTCCAATGACCATCTCGCTCGCTGGCCCCTGCCCCGGCGGCGGCGGCGCCGCCGCCGACAACTCTGACGACGGGGACCATGTTACATACTCGGCATTCAGTAAACAATCGCGTGTTTGTTTACTTTTTCAATCAATTTGCATTTCCGTCGACGCTTGTCACGATTCCTTACGCTCTTTCTTTCGTTCACTGCTTAGTTATACGAATATTTATTACGCTCACACACGTATTTAAATATGTAGGATGCCTGTTTCCTCCGAGATTATGATAGAAACTGAAGGCTCGTTGATTACAGTCAATAATGAATCGTGTAACTGTTTAGCCATAAACAGCTTGGTTCATTATTGCAACAGTGATTGGCTCCTAAAGTTGAATGTATCGGGGTTAATGAAGATTCCTAATGCTTGTGCGAAGGCTCTGAAGATATTGAGCTAGACGTGGATATTACTTATTTTCTCATAAAACTAGGGAACGTAGACACAAACAAATTGTTTTAAAGCATAGGTAGTAATAAATTATCTTCTATAAAGTTCGACTTATTCGTTGGCGCCTACCCATCACACAGAATTGTAAAAGGTAGGTAGGTACCTACAATTCTGTGTGGTAGTAGGTAGGCGCTCATGTAAAAAATAATTTTTAGTTAGCAGTGATTGAATTAATTGAAGCTTTAAAAAACTTAGGCTGTTACATCATTACTAGATGATTTAAAATTTTAAACAGCGTTAGGATGAAATCTATGTCTACATAGCGGGACAATGTTCAGTTGGAGTTGGCTTGCCCAGCACCTAAATCATCTTCTCAGTTAAATCCGCCACAGGAAAGACATGGTCAAAACGTGTGGGGCCGATTAAGCCGTGGGTTTCCTCTCGATATTTTCCTGTATCGTGATTGTTGTACGGCCAGGTTCCACAGTCAATGGCATTTTTACTAATGAAAAAAAAAATTAAGGCACCATAATAACACATAACGTAATAGCACATAACTATGTTCTGTACCTACCTGCTAATCATCTAGATAATCTAAACCTATAAATCCAGCAAATAGATTTGTAAATCCTCCGTAATACATTTTGAAACCTACCTGATAGGGCCTACATTGTAGACCCTAGCTACAGTGTTGTAGCAGCTTAGTGAAGGGATTTTATGTGCAAGGTAGCTTGTACGTCATTATCATACGTCACGTTCAAAACATTTATGAGAAAGAACGTTTTCTATATTTTACGAAAAACGATGGTTCGAACTGTTACAGCTGAGAAAAATCTAAAATCCCCAGCGAAGCACCGGAGTTCCCATCACGACAGTAGGTACTAGAACGGGTTCATTGTGAATGCATCCCGCTATTTGATACCGATGCCACCCTGAGACACTCTCATGAGAAGGTGCTTAACTGCTTACATATCCATCGAATGATTGAGGTGATGTAATAAAGCTCGGGAATTTATATAAACTAGTTTTTGCAGAACGAAGACTCCTTTAAAGTGTTTCTCTAGATACAGCTATAAAATTACAACAAAGAAGCTTTTTGGAAACAAACTCCTATTTCGGCAACGACTTATGATGTCATCACTGCGATTAATTCAGAATTTCAGACAAACAGAAAGAGTGGGATACTATTTTTGTTTTTTTTGTATGTAGAACGTTCTATATGATATCGTACATTTAGAATGAATCAATCCTTCCACCTCTGTAACCAAGGGTAGAAGATCAAACACACAACAGCCATTCCCGACATAAAATATGCATGTAGTAGGTATATCAGTAGTTTAGTTGATATCGATCCGCGCAGATAACTGGCTGCTGCCGTGTCCTGGGGTGGGGGTGGTACCCCCTCGATCGATGTATCGATAGTGCCCGCATCATGTAGCAGTTAATTATGACAGGGATGCGCCCCTACCTAGGCACGCTCGTTTAGGGCGATGGCGATGTGCAATTCGATTATACAGTCTGTGTTTACGTTTTAGACTGGACTTGTGATGTTTGCTGGTGAAGTGAGTCTGTTCTATTGTTGTTGGTGTTTCCTCTGAAGGTAAGTGCGCAATAGACTATACCACTCCATCTCTTAGTATGTACCTAATCGGTGAGTTCTGAGCGTCGATGTTACGGGGACATAAAAATTTTGCAAATCTCCACCTAAGTACTTGACCTAATAAGCATATTTTAGTTGAATGTCTAGGTTCTTTATTTTTACCTAGTGTCTACATAAGCTATTAGAAGATTTAGAAGAGTCGTTAGTAATTTTCAACTTCAACTACCCCTTAGTTACGACATTTAAACTTTCTTGTATCAAACTTCTCACATTCAACAATCCGGATTAAAATTAATGCGCCTAATTATCCGCGCATGTTCCTTCAAATGAACGTGAGTCGTGGTCAGTCGAAATAAAGGAACAAAACTCAAGAAAAATAACATCCCGGTCATCCCCCTTCGTCGGCGGCACGAACACAGAATAAATTATTGTGACCTACAGAAGTAATATCACTTCAATGTAACATTCAGATTTGTTGATTTCGTCGCACTAAATTCTGTAATAGGTACTGTTTTGCAATTTCTTTAATACGAGACAACTTCCGCACAGCTTAGGTCCAAAACACCTGGGGTCTATGGCAAAGCATACCTATAGCAGTAAATTGTTTCTTCACAATTCAAGTTTTTAAAGTCATCGGAAAGGTTTAAATATTGTACAAAAAGTATTTAAGTACAACATTCGGGGAAAGATTCCAGTAGTTTATTTGCGTTAAAATTGTATCGAAAACTATCGTAATAAAGTTCATTTCAGTTTGGAAGTGAGTTAAGAATGACAGAGGCATTGCAAAAGGTACAAAAAGAGCGCGTTCCCAGGAATGGCCGCGCGCGTCCCCTTCGAGGGAAGGGGCAGACAGACTCATCTCGTGGGAGATTTTCACGACGGGGTTCAGGTTGTTTTGATTTTGTTGCCGTTTTCGACGATTCCTTTCGATTATTGGAATCAAAGTCTGTGATTCAAATCGCAATGGTAAGCGATTTTAGTAGGTACCTACTAATCAAACATTTAAAGCCTTTCCCCCGACAATCACCATAACACAAACCTTTTTAGATATTGTACGAATATTTTTCTTACATTGCAAGACTAATGCAAATAGAATGTCCTACGTGTATAAAATGTAGTTCGGAATTATTGAAGGTTAGAAATTCTACCTGTTTTATCTAACAGTTCAGAATCTGCGGTTAGAATCTATAAGTCGTTGGTATTATGAAGAGGCATCAGAGCGGATCGGAAATATGAATGAACTCGGTCCCCATGTCGGTGAATCACGTGACATTAGTTATGATAGGTACCTACACTGGGTACCTACAGTGACAAACTTATTCTTATTCAATTAGGTATAGTATTTTATGCAACAAGGGCTTAAAGTAGTGTATTATGTAGCGGGCGCTATATTGAACCCCGAGTAAGAGGGATTCTAGAGTTAACTCCCGAGCGGAGCGAGGGAGAGAGTAGCGAGGGGTTCAAGATCGCCCAAGACAAATACACATTTAAGCCAGTGATGCATACACTACTTTTTATACTTTCTGCGAGGCAATTGAAACCAAATGACTGTTATAAAGAAAGTACATAAAGGTTTATATAGGCAAACTGTTTAGATGCAATGAGATTTTATTCTGAGTTTTTCTGTATGTTTTTTCGTTGCACTGCCTACAAATTAAAAAAAGTATTTATAAACACGAATAATTTTTACGAAATTCATTATCAAGAATTTATTCGAATGTCGAACTAACCACTACAGATTATTATTCTAACTTTAAACAAATCCTTCTTGGCACGCGCGTGAAAATGAAGTTCGTAAAAAGTTTTCATGTTTTTATTTTTTTTATTTGTAGGCAGTGCAAAGAAACTGTGCAAAAAATGATAACATAATCATAACAGAATAAAATCACATTCCATCTAAACTTTTTTGAAACCAACCTCGATCAAGCACCACTACATCGGTTGAATTCCAAATTCAAATCAATTAATTCTCTAGGCCCTAGTGTTGCCCTAATGTTGTATGGAATATCTTTCTTCCCCTAGAGTCTAGGGGAAGAAAGATATTCCATACAACATTTATGTGCCTTCTAGATAGAGGAGCTGTAATGACTTACTTACTTTAGGAAAGGTTTGCATGACACATAATATGCCATTGACGAGCAGGTAGTATAAAAAGTCTTATTTAAGCCGTAGGTAGGTAAGGTACGTCTATTATAGCTGACAGAATTTCCTAGCATTATGTTTATGTCGTACATTAATGAAGGTCATAAAACGGGTACTAACGAATAAATTTGATAGCCAATTTACAGCGGGTACAATTCTTCGGCTATAGACGACAGACAAATGAAATGAAATGAAATGAAAAAAATGAAATGAAATATGATCACGACTGTATCCCGGGAGCGGTAGACATTACTTTCAGATCATTAGGCAATTTTTAGATCTTTTCGAAGATGTCTAAGGGGGTAGTCAGAGGTATGTCCAAATACATACATATTTGGTACATGCCCACTTTTTGCAGAAGTTAACTTTCCATACGTGACAGGTTGCAAGCCCATCGACGCTATTAGAGAGCTAACTGGTTTCCTCACGATGTTTTCCTTCACCGTTATAAGCTCGTGTTAAAGTGCATATAAATTTTTCGATGCGAAAAGTTCATTGATGCACGGCCGGATTCGAACCCACGACCTTCGGATCGAAAGTCGAGGTACTAATCCACTTGACCACACGTCTTCAGAGCACCACTTACAACTCAATTCAAAAATACTTTTAAGCTCCTTAAGTACTTATTTAATATACCTAATATGTTATTATGCAGTGATGACAAACAGGCCATTTTATTTCCATATTAAATGGGTTTGACTGTGGAAACCACTGGCACTTGTCATCGAAATCGAAGGTCTTAACGATAAGGGAAGAAGCACTTCATGTTCTTTACGTTCCATTCATAAACTAAGACATTTACTTGAAATGATTTGTTTAAAAGATTGCACGCCTGTTATCATAATAAGTATGGTAAAATAGGACTCTAGATAAAAGTCTACGAATTTATTTTTTCATAGAAACTGTGGAATAGGTTCAATGTCATGAACATAATTGCCACTTAATCATAGTATTAACTCGTAGATCGTAGAACATATTGAACAATTACATACAATTTATTAACAAATTTTCCTATAGGTACCTATATACTCTCATATCAAAATTCCGAGATGGTTCTGCTGAGAAGCATGACACCTCTCAACACACATTTAGTAACCCTCTTATATATATTTTTTTTGTAAAAGCTTTGGTAAAAGTAAATTCTTATTGTAAGAAACACTACCTTTAGATTTACAGTTCCCTAACTCCTGCGTCACCGGGCCTGAAAACTAGCTTTTTAAGTTTTATGACGAGTGAGTTCAATAGCCTTAGTGGACATAAAAAATGATTGCCTAGAACTTCGAGGGTTTATTTGATCGAAGGCCTAGAAGTATGTAGGCAAATTAGATTTATTCTGTGGTTTCGTGACTTTATGGGGAAACAGGCACTTGTCGCTAACACCGATAAGGGAAGGGGCGCCCTGTAATACCGAGGGGAGTGTGTGGTTTTGTTTTAATATTAATAGCGATAAACATTGACACTCGTATCGAGTTTCCGTGGGGGCGTTGCATTTAATTACTTCAGCTCTGACTAGTGTAGGCGATTTGTTACATCGATACCATGAACTAAATCACAATCCTCATCTCATCTTTGTAGTGAGATTTTGTTGTAGGTATTTTTACGACTCCTAGAGATCTTTCTCTTCAGTTAAGTACATACCTACAGGTATTACCAAGGTATTACTAATGACAGTTTTCGAAAAAATACTGCATATTTTATGTGCATCCATAGCGATATTTACAAGAATGAGCGTCTGTAACCTTGTTTGAATTGTGTTCAGTCATTAGCACATATCGGGATGAAAACATTTCTATGAAATATCTAGGTAAATACCTACATATAGGTACTACAGGTAGGTATTTTGTGGTAGGTAATATTTTGCAGGCTGTACAGCTCATTCAGAAATGCCTGCAATGCGTTTATTCGTTGGACTTTAACCGCCACCATAAAAACAATGCAATGAAGAACTGATACTTTTCTTTTTACGAATTAATTAACCTCTTTGATATAAATAAACTACCCCTATGATGAACCCTCGCGTGACGTTTTAAATAAGTGGCAATTTAAAAAACAATTCGATGCAATAAGCATTTCCCGGGATCAATAAGGTTGTGAATCGTTTGTTTTTTAAGTGGTCGATTGTTCTATAGCACTAAGTTCAGTTAAATTTGAAGGATCGTGTGCGCGGGCGCGGTATGCGGGTGGGGTGCGATGCTCATGTTTTTATTTCAATGCTACCCGACGGAGGGTGCCTTTGTTTTTTTGTTAGGCTATTAGTATTTATAAAGGGCTCGGTTGAAGTGCCCATTTGAATTGTATGAACTTGAGTTTTAATTCTCACTGAACCGACTTATCATACGATACATTCATTCATCATACTTCTAACTTGAGACTGTATACCTACTTACAAACCTTACTACAAGAAGAACTAGGTAAAGTTTCAACAACAACCTACATAATTTATTTGCATCTTCGCCTTTTTCATAATATTGTGATGACTAATGATAAAGTCAAAAGTCATAATATAATACTTACCTAAGTTTATTTTATTTTAAGGAGAAAGTCAGAAGATAATACATTAATATCTATATTATATTTATAACAGATTTATATGTACCTAATCAAAGACATGAATAATCAGGTACCTACCTACTTTTATTGAAAATCGCTGATGTTTGACGATGTTGCGTGCAAGGATGCTCTTTCCAATGAAAACGTGTAGTAAAGTGCAAATTATGTTTTTATAATGTTACGCACTTGTTAGTACCCTACCCTAACGTCCTGTGGACGAACCATTTACCATATTTAAATACTTATTTAAGTAGGTACTTATTTGAATCAAGGGTGACTCCATGGGAGAGTGCGCCCTTCTTGCTCCAGTACCTTCAACCCGTGGAATTCCCAAAGAATATTAGGGTGCTTTATTAACTTTCTGATTTAATTGAGGAAGTCGGCTTTGTGAATTGATTGGGAAATGTTTATGAGAGGGTGCTACTTTTAGTAGGTACATAAAACCGTTTAACTTAAATTTTGTTTCACTTGCCTTATTTTATTTTTTCATTAGCTTTTAGGTACCTACATCCTACATCACCTACATGAATCCTGACGTCATTCAACTTTTCGGACACTTCGGTATTCAGTCATTTTGGCTTTCAGGCATTTTAGGAAAGGTTTTTTTGGAATCCAGGCGTATCAAAAACAAGATGTTTTGAAATTCAGTCCTAACGTCCGCGTTGAAAAAAAGAAAAACTTGTAAATTCAACTAAAGTTGTCTTATGTCTAAGCATTACTTTTACCCGGGGCGGGCCTGTTGGAATACTTCCTTTCTACGGCAGTTTATTATTTAAGCAGGCACATTGTCAGGCACTTAATATTTTTACAAAAAAAATCTCTAATCTGAATTTCTTGGTCGTTTACTCCGAATACTCCGATTCACTTTGCGAGCGGACTCCCTACTGCAAAGTGAAGGCTTTTACGCAAAGTATCGCATTTGCATTCTCAATTGTAATAAGCTTTACAAATTTCATTACTTTCCTTAAAAACCAGTCGGGGCCAGTCGTCTGGGCACGTACCTGAGAGGGTCGTTAGAAGGCAAAACAAAGAAATGGAGTCCTTGCCCTCCCGGACTCGGAGTAGCCCTTGGGTTGCTCACAAAGGGCTGTGATTGCGCCGGGTAAAGGTGTGGGGGCGGGGTGCGAGGGGGAGGTGAACGACCTCGCCCCGGGGTGGCCGCCCCCTGCGTCCGCGCACGCTTGGGCGACGGTCTGTGACGTCCCTCATTCCTATAGTTGGTAGGTTCATAAAATTGTTTCATGGTCAGACAAATCTCAGAATAATTAATAATGGAGCGTCAGGTGTAGGTATGTCGTTACAGAATTTAAAAGTGTTAATTGATTTTAATATGAAATGTACCTATGAAAAGAAAACAATAGCATCACCATGTCAAGAAAATCCATGGTTGAAAACAGATTACGAATTTAACACATCAGTTTTCCAATTTGAACTAGAATTAAAAATGAAAACAGATTTTCCCAACGCTCGCCTACAAAGGCAGTAGCAACATTGTATCTGCAAAATCCATTAGTCCAATCAGTGCGGAGCAAGGAGCGAGACGGGCCCCACCTGTATCCCCCTCGCCGGAAGCAGGGGCTCTGCAATCTAACGTACCCTCTGAGTTGCTGATGGGGGCTTTGTCTGACTGTTTATTGATATGGTTATCGACCGAACCCGCTGCATCCTACAGTTTTATAAATCTGAAAGTTTGTGTTTCAATCACGTCTCAATGGTCACGATTTGATGAAATCTGGAAGCAAACAGATTATTTTAAAGGTTGGTAGGTTGGTACCACGTGAACGTTGCACTCAGTCGCGGGCATCTGCTAGTCATAGATAAAATCTATCTATGACTAGCAGATACCCGTGACTTCGTTCGCGTGAATTTGGTGTTAGTAACCTAAATTTAGGCTAAAGAATTCGTCAAATCCCAGCAAACCACTATCTGATTATGAGATTACGTCTACAAATTTTAAAACTAATCGAACAACCCGTTAAGAAGTTATAATACCAACTTGAACTCTCGGGGTAGCTCTTAGAAAATTATTACACAGGTTTATTTTATATTTACCTAGGTACTGCCAAATATTAGTAATTTAGTACCGAGTTTCAAGTCAAATGAACAACCCGTTCAAAAGTTCTTTTGGAAATATTTTGCGCTAGACTTTTATGAAATGTATTGAAGTAGGATATTACATAGGTACTTAATAGGAATATCACTTTTCATACAAACTTTACCCCAGAATTTCAAAAAATCAGTATCGGATGTCTACTTCATACAAAAAACATACCCTCCAAGTTTCAGGTCGTTACGATCAGCGGTTTATGATCCGTCAGTCATTCAGGACAAAGGATTTTATAAGTATCGATAGAAAGAAGATCATAGATTATGGGCTGGCATTTGTAATAGATTGATGAAAAGCATAAGACGCAGGATAGTAACTAGTATTCGGCGAATTCTATCGGAAAACTGTAAATGCTCATCACTGGCAAAGTTAACGAATGTTGCGTTTGAAATTTTCACTCCTTCCTGTAGAAAAGTTAAATTTAATGATATCTGTTTTATGGCAACCACACGATAAATTATAATACCACCCCATAACATTGTCGCCAAACCCCGTAAAAGCCATTGTCGATGCCCCCGTAATCATTGTAGGGTAAACGTCCGTTTCCGCCGCAATTATCTATTCAGTTCTTTGGTGGTTTCTGTAAACAGTTTGGTTAGGGTTGGTAACTCAGCATTTGGAAAACTTATTCAAGCTGATAGTAACTTCATTGACAGCGATATCTTCTCCTTTTTGAATTTGAGGTCGTAAGTTACAATCCTATGTCTTGCATCAATTAATTTTCCGTTTCGGAAAATTTTGAGCTCGAATAAATCAAATACTAACTATGTAGGTAGTTGTTAACTTCGTACCTATGAGCAAGTGGCCAACTCTGGTGACGAAGTTTTTGGGCTGCCTAAAGGCCTTCGCCATCGGGACCGACAGTCTAACGTGCCCTCCGAAGCACGGAATCGCTCAGCTGTTAATTTCACTTGCGGTCACTCATCCAAACAAATCAAATCATTTTTAAATAAACTAGACTTAACTAGACTAGATTTAACTATGATTTAGATAATATTTTTATCAAACCTCCGAAATAGGGCAAATCATGACATTGCTGAGAATGCAGGTAATTTCTAAGGTCAACCTTGAATTGCCAACAACAAACCAAGCCGTTCTACCCTGCAGTACCTAGGTACCTTAGAAATTACAATAACCACTGACTAGACAAGGTTATTGGCGACTTGACAACTTTATTAATCTAAGAGTGGTCAATGTTGGTTATATTGGCTGTAACTGTCACTGATGTCTATTAGGTACAAAGATATTATACTCTAAAGGGGTAACACGTCAGTGATTCGGTATATATTATATATATATATAGGTATATATTTTAAGTGCCAATGTGCCTTACATTGAAACAAATAATTTATCGCAATCCTTATTGTTCGATAATTAATAAGTACTCGTATGTAATGTCGACTGTTCAAAGGCAGGGCGGATAAAATATACCAACCAACAAACCAAATTGTCTGTATATCAACCTTCAAACCAGGTTGTCCAACTAGGTGGAAAGCGTGGTTGGTCGGTTGGTACCTAATAGACGGATTATCGTACTGTCACGTCAACTCAATATATAGGTAACTGTCTCATTTGTCTAACCTTATGTACCAACTGGGTAAAACTCGGTAGCTTTGGATTAAAAACCACCAACACCAAAATGGAATATAGATAACAGAAAGTATTTTCCTATGTCGTAAGTTAGGTACCGCTTCAAAACTGTTTCTGTCATGTTAATTTTTATTTTTGGTAACTGTCATATTGTTCTTTTGATAATTTGAGCAGTGCTGAGTTAATTTTTATATACCTACCTACGACGTAAAATCTCATGCATACCTTTACTATTTCAGTATTGGACATGCTTCGGTAATTTACTTTTCTGTCTATGTATTTCAAAATCGTGGTCTGAATAAACGGTAGTCTTATTAAATCCAGCTTGTCTCAAAGGTTGAAGGAAAATGTCGAGGTGGACTGTAGGATTGTACTTTCGTGCCGAGTAGCGGTCTGACCTTCTGATTATTGTAGGACACGTTCGCCCCTCGTGTCCTGCGTGATCTTCGCTCCACACCGCTCTAAACAACGTGTTTCGCTACGTGCACTAAATGAAATGCTTAGAATTGATATTACAGCCCAAGATATATAAATACAGATAAAAATAACTGGTACCTATGTCGTTTTTTTTATCTAGTGTATATAGATGTTTTCGATGTACTTATCCTAGGATTTGTTTTTTAGGGAAATAATGTACTTACACTGCCTGCGACGGCAGTGGTTGTTTGTCGTTCTGTCTCGCGGGGTCAAGGCAAACCGGTGTTTTTTACAAACTGTTCTTTTGCATTAGACCCTGATCACTTAAATAAAGGTAAAAAAGCTCGTCTTATGTTCTAAGGACACGATTAATGGTTGGTATTTTGATAGGTCGATATAACAAATACTGCTTGAGTTTATTAAAAGGTTTGTTATTTTATAACTAAGATATCCTTGTTTACAATTACAATGTACTAAGAATTTCATTCTAAAATAGAAAAGCAGCAGGTACCTGCGACAACCTACACTGCGAGCTATTAGATATATTTAGTCAGATCGAGTAGGTACGTACGGAAGGACATTATTCACAACACAAGGGATGTTATCGGTCTTGATAGTACCTATCTACATAAATAATATAGGTCTTAGCTTAGGTAAAACATAAAAAGTACAGATAAATGCGGATTCTATAACTCCTTCAGTGGTGAAATAAATCTGTAAGTAAACTTATATACTTAACACACCATGTCTGGTGATGTATGTCCTTCATCTACAAACAACCGGGTAATTTTCTCGACTCTACGGCGCATGATGACGGTGTCATCAAGTAGTGTAAATTTTCCTGTGATCGTGTACGTACAGACGTAGACTGTAGTTATTGTTGTAGGTATTGTGAGGCAGGGTGGAGGGGGAGGGAGTGTGGCGGGTGTGCGGGAGGGGGGAGGGGGGAGGCAGAGGGCGCGGCGGACGCGCACCCGCCGGGGCCTCTCGCCGCATGCGCCCGCGCAACCAATTCGCCCGCGATCTATGACGCTCGAGGGCGACTTCGGCTCTCCGGGGGACTTTTCATTGTCGTTGACGTCACCTGATTGAAATCTATTGTAGCCATAGGACTATTAAACAAGTGTTATGTTGAATTGGCGCGCATTTGAAACTATTCTGCTGGGGAGGACTACAATGTACTTAGGTACTCCTACCTACTTATCATCTTTTTATTCCATCCTTCGATTGGTAAAAAAGGTTTTTTTTTACTGATGGTTTACTTTGAGTATTCTATTCTCCTTCAAGTAGGTACCTATCTCTATTTATCTCCTAGTAGAAACCCGAAGAAGTAGAAGACCGAGCTTTGCTCGGTAAAACCCGTCGTGAAAACACGGATAGAACTACATTTAACTGTCATGTAACATTTAACTACATTTTATTGTCTGAAATAATCGCCCCCAAAACCGGCATACTAAATTTCATGAAACTCGTTGGAGTCGTTTCTGAGATTCAGATAAGTACAATAAATATATATATTAATAAATATCTCCTGTGCTTTGATTGATTTCACACAAAATTTAATTTAAGGTAAGTACCTATATAACATGTCAAAAAAATACTTACAATTTGCACTACGCTGTATCTTTTAGGATTTAATTAATTAATTATAGGTAAGTACGTAATAATTTTAAGTAAGATCATCTCCACGAACATAATCATTAACCGGCGCAATGAAGCTATGAAGCTTGCCATAAACCACGGCTGTAAAACTGCGAGTCCGCAGGCTGCGCGGGTCGTGGACAGCTTCCAAAATGTCCGAGTACCGTGAAGCCCTTTCTCTAATTAAACATTCCTACTTTTACGATATGAACGACTATAATACCTGCTGAGAAGTAGGAAATCTAACGGTGCCAAGAATGATGAGTGCGGCGGTTGCACACGTGTGGGACGTGTTTGCGCAAGGCGACTCCCAAAAGTTGCGCCTCGGATGTCGACGCGGCGGCCATTCGGAGCAAATCACTTCGAATCGAAATGCAAGTCATTTTAGAAAACATTTTGAGCTCACGGTAATTTATATCGCACAGGAAAGCGTGCATTGATCGGTAAAACACTTTTTACTAATGAGTTTGTTGTATGTAACACGCAGTTGAGAATACTTACCATCCTTACCGTGGTACAGAAACCTGAAGGATTAGGAATAAGTGTAAGTAGG
The DNA here is from genome assembly GCA_963582015.1 of Xanthorhoe designata. Classification (NCBI taxonomy): domain Eukaryota; kingdom Metazoa; phylum Arthropoda; class Insecta; order Lepidoptera; family Geometridae; genus Xanthorhoe; species Xanthorhoe designata. Next base: position 8,728,608 of record OY757033.1, read on the forward strand.
TAGGTACTTATTCCTGATCCTCTCAAATAAGTAGATTTTACTGCTTCATCAACTCTTCATAGTCGTGTTGCTCAAATTTAAATGTAGAGCTGATTAGGTCTATATAAACCTCATTAAAATCGCATATAGGTAGTAGGGTAACTACCTAGTCACAATTCCTTACTTTACGCTTCCATATTTTAAGTAGATACTTGCATACTTTTATGAACGAAAAAGGCTCATATTATCCAATGCTCCAAACAACTAGAGGCATCTCATAGCTAACCTCATTTAATTCCATTCCTTAATTTCTTACACAAGTAAATAATTAACACTACCTACATACCTACTCGTACCTTACTTTTTTATATATACTTATTTACAAAAAAGTAAAATTAATTTAGGATAAAGATTCGTAGTGCTCAAATAAATGTAGGTGAAGTGAACCACCTAGAACTACAATCACAATGAGTACTTACCTAACTATTTATTACTCTTAAGGCCTCCTTACCTTACCTCAGTTGGAGGAAAGCACGGAAAAGCGTCGTTTTACCTGGATGGATGCCCTCGGCTCACCTGCAGCGGCGGCCTCGCTACACGTGGAACGCTTGCGCAACGCTCGCCTGCGCCACTTTCCTTACGGTCACTACCCTTCACGCAGGGACAGTTACCGAGATTCTTTGGAGATTTTTCTATCGCCGACATCGATGTTAGTTTCGGTTTGTTGATTGCGACTGCGACTAGAAATAAACTTTAAGGTTGTTGTGTACCAACATGAAGAAATAAAGAAATATGTCTATGCTTTGCTTGCTAATATGTTCTAGTCACAACACAATATAGCCATTTGATTTTTTATTACCGGTACAACTAAAAACTCTTCAAGCTCTATCCATAGGTACCTAGGTATAAAAGTAACAAGTTGATTTACTTAATTTACTTCTCAAACCCCGCGAGATTCATATTTGGGGGTGGTGGTTAAAACGAGTAGGTACTTACTGATAGGTACCTACCATAAAGCGTGAAGGTCATGATTATCATACAATGGCAACGAACTGATCTGTATGTCACGTCGCGTCGGTGCTTCCAAACGGTGACAGAGGGTTATGTAACTTTATTACCATTACAATCTACTGTCTCCGTCTTTGGTTATCGCATTTTGGCAACTTTGCGCCTGCCGACTTTGCACTTTTGATTTTTTATTTAATTGAAAGTATCATTGTGTAGGTTAGGTAGATCAACAGCAATTCAAAAGATCAGCTTTTTGTTAATTGCCTATCATTAATGTTTCGAGTTCATTAACTTTACTTGTTTCTTTCTACCCAGTTCTTCCGAAGTGATCGAGCTCTACCACAGCTTGGCCTGCTCAGATACTTATCTAAATCGGTGTCTATTATGTAAAGATTTAAAACTATTAGTTTACTAATTAATGAAGCAGAAGTCAAACGAGTCAATGTGCATTCAAAACAAGTTCTCAATGTTTCATGACACTACCTGTGAGAGTTTTCGGGCAATAAGACGAATATTTTGTCCCAAAATCCAAATTATAAAAAATCACCGATACGCGTGTTGTGGTGGGTCGATGACCTCATGAGGAACCACCCTGATTTCACATTTTCCGTCTCTCTCTTTCTAAGCTGAAGCTATAGCCGCGTTGCATGGTCGGTCCATTCTCACGTGCGCGCGCGCAGTAATACCGAACACTATCAAAAGTTCTATCCCTCTCTAGGAAACAGCAGTTTGACTTTGAGCACAGCCTTTGCCGCGACACGCGTGGGTTTCAAGGTCTATTATGCTAAGGATTGAGACAAACAATAAAATGTTGTAACTTTATCATTTGTGAGTCTCCATGTAGAGAAAGAAAATCTTTGATTTCTAGTAGGTAGGTAATAAACACACACACACACACATGCACCTTGTGTTGTCAAAGACAATGCATGTATTTGAACTTCTGGTATTTTTTGATCAACTCTTTTCGTCCTAAATAATTATTTTCCAACTCAACCAACTTTTCTTTTAATAAAAACCACCAACTCCAAAGCTATTAAAGAGAAAGGCTACTTAACAAAAAAATCACTTAAGTAGGCTTAGGTACCTACTCTATTTGTGCAATAACCCTCAGCTAAGCAATTAATTTCCATAGTTCATAAATGCATAAAATGCATATTCTCATGCGTAACAGATCCCTTTTCTCGTAGCCGCGCCGTTTGCACCGAGCCGTTTACTTCGCTTCTACTCGTATCGTGGAAAAGTTGTAGAAAAGGCACACTTTTTTCTTACACCTGCTTGTCGCCCCATTCTTTTTAATTTATTTCGCCGCTCTAGGCTCTGAGAACACATTAGATACCGCTAGTCGCCGCTCGAATTTACCCAAGTTAATTTTCTATTCTCAGTTAATTTAGCACAGTTCACTTGGGTGTGACTATAAGGAAGTAACTACAGTTTAACATTGCATTGTTGAACAACTATTCAGATGTTATGTGCATGTTTCGATTGACATTGGTATCTTTTTGTAGCGCGATCAAATTAGATTTGCGGTCGATGCTACGGCGTAGCACTAATACTAATATCATGATAATTTTATTAAAGTACGCAAGAGGTAGTTTTTTAAACGAAGAAAAGAATAGTGTAAATAGTATCAGTTCGTGGTAAACTTAAACAGAATTTTCATGTATTCCTGTACATAAATACGCCTACCTGTGCTTATCTTATAGGAATAACCGGCGTCATAAAGGTAGAGCATACAAAAGAAACATTGTAGGTACGAGTTCATTTGACGATCTCATTATGTGATTCTGCCAGTGAAGCGCAGATTCGCGATAGGCTGTGTGTAGTCATAATAAATGAGATAGGTAGCATCTCAAGGTCTCACGTTGTAGTGGTTGCGGCTCGAGATTATCTACATCTATGCGCTCACAACAGAACCATCAATACAATATAGAAGACTGTGGTTGTGTACATTTGAATGCACCAACATTTTGCAGTGCATCACACGAAACTAACTTTGATACATGCGCAAATGAACATAAAAATACCAAGACCAAGCACAATCACGTGGAAGCTGGTTCATCACATGAATGTTCACTAATATTTTAAAACAACGCTGAAGTTATAGCAGGTAAAAGTGTATTGGCCTACGTAACTTGTTTTTAAAATGGTTTTCCATTTCCAAATCATTTACCTATATAGGTCATCATCATCATCATCCGCACGCAGCCCGATTTCACCTACTGCTGGTGCTGGGTATAGGTCTCCATCTGTTTATGCCACTCCTCACGGTCTTGTGCCAGTCTCATCCAATTTCGCCCCACAATGCTCGAAATATCGTCCGCCCATCTCGCAACGGTATATAGGTACCTAAGTAACCTATATAGGTACTTACCATTAATTATTATACTTAAATAATGTGGATTAATAACTAGCTCTGAGGAAAAATAATTCATTCATATAAAAAATAACTTAAACAGATCTTAATAAGGCGAAATTACATTAGGTACCTATAATATATCAATGCTGGTCAACTTTTCATTTTACATTATATTGGTTAGATTCTGGCAGAGTTTGGAATTAAAAAATATGGACAAGCCTAAAACAAGCCTTCTTAGTTATTAAGTGATGAGTTCAGCTGGTTTATGCCTACCCAGCTAAATAATTATGGTATCTCTACCAGAAAAATCATTATTTTTCTTGCCCTGCAGCCTTACTCTACAAATCGATGATAGTTATATTGGGCGATTATCGCATCTCCGCTTATACTTACACTAATAAGTGTAAGATGAAGCCAGACTATTTACCCAACAAAAGCTGAGCTACTCACGTTTGTCACGATATATCGTTTTTAGCTTAAGAGTAGGGTTTCCGTTGCATTACGTCACACCCCGGCCGGCATCGCCAAGCTATATGGATGTTAGAATTGACTGCAATAAACCACTAACAAACCCCAAGTAATCAACGTAGGATCATGGATTAGAACATTGTGAGGTATTTCCCTAAAAACGTTTGATGATACACAGTAGGTACCTACACTGTTACCGACAAGTGGCAAAATTACAAATTTCATAATTTTCAAAATCGGTCGACTATTGACGGAGGTAAACATAAAAAAATACATACAGTGAAACATAGAACCTCTTCCTTTTTTGAAGTTGTTTAAAAAGAAACAAAATAAAAATAGCAATAATTTAGCCCTATTATTATTATTATATTCATAAATTAGTCTTATTTTTAATTAAATTGTAAGCAATTCAATTCAACAGCAACAGATCAATACAACAAAATTATAATCTTAAAGCATTGTAGAAACTGCAATGATCTACAGTTAAGCGTTAGTCGATTTCACTAATCTTGAGGATAATTAAATTAATATACTATTGACTTTCTTGTCTATTTATTACCCAATAAAAAACAGTTTCTCCTTCTAATGGGCAATATAAATAAAACTGTTTACCCGAAAACACTAATAGCTAAGTATCTTATTTATTATTGTCTGCCTATGCTTCAGGACTTGATAAGTATATAAAGGTATTTTATTATAATACTTACCTACCTATATATTTTAATCAACTAATAGGTTACCTACCTAGGTAGAAGGTGGAGGTTCTCAGTTCGATTGTATTTTTTATAGTTGAAGACCTCTACCTAGACCTAGTCGATTTAGAAAATTAGGTAAATAGTTAACTTGTCAAGTAGTTGTACACTAGATGCTTCCAGGTGGCCCCATGATTACCTATCAAAATACATTTTTGATTAAGGGAACCTTTTCAATTATCCTCAAATTTTACATTACAGAGTTATTTTTGCATTTCAGCAAGAAAGTATCATTTACTGAATAGAAAGACCACAGATGGCAATCAAAGTAGAGCTTTTTCACCGACTTCAAAAAAGGAGGAGGTTCTAAACTACCTGTACTGGTTACTTACTGTTTTTTTGTATTTTCACCGATTGTTCCGTCAATAACGTCGTGGACCGCATTTGAAAATTCTTTTTTTGTTTGAAAGAGTATAGTCCCGAGGTAGGTAGTTCGATTAAAAATTTGAGGATCTGATGAGAATCTTCGGAGTTATAATAACAGAAATGCACCTCGAGGGTGCAGGAAATTGCTCTTTTCTTGTCTTACGAAATTGAAGTCGGTTTAATTAATAATAATTTAATAAATAAATTAATTTATTTAATTAATAATCTTAATTTTGCCACTTATTTTATCATGCAATCCGCCCCTGCTAGGTATACGCTAGCCTTGGTGCGTGGGACCTAAAAATCGGCCCCTTGCGCTGACGCAATCCAACCACTTGGCTCCTATCGACGTCACTTGCCTCCGCATTACTCACCACCGTCCACCAGCACATCGCACAATATTAATTGCGGTATTTTATCATTTTAATCTAACTCAAACCTCGATTTTTTTGTATCTTAGTCAAACTTGTTATTACGAGCTTTTATTTAAACTTGTCGTTGTCAGAAAACATCACAATAAAAACCAAGTCCATTTTGTGATACTCACATAAATTAAGAGAGAATCATAACCATCCATCATCATCACTTCAGCCCGTTTACACCCAATGTTGGATATAGGCATCCTTTATTGTGCTATTCTCTCCGACCCTCGCTAGTCTCATGCACTGATTCCCGACAACGATGATTCACGATGTCACTGGACCAGCCCCGGCTCTACGATTTACGAGGGGCAAAACCGACTCAGTTCAAGGGTAAAGGTCCTTGGTTTTAAAAGCTGTAATTATGATATTGGCCTCCCCCTGGACCTGCCGCCCGGGTTTGCCCCTAGGTCCAGGCCTGCATTCGACCATCGGGCATATAATACAATACCTACTTGTTAAAATATTGTTAGCATGCTTGACTGAAGACTACCCTTGGAAGATCTACCCCTTTTGGCATGAAAGCTTTTTATTAAGCCACTAGCTGTCACATAAACCATCAAACAATTTCTAAGATGCCTATATGGCACAGTTTTGCAGACTTACATAATTATAAATACTAAGGAACTCGAGACACAAACTACGTAATGTAGCTATAGCTAGTAGTATTTCATATTTCCATTTAATAATTATAATTGTTGAACATTACAATCCGCAGACTATTTCCTTAATCTAGGTACCTACTTACCTTTACTAAGTACTCATTACTTAATCCTAATACCTATATGACTATTATATTAGGACCTAATTTGCGATTATTTAAGTAGGTACCTGTACAAGGCAGGGTGAGTCAAGTGCGTTGCTCAACTGATCGCTAAGGACGGTACGGTACAAATTTCGATATCTTGATATGTCATGTCTAATCAGGGATACCTGTCGAGGCTGAACGTAATCTTTCATAAGGAACTATGAGAAATACCTAAAGTTGTAGATATTTATCGGTGAAGTAAGTAGGGTGGTGTGGTAGCCAGTGAATCAAGTGTACTCAGTGAACCACAGGGCCTACAGCCATAACGTGACGTTGCCAGCTTATACATTAATACACGTTTGAACCGCCTTCTGAAGCTAACCTGTCACGTCTAGTCGCCGGCGAACTGTCGCCCGAACCGAGCGAGCTATGAGTAAACTTCTGTTTTCAAGTGCAAAAAGTAAGGAAAAAATGTCAGTATATTTTTCTCTTTACTCAATTTGTTAAAGTCCTAGGAACTGATGTGTTGTTTTTATCTAAAGAATAGATTAATTAGCATGGTTTAGATTTATGCTTGTTATCCAATCGCGTTCCTGATAACTGTAGAAATTTTTTAAATATTTTAATAGGGGTATGGTACACAGTGAAACGTTTTTTTTTAGCACTCAATGAACCATGGTAAATCGCGTATACTACTTTAACAATTTTATATAAAAAAACCCTATTTCCTCTGGTCACACTATAAGTTTGGAGATATCACTTAAGATAATTTTTATGATATAAGAAATGTTAGATTAATGATCTTAAAATGATAGAAGATCATAATATAAGAAATATTAGATAGGTAATAAATAGATCATTTAATAACGATAAATACGCCAGAACTAAAGCCATAAGCCAGAAGTAAATGCTAAAAACATCTTGATTTATAAATAATTAATAAAAAACACAATTACCTTTATAATGTAACATCCTTCTAGGCTTAAATCATTAATGGTAGAACAACGTTTTATTGTGTACCACATGGTTTACTGACTACCCACCCCCCAGTTCATTGTGTCCCCCTAGGAGTACACAATGAGCCATTTCCCTCTTTTTTTTTAAAGTCTTTTTGCCAAGTATTTATCAGCTAAAAGCTAAAAATACAAATGCAATTTCAAAGTCATTGAAATTTCCTAAGTCATGGGCTAAAAAGTATTGTAAATATGTTACAGAAAAAAAAACTACAGCTCTCTAAACTTTTGGTGGTTCAATGGCTACCACACCACCCTACATATATGAGTTAGATGTTCTACAACTAACGCATTAACAGGGATTGCTTCGAAAGATAATCTACATTTTGAAAAACAATGTTATTCTAAGATATTGCCTACTGCTTCCACACTTAAGTTTAGGTTAGTTTAGTTCCAATATTGTACATTTCGTAAATATTGTCACTGGCAATGTAATTGGAATATACAAATATATTATACTGTCTGTCACTGGCAATATCATGGTTGATATTGCTTGCTGCTGCTAAAAGCTTGTATTTTTCTATAGTGTGATTGCCACGAACGAGCGAGATCATGAATAGGGCTGGGGCCGGCAGCCGAGATGTTCCGTTACGCGCTCTTCACTAGTAATTCCATCTCACGAAAGCCCAAGTTTTGATGATGAATCAATTAACCCTAAATAATTTCCGGTGCGCGACGATCGATGGGACGTTTATTTTGAGAGCTGCCAAATACCTATTGCTGCAGGTGCATGTTCAGTCTTACCGTGATACCAAACTATTTATTGGAACCAATGAAATATTATTTCAGGTGAAACGTGGTGAAACTAAAGAATTGAACTAAAGCAGATTTAAATAAATAAGTAGGTAAATAAATATCCTTGGACATTCCACACAGCCACATCTAGTCCCAAGTTGTGATAAGGTAACCAGATGACTGATATACTACAAAAAGAATAATTATTAGAGAAAAGTAAAATCACATTCATTGGATACCTTATCTAAATTTAAGAACTATAAGATTGCGTTCATATAAAAAAAAACTCAGCCGTTGTTCTCTTAAAAATTGAGGCATAGGTCTTGTAAACTAGTCTGTATAAGACCTGCAGACAACGCAGGCTGAATCATAAATGGTAAGGTACTCTCACGGCCCTTCTCGGAACTGGGAAGGTCCGAGCCGAGTCGAGGAATCAGGCCGCGCCACCGCGCCGCGTGACACACTTCGCGAGAATCCATCAACTCTACACTTGCATTGAGCTACATGGCTTTTATTTAGTTGATCGAATTTATAATAATCTTGCAAGCATATTGTCGCGCTCTATATATGTTACTAATCAAGTTTAATTCTAAGGAAGAATGAAGGTAGATATTAGTTAAAATTTCACAATTTGGTCAAATAATATGGTCCAGCCGGAGCAGCCGCCGTGTGTAATTGAGATCTAACAGTAAGCATACGGCGAAAAGCGTCCGAATCGAGTCATTGAACCGAAACCAGACCGTTACCCGCACTGATTCTAGCAGGACGGCCCTTCTGCTACCACCTACAGGTCTACGCAAGTACCTCTGCATCTATGAAGGTTCGTTCAAAAATGTGGCGTGGGTGTACGAGGGCAACTATGTAATGTAGTAGTTGCCTAGTACAATTATGGGCATTTTATTAAGAACAAAAAATTGGTTGGTTCTCAATAAAATGCCAGACATTATGACGAACACTTAATTTTGTAAAAAAGAATTGCAATTATGTTTTTGTTTGTTTGTCTCCTATCTGATACTCTATTCTATACTAATATTATAAAGAGGTAAAGTTAGTTGGTTTGTTTGTTTGTTTGGAGTAATCTCCGAAACTACACATCTGATTTCAAAAATTCTTTCACCGATGTGTAGCATAGACTTTCCGAATGAACATAGGCTATATTTTATCAAGGTACCACGCGAGCGAAGCCGCGGGCGAGTAAGTCTGTAATAAATGTCGATTACGTAAATAACCAATCATTCAACTGGAAACAAAGAAAGTAAACGAATTAACATCAACCATTATCGTTATAAAACTCATTTAGAAGAGAAATGCTCCTTCAAACAAAGCAAAGCTTACTTCCATTAGAATTACTTACATGAAAGATGACACCCCGTCGACAATGACTACACATACATACACAGCCTTACAGTTACTCATAGAGTTACTATAGCATCGCTAGAAAGAACCTCATAGATTATCAAAAAGTACTTACAGGTTCGCTTAAGAAAGCCACAAATAAGCAAACAACTGCAAAGTATCTATATACTTCACAGCCTCAATAGAAAGCCAAAGGATTTCTTTTTGTTCACAGCTTTTACCACTTGCACAGTTTTAACAGTTACCACCAACCGTTTGCTGAGAGCCGTTACTGCAATTCTGCTTATCATTGAACACTCGAAACTATCAAAAGTAGAGAAAAGCTAGCGTCGAATTATTAGCTTTATCGGTCAGTTTTACGATCATATGCTACCAATATTTTATATGAACAATCCTATTAGAATCTGGTAAGTATCTGTGATAAGGTGCCAGGACGTTTTTTTGGCATTGGTTCATACCTATACATTGGCAAACAATTCTGTTCACATCTAGCTAGACACGATGGGTAATTTCTGCCAATAATTATTAATTTGTCATAGGTTTCCTAACAGAATGTGAAGATACAGTAATTTACAACTTAGATAATGCGCTTTAAAATTTATAATAAAATAACGAATGTGGTTCAATTTATAATCGACGAAATAGTTTGACAACTTATTTTAAAATGCGGTGTCCAGCTTTAATTCATGAATCTTAAAAAGTTTAAGCAATAAAGCCAACCCGATCTGACCTAAAACATCCCCGGCAAAATGCGGCACCTTTATTCCTCGGCATGTCTGTTATTAGGGGAAAGTGTGTTGGCAAGCTTTTATGCAGGCTGAAACTGGGTCAGCCGGCTGTAAGGACTTCAGCTAACGCTGGCACGATGACCTAGGTCAGGTCACCGCTGAATTATGGCTCTCGCTCCACCAATCGATTTTACATCGCAGGTGCGGATCATTCGCGGCATCAAGCATGATGTTTTGTAATATCATCTAACTACCTATTAGGTAGGTACTCTATTTGCCTGAATATTTCGTATGTATCAGGCTGAATTTAAATAAGCTGAGAACGTAAGCATACTAATTTAAATACTTTTATTCATTTCTAGGCAAACACCTAGGTACATGCTTTTCAAATAATAGTCATTTTATGTTTCATCTTGTTAATTTCGAACTCGAAGTCCATAAAAACACTGACTTGTAGGAAGACCACCACCTGCGACACTGCCTTCTACTAGGTAAAAACAACGTCCTTACAATAAATAAGAGTAGGTTTGGCACAGACAGTCAACAATAACATCATTCAGCCATGATTGAATAAAAAATCTGCAGCTAAGTTTTTGGGCCAACAGTTTACTGACTCGGTATTTCCTATAAGTATCTAGTTGTAAATGATGATAATGTATCTGTGACAGAATTTCGGCGTTATCACGAAATTAAAGTTTATTTTAGGTAGGTAAGTAAGTAGGTACCTAGTACAGCCTATCAATTTTTTTTTTACTTTTCATCATAACTTCTAGAGTCGGTCTTTTTATTTGTATGAGAAATTGTGGTAAGTACCTACAGTTGCCTGCATTAAGATGTACACAACACATCCAGATGCTCCAAATATATGTACTTACATAGCCATCAACTAGTGCAATTTTCATCTATACATTTTCAATAAAATATTATAGGTATACCTAACTAGATGATAATGGCACAAGATGGTTAGGTAAGTACATAATTTTGGAGCGTTTGAATGTGTACCAACATCTTAGTGCAGGCGACTATCTTAGGTAGGTACCTCTGCAATCTTAAATTTTGATGCTTGCGTGATGAAGGAGTTAATATTAATTGATTCGCAGGATCCAATTTGTTAGTAGGTATTACGATGTACGATAAGTGTACTTAGATAAATTGCTAATTTAAATGGCAAATAATCTCTGTTCGTTATAGCACTGATTATGACCTGTGCTATGACCATGATCTGTCAATGAAGGAACGACAACGGAGCGCTGATTAATTTATCATTTAGTTCGTGGATTGATTCAATACTATCAGAAGTTAAACGGTAGGGAAACTAATAAGTCGTAATCAACCCGTAAACTCTGAGTTATCGACTAATGATAAGTGTTGTTCTCGATAAAGAAGTAGTTAGCAAATCATGTTCTATGAGACGCGGATACTGAGAGCAAGTTGGTACTGTAGTCGGTTTCCTCGGTTCCTGCGAGTCTCTCACGGTGTTCTTGCTCCCAGGACGCCGTCGACGTTGCCATGTCCGTGTTTTCCACGATTCACTTTTGAAACTTTCTAGCCCTGTGTCGGAGTGTAGCGGCATGGCAGGGAGGGGCGCGCGCGGGTGCCAGAGAGAGGGTACCGACCTCATTGCCCATTGCCACTCCTCCCGCCGAGGCGGCCAGGCCATTTTTATTAAAAACACTTCCGACTAACATCGCGCGCGGATTTTTTTTTCGTATCCTGAAACCTGCATTTATTATTTTTAAGAAAAACTATAAGTAAATAAAGTGGAACTGTTGTACATAAATTATTTAAGTTTGGAAATGGACTTGGAAAACTTTTGTGATTGATGAAGTGTTTTTTTAAATTTAAAAAAACTTTGAAAAATAAGTGCGCCCTGCGTTCTATTTTCCGTGTGGGTGGAGACGGGTGGGTTCGGTTGCGATTGCGAAAAGTGGCGGCCTCGGCCGTCATCGGCGGCAGTCGCCGCGAGCGGGCACCCGTCCAACCCCGCCGCCCGTGCAAAACAGAGACAGAACGCACTGCTGACATGGCGACAACAAGAATGGATTGATGTTTTTCACGTGGAAAATTCATCCCTTCATTATATTATGCAAAGGTATGTTGCATGATCCCTATTCTGTAAATAGAAAGAAATGCCGATAAGGAAGTGCAAGATGAATAGATTGTTGTAGGTAGGTAGGTACTTAAATCTATCTAACGAAGAATGATCAATTATATTAATATTTTTGTTGTAAGTAAGCAAGTCTAGTGACAGTTGAAGTTGTCATAAGCTCTTTTAATTTACATAAGTATTAACATGTAGATTGGCATTTAAGTAGGTTCTTTAATAATCTTGTTCCCATTCTCTTATGATTCCAAATTTTTTAGACTAGGTAAAACATAACCTCCAAAGCTACTATAGGTAAGTACTTAGTACCTAAATATAATTTAATGCTGATGATTTTACCGTGTGAAAATGATAACGTTGCCGCGTTGTAGGAAAACTGTGGTAGGTATTTTACTTTTGTAACTTAGAAACAGCCCCTAATTAGAAAACCCCTGTTGAACAATTTTCCGTTAGAAATCCTGAAACAAAATATTGATTCATAAATAGAATCTGAGGGAATACAATTTTAATAATAGCATCTAGTTGAAAATCGGCGCGCCGCGGCGCGAACTGTCGGGGGTGTTATTCCTGGACAGAGAGGAAATCAATAAAATAGGTAGGTAGGTGCCTACCTAGGTTCAATCAAATCGTCATGAGCATACACGTGCATTAGAGGGGGAAGGGGATAGGATTAACAATGGGAAATTATTTTAGTAACATTTTCATCACCTTTCGGGGTTGGTTTGACTTAGATATTGCAATCAATCAATAGAATGATGGTCGGTAATTGAATTTTGCGTGCACCCTGCGCTGTATTATCCAGTGCCGCCATTTCAATGATGACGGCGTATTTTTTGTGAGATATTCGAGTCGCGGAGCGAGTGAGTGCTCGGCGCGCGGGGTTGCGGGCTGCGGCCGTCAGTCGTCGGGTGAGCGGGGTGCGACGCAAACGCGGACTCGGACTATGGCGGAAGGGCTGATTCTCATTCCCATAAAAGGGTCGAGTTGATTGTGGTGCAGATACGTGTGGTATGTTCCCTTAAGTTTGTGCAGTGATCTAATTATTCCCGGACCGTACTTATCTCGTCGCATCGGTTGAATTATTGTGGATATCAGAGGTAATAATGCCATTGTGATGACGTAATGTAACGCGCTCGACTGGGTGCGTAGTAATAATTTGAGCGCCCGTTCGTTTGTACCGCGATAACGTTTGTGGTCAGCACCTGTGGATGTGGACAGAAATGTTTGTGTTTTTTTGTAGCGTTTGAATTAATTCAAGACGATTCTAATAAGAATCTGATAGGATTCGGAGTTGATTTGTTGTCACGATAAACTTCAAGCGTGTGAGGATTATGATTGTATGATTGCAAGTGTTGTCTCTGGTTTAAGAAAATCATCTAGTTAGACCTACATGCAGGATAGCTATCTATAGGTATCTTCAGTGGTTGCTACGTCTATCTAAATATTTTCTCCACTGCAGTGCGCTGGCTCGCTGCACGGACGGGCGGCCTCCTGTCGGGCCCGACCGAGACGCTAGGTTAGAGCCGCCCTCGATTTTTAACCTTGAAGTTTTGAGCATTGGATCCAATGGAACTGGCTTAATTATTTTGTAGGTAGGACCCTAGGTAGGTATTTACCTTACGGCACTGCATTTCAAACAGGCCTTGAAAGAAAACATGGAGTTGAACATAGGTAGGTAGGTACCTAATGTGATGAATAAATGTGTTGTAAGTACTTAAACAGATTATCGCGGTTTTAATCCAAATGCAGATGGTACCTACCTAATTGTCATATTTATTGGGTAGGTACTTATGTAGGTAAGTAGGTACTTACCTGTTTCCTGTAACTGCAAATCTTTGTAACCTACCTACTTACTTAGTTCTTTCAAATTATTTCACTTTTTGGTTAGGATAGTGGCAATTCTGAGTGTCGCAAAAGCTCAACTAAACTAACTAAAATTAATGCCATCCTTTTTATTTCCATCGCTATGAAAGGGACGGCAATATTTTTAGTTAGTTAAGTTTAGGCTTTTCGACTCTCAGAATTGCTACTACTGTGTGCACTTCGTACGTTTTTAGGGATTGCTAGACCACATAGGTACCTACGTAACCCTTGATTTAAGAGGTTGATATTAAATAAATTACTTAGGTACCTACTTACTTAAGTATACATATTTTTTACAAAACTAGGTTTTTAACAACCTATTGCGTACCGGTAATTAATAAACAAATACATCTTAAGTAAATAAGTTGAGATTATTCTATGATTAAAACAGTGTAACTTAAAAAGTTAAGATATTAAAGGGCTCTTCATTTTTGATGTAAATTTATTTAATTTATTCTAATTAGATAGGTACTTATTCTCAGATCAACTCAATACCATGCCACGATAGAATAGAGTTAGGAATCTAATCTATGCCTCCTAGCGCCATCTATCAACTGACAGGGGAAATATAACTAGGTACCTACCACAATACACGCGGGAAATCAGACTCATCTTGAAAACTCGCAAAATATGAGCATATTTAGTGAACCACAACTTTCATTCAATCTGTAATAACATTTCCATAGTGGGTACCTAGGTACCTAGTTCTCCTTTCGGTACATGAGTCCTAATTACTTTTCTAAATCGGAACCTATAACCAAGGTCGATATAACGAGTCTGAAAATTAAAGGGTAAACTTGAAATCTTCCAAGATAGCTTTAAAACTAGGTTGGTAGGTAGGTACTTTGTATTTTATATTTAATAGATTTTTACCTTTCCACCTAAGCGATTAATATCATGAAGAAAATAATGTGCCTGCCACTAAGTATGTAGGTAGGTACTTATAATGTATCCATCGCGTGAATACCTCCGTGAGGATCTACTAGCGTGACAGATCCACAGTTGCTTATAATCGCACTGTTTAATCATATACTTTCTGCAGGCACTCATTTACGAATACGCGATACCTACTCGACGCGATACTTATCAGAGAAATCTAGACTACCTGCTTTAAATTTTTAAGCAACTTCGAGACCAATTTGTCTACCAACTAATTCAAGATTATCAGAAGATTCATGTTTTCAAAAATGCTTTTCTTCTATTTCAGGTCCCCCAGTGCCCGTCACACACACTGCACGAAACAATATGAAACGTATATAAATTAAGAAATGGCTTTTAAAAAGTAAACACTTTATTGTTGAAGATTGTTGTTATAACGTTCATGGAACAGAGAGAGTATCTATGTATACCTGCAACATTATATTATTGTTGTTTTATTAGAGTTTAATATCGAACTGCAAATTTATATCTTCCAAAGAAAATAAAAAAGCGAAGATGGCCACGCAAAGATTTTGCCTCAGGTGGAACAACCACCAATCCAACATGCTATCCGTGTTCGACCAGCTGCTGCACGCTGAGACGTTCACGGATGTCACGCTGGCCGTGGAGAACCAGCTCTTGAAAGCACACAAGATGGTCCTGTCGGCGTGCAGCCCCTACTTCCAAAGTCTCTTCGTCAATCACCAAGAGAAACATCCCATCGTCATATTGAAAGACGTCCCTTTTGCGGACATGAAGAGTCTATTGGACTTTATGTACAGAGGTGAAGTGAGCGTCGATCAGGAAAGGTTGACCGCTTTCTTGAAGGTGGCAGAGAGCTTGAAAATAAAAGGCCTGACCGAAGTGAATGAGGAGAAATGCGATATCCCAGCGCTCACCAATTCCCTAATTCAGCAACAGGGCAATCCTAGCGGCCACACACCTCCGCCGCAGCTGCACAGGATACATCCGCAGTACATGCACCAGAAACGACCGCTGTCCGGGATGCCCAGCGGGGGAGCGCCTCCCAACTTACTGATGCCATTGCTGGGTAACGCGCTCATGCAACCGAAAAGGAAGCGAGGTCGGCCGAGAAAACTCAGCGGCAGCTCAAGCGATGCGCTGAACACCGCCGCTAGCCCACCCGGGGAGTTCGTACCGGAGAGCGCAGCTCATGCTACCAACCACCGAGCCGGCGACCAACTTATTCGAGGTTCCCCTGAGATGTTAGAAGTGAAAATGTCGATCGACGGGTTCAACGCCGAGGACGGCGCGACGTCGGGCGGCGAGGAGGCGGGCGAGGCGCTGCTCATCGACGAGGGCGACGACGCGCAGGCGGCCGACGTGGCCATGGCCGGCAAGGACTCCGAATCAGCAGGTTTGTTCTCTCTAATTACATCACACGACTGCGATCTATTTATGATACCAATCTATCGTCATCACTATCCGAATCTCCGCCATTGTATAAATTGACAAACATTAGATCAAATTGCGTTGCAAGTTTCTCATGTAGTTAAATGAAAATTAAAAACGGAGGTGGAAAACCAAAGTGTATTGATTTGCTTACCTTTTGTAAATACTATTAATCTTCCTTTCCAATTTTATCTAACATTGTTTTACATCAGTAAAAAAAAAATTTAAAGGGAAAAGCTAATGGGATATAAGCTTTGATGTTAGGAATTTTCATTTATGAGTGAAAAAAGTGCAGTGTACCTACTTTTATATTTATACATTTAAAGTTTATCAGAAGGGGTAAGTGATAATCTATTAAAATTATTTTTGAAGTATTACGAATAACAGATGCTTATTTCTTTCATAAATCGTCAATTTTAACTATTGCTTGCTTTTCTGCTTTCGGGGAGAGCTATTAGAGGAATGGCCAGGGGCATACTCGGTGTGGTACTTGAAGTTTATTACTTATCTCTTGCTATTCAAATTCTTCAAATAACAAGTATATTTTGTAACGTTTTAAATGAGAAACGGGTAAACAAACAAGGCTTATTCCCAATAGCTTTCCTTCGTAAATTAGCGATTGGAAATATTTTAGTAAAAATTATATAAATATTTCCACAAAAGCTACTTAAATATTTCCAATATTAGTACCTATATTCAAATTAATTAGTTAGAAGAAAGCGTAACAAGTTTAGATGATAACTGAAATCAAAATATTTCAGATATCGAAAAAGCAGCTAAAGAAAATATGCAACAAAACTTTCCAACGAACGGGCCTACACTCTCTGTTGAAAACGGATCCATAAAGCAGGAGCCAGCTGCCGACGCCAATGATGCGTACAACGACATCGTCGAATACAAGTACAACCCCGACAGAAGCCGCGAAAACTCACTCGACGGATCGATCAAAGAGGCTGAAGATAAAAACAGACTAGGTCGAAACTTAAAGCCAAAGAATAGTAAAAAACTACTTCCCCAAATGTCCAAAATAAGAGCTCGAAACTTGTTCAACCAGCTTTCCGGTCTTTCCAATTTGAACCCCGCGCTTAACACGTTCGACAAATTCCCCCCCGAAACAGTACTCATGCCTGCGTTGGCCACGCAGCTGTTTGCCGCAGAATTGGAGCAAAATAATCTTAATCTGGCAAACAACGAAGCGGCTGATCTCTCCCAGACAAACTGGGAGCACCGCATATTCCCGTCGCCCATTAGGAAAAATAATATGGGAAGCGTAGGAAACTACCACGAAGAAACCAATGAATCAGTGAGGGATTATTGTATCAAAGAGGGCGAAAACGTTTTTCGTTGTAAGATATGCGCAAGAGTTTACACTCACATAAGTAACTTTTGCCGGCATTATGTCACTTCCCACAAAAAAGATGTCAAAGTTTTCCCATGCCCTATTTGCTTTAAAGAATTCACTCGGAAAGATAACATGATCGCCCATCTCAAGATAATTCACAAAAATCAACCGAACTCAAATAATGGCAACGAACAGATGGCCAAACAAGAATCTTAGAAAAGTATATCTATTAAAATAATGTTTAAAGTGCAAAAAATGCAAAAGATCTGATTAGAGAAGATAACCATTTTACTCATAAATTTGTTGAAATATCTAATTCTTAGTAGGTATGTAGATAAATATCTTAGATCGTGGTTGAATACAATTTCGAGCTCGAAGTTCACCTACTTGAGACGTGATCACTTTGCTTTGGACTTTACATTCTTTGATCTCGCAGCTCATGTCAAAATCTTCTGGTAGCTAAAAACGGACTTGGTTCAAGAAACAGTCAATCCAACAACCTGCTACTTGCTGCTACTAAGTATAAACAATTAAAATGAGATGTTTATCAATAGTAAGTTTTATATAGGTAGTTACAATAATGTGCTTAGTGGTCACGGCTCAGCAGGCATTCAAAATGCGTATCCTTAAGTTTGTTGGTATTGAACGACTTCAAAGTCGTTTGTTGTTAATATTTATCTATTTATTTATGTTTCATTGTTTTCTCAGAGTGCTCTAACATCAAGATATTTAAAATATATTTTCTTTTACTTGTTATTTTGCACTTACTTGTTACTTAATTTTATTACTTACAAAATTTCAGGGTACAAAGTAATTACTCGTGGTGATCATTATTTCAAAAGTAAGTAGTTATACATTGATGACTGTTATTTTGCTAAATGTTACTCGCAATTCTCATTGAACTGAATTAATTAGTTTAAGTTTAGTAGTTAGTTGATAATATGGGTAGCTAAAAATCAATGGCATAATTTTTTCGTTAAACGCAAATTTAGGTTTACCTTTTAATATTATATGAGTAGCGGAATGGTTGTTCTCAAACCTGCTACATCTTTGTAGTCCACTAAAGAGGCTAACACTAAGACTCAAAATCATTATGTCATTGATTAAGTTGTAGGTTCTAAATGCATTTTCGTTAAACTTGCCTTATTAGTGATCCTAGTTGTAAATATATTATTGATTTGACTTCATTGAAGTAAAACTCAACACAGGCTATGATTTTATGTTCTAGATTTGTTAAGAATAATTTTAAATAGTTTATTTAATATGTTGAAAGTTATTTGGTTGTAATGTTACGATATTCATATACTTAAATTACATACAATAGTGAGAGAAGCAATTTTAATTGTAAATTATTAAATGAAATATTTACATAGCTTAATTATACATCAGTAGTAGTTTACTAGGTGTTAATACGAGTATCATTCAGTTCCTGAAGATTCAGAGCCCCAAATCATTATGGCAGTTAATAAAATCTAATGATGAATTCCTATCATTCTTACTATCTAGGTGCAAATTATTTTATTGTAAAGAGAGATACATTTATTTATGAAAGAAGCATCTTTCTATTCGTAGTTGACAATAGTGATAAATTATAAGAATTTAGATTTCTGAATATAAAATCCAGTTGATCAGAGTGACGACTTGGCGATTGTTATCGTTTTGATGCGGAATCACCGAGCGTCATATTGTATTTATTTATTGCTGCGTATACCAACTCATTACACAATTCTATGAGTATTGATGGTGCCGCAATGAAACACAAGTCGATGCTCTGATACTACCTATCATAAAGAAACTTAAGTTGTTGAAGATTGCAAGATTATGTAGGTACTAAGTGATATTCACCACAAACAAATCTGTACTATTTTTATTTGATTAACAGATTATAATAAAAGAGGATATTTAACTTTAAAAGATGACATTATGAAAATGTATATTTGGAATGAAACAACCACGCGTTGTTACGTAAAAGTGATCTTAGCGAGGTGCTTTGAACGAAGTAAATAATTATTTATATTAAAAATGGAATCATGAGATGATTTGTAAATTCTATTTTAGTAGGAATCAAAATGCCTTAAATATAAATTAAGAAAATGTACTTATAAAAATTATTTACTTAATTAATTAAAGTTAGAGGCAAAAGTAGTCTTCCATATAAAAATAGCTACACTTCACTTAACTCACTATAATATCTCCACTGATTTAACACTTGATTCTACTTATAAAAGAAATAGTCTTCGACAATGTATGGTTAATGATACTTCTATTGGTTCATACATTAGGTACGTTTTGACCGTTAACCAAAATCTCCAAATCAATTAAACGTAGGTCCAGGGAACGCTTGCCTATTAGTGTGCCTTTTACTTGTATAAAAATAAGTTAAATATTTATCTACTACTAGATTTTTAAGACGTTTCAAAGATTTATGTATTATTTATTTTCATTATTCAGAGTTTACAAATCTACCTACTTTAAGAGGCTTCATTAGAGTTTAGAAATTTAGAAACATTTAGGCCCAAGTAGCTATATCTAAAACTTGTTATAAGAATATCATCTCATGTTTCCCATTAAGTTTGTTAAATGAAAAATCTTTGGCGTGCTAATATTAAAGTCGAATAACATTTTCAAGGCGATTGGGTCTTGATAATCAATATTAAGACTGTTAAAATTCTTAAATACGAATTTATAGTACCTACCTTTCATAATCTTTATATGAAATTTACCTTGGACGTTGATAGGTACTTAAAATGAAAAATTAGACTTAAATAAGGTGAGGCTATTATTCTTTGGAAAATCCCTTATAATTATAATAGTCAATTTAGACAGTGCCTAAGCCCTTGAATACCTATTTCTACTTAAAATAATCTAGATAAAGCACTGTGTTGTTTTGATCATACCTAACTTAAAAAAAAACGTACATAACGTGTACTTAAATTATATTCGTATATACCTACGTTCCTTTTCAATTTATTCAATGTTAAAACTTTTCTTTTTAAATATTATTAATTATATATATATACCTATATATATATCATCAATTGGTGCTAAATTATAATTAGGAAAAAGTCGCATGTAATGAGGCAAAAAAGCATGTTGTTACACGCAAACTAATTCAAAATTATTGCTACGCAAACGGGACTTCAAAATTGGCATTATCTTAATTACGATTAATTTAGTTTCAAATATGAAGTACGCGGTCTAATACAAAAGTCTAAGTTAAAACCTATAATTTTTAATGTAAAGAATACTTTACAAATAATTTACTTTTTATGTAAAAATTGTAACCTATTCATCAACAGTGTCAAAAACAAATTAGAAGTCACTAAATTTTAGCACATAGGTCCACAATAATAACGGAAAAATAATAGGTACAGATTTAATATAACCAAGTTAAATTTAATTTAAATAATATGAATTTCAGCTCTCATAAAATTAAGTACTTGTAACAAACAGTTAGTTATTATGTGATATAATTAATTCACTCGACACAATTATAAAGTAATAGCGAGTAGCCAAATACTATAAAAAACTCCTTATATATTTTTGTTGTTTGCACTTAGGCAATAGCAAATTTTAATGCAAAGAGTAATGTTTAGACAATTTTAGAAGAGAAAGTTACACATTACATCTAGCATTTTGTTGAATCAAGTAAAACATTGGTATACAATAAGGTGTTAATTACTATTTTTAGAAACTTTAAAGAAATAATAAAAGTTACAGCAAAATTTGTAATATTTTCATTGATTATTATTAATTTGTTACTTTTATTTCCGTTAATGACCTAATTGATTATATTGTTTCGTTAAATATTTTCTTTATATTCTATTTTATTTTTGTTTTTGATACCTATTAGTTATGTTACTTCTTCGTTTTGAAATCTATGTATGTTGTCTATGTATTTATGCGATTGTCATCGTTTGTTTTAATTGTGAGCAAATATCTTGCCAATTTAAATTATTTTCTTTTAAAGAGATGATTTGAATAACTTGTTAGTAAGTAAGTACCTAGTGGGTGCCAAGTGTCTACCACGGTTGGTGATCTATGCAACGACAGCGAATACTTACAATTACAATCAATTATCTTACAATCTTAACAATTTTAAATTTGATTATTCAATATAACTTTAAAATATTTTAGCAAAGTAACAACACGGGTTATATAAATAAAGAGTAGTTAAAAACATAAGTTAATTATATTTATTTTGTAGAAATAAATAGTTTTGTTAATGGTGTGAACTTTCTAAACTATGTTAAATTGTTTATTTAATATTTATAGTCGCGAAGAGGAATACAAAGGTATGTGGTGTTTTGACGATACTCTCGCGTAGCTGGTGTGATTAGAGCTACATTTATGTTTTATGCTTTCTATGTTGCTCAATTTGAAGCTCTGCAGGTTAATGTTTTGTTGGTCCAGTACAAATGTTTGCCTTTATTTATAGATTTATTCGCCACGCTTACAACTCAATGAGGCTGTACTAGTTCCTTACCTACGGCACATACGATTACTTAGTTATATTGGATCGCAATATCTTTGTTCGATTTGTGTTAATCAAAATTTAATTCATAGCAACATATTAATTTATTTATCTTTGTTACAAATATGTTATGGTTTTAAATGAAATAATCTAACTTCAATTTTAAACCCACCTCACTTTTAAATATATTTGTTAACTGGTTTTTTTATAAATAATGTACGAGTACCTTCTACTTAAACTTGCCGAAATAGTTCCAAAAGCAACTAACTTGAGTCCTATTATATAATAGTGAAGAACTTCTTTTTTGTTTTTATTTTGTAATTTATTGTTTATTTATAATTTAATAGTTAATTGAAGTAGAGTAAGAAGTTTGACATTGATCCAGTAAACGGTCTGTCTAGTTAAGATATTTAATAAACAAATCGAATAAGATACACTAAAATTTTAATCTACAACGTGGAAATTTAATAGATGTAATTTTTTTTATGTGAAAAAACGCGAAGATTTTAGTTAATATAAATCCTAGTTTCAAGAAAACATAAAATTGGTTTAATCGGTTGATTTTTGATAAGTTTTTATAAATCACCGATCTCAAATATTGCGAGTAAATGCATCTCAACATTAATTCCATGTTTTGTTAACAGTGTTTGACGGTAACATTTTTTTAAAGTATTCCTATTTTTGTTTCAGGGACAAGTTTATTATTTAACTGTGATAAAATGTAACATCAAAGAACAATGGTGCTATATATTAGTAATTGACACACATTTTATACTTACGTTTATAATAGACTTGCCCGTGAAATTACTTCATTTGTTTTGATTTCAATTATGGTGTAATACATTCTGTTATTCGATTTGAACAAATAAAGGTTAATATATATTTTCTTCGTTTGTTTCTTTTTAGTTTTTCTTGTTTATGAGCAGGTAGGTGGTGGTATCTACGTCAAGTACATTGTATTCAATTATTAGGTACCTACTTTAAATCAATAAAAAAAAAATATATACCTATACCTATATTAATCTCAAAGATGATTTTAAATGATCACTACTCATATAAGTATAGAATTATCATTTATATCACTGACTGAAGAGACTGACATAGGTCTGCATTTATTATTTATTATCATAAAAATATCCTTGGACATTTCATTTTTTTTTTGCCACAGCTTTATAGAAGCTATTTTATTATATCTCGTTGTTGATATTATTGTGAAGGAACAATTTCTAATATTTTTGCAATTTATGCGTTACAGGACGTGGGACACCAGATTCAGATATCAAAGAAATGAAACACTCTGTATCCCCTTCGTTCGACGGCACCGGTAAAATAAGAGTAAACCCAGCGACCCAGGCATCCACCTCAAACGAGTATCAGATCGATTCACTAAACAACAACAATGTGCAAGGCAACCAAATTCAAAGACCAGGATCTGCCAGAAGACGGATAAGACGGCGCGCAAATTCCGCTTCCAATGACCCGGCCGAACAGCTCACAGAGATGTCCGTCCGAGGCCTAAACCTATTCAGATACGCCTCGGTAAATGAAGGAGTCTATCAATGCACTGAATGTGCCAAGGAGAACATTCAGAAAACCTTCAAAAACAAGTATTCATTCCAAAGGCACGCGTTTCTCTATCACGAGGGTCAGCAAAGGAAAGTATTTCCGTGCCCAGTGTGTTGCAAGGAATTCTCCCGACCAGACAAAATGAAAAATCACATGAAAAC
Source organism: Xanthorhoe designata (assembly GCA_963582015.1). Lineage (NCBI taxonomy): Eukaryota > Metazoa > Arthropoda > Insecta > Lepidoptera > Geometridae > Xanthorhoe > Xanthorhoe designata. The sequence goes on from OY757033.1 coordinate 8,752,377, forward strand.
CACACACGACTGCTACGTGCCAAAAGATTGTGTTTACCCGCCAAATGCTTATTTCATAGGATTTGACGGTCAACTACCGGGATTGAAGCTGGAAGCTATGGGTTCAGGGTCTCCGCTGGGCGCCACGCCGACGCACTCGTCGCCTGACCCTACGCAAGTTTGAATACAAGCAAGTGGATTCATTATCGAGCCACTATACATAACAAAATCTGCCTATCGCATGGGTATTAGTTTTATTTAGGTAAGTATGAACATTGAACTTGTATTAATTAAAGTGCCTTTTGAAATGCCTATATTTTCCAATATTGCGTGGTTTAAAGTTTCGAAGAGTTCATAAAATAAGATCTATTTTTATATAAAATTTTCGTATAAGTATTGAAGTTAGTAATATGTATTTTTCCAATGATTCTATTATGCATTTATATATTTGTATGTTTGTTACATAATATCAGTCTGTTGTTTATATACTAACTTGTATAAAAAAGTATGGTTGTGCAAATATTAGACAATAATTATACAATATTTTTAATAATCGAGGCCAGTTACTGCGTTTTAAAGTTTATAATGAAAGCATAAACTGTAGTTGTCGTCATAGCAAGTCTGAGAAGTGCCTTCCACGCGGAGATTGAAAGTTTATAATGAGTACTAGGTATAATTAACACGATCTTCTAAAACCTTTCTCTGCACCACAAAATACCAACCAAAGACTGTATTAAATGTTATTTTGTCTGTGTCAAGTAACCTCATTTTAGAATGTCGTAAATGAGCGGCAGTTTTTCAAATAGATCATGAAACCGAAAGTTTGAAAACGTTTTGAGTACGTTTTAAGCTAACAGCATAACACCAAGTAAGAAATTAGATTTTCTATCGGCCACTGCCGCATACAAAATATATTTTATGGAAACTTTTAACTTAGAAGTGCTAAAATACTTTTAACATATCGAATATTTAATAAAACTTGTAGTAAGTACTTTAATAAAATACTTTTTACCTATTCTATCGATGTTAAAGACTTTGGTGTAATTTTATATATTTTATACAAGTGAGTTAACTGTTACTAGATACGAAAACTACTATAATATTTTTATTACAAGTTAATTTAGTATGAAAGTTATAATTTATGAGCTAGATAGACAGTGCCATAGCACAACCTACAATTTCTATTACTTATCTACTTGTGAAAAGTTTCAACTTATTATCACTTAGAGTTTATGTATTTTCTTCTAGAAGTATGTTTAGTTTTGTACGAGTTCTATAGGTATATATAGAACACAATAACGAAATCAGCAGTTCTTCCATTGATAAGGAAAATAAATACCTACGTTGTTAGTTCTTAATATTCAGATAATCTCTATGTTGAAATAAATAGGTATCTACGGAAGATTACTAATCTAAAATTTAGTTATTTTTGGGAAGATACTGGCACTGATACTATTGTAATACTGACTAAGTACCCTTATTGTTACTAAAACCGAAAGCACATAATAACATTCACAATATTAAGCAGTATAACACTGAAAATACAATTTAAAAACAAGGTACTTTTAACCTTGTTTTCATACCTGCCAATAGTTATAGTAAAAAAAAATAGTAGTAGTACCTACTGATTCTAGTACCTACACTTAAAAATACACTTTAATTTTACTAAATTCAGATATGGCTGTCATTTTATTTTGAACTTTAACACGAAATAAGATTTTTCAGATTTAGCAATAATTTAACTAGTCAGTGTAACAACAGTATCTGCGCCAATGTTTTATTTTTAAGAACAATTTATATTAGTTCGGATTAAAATTTGAAAATATAATAACAATTTATTATCTACTTAAAGTTATATTGGTTTATGATGTGTTTTTTTAGATATTTAGCGCACAAGTTCTAAATAGTAAAGTTAAGTTTATACTTTTAGTTATTTGACCCCACTGTGTTTAAGTGAATTTTTTGCGGTGTATTACTTGAATCATCGTAGATTTAATAATCACCAACAAGGTATTAACAATTTTGCAGTGTGATTTTTTAGGAAATAGGTTCGTCGTCTGCGCCAGTCATTCGCACAAAATAACTTCACAGTAATACTTATTTACTAATTATAATCATTATGATAGATTTATATCGTGCACTTGTGTATTTCTATTTTGTTTAAAAACTTGACCACTACTTCCAATGTTCCAACTTCTATAATACATTATATTTTTTATCAATATCAATAATTATAAATATATTATTATAGATTTATATCTCAGTAATAGTGGCAATTCTGGATGTCGCCAAAACTTAACTAAGTAAATTAATTTGACAGCACTAAAAATGTTGCCATCCCTTTTATAACGTTCGAAATAAAAATGATGGCATCAATTTTAGTGCTGTCAAATTAGTTTAGTTAAATTTTGGCGACATCCAGAATTGCCACTAATATTTATTTTAGGAATACAAAAAAAATATATTTGTTCAATTGAGTCTACTTTGATTAAATCCTCTTTTTCTAAATTGCTAATATTTGATGAGTTGTTCAGTTTATAGTTTATATATATCAAATGTATGTGTTTTTATATAAACCTATATAAGTAATTTTCTATAAACTGTATATATTGTACGTAATGTGGTCGGTTTGAAAGATTTTGTTGCTTAAATATTTGAACGTGTACCGGTTGTTTCGTTGCGTGAAGTGCTTTATTTTTTCTTTTTTTGTAGTATTTTATTTTGTGATATTAGCGCTAACTAAAGTTGGCAAGCGTTCATTGTTGAGTTATTATAATTCATACTTTATTCTTTTTTCTACGTGCACAAGCTGCAAGGCAGCGCAAATTATGTAACATTTATCTTAAAATATAAAAGTATTATAGTTTTCACACACATTTTGGCGATGTATTTTATTAGGTTTGTATCGTTATTATTTCAAAAATATTGCAAGGTGAGATTTTCCATATTCCCGTGGCCCTACAAAGTGTGGGAACTAGAAGAATCTGGTTATAGGAAGGTACTACGCTGGTAGGGTATAAATATATAATTTAAGATACAAACACCCTACCTGCATTATAAAGCACACGTTTCATATTTTATGCTATCTGCGCAACTCATAATATTTAATGCCATTTGCGGAACACTTAATTTTTTTACCTTTTCTTAAATAAAAATACACCTAACTATATACACCTGCAATGTGGTGATCATAAGTATTCTTTACTTGGTGTAGTAGTTTTGGTGGTAAATAATCTCAAGGCAAGAATTATTTTTATGAGTGTAAGTAAGTACCTAACATATTATTTTCATGTGCAATTGTGATTTTAAGTTTTGTTATTATTTTGTATTGGTTCGTATCTTAGGATCAAGTATTGTTTTTCAAAGTAAATAGCCGCGTTGCAATTATTTTTAATATAGTACCTAGTTTAACTTTTATATTCATTGAAACTTTATTATGTAATTAAAGTGTTTTAGTTACTATATTTTTCTTCTGTTCAGCGAAACTGTTTGATTTCTTAATTCTTTTGTGGTATAGTATACCTACCTGTTGGTTAAAAATAATTATTATATTTCATTAAGGGTATGCTAGATACTTTTTGATTAATAAATGGGCCATATAACAGTAAACATATTATATATTATTCCTATAAAATATGTAACAACATAGTAATTAAGACCGTTAGATATTCGATAGTCTAATTATTAATTATGTAGGTATTGGTTAACAAATTATTTTAACAGAACTACTACCACAGTTAAACTGATAACTATCTACTTGTAAACTAACTTTATATAAATATAGTTTAATTTGTCGTTGCAAATATAAAAGCTTTAACAATAAATTCATGGAAGCAAGACAAGTTTATTTTTATTGAGGTTATAATGTTGTTCCAGATAGATCTTACCAACTGGTTTTGTAAAATTATTTAGGAGTCCACATTCAAATATAATGAAAATAAGTTAACAATTTTGTGTTTTATTGAATCCTCACATTTAGATAATACACTACAACATGTAAGTAACAAAAAGTTTTCCGGTATTTTCTATGTTGCTGGTATTAATTTGTCTATAATGTTTTTGGTATTCATTATATTTAAATACTATTGTATAATAAAGTGAAAACTAAGGAAGTATTTAAACCCTCTGTAAATATGTATTTAAAAAACCTTAACACGATGAATCTGCAAGATTTTCCGTTCTATAATAATAACACATTAAATAATGTTTTTAGAATCGACAAATAAAATATCATATTAAACGTTTCAGAATACCACTTTTTTGATGAAGAAGGAGACGACATGCCTATTATAACTCTCGGCACAACAGAGCCCGAAGCAATAATATTAGAAACTGGCACTCTCCCAGATGACTTCTACTCTACACCACAGGCGAGTGACGTCGACTTGCAGGAACCTGTCGATTTCGACACAAAAGCTTCCCTTATAGCTAAATACATGAGAGATACGGATGAGGAAGAAGAGCGTCAAGCTAGAGCTCACAATAAAACCAAGCAAATCACACAATCGAACAAGAGCAATGTTAGAAAAGAATCGAAGAAGGATGGTCGAAATATCGAAAGGGAAGGTCTGAAAGTTCGCGGTGATCTGCTGGAGTGCTCAGCTAGAAGAGATGGAAGTGTGAATTGCAAAGTCTGCGGGAAGATATTCGCCACCCGGCAGCACTGGTACAGGCACAAATACAGAGCGCACGTGGTCGACCCAGTGCCTCTCAATAAATGTGAAAAATGTCTCATTTTCTTTAAGAGTAGAAAGGGTAAGATTTATCTTAGAAACATAGGTATGGGGTAAACGTATTTCATTTTCTATTCGAACAAATAAATATACATAACAAAAATTTCAGGCTATCTGGGCCATATGTCCAGCAAACACAACGAAACCTTACAAGAAGCTAATCTACTCCGACACAAACAAACAGCATCAGCCCAGGAGACAAAAGGTATAATACCGGCTGTTTCTATACAACCGAAGGTGAAGATTTCAGACCCAGAAATGGCTATCCCAAAAACGATCTTGCAAAACTATCAATCACTCCCGTCCACTTCGGCGCAGGCGCACCCGAAAAGTACCTCAAGAGCAAAGGGCGTTGACAAGAAGAAGGCAAACCAAAGCGCTGCAAAAGGTGAGTAAAGGTAATAAGACATTCATTTTTACAATACTTCATAATTAAACATTGTTTCTTTCATAATAGGTACCTACTCTAAAAGAGACACAGATAAAAATACTCAAAGTTTAAAATATTCGAAAACGTGCAATGCTAGCGAGCGCGTTGAAGTCTTTTGTATCGAAAACATGTCAAAAGTAAAGATGCGAGTTCGATCGGTAGGTTAATTGATTTTTATAACAAAATAATGCAGATAATTAAGTAAGCACCCAGTTTTGCTCGGTATTTTTTTAATGCCTGAAAACACAGATATAACATCTTGTATTCTGTGATAAATAAAACGATATTTTCTAAAAAGAATTCCTACCTAGCTCGATGTATCGCGCCCGAAACCCCTGTAGGTATATAGGTACCTACTAAATTTCATGAAAATAATTTAGAGCCGTTTCCGAGAATAATAATCTTATCTTTATATAAGTAAAAGTCTTATACAATATAATGATAGTTACAGACTCGATTAAAATTCAATAACTTTTCAGCTCCCGAAGAAATTGACCCTATAGAATATCAAGAGCGGCGAGTGAAAGACGAATCTTTTGTCTTGGGCATCATCGAGAAGGTTCGTCGCCAGTGCGCCACTGAACCAGGTGTAGCGAGCAGACGCGGCTACTCCAGAAAACCTTACTCCGTCAAAATCAAAACATAAAGGAACGGACTTTACTAATGAAGGCGTGATAATTTGCCGGGAGGTGCCAGTGTAGCGAAAGCTCTCCAAAATGACAAATCTCACTGTTTAGGCGGGTTAAACGATTGATTTCTTTTACGGTTTATTTCTAAAGAAAAATATTGTTAATATTCTGCAATCTCTGAAAAGTGTCGATGGGCTTGCAACCTGTCACGTATGGAAAGTTAACTTCCTCAAATGTGGGCATGGCAGGTACCTAGGTACCTACCAATTATGTATTTGGACATACCTCTGACTACCCCCATTAAAGATTCCTATAGATCTACTTAATTATTAAACTACAGCTTCACATTGTGAGTTCCTGAGTATAAAAATGTAAAAACAATAACTACGGATAATAAGTATGGTAGGTATAATGAGATACCTGAAATTAGCAGTAAATAAAAATAAACATTAACATTCAATTTTATATTTAACTGCTTTGAGCCGCAGTAGGTAGGTAGGTACCTATTTCAAATTTCTGAATTGTTAATCTAGCAGTTAAAGTCAATTTTGGATTTCTAAAGGGTTTACTTAATATTTTAGTTTCTTATGAATAATATTGATGTGATTTGGCCTAATTGATAGGCCTTTTGATACTGTAGGTAAGTACATAGATCATAAAACTCTTAAGTAAAAAATGTGGTATTTTGTGCTCATTTTGTGCCAACTTACATATTTTATGTATCTGTAAATAAATGTGCCAATAATATATAATTCAATGAAGTAGAATTTTATAAGTAATATTTAAATTATAGAGATTGTCGTCCTTTATACTAATGTAAGTATTGTACTTATCTCTACTATTAAATAAAAGAGAAAAACTTTCAATTTATATAATCTATGCATACTATAATTATTATAATTAGATATTGGGGGCAATTCGGAGTGTCGCAAAAGCTAAACTAACCTAACTAAAACTATTGCCATCCTTTTTATTCCCATCGCTATGAAAGGGACGGCAACAATTTTAGTTAGCTTAGTTTAGCTTTTGCGACACTCAGAATTGCCACTATTATTAGGTGAGTAAACCTTTTACCTACATATAATAGTAATAGGTATTATACTCACCTAAGTAGTAAGTACCTACCTACACTAAGCGAAAAAAAATGTACAAGCGGGTGGTATCGTTCGACAACAAACAAGGTACCAGGTAGGTTCTTGCTATCATCATGGGTTTTTGCTAATATACCTATCAATAATATTTAGGTATAGGTACCTACTTAAGTACTTACCCAGATATAGAAATTATGAACTATGCTTGAAGCATGACATGCTCTTTAAGTCATGACATTGTCATGACTTAAAGAGGTACCTACTTACTAGGTACCTACCAATACTAATGTTAAACAAAGATAATGAATGTAATGATAATAATGAACTGTGTTATAAAAAAACTACCCAGGTAGGTACTGTAGGTAGGTAATAAGTACCTACAACATAGTTATTAGGTAAGTACACGTAACATAGAAACGTTATTAATTTATCATAACTTTAGTACAACTATTCGATTATTTGAGATATCTTTTTTTGGCAACTGACAAAAAGTAATTTTTATCGATGTTGAAGCGCTAATAATAGATGGCGCTGCTTTTACAAATATGACAATGACAATGTCAAAATTGACAGAGTACCTACCTATGTTTTTTCATACTTGTTGATGTTTTGTTTTGCATATTTTGATGTCTTCTTCGGTTACACCGTTAATGTTTTCAAATCTTCAAATAACGATAGGTACCTATAGTGACATTTCCAAGACAATCTCGGTTATAAACTTATAATGCAAATTGCTTAGAAAATCCATAATCTACGCGGATAACAATAAAAACATCATTATTTTTCATACTTACTGTCAATCAAAGAGGATGTAACATTTGTCAATAGCCTATTGCCTGAACGACATTTCATTTTGCCAGTTTTGCCACAAAAAGATTGCATAGTAGTGCATTGTTTTATTGCAAAGTGCAAACAAAACACGACCGACACACGACAGCTGACTTCACTCCATAGATAATACACTAAATTACACTCTCCCTTTAGTGACATGCATGACATGACATTCCGTCTGTATCCGTCCGTCATGGTAATAACCATGCTGTAATAACCGTAGTTTACTTTACCTACTCCAACCAAAGAGGATGTCATGCCATGAAACATAACCTAACTTAGGATTTAGGAATATAATCACTACGTTTTTTACTCTGGGTTCAATCGCGTGTTAATTGTATCCACAGACTACTAGGATGCTAGTAACGCATATTATTGTACCTATTGTATCTTTCTGTCTTGTCTTGTCTGCAGCTCTTTGTTTGTCTGTGTGCAACAAGTGTGCAATACAAATAAAGGCGGTAAAAAAACAGGCTTTAATATAATTTCATTTTAGAGTGATGCCTCAAATATTTCAAGTTCTGAAGTGTTTCAAGTGTTCTGTTTTCCAAGTAAGTTGTATGAAAAGCCTTGTCTTGTAGTAAGTTGTACCTACCTACTTGATTCAATTCCAACAAACACAATTCATTTCTGAATATTTTTGTTTAGGTAGGTAAGTACCTATCTTAGTACTAACGGCCAGTCTCACTTAATAAACTAGTACCTAGTACCTAGAAAATTAAAGAAAGATGTAAGTACCTACCTACCTATTTAGTACTTGCAAGCCTCTGGGTACCTACAGAAGCTAAAATTGGGAACCTACTGGCCAGTCTCATATCCGTTATTTTAAACTCTTTTCTAAATTTTTCTCCTACTATATCTACCAAGTTCCTATCTTATTTTTAAACGACATCAAAAACGGAGGACTTCAGTAATAGTAAACCGATTTTAGAAATTAGTTTTATGTTTAAAAGATTAGGTAGGTATACCCCCGAAATGGTACCATAAAAAAAATTGAGGATGTGATGAGGATCATCGGAGTTATGAACAGGAATGTAACTCGAGAGTGCAGGAAATTTCTCTATTCTTAAGTACGACATTTAAAGTCGGTTAAATAAAAATTTAAATTTTGTTTATTTATATGCAGGTACACCAGACCAAAAAATCTAATAAATGGGATTGCAAGTTATGTGGTGAAAAACAGTCTATAAAAAGACACTATGGACTTGGAACAGGGAGAGAGTGCAGGCTACATGTACAGAAGCTAAACAGTATTAGAGGAGAAGTTGATGAAATTAATAACAAAATTGAACTCAACAACAGCAGTGATGAAGAAATTTTAGAAGATAAAATATTTCTCAACAAACAGGCCAATGTTACTAGTAAATGGTCTGAGTATGTAGACAAAACTGAAGATGTGAAAGTACCAGAACCAACGTTTTTAGGAGATGCTGAAGTTGTTTTAGAAATACCAGCCAAACGCCGAAAGTTTCAAAAGCCTAACACTACTAAAATCCCACCAGCTAAATTGATATTCAGTAAAACTGATTGTTTTGGCAATGATTCCAAATTTCAAACGCAAATGCCTGATGTTCATGAGAGTTTATTGTTCCCTGATGTTGCAAACACTAACAATTATACAAAGGAAGATGAGGTGAGTATGAGAAAACAAACTGATTGTTTTAAACCTAAGCCAGATATAAAAGAGTTTATACCACATGGAGTTAATAAATCATCAAAATGGGCACAGTTTGCTGGAAATGATGACAATTACTCGGATCCGTGTTCCAATGATGATGACAATGACGAAAACGCACCTATCACCAATGACTTTGGAGTATCAAAGAAAGTGAATGTTGAAATTACCAAAGGCGTAAGTGATAAACCTACTCATAGAACTCTGGTAAATAACATTTTTTCCCAATTCGATGAAGCTGATCTTGATGATGTTCTAGATATATAAGGCCCTTTAATAAAAGACTAATAGTTTTTAAATATTTTTCATAATGTTACAATCAATACACATTATCATCACAATGGCAACATTTTAATATCACTTTTATTAATGTCTACCAGATAAATAGTGAAACTACAGACATTGTTCCAATAACATCTACAACAAACTTTCATTACATTAAAAACAATGTTGACAACAACATTAGTTAGATAGAACAATCATCAAAGCTTAATAGAGTAATCAAAGAAGTACAAAATGTAGTTAGGTAAGTAAGTTGTTTAAATGCAAGGAGTACCTATATAAAACATGGTATGGATATGATTTCATGTTTTTAAAATCTATAAAAAAAATACTTTTTAATATTGGAAATCTGTTCTCAGATACAAAACTTATTGAATAATAGCATAAGATACTTATTTATGATCAAATATGTTGCTACTTTATTACTCATTATTAGAAAGAGTCACATCACAACTTTTTAGGCAGTGTAGGTAACACACATCCAATATTACCATGAAAACAAGTTTGAAAAAGCTAATTATGCAAAGCAGGCGGTTTACTTAGGTACTTACAGATACTATAGAATAAAATACATTTAGGAAGCCCTACAAGATTCGATGCTCTGTATTTGAACATACATTTCTAAATGTTTATTTTATACTAGGTATGATGTGTATAATATTATCTACTTCTATAGCTAGTTATACAAGACACAAGTTTGTATGCAGATGTTAGTTACCATAATCGGTAAGACCTTTCTTTCGCTGGGCCCCATTTGATTAGCGCAGTAAGACTCTGCTTTGTATTTTATTTTTTCTTCATTACTCTTCTCGTAACGACTAGAATGACATCATGTGACGCCTGCGGTGGAGTTCCCTTGCTCTTGCGTATCTACGTCCATAGCTGTTCCATCTCCATGGCCTGAAAAAGTTAAATCATTAAGTCGCTGGACTTTCCCAAGGCATTACATTGGGTCTCATTCTATTTTGTCTTTTCCTTTTATTTCTTTTACTTACCTTTCGTAACCGTTATATTCGCCTCTAATCATGTGTTCATTTTCAAAACGTCTGTTTAATGTATCTTCGTGGCTCGCTGTGAAAAAAATAACAAAATCTATAAACCATCAAACAAGACCTTCGTCCAATTGAATCAATCTACAGAAAATCCCTAATATACCTATCACTAAATAACATAATTTAGGGCTATTTTATTTATATATTCATAGCTAACTTACCGTGTGGATTTGAGTGTGAGAATCGTCGACAAGAAGGACCACGGCAACCAAGAAGTTGCTGTAGCTGGTTATGGAAGTAACTTTTCTCCTCTGGTGTCAGGTATTTGTAACGGTTCTGCGTTTCGAATGGATCTGAAATTAAGTTTCATTATTAAAAAAAAGTGGTGCAACAAATTTTGGTAAAACGTTCTGAACCCAGTTTAATAAGCTGAACCACTTAAAAATATCAAGTCCTTGTAGAAAAAAAAGCTTTTGTAGTGAGATACGAGTCATACCGATTCTCAGATTGTAGTAAGTGACGAGTCCAGTGATGAATTCGCAGTACAAGAGGTTATGTGTCGCGTTGATTGTCCGCACGCAGTTGTAGGTGTTGTTGGAGGTGCTCATGCAGAAGCAGAAGGGGCCGGCGGTCCAGAAGGGCGCAGTCCGCCAGTGCTCGTTGTCGTGCCGGTAACAGTTCATACGCTCCGATTCGCACAGCTTTTCCAGCTCCGCCTGAAAAATTGTATGAATTTAGCCTAGTCTTTCCTAAAAGTTATACCCCGTTCAGTAAACCTACTTTAGCTAAAACGGATATTAAATCTGTTGCTATCTCTTTGAGTTACAAGAAAAAAATATATTTTAAATCTAGGTATGTTAAATGGACAAATCTTTATGAATAAGACCAATGTTTAATAAAAAGGCTTCAAAGTTAGTAATAGGTACTTAATTAAAATTTTCAGATCTTTTGAGAAGTCAAATAAAAAAAATATTGTAATTAGATATTTATTATTATTGTATTCTAAAGGCCGGCTTCAGCAACATTGAGTGTCCCCTCGAAGCCGAGGAAATAAGTTGTTTGTCATGACAAAAGTCGTACAATACAATCATAAGGGATGTTGTTTTCTTTTTGCATAAAAGTAGCAAATTACTCATACACAATTAGATTAAGTTTGACAGAGTTCTCACTACATAATTGTATTTGCAGATCTAGTGCAAGAAGAACAATAGGTACCTACTGTATTTATGTGAATACGTATACGAACCCTTTTTTTCGCCTTCCGTAACTTCTTTCGCAGCAGTAAAGCTTTCCTTTTCCTTTGCTCTTCTCTTACTCTCTGAGCTGCCTCAAAAATACTGTGACCGACCCCTTTTGTTCTCCTGTTAAAATAAAACTCCATTAAAATCATTATTGTCCAGTCCAATGCTTAGTATTTTATTTAAGTTGCTAACCTTCCTTCTTCACAATAGCAGACATGTTTATCTTCGTTCTGAATGTATAAAGGATGAAGTCTTCTCTGGAATACATCAACTGGTTTATCGAAAATACCCAAGTCCTTGGCTACTCCCTTATTAGGATTTCTTTGTTCATATTCTGAAGCGTCTAGCCTAGCTGGGCCTAATAATGTAGGATGAGATGTAGTTTGGTGTGGTTTGACAGTCGTTGGTTCTTCAGTACTCAATATTGGTGTCGACTTTTCAGTAGTTATTAGTTTATCAATAGCAGCGGCGTATACCTCGACATTCTTTAAGAAGTCTTCGGTAGTCGGTTCCTCAGTTATTGATTCAGATTCAGGCTTTCTTGTACTTGAAGATTGCTTTGATAACTCAGTGGTTAGATCTTCAGTAGTGCTTATAACGCTAAGTATTGTGCTTTTATCTGCGACGTTTGTGTGATCTAAATAGTTATTTTCGATCACAATGGTAGTAACTTGTGGTTTCGGCAATTCAGCGTCAAAAGTTACATTAACTACTTCATTTGTAATATTTGGCTCAGCATCTGTTCTAGTAACGTTTTTGACTTGCATATCAAAATCATCTTCTTTGGTTTTAGCATTAACAGTAGGAATCGCGTATTCATTGAATTGTCTTATGCGTTTGTCAATTATTGTACTGTTTCTGTGCTTCGGTTTCACTCTGTGTATCCTCTTTCTCAGGTGTTCCTTTGTTGTGTTGTGATCACGGGGAATGGTTTTGTTGAAAAGTTGATTGGTTATCAACGCGGGATTGACTGTTTGAGTCTCGACAACAGGCTTTGTTGTTTTCAGATGTCTTTTGATTTCTTTCAAATCTTCTAACTTAGTACGCAGTTCTCTTATCTGATCTTCCAAACTAAGTCTGTTTGTATGCCAAGCTTTCAAATCGTTATAAATTACTTGCGAACAGTTGACTCTACCGCTCTTTTCTACTTTGCATTCTAGCGAAGATTCATTGCTATTTACAATAGCGTCATTCTTGTGTTTATGTTTATTATTATGATTATTCCAATGTTGTGCCCTACGCTTAATTCTTCTATGATCTATATTTTCTTTGGTCTTTTCATAAGCTTCTAAAAACGCCTCTGTTTCCTCTATCAATTTGTCTATTTTGGTTTTCGCTTCCCTATTTTCCACTTCATTTACAGGTTCACTGTTGAAGCTTAAATGTCCGATGCTTGGGTTTTCTTCAAGGATACTGTCCACTGTATTAGGTTCGTATACATCGTTGCTGATGGACCTTCGGCTTCTTGTGTTGTTCTCTTTAGGCAACTCAACCGGTCGCCTAGCGATCGTTCCATCTGTTTCTAATCGAGTGTAGACGAGGCCGCTTGGTGTGAAACAGGCGCATTTTTTTGTGCTCATCTTTGGCTGTGGCTCTGTCTGAAATTGCAAAAAATAGTTGATATAAACTTTAGGACTATCTCTTTAACGTACCTATACGTTCGAAATCTTCAAGATTATTGAATATTCTTTGATCTTCCAAGTCTATGATTAGTTTGTGTTAGCCCAGCAGACGGTGCTGTTATCGAAAATCAGATATTTTAGAGTTTGCAAACATTTTTTTTTTAATAAATTTCTAAAACGGCATAATGTGGCAGACTTGTAGATGGGACCCCGTTTGCCTACTGGATAGGTAGTTTCTATATTAATTAATATTATAAAGAGGTAAAGTTGGTTTAGTTTGTTTATACCTACATATGTTTGGGGTAATCTCCGAGTGTAGCATGGACTTTCCGAATAAACATAGGCTATATTTTATTATGGTATTACCTACCTTGATAAAATTAGCCGTGAACACGCGGCGAGTAAACTAGTCTATACTATATAATATTATAAAGAGGTAAAGTTGGTTTGTTTGTTTGTTTGTATGTTTGGGGTAATCTCCGAAACTACTCATCCGATTTCAAAAATTCTTTCACCTATTTGTAGCTTAGACTTTCCGAATGAACATAGGCTATATGTTATCAAGGTAGGTACCACGTGAGCGAAGCCACGGGCAAGTTAGCTAGGGTTATATAAAGGGGTAGCTACCTCATTCCGACACTTGTGCCTTCTCCACCGTCCATTGACAAGCACGCACCGCCACCTCCGCGCGGGCGAGCAGGGCGCGCGCACCTCCGCCTTGGAGCACTCCGCCGCCAGCCGGCCGGCCTTGCTCTCCGCCAGCGCCATGTCCGCTACCTCTGATTTAAATAAATAATAATAATAAATAAATAAATAAATATTCTTGGACATTCCACACAGCGTCATCTAGTCCCAAGCTAAGCAATTTAATGCTTGTGTTATGGTAACCAGATGACTGATACACTACATAGATACATTTTTTTTTGTAAATACATACATACCTATTATGTACATAGAAAACACCCAGACACGAAACAAATATTTGCAAATTATGCAAACATTTGTCCCGCAGCGGGGATCGAACCCGCAACCTCTGCGTCTCAGGCGGGCTTTCGCCCACTGCGCTACAGAGGTCGTCGAAGATCGATATAAGTATACAAAGTTTTGATAAGCACCTTACCTTAAGGTGCCTGTAAGCGTCAAACTAGCGCCGCCTATATTCTATTATTACGTTGAACAAAGGAATTTTAAAAACTTTTATTTTTGCAGCAACAACAATTCAACATTAAAAAATTAAAATAAACAAGAACTTACAATACAGTTGTTACAAAAAAGGGCCTCTAACTCAACATAATACTGGACCGAAAATTTTACTTAAGTTTAAAAAATTATACGTACTATCACCAAAAGCGTCGCTTTACCAATTATGAAACAGTTTAGCTTGCAAGGTGTTAGCTAGCTGATCCTGCCCTTTTTATTTTGACCAATCGGAGTCATAAACATCTAAAAGCAATAATTGTTTGATGACTTTTACCATTGTTAAAAACTTACTGTTATTATTTGTTCTTCAATACGTACCTACTCCCGAGATGCATTTTTGAGAATCTAATTAGAATCTTCGGAGTTACTTGATCAAATATGATTCAGAATCAGAAAAAAATTATTGCAAAACTGTTGTACCTAGGTACCTACAAGGGTAGGTCTTAAATGATAGGTACAATTCATACAGTACAATTCACACAATTAATACATCCATTTCGAATGTGCAGCACTTAGATTTGGTGGACCAATCCTATTTTTAAATCAGACTCAATACATTAGTTCTCTATCAACTTACGCTCGAAAGTCTTGGCCTCCGTCGGCGACAGGAAGTTGGGCTGGTTGTTTGCTTTAGCTTCCTCAGCGTCCAGCGCTTTCTCCAAGCTCGCCTCTAGGATTGGGTTGTGGCTCTCATTGCTCATCGTCGGCTCTGACTTTTTCCCATCACTGTCTGACTCTGAACTCTCCTGGAGAAATAGGACATTATACATGGTTTTTACACTCGCGTTCACTGCCCATGACGCACGACGCCTTAGTGGCGAGTGCGAGCCCAAGCACGGCGCCGCCCTCCGGGAATTGCTAAAGGATCTTTGTAGCCGTGACCCGAAATAACCGTATCCACACGAAGAAGCTAATTGCACAAATATTGAACATACACGTTGCGTTACTGTATTATAATTTTGAGCACATTGTGCCCTTTCAAACTCAGTGAAAAATAAGTAAGGTTGGTACACCTATCCTACTGAAAGTCGATTCGAATGCATTCCGGGAACGGAATAGCCATGCAGAACTGAACAACGGGGAATATTGACGAGTAATTGTAAAAGTAGATAGGTGCTTTGCTTACATCATCATCTTCATCTTCAACATCAGGCTCGAGGAAGTCATCATCATCAGTATCCTCCTCGAAGTCCCCGCTCTCCGAGGAGTGCGGCGGGAGGGTGGTGTACCGGCCCTCGTTCATCTCACGAGCGTATTTGTTCTCACGGCGATGGCCGAGTTCGCGGCGACCAGAACTGGAAACCGACTCGTGAATGAAATAATTTTACCCCCTTATGCATATTGGTTAAACCTACTTTAGCTAAAACGGATATTAAATCTGTTGCTATCTCTTTTCATTGATATAAATATAACAAGAAAAAAACATTCTTTAAACCTAAGTAAGTATATTAAATTGACAAATCTTTATGCATAATACCATTAATACTTATATTATGTAGAAAACGTACGCAATTACGACTACGTCACTAACATCCGAATACGAAAACGCTATTTAATTAATTGACCGTATTATCCATTTAAGAAGTTAGTAATCAGATTTTTATAGACAAACGGCAAACGATGTAAAGCTAAACACCACTTATGTTGCGTTTCGACTGTAGACAATTAACTACCTATGACTCTACTGATACCTGGGATAATTTTCAAGTACCTAGGTTAGAGGTTGTTTTATTTAACAATAACAATTGATTCCTAAAACTAAAGAAGGATGTCGGTTATATGTGACATTTGTACATGTAGGTAAGTACCTAAGGTACCTGTTTATTGCTCAAACTAAAATACATTTATTCCTGGAAACGCATGACTTCTTTGCTATGTGGTCTCTTGAATTGACTTAGTAAAATAATTAAATAAAATACCCTAACATTGCGGTTAAATTACCGGATATTAATGGCTTTGTGATGTAGGATTTTCCTGTCAAGACGACAAAAATATTGATTTTTGCTATACTCTTGTAGGTACAAACACTTAAATATTACCTTTCAACGAGGAATGTGTCTGGCCAATGGATTGTGGACTGCCGCCTTCGCCTAGGCTGTAGTAATGGCAGAAGTGACCTTCCATCCATGTGCGGAGGAGGCTCTACTCCGCCCATGTCGAGGAAGGTCGGCGCTAGGTCAATGTTTAGCACTATGTCATCCACACTTAAAAAAAAAAACAATAGCCGTTCAAATTCGTTTGCAAATAGGAATCTTTTACACAGGAATCTTTTTTTACCCGTACTACTCTACTGGTCATTGCAGTTGTAATACGGGCAGACGTTTTTGACCTTACCTACTACTAGTTTCAATTTGCGCACATACGTTAGTAAATCGCATAGAGGTAACTACGAGGTATTCAAACGAGAACAAGCATAAAATTAATACAAACAAAAACTTTTTTTTTTTGACTACAAAATAATGATTTGAATTTTGAACCAAAATGAAGCCTTTGCTTTTAAATTAAGTACATAAAGAATTATCAAGTACAAAGTCTTTGAGAATTATTTGAGTTTTAAACAAATTAAAACCTCTTTTTCATAAAAAGAGGCGCATAACACTGGCTGATATTGACAGAAAACTCGGCCATTTTGCAATTTAAGAAAAATAAAGTTTGTTTTTAAATATGGAGGCCAAGATTTTTTTGAGGCATTGTGGCCAGTAAGTTTTAAATTTGTCGTTTGATTTAATCCTTCTTTCTTTACTGTTAACAAAAAGGTTAGGTCTAAGTATACAAATTCTACTTACACAGTGCCAGGTTCCACGCCAGGGCCTCTCACGAGGAATGGAACCCTGATATCGAATTCAAACGGAAAGCTTTTTCCTTTCACCAATCCGAATTGACCCAAGTGGTAACCGTGGTCAGACGTGTAGACCAAATAAGTATTGTCTAACTCTCCTAAAGCTTTCAACTCTTGATAAACTCGTTCGACTGCCTGAAAGAAAAACAAATTCTAAATCTTCATTCCTAATTTCCTGATACCTAATAATTAGGGTTTCGGCAGGGTATTTATCACTTTTCAGTGGTACGGATTATTGCAGAGTCGTTATCATTTTGCTGTTTTAACGAATATTATGGATTGACTATTCAATTTGCGACCGTTTCTTCTTTGTTTTTTTCTTTGAGATTTATATTATGCTAAGATTTTTTTTAAGTACTATAGTCTTCCTAGACCACCAATCAATTTATAAAAATTAAGATTTTTTTCTGGCTTCAAAACGATCAAACTTACAATGTCAACGCTTTGTAAAGTCTGTAGACGCTTAGTCATCAGCAAATCTGTGAACTGACGATGTATGGGCTTCATCTTGTCTGTGACGCGCAGGATCCACTGCTTGTCAGGGTTCGGCGCCATGTCGTATGTTGGGGTACTGCAATGAGGAAGATTTATTTTATTGAAGAAAGCTTTGTTAGTAGGTACAAGTGATAAGAAATAGTAAATTTGTATGATGATAAGAGCTTTCTTGGGTAGTCTACGCTCCGAACTCATGGTCTACAAGCTTCCCATAACACATGCACAGTATCAATGTGAAATCAGATAGAGATAAGTAGGTAAGTAGGTACCTACTTTCACTTTCCTAAAAAAACTTACTAGAAGATGTTTTATTAAAATAAGCTCACTTCTGCAAATATTTGTCAGGGTGTTTTTAAGCCATAGCTTCTATCGCGGGCCTTGAGCGTGGAGACCGAATCCAGAAATTCCGTAACGAAAATAACCTAACACCCCCCACTCCGAAAAAATGATATGCAATAGCTTTACCGCGGCAGTCTCCGAGTGCCACACGTCTTTTTTTAGGTATAAATAATATAAATTAATTATACCTAAAAAATGACGACGTTTTTTTGTAAATATTTTTTTTGTAATACAAACATAATATATGTTTGTATTACAAAAATTGATTTACAAAAAAATAAATATAGAATGTAGTTGTAGGTACTTAATATACTTAGTAGATTATATCTGGTTCCCATAGCAAGTTACTTAGTTAATTAAGTTACTTAGTTTGGGACTAGATGACGCTGTGTGTAGCGTCCAAAAAGGATATTTATCTAAACCTGTAAGTACCTACCTAGGTAGTGATTTTCAAAAGTTTATAATAAGTATTCTGGCACACTTCGGAGAAACTTTACAAAATTTTGAAAGTTAGCCAAGAGATTCTACCTTCCTCTACCTTTTCTCAAGTTCTAAAGAAATATAGAGTGTGGAAAAGTTCAGTGTTCTCATAACTCTAGGTACCCTCAGACCTCAGAGTGTAAAATAATTAATTACTTACTCTCTGAAACTCACAAAAGTTTAAAAAAGTAGATAAACAATTTACTTTTACTAAGTAGTGGTTTCTTACATCAGTTAATTACCTACTCTGCCTAAAAAATATTGAATTAAATAAGGACTAATTCCAAAATTGTTTAGTCTACTACACATTTTTTTTTTCAAATCGCCTAAGCATCGTTTAAAAGTAGAGTAAGTAAACCTACCCTCTAAAATCAGAAGCATCATCATGTCTCAGAAGCACATTCACTAAGTTATTTCACTTTTTAACACTTTCTCAACGTACGCAATATCAGGCTCTAGACAGAACATTATGTTTACGATGGTAAAGTACCTCGTCATGTGGAATAGGTTCAAAGACACACCTGAGTCCACATTTGAGACCCTGTTTATGTTTATGGCAAGACACTGGAGGCGTAGAGTACAATTTGGCTCTATGAAATTACAGACTACCTTAAATAAAAGGGTAGTAAAATACGCTTAAAAATAATAAAGATTCAATATTTCCTTGGAAGAAATTTCAAAACAGTAAAAGGTATAAAATATGCATTCAAAATCACAATTCTCTTCCTACAAAATAAAAACTGTTCGGTCTACAATAATAATAATAACCATTCATCATTAAATTTATTTCTATTGTGAGTGACCATCCCTCTAATAAAACTTTAGCTAGAGTTTGTCTATCTGTCAAAATTTTTAAAAATATGAATAATGTGTAATGTGAAAAATACAAAATGTCCATATTTGCATGCGGTCATGTGATAAACAGTGAGTTTAAACCTTTTCTCAAAAGGATTTCTAAAACCATACTAGTAGAGTCCTTACCTACTCTACGACAAGGAACTAAGTATTTATGATGCTTAGTGACTTTGAGGCTTAAAGTGGCTGTATGTTTATGGCCCCCGAAGGTATTAAATTCCAATAAGTATTCCCTACCTTGTTTCTGAACTTTGTTTGACGATAAAATTAAGTACGCATTAAAACTTCGAAACTGTGGAAGTCTTGACTCTAACTTATACGTGCAGGTAAGTACATCATCGATTTACGATTGTTTTAAGGATTGTGTTTAGTTATAGACTACAAAACGGATCGAATAAAGAGAATAGGCATCTTACATACTCCACCAGACACTTCTATTGTATTCTACACTGTGTTAACTGCTGTGTAAGTAGCATTAAATAAAAATTATAAGTCTTCCGTCACATTAAAGTACGTAAGTCGTTGGATGTACTTTCCTACTGAATATCCCCATTTATTTCAAAGATTTGCGCATTGGGACGGAACCATCGCGATAGGCTCAGCTCAATGCCTACAAGTAGGGAAATTGACACGGTTGAACCGACGGAACGCCTTATCGATAATAACTATCAGCAAATGTGGAACCTATCTTAATGTAAGTACAATACAGATAGGATGAACAGGATTCCTTACAGGAATCTTGAGATTGATCTTGAGAAACCATAAAACCAGAAATCTTAGTGAACCATAAGCTGGGTTTGGTGCAGAATTTTAGAGACGAAGCCTGTGAAACATCTCTAAATAGTTTAGGTTAGGTATATCTTGTTTCAATCAGACTCGCAACATATCTACCTCTATATGGTTACAATATAAAGCAGGTTTTGCTTTTCAAAAATGTCTCAGGAACTTTTTTCCCAACAATCTCAGATTGCCAACTACAGAGCTTCCTTAATAAAGCCTTAAAAAGAAGACTGCAGCTCGTTAAACGCATGTCGGCGACAACCCGTTTTCTTGCGATTCGTTTTATTGGTGCACATATCATGCATTATTCCGTGGACGGGGCCGCCGCAGCGGTGCGGGACCGGACCGGGTTGATAACTGACTCCACGGTTGGATACTAGTCAATAGTTCGGCTTTTTAGACCTCCTAAATTGTACCCGGATTTTGAAAATTTATACCAACCTACTTGGTCTGCTAGCTGCGCCCCGCAATGTTACCCGCGGTGAATAGTTCCCGTTCCCGTGAGAATACCGGGATCAAAAGTAGCCTATTTTTTAATCAAGGCTACTTATGAGCAATTCAGATAAGTACCACCAGTACCACCGACAAAATGAAATAATAACGTCTTGTTCAGGCTGCGCTGCGACCCTCTCCTTCAAATGGCAAGTGTCATTCCTACTTTTATTTTATAAATATAAACGAATTTATAAATAATTTGGTTGAAATCCTTTCTACACTTCGGCTCTTGCGATATTTCACCGGCATTCGGTATCTTCGATATTTCAACGCCATTTCGACCTCCCTCCTGATTAAATATTCATCCTCAGAACCGTTTGTCGAACGGACGAACTGTGTGGTCGCGAGCTCGCCTGACAAATGCGAATTTAAAATACTGTGTGCACTCTAATGGACTAAGAGGTATATTGGATATTGCTCGGAGATTTCGATTATAAATTGCAAGATAACCACAGCAGGTTACCTTAAAAAAATCAACAGCATATTTTTCTCAACAAGTTGCCTTCACATGTTTTCATTAAGTTGAAGAGCGTAGAGCGACAAACAAGTACCTATCTAGATTAATAATACCTAGCTATAGTCATAGAGAACAATTAATAAGCTTTGATAGAGTTGTGAAAGTGCATCGCTCATATCTTTATTACTTTTTAGCGGTCTCTTTCAATGTGATTTTTTACAATATTACACCATTTCATTCAATTTATACGGTAGGAACATTTCTGATAATCAGAAGATGTCACAATGCAACATTTTTTGCAACACAAAGAAAAGAACACAATACGCTATAAAAGCTACTTGCATTGCATTCCCGATATCAAAGACCGTTAGGTGCACAATGATGAATGAACGATGAGGTCGATAAATGAACAGGGAACAAAAAATGAGTTCACATAAACACGACATTAGTAAGATATTTGTTAGGTAGGTACTTCCAACATCATTTATTAAGCATTAACAAGCGGAGTTGCAGCGATAAAGGGGCCTGGGTCTTACTTACTAACTTATAATAAGTTCGGTAATTGTTTAAATTACAATACGAAAAGAAGTAAAAAGTCTTAGAACTACTAGCACTAGCAACATGAGCTTTAGAGACCCTTTACTTTTGTACTGTAACTAAAGTAAAGGGTCTCTAAACTAAAGCTCATGTTGCCATTAACTTCTTGATCTTCGGTTCCCAAAAGTATTTACTCCCTAGATTATTCATAAAGAATTAAAAAAGTGCCTGTTGATCCCGTCTGGCGAATTTCTAAATAAAATAAGGTCAACGATGAGTGGTATTGTTTTTTTGTTAAATCACATAAATTATTTTTGCTCTGAGGTTATGCCAGCGCAACATTGCGCCCGCTCCTTGTGTGCCCAAGCCCCAGGCTCTTTAATACCCACCGTTTATTTGCATCGGCTTTCATCCACCGACAATTAACCCTTGGATATGGTTCAGACCGGCTCCGGATCGGTAATTTATGCGGCTATCTCGCTGACACAAGGCCCGATGCCCGTCACTGGACCACAATGGACCGCTGCGCTCCTTTTTTAGTACCAAGGACGAAAATCGATGAAAGATACGAGTAAGAATAGGTACCAACGACAGCTAAATTCTTGACTTTCATCATCATTTTATCTTCCATAAATATATATACGTAAACCGCAAAGTACTTCCTCACATTTTGTTATAAAGTCTTCATGTACCTATACCTACAGAAGCAGTCAAAATAGGTCGTAAAGTTTTATTTTTCGATGCGATCTCGTGAAAGCAAACTTCATTGCAAGCTGGCGCAATATGCGCGTCTGTGACAACTGACAATCGACGAGATGCACTCGCACCTAGCATAGAGCATGACTGGTCTTGCCAGATGCTACCTACCGAATTAGATTGGATTGTTTACGGAATAATTTATAGTTGGCTCAACTTCCTAACAAATAGAGCTGGTATACGATTGTAGGTAGGTTAGGTTGTAGGTAGGTACTTACCTACAGTCAATTTCTGTTGGGTGTTGGTGGTTTGACAAGAATGTTGTTTTAAATTTTGTAAAATAAAACAGTTTTTGTATTCACTGTTATTTTCAAACGCTTTTCTAATCGGAGTTCACAGAGTCACCGATCTGTTTGATTCATGCATTCCTTAAATGGCACCCCTAAAATCACTCTACGGAGAGCAGAACTTAAACATAAATCAGCCTCTCACGGGCTGAGTGGAGGTAAAATTATTCAGGGCACCGCGGCACCGTCTGCAGAAGTGTGCGCGAAATTTTAGGAGAGCTTTCGTGAATAACCTTCCTTGTCGGTCGGGTAAAAAGAACGTCGGTGAATGAATGGGTATCCGATTCTGGGTTACCTACCTACTTCTATAAAACACGGTGAGATGCTAATGGAAATCTCTATTGAAGCTATTAAAAAAAACTACCTGCTAGAAAAATAAATCTGGTAGATTTTAGAAGATAGAAATCCCTTTAAAACTTTCTGCCATTAGGTAACATGAGAAACGTCTGGCCGTTTCTAAAGTCGATTATCGTAAACTATCCGCCGGCTTTATCCGGGGCTATCACTGAAGTTTGATAATGCCATTTGCGGATGCGTCAAGTGGAATTTAGCTAAACGACTAGCAAGCTGGGCCGTTCTGCGGCGATTGGATTAGTTAATCAGATCATTTTCATGTGACCAATGAACATAGCCTTTAAACTGAATTACTTAAATAAATAAATAAATATCCCTGGACATTCCACACAGCGTCATCTAGTCCCAAGCTAAGCAATTTAATGCTTGTGTTATGGTAACAACTTACATAGTTGGGTACGATTTGTAGAGACTAGAGACCTATTATACTAGCTACCACTCTAGTTTTGATAGGTACTTGCAGAAAAAGTAGAAAGTAAAATCCGCATAGCAAAATAAAAGTTTGATTGGATTATGTAAGCAGGTCATTTGTATGTAGAACAGAAAAGCTACAAGGTTCGTGATTCATAATCATAACCAAAACTTATCCCAACTCCCAACACATGTGTTTGCGTGTAACCAAACAAACCGCGTAGGTATTGCAAAAGCTTTCCTCCACCCAAAAAACCTAGTCAACTCATTAAATATTTAAAGAGGAGCATGATGGCGTCGTTATGCGAACGTCAGAGCAATTAGTTTTTTTGCCGAAATATTTAGAGAATAATTTTTAGAGTCTTGCACGGTTCGCGATAAACACTGAGTAAACTATGCCATTTTAGGTCTAAGCTATGCCTGACGTTCCCAATCATAAGGTCGTTGGATTAAAATATTCCAAAAATTGAGAAGACCCTTGTAATGACAGTCAAAGTATTCGGCAACTTTGGCTTTTCGCAAATCTATTCGTAACCTACGTACTTATTACGAGTATAATAGTTTTTAAAAATTGTATTTTAACCTTTCACGCATTTCCAAGAACAAGGGACAATGTATTCGATACAATAGGTGAGCAGATAAAGGTGTGTGCTAAAAATACTCCGTGAAAAGAAGGTACCTTCTGAGCACTGTTATTGAGGTTTCATTTGATTAATTCAGTACGGAGCCCTCAGTTGAGCATCCATTTCTTTTTTTATGAGCATGTGACGTTGAATAAGCGATGTTAATACCAGACTATAGGCGCTTCATCCAGGTTTTATCTAATGCTAAAGGTACTCACTGATGCGTGGTGACGTTGAAGAAGAGATGCGAGTACTGCGGCGCGGAGTCCTCGGGCCCGTGCGGCGCCGGGAACGACATCACCAGCAGCACCGGCTTGCGCGCGAACCGACGCTTCGACGCGCGGAGGAACGCGATCGAGTCGTTGGCTATCAGGTCTGGGTAGTAGTCCTGCATCAAATAACAACAATTCATTTAAAGTATCATGTATAACCGTATCACCGTATCACACAAAGGGTGGAGGCTCGCCTGAAACACAGAAGGTTGCGGGTTTGATCCCCGCCGCGGGACAAATGATGCGTGTACTGCAGATAATTGTTCCGAATCTGGGTGTTTTTATATCTATAATTTTTGTATTTACAAAAAACGCATCTAAGGGCCGGCATAGGTACATGCTCGAGCAGATAGCCATTGATCACATACACGGACAGCTCGAGCAGTCATAGGCGAGCTTAAAAAAAAAACCAAGTGCTTGACTGTGACAAGTGCTTTGATTAGAGTATGAGTGTACGTACAATAAAACAGTCTGCTGTGCAGTCGCAGCTTGAAGCAGTCGAAAAGGGCTGCTCTAAGCTATCCGTGTATGCCGGCCGTAAATCAGTCATCTGGGTTAATAATTAATTATCAAATATTTTATCTGTTTGGACCATGGACATAATTTTTGCATGGTTACCATAAAACAAGCATTATGCTGTTAACACTATGGACAAGATAACGCTCAGTGAATATTCAAGTATACATATAGAGGCATTATAGTACCTACTTAGGTACTTGTATTTTTTCTCATTTTTATCCACTAAGGCTCACAGCTATTACGAAGGGAGCAGGAGACTATGAAGTGTAAGAAGTTTACCTTGTGATAGTCATCTCCATGCTTGATCTTCTTGCCGTTCATGTTGATGCTGTAGTTGTAATACTTGGAGTTCATGATGAGCCCGCCCCACTCGCGCCAGCCCGGCGGGATGTACGACCCGTTGTACTTGTTCAGATACTTGCCGAAGTAGCCTGCAAGATAATACAAGATTATTTCG
Source organism: Xanthorhoe designata (assembly GCA_963582015.1). Lineage (NCBI taxonomy): Eukaryota > Metazoa > Arthropoda > Insecta > Lepidoptera > Geometridae > Xanthorhoe > Xanthorhoe designata. Next base: position 8,778,038 of record OY757033.1, read on the forward strand.
TAAGAAGAGAGCAATTTCCTGCACTTTCGAGGTGCATTTCTGTTCATAACTCTGAAGCTCCTCTAAAAAAAAATCCTCGGAAATGTACTACTCTTTCAAACAAAAAAATAATTTTCAAAATCGGTCCATTATTGACGGAATAATCGGTGAGAATACAAAAAAAATTATATAGTGAAAAAAATACTATATGTATAATAGCATTACTAACTGATTTCCTCATGATGTTTTGCTTCATTGTTCAAAGCTCTATTATTTTATTAAGCTAAATTAAAAATATCAACGTCTTGAAGTAGACACCATCTACTATGGTTTTTTTCTGCTGAGTGATAGTGATCAGAATCTTATGCCTCACTGGAGCTCTAGCACGCCTCTGACGCAAATTAAAAACCACCCCAGACGTTTCACAAGTAGCTGAGCAACCCAGGTCAATATTTATTCTCGCGCTTTTTTTAAAATAGGTACATTTTGTTTTGTAGATATGAAAGGTTTTATATTCCAAAGGTCAAATTTTTCTTCTGAATTTTTACTACACATTTTCACTAGGTTCTAAGGAGGGTGGGTAATGTATATGTCTATAAGTACACCTATTTCTAAAGAAAGAAAGATACCGAAATTAAAATTTGAGAACTATTGTGCGCGGAACAACCTCTTGCTCTTTCAAACCTCTCGCTACACAGAACTTTTCATTTCGGAAAGCTCACTCGAGCTTTTCAGCTTATTTTTAGACTAGAATTTGTAATTTGAATACGAACTGTTATCAGTTTCAATAGTAGCTTTATGTATACCTAACCTAAGTATTGATCGAATGTGTAAAATGAATTAAAAGTCTTTTATGAATTTAAAATTAGCGTAAGCTTGTAGAATATAATTTGAATGCAATTATATTTGATAATATCTACTCGTATTATTATACCAACACCATAAAATAAGCAATAATTTTATACATGTGTAGCCTCATTCATAACTAAAATTTATCTCTTCCAGGTAACTTTAGGACGGGTCGGATTTAACGGACAAGATTTACTAAATTAATTATAAATTTTGACCTACAATACCTAACCTAGTAGTGGTTAGTAAGTCAACTGTCTACGGGATCTATTCGTACCAGTATGTAAGATAAAGCATTGCTCACGAATTATCTCGGTCGATTGGTCAATGACGCGCTGAGCTTCGATACATTACGAGCTCGATAACAGGCACACTTGACCGACACTCCAGATTATACATTTCAATAAGCACTTAAGTACCTACCTTAGTGCTATGCAAATGACTTCATCTTGTTTTGGTAAAGTTGAGAAGGCAAATAAAATATGTCAGAAAAATATATGTAAGTAGGTACCTATTAATTTTATCAACATACTAATTATTATTAGTAATTAAGTACCTATGTATTATTTTTATCCAGATAACCACATTTTGTATAATGAATTTTTCTCACTGTTTAGATAGCCTTTAATAGGGCAAATATGCAACAAGAGCTTAAAGTAGTGTATTATGTAGCGGGCCCTATATGAAAATGAAAAAAAAATGAAAAATGATTTATTTAACAGTAAAAATAATATATAAGCATTAGCATTAGCAATAATTAGAATTAACATTAAAAATACCAGTTTAAATACAATAATTATAAATATCTTAGTAGGTAAGTACTTTTATTTTTACTGTTCATAGGAGTCAGGACCATTGTCTGTGGTGCCCACACTAGAATAAATCTGTATCGTGGGTACCTGTTACGATTAACTAAAATAGTTGCCTCGGTTTCTGCCTAGGTAATGAAGTAGGGGAATAATTGAAGAATAATAATAAATAAATTATTTATATAAATAGATACTTAAATAGTAAATGTATAAACTAAAATAATATTTAGGTATCAATAATAAAGACATTTATCCTGTTTTTTAAATTAAGGTATCAAATAGTGATTCTGTGCCAAGGTATGATAGAGATGCTAGCCAATTTGTGAGACAGCATTTTGCTTCTCTTATAGAGCAACCCTTGATGTCACACGATTTGACAACTTTGTTGTAGATGGTGATGCTGATAAACGGGCAAAAACGTTGGGCAAAGGTAGAGTTAACGGGTACAGTCGGTAACTTGAAAAGACGCCGGAGTAGCATTTTATAGTAAACTGGGCTATTTATTACTCTCTTATGCTCGGAGATACACAATTTGAGTACAAAAAGCTGACGTACACTAATATTGAACCCCGAGTAAGAGGGATTCTAGAGTTAACTCCCGAGAGGAGCTATGGCTAGAATCCTGAGTACGAGGGGTTCAAGATCGCCCAAGACAAATACACATTTAAGCCAGTGATGCATACCTACACTACTTTTTATACTTTCTGCGAGGCAATTGAAACCAATGACTGCTATAAAGAAATTACATAAAGGTGGTTGTATGCGTCAAACTGTTTAGATGCAATGAGATTTTATTCTGAGTTTTTCTGTATGTTATCATTTTCGTTGCACTGCCTACAAATTAAAAAAAATATAAACACGAAAAATTTTTACGAAATTCATTAAGTATCAAGAATTTATTCGAATGTCGAACTAACCACTACAGATTATTATTCTAACTTTAAACAAATCCTTCTTGGCGCGCGCGTTAAAATGAAGTTCGTAAAAATTTTTCGTGTTTATATTTTTTTTAATTTGTAGGCAGTGCAACGAAAATGATAACATACAGAAAAACTCAGAATAAAATCATTGCATCTAAACAGTTTGACGCATACATGTTTTTATTTTTTTTATTTGTAGGCAGTGCAAAGAAAATGATTACATACAGCCTAAATCAGAATAAAATCTCATTACATCTAAACTTTTTTGAAACCAACCTCGATCAAGCACCACTCATGTAGTTGTTGGTTGTGGTTGAATTCCAAATTCAAATCACTTAAATCTCTAGGGGAAGAAAGATATTCCATACAACATTATGTGCCGGCTAGACCGAGGAGCTGTAATGACTTACTTTAGGAAAGGTTTGCATGACGCATAATATGCCATTGACAAGCAGGTAGTATAAAAAATATATTTGTATTGTATGTATTGTATGCTTTGCGCATTTTCGAAGTTTACCTCGTCACATGGAGCTAACATAAGATTTTCGGAATCTTATGTAAAAGAAGTAAAAAAATTACTTTAAGACTTGACCAGCACTTTAGTGAAATAATACTTGACGTAAAATGGCTAGTTTCTATGTTCCATCTTTCTGGGATTTTCTTTATGGTGAAATCGATCTTAAATAATTATAGAAAACGAGAGAGAGCAGAACATTAACATAGAGTCAAAATCGAACCACAGTAAGCAAAACCACAGACAAGATATAATATGCAAGTCGTTAGTCAGCATCGACAACATAGGTACACATTGCAACACGTATCTCTAATTCCTGTCTCCCGCGACCGAAGCCACCCGCGTCCTATTTCAGCCTGTCACCCGCGGGGCGCGGCTGGGAATTTCATTTACTGTCCACCGTCATCATGCCCGACAGATCTAGGTACAACTTATGGCATCGCAATGTTTTGCCAGACGTGACTCCTACAAATTAAAATGTACGCTCTAAATTTAATTTTCGTCACGCGTTTAAGACCAAAGGCTGTCCTAATGAGAGGGCTGTGGACAAACTCCACAGCTACGCAGCATCTACGTTGCGGGCACGGAACGTGCTAAAGAAGTTTGAATGCTCTATCTTTAGATGGTATTGACACGCAGGCTACCGTTATTTGAATAGATTAATATCTACCCATTTGAAAAACCGATTATGCCTAAATTTATCGTCTGGTTTGACCCTTGGTATTAGAGGCTAGACTCGTGCCCCAAGTCAACCTTATCTATGGATCCCTCCATTCATGACGCCAAACTCGCCAGCCGCGTAAGAATTCCGATAACGATAGCCGCATAACATGCGAATTCCTATTAAATTACTGGTTAAGAGAAAGCGCTTACTTGGCACAATGTTCTTTCGAAGTGTTTTTGTTCATTATACTAATGATAAGGATAATGTGAGGATCGAGGCTCTTATGTAGGATCAGATTGTCTTCAAATATTTTTTCAATGGTTTGTATGATAAAATGATAGTACCTACCTACCTAAATGTAATAAGTAGTACAACCTACAAAACATCATTCATCACTCAAAGAACATCTTCACAATAAACAAAGCACCGAGGAGTCACTTTAACAAGAATAGCTCTCTTCATGACCTTTATATTCATAAAGCTTCATTTCCAGACACTTGACACAGTTTTTCCATTACATAGGTACAACGTCATTCGAAATTGCAGTAGGGTTAGGGGAACAGAATAATGGAGTTCCAATTCGCCTTTCATAGAAAGCTAAAATGTTGGTTGCCATGGCATTCCTTTGGCTTTGATTTTTTTTCGTGGCTACCGACACTTTTTTTTAAACGTGTAATGCTTCTAGCGGCGTGTGTAGGAACTTTTGAGATTTTTTTTAGTGCAATTTTCTGTCATTTTTGGACAATTAAATTATAACATAGGTAGGTACCTAATTTATCGCAATCACGACCGATCATGTGGCCGTGCAGCCTATCTCGTAGCGTAGACACAATGCTATTAATTAGTGTTTAAAGTCAATTTAACGTGACCTCCGAAGCACGGAAGCGCTCAGCTGATAATACCACTTACGAACAAACAAAGAAAACAAGGTAAGATAAGTATTAGGTACCTTCCTACCATTGTAACTTAATTTCATAAAACCTTATTTTAAGAGCAATGGTTGTTGTTAATGCAAGTCTCACATGGATAAACTCGTTCGGTTAAGACGAGTTCCAGACCATGTCGCCTAGGATTATTTAACCACAGAGTTACTAACTTGAATTGCAACCGGTTTCTACCCTTTAAGTATCCTGTATTGTAAAAGGAAATAAAGCAGTAGTCTAATAACGTTGAGACACTGTAATCAATGTGAATATAAATAGTAGGTAACCTTATCTATACCTACATACCTACATATACCTACTAACTCCAAAACGAAAATCGCTCCATGATGATTAGGTACCCGAGCTTTCATTCCTATAATCTCGTTTACCTAAATAAAAAAACCTAAGGCTCAAAAATATGTTATTTTAATAAGGTAAGTCCCTACCTATGGTTCTTTTACAGTGTAGGTACCATGTAATTTTTTTGAACATAGTAAAATTTCCTCAGCAGACAGTAGACCAATAGTAGCTATTAATAGTAGGTACAAAAATAGCACCCGCATCCGCATCTAATAGTAAAAGAAAGAAATAAAATTAATGTATCGCCCCCTTATAAGAATTGCTGTTTCCATTAGTGAATATACCTACGTAAATACACGCACGCCTAATCATACTATCGGCAGAGAAACAATTAATCATTTCAACACTGCCGTGGTTGAGTTAATTTATGAATCCTTGTTCGTGATAATAGAATTTAAGTGTTATTTATTGCTCTTTCATAATGTGATATTTGATTATAACAACACACTGTTAGCGTCATTTAAATAATTGATAATTGTCAGTCGATTGATCTTGTTTGTTCAGTTTGGCCTTTTTTGGATAAGTAGTTTTAAATAGCTACCTACTTTGGTTCAAACAATTACAAAAGTCTTCTGTATTCTTTCGTATTTTAAACGATAGATAGATATAATGAATTAATGAATTATTTATTGCACACCAAGAAACAGACATAAACAATTACAAAATGAAATAACTAGTACTATGGGAGGCTTTTGTTGTTATTAAGTAAGTTCTCACGAGTTACGTTACGGGAGTTACGGGAGCTTCTTAGGTACCTACATAAGTAATAATATATTTTTCACTTTAGGCACAGATAAAAGAGCTTTAGGTATATTATACCATACCCTTTTAGGGTTTGGTACAAAGTGTAGTGTACAGGTGTAAGGTTGCATGAGATTGCGTGACCCGAAGGTAAGTACCTACCGATGTATCCATCCATACCATAGTTATAAATTTACTGAATTATGTAGGTATGTAGCTCCGGCAACAGCTATCAGATAGAATAATGCGATAACACGTCGCAGTTGGTTGTGTCCGCTTTGTCGTGAAATATTGTCAACAGTACAGTGAAGTTAGACAAGTAGGTAGGTACCCTATAAACTTTATGCTGACTGATGTCATTTACGTCATGGAAATTCGTATGAACTGAATAATTTTAGAACGAGGCAGGAATTGCTGAATTGGCACAGTTTGAGCTATGACAGTTCAGCAGTATTCAACAGTCAAATATATAATGACCAGTAGTCTTCATCCAAGATTTTTTTTGTATAATTCAAGTCATACAAAAGTAATCAGTAATCAAATCACACATAATAAGGATGTAAATAATCATCTTCTTTATTTGGCGCACATACACAAATAAAGTTAAGACTGTGGGTGGGCAGGCAGGCATCCATCGGGAGAATCTGAAGGACGCTCGTATTGACGGATCCATTAGGCATACAATAGGCACTTGAAGCGAGAAAAAAATTGCAGTAGAGAAAAACATTTGGAGCGACTGGGCGGTGTGTTGATTAAGAATTTATTGCTTAATTAAACAGCAGCACTTAACAAATGTTGATGCTTGTTTCATGTTTATATCTATGTTTGAAAGGTTTCTTCGTCATATTTATTAAAATATTATTAATTTAGGTATATCTTATCACTATAAAAAAAGTCGAGTTAGTTACACTAGGTATAATAATATTTATAACTCAAGAAGGGCTAATCCGATTTTTATGGTTTTTTTGTTTTTGGATTTGTCTTCCCATAAAAAGTCAAAGAGAATATAACCACTACGTTTATATAAAATGTTCAAGCGGGTTTCGTACCTGTCAAACGAAGCAACGAGACCATTTGACAGCTCTGATTTGTCTCTAACATGACAGAAACTATAAAGTAGATGAGTTTGGTAGTATAGGTTTTATTTCAAGGACATAACAAAGTTTGCTGGGACAGCTTGTTTATAGTAATTTACGTTTGTCACTATTATTTATATTCCAAAATAAGGAAATAAACGTTCTAAATGTTTCCTAAAGTGATTTTCTATTTTACAAAGTAGCCGCTATTTTTCAAAGCTCCGTAAAGTGATGGACCGACAGACCGAATGATCAAACACATTCCTATTTTGATTCTGGCTGTACGCCAAGATCCGGAGAGCATCAGTTTTCTCCAGTAACTAGTAGCTAGAGCTAGGTACTTACCTACTTTAGATTAGTTTGGATCGTCTTCTATAAAATCAAGGAAACAAAAAGAAGGAAGTAGCAACATAACATAACCCAGTGGAGCATTCCGAAGTTATGTTTTACACTTGAACAATCAGCTAAAGTACCAAATCGAACTGTAGGTAGGTAGGTACTGCAAAAAAAATCTCACTTCAGTTTTGTTATTCCTATAATTAAAGTGTCTATTGGTTGGTACTTATAATAGTTACATAATAATATTAAATAAAAATCTCATTATACAACGAAAGTTTTTGAGACGTTTATCTAACCTAAAAAGATGAAATAAGTACCTATCTAATTATAATCTGTTGACTTATAACTGGAAGAAATGTCGTTTACATTTGGTGATTTTGCTCCACTGAACACTATTTAGTCTCACAATCTTTAGTTTTCAACTTCAATGAACAATGTATTAAGATACCTACCTACATACAATACTTTTACTGAGGCGAATTTATGAAATAGAGTTGTGATTTTGTAGTGTGTTTTTTAGGTTCCGTTTTTCTTGTTTTGCTCCCTTTAATTTTTCGCTGATAAATATGATCCGTAATCAGCATTTTTGCCGAGAACACACAAAGTAAATAATAATAGGTACTTACCTACTTAGGTACTTGTTCTATTGTTTATTAAGTATGTGATAATTACACTATCACACTAATTATTATACTTAAAGGTGAAAGTTTGTGTGTGTGTTTGTACCTAAGTGTGTAAGTGTGTTTGTTACTCTTTCACGCTCAAACAGCTGGACGGATTTAAATGCAATTTAGTACCAGGATTGCTTATACCCTGGATAAAAAAATAGGCTACTTTTAATCCCGATATTCCCACGGGAACGGAAACTATTCAACGCGGGTAACACTGCGGGGCGCAGCTAATACTAGCAATAAAAGCAAAAACCAACTTTATTGACAATTCAATATTATTGTAAGTAGGTACTTACCTATTTTAAAAGAGCTTAATCCACTGAAACAACAATTTATAAACAAATGTATCGTGGTCATTCACGGCCTATCAGCCTACGTGGGCGGACCTGCGGCGTTCATTCATGAATCCATGAATGAATGAACCATCACAACGTTTATTACTCCTATTTGCATCTATTTCCATTATATTACGATTTTTCTAATAGTAGACGCTACTCAATGCTTTAAAGGGCATTATGTACCTAACTGACGACATATCGAAACACCTACACGAAACATAAAAAGTTAGAATGCATACTTTTTCTTGTTTTTGTCGGATAGAGGTTTTTAGTACCTTAGTAGGTACCTGTTAACGCCCGAAAACTGAAACGCTACTTAATCTAAGTGGTGCTTTTAGATATTATTTGACGTTTATCTACAAAAATCTGACAAGTAGAACGTCCTAACCGGTTAATATGCTCCCAAATATTTAAGTAGCGTTTCATGATTGGCGTCGGCATAAGAGTGTTTGTCATCCAAAATATCTTTACATTGCAAAGCTTTAATGTTTCCAAATTGTACTAAATAAAACCGTAACTGACGAAACAGATTTATTGTCAATAAATAAATAAATCCTTGGGAAATTTTACACGGCGTCATCTAGGCCCAAGCTAGCAACTTAATGCTTGTGTTATTCAACCAGATGACTGATACTTAGATACATTTTTTTTGTAAATACATAGGTACATATTATAGATAGAAAAACATCCAGACTAATGCCATGCCATAGAAACCATTTTGTCAACTGTTAATAATATCTGATCCTTCGAAATTATCTAGGGTAGAACAGAGGGCCTAGCCAACCGGCATTCGGCATATGAAGCGATTCGATTTCTATCATCGCTACACCTTTGATTTGACATTTCTGATCGCTCGAGTTTTCGTCATCGAATGTCAATTCCTATACATTTTTTTTTGTTTCTAATCGAAAGCGATTGTCGAAATGTAACATGGCTAGGGCCTCAGAGGTGCTATTAGTAACGTAATTCATCTTGCAATATTTTATCTGAGAAATTATTTTGTTCTTTTTAATTATTATCGCGTCGAGAATCGTGACATATTAATTCCTATCCGGCCGCTGAGTAGGATATCCAGAGGGCTATAATATTTTAACAGAACAATTGTCGCAATTGGCGTGTCGTGAAATAATGACTCGAAATCTTCCAGAGACAGACGCAATTATGAAAAAGTAGAATTAGATTCAATTAGTGACCTCATTGTGGGATTACTTGAAATAGACACTTCCTTGATTTGTGTTGCTCGTTTTGAAAGTACGCGAGGAGCAAATTAGATTTCCTCTCATTATTGCTCACGACTATTACTTATTTTATTATTTTTACATCTTAGGAAAACTAACAGTCTTAAAAACAAATTAAATAACTAAATATAATATACTTAACTAATATAAGTTTAGAGGTTTTCGCATATTGAATATTTTCGTAATATGTACTTACTTATATAGGTACCTACTTACGCATATTTTACCTAAGTATAGAATTTGTTATCTAACGTAAGTATACTCTATATAACTTACCTACCTATATTTTATCTGAAGGTATTTTCATCTGTAGGTATTTTAAAAGTACCTTATAGAAAAGGTTCTCTTTCACCGGTAGCATTCCATGTAGGTAGGTACCTACATGTACCTACCTATAATTAACATTACAGATTCAAGCATTCAACCAATTCAATTCAACAAATTCAAGCATCCTTGAATCTGTAATTTTACATTATAGGCGAATGCTCCCTCCCAGTTTGAGGATCATCTTAACATAATCGAGACATTATGCTAGGCTCTAAATAAAACGTTGTTGGTGCAAACATGACAGCTATGTAAGTTGGTACCTACCTACACATCACAGCGCCCACACCTTGAGCAGGTGTAAGATATTCTGTTTCATAGTCATATTACAACCAAATCTTGAAACAGCTACAAACTTTTGTTTTGAAACAGTCATCTCAATAATTTTTTTTTTTTTTTTTTTTTTAACCTATAATGTGTCCCACTGCTGGGCAAAGGTCTCAATAATTATTAACAACAATAATTTTAGGGAACTTACATATTTGCAAAATAATTATTGACTGTAGGTAGGTACCTATTCGTAGTGTTAGTAGTAGCAAAGTAGTAGGTAGTTAGGTAGTAATCTTAGACTTACAAGTGACAAAATTAAAAAAAAATATTTACCGACAATTTCGAAAGAAGAGAGCAATTTCCTGCTCTTTTGAGGATTTTTGTTCATAACTTTGAAGATCCTCATCAGATCCTCAAAAATGTTTTATGGTACGGGAAGCACCAACTTTCAAACAAAAAAAGAATTTTCAAAATCGGTTCACCCAGTCCAAAGTTAACAAACATAAATAAAAATAAATACCTACAGACGAATTGAGATCCTCCTCTATTTTTTGAAGTCGGTTAAAAAGGTACCTAGGTATATCTCTGTACCTACTGACCTTCAGGCATATTTTATAATGTGACATTCACGGTCGAGATATTTGGCAGCTTGACATAGGTAGGTAGAGCTACCGTCGTCGGTCAGTAGATACTATAATCTTTGACAGACGTCTTCCGTTCCACTCCACTAATTATATCCAGTAATGAAAACCAAATATCAAGTTCAGGGGCATGATTATGTATGACGCAATAGCAAAAACAAATAGGAAAGTACCTACCCATCATAAAATATGTTACATTAAATTATGAGCAATATTATATTGGAAACAGGATAAAAATTATCTAAAAACAAACAACAGACAATACTCATTACATTAGTATCAAATAACTTTGGCTCCAAGAAAATTCGTTGAACGGCAAGACACGCGCCAGTTTTTCTTCTAACAAATGACCGTATCATTAAAGTCAGATTGTTTCGGAGGCCACAATCAGTCGCTCATTTACGAGATATTTGACCTATGATTAACGCCCACGACCTCTTGGGAAGGGCCCTTTGCCCCATCAAGCCCCACGCTCAGACAAGCATGTCAATTGCAAAACAGTTGTAGGTGGAAACTTTCTCATAGATAAAAATGAATAATATTTTGTTGAAACGGATGTGAGATTGATGGATGAGAGGCAGAATTAACGTTTAGGTACTGCATAAGTAGAATCAGTTCAAAGAGGTTAATGTGTATAGGTAGGTATAACCACAGAAAAAAACTATAGGGACATTGTACCTAGGTAGTATACTTTACCCAAGCAAGTATATTTTTTATGAAGGAATAATTCTACATTTGCATAATAGTGTGTGTACCTAAGTACCTAGTAGTTTAAACTTTGTTATTAGGTATAGGTATATATTGTAATAAACCATAAATAATACTGTTTTTACCTATAATCAGTCCCACAGCTGGGCAAATATCTCACCATGTATGTCTCACGACTGTATTCCCAAGGTTCAGTAGACATATTCTATCGGATCTATCGGCATTATTAGATACCTACTTTGAAGATGTCTAAGGGTATAGGTTAGATTAGAGGTAGGTATGTCCAAATACAATATTTGGCCCATACCTACCCACATTTTGCAGAAGTTATTTTATATACTTATATAGTTTTTTTTTAATAATTCGTCGTGTGAACATGTCATTATTTTGCTTAAACTTAAAAGCTCCTTTCGACCTCAATGTGACAGCTCGACAACTTAAAGATGCATTAGAGTTTAGAGGTACCGTATCGTTCAATAGGTTGAGTTCTGATAACCGCAGCTAATTAGCGGGCTATATCTCAGCTTTCCCACTTGAGAAAGTAACCTGCACGTAAATGTGAACAACATTCATCCAACTACTTTATCTGCTTCCCGTTTAAAGGTCATCTGTTTTGTTTGTTATGCCGCATTCTGGTTGAAAATGAAAAATTATAATATTGCATTTAAATAAAATAATTATCATAATTGGATAATGCTTGCTTGCATTGATAAATAATAACACCTTAGGATAATAATTATGCATTATTTGTATGCGTCAAACTAGCGCCGCCACCTAGAATTAGTTGACCATAATAATTAAAAAACATTTAATCAACACTTCACTACACTTCACTGAACGACTGGTTATAAATAAAATAAAAATGTTATCGAAAATTGAAAAAAAATGAGGTAGGAAGAGTAGCTCTGATTTCGCTACTCTTCCTAAACTATACAAAGAAATACTTATAAAAAAACTTATGATTAGGTTTCACAAACTGAATATTTTAATTTAATTTAATTCCTTTGTTAACCTAGTAACCTAGTAAAAAGTCATGACAGGTGTAATATTCATTATCTAGTATGAAATATAAGATCATCATCATTATCCTTCTAGGTAAATAACCAGTAAAATAAGCACTAAGTACAGTTATTTTATAATCATCTGCATCGTTAGGACAAAACTTTCCTGGCTGCGGCATATAAGGCTTATTAGAGAGCTAAATAGGTACTTAGTTCGAATACCTACTCCAAAATTAGAAAGAGTTCAAAAGAATGACCGCCGACCGTTAAAATACCTGGAGAGATGAAATGACTGAAGGATGGCTAAAAAAATGTTGGTATATTACCAGTAAAATTAGCTAATAAAGTTATCTCGAATCATCTGCACCAATCACAGCACAAAGTTGCAGGCACGCTGTAATAGATACCGGCAGAACGAGACCACATCGTCCCGTCTCGTGAGTATTCTAGCCTAGGGCTGTTGTTTCCTTGGGAACTTCCGTTGGTCTTAACTCACGACTTTGTTGTACCTAGGTACTAGGTCCGCAGATGAAGGCAACTAACATACAAAACTAGTGACTTATGTCTACTGTAGACATGTTTAACATGGAATAGCTACTTATATTTAGACGGTATGCGCACACTGCAAACTTTTCTATTTCCAAGGCTCGTATTTATATTACTCAAGCGTGAATCTTGTCTTTGATTGAATTAATTTGATTGAAAGCGGTGATTTGATACTTGTCTTGATTGAAGACTCAAGAGAGACCCCTCGTTTTAGACTTACCTACCTACTGGATGCCACAGTTCCACAAATTTAATCAGGCCCTAATTTTTTTTAATTACTATTAAAAAACGAGGGCATGTTTAAATTCCTCAGCGCTGTTCCTGCGAATTATTACGATCTTTTTGCCATTAAGGTTTAGGTTTAGGTTTACCTATAGATATTTATTTTACACACAGATTATTTATAGTCGTAAATAATTATATAGGTGGTACTAAGTGCTCTTTTGCGTAAAATGAGCCTTCATTTTTTAAAGTTGCGGGTAGTTGTTATACAGACAACTGTCGCTCCTTCAAAAGTAAACATCTTCTTTTCGTAGCTAATTATGACCTTGGGCAAAACAATGAAAATTGCGCAACGAGTAAAATAAAAATTATATATATATTATTGTTAATTAAATGTCATCAACCGTAAAAAAATATACAGCCATAAAAAGAATGACATACCCAAAGGGTTTTGTGAAGTTTACATAAACTACGCAAAATTCCGTTGAGACTTTCACATTTGTGATTGGCAACCCTACCGGCGCAAGTGGGACATGCGCTCGCGCAGTTGCTAGACACTGCGGCGACTTACGGCAAGATGTAGGTACCTACTAACGTATTACTTGGGTTCATAAATACTTGTATAGTAGGTAGGTACCTATACCTACTGAGTACTGACCAACAAAGATCAGATAAACAATATAAATTCTATTTCCAGTTTATAGCTTGTATAATGTTGAGTATTTTAAAGCATTATTCAGGACTATCTTTAGCGGTAGGTACCCACACTTAATTCATCGTAGTGGAATCATTTTTTCTAAAGCTTTGCCAATAATATTCATAATTATGTGTATTATGTGATAAGTAGTTATTTTAATTTCGATAAATCTATAGTTATAATTAGTATTACTTAAATACATTGTGATGGACCAAAAGTAAAATATCTGCAAAATTACGAATTCAAAGATAAGTAGGTAATAGAATACGATTTCTAGTAGGTATTCGATTCTTGCTATTGCATTCAACGAATCAAATTAGTAAGCAGTTGAGAGGTAATTTGCTCGTTCCTCTAGCTGAATCAGTAGGTTAAGTTATTTGATACGAGTTTTATCGCATTTCAAACGCTCATGATTTTTAAACGATGTGGCAAGGCAAGCGAATTAACATCCTTGAGGAAATACCACCGGTTTTTCACGCTATTCCGCTTAAACAGCCGTAAATAGGTTTATTTGCATAAAAACGGTACCGTGAAACATGCCAACTTTGCCACCAAGGGTATCTTTGCCCGAAAATCAATTTTTAAGCAAATCTTTAAATTCCAAAAGTTTCGGAATACTATAGTAACATTTATTGACTTAGATAGAAAGTAGGTTATGTGTCTAGTAACACAGTCTATCAGGTGTGTCGCTAACTTCACTCAGTCACTTTTTAGAACTTGTAGAATGTGGTGCGTATTTTCGCGGGCAAATTTTAGTACAAGTTCTAAAGTTAATTGTGCGTGATGGCGAAAACACAGGTTAGTTTAATTTATAATATGTTATACAAAAACACTATAAGAGTATTGTATTTTATTATCATTGCTGAAGGTCTTTTAAAACTAAAGTTATAATGGTGGGTAAAGTTACCCAGTGATGTTGCGATCTACTACTGACAACATTACCCGCCATCAAAATAAGCTTAGGGTTGGCACTTACGAAACTTATTATTTTTATTATTCTATAGTACCTATTATAGTATTACCAGTGATCGGAATAAGTAGATTATATTGGCCTAAACTTCAAGGAAGTTGGTAAAATGTGAATTCCTGCTTAAAATTTAAAAGCGAATTACAATACTTTGCAGAAAAAGAAGAAAAATACGTTAAGATCAGTTTACTGAGATGTGCCAACCCTAGTACTTTTAAAAAGCGAAATGCGGTTTGTATGAAAAAGAGGAAAAAAGTTAGGGTAACTTTGCCCAGCCACTTTGGTAGGAAACCTTTCATGGTATCGTTTTCATTTATAAAGTAAACGCCATTTTTGCCAAAATTCTTGTATTGGACTTTGTGCCATCTGTATAGAGGCCTTAGTTGCGTCAAAAATCAATGTGGGTAATGTTGGCAAAAAGTCCAGATAACTTTGCCCGCCATCAAAATGAATAAAATACTTAATTAAATATTGATGAATAATAAAATCTGATAAAATAATACATGCTCATTATCTTTTAATTGCAGATGCTAAAAGAAAATACTTACGTTCCCATAGAAAAATTATCCAAAAATTGAAATTATTTGAAAAATGCTGGCAAAGTTGGCATGTTTCACGGTACCTATTTGAATAGAACCACTCAATAATGTTAACCATCTGAAAATACTAACAGTCGATTAGTATTAGTACCTCCTATACGCCAAATAACTGTGCACGTTTGCATATTGAGTAGTAAGAATATGTGTGCTAATATATCGAATTTAATTGAAAAATTTACTACACAGAAAGCAATGTCAAATTCCAAAGCTTAATTTATTTTTTTCGTTTTTTTAGTTTCAACGCTAGAAAACATTGGTCTAATTATTTTCTGTTTTCCTCCATTCTTCAAAGAATCATCAGCATCAGCATTTGTGAAGGTCTGATCGCATAATACGAATATAAGTATAATTTGTCTACTATGTCATTTAATGTGTCACAAAGTGATAAAGGCAGTATTTTTATCAAAGTAGCTGTAGTGCATTACTAGAAGTATCTTAGGTACTGCACATAAACATAACGGAGGTCTTGGTGGTCTCGGTAATTAAGGGCTGATGGGTTTATGCTGTACAAAAACAATAAACAAACAAACGTTAGGTCTATAATGCCTACGGAATTCCGGTATACCGGTTATAGTCGTGGTTATTGGCAGTTGTTAAACCTGCATTTCTGAATAAATCTTGTTGGTTTATTATCTCAATTAGGTAGTCAGTTTCCAAACCGAAAAACATCATCAAGGCTATATCTAGTGGTAGACAACTGTTAGACTAAAAAGGCATTTTAAAGATATCTACTATAAAAAATTAAGAGATCTAAGGGGATAGTCAGAGGAGCATTATGTCCAAATACTACCTAAGATACTTTTCGCCAAATATTTAATTCGTACTTAGGTACCTACTACGTATTTAAAAGAATAGACAAGAGTATTGTAAATCAGCAGCAGTGAAGCTTATCGTCAGATCGAGCACGTGCAGCGTCACCGAGACAGGGCGGCGCGGCGACTGCGCCCACGCATACAATCTATGCCTATTATTTATCGCTCTTGCCCGTCAACACCGTGTAAAAACATTATAAATTGCCACGATAAAAGACACAGAAAACAAAATGTATAAGTTTTCAATCTCCTGGAACTGCATGCTGGGATGAGATTTAAGCATTCGCTTGCTAAAGACACTCGTAGTTTTTAAGTTTTAGTAGTTCATGATATTAAATTATAATCCGGCTGACCGTTTTTGAATATAATAATAATAATAATAAAGAACTTTATTGCAACTACATAGAGTAAGTAAGTTAGTAGGTAAATAAAAGTCTTATAAGTAATGTTATTACAAAAGGCTGTCATAACGACTAAACGATTTCTTCCAAACGACCAGCTTCTAAGTAGAGACAGTAGCTATTTTATTCATTGTTTTTGAAAATATTATGAACTTTGTCGCGCAAATTAATAATTTTACTTCGGATGGCATTACAATCATTTCATGTCACACATTTATAATTGACTGACCGTCAAAAAAACTGGGCCCTTACTCTGCAAAACGAAAAACGAAGTTTCGTGACAATTTTCGGGTTCTAATTATGTTGGTGAACTATTACGAATTCAGTATCCACCAACATAAGCTGACCTCGAAAATTGTCACGAAACTTCGTTTTTCGTTGTTCCAGAGTAAGGGCCCTGAATCGTTCGTTCGTTCGTCGTATGAGCAAGTGGCCAATTCTGGTGACGGGAGTTTTTAGGCCGCCGACTTCAAAAGCCGGGACCGACAATTTAACGTGCCCTCCGAGTACGGAAAACTGAATGAAAATAGAAGAATATTTCTAGGTACATTTATTGAAATTTTGTTTTAGCATTAAAATTGAGAACAATCCACCGATATAAATAGGGTACAAGTTTCAGACGTCTGCGTGACTATACACTGTATAATACTTACGAGTAGGTACCTAGGTATATATAAACGTCTAAATAAGTAAATAAATGCTATGTTCTTGATGACCTATGCAATATGTTGACCCTATGCAAATTGCTTACCTATTCATTAGCGTTACATAATTATAGGTCGAGGGTGCACTGTTCAAACCCGATAAGTGTGAAAAAGTAGTTTTGGAGATAATCAATGTTGAAGTTTGCAGGCAATAAAAATTAGGTTTATATATAAAGTTAATGCAAATTACTTAGTAACTTAGTAAGATTATATATCTATGACATTATTTTTCAAGTTCTTAGTTGATGTTACTTAACAAACTTTTGGATAAAATTCAAATTAGTGAATTAGGGGGCCGACTTATTGGGTTTTACCCCAAAATTAAATATACAATTTTTATTATTTATTGGCTTTATTTATTAAAAACACAGATGAAAATCGTAGTAATTTCTATTAAAATAACTAATCACTGCCAGTTTCAAATTCAATGTAACAATAATCAATGTAGGAGAGGTTATTACTGTCAAAATTACGTGCTTCTCAATAGCGTGTTTTGTAAAAACACTGCTGAGGCGCGGTGCAATTTTTCATATTTATTAAAAGATTTTCAAGACTAAGAAGAATCTGTCCAAGACTAAGGTGATGACCAACCTAAGGGGTCCTAAACCTAACATAATTGTAGGTAACTACCAAATAGAGGAAGTGGACGACTACATATACCTTGGACATTGTTTATCTTTTGGCCCACACTCTCAGTTGAAGGAGATTTCCAGACGCACTCAATTGGGATGGGCTGCCTTTAGAAAGCTGGAGGATATCTTCAAATCCAAAATCCCCCAATGCCTGAAGACCATGGTGTACAACCAATGTGTCATGCATGCCCATACTCACCTATGGTTCCGAGACATGGCCGCTCACAAAGGAATACATGCACAAAATAAGAGTAGCACAACGGGCAATGGAGCGAGCCATGCTCGGAATCTCACTTCTCGATCACATACCCAACGTCGAAATTCGACGTGTCGTACAAAGGTCGTGGACGTAGGTATGCGGATCGCGAGACTAAAGTGGAGTTGGGCTGGACACTTGGCTAGAAGGGACGATGGAAGATGGACAAAAGCGATAACTGAATGGTGGCCCAGGGACGCTCAACGACCAAGAGGCAGACCACCCGCCCGATGGTCGAACGACATCATCAACATGGTCGGGAATCAGTGGATGAGACTCGCAAGGGATCGGAGAGAGTGGCGTGATAAAGAGGAGGCCTCTACTCAGCAGTGGGTGGAAGTGGGCTGAAATGATGAATGATGATTAAGAGATTTGTGTTATTTTAACTATTCAATGGTGAAAAAAGACGTGTGGCACTCGGAGACTGCCGCGGTAAAGTTATTGCATGGGGTGTGTTAGGTTATTTAATAATCGTTACGGAATTTCTGGATTCGGTCTCCACGCTCAAGGCCCGCGATAGAAGCTATGAAATAGCTTAAAAATATTATTTTTACGACAAATAATGTACTAAATCATTGAATAGGTGTTATTAGGCGGCAACTAAGATAAACGCCTTTTTGGTCTCATCATCTACACTGCAGCCTCATTGGAGGAGATAATTTTTGCCGACGCGGAACATTGTCAGGGTTTGACTTGACATTAGTGACGGCACGGTATTATTTATTTATTGTATTGTGTAAAATTATAATTACGTATTCTATCATTGAATATTAGTTGGCAACAAGGATAAATCATGGATCTAACAAATGCAATTAATAACTAAAATAAATGCTTGTGAAATAAAATGTGGTTGATAAAAATAAAACCCTTTGACTTAATTACTCCCTTGCCGAGACGAGAAGTAGGAAATGTAATGTAGGTTGGCAGCAACATTGAACGTGCTCACCAATTTCGCTATGAAGCGACTTGCACTAGGCTGGCTGATAGTGCTAACCAATCGTTTCCAATTCACTTTTGATAGCTCCAAATAAAGTAGGTACAACAAAGCGACCCAAGTTTGCCTCCAAGGATGCCGCGCTATCACTAAAATCACTTCTAGGTGGTGCTCACACATTTACAATTTTAGGATCCATTGATTGGGATCTTGATCCCCTAAATCTCTCCTACTTATGTTTGTGCGTTGGTTTCGAAGAACAATTTACATTTTCATTGTTAGTTTTAGGTAATTAAAATAGAGAAAATGCTATTTCGATGAAAATCAATCAATGATTGAAGTAGGTAATTGTTATGACATTTAACAATTCGTCGTACGTACCTAATGATTTAATAAAAATACCTAAATGTAATACAATAATGTACTAACATGTGAAAAGAAGTAGTGCTGCTTCCGCCGCTATAGTTTTTACACCATTTAACTGAACATTTAGTCATTTTTGGGAGATGTTTTATTGACAAGTAAGTGCTTCAGACTGACGCAAAAACAAACGACCAAGGCTTTACTGGTTACTGACAAGACCGGTGAAGGTACGTTCGCTTATAATATGTCTGGTCCAGTGGCTATTCGTTCATGATCAAGACTTGACTTGTGTGACAGAGCGTGGAGAATAAAATTTTAAGAAAACAAGCCTTGGCACGATAGATTCGTATTTCAAAATGAGTCACTGCACGGCACGTTATTAGAAAGTTATTTGGGAAATAAAGCCCCTGACTGCGCGTGCGAAACATGACACAACGCGTTTGTCGCATGAACTCACGCCTCAATACCAAACACATTTATTGGGTTCTTCCCCGGACAAGCGTTGGAATAAATGACTATCGGATTGACTATCGGATAGTGCAAATCCCAGTAAGTGAAGTTAAATGAATGTTTACGATACTTTTCAGATATAAAAAACCAATAAATATGTTTTATTGGATTTCATATCTTCATATTACGTGTATTCATGCAAAATAAGCTGGGGCTAAAACCCAATAAGTATTTTTGATTGCTTTTAATGTATGATAAATTTTCTATGTCATGAATTAATTCTAAAGTTAAAATCAGTCATACAAAATTATCTGCTTTTATCTTTTTTGTAAGTGTGAATAACGTGATTATCTTTGAGCTTTAAAAACCAATAAATACACATTATGTGGTTCTCTCGCAAAACAATTACATAAAATTTTGCCATAAGTAGCCTTACGGTGTTCTCAACCAAAATAAATGTCATAATCATGCATTTAATGGGTTATTTGGTTAGTATATCTCTATGTTACACTTACAAATCAGTTTAACTGGAAACATCACTAGGAGTAGCAAAAAATTCTGATTCTAGTGAGCTAAAAAACGAATTTTCGATTTTTTTGCATTTATCGGGTTTGAACAGTGCACCCTCGAGGTTAACTATAAATTTGCAACGATGCAATAATTTCAATATGAAGGTTATATTTAATAAGGCTTCACATATAATTATGGACGCATATAAGAGATTAACTACCGCCTAATTTAAATCAATTATTTCTAAAAGCAGTGCTGCTATTTAAACTGTTTAAAAAGAAAAAATAAAAATGTTTCAATCAAAATTATCGAAGTTAATAGCCTTTAGATACCTAGTTAGAATTAGTCCATAACTGCTTAACCCAAATGGACTGTTTTGTTAGATATTTGTCTAGTCTGCTATCTAGGCCTTACCTAATAGCATAGTCATGAAGTCATTTGGATCTAATCTATGTTAATACTAAGGTTCCACTATCTGTCACCGATATCGGCGCGGTCAACCATCTGTTCTATCTACAGCATAAATCACTCTCAACAATTTCCTAATTCTGATACGATTGCACTTAAGTGTGTGCCATAACGCCGAGGAATGAGCGGGAGAGCGAATAATGTTTTTACTCGTGAGTGAGAAGCGCAGAACGATAGACACGCAACATAATTTATAGCGAAAAAACAGTTTTTATTTAATTACAAGTTAATTAAACAAGTAATCGAAAAATTAAAAAACCAGAACTAAATGAATACTTCTAGGCTATTTGTCAAAACATAAAACCAACAAAAATAGCGTTCTGTTCCTGAGATAAATAGCAAACTGTGTGAAAAACATGTATTTTTCAAAAAAATATATGATCGAGAAAACTTTTACCAATCGTGTTTCTAAAAAACCACAACGCAAGATAAAAGTTCAAAGTTTAATTTCTCCAAACATTATAAGGTGGTATCTTTCACGGATTTTGAGATCTAATACGATTCAAACCACATATTTGCTACCTACGGCCTCTTAAACGACGGATCGACTGTTTAGATAAAACGAGGCCAATTAATTTTGTTAAATAACAAGCACTTATCGCTCTGTCATTTTAATTGTATCGTAACTATTTATGTTCCGAATAGCAATATGAAAAGTCTGATAACGCCTTCAGGCCTGCAGCTAGAAACTATAAAAATATGACTTTGTTTTTCTCTATCTAAAACTAATATACTTAGGGAAAAATTGGCTTATACAACATTAGTTAACTTGCCCGTGGCTTCGCTCACGTGGTACCTACCTACCTTGATAAAATATAGCCTATGTTCATTCGGAAAGTCTAAGCTACAAATTGGTGAATTTTTGAAATCGGATGAGTAGTTTCGAAGTTTACCCCAAACATACCAAACAAACAAACAAACCAACATTACCTCTTTATAATATTAGTATAGATTAACCAGACGGAGCAACAGTGAATTTAAGCCTTATCGCTTATACAGTTATAATCTTTGATAGGCAACGTCTACACGTTCTGATCATGCAGAAACACGATAGGGTTCGAACCATTATCTGACGTTCGAACGCTAGCAAGCAATTGCCTCAAGTGGATTGGATTCACACTGACCGCCAGCTTCCCTACTGCAAGAAGAGAAACTCAAGCAATCAGACAATTGGCACTCCCACACATCTCGACTTTCATCTTCGGACGGAAGAAGCAATAAACTCATTAGGCTCTATCGCTGGTCTACGCTGCAGCTAGTGTAGAGTCGGTGGGTGTAGGTAGGTACCCCACCAGGAAAGGAAAGCAAGGGTCGAATTTATGATAGCGCGTCCGAAGCATAAATTTACAAACCAAATGGACTCTTAACGGGCCCATGACAAATTACTCACACGTGCTTCGTGTCACAAAAGGCGCTTATTTAAATGGTTACTGGTAAATAACTTGTTTCTCGCTTTAAAATTCATTCCCACCGCATGCTTGGTTGGCAAAAACCGATGCCGATTGCAACTCGCTGTCTCCAAGCCCGCAGTTTACAATCCTATTTGAATGTGCGTCGGGTTTCTCGCCGGGAATCCAGGAAGGTGTGCGAATGCACTTAATCAACGACATAGGCGAACGTCTAGCAACATCATTTACTTTTGGATGTGACGCGAACGTGACTAGACGTGCGTGACAAATCCCGACAAATCGCATTCGTCTTGACCGGATAAGATAGATCGCCCAATCGGTCTCCCCAAATACCGGCAAGGACACTTCCATCTGCTTTATTTGTGTGACGTATGCGAGATGCGATGAAATAGCCGACGTCCGCCGGCCCACGTGCGCCCACGCCCCTAACTAGACATTCTATTTAGAACAAATCTTAGAAGATGCTGTACTGCAGTTCAAATTGTCGGCGACTGCAGCGTTCCTATTGATTTACGAGCTCAGCCCAGCCGATGTAGTTGCAGCGATAAAGCCCTGTGTTATTTAATATTTATAATGTGCTATTAGATGACAAATGTCTAAAGGGGCGTCTAAACGGGCTATATTTTTTACGACAATTTGTGGCTCCAATACTGTGGCCGGCAACATTGCTAGCAATACTAGCCACACTATGCAATATTTTAAGGATGGCCCGGCATTATAGCCACATATTTTTTGGTATGTCAAAATCATTTTATATGTAGCCGGCGTGTGGCCGAACGATCGCTTCGCAAATCTTGTTCTGAATCAAAGGCCATACTATTGCAGCCATATTGCAACATGTTGCCTGCAATTGATTGCTCAGCCATAAAATGCACTAAAATGTTTTTTTGATGGCTGGGCAATGTTTGCCAATAATTGCAGCCACAAATTGTCGTAAAATATAGCCCGTTTAGACGCCCCATAAGATGCGGAAACTTTCTTCAACAAGATATTTAACAAATTGTTAAACATAACATTTAATGATGATACACTAAACATTTGATCAAACTACTTTCTACAAAAAATATAGGTATCAGAACTATTTTCAAAAGTCAATTTACATCAACTACTTCGGTGAAAACATCTATCAAAGTCGAATAGGTTGTTATGGGCTATTAAACGAATCTATACGTTATAAGTTCATCTAGGTAGTCGTAAGACAGGAATAAAACGGCTCACTACGAGAACATTTATTTTAACGCAAATAGAAAGTGGTTTTAGATTACTGTGAATGCCTAACTGTCCACCTCTCTAATGCCTATCAGGGACACAAATTTTGCACGTAATACGTATAACCTACTGGCATTAAAAACTATGTTTAAATACAATAAAACTATGCGTAGGTGCACTAGTGCTAATCTTATAGAAGTGGAAATCAATATTAGGTACTACTCGTATGAATGTAACCTAGCCAATGCGAAAAAATATTAATTGAGGTAATCATCGAGAATTCTATTAGAAGCATTTACTTAATCGTATTATTTGTAAAAACACTAGTATAGGTACGTAATTATTGTAGAAGCTAAATGCATTCTCAGGTGGCAGTAAGTATATCGTTTTACTTGTGGTAGGTGGGGCCTTATCACATTGACATGGTTAAGAAGACTCTTTTGCTATACTTTTCTGACTCGACGCAACTAAGTTACCAGTACTACTTAGATGGAGGAATATATGCAATTTGTATATTGACCTGTTTTAATTTAAGTGTGTTTTGTTTGTGTACGTCTCAGGCTCACGATTGTGTCATCTGATTCGATAGCCATTTGCTCAGTTTGCAAATTTCTAAGATTTGACTTATACCTCTACCCCGTCTTGTAAGATTATTCGTAGTATGTGAAAAGGCGTCTATTTATAGGTTTAATAAGCTAGGGTTACATAACTTCATCGAGGGAGTAATTATAAAATTCTTCGAAATATAATATATTATATAGGGATATGGGGGAGACCTTTGCCCAGCAGTGGGACGATATAGGTTGAAGAAAAAAAAAAAAATAATATAGAAAAATATAATATTAAGAATCTGTAGGTTCTACTGATTTAGACTCAACACAAGTAGAGTCTGCCTGTTTAATTCCTGAAAATAATTTCCATGTTGATTTTCTTCACTGCCAAGTCTGTCCGTATAATTCCTAGAATAATCTTATTCTACACTCACCAGTTCTATATCCAGCGTTGGAGAGGTATGTGGCGAAGGTGTTGGTTTCGTGCTTGGCCTGCCACATCGGGGACGAGCAGTTGTCATTATTCGTGTACACGTTGTGGTTGTGCACGTACGTTCCTGTTAGTAAAGAACTCCTGCGAACAAGGTAAATGGATTGATGAGGTCCGCATGAAGACACCTTTGTAAATTCACATTATATCTATTAACGTTGAATATTTTTCTTCTGATTTACATTTAATTAAATAGAGAATCTTGTTGATATCTAATAGCATCAGTGTTAGTAGTATGTAGTATCATCATATCATGAGCTTTAGTAAGCCTAACTGTCCATTATGGTTATGCTCTTATAGTTAGCTCTGTGTGAAAAGTGGTTACTATATAGGTAGCCTACAAAAGTTTGTAAGTAAAAAATAATAATGCTCTTAAGGCTGTTTCGGCTGGAAAAAATGCCTTTAGTCCATTATTTATAACTATTACAGAAATTACATAGACAGTGCAATCAAATATTGTTTGCTATCTCTGCTCTACTATGCTGAAATTGCAAATGTATGTATTACCTTGATGGACAACACATAGGCGTTGTAGTATAAGCATGCCGGAACTCTGCCCCAGCACTTCTAATAGCTTTCATGGTCCTCGGCATAAAGTTCAAGCTCCCCAACTCCACATCCTGGTCGTCAGTCAATATCAAAATGATATTCGGCTTTCTCTCCCTCGGCTGGGGAAACGGGATAAATCCGCTGTTCTTGTCTGAGTTCTGCCACTTATTTGGCACCTTCATTTTTGAGCGCGTAGAATTTTCCTTCATTGGTATCGGATGGGACTTTTCTGGAGGCTTGCTCTGGTTGATCAGCTTCCGCATCGAATACTTCTCCAAGCTTTTGTTGTAATGTTTCTCCGACTTACGAGCCTTCTCCTCCTTCCTTGGACTAAAAGGTTCGATAGTTCGGTTTGCACTATCCTCCAATGAATAGCTATCGGAACCCTTTCGTCTATCTCTTCTTATCTCATGTTCCCAAGACCTTCGCATTTCTGCGCGGTACCTCGATCGATTTTTATGTCTCAGATATCTTCTCTCGGGAAGATCTGTGAGTGTTCCATTGAACGTGGTTCTGTTTCGGTTGTTCTCTCTGTTTCTGATCTCTCTCGATCTCGAAGCCTCCTCCTCTTCAAAGGAGTCTCTCTTCGCTGATATAAGTATGCAGTTCCACGTCAAAAGTATTGATATTAACTTCAAATTCATATTGCTTACTATAAACTTACTGGAACTATGTATCACTATGCTACTTCTAAGAAGTCAGGTTCTTAAATTATTATAGTTAGGTCGTTGACGAGTGCAGCGGCCGGCACGGACTGATCGCGCAGTGGAATGCCATCTTGTCACACCTGCAACAATGTAACAGGAAAATTAATATCACTCTGCTTTGTCACGTCTCTGTGTATCTGTCCCATGTTTACTTTTCATGTTGAAATTTTTAGGCAGCCTAAAAACTCCGTCACCAGAGTTGGCCACTTGCTCATACTAACTTACTTACTTGTATTGAAATGTTTTAGTTGCGGATCGCATCGGGCTATTTAATAGCATTCGACCAGAGCATCATTCGCGAATTGCTTTTAACAGAATTGCTTCGATATTGGTCGGGGCTAGCCTTTAAATAAACTGCGCAATTCGCCACGAGGGGTGTTGGATTTATACTAGCAGTTTAAATTGATTATTTGGGAGATTAGTGGTTCAGCACTATACCTACAAATAGAGCATGCTGGAACTAATTTCGCCAAATTGCAGTGATAAGTTTGAACGATATTGCGCACCAGCTTGATTGATAACTGCCACCCCTTTTTGGAGCAGATGTGGAAATGAGCTTTCTTGTTAACGATTTGTTTTATTTTTGTTGCAATAATTCCACTATATCTAGTTATAAAGTGTTGTAAATTGTAATTAATTGGTTTATTTATGTTGTAATAATACTACAGTATTTTGTTTAAAGTTTTTGTAACCAGAATTATACCTACTACAAGTTTATTTGATACATTTATCAAAGGGAAACACATGTGTGTATTTGCAATCTAATGTACTGTAAACGGTACACGCTGTGGTTGTGGTGGATCTTGATTTATGTGTTGGAACTGCACCCCCGGTACCTAATTGATGAGAGGGAGATGAAATCGATGACGTCAGACTGACTCTACTCCACTGAGTAAATATTTGTGATTTCCCTGATTCAAAGGCGTTCAAGCATACAACTAATGTTAATGGGTTTCCTTTCAGAAGCTTTTTCTGTATGGCGTTTTCTGGTTTATAATTAAAGTAACTCAAGTACGTAAGGAGCTGGTTACGTACCTACGTAACCAGCTCCTTACGTGACTGTGATATTATTATAGATAGGTACATTAACAATAGCAATTTAGAAATTATTCAATAAATGGTAGCTCGAATATCAAACAAGGTGACTCGTTCGACTGAATGACGAATGTATCACCTATGTAACTATATAGGTACAGTACTAGTCGCCTCCAATAATATATATCTTATAATTGTTAGGTATATTTTTTACACCCAAACCCTCCAAATTTATTTAACCAACCGAAGTTGAACTTGTTGGCCACCAAACTCTGTTTTCGCTATTCCTCCTAAACTATACAAATGAAACTACCTATATATTACTAAAAAAATATAAAAAAAAGCGCTTATGACAGGTTTCAAAATCTGTAGTTTTTTAAAATTCCTTTGTTCAAAGTAATAATAAAATAAAATAGGCGGCTACCTATAATACCTGTGTACCTACTTAATACAACTTTGTTTGAATTGTGACCTATAAACATCCAAAAAATCAATATCTTAGAATGAAAAATTTACATAATATACGGCTTTTAGAATTTACGAAAATAATCTTTAAAATATTGTTATTCTATAGAGATCAAAATTGCGGGCTTTATTTTTAATAAACAAGCATAATTGAAAGCCTAGGTACAAGTGTAAGCTATTTTCATAAGCCGGCCTACAATGAGTTAATTTCCGCCGACTTGCCCACCCAGGGTTACCTACGTGCCTACATAATGTTGGATTTGCAAATGAGAAGTCAGATGAACGAACTTGCAAGTTAGAAAAAGCTTAACGAACATAACATTAGGCTATGAGTAATTGAAAAATCCATTTTGAAATGCTTTTAGGAAGGCTTCTGTTACGTAATTTTAAATTAAAATGACATAACAGAAGCCTTCCTAAAAGCATTTAAAAATGTTTTTCAAACGATGTTTAAATGCTTACCTACACTCTTTAAATCAAATAAAAAAAATACAACAGTGATCTATTAACATTTTTAATAGATCACTGTTGTATTTTTTTTATAAAATATAAAATATAAAACTTTTATCTTGTGAAGCTATTGGAGAATAATCAATTGACTAGTAGAATAAAATCGGGTTGGATAACCCCCATAGAAGGGTCGGATTTTTATTTTCACTCAATAAATAATCTTCGGTAGTAGGTAAAGATAAGATTTTTGTCCATATTTACTAAATAAAAAAAACATGAGCCGACTTATTAATTTTTCAAGACCTTCCTTTGTCTGTAGGTATTACTTTTCGCCAAATGAAAAACCAGAGGACAATGAACCTCCTAAATTTACATGGAAGTAGGCTTTAGTTAATTTCTCTCGGCATTATTCTCGTATTATTGTTGGCTTAATAATAATTCTGGACGAGCTTTGCTGTTTATGTAGAGAAAGCACGAAGGTTTCCAGTTACTGAATCGCTTATAAATAGAATATTTTGAGTTTTGTTTTAGTTATAAGGACGGTAACCTTATGTAACGTTTTTAGAAGTAGTATTCTAACTTATGAACTAATATTTCTGCCTTATACATGAACTTGAGGTTGACAATAATAGTATTGCAATAGGTACTTATTACAACCACTCATAAAGTGTCCTCACAATTTCAAGTTACTAAAACAAGTTAAGTTCTTTTTTACTTTAATAATTTTAACATCAACCAACGACTCTCTCACACCGATCAGTACATTTACTGACGTACCAATTACCTATCGACAAATTACATGGATTGCCAAATAGCTTTTTATCTTTCGACATTTTAACGTAGTACACTCGATCAACGTGCCATCCCAAACTGGTTAAACATTAAAAAGCTCATTACGCCTGCTAACTAAATGCATCCTTAAGCGGAGTTTAACTTAACATGCTTTTAGCTTTAAAGTGCTCTTCTTTGTCCTCATTTTGTTAAAGTACGCTAAAGAAAGGCTAACTTTTTGATAACCATTAAGAAGATAAACTGAAGTGGCTTAGCAACTACGCTGCTTTGAACTTTGCCTTCTGGAACTTTTAAAGCATTTTACAACATACCAGCTTCCGCTTGAAATTTCGACATTACCTAAGGTACTTAGGTAGGTAGGTACGTATTTATTATAGAAAAACACGACTAAATTCAAAATAATGCAGATTTATCACAATTAATAAAAAAACAATGTTACGGAGATTGCTTAAGGTGGAATTTATACATTTTAGGTACCTATACCTAAGTACTTGTTTCTAATCAGTTAATCACCCACTCAGTTTTACAACCAAATATATAGATAGGTACCTACTACAAATACTAAAATTGATTAAGGTTTAGGATTAAGTATTGAACATTTTGTATTTAAATGATTAAATCCAATCCGTGTAAGCCTACTTGATCGTAAGCAAATCTTATTTATTATGGGATTTGTGATAATAATCTATTATTTATTCTGTGATAATACGCAACTACTTTACAAGTTAGTTGCCTTATTATGATATTTATCGATATTTATTGCAGAGTTATCTAAAGTTAGGAGAGCCAAATTGTATACTTATTTAGTATGAAATTGTCTATTACCTACCTACCACTACTAAGCTTAATCCACTGAGAGGTTGAGTAAGTACCTAAGTACCATGGTTTAGAAATACACATACTTATTTTAATACAATGCGTGCTGTTTTATTTCACAGTCTAACAACATAGCATAGGTGTGGTACCTTAACAATCTAATGTTGATAGGTGTAAGTACTTGGCACCGTGACGAAACAAGTAAACTTATAAAAATTGAGTTGATTTACTTTGGTAGATTAAACACCACCTGTTTTCCTCACAATAATCAAAACACCGTAGGTAGCGTGTAGCGTGTTCCGCTGAAAGTGTCAAGACAGAATAAGTTCTGCTTAACACGCTATTAAACCAGCTTAAAAAAATACCTACAGGCCCGTCACAGATTTGAATCATGTTACACAATGTGCATGCTAACACAGCGTAGACTGTGAAGTATGTAAGTTTATGATGAATGTAATCCAAGAATGCATTGCATGTATGACCTGCGGCATGGTAAGCTTTACCGACTAACGAGGCGTAACACCTCTAAAAGCTTACAACACGGCCTCTGATTGGCTTCCTACAGCTTTATCACGATCCCAACACTTTGACACGCCTGGAGTGTTATAAATACAGTGTAAGTACAAATATATAATTGGATAAGATCTTACTACGGTAGATTTCGAATAGAATCGGTGACACAGATTGAGTGAAGGAAAGTAGGTAAAATAAAAATGGTAAAAAGCAGGAAAAAAATAAATGCCTGTAAATGTTATATGCAATATAATCCTCAAAACATCTCAGTATGACACAACTGTGTAGAACTGATACAATGACCGATTCAATTCAACACAATTGATGTAAAGATCAAGTACAAACCTTATTAATTTACGGTGTCTGTTTGTCCTCTATTACGTGTTCCCACTAGCAATGTCAAGTGCTGGTGACTAAACGATTTCTGATTAAAACATTGCCCCCATCGCTGTGTGGACGCATTTATGTTTACTATCATTTGAAGTCCTCTGTGCATCTACATTATTAGAAATTATGTGAGACACATCCAATGAGGAAACAATGAGGAATCACTTCAATAAGGTCCTTAGCTTCAGGATAAAATATACTGTGAACTAAATATACCTACAAACAGTAAGTACCTAAATAAAAAAACTGTTCAATAATTTTTAAGTGTGAACGCCACTAGGCGACCGTTTTGGCTAAGTTGTCCGTTTTTTTGTAATGTCTTGCAAACACAGCATTAACAAATACCTTGGTACCAACTAAAAATGGGTAGGTATTTGTATTTCCGTAAACAAGCTGTTGTTTTGAGCACTCAACTCGGGTCCGCTAAACGCTAAGGACGTGAGAGCTATTCCCGACAGCCGGCTTTCTGAAATACCACCGGCAAGGCCCATGATTGCACCAACAAAGGTTAATTGGACGGAACGATGGTAAGCGGACGATGGATTTACGTTTATGACTCGTCTACGTTACGTTTAATGAAAGTCTTCCCGAGGTCGTCTCGTTCCTAGCACCTTACTGTTGGTTCACATTATTAAAACACAGGTGTTCGCTATTCAATGCAAGCTTTCTTAGAAATTAAGTCGCTTGGAAACGCTTGTATCAATATCAATCGTGGTATAGGTACTTGAAATTAACTGGTCGCAAAATAAATCGATTTAGTTAACATACAACATACCTACCTAAAGTAGTTTATGCCATCCTGAACTTGAACAACATTTAGAATCCAAAGAATAAGTTGATATAGGTACCTACCTAAAGATTTTAAGTAAGTATAACAAGTATGCTCGAACCAGTTAGGTCTTGCCTAACAAACCGAATAACTAAACACTACTCTATAATGTCTATATGTCTTTAGGTTTTCGAAGGCGCATCAAGACATACTTAGTAATTACCTATATTGTATTTGACAATCCCACATTTTGCAGAAGCTATTTGATTGCATTCTATGACGAATGATTTATCTAAGGCCAGACAGAGACAGCATCAACCATCGTCAAATAACAACAATTTATGTTAAAGTTTATACAGTATCTATTAGTTATTGTGCAACAACTTTTGCATGGGTTCGACACATCTTCAATATACCTACGTCAATTGAAACAGCTTGTAAAAAATGCCAATTTAAATCATACAAAGTGGAGATGACAAGAAACTGGTAGATTCTATTGTGTTGCACTAAGTGGTAAAAGTGTGAATGAATTGAGTCGACAAACTTCAATGTACTTTCCAGATTTTACTAGGTACTTCATTCTTCTTTGATTTTGTTACAAAGTACCTTTAATAGGCAAACAGTTATTTTTTTACCAGCAAAGTTGTTTTACTAGCTAAAGTGTCTATTAAATTAGTATAATTTGGATGGTTTAACAATAGGGTTCAGCTATGTCCGTCCACATGGAATAATATATCGTTCAAATAGTGCAGTGGAAACTTCGAACTCTTTTATATTGTTTTTTTAATAGCCTAGTCACTGGCCCTACCTAGTGCATAAATCAAAGCTAGTTAAACTTTAATTTTTTTTAAATTTTAATTTACTTGATTCTAGAGACAGAAATGGTGTTAGAATTTAGTGAACGGAACTTAAAAAGTTAATTTAGCGGAAAAATATAATGTTTTTATAGAGCAATCAGTGTTTGAATGAGTTCTGACCAATTAATCACAAATTATTTCGCAATTAATGCTGAACTAGCAGTTGTAAATCGCTCAACATATCAAACAGACCACATTTTCACACGCATATTATTATACTTATTTTAATTACTATAAGGAATGCTGCCCCATGATTAGCTACTGGTAAAAGACAGGCATGTAAGTACAATCGACTACAGAAATAACTTACCTACCATAAATAGTAGGATCTTTCATTAAAAATTGCATGACGCGTTTATGTCTTTTGTATGAAGAGTAGGTAAACACGGTAAACCTATTGTTGTTAGTTAGTTGTTACTAAAAGTCATCAATTTTTTTTCTTTAATAAATCGATTGTAGTTCGATCTCGTCATAATGCTATACCTACACTAGAAAATGAAAAATCTTACGAAAAGTTACGACTTCGACGGGATTCGAACCCGCGTGATTCAAGCGATCATCCTTTAGCCGGATTGCCATCGACCACTCGGCCACGAAGCCAATGACGTCGACGACGAAACTATCAGTAAGATAGTAAGATAAGAAATACCTAAGTGTGGTTTAACACTATAATAAAAATATATAAAAGCTATACACTACTTTAAGACCTTGTGGCATAATCTACTATTTTATGTTATTATTACGTTGAACAAAGGAATTTAAAAAAACTGAAAAAACTGTACAGTTTGTGAAACCTATCTTATGCCTTTTTTTAATATGTACCTCTGTAATAGTTTCATGTTGTATAGTTTAGGAGAAATAGCGAAGTTGCACTTGGTGGCCACCAAGTTCTGTTTTCGTTTTTTAAAATTCCTTTGTTCAACGTTATAATAAAATAAAATAGGCGGTGGCGGCGCTAGTTTCACCCATACAAGCACCATAAACCACCTCTTTATAAAATTACGCATACTCTTTATAAAATAGTGTACCTATACCTAACCTAACCTCCATTCATAAATCATTGATACATAGGTATATTCTATTTAAAGTTGTCACTTTAACAAGTAACAAGTAACTTAACTACCAATTCATAATTTTCATATATTTTCTTCATAATTATTTTTATTTTATGTAGATGTATATCAGATGCATATTAAGCAAATGTTTAGCATATAGAACGCCATAAAAGGCTTAGCAAGCGGCAAAAGGTCATCTAGCTGCTGGGCCATGCGTCTCTGCCGCAGACTAAACAATGATAAACGACCTGCCATAACTTATAACCTTTGCTACTCCGTCCATTTGTTTGTTTTATTTCACACGTCTAAAATAAACAGCATGTCTGGAATATGCGCAGCACTTGCTTTTGGAAGATAAACTGCCCGCCATTTTGGTGCTGTTGTTTTTTTTTGTTATAATATTTATTGTATGTAAGTATATTATCATTAAGTATTATGTGTGGTCCTGTGACTCTTGCATCTTAACACCGCGTCCTGTATTGTGTTATTTCCACAAGGATAATAAAATGTAGGCATTATGTTATTTTCTACTCTATCTCCATCAGATTATTTCATCTGTGGCATTAGGAAGCGTTCTAGATTTATACGCTCTTTGCCAGACTAATCCTATGCAGCTTAAATGTTTGTGTTAGCCCGAGCTCGCGCCAAAACACACTGAAATAGTTCACAATTTTGATGTCGTAGCGTAGTATAGTAGGTACCTACAGAAATAGCAGGAGTAGCTACACGTATGCGCGCAAGCTTTAGGAAAGCTTTCAGAACTCTGTTTACATCTGCAACCAAACTCATAGGTACCTATGTTGTTAACACTAACTTCAAAACTATCATGTAGGTATGTCGATGACTTTCTGTAAGTAGATATAATCTGAATCTCGGCAAACGGCTACAATGATTTTCATGAAATTTTGTTTACAGGTGGTTTCGGGGGCGATAAATCGATCTATCCAGGTTTCATTTTTAGAAAATGTCGTTGAATCCGTGTTTTCAGTCAATGAACCGAACCGAAGCTCGGTCATCCAGTACTTTGACCTTGATCTTTGAAGACACTATTAAATTTAGAAAATCGATATTTAATTTTATGTACTTACCTATTCAGTTATTAAGACTGTGGGATTTCTATATTGTCTGTAACGATTAATAAATCTGCGTGGGGCCGGACCCCGTCATCGTTCATCACCAATGGTGTATTATCATAAGCATCTACAAAACCGAAACTTACCTACTTAATTACCTATTCTGTACTTGTAGATAACGTATAAAAAGCCGGTAAGTAATTATAATTAGCTATCTAGACTCACATTTTAAAACGGTGCTTTAGCAAGTAAAACAGCTCTCACTTTCAAAAGCCCTTGGTATAAGATTTTTTGCTTTAATAAGCGGCTCTATAAAATTATAACGATTAATAATACATGAATGTCCACGACATAACAGCTCTATCGACTTATTATCCGTTCTGTAGAAAAATTAAACGTGTTATAGATTTGTATCCGATTGGACCCATTATAAACAGTTTAGCAAAATATGTTGGGTACTTATATGTGGTGTGGGTACATGGAAAATATTATAATAATATCTTGTTATTGCATAGGTGCCAGCGTTTTTATATTTTTTACGCTCATCAACTTGCAACATTGAGGCCGGCTTCCGGGCTTTAGGTAACTAAGCTACTTTTTGTTGGATATAAGTTTTACAACTGAAGCATGATCAACAAACATGCTTACCTACTCGTAATAGCAGATTTCAGAGAGGTATTCAATTTTACTTGAAAGTCGTGTTATCTGTTAAAATTTGATTCGGGAACCTTTACTTATACTTACATTATAGGCTTCTGTAGTACTAACCCAGATAAAAAGTAGCTTATAATGTAATTCCAGGTCATATACTAAGTAAGTATGTAGGTTTTATTTTAAGTTTTAGACAAATCCGTTCCGTAGTTTTTGCGTGAAATAGTAACAAAAATCTGAAAAAAAACTGAAATATAACGAGTTATCTATAAATTAAATTGAAATCGTTTTTTTCCTCTGCTAGTGCGTAATAAAACAATTGATACCTAAATGGGTATTGATTGTTACTGGGTGTGATAGAATGCATGCTTAAACGCAAGCTATTTTTCTGGTGTGATTTAGTAAGATGGTGGATTGCCGTAAAATTAGAAGTAACCTTTTGTGTCGTTAAAAATAGGTATATGAGGAATCAATTTCTGCAGTTTATAAACTGGTAAGATCCAGAAATAGAAACTTGTTTAACTTGACTAAGTATTTTTAAATCAGCAGTTTGAATTTCGTAATTTTGGGCACGCAGCAAAACCAGACACAACATATCTAATCGTCGGTAGATCTCAACGTGTTAAAAAAACTAATTCGTTTTTGCAATTTGTGACTAGATACCTAAGTACCTAATGTCTGCCAAATAAGTTAAGTACCTATCTAGTTATGTAGATAGATGTGCTTCAGACTACTTGCTTAAACAGCGAATATAGTTAATTCGATTTCGTTTCTTAGAGCACAATATACAAAAACTATAACATAGTATCACATCTTACTCTGTATTTAATTGGCTTCCAATATGGCTGTCAACTTGAATTATGGCAACATTGTTTCATCCCGGCGTTTAATGCTAATGGCAAGGAGAAGTGAAACTATTGCTATGTGCAAATATGGCACATCTTGTTGTTAGATGTCCGGCTTTTTAGAAAGCTTACCGACCAAAACAATTATTCTGTTGTTACCGTTTTTTTTGGGCAATTCCTGGCTTGGCAGGATTATGTGGCGTTTACGAAGGGAGGCCTACACCCAGCAGTGGGTACCTATGGGCTGTGGATGATGAACCGTTTTGAATATGCCGTTGGAGCTTATTGATAACCTAAGTTCTGTTTTCACGTAGACGTTTAAAATTCAATGGGTGATGAGGCAACTGACGCACATGCTGGAAAGCAATGAATTTTTATATTCTTACAAGCTGACCCGGCGCACTTCGTACCACCAGTTTTATTTTTAAATCCACGAACCATCTACAAATTGTTAAGAAACATTAAAAAATTTATCAAAATCGGTCCAGCCATTATCGAGCTATTGTGTGACAACGAAATAGGATTCATGTATAGATAGATGACAATTTTTATCTTCGATACGAAAAATTCTCTGCTATCAAACTTAAAAAAAGAAGCCATCGATTTCACATTTATCCGACTTTTCAAAGTAAGTACAACCCTTTCACAAGCCTTTCAGGTAGGTATTATTGGTCGTCAAATGCAGCGTGCCAATGCATACCTACCCGTAAACCAAATATGGAGTTACGCAGCCTTCTTGGTCGCTGCATTTCTACAGGTTTAGAGAAACATGGTCAACGATGGGTTTTTTCAAATCTATCGTATATCTCTTTTTTATGTTTGTTTAAACATCATTTTGGTGTAATTAGCTGTTTTAGTCTTTCGAGATCTCGTAACGTAACTAGCTAGCGCTAAAATTATCACTAGGTATAGCGGCTTCTCGTCTACCTAGACTTGATGCCGCTTACGAATTTGCTCACGTGGTAGGTACCAACTTAGCATGAACCTGAAGTTTTTCTTGAGACCTATCTATTTTCGATTTTACTTGGATACCTACCAACCCATAACAAAAGAAAGCCGCACGTATTCCTCTTTAGGTATGGGAACTCAAATCGTGGCATTTTGTGCGCATACAAACCGTTCTTACATTTCGAGGCACAGAATAAATATTACTTAGCTAAGGAAACCATTCTTCAGAAGCCCCTCAAAGTACGAGGGTTGAGGGCTGACGTTTAATATCTGCCGGCAACTCGACGCCAAATATTGACCCTGTTGCCAACTATTGCAAGCTGGCGAGGTCGGAGCTTTCAGTTTTAGTTTTTAATTTCACGTTCCAAATATCACACATCACAACCTCAAATCAAGAGTTATTTCATGGTTCAAATGCTTACTTTAAACACTTGATGACAGCAAAAATGCTGAATAAAACAAGAAGCTATTCGGGTAATAGGGTCCCGTTTTTACCCTTTGGGTACGGAACCCTAAAAAACTGAAAAATTGAGATAATTGACTATAAAAGCAGGACTCGAAAAAGTTGCGAGATCTCTCCAACCGTTCCTGAGTTGGCTACATGCATATTTGACTTGGGATTTCTGTGTCACTGACATGAGCCAAGGATTTCCTTGAAGCACTGTTTATTTTGCAAGTCAGCGTGTTTTTACTATGAGTACGCAAGTCTTGATAAATATTTACGTTGTTATTGCAATTGTGCCTAGGTTGCACATTGCCACGCGTTGCTAGATTTATACTTATATTTTTACCCACGATTTTTATTTCTCAACATCTGTGTTTATTCACATCACAGATAAAAGAATAGTTCACATGTAAAAAGAATAGCTACACCGAATTTATAATGTGGGTAGGTACTGGCTTATAGATATTAACAACCTAAGCTGAGGACAAGTTACTTCGTCATTAAAGATATCTGCATTGAGCACCCAATTAAGTTCCTATGTGTAGGTAGGGAATAGAAGTGCCTAATTTTAATTCTATGATCTTCCATCTCTCATCTTGTGAGTTGTGACAGCTACTAGGTAAGTTGTAATTTCGTCGAGTTCTAACAATGGAATGGCAGCCATGTCTGCGAGGACGCCGGCCACCTGCTCTAATTAAGCTCTGGAGCATGTTTATGTGGATTCCGGGAGTTTTCCCGGAGACGTAGTTATTGCAGGTACGACGTGGGAATATTGCAATCTCAAGTTTATTCCTCTGTCGGAGTTTGGGAAATTATAATTCATTCAAATTCTAGCTAGACAATACTTTTTGGTAAGTTACAATTACCTACGTAAGTACCTAAACACAGCTTGGTTATACTTGCAAGAAAGTTCATGATAACATTCTTAGAAGCCCTGAAAGCTTTTTAAAATAGAGATGTAGTCGTAAAGCTTCTAACCCGTCGCAGCGCTTCTGTTTCGGAGGGCACGCTAAATTATTGGTCCAGGCTTTTAAAGTCGTTAAGCCATGACGAAAGCCTTTAGGCGGCTTAAAAAAACCGTCACCAGAAATGGCCATTTTTTTCATACATAAGTACTCACTTTATCTACTTACCAAAAAATAAACAGAAAAATAAGATTAATGCTTCTACACAGTCTTTACAAGCACGGAAGCAAAGCTTTTCACATCTAATATCTGATTCAAGTTTTATCTAAAACTGTAAAACCCCTCAGACATGGCACATGATTGAAGCTATCGTTATCACAAAATATTAATAAAACTGAGTACCTACCTAAGTAGCTAGGTACCAACGTGCAGATCGCGGCGTAGCTTTGGACGTAAAAATTCAGCACATTAAAATTCGATTCACGAATTACAAAGACGACTTGAGTCCTGCCAACGTTTACTTCCGCCAGTGATGAAGATATTATCAAACTCGCAATTTCCAAATCTCTATTCTTTCCTGTTAAACAACTTCTATGCATACAAATGCTACTATTATTTCCAGTACCTATGCCATTACTTTTGTAAGCCGATAAGTTCAGTGCCAATAAGATCTAGTTATAAGGGTTGTATTTCCGTAGAATTTGGCTTAAAATATCATTTATTCAGAAAATGAATTAAACGTGCCATAGCCAGCGAGAAAATTTCACAACTTGATTCTCAGCGGAAATGGAATGAAATGGTTACAAATTTTCTGTTCCAACTAAACCCCTCGCGACGTAAATCCACGTTAGCACTCATAACAAATATAGAAGATTTATATTGTCGCCTAAGCTTATGTGGACACGCTTTAAATCTTTCACGCTCCCTTAACCGGTAAAAAAATAATGCTCCATCATCAATATTTATAGCCCTAGATAGATTAGGCACGCTTGGATAAAAAGTGTTACTGGTCTCATATCAACCCGGTTTACAGTTAAACTTTCACCATTAGGTATAGTTCAATTCGTATTGTTTTAAAACGCAAATCAAAAGAAACTTGGTCCCCTTAGACCTGTAGTACCTACTTATTCCAAGCAGTGAGAGCTTATCTTTTAATATAACATTCCTATAGCTTACTTTTGAGAAAATCACTAAATCATTTCTTTTTTCTCGCAAAAAGGGTAAAATCGTTTCGCATCAGACATCGTGGAGACTACATCGCTTTTCCATTACTCAGCAGCACGGAGGTGACCGACAACAAGGAGTAGGTACCTACTTACCGAAAGTATTAGATAAAACGCACTCTGCGTAGGTAGGTACTATTGCTGATTAAGGGAATTTTGGAAACACTATTAAGTAGGTATACTTAGTATAAAAAAAACGAAGATCGCAAATGGTCTTCGGAGTTGGTAACTTTATGTTCCAGACTTTACACACACATAATGTGCATAATGCTATACAAATTTGTTACAGCAAATGCAGGAATTTATAAAATGATATTTCAATAACAAGCACCTAGCTTGAAGGCAAAGTACTTTCAATGCAACGAACAATGCATTCTCCATCTATTTGTTACTTAGAGCTAGCTAGCGAGCCATATTTGGAACACCCCATAAACGCCACCTACTTATGACAGCCGCACAAAAAGTGATGACCACATACGGTGCTCCAACATTCCTGGAAGACAGGAGTACGGGACACGATAGATTCATTTTGACTTTAAAGGACGAATTCAAATTCTATCGAAGAATAGATTTATATTTTTCAAATAAAAAAGTAATATCACGTGATACATTCCCGTGCAGGTATATTTATTTAAAAGAAACAGAGTTTGATGTAGTTAGTATAAAATACATCTAATGATGTTTAAATGCCTGGATCGAAAATATTTCGAAGACGACAGGAATGTTGCCGGCGCCAAACCTTCTACCAAACGGTCAAGCCAAAACAACTTTACAATACAATTACAGCCTTGCCGAGTGTAGTGTAATAGGCAAAGAAACAGGTATGAATATAACAAAGAGTGTCATTCATAACTTGGGTTTGCTTTGTGAGGCGCCGCGTGATAAGGGCCACATAAAAAAGGGGTTGGCGCCCTTAGTGACGCCTGCTGAGAATGAAGAAACGTGTTGTGTAGCGTATAACTACTATACCTACATACGCTGCCATCTAATATGGCAATAGAATTCTCACTTTTTGAAATAAAAAGCAGAAATTATTACGAACCCAGAGTTGAAGAAAAACTATACACATGTAGTACACTTAAGTAGTAAGTACCTACAATACTAAATTACATTCATATACAAGAGCAAATGTTATATAAAAGAGCAAATGGCGTTTGAAATGTGGTGCTGGAGGAGGATGAAGAAAATCAGCTGGACAGAAAAGGTTACCAACGAGGAAGTATTGAACAGAGTTAAAGAAGAGCAAAGATTGTTAATGAATACCATCAAGAACAGAAGAGGAAAAATGATTAGTCATCTTATACGACATGACAGCTTTTTATGGAACATCATAGAAGGAAGGCGAGGAAGGGGAAGACCGAGAATTAATTACATAAGTCAGATAAAAGAGAAGGTCGCTGCCAAGTCGTATCAAGAAGTAAAAGAGATCGCATTGGAAAGAAGTAGGTATATGGAGGAATAGTCTTTCTTAAACTTTCGCGATCACAATTCATACTTTTAAATAGAAATTTACAGGATTTTATCGCGTAATTTACCTTTTATTATTTCCCGACGTTTCGGCTGTGTTACAACAACCGTGGTCGCGGGCGAACTGGAGTATGTAGGTAGGCTCCGACGAGAAGCGGCAGTTTATAAAACTACCCTCCCTTAAGCTTCACAATTCGGAACGGCTGCATGTCCACCACAGCACACGACACTAACTGTATCTTTACACCGAAACTTTCCATCACGACGCGCATTACACCTACTAATAACTGGATTCCATGATAACGGGAGCCTAAATCCATCCTCGCGATTGAAATTCGGATATTTCTTGATTTCTATTGCTTCACGAATTATTCGCTTATAATACTGGCGTTCGTTGGCAAGAATCTTGGGATCATGAAGTTCAATCCAGTGATTAGGCCCCGAGTCCACTAGGTGCTCTGCTATCGCCGATTTGTTTACCTGGCGGTTTTTAACTGCTGCTATGTGTTCCTTTATGCGTTCAGCTATTGTACGCTTCGTTTGCCCAATATAGGAACGGCCACAGCTACAGTCAACCTTATACACACCAGGTACCTGTAAAGGCGTGACGTCTTTCGGTGATCTTAACAGCTTTGCGACTTTGGTGAAAGGAGTAAAAATGGTCTTGATAGAAAACTTTTTCAAAATATTGCCAATTTTGTCCGTTACCCCTTTCACATACGGCAAGTACGTAGGCTGCCTGCTGACATCAGGCATTCTCTCTGTAGCGCCTTTTAGCCGCGACCACGGTTGTTGTAACACAGCCGAAACGTCGGGAAATAATAAAAGGTAAATTACGCGATAAAATCCTGTAAATTTCTATTTAAAAATATATGGAGGAAATTGCATCATTACACCGACAAGAGCTGAGCTCTTAAGTTTTATATATATACAAGAGCAAAATACCAACTAGAGAATTTTATATTTTATAATATTATCGTCTTGTCATAGATATGAAATGATTCATGACTATTTGATAGTCCTTGATAATAATTCTCGAGTCCTTCATTTTATGATGAAAATCTTGAATGAGCCTCCGGAGAAACGCAAACATGGCAGCCATAGATAAGCAAGACAAACCACCATAATCGTTTGCCGAGCTACTGCATCCATAGTCAAGATACTACACAGATAAGGGCCGGCCCGCAATATGCTAACAACCCGAGTGGAAACTAGCACTATGATCGGTAACTTTCTAGGAAATTGACTTAACAAAAAAGGATTTTTAAAAGGAAAATATAAGAGCTAACCTTTATTTAGAAATAGCTATTGGTAGGTAGGTACATACAAACTTCCAAAATAGTATGTGGGTAGGTACCTAACTTTATTAAAAAAAGGTAGGTACACATAGCTACAAATTTTCTGCTAAGCGCAAAACTTGGGAACGTTTGGAACAACTAGGATAATTGTTTTTGAAATATCGTTGCAGTCTGATGAAGGTTTTTATGAAGACGTGAATAAAAAAAGCATTATTTTTCTTATTTAAATTAAGCACGGTCCAAAAGCTGAAGGACGTCTGTCGTTTCAGCTAGTAGACAAGTAAGTTCTAAATTAAAATAAGAGAAAATTAACGATAAAAAAATCCATCCTGATTAGTTTTTCTTCAAGGGCAGACGTAGAAATGCCATTCTAAACATTTTCAAGGATACCTACAAGATCCTAAACAGACGAAACCCAAGAGATGACAAATAAGTAGGTACTTAAAAAAAACAGAAGCTTTTTTAAAAGTTTACTTAGCTACTTTATTTAGCCGAAAAAATTAATATATTTATTGTACAGCATAAATCGAAATCAACATAAAAATATAAATAGATAACCTCTAGAAACCATATACCTACTGCATTCTCAGCAAATCTCAAACAACGAGAGGGTGCAACCTCATGCCATTGAATCGCTGGACTTCTATAGGGTTTTTTTAGCAATTAACTTTAAGTATATTGTCTTGAAACGATCTAATGAACTTGCTTCGCACCTATATCAATAACTTAGCGTTATAGTCAGCCTTGGGAAAGCTATGATCAATATGAATATGCCTCAGTTACCCTATTAGGTACACCAGCACGCAATCTCGTGTTCAATGATAAA
The DNA here is from genome assembly GCA_963582015.1 of Xanthorhoe designata. Classification (NCBI taxonomy): domain Eukaryota; kingdom Metazoa; phylum Arthropoda; class Insecta; order Lepidoptera; family Geometridae; genus Xanthorhoe; species Xanthorhoe designata. The sequence continues at coordinate 8,820,699 of OY757033.1, forward strand.
GAAAACATTGGTTCTCAATTTATAACTTTCATACACTATCTGAGAAGATACCTTGTCTTCTGGTCACATTATCATAAGTTATTTCTCTTAAGTCGCATGTTGCTGTTTACCAATGAATTGAATACTTGCATAAATAACTTTTCAATACTACATTATTAAAAAAAAATATGAATGCAGTGGAGCCGAGCCAGTCGACCATGTCGCCGCGTAAGAGTAGTATCGTTCTGAAAAAGTTACATTTATAGGTACCTACATTTTCTTGATTTCAATCACACGTAAAAGCAAAGCCGTGTTTCATGAATAACATTTTTGACATGAATTCCTCTTTGGGGCTGGAAAAGTTTAAAAGATTGAATTTACCATCCAATTTACTAATGCAACGACATTGAAAGTATACCTACGTGGGCAGATAGATACTTGTTAATTCTAAGGTTTAATTAAATTAACTTCCGGATCTTTTATACGTAATTCCCAAAGCCATGTCTTCCAAGACTTCACATTCTAAAGGTTCATGGAATGCTACCCTCATCCCTCGTAGTCCGTAGTTAATTAATCGAGGATAATTGAACTCATCTTTCACTTATGTCCAAGTTGAACTGAATTGACCTACGGCCATGACAGGCGATCTAAATACATTCAACTGGAACTAGGTCAGAATGAACATAAATTCATTATAGTGATGTTATCAACCACGACCAAATGTATCTTCAACATGATGCTAAATGGGCTTTTATTGTAGGTACTTTGAGCGTTTTTCTATAAATCGAGTTTAAGAATATACTCGTATACTTAATAATTATGATGACTGATGCTAGTCGGACGCTTGGCCGTCTTGTACAGACAGCAGGAAAAGAAAATCTTTTGAAACTCGCGTTATTATAGGTAGGTTATCTTTGAATTAAAGTACTTACCTACCATCGCCATACGTATCTATGTTCTTTATTTTTTAACTTGGGTACTACTTCGTCTATCGATCGGTCGAATTCCATATCTAACGAGAAAATAGTCCTGCGCTAACAAAATCATCCAAAGCGTCCCTTCCTAACTGTATGACAAAAAGTTAAAAACTGGGTCAAAATTTTAAATTCGTGCAACGATACCATCTCCCCGGAATACCAGGGTCACAGAACGCGCCGGCAGTGGACCGTGGCGGGCTATTGTCATTTAATCGGGCCATTGTGGACTCTTTGTCCAGCCCTACCGCATTCGTTATGGGGATGCCGCGTTGGTGATCTAACTATGCGGCATGGAATTCGACAAAACGAATTCATTTCTGGAACGAAATCATCCCTTTTGATAGCTACATACCTACACTACACATTGATATCAATGAATATATTGATTATTGATTACAAAGAGCAAAATGCTGTGACCGGTTAAGTAAGGTTAATCTTATCACATCAGCAAGGTCTCCAGCCAGACGAGATAGAATTAGCTATTTATATGTTTTTAAAAGCTTATAAGTAGGTATGATAATTTTATAACCAGTTTTTATCGTTTAAATTTATTGATTTGCTGATCTTCAAGGCTGCGAATTTATCATATCGATCTAAAACCGACTTCAATTAAGTATGTGAGAAGAGAGCAATTTTCTGCACTCTTGAGGTGTATTTGATGTGTATAACTCATCAACCAAAGATCCTCATCAGATCCTCACAATTGTTTTATGGGACCCCCCTTGGAATATCTTCTTTCCAGCAAAAAATAATCAAATCGGTTTATAAACGACGAAGTTATCCGCGAACAAATATAAAAAAATAAATATATAAGTATACGGATTGAGAAACCTCCCTTTTTAGGTCTAATATATAATATAATTATGACTATGTAATGAATTAGGTACCTACCTACTTTAAAGTCACTAAGACAATCGTGACCTAAGGCCTGTATTCAGAGACCTTACTCAAGCGTCGATCTGTGCTTGAGCGTCGATTTAAGTATCGTTTCTTATTCAAGAACGTTACTTGAGAGTAGTTTTGCTGATCAGAGTTCAGCTGAGTCGAGTTCAGCTGAGTCGAGTTCACCTGAGTAATTCCTTATTCAAAAACCTCAATCAAATGAAATCGATGCTTGAGTTTGACATTTTTCAAAGGAATCTGAGTAAATGCTTGAGAGTGGTCTGGACCACGCTTGAGCATTTACTCAGATAGCATTTTTGTTTTGTTTTCAGTAAAAATGGATAATATATTCGATTCGTTGTATTTTCGAGGTCATCTAAGCATGCTAGAATAACGGACACACAAGACAAGACTTCAAAATATGCATGGGGACCTTGTTTCTGTTTCATACAGACAAATGTTATAAGGACTTGTGAATTTATAGTTAGTATTAGCACAGATAAAAGAATACTATTAGTTTAGTCTTGGTAGGTAGGTACTCATAAGGATTACTTACCTACTTTATTTATGTCGAAAATTCTACCTACGTACATAACCTAAACACATTTGGTTTGGCTGGGGTAAAATAAAAAATATATTGACAAAACTACCATAATGTTTTTATTTATATTTTACACACACTTATTTAAAACGTATTAAATAAAGTTTATAGGAGTCACGGGAAACTGCTAATCGTTAGATCATGTCCAGGCTAAGCTTGTTGAGAGAGATCCTTCGTGTCTCGTCATCTTCAACGAGTGCTGGTGCTATCTTCCACAACGTTTGTGTCTACAAACACTACATAATGCATCAGACCAGGGCAAGAAGCACTACCGCCGATAACCAAGCAGTATTACCTGTCTTTGGTCAAAGCGTAAAAATAAATTCATTGATTTCACATTTTCATCCCGCGATTTGGCGATTGTTGAAATTTGATTGACTTGCTTGACGACTGACGTATGAATGAATGAATTTGTCAGTTTTCTAAAGTCGTTCCGTTACACGTTATTTTTACTTCACTTTCGAGAGTCGCCATTAATTTTTCATCCAGGCATTTTGAATTTCTGCGTATAACGGAATGGAAGTATAAAATAAATTAAAAATGTAAATGAGAACAGACTGAATTCATAAACAAAAAGGAATGGACACTTGAGACTCGATTTAGCTGAGCATTTACTCAAGCAACGTTCTTGAATACAAACGATACTTAAGCAACGAATCAATGCTTAAGCAGAGTTCCGCTGAACCGAGTTCAAATCGACGCTTGAGTCAGGTCTCTGAATACCGGCCTAAGTGGCCCTGCTTTATGGTTAATTGTTTAACTGAATTCTTGACACGTTCTAAACTACTAAAGCCTTTGCACTTTATTCTGACAGTCAAATGAAGTAAATATTTTTTGGCCTAAGTTATCTCTTTGATTATTATTAACTTACACATTACACCCAATCGAAATAGTTCAGTATTATATAGTACCTATTATTTCCTTAACCTCATTTTCCCTTCATTTTATACAATTATGTAAGTATAAGACGATTTCAAGATAATACCTACTACTTAGGTAGGTACCTACATGTCTAGAGATGATCAACACTAGGGAATCAATTATTTTTGTATACTAAGTAAACACAATTGGTATATCCACTTATTATTGAAATCAGTTACGGTGAAACTTTAAGTTCATTTTATCTTTTTTACAAAAATATCAAGTACCATTTTAAAATGCTTACCGTTATTAAAGGCGCAACAGGATCTGCCTGGCATGCACCGATGCCGCCGCGGCCGGTGCTTTCCACAAAAATGAAGACACTATCTTATTCGTATCAAACTAGTCGGGATAAACTAAACACTTAAAAACAGCGCTTTAATAATAGCCAGGAGGCTAATAAATACGCCAATTGATATTTACAATTTTGCCTGAGACGTTTGATAGAATGCAGAAATGTTTACGTAAACTTTCGACGTAGAAGTTGTGCGAGCGCGAACACGATACGGTCGGCCCCTAGCCGAGCCGGCACAAGACTATCTGGTCGGCGCGGCGGGCTGCGGGCTGCGGGCTCGACGGCCGGACTCCGCGCTCCTCGCCCAGGAGCTTTCGGAGCGAGGAGCGCCATCCAGCGCCGTCCCGTCCCGCTCACGCAAACGCCTCACCTGCCGCAACAAAAAAATCATCTCACATTTCGCCGAAATCTGAGCCAAATCAAACATTTAATAAAGCAGACAGGTACGGCTACTTTATTGTACACAGTGAACGTCCTTCATCCAGCATGCAGTCCGTTCATAGAGCACCGACCTGTCTGCCGCTCTCGGTCTGTGAGGCGGTTCGCACGCTACGAGTTGTAATTTAGGTGATTATCTACCATTGAAGATCTCGTAAATTGCTGCGGTGAGAGGGAAACCATAGTTGTTGAGGAAACTTTAACACGCGCTTGATAATGAGCCAGGTAAACAAGGAGAACGTTTTAGCGGTGTGCATTTAATCACCGATACAAACGCCGGACGCTTCTCAGTATTCGATCCAATTATTCCGTTATTTCAGGCTGTATCTCAGAGAACATCCTACGTCAATATTTGTGGTTACAAAGTCAAGATGGCTGCAAGGAGTAGTTTGTTTACTTGCGTTTCGATCTCCCTTCATCAGCAAGTTACACGATTAACAATACAATACAATAATACAAAACTAAGTAGGTATTTAAAAGTGTGTACCAAGCCAGGCTATTTCAAATAGTTTATGTCTCAATTTAAATTGGAAACATTCATCGCATAAAACTTTGGGGGCGCCCGTTATTCAGCAAATATGTGCAAAATGAGGTCTCGTAAAATGTAAGTGTGTATTCCAATGTTCTAAGCACACTGCATTATTCTCAGTATTCTATGCGTATATTTATTGCCGAAAGATTACAGATACCACAGCATGATCAGTTCCCAGTTTTATTGTCGATCAACCACAGTGAGAAATTACCACAACAGTTAGGGTAATAGCACCATCAACATCAACGATGTGCGATAAAAGTTAAGTACCTACCTAAATTTTAGAGAATTGTTGATAACTTTTTAATAATAGTAAATTTTAAGCTTTCTTATGCAAGCTACCAATTTGAAAGACTCGAGAGTACCTACAGGACACGTCCGAAGCACTCAGAAAGTCAGCACCAGAGGCTTAAAATAGAGTTCAGAACACCCGCAAACCGCTCTCAACTCTTAAACCTTATTAAAGGCGGGTAAGAACTTTATTCATAGACTTTGCCAATAAATGGTTTATTATGAACGGACGGATTGGAACAAAGTAAAGTTTTCGTCGAACAATGTAGCACTTCTAACAACAGTAACTGACGGGGTGACATAATAACCATTTGTTGGAAACTGAAGCGTGTAACCGCTCTACGTGATAAGATTACCGCGTACTACTACCTGATCGGCACTTTCCTCTAATTTTATGTTATGTTATGAATGAGACACGTGCTTTGGCTTCCTTACAATAATTATAGTAAGACTTATTTTATGCAAATATTATAAAAACGAAATACATGCAATTTTTTTACCAGATGGGAAGGTACGTACTACGAGAACGATCCAACGCGCGCAAGTTTATCGAAAAGTAACAGATAAATTGCAAGTTTTATCATAAATCGTATTGGCTTCAATTTATATCGAAACCGGGCTATAAATAAAGCCACAGTTTCCGCACTCACTGTGAGTGAACTCAAAGAGCAAAAAGGCTTTAGCGCGATACGTACCTACAGTACGAATTGCAGTGCGTTCACTCCTTCATCCGCACTGCTTTCAAATGGACTATAAAATTATTGTTATCAAGTTTACTTTCACGACTTCATTTAGATTTATTTGCTGAAAAGACGCAAAGTTTTACACTGTTTTTGGAACAAAATGAATCTTTTTTATTTACTTATTTATAATGTTTATTTTTAAATGTATTGTTTCCGCCTACTTGAATAAACAGTAGGTACCTACTTACCGTAAAATGCCGTAAAACTTTGGACGGAATTTAAAGTTTTTTATAAAATATTTCTTATAGTCATTAACTATGTAAATTCCTAGTTTCGCCAAATCCGATCAGTAGTTTTTGCGTGAAAGAGTAACAGCATACACCCATACAAACTTTCGCGTTTATTATAGTGCAATAGTGGGATCACAGTAACCAACATTCTTTAAATTAAAACCTTCATGAATGGATAAATGTATACTTATAAAATAAATCTTATTTCTTACCTTTGACAGCTCCGACAAAAAAAATAACAATTTTGATAACAATATGCCAACTTGTTTCCACGAAAGGCAAAGAGCATGACGAAAGGAGCCGTTTCAATGTTTACCAAGATTTTGTAGATTGTTTGTTCGTGATTTTAGATTTCGTTTTAGTTAATTTAAAATAAATTTCAATCAGCAATAAGAACCTTATAGAGAAAAGGATTGTCAAACAGCAAACATGTCAGGTAAATTCTCTTCGTGGGCTTTCACGAGATATTATGGCCACTTGCAAATTGCACGAACTTTAGATTGTGAATACCAAAACGGTTCCTGGATAATGAATACACCAACTTTTATGTATTCTGAACAGACAACACGCTACATATAATTAAACCTAGGTACTGAAGTAATCTTAAGTAGGTACCTATTGAATTAAATTGTATCTGTCTGTGGTATTCTTTTAGTTTCCTTTGAACGGCTGGCTAGTATTCAATGAAATGAATGAGATACTCGGTATTCAAAGCAGCAAAACATTTAGGAATGTATATATCTAAGCATTATTGAGAGAGAGTTGGCCACTTGCTCATACGAACTTACTTACTTTAAGCATTATTTATTTAATAGTTGGTTTCTACAGATTCCGCAGTATTGCTGAACATAGGGGACATGATCGATCTAGCCATCGGAACTCCAGAGGTAAAACTTTAATTTATTTAGGTACTTTCCTAGAGAAAATATAGATACGTAATTAAAACAAAACTTACAATTAAAACGCTGCAAGAAAGAATACTAATTATCTGTAGTGCAAAATCAATTAAGTCGAAGGCTTCTTCACTTTGTTCTTTATACAAATGGGACGCAACCAGGGCTTGGAACCGGTTTGAAATTTACCTGTTCGGAACCGGTAAAAACCGTTATTTCAATGAATTTCGTTCGGAACGCAAACGTTATCGCGAACTAATGAAAAACCTCAATGAACCGGTATATCCAAGTGTATCTAAAACGCGTAGGTTTTCAAAGGTGGCAAATCTTGGCGGATAGGCGCGGCGCAGGCGTGGACGCTCGCTACGAGGGAAATAACTAATCATTTTCGTTCTATACCGGTATTTCGAGCAAAAACCGCTTGGACAGTTCCGCTCGCATTAACCGCTCCAATAGAGGTTACGTTAGAACGTTACCGTAATGAAAAGGTTGTAGGTATTTAAGGCCAAACCGGTTTGAAATTTTTTCCGGTTTCCAAGCCCTGGACGCAACGTTGCAACTTTTTACAATAGCTTTTAATTAATCCAACAGTTTCCAGACATCTAAATAACAAAGGCGTCTGCCACAATTAGACCACAGACTGCCCTAATTGCTGTCTTAGTACCAGTGCTAGTTACTTTCGCCCAACAAAAGATTAATTACGGAATATTCAGTTCGTTGCTATTAATTACAAACAGCTCGCCATTTTGCATTTGTATTAATCATTGGACACTGCACAGACTTCTTGACGTCTGAGTTTAAGTTCATAATAACACTTATGCAGTCGAATTTCAGTACGGCTAGAGTTACTTGAAAGATTTGAACCAACTGGATCGGATTAGAATAGGAAATACCTACCTACATCTGTAAGGGCCAGAATATCTGGCGCAAAGGAAAATGTTAACGTTATACGTAACTTAGTTTAAATAACATTAAGAGATTTATGCGTAATAGGTACCTAGTATTTATTTTAGTTTACGCTTTTGTCCGCGGCTTCGCTCGCGTAGGGCAAACATTTGAATAGCTTACTATGCCCAGTTTATATGTATTATATTTTGCTGTTCTGTTTATTTGTTACACTTTACTCATCATTATTATTAGCAGCATGATGACTACGTTATCTATTCCAAGTTTTCTTGCACACAACCATACAAACATCAGATTTTCATGATATCAGATTATTATCTTTTTTACTGTTTTACTCTATTGTGCAGAAATAACTGTAGTTAACTACGTTTAACGTTAAATTTTATGATAAAAATAAAAGATTCTATTACGAGTCGTAATTGTCGAGTTCTCGTGCTTCTGCCTTAAAACATATCTGCCGTAAAGCTAATCCGCCATGAAGCGAAGAGAATAAAGGATTTAGATACTACCTACTAATTAAATACTGTGTGTAGGTAAGATAGATAAGATAGATAAAGCATTAGATAAGATAGATAAAGGTAAGGTCGAAGTATTTTCCCTTCAAATATCAACATCGTAAGTAGGGTACGTATAATTTGTGCTGCAAATGTCGTTGTTTGGAGATTTCGTCTCTTAAGCTCAACAACAAAGAAACGGAAAGAAAAAGCTCGTGTTCCGGCACTTTTTCTTCAAGCGCACGCACAATACACTTTCGTGTGTGACATGTATGCGAGTGAATATTTATATGTATGAGTTTACTGTAAGAGCCGTTTTGGCCTCAACATATTAATCAGGAGATTTTGGGTTCAAATCACGACATTCACGACCGTAGACATCAATTAAAAAAAAAAAATTCACTATTAAATTAAGTACCTTTTTTGTTTAAGGAATAAGAAACTTGTATCTAGTTCTAAAGGAAACCCCTGAAATTAAAACTTAGTGCAGGTAGATGCAGGTAGATAAGTCACAATCACAACGATACGGTTTCCTGATAAAAGCTGAATCATATTAATGAGAATAAGCATTAGCTAGCGTTTCGATTCGAATAATGATGGGATATATGATGTGTATAAAATGTGCTTAGGTACATATAAAATCGGCCAAGCGCGAATCTGACGTTCGATTACCCAGGTTAAATGACGTCAATGAAGTTCAATTGCCTTGGATAAACACAAAAAAAAATACTAAGTAAAAATAACAAATGGTAATTCTACTAGACGATCAGCATTACATTTGTATCTACACGTTACACATTATCAGGGGGATGGACGGACATAGGGACACCTTTCAACCAAAAATAAAATACCTACCTACTGTTCATGAGGGCGGGCGAAGCTGCAAAAGCATTATTTATAATTTCAGGTGGGAGTTGTAGACTTCAACATGCTGCAAACGGTTCTGCATTGTTTAGCACAACAGCTTCGCATCCTGGGCAAGAATGTAGAGCTGCGCGGCAGCGTGGCCACTCTACCTATCAACCGAGACAACGTGCAGACCATCGACATTCGAGAGTACTCTATAGACACTGAGGAAAAGGTACCAATAGATTATCAATACTGATAAGATTTGAGACGTAGATCATTTTCATGCAGACAAAAATGCATATTGAGATTGATATTTGTTCACATACGTTTTGGATGGCCAGCAAAGCAAATCATTTATCTTAATCCACACACCCACTATAGTATAAAGTGTCTACAGATAGTAGACTAAATAGGATTGAAAAAAGCATTTTAAACTCGGACATTTATTGTGTTTTCAGGTTCTAACGAAGAAAGCTGAATTGCGTAAGTTTATTATTTCTCTGTCTAGCTAAAACAAAACTGTCTACCAAGATAGCTACTAATATTGATTTATAGAGTGGTTCAAGACAAATAAATCAATGATTAACCTCCAATTATCTTTGCAGCTCCACCACCTGCGCCTGTTGAACTCGAAACTATACTTGTTGGTATGTACCTAATCCTACTTTGTAAATTTTATAATACATTTAAGAGTTTTACCTCCGTGATACATCAAAAGAAAACTGCTGACTACTTAGTATCCAACCATAGTCTTTGAAAACCCAAAAACATTATCTTTGATATTACCATTAAGTTCCTTTTGAAATCGTTGTTTGTAGTTACTAATATCAAATCATTGTACCTACCCACTACTAACTTTTAAGGTATATCAAGTATTTTCTTTAATTTTCAGTTGAAAGAATCAAAAAGTCCGAATCTCCACGTAAGTACATATAACACTTTACCACCAATAGAAAATTAATATTCAATCAAGCATAATCGAAAATATATTTAGATTATGCGATTTATAATACCTAGCTAGTAATTCCTACTGCGAACACAAATGTATTCATTAAAGTGTTACCTATTTAGTTACATATTTAGGAAATTTCCTATTAGGGTGGGAATCGCCAAGAAAATTAAAAATAAATATCTTAGAAAAATCTTGCAATAACGCTTCATGCGTTTACTCGGCATATTTTATCAAAATATTCATCAGTTTCATTTATCTTCTTTGCTTAAAAAAGCGTAGACGCCTTCGCAGAGTAAAACAAATGATTCTGAACTTAGACCTAAGTTCCAAAATCGAGTTTTTGTCTATAACATTTAAGCAAACACCACTTCACAAGATTCACCTTTAAAGACTTTAAAGACTTTAAAGACTTTAAAGACTTTTAAGACTTTTAAGACTTTGAAGACGAGATCTAAAGACAGTTTAGTTTAGCTTTCAATATTCTAATAAAAAAACAATAATTTTGTCCATAAGCTGCGCGTAGCCCAATAAGAGAGCCATCCCCCACCCCGCGCCCCCCGTCCCACCCCCCTCCCGCTCACGTCTCATCCACTGAGAAACTGTCACTGGTCACCCTTAGCAAGTTCAACGTATTGGAAAAAGCGGTAGAAGACATCAAGGATCGTGTCTTCAGCAGCATGCCAAAAAACGAAAAAATATTGGAGGAAGTCAGGCATGTACAACATTTTAGTCGTAGCTATAATTTTATTGCTCCTTTCAAAAGACACTGAACATTAGCAGATATGGTGTTGAGCTTTTGCTAGATTTATGCTTCTATTGAATATAATCTGACGGGCCTCTTCTCTACCCACTTTATTCGATTGACTTCCTACTGGAGCTTGACTATTTAGATTAGGGCATGGACACAGATAAAATAATACTAGCGATACCGAAAATCGTGTTTGTTGTCAGAGGCCCAAAGATACAAATGATTTCAAACTTTTATGGATTTGCAGATCACAAACAAACCTAAAATCAATCCAGGATATGTGGACCTCACTGAATGTGTCTTCACGTTTGGAGGCTGCAGAGGCAGGCATAGCGAAACTCAGCTCGCTAGTCCAAGATCTTATCGGTGAAACGACGGAACTACAGGACGCACTCAAGAGACGAGCTTCAAAGACGTGAGCATTACTTGTATAAAATATACATAGTTTTTCATGATCGAGGTAATAGGCTGATAATAGCGTGCTTATACTCACTTTTAATACGCTACTTCCCAACTGCTCAACTAGATTGCTCAACTGCATCAAGTTAATCACCTGTATATTTAGTTAAAAATATAAATATCTATATCAAGCTTTATAAAGAGAAATAAATATCCTTTAGATCGGGTTTTGTTTACCTACCTGCAGAGCTATTGCGTTGCGTGCCTCAAATGCTAGATAATATCATCACACGACACTGATGCGTATTGACACAGATAAAATAGTACTATACTAGTGTATTGATAAGTCAAATACGCATTACCAGTATTTGAATTAAATTATCTTATTTAATAACTAAGGTAGATGTACCGCCGTGTACCTACATCTTAATCCGGTTGGTAAACTCAGGTAAACCTTATCCCTACACTACACCATATTGTTATCAACAGCCAACAAGCAGCACCGCCGCCAACACCGGCTCCCCCTCCCCCTCCCGCAGCCCCCGCTCCACCTCCACCCGCCGCCCCCGCCATACCCTCTGGTCCTCCACCGGCCAGCAAAGAAGATCTAGCAGCCATACAACTGCACTTGACGCGATTGCGCGCTGATCTGGACGCATTGACGAATAACTTCTATGCCGCTTTGGATGAAATTCAGAACGGTATCAATCATTTGAAATTTTGTTGCTACTTTGACACTTTTTAACTTTGGATAGCCACAACTAACCAGCAAATAAATGCTTATGTATGATTAACTGACCAATATTCGAACTATCTGCAAGCGAAATTTGGTAGAGTTTCGGCAATTATTTCCAAGGGAACTGCTTTGCCAGCGAGTAGACGCTGATTATGTTATACTGGTACTATTTCAGAACCTGCCCCGCCACCGCCTCCTGGTGCTATTGATGTGCCTCTTCCACCACCACCGCCGGGTAAAAAGAACAAGACTTTTTACAATGCTCTTTTTGTTTGTTTTAAAAAGTTTTAATGAGTAATAAGTAAATGTATATATTGCTCAGTGCGTGAGAGATCCCGGAGGTTCTCAGCCTTGTCAGCAGGACTAGCCGAAAGAGTAAATGAACTGGAGAAAAAACTCAAAGTCTGCTGCGATAGCATTGGGAAAAACGATGGTGTCATACAAGACCAGGTAAAATACTCCCTGCAAAGCCTACAACATTCTATCTCCCGTAAACTAATAATAACTTTGCTCTTCTAGATAAACTCTTTCCAAGATCAGCTGGAATATCTTTTAAAGCAAGTCGCCAATTTGAGTCAAGAACTGGCATCTGGCAAACTGTCTCCAGATCTCATAAAAGACCTTCAAGGTACGATTATAATGGCTTATAAAGGAACGAACGAACGAATGCTGAATTGTATAATTAAGTGTGACTATAATTCGCAAGTACAACGACTCTACTAATTCAGGTTTGATGCAGCTCTTCCAAACTGTACAAGAAATGCAAGAGCAACTAAAGAAAGTCCACGAAACTGCTCTACAACTGGCAGCAGAGAAAGAGGACCGTCAGCATCATATTAATGTACGATAATTTAGCTATAATTTCAAACAAACATGATCCCCAAGGTGTGGTAGAAATTCTGGCAGAAGCATTCAAGATCCTTTGACAAAACATGTCACTTTGCATTATTTTAAATTATTTCAAGTAAGTAGTTCCATTACCACAGCCTAAATTAAACGAGTTTCCAGGCGCTACTGGAGCAAATAGAACTGCTCAAGACCATCAAGCTGGATCGCGAGGATATGGTCGAGGCGATGGCAGACAAGGCTGACCTGCGTATGCTGGCGAGGAAAGTGTCGCACGACCAGTTTGAGATGGCTTGTGACGACCTGTCTAGAGGATTGGAACATGCTCTTGGAAAGCTCAACTTACAGGTTGGTCAAATTATTTTTATTTAAATGACCCCGTAGCCTACCAAATAGACTAAGTCTAGTAGTTTTGGGAGCAACTTACGTATTTCTAGCTAGGTAATTAAACGAAATCACGGGACTTTATCGCGTATTAGAGTCCTTCCATGACAACGAGATGTAACGCACTTGAAACGTTGGGAAATAATAAAGGTACGTGATAGTAGTATCGCGAAAGTATAAAATGTATGTACTATTTTTCTAGGTCTTAATAATATTGAATCTTTACAGGAAGCCCTATGGCAGCAAGCTCTAGACGACATTCAGAGGGAAATAGAGACGAAACTGGACAAGATGGAATTGTCCCCTGTGAAAGACTTCTTCAACAACAAGCTGAAACAACTGCAGGAGAACTTGAAGCAAATGGCATCTTTGCGCAAAGAGGCCGAAGCTGCTGGCACTAAGAGGAAGTTATTGAGGTACGGGTCACATCTTAGTTTTATTTCTGGGACTCATCATTAGCTATATCTTTGGAAGTGACGTTTGATTTGTAGATCAGACTATTGTTAAACCAATAAATGTAGGTATAGTACCTAAGCAAATATTATTCTGCAACTTAGCAATAAATTGGATTATGAAACAGTTTTTGATAAAATAGGTGTTATGACAAAAAGTATATGATTGTCACACTTATTTGCACTAAAAGTAAACAGGATGTTCACGCACGGTACACACACACCGAAATAAATTCAGCAAAATTTAGATAACAATCATGATCTCAGTGCATTTGTCATAGAGAGTATTTTCAGAACATGACTGTTCGCTTTCAGCCGATTATATGCATGTATCTAAAAACGACGACCGACGAAGCATTTATTTGTTCTGTTATTGGCGATAAATCGACCACAGTTTTTTTTTTGACCGACCAAGGAAATAATATATCTGTCGAAGCTAGGATCGTTTAAGGGACAGATGGGTCTTAAAATAGATTATTTTTATTATATTAAATGGAAATGGGGAAGATCTGTATTATTTAATGTTATCCTGGACAGGTACAGCAGTTGATAAATGAGAGTAGATTTTTTGTAATTTCATAAAAAAGTTATGAATGACATTTAGATGAATTGTAGTCTTATCAGCGTGACTTTTAAGTTTCTAGTCAGATTAAATTGTATAATTTTGTGCATATCAGGGATGTGAACTGCATATCATGCGATGCGAAAGCTGTAATGCCGATGAAGGCGGAGTCTACGCTGCCGGTGTCCAAGCCCATGCCAGCCTCTCTCTCCATGAAACCCTATCTAAGCTACGAACTGGGTAACCGGTATTTGTTAACTTAAGCCCAACAGGAATCATAAATATACCTAATAATATAGGGTCCAATTCTGGTGACGGAGTGACGCCTAAAGGCATAATGTATTCTTAGTCTAAACTCGTAGTATGTAGGTATATTATATATTATTCTAATGCTTATAGTATAGATAGGATATAAATCTGTAGGTACATATATCCTATACTTTATAAACAGGTGGTTTAATCTCTTGAATCACTTAAAGTTTTTTTACGAATCCGTAAAAAAACAATTTGGTCAAAAAGTTATGTTTCTTCCTGAAAAAATATACATTTTACGAGAATCCTGAGAGAAGCGAAACGTCAGGATTCTTAAAATAAACCACTAACCTTTTCATGATAATAGAGTTTCTTCCCTAAGTTTTTATGAAAAAGACATTAAAGACAGTATCGCTGTATTGAGAACATTTTCAGACGCCATACGAAAATCGCAACAGAGCAACTTGCCGGCTCGAAACATGCACGATTGGGAGACTATAGACAAACAGATGACGCAGCCAAAACAACCACAGAAAGTCAGGTATAATAAATATAAGTGTTTCAAGGAGAGATAAACGTATTGATTTTGTTTGAACAAGAGGCTAACATAGGTGAAAAAACTCGTGCCGGAAATAAATCAAAAAGGTTTTTAGGCATCTTCCGTAGCCAAAATGCCCGCCGAAGTACGAAAGCGTTTTAAATTAAGATAAGCTTAAGAAATACCTTCTGTTATATAACACATCTCTTAACTCATCTTTGACGGATTATACGCTTTGTAACGGCCAGCACTTTAGAGTACCTACTGTACTGAACAACTCGATAGTTACTTTCATCGGTAAAGGATGAGAGACGTTTATTTGGGAGAAATTTGCTACACTACCTGTGACTAAATTTGCGGTGTGCTATTCAGTACAAAATTCAGTAAGCCAGGCCAGGATACTTACGTTCCAAGGTTAACGTTCCAAGGTCGGACACCGACAAGCATCTCTGTAACCGTTACTGCGGCGGCTCGCACACGACCACTACGCCGGCGCAGCGCGTCGCTCGCCTCGGCCACTTCATCAAGCAGTGGGGACCCGATGTACTGCCTCTGTCCTCGGGGCTGGCGGCCGGAGACGACGGCAGGGTAGGTGGAACCTGACATGACATATTATTACGTAAACTTTTAAAAAATTTTATTGTCATGAAGAAGGAAAGAAAAGAAAGAAAATACATTTATCTGTCCCCAAGAACACAGGAATTCAAGATATAAACAGACAAAGTACATAAGACATAGATAAAAATAACAATAGATAGGGGCATGTATTGTTGCGTGGGTTGAACTTGACATAGATATGCGAATACATAATAAAACCCAGGTAAATCATGTAAGTAAACCAATACATTATGTCAAACACTGGTACCTACCGCTAAATAGGTAAAGCGTAAAATAGTGAGTTAATTACTTACATGAGATTTCCTCTTGAGTGCCTTAAATCAACATCGAAGGAGGATCAAATTACTGCATGAGCTTCTCTGGAGTTATTTCTATAATAACGTTTATTTTTCACTGTTATTACTATTTATTTATATCACACTACATTTATTAGATAGTTATTCCTAGGCGAAGACGATAATAATGTCCAAAATGTTTTTGAAATATTTAGCTACTTTGTTCATGTATTTCTAAGCAAACACACTCAAAACTTAGATAAAACAAAAGGTTTTTTTTTTTTGAAGTCGGTTATATTTTTTTATCGACCTATAGATAATTATGACAAACATTTAACATTTTTGTGTTTTCTAGATGTATCGTGTCAGTCCAGCGGAAGGAGCGAACGTGGGACCAGGTATACATGAATTAGAAAATATTTTAGAATACGATTCAACGACAAACCATTTAATTTTTATAATGAGTTCTTTGCCTACAATAACCATACCATGACCGTTCCGTCACCGACCAATACCGTAGCGTGCCCTGGTCGGACAATAATAAAATGTTATCATTTCCGTGCCTGCGGTCATGGTATAAAACGTAGTCGGTAAAGTCCCTGAGTGGCATTTTATTCAGGCGGAGCTGTGGACTCTACTTGCACTCCCAAGTCCCCCAAGAAGCCAGAGACTCCGAAGCCTGTACAAAAGCCAATGACGATCAGCGCAGTAAGAACCAGTTTTTAGACAAATTTTATTTTTTAACATCATTTTGATATTATCCGACACAAATACTACAAAAACAATTGTTTTTTCAGGAATGTCGCTGCTTGGAGGGAGGTATTTATAAAATCAATAATTTAGAATCAACAGCGGTAGCGGTACTAACAATTGGTTATACAGCTACACTATCGTGTTTACTGCCCATGCCGCACGTGGGCTAGATGCGAGCTGTCGGCCACAATCCGGTAGCTGGGCCCGGAATGGACTATACAATAATCCAATGAATCTTAACATATTGCAACAGTAATGTAGCATTTAATGTAAAAGCTCACAGACCATACACATAGTTCGTTCATAATTTAGTAAACAAAACCATATAATTTCAAATGTACTGCCACAAATACACTGATTTGTGTGGCTAACTCCTATTTTATAGGGCCCTATACGTCTATCGCATTGTTATCTGTCATACATTTGTTATTGTATAAACAAAGTTGCTATGGCGATTGATCTACGGTCATTCGTAAGTTGATTATTGAAACTTGGCACAACAAATAACGATAATAAGTAAGAATTTACTTTTTTTTAACGTCTTATGAAAAATCATGTACAAAGTCTACATAAATAAAAAAAAATCTTGTTACAGAGCGCCCTCCTCCAAAGGGTTAGAAGCGACACCTTCCTTTACGTATCGGACATCTGCGGTCTTGTGTTTTTTGCTATACTGTTTGTTTTTGATGTTATAAATCATTGATCAAGTTCTGAACCTTTTTTTTTTTACTTTAGCGTCTTGAACAAATCCTTGTAAGACGGAAGAAACAAAACATTTAAACATTTCAGTTTCCGTTTTCGCTTCTAATGTGTTTAAACATAAAAGCTTACAATACTTCTATGTGTTGACTGTGTTTTTTTGACAATGGGGTTTTGGCATGTTTTTCTTAAACTAGAAATGAAAATAATTTTTATTATTTACGATTTTAATGGTAAATCAATTACCGAAAATAGCTTACAAGTATGTTTCCAGTAAGTATGAGAGAAGTAACATCTTGTCTTTTGAAGTAGTTATCTACTCGATATAAACTTATATTAATACAAATTTAATCTTTCTAAGAGCCAGCAGCACAAAAACTACGTTCTATGTTTAAAATATTTACAGTTATTTCTATAACACCGGTTCAATTCTACTAAAATAGTAAAACGTTGCATTTCAGGAAACAATTGTCGCAAAATCAAGTTTCCTTCAGACCACATATTTTTAACCCTTGAATCCAAAAAGAGCAACGCTGCATCACTGATGCTGATACTACCCAAACAAGTGAAATTATTATAACAAGACAATGATATTATTTAGCAAAAATCACGATATTTACGAACGATTCTATGATCTTTGCGATATTCTTAAATGCATAGCTAATAGGTGTGATCTTATGATAACCTTGTTCATAAAGGAGTCGCCTCACTGGGTCTATCAGTCTTTTCCAATGAATACAAATACAACGGTCACATTTTCCAATATCAAAAATCTTATCACTAAACCGGAGACAGTTGACATACAGTGCGGAAACGCCTTTAGTGGAAACACCTATACATACGAAACATTTTTTTCAATCTTACATCAAGAACTAATTTTTATTTACACATCAAAATGTATTTCATAATAACGCACTAGCATAGCACGTAGAGAATTAAAATATTTTTACTCGGCAGTGCTTATTCAGAGCTACACGTCATTTCGCTTAAAAAATATAGATACCTATTTCACTTCACTACAACTACATTACCTACATCTATCACAAAAGATCGAAGAGATGAAAACAGGAATGCCGATTCATCGAGACTAGGTCGCTACACGAAAGACAAAGCTACGTAGATAAATAGATAAACTACAAGTAGAAAATATTATAGGAAAATACGATGACTGGCTCTCATTGAACATTTTGTGTAAAAATATGTTAAACCTGATATTAAATAATAAGTTTCATACTTTTATTGAAAAGCGAAGCTCTAATAGACTTGCAATATAATTGCATTGTATTTTTAATTAGAGCTTTCTTGTGAAAAAAGTTACTCTTTGAAATATCTTAGAAAGAAATATGTAATTTACAAATTACGACCATATGAAATGGTCGAGTCAACTTATAGTTAGTTCTATGCTTATGTACCTAATTTACTATATAGGTATTAAACATACAAAATTGTTTTAAGGAATACTCTGAACAAGCACAGCAGCTAAGAAACTATCATTAGTCGATTAAGTTATTTGTGTTCCTAGTGTCAATTCAAATGCATTTTAAGCTGTATTGAATGAATGAATGAATGAATGAATGTATTGTCAAGATAGAAGCGAATGTAACATAAACGGGCTAAACAATGAAGGCAGAAAGTTGAGATTCTTCACCAGTACAACGCAAATAAAATATGGAAACATTCTTCGCGCCTTTCAGTACAAAATTGAACATGAGTTATTTTTCCTAATTTTGTACTAAAGGAACTCTTGTCATTGATTATGTCCTTTCATGTTACGCGCAGTCCTAAAGTCGGGGATCCTTCGACGGGATTGCTAGCGATCGTGGTACAGTTGGTAAGTCCGTCCACTGCTGCTAAGTTATTGCGTCTTTTAAAAATAATTGAGGTGCTTCTATAATTAATTTGTAAATGTGAACGCGAGAGAACTCTGAATAGTTGGCAAGTTGAGGAACTTTTGAATTGGCTGTGGTGAGGTATGTGTACTTCATAGTTACTAGCTGACCCCGCGAACTTAGTATCACAGCTGGATGGGACACCCTTATCAGTAATCTAGCAGTATGAAATATACTATACGAAAAACTAAGCCACTTTATTCTCATACCTACCAAATATACAAAAAAAATATATACAAATCGGTTGAGCCGTTTAACACCGTGACACGAGATTTTGATCTATTGGAAACGCGAAAGTCTGTATGGATAAATATATGGATTTTTGTTACTCTTTCACGCAAAAACTACTAAACGGATTTGGGTGAAACTTAGAATATACATAGTTTATGACCTGGAATAACACATAGGCTACTTTTTATCCTGGTCAGTAACAAGCGAAGCCGCGGGCGGAAGCTTATATACATTATCTAACACTATTAAATAGACACTTGGCCATCATTGGCGGGGAACGAGGCCCCGCCAATGAAAGTTAATAATACTTTGACACTAGTGAAGCTTCTGATACCAATCGACTAATAGGGGGGTGAGGTCTAGCGATGCCGGCCGCGGCCCTCACGGCTGTAGCGACGTTCCTTGCGGTCACCGGAGCGTGAACTGCGCGATCTCTCCCCGCGTCGTTCTCTGTCGCGCGACCACTCTTTGTCGCGAGGTGAGTCGTGGCTTCTGCGAAATGATACATTGCTTATATCTGACAAATATTATATGAATGGTCAACCTGACTTGGATATCTTTAATGTCTAGAGATCTGAGAGAATGTCTACCTCGGAATGGGGGAATATATTCGAGAAACTGCGGGCGAAAAGAGGTCAGTTTTAGCCTGACTTCACCCACTGCTGCATATTCAAAATATAATTGTTTCATGTAAAATTAATTAACTACCATTTTGTTATTGATAATGATAAATGTAACAAAACACGGTTTTCCTGCTTTCTATGGAACTGAGATGAATGGTCCACCATAATCCGGCATTAATCGCCACAGCCAGGTAAAACCGAATATAATTGCATGTTCGACAAATACTGCCGAACCGACTATCCCGGCCCGCTTATGTGTGTAGCTATCCTAACTTCTCGCGAGATCGAAATTTGTCGCCATCACGACTAAACTGACGAGGACAATAAACCGATACCAAAACTGTCAGATTTGGCAGTAAAATGGTTTTTACTGACAGTTGGAGGCTTCGCTGTTTCGACCCACATGTTCAACCCAGAAGCCAAAAGTAATAAAAAAAAATTGCGTTTTCCCCACTGATATTTTTCATTCTTGTTTCGACCCACACAGAACCAAAATAACCTAAGTTACAAAATACCAGTTGTGGTCGCGTTTTAACATTTGTCAGTTGCGTCGTGACGGCGACAATCTCGCGACAAGTGCGGCAATAGCCTACCTGGAGTAATTACCTAGAGTCTCCGTTGGATCCGCGACTGTCGTGCGACTTGCGGCGAGGCAGGGGCGCCGAGATGCGCGGCCGCGGCGAGCGGGAGTTGCGCGGCCGGGGCGACATCTCTCGCTCGCTGTTTAAGTTGAAGTCGTCGAATCTATCATCACATTTCACCAAATAAAGTAAAATAATCCAACAACTAAATAACATGCCAGGCTTGATTTCAACCGAATATGGCTTCAAAGTTAAGCTCTAGATTCAAGCATCCGTAATCCACATAGATATTGTAGCTTTCTACTTTGAATTTTTCAGCCATCACTGTCCCACAGTCCCACTGCAAAGCCTCCCTTCCATGTCTCCACTCTTAGCGATTTAATGCTGCTACAAGCCGAGATGTTAAATGGCTTCCTACAAGTAAAGTTATTTTCAGTATCGGATAAGTCATTCCAGAAAATACCATTATAAAACTGTTACCTCGTTATTATATTCATATAGTATGTTTCTATTATTAGTAGAAGGGAGACAGGGAGGTCTATGCCCTGCAGACTATGGGACTTATAATGGTAAATCTAAATTACCCGCTCCAGTACCTTAACACCATAACTACGCTTGAATAGAGGATCTTACTTGTTCTTTGGAGATCCAGACGCGGATTGCGAAGAGCTCTGGCTCCCTGAGCTCGAGCTAGTCGACGAACTCGTAGATGAGGACGAGCTTCGTGATCTGGATCTAGACCTGAAACAGACAGTTACACAGCTTATAATTACTCACTTAAATTGAGAGAATTCTAAGGCTCAACTCACAACGAAATGGCAGCGAAGCGGCGAGTTTCAGTGTCATATCATTTTAAACTTTATCTTCAATCTATTGCTGCCATCTCGGTGTGATTTGAGCCTTACTATGCGATATAGGTTATCGTCCTTGCTATAACCAACTATAACGACCTCTGTGGCTCAGTGGGTGAAGGCCCGCCTGAGACGCAAGTGGTTGCGAGTTCGATCCCCGCTAAGGGAGAAATGTTTGCATGTTCTGCAGATATTTGTTCCTGGTTTAGATGTTTTCTATCTACAATTATGTATTTCAAAAAGTTTTTTATTTTGTTCAAAGACTACAATTTCAGGCGTAAGTATTTGGAAAGGGTAGGTATATAAGGAAGGGACATACTGACTTTGCGTAGACTATCTACAATTTTGACTCCCATCTTCATTTCTCCAGATAAATATTTTTAATCAAAATATTTTTTATAAAACAAAATTCCAGATACAAAATATGTCAACAGACTCAACAGCTTGCAAGTGTGTTAAATAGTGTCAATACTAACTTCTTGCTGTTCTTAGAGCTGGGTGAGTCCGCTTTGCCATTTTTATCTTCTAGATCTTCACTTTTGGAGCTTTCCCCCTCTTTGGATTTCGTACCTGCACAAATTGGACAAAATTTCATAACTCAATTCTTTAGTAGCAGTTGCTTCCTGTTACGAATTATACAAGTGGCAAAATTAAAATTGTTATTAAGCGTTAGAGAGCAATTTTCCGCACTCTTGAGGTGCATTTTGTTCATAACTCTTGAAGATCCTTATTAGATCCTCAAACCAACCACACGGAAAGCTTTCAACTAAAAAAATAATCATGAAAATCGGTTCACCCAGTCAAAAGTTCTGAGGTAACAAACTTATACCTAGAAAAAAAAATAACGGTCAAATAGAGAACCTCCTGTTTTTTTAAGTTAGTTCAAAATACTAGCATTCAGTAGGAACGACTTCGCTTGTTTTATCTCTGGATTTACAATATTCCAAGTTTTATCTAATCGCTATAAAAACGTAAATAAACACTTGCAAATATTTACATTTCTAATATCGATGTAATGTCTAACTCACCAGCCTTAGAGCTTCCGCCGGTTTTAGAGCTACTGCCGGTTTTGGAACTGCTCCCAGTTTTGTTACTCTCGTCCTCGCTGCCCCACAGGTCGTACTTGGCGAGGTCGGCTTCATCCCCAGACTCCTCTTCGTCCTCCTCAGCCTCAGCCTCAGCCTCGTCCTGCGAGCCAGTCGCCTTCTGAAACAAACCCGCACTCTAATCATACGGAATACACACAACTCTGGTTAGTCGTGTCAAAACAGCTGCTTATTTTTGTACAGGAATGTGAGTAGACACATTTCAATGTGCTCCAACCCTTCTCTTTCTTGCTGGGTTAAAATTGTGGCTATGTGAAATGATGTCTACCACTGAATGCCTTGTCAAAACATAAGGAGCCATGTTGACACAACCCCAAATATGCCTCGAATACAAACCTTTTTCTTGCGTTTCTTCTTTCCGTCGCCCTTTTTCTTAGAACTCTTGCTGCTCGTTTTGATAGGCACTTTCACTCTATTCAATCGCGGTGGCTTCGGCAACGCGAAACTTTTAAAGTTGCCGATGACGGGCGCATTCTCGTCCGGTTTATTTATTGGACTTTTAAGATTAATGTTTAATTTTCTTGTTACATTTTGTACAACAGGGCTGGGATCAAATATGTCGCTTAAAAAAGGTGTCGCTGCCGGGTTTCCGTCCATCTCTTCTAGCTGGCGCTCGATGCTGCCTTCTCCTTCGGATTCCTTCTCCCACTCGTCATTGGTCAGATTGATCGTGTCCACTGGCTGAGCTGTAGTTTCTGAATTTTCTGGTTCGGGATTATTTTGTGTACTGCTGAAAGAGCTGTTGTGGGAGTTATGTGCCAGCTGCTGCAAATTTTGAAGAGCCAACATGAGTGTGTTCGCATTGATACCTGCCAGCAAGTTGGACAAGTCTGGTGGAGCCGCGGCTGGCGGAGGCTGCTGCGTTTGTGCCTGAGGTGACTCTGACGGCTCCTGGTCATCAGAAGACACCAGAATCTCAACACTTTCTGACATTGCTGGCTTTTTTGGTTGACTTACTGGCTTTAAATTATATTCATGGTTATGCTTGGATGGATGTTGGTTAGTTCCTGGTTCAAGAGTAATGGATTCAATGACGTGAATACGTTTTGTGCTTCTTATATTTTTTTGAGAGCTTTCATTAGTTTTACTGGGAGAGCTTTCTATACAAGCTACAAGCGGTTTATCACAAGCCTCTCTATTATCTTCCCCCGACATGCGAATCAGCTCTTCTGATAAATGTTGTGGTATCGGTTCAGGTATCATTCTTAGGTTACTGACAGTTTTCTGTAACTGTGTCGCATCAGTTGACTGAACGTGATCGTAACATGACTCATTGTTTGAAAATTGCCGTGCTCCATTTTTGTAAGATGATTGTTCATTTTCATTGTTCATTTGCATATTGTGCAATATCCCGATCAACATTTCTTTTTTCTCTTTTAATGAATCGGTTTGTTTACTCTGGAATTGTTGTTGCTCCATTGAAGTTCTTTTCAAAACAGGGGAAGATGTATTTTGACCATCAAATGTTGAGTTTCCTGATTCACCATAGAGAGCGTCATCGTCCTCATCCCATTCAGTTTCATAAGGTTTCTTGGCATTCTCGTACTTTTCTAGTTCTTTCTCCTCTTCAGCACTTTGCTGAATTAGACCATTATCAAATATATCCATTATACTCCTATTTTTACTAGCTGAATTTTCTTGTAAGACAGCAAATATACGAACTGTGTCCTCAGACTGTTTGGTCAAGGGTAATGGAATTTGATCAAGGCTCATCTCTGACTTTCGTCTTTGTTTATGTGGTGAAACAGACTGTGAGTCGTGTGTATGCTGAGATGTGGCTTTTTTAGGTTTATCGAATGGCAAATAATGATCTGCAGCTGAGGTGTCTAGATCATCTTGGGTGAAATCAACATTTTCGTTATTACAAGTGTTAGTTTGTAAAGCCTGGTGTTTTAGAGGAGACACGGTTGTATAGTTGCGAAGTACATTTTCTGTTTCTTCAACCCCATGAGTTGTAGATCTTCCGAGGTTTACTGGTAGAGATTTAGGATAATCAGGAATTGAGGATCTTTTCAGATTTTGTATGTGCTCATATGAAGCTGGAAAAGAGACAGAGCTATGATTTTTAATAGGTGATTTCTCTGGTTCCCCTAATCCTGGAATGGTTGAGCAATTTTTAGGTTCAATGGTAATAAATGAGCTTATAGCTCTTTTTCTTGGAGATGTATCTGTTTCACCAATTTCAGGAATAAAAGTGCTCACATGTTTCTTTATCGGCGATTTATTCAGGTCTCCAGGCACAATGGAGTATTTCTGGTTTTTAACAGTTTTATCAATCACCATATTTGTAGTGCTGATTGGCTTTGGCTGGTTGGTTGCAGGTATATAAGTGCTGATACATTTTTGTACTGGAGATTTATTCTGTTGACTAATACCCGAAGCATTGTAGTTACCCTGTGATATGTTCTTACGTTTATTACCGAGTGTAGCTCCATTGGCACGAGCCCAGTATCCAGGACGATTTAAACGAACATTATTTTTGAAGTCCTGATAGTTATTTTTTGCTCCAAGTCTAGTAGGAACATATTCTCCGGAACCACCATCATTGTCTATAATAGCAGTCTGGGCCGGTTTGGCATTCATATTTCGTAAATTCGGTGTATAGATATTTCCCGTTATCAAAGGGGAATTTTCAACTGTATTTACTGTACTATAGCCTTGGTATGGTTTAGGATTGATAACATTAGTTTGTGGTTGTGTTATTTGTGGTACATAGCTAGCAGGTTTTTCTGGGGTACTACAGGTTGCTGGTGGTGCTACTGTATTACGTCTTTTGAATTTACGCTTAACTTTTTTAGTTTCCCCAAATTTCCGAGATAAGAAATTATCTTCATCACTGTGGTATGAAACAGATTCCGAATCCGAGTCCATGGCGGACTGCCTAGCAGATGTGATTGTTGGTCTACTACTTCGTGTGCTGGTTTTAGATTTTGTAGATTTCAAATCCATTTGTTCAGAATCAGTATCAGATGTCCCTGAATTTCTACTATCAGAAGAACTTGAGCGAATTTCTTTACGCGATGCTGCTGAAGTCTTCTTGTTGCGAGTTTCAAACGGTGGTTTAGCTCCTTGTGTGTCTCTTTCTACTCTTTCTAATAGAACAGTCTCAACACTTTCACTTCTTTGTTGTTGAATAAGCAGTGCAGGTTTATTCTGCGTCTGGTCTTTTGTACATTCACCATCACTCTCTGAAGATAATATAGCAATTTCATCTGGATTGGGGACCCTCACTGGTTTGACTTGACTAGTTTTCAAATCCTGATGTGAATCATCTAAACATCCTGTAGTCAGAAGACGCTGTCTCCAAGCAAATATAGTCTTGAAATCAGGAGCTGGCTTATCAAATAGAGATTCAAATCTTTCAGTACTAACTTTGCAGTTATTGTATGCAATTGCATATGCAGCAGCTATGATTCTTTCTTTAGTAGTGTATGCTACTTCAAAATTTGAAGATGGATTAGACCCATTGAACTTGTAGACTACTTCATTTGTCGATGTTACCATATTCTCCATAACAGGATCAAAAGACATAAAGACTGGTGAGTCAGAACTATCTTTCCTGGCCTTCTTAGTTCCTGTTTCATACCCGGACGACCCTGTGTGTTCTCTGTCACCAAAGCTGGTGTTTCTTTTCCGGTTCTGGCGGCTCTGGTAGTAACTGTTGACTTTGTTAGAATTCATGTATTTCACATTTTTGTAAGAGGCAGATTGATACCGAGGCTCATTTTCCCTAACAGTGTGTTGTGAATTGCTAAATGGTTTTTCAACACTGAATCTTTTTCTCACATGGTTATGGTCATTAAAAACTTTAGTTTCATTTGCAGGAGCTGGCATACAATTCCTCACTTTCAATTCCATCTGCGGCTTTGGTAGCAGGTTTTTGAATACTGCTCCTTCAGTGATGCCAACCTGAAGGCAGGAAAAATTATCTCCACTTTAGAAATGATGTGCTGTAGAGTATCAACTCTTCTTAGCTTCAAATTCCATTATTCCCTGAGATTTTCATTGTGAAAGAAACATTATTATGTTTGCAGGCTGAATGTTAGATGAACAATGTTAGGCAAAAGTTAAGTTGAAATAAATAAATGGTTAATTTTGATGGTAGTAAGAATGGAGAAAAAAATACGAATATAATGAGCAAAATCTTACCTTATCTTCAGTATCCACGCGCTGTTGCTTGCGTTTCTTTCTGCCAAACTCATCATATTCATCATCAGAGGATCCCTCCCTGCGCCGGTATTCCACAACTCCGCGCTCATTGTACCCGCCGCCGTAACCAGTACGGGCTTCTACCTACAATCACACAATCCGTCACAGCTTACAGATAAACAACTGATCATAGTTTAATAATGAAATAGAGAAATAATTTCGTACTTCACCGAATTTGGGGGCATTGCAAACATTGCACGTCGTACGCCGGGCCCAGTTCACGTTCGCACATTTGTTGCACTGCCAATCATCCGCGTTGAATAATCCCCGAGACTTCTCCGCAGCTGATTTACCGATTTCTGTGCCAAGTTTCTTCTTGGAGGTTTTCTCAGCTTCAGGTTTTTCTGCATTACACCGGTAACATGAAGTTCTTCTCGCGAAATTTATATTTCCGCAGTTTTGCTCGTTGCAAATCCAATCTCCGTCGTTCATTTTGTTGTGAATACAACCACTTGCCTTTCACATTAGAAGCTCATCTGCAATACAAGAACGGTACTTTACAAATACTCAAGCATTTCAAGATTCTGCGCAGCGAAACGTAAATAAAAGCGCGTTCGTGAACACTATGCCCTACTTTCAAAGAAAACCAAGCTCACTTTTGCAAGAAAAGCAATCAAGCTTCATGAGAGCCATGATGAAATTCAATAAAAAAAATCTGTTCGACCATAGACGTTTACCTTTTCACAATCCGCTCAAATAAACTTCTAAATTTTACTATACACATCTAAACAAACATTTTTAATTAAACTTTAGTATGTTTTGTTAATTTAAACGAATTAATTTATAAATCAACACCTTAATTAAGAACCAAATTAAGATTATGTATTTAAAAGAGCTCTTATTATCCGGAACCATAAAGAATTAACAAAGCTAAAATGACCGGAAACGGAAAACGTTAATGCTGTTTATTTTATTTTTTTGACCGGTTTTCATTTACATTCCATTTTGCACAGATAAGTCAATCCTTATGGCTTTCGATTCGGACTAAATTTTAAGCCCTCGCGCGCAATTTTATCTGTCAAAATTGTTTACCATGAGGTTAAATCGGACAAAAGTCCAAAATTATTGAATAAACTGCTAGGAGTTGCGCATACTATTGTGAATTATATCTTTCAATGTATCAAAGTAATTCATCAGTTTCAAAGCCATTGCTAAAATAAACAGCGCCCACCTAGATCTGTGCGAACTGTCAAAAAAATACGCGAATATTTTGTGCAATTGAATTTCTGCATAATGTTAACGCACAATGTATGAAGATGACAACATAACTTGTACTCCTAAGCGCTACGTGCTCACAGAGGTCACCAACTCTTCCAGCTATGTGTCGCCGAATGCTAACCTCAAGCTGCTCACGAATGTCGCGCTGCAGTACCCAACTCCGCCGCCGAGTGCGGTGCAGCGGAAAGAAAAGTCCCTGCAAATACTGTGTGACAGGTAACTTAGATAAATCAGAACTCATAAATCACATAGCAACTTTTCAACCTAATAGGTTTCATAATCACACTTGATTTTACAGATTTCTCAACCTTTATCCCTTGCATGGCAATGGGACAGTGGAAATTCAACTGGATACCACAGCAGCCAGTCTCGGAGTTGAGAAACGACGAATGTATGACATAATCAACATACTGGAAGCCATGCAATGTGCAGTGCATAAAAGGAAAAACACCTATTTGTGGCATGGAGGGTCCCGGTTGAATGGTTTTCTCAAAATGTTAAAGAAACAAGGGGAGAATCTAAGACTATCTGAAGTTCTACGAGGAAGAGCACCAAAGCCTCCAACTCCAAAACACAAAACACTTGGAGTGCTGGCACAGAGATTTCTAATGTTATTCTTGGTGGAACCCCATGTAAGTAATCAATTTATTATTTTAGATTTTGAAACTAAAATAAATAGTTTTAAATCCTCAATTTTCAAAATGTTAGTACATAATTGAAATGCTTGTCCTTATTCACTGTTTAAGCTAAGCTATTTAAGAAAGTTGTAATCATCATAAAAATCTACTTTTCTTTTCCAGAATACTCTAATTAACTTGGAAATGGCTGTGAGAGTCCTCATTGACACTTCAAACAAGAATAAAACCGTTTTATCTCCAGAGCAACAAGAGCGCCAACACAAGTCCAAAGTGCGGCGTCTGTATGATATTGCCAATGTATTTATTTCTATTGGTCTCATAGAAAAGGTTTCAGGTAATTTAATATTGAAGAAACCAGTATTTAAGTATGTAGGGCCATATAAACCCAAGAAGGCTGATAAGGTTTTAGCTGCCACTCCTTCCCCTATCACACCGCTTGCTGTGTTGGACAGCCAGCAGAGAGCTTCAACATGTCACATATCTGCCGGCAAGTCCAAGCGGAAGCTAGAGTTCACAACCCCAACCACTTCTCGGGAACAGAAACTTGGCATCACCACCCCACCTCACACTCCGTCTCACAAATGGGACGAGATCCTGCTTGTGGCAGACATGGAACTGACTAGAATTAACAATGGTGTTACATATGTGTGATTATACAAACTATTGTATGTACATATTTAATACAAATTTTTCTTAACTGAATGTCTTCCAGGGGATGTCTGTTGTAATAATCTGACTGCATACATTACAATGTTCCTATTTTTAAATTTTAATATACACAATGCTCTGAGCAGATTTATATTTTGTCACAGACATGACTTTGTAGTGCAATTTATAGTAATTTAATAAGATTTATAAATTTTATTTAATTCTAAGACACTAAGAGGTAAGTAACAAATATTCAGATTATTATTTACAAAGCGCATGAAATGATATTAAAATTAATTTCAAATGAAAATTATAGTATAAGTTGTAAGGTCTACCCAGCATAGTAATGTGGATTAATTTATAGACTGCTGAAAAAAGTCAGTTATGAACCATGCACTTAAAGACTGCAAGTTTTTAATTTGCAGGGTATTCATTGTTATCAATGCTTTACGAATGTTAAAATTATGTTGATATAATCACTCAATTGCAGGAGAATTACTTTACAACAACATAATTTTGAATAAGTATGTTATTTCTGTAAAATAATTTGACCCCTGGGAGTGAGCAAGTGATTGACTGACATAAACTTAAATTTTCTTTGACAAATGCTTAAGAATACATAGTAATGTATTATGTTATCAATATATTTAACAAATGTATGTTTATGAGTTATTAACATTATTAGTTTAGTCAAGCTTGTTTGACTTTAGATGGTAGTTATGTATTTTATAAAAAGTTGCTTTTTATTTTCTATTGTTTTAAGATATAGATGTAATAAACAAAATTGAATTTGTTTAAGAGATATTTTTTTATTTGTTGTTTACCTTTCAGTTTCAATACTTTACACAACAATATTTTTTGTATGAAAGTTATGCCAAATATCTACCCACAGTAAGCAGAACCAAAGACTGGCGGTAACCCGTAACTGTCCTGTGTATACAAGTCCTTGAAGCGCTCTTGGCGAAGCTTGCTAAGACGTTCTTGATAGATTGTTGAAGTTAAGCAACGTTCTGAGCACTACTTTGATGGTGACCGCAAGTGGCATTATCAGCTCAGCGCTTCCGTGCTTCGGAGGGCACGTTAAATTGTCGGTCCCGGCTTTTAAAGTCGTTAAGCCATGATGGAGGCCTTTAGGCGGACTAAAAACTTCATCACCGGAGAGTTGGTCACTTGCTCTTACGAACATATTCGTTCATAGAACATACATACATACATGAGATAGTAAGTGAGAAATACACTCGTAGCTCATAACACTTTTGTAGACAACACCTATTATGGTGGAGAAGCAAAAAAAAATTGTTTCAGAAAATAAAACTAATTGATTAGTTCCTACATTATTTATTCTTATCATAATGAATTGCACTATTTTGATATATTTAGAATAATTATTAAAATGTATATATGTAGGTATGTACAATTCTAAAAATAAATATAAACCGTCTGAATTAAGTAGGTAAGTATGATACATATATTATGTACCTACATAAAATATATGCTAGTATTTTATACAAAGCTATTTCTAATCAGTGGAAGGTACTAGGTACCTATAAATAAACAATTCACATTATACATCACATATAAATCCTTGTCTAAAATAAAGCTATGTCGCAATTTGTCAACCAAATGGCGACTTTAGATATAAGCCACACAGATTAACCCCCTTATGCATATTGGTTTACCAAACCTACTTTAGCTAAAAAGGATATTAAATCTGTTACATCTCTCTTTTCATTGACATAAGAGTAACAAGAAAAAATCATTCTTTAAATTTTTATTAAATTGACAATCGTCCTTTGATATTTAATAATATAATAGTGGCAATTCAGAGTGTCGCAAAAGCTAAACTTAACTAACTAAAAATGTCGCCGTCCCATACATAGCGATGGAAATAAAAAGAATGGCATTCAGTTTAGTTTAGCTTTTGCGACACTCCGAATTGCCACTAATAACTCCCTAAAAATATTATCAAATTAGTATAGTACCTACCTACTAAGAATCTGCAAGTAAACCTAATTAGTAATCTAATTACAAACTCAACAAAGTAATATAAATACCAGTTTCTCGAACGCAGATCATCTCAAAAATTAACTGATCAGGCTGTGAGCCTCTGACTTTCTCTTATTTAATTTCAAGGACGCGGTGGGGAGAGGTAGTCCGCCCTGAGGCTGGTAGGTACAAGGGTAGGTCCTGTCAGACTTGCTCAATCATCGGGAATTGCTCTGGATCCTCGGAAACTGGCAGGGTTTCCGCGTCGAAGAAGCTAGCGTGAAGCGCTACCACAGTTACTGTTGCACCTAGAATTGATAATAACGTACATAATTGTACCAGCATAGTGTCAGCATATTTTGTTAACAAAACCAACGAGAATTATAAAATAGTCTTAGTGAAAAATTAATATATCCATCAACTTTTGTTGCGACTTTCCGATCCCGAACGATGTAAGTATTTTCTGACTTTTTTTCCCGAAGTCCCAGAAAAAAATTAGACTCCCATGACTGTTCTTTCAAATTCCAGATGATAAGTAAAGATTTACCTAAGACCCAGAAGAGGACAGCGCCTGCGCCGGCCAGCCAACACACTGCCATAGACCCAGCTGCTGCCACAACATATTGTTGAGTTTTGCTCAGTTCCCAGCTCCCAACCTAAGATACAGTCGGTGAGGAAATGAGAATAGTTTTGTATTAGAGAAGAAAATCTTTATGAAAAACAAATTTACTCACACATCACATACCGGATTGTAATAAGGTGGTTGTATTGTAAGCGTCAAACTAGCGCTGCTGTCTATTTTATTTTATTATTAAGTTGAACAAAGGAATTTAAAAAAACTGAATTTCAGTTTGTAAAACCGGGGCGGCGTTGTAGAATAGGCGGCGGAGCGTTAGTTTGACGCATACAGATACCTTAATAAAAAAAAAAACAAGTTTAGTGACAGAATGAACAAAGTACAAGAGTAATAATATTAAACCACATGATAAAAATTTTGAAACTTTGATTATGTGGAATTTTAAAAGTCCCAGTGGAAAAGTAAAAAAATGCCTAGTCCAGTTGGAAATGCAAAACTTACTCTGGGCTGAAATAAATAAGTACACAATATAATTATCAAGTACCTGGATGACCGGTATTTTTTTTAATAAATGTTTTTCCAAAAATAAATTATAGCTAAATCGATTTATCGCCCCCGAAACCATACTAAGTTTGCATACTAAGTTTCATGAAAATCGATTCCGGGATTCAGATTAGTATATTTATTTGTTTATAGTATATACAAAAATTGCTTGTTTAAAAGTATCAGATGTTACTACCTATTTTAAATTTAACTACACATTAGTGGCAATTTGGAGTGTCGCAAAAGCTAAACTTAACTAACTAAAAATGTTGCCGTCCCTTTCATAGCGATGGAAATGAAAAGGATGGCATTAATTTTAGTTAGTTTAGTTTAGCTTTTGCGACACTCCGAATTGCCACTACTTTAGAAGTAAATTAGAATTAAAGTAGAAACACAATCAATGTAAGCAATATTTACATTTTACATACAGTTAAAACAGACTGAAATAGTTACCTTCCAAGTGTTTGGTCCAGAAGTCAGTTTCTTGTAACCATAGGCACTGGCAGCCATTGCTATTAGTAGCAAAGGTGTGGTGATCCTGTACAAAATACAAATTATATTTGTCAATAATGAAAATGCATATTATTTATATCATAAATAAATATCAGACGTTTCACTCAGCGTCATCTAGTCCCAAGCTAAGCAACCATAATGGTAATCAATTAATCATGATGATAATTATATTATATAAACATACAATGAATTATACATAGAAAACACCCAGACATGTGACAAATATTTGCGGACCAATCTGACCATATAAACATTTCTCCCACATCAGGGATAGAACCCGCAACCTCTGCCTCTCAGGCACGGTAGGCTTTCATCCTCTGTACCACAGAGGTTCATAGCGGTGTATTAAATCACACTGATATTAATAATTTGGTAATAAAATTACTAAGTTAAGGCTTAGTAATTAAAGATTTTGAACCAATAAAGTAAATTCTATTAGTGAAATTTAACTTACAGACAGTATGCAAAAAGACCCAAAAACACCATCAAGTAGTTAGCCTGGAAATGCTCCACATTACGGTAGAATCTTCTTGAGAGCCGTGGCAATGACACAGGGGCCTGGAACAAATAAGTTACTTATTACTAAAACTAACTACAACAAAGGACAATATATATCATCCTTGCTACAACTATCATATCATAATAATAAGTGGTAATGTCTTTCTTGTGGGTAAGGCCTATTTAGCTTAAACAATAGTTTTAAGGGCAATCTACTCAGTCTTAATGAGCATTCCGAAATCGATTATTAGGAAAAATAATTTCAGATTGTTACTTACTAGGTAGAAGAATCTATTATTAAGTTAAACTTTTATGTTTCATACCTTGAAATTATCAGTGGCAACAAACTGAGTCCATGGTCTTCTTTGAGCAAGCACACCCATCACTATAGCAGGTGCCGCTCCACTTCGGACATGTTGCAGTAACCTATGATATGGATCAAATTTAGTTTATTAGGTATTCCAATTCTCTTACTATCCATTATGGATATGGTCGGCTAAGCTGAGAGGATGGTTTAGGTGCTGGGCAAGCCTATATTTCTCAAAATTAGACAGTTAACAAAATTGCTCCTTCTTTCAACTTATCCTAATTCCCTCAGTTCCCTCATACCATACACAACTAAGTAGGTACCTACTTAGTGCTCAGATTTTTTAATTTATTTGCAAACTGGGGCTGGGAAAACTTTACAAAAGCAAAACAATAAATAGGAATTGGCTTTAGCAAAAGTCGTGTTATGAAGAATAATCTAACTGAAGTACGTAGGTACACAAAAATGAGAGTTTATGCTATTGTTAGATGAAAAACCACGTAGCATAAAACTTACAATTCTACAGCATTGACATACTTTTGTAACCCTTTCTTTTCCGTTGTCGCATTTATTTCGCCAGAGAGATCGATGTTCACATTTTCGCTCATTTTGGGAGATGTTATTGTTGAGTTTTGCACTTGTCTTCTTTTTATTTATTTCGGGATGTGATGCAAAGAAGAGAGAAATATCAAACAACAAAGAGAATAAAAACACTACGTTTACAAACACTCAAACACTACTTATACTACCAAAGAGCATGTATGTATAGTACTATAGATCGCGCCATGTAAAAAGAGCGCTGGCTGACAGTGCGCAGTAGGCAATTTATTTTGAACGTAGCATCGCGCATAAAAGTTTTAGATTGCGAAATGGTTTTATATAAAAAAGTAAGAAATAATGATGTAAATATTGATAATGTAGGTAAATACCTAGGTACCTATATTGTTTTAGGAAGCGACTCATAATAATGTAGTTGATAATTTAAAACAATTATGAACAACAGAAGCAAGAAAATTTATATGATTAAGTATGTATCTTTTTTAAAGATACCGTTCAATAAAAAATTATATACCATAATCTACAAAGCTGCGAGTAAAAAGCGAAATGCTAGTTAAAAAATAAAATAATAGGCCTGGTACTTTCGTGCGCGAGTGTACCCATGCGCAAACATACCCCCTCAACTTTCTCTCAGCGCTCTTTTTACGTGGCGCGGACTATACTACTGCATGCACTACACACACACACAGTGGGTGCACTACACTCTAAAAAGAAGGATTAAAACAACAGGCATGACTACACTACACACACCGACACTGCCTTTGTAAACGACTTCCAAACCAAATGCCAAGCGACTTTTTTTTTTTTTTTTTTCGGACGGATTTTTATGTTAAGTGGTCTTCCGGACCTTTTTAACTTCACCGGGCTTTGGCGAGTGCAGAAGGCATATCTACGCCGTAAGGAGAAGGCAAAGAGGGAGAAGGCATCTACGCCGCGCCGTAAGCCAAGCGACATAATTTGTGGACGCTTATAATTGTGCCTTAGGTAAACTGAGAACGCGCGCTAATTTAATTTTTGACATAATATTTCAAATATGATATTTGCATGCGGACAAGAACAAGTTATACAAATATTAGTGGCAATTCGGAGTGTCGCAAAAGCTAAATTAGACTAACTAAAATTAATACCATCCTTTTTATACCCATGATCCCATCGCTATTGCGATACTCTGAATTGCCATACGTAGTATCTCTACCTAATCTGTGATTGCCACTATTGGCTGCTATTGGCAACCAAAGTCGAATTTGTGTGATTTTTTCTGTTGTTTTTTGTTGACATGACAACAACTTTTGTATGAGTTGAGTTTCATGTTATTTGACAGTAGTATTTTCTTCTTCTTCTTTTTTTTGGCTTCGCCGGCTTTTGCCACGCATTTAGCCACTACCATGTCAAAATAATTCAAGTTATTAAAGTCAAGTCAAAGTCATGTCATAGTCAACGTCAGTAAAGATGTGGATTCTTTACTGAAGCAATCTACGGACTTTTTGAGAAAACTCGAAATGCAATGATATTCTGTTTTGTTTCATTTGCCCACACTTTCAGTTATACAATAGTACTCTGTGGCCCACACTTATGTACGTTCACGAACACTTAACAGTTAATCCACCATTATTACACACTAACATTCGCTAAAACACAAGTTTTGGAAAATAAAAGAAAAAGACATCTTGACATCTCGAATTCCCGTCAAAAAGCCCAGTAGTATTTT
Organism: Xanthorhoe designata; assembly: GCA_963582015.1. Taxonomy (NCBI): domain Eukaryota; kingdom Metazoa; phylum Arthropoda; class Insecta; order Lepidoptera; family Geometridae; genus Xanthorhoe; species Xanthorhoe designata. Next base: position 8,856,628 of record OY757033.1, read on the forward strand.
AAAAATAACTTTAAAATAAACTTCAAGAAAATAAAACAAAAATATATTTTCGTAGTTATTAGCGTCATTCGTTAAAGTTGAGTTGGCAACTTGACTTGACTGACTGACTGACATGACAATTGATTGACAAACAAACTACCTACAACAAGTCAAGTGTCAACAAGTAAAGTAGTCAGATTTTGATTTGGTTGATTGGTGTAAATTCATTTTGTAGATAATGTACGTATTTTTGTAGTTATTTGTTTCATTTCCTACAGGTATTTTGTGATGAATAACAATCTTTGTTTACTTTTCTTTTTAATTCACTCGACGACATCGTCGGTGGAATTAATTTTCCCTACTATCGACAATAGCTCATCTGGATCTGATGGTTTTGAAATACTGGAGAAAGTTCAAGGTATTTTGTCGTCAGAAATTTTGTACTTACCTTTGTACCTACTCTAACTAACGAAATAATGATAACAGGAATAAGATTTCAATAAATTGTACCTACCTCATTACAGGAAATATTTTATGTCGCAGCTGTGGAAATGATGTCACCTCCTCCAATGATTTGATTTCCAAATTATCTCTCAACTCTCTACATTCTTATGAAGATTCAATATTTGATAAAGATGATGTTTTGATCCAGGTGTTTTTGGGTAACTTCATTCTAAATTACCCTGTGATCATAGCAAAATCCTCAAATTGTATTGCTATTCAGGAGGTAATTTTTTTGTTTTATTTGCATAATTAGGCATTATTTATTATTGAAGCTACATAAATTTGATGAAATTTCACAGTGGGAAGAGAGTGACTGGTTTCCTGGCTATCGTTGGAAGCCATGTGTTTGCCCCGATTGTGGTGACTACCTTGGCTGGGTTTTTGAACTGATAGATTCAGATTCTGCTGATTCAGATTTTGTTGAAACATCCAGTACATTCTTTGGTCTGATCATAAGCAGCCTCATTGGAGAATCCTGTAAATATATTTTATTTAGGTGATTCAGTTTGTGGGCCTTGGATTGTGATTGTCTTGATTGATTTCAATATGTTTTTTACTACTGTTTTGGTTTTTTGTCCTTATGTAAAAACAGTTTCATGCTGATAAGTTCTAATTAATGTGTTGTCTGGTCTGGTGTTTGATAAGCTATCTAATCAATAGCTGGTAGAAGGATTATTATAAATGTGTTTTAAAAAGCATTTTATTTCTGAAAATTTAAAAGGACCTTGAAATTTGTCTTTCCTTGGAATTGTTGTTTATTGAAAAAAAAGTCCATGTTTGAAGGATAACATATTAAAAAAAAAATGCCTATCTTGCAAGTTTTTGTTTTGTAAATTATTAAATGAAACTGTTTGTTTCAGTTGTCAATTCTCTGACTGTGATTCCTGGAGGTTTGCCCAAGTAAATATGTCCACAACTGATACTTTGTCTGCTGAAGATAAGAAGTTCCTTGCATCATGTGAAGAAGAATTCCAAGACCGCTACACAGAAAAGGATAAGGAATTTATGAAAGTTTTTAATTCAGAACCTTCCATTCCGCCAATAATAGAGTCATGGTGGGTATCACAGAACTCAGGCAGAAGAAATGATCGCCATCACAACAGACGTAACCATCCTTATGAGAGGAACAACAGAGAGTATGACAGGGGAGACAGGGGGGAAAAGCGGGGATACAATGACTACAATGATGATGACAGGGGCCAGAACTATCGCAATCATAGACCTAGGTATTATTAATTTGCGTGTTATATAACTAGATGATTAGTAAAAATAAACATGTCTTTCTCAAAAGAATATATTCTCAATTATTATGGCTTGATTTACATAATAACAACTTAGAATTACATAATAAATCACCAGAATTAATGCAGCTACAGCAATCGTAAGATCTAAACCATAACATAATAAATAAATATTTTTTAATTCTCACTGCTAATCAACAAGTCTAATGATTACAAATTTATAACAATAATTATGCCAATATTTAAAACCTAGCATTCCAGATGTACATAAACAATAACAATATCGCCAGAGCTACACACGCAACATTGCTTGGAACATCAAGTAGGTGCCTGTCATTTATTTATATGCCAACAACTCAAGCGTAACTGAGGCTTTCACAAAAATATATTCTTTTTCTAATCTCACATAGGAATATTATGTACAGCAAGCTAGGCCCGGTCCATAGAGACTTGGCTCTATTAAGAATATTTCATATTGGTGCTGACTGCGTATCTCTCAACCGCCAAATTAACAGTACAGACCAGATATCTGAGTAATATCATTCTAACAATTACTAAGCACAATGACGATTACATTCATCAAGCTTTCTAAGATAACTATTCAAGATTTACTATTTTATATATTTATTTTATTATAATATTGGCTACTGATATCTGTACTGAAGCATCACGTCACAAAAATATTTATATCTATTGAATAAACAATTATTATTTCAGGTATGAATGAAGTGATTCTTTAAATTAATATTTTAGTAGATGAATGAAATGACCTGTTTGAATCAGCTCAGCTACACTTATTTGTGAGTGCTATTGTTTCAATATGTAATAACAAAATGTATTCATGTTATAATCAAATCACAGTGATAGTGTAACACAATTATGCTCACTAACTTAATATTATGACTCAATACATTCAAACGATGACAACATAACATACAAAATCTACTTCACAAACATAAATAATTACAATATATAGTGATAATGTCACCGGCCCCTACGGGTATATTCAGATGAGTATCGACCCGCTCGAGCGCGTCCGAAGCAGGGCTCCCTGGACACACCAATAGAACGGCGTCTAACATCATTTTCGTTACTTACAAACTTCTACATAACATCATACATAGTATTTTACCGTTACAAATTATGTTTTTAAATTTTCTTAACAACAATGCACAATATTAATTGTATGAATTGACAAGTAGTCATTATCCCGGAGCGCCGAGGGCGACAAAGCCCCGTCTCCTCGTTCCCCACATACACAAGACAATTGACTAGGATGATGGTTGGGGCGCGCGGCCTGCGCTGCCTGGGAGGCGCGGCGAGTGTAATATTGGTCAGAATTCAGTACGTTTGACTAGAGATGCCTCTCTGGGTGCCTCGTGCGGCCGACGGCGTCGGCCCGAGCCGCGTCGCCTCAGAGTCGTAGAGTACAAAATTTTCAGACTCATCAGTACTAAAGTCGAAAATGTTGACTTGTAAAAGTGTCAAATCTTCGTAGCAAATTTCATAAGATAATCTAAAGCTTAGTTTTTGAGAGTATAAAGTGTGCGGTGCTCAGATGAAGGTCCAGCACTCCATGATCTTGACGACGAAGTCCTCGCGCGGCGCCAGCGGCTCGTTGCAGTACGTGGTGCAGCGCTGCGTGCGACCCAGGTACAGGTCGCCGTCCAGCCACAGACCAAACTTGCCGCTGTAACAAACAACCATACACGTCTTACTACATGCATACCAAACTAATTAACCATTGGTCGGTGGGCTTGCAACCTGTCACTTAAATGTGGGCATATGTACCAAATTTTAATAATGTATTTGAACATACCCCTGACTACCCCAGTAGAATCAGTAAATCTTCAAAGATCTAAAAATGTTTAAAACATCTCAAAGAATGTCTACCGTATCTTAGGATGTTGTTATCAACTGTTTTGAGGAATAATTTGCTTCTAATCCGAACAAATTTGTCTAGAGCTAGAAACTATTACCTATTAAACTATTACCTACTAGCAGATTGATAAGTTTAACTGATAGATAAAATGAATAGGTACTCACTCTCCTGCTCCAATTGATATGTTGTCGTTGCTGCCTCGTATGAAATACATGTTGTCGCCTGTCCAGCCCCAGTACTTGAATTTGGTTTTGATTGGTGCTGGTTCGTCTGTAAATATAATTTTTATTCATGAATTATAAGATCCATTTACGGACGAAAAAGAGTGCTTATACTTTCGTAGAGCGTCGTCTCTGTCACTCAATACATGCGACAGAAAGAATAGAATAGAAAGAAGTTTGACACAATACCTAATGAGATAATTCCCGTGATTATGTAATAAATATGAATTGTGATCGCGAGAGTTAAATTGAAGAAAATCAAAGTCAAAAATCATTTATTCAGGTGCTTTAGGATCACATAAAAACGTCTTAAAAGCTAGATTATGCTACTGCCTGTTCCAACGCTACACACCAGGGAGGAATCAGGCAACAATCAAGGTGTGGGAAGAGAGAAATATAGATTATGAACTAGTAAGTTCGTATAAGCGAGTGGCCAACTCTGGTGACGAAGTTTATAGGCCGGCTTAAGGCCTTTCATGGTTAAACGACTTTTAGAGCCAGGACCGACAATTTAACCCTTGACCTTCGAACGAATGATGGGAGTGCTTAAGTTGGCTGTTAATTCCACCCATCAAAGTTGTGATCGCTGAGAACGTTGCTTAAGTTCAACGATCTATCAAGAACGTCTTAGCAAGCTTCGCCACGAGCGCTTGTAAATGACTGTCATACCATCTTTGTCCTCTTTAAGTTCTGTGTTGTCGCGCGACGCTTCTTCTATGCGCTGGAAAGAGAAGAGCAGCGACTCGCCGGTGCCGTAGAAATGCTCAGACGGGTGCAGCGCGCACGACGTCAGCGCTCCGAATACCTGCAAATGTTTACCCCCTTATGCATTTTGGTTATGCTACTTTAGCTAAAACGGATATTAAATCTGTTGTAATCTCTTTTTATTGACATTCTATCAATAATTGACAAATCTTTATTACCATTAAATGTCAAATGTCATTGTAGAACATTGAATTTGCTGGGACATTTTTTGAGTGTTGTCAGGTATTAGATTGTGACCCTTTAGTATAGTAACTCGATGCAGCCAGCGCTCTTTTTAGGTGGCGCGAGCTATACTCACGTTATTGTCAGTGTCCTGTATGACGAGCAGCACTGGGCTGTCGACGCGCTGCATCTTGCGGTACATGGAGGCGAGGGAGAAGCCGTGCTGGCTCGTGCTGAACGTGAGCTGCCACATGTAGCCCTGCGCCCGCGCCGGCAGCACGCTGCATAGCTTCTCCCTGTACACAAACATTTACGTTGTAAAACTTTATAAAACACTGAGAAAGACGTTAAAACCCTAACCGTAGAGCCTGTATGAAGAATGTAATGAGAGTGAATGAGGCGAAAGTGGTATGTCAGGATCGTAGCACCTGGAGATCAGTGGTTTCCGCCCACACCTATGGAAAAGAGGTGTGATTGTATGTATGTTATTTTTAAAACACTTTGTCAAGTGATTATTTTAGAGTAGGAATTTTTGGAGGCGTTCACTGCCCATGACGCACATGGGCTAGTTGCCGTATGCTGGGTCGGGACTGGGTTAAGGATTTATATATAAGTTCGGTTATAGGTTGAATATCAGTCAATAATGTAAAACTTTTATTTAGATAACCAATATTTCGGTAGAGAGTCACACCCACAGTGATGCTATAAAGATAGGTAAGTCATGTCGATGCTATTCACATTTCACATTATGTAGTAAATGTTGTAATAAAATAATATTAAATTTATCACATCATTCATAAATCAACTACTTTAAAAATTATCATGAGTGTTGTATGCTTTGTATTATTTTGTGTACATTACCATTACCTACTTCCTTGGTCAGACAAGCCCCCTAAAAATGTCTGCCTTCGTAAGTAAAGCTAAAAATATCAAACTGACTGATAAACCGGCAAAACAACATCATTATACCTCGTTGTGACCTTTAGTTTGAGACAAGTAAAAAATCTACGATATTTACATTCAGTTAACGCCGATAGCAAGAACGGATGATCGATATTGTCTGAATGTTCCGAGGTGATCCTTGGCAACAAGGCAGGGTCGAAGCCCCTTTGTGAAAGTCTGTCAACCTGTATTGTGTGAAAACTTACAATGTAAAGAAAATACTAGGCACTTTCATGCGGATGCGGTCGCAAATGAAAAAGCTCTACCAATTATAAACAGTTCCAATCATGTCAATTGACATGCTTTACACGGCGTTGTTCAATAAACAAACAACTCACGCAAACTATACTAAGCACTAAAAATAATATTATATTGATTTACAATTATTATTACTGATGATAAATTGAGTACTTAGGTGTTTATTAAAATAATATAATGACGTGGTACCTGGTTGTAAAGATTAATTACTCAATAAACAATGGTAAACAAAGGCAGGTAGGCATGCGCACAAATAAACTCGTAACAAACAAGTCGATTACAATGTTTTCTTCACAATTTTCGATCAGTTGCAGGAATACCGGTTAAACTGCATCGAGCAAGGCTGTTTATTTATTAATATTCTAGGCAGGTTGGTAGCCATCACTGTAATCTCAGTCGACTAAGTAAGGCTCTCTGCATTTATCTACATGACACGAGTAAATTTGTCGAGCTGTAGTTTTTTTAATAGGTACTTTTCCCACGTCTGAATAATAAACAATGTGTCTAACTATCTAGACTTGAGTTTTACTCTACTAGAAGGTTCGCGTAGACATCTGTGTTATAAATAGGTTTCCCAGATAATTTGTTTGTAGCTCGTTAAGAGTTTTTATAGGAATATTTCTTAACGAACAATGACATAAGTTGGTATAACAATAGAGGTCAACATTTATTATCGTCAGTTTAAGTTTATAATACGTTTACAATATTTACGATTATCGAACCGTTGATGAAACAAAATTCGGCCATGCAATGGGATCATATTAATATTTTCGTAAAAGGTGTACCTACTGGTGCAATGAACTCTGATTGACTTGACTGACTGAGTGACATGAATGTAGTTAACCGATATGTGTTTCTCAAGAGTCTGCAGTATAGTGTTTTGTGTTCGGAATAAGCAAGCTATTTATTCGTTGCAACAGTAGGTAGGTACCTACTGCTTATTCATTATTTTTAACATTACACATACATAGTGCGTTATCGATGTCAGAACATACTTTCAGAGACAAAAAGATTGGTTGGTTTGTTACCTACGTAGCGTAGCTCGATATCTACCTGTTTGCATCTATTTTAACCCTAAAAATCTATAAAAGTTATTCTGCTTACGTTGGTGAAAAAATAGCTCAGTAGGTCTACTCTATAAACCGAAAACGATGCATCGTGCCAATAATCACAGGTTAGCTCAAAAGCTCACGAAAATTGGCACGATACCTACACGTTTAGTTATCATTTGTAGCAGAGGGTTAGAAATAAAGACACAGCGCAACTCTACGACTCTTATGAAAAAATCTTCGTATAGGCATTGCTTCAGACCTAAGAGTTCCCGTATTCGTGCGAATGGTCCTACATAACTTTAGAGACACAATGACACCTATGAGTAGGTGAGGTATAGAAGAGCTTACTCGGAGGATTGCTTACCTGTGTTCCATGGTGAATATCTCCGAGGCGCCGATGAGGTCCGGTGGTGAGAACTCCATGTCAACGGACGCGCCGGAAGAGTACAGCGCTCGTCGCAACTCATCGCTCATCGACAGCACCTGGACACAACGACCAGTCAATACACAATATACACAGACAGTAGAAGTCTGAAGAATGCGTAGGTATAACATAGGGCGGATTATGAAAAGTAGATCAACTTTTTTGGTAGAGTTTGCAGAAAGGGATTTTTTTGCTTATGCTAACTAATTTTAGTAAAATGATAATAATAATCATAGAAACCTATACAACCTTGTAAAATTATTGTACTTATTGAAATCTATAAAGAAGAATTTTAAAGACAGTTAATTCTGTGAGATCTATTTTGAAAAAAAATCTATCGCTCAAAAAGGTCGTAACTCATACGAATATTTAAATATTTTGTCAAATCTAAAATAAATCTATTAATAAAATAGTACCAAATCGTTAAATTTGCAATCTGTGGCTCAAAAATCTTAATAGAATCAGTTATACTTAATTACCCATTTATATGCGGTTAGTATATTGGAAAATTACCAAAACTGCTAAACCAAATGGCCTAAACCGGATTTTCACCGAATCCATTAAGTGTAGGAAAATCTATTTATAAATTAAGAACCATGTTTGTATTATGCACTATCTTTGTGCATTTGACAGGAAATATATAAAACTTTTTTACCAAAGAAAAGCTTAGGTGCAAAAAGAAATCTATTGCACTTTTAAATTGCAGAACTTTCTAAAAAGGGAGTTATGGCAAAAAAAAAGCTTAGAAATTTGTCTAGTAAACCATTCATTATTTTAACCTAAATAATGAATTAGTGAATACAGCTTCCATGAAATGGTATGCTAACGAGCAGAAACTAGCGAACCCAAGTCAAGGAGGTCTACTGTACAATCTACAACTTTTTAGACACCCACTACTCGTAGGCGTTAAAAAACACGTGCCAACATTTATTGTAGAAAAAAATAAGAAACATGATTTTTTTTGTTCAATTGAATAATGTCACAAAATGTAACTACCGCGAGCGTATTGAGATAGTACCTAGGTACTACCTACCTATAAAATCTTTAAAAATTCAAAAAAAATAAAAATAGGACTTTAGGATGTGTAAACTTCAATTGAAGCCATGCCTCCTTGATAAAGGTACACGTAACATCGATGTGATCAGATCCGAGCAATATGAACATGGCATAATAATAAAGATGCAATTAGTAACTTAAGTGATGAAGTGAGCATTCCCAATCTACAGTTCACATTCAACATTCAGTGAAAGTGCAAGGTCGTGCACTCTACATCTACTTACCTAAGTGATTACAAAGATGTCATGTCTGACTGGTCATGTGTTTGTGAATTAAAATTAATCTAATAGTGCTTGTCATTCCCATACATGACAATAAAATTAGCTGTCTAAAACTTATAGTCTAAGATCCCGTCATACAACGACCTTCACCGAGATGTTTATTTGATGAAACGTATTTTATATGTAAATAAATATATTGCATATGGGTTGCCTAACAAATTTCAGTCCTTTTCTTTTTTTAATTTAATTTTAATTCAATAATCAGATCGGTGCAAAATGCTAATATTATTTACCTGTTTATACCTGGCTGCCCGAGAGTTGTGACCGGAAAAGAATAGGCAACACAACGTTTGCATATTCTATGGGCTTCAGACTTTCGATTGGTATAGAATTTGTCTAATAATTATACCGGTGAAATGTTAAAAAAATATATTTTTTTAATTAAGCATACCTATACCTACTGGACTGAAATTTGTTAGCCAACCCATATGCAATATATTTATTTACATATTAAATTACATATAAAATACGTTTCATTAAATAAACATCTCGGTGAAGGTCGTTGTATGACGGGATCCTATACTATTACCTAATTAAGAGCGGCCAACCCGGCTCACTTTTCATACAAACGCTCGTACGTGATTATGCCGTTGTAACAGATCTTTCTTTTAAACTTTTGGGCTAATAGGTATCTTGTGCACTATATCTAGGTTTCTATCGAAACTAAAAATCAAAATTTTGAGAAACAAATTCAGTATAAGCTTCCAAAAACCTGCTTTTAGCATAAATTTTACCTGAACTATGGCCGTTCATAATGTACTCATAAATTGTAAAAGTAAAGAAAATATTGTGATAGAAACCTTGCAAATATTATGAAGATTCTAAATGACAAATATTTATTTTACAAACTTGTAAGGCTTACTGAAAAACACGTATTTCCTGGAACACTTTTTATGAAATTTCCGCACACTATTTTTCGAGTGAGCGAGTGAGCGGCGAAAGTACCTACTGAATGCCGAGCGTTGAGGCACTATCTCTCTCTTTTCGCTTTGCTTCTTTTTCTAGCATTGCGCTGGATGAAACAACAAGCTTTTCAGCTATGCCCGCGTCGATGATAGACGCACCGGGAAGGGCCACCTTAACATTACCTACATCGTATTGAATAAACACTTAACTTAGCAACCCTATAATAAATCTATAAAACCATAACCCAAGTGATCTATTTGCTTAAATTGACTAATTCTACTGAAATACAAAGCAATACAGTGCTTTGTATTTCAGTAGAATTAGTCAATTTAAGCAAAGAAATCCTATGGTTTATTTATACCTATCCTATACAATATTCTCAGACGTTCCAAAAATGTTAATAAGACGGGAAAACGCTAATTGGACGCTAATTGGCACCGCGTCATCAATTGTTTTAATTTCAGATGCGAGCAAAACAAATTTAAGTCATACAAGATAATTTACAGTTAGACGTTTTGATTGCGTTATCCTGACAAATATTAAATAAAAAAAATTACACTTAAATAATATTTAGATAACCGAAAGCTAGGTTCCACAACAGGAGTAGACTCACCCAGCTCTCTCACCTTTATAGACATTTCAATGTGATCTTAGGCCTGTATTCAGAGACCTTACTCAAGCGTCGATCTGTGCTTGAGCGTCGATTTAAGTATCGTTTCTTATTCAAGAACGTTACTTGAGAGTAGTTTTGCTGATCAGAGTTCAGCTGAGTCGAGTTCAGCTGAGTCGAGTTCACCTGAGTAATTCCTTATTCAAAAACCTCAATCAAATGAAATCGATGCTTGAGTTTGACATTTTTCAAAGGAATCTGAGTAAATGCTTGAGAGTGGTCTGGACCACGCTTGAGCATTTACTCAGATAGCATTTTTGTTTTGTTTTCAGTAAAAATGGATAATATATTCGATTCGTTGTATTTTCGAGGTCATCTAAGCATGCTAGAATAACGGACACACAAGACAAGACTTCAAAATATGCATGGGGACCTTGTTTCTGTTTCATACAGACAAATGTTATAAGGACTTGTGAATTTATAGTTAGTATTAGCACAGATAAAAGAATACTATTAGTTTAGTCTTGGTAGGTAGGTACTCATAAGGATTACTTACCTACTTTATTTATGTCGAAAATTCTACCTACGTACATAACCTAAACACATTTGGTTTGGCTGGGGTAAAATAAAAAATATATTGACAAAACTACCATAATGTTTTTATTTAATATTTTACACACACTTATTTAAAACGTATTAAATAAAGTTTATAGGAGTCACGGGAAACAGCTAATCGTTAGATCATGTCCAGGCTAAGCTTGTTGAGAGAGATCCTTCGTGTCTCGTCATCTTCAACGAGTGCTGGTGCTATCTTCCACAACGTTTGTGTCTACAAACACTACATAATGCATCAGACCAGGGCAAGAAGCACTACCGCCGATAACCAAGCAGTATTACCTGTCTTTGGTCAAAGCGTAAAAATAAATTCATTGATTTCACATTTTCATCCCGCGATTTGGCGATTGTTGAAATTTGATTGACTTGCTTGACGACTGACGTATGAATGAATGAATTTGTCAGTTTTCTAAAGTCGTTCCGTTACACGTTATTTTTACTTCACTTTCGAGAGTCGCCATTAATTTTTCATCCAGGCATTTTGAATTTCTGCGTATAACGAAATGGAAGTACAAAATAAATTAAAAATGTAAATGAGAACAGACTGAATTCATAAACAAAAAGGAATCGACACTTGAGACTCGATTTAGCTGAGCATTTACTCAAGCAACGTTCTTGAATACAAACGATACTTAAGCAACGAATCAATGCTTAAGCAGAGTTCCGCTGAACCGAGTTCAAATCGACGCTTGAGTCAGGTCTCTGAATACCGGCCTTAGAAGTCCTAACACATTTGATTTTAGAAAATTTACAGTTTAGTGCTTAGTCTCACCTCGCATATAGAATGAATGGTGCTCCTCCTGGGTGTATGCCTAGGTAGACCTAGGCATACCCTGTCGCCTCTGTCGCACACAGAGTGAATCGTACCTCGTCGTTGCACAGTTACATTGAATAGAAGCAGCTCGATTCTTCGGACCTGTGCCACGACTCTACGCGCAAATCGACGAAACATACGAAGCATTTTGCATAATGTGATTCCGCGGATTGAAAAAATGTTCCGTTTTGATCTAATTGGTGAATACTCGTAGTTTGACTAATTATTCTATCGATCTACGGTTGGATTCCTTCGAGTGCCGTTGTGGATTTTCCGGGAATTAACATTTTGAGGTTGCGATTAAAAAGCACAAACAAACCCTTTACGTAGAAACACTAAGCTTTTGCTACCGAGATGCGTATGCATCCGCGGTGACTACCTAACTGACTTTCATCAGCCTTTCAGCAAATAATGAACCATGCGTTAATCGTGTACAGCGCTTATCAGACCATTAAATGTGATAGGTGACAGTAGACCAACAACTAACGGATTAGCCTCAAGATTATGGGATTGTTGAGTTAACTTAAGTCGGTATATAATAAAGTTAAGCACTGATAAAACAGTACATATGCAATCTTAATCCAGGGTTTGCCAATGGATTTACAAAGTAAACATACAGTTTGTGTGAGAAACAATGATTTACTGTTTAGCGATCGTCTCAGTACAAAAATGAATATAGAAGGATATTAGGGAAACAAAATTGATATTTATAAATTGAGAGTGATGTACATTTTAGACAGCCTAATTTACGTAGGTAACAAGATCGATTTTCTACAAATTACCTACAATAAAAAATAGTTTAGTTATTTTATGCCTTTTTATTTTAAGACGAGTGTGTTTGCATAGGTACTACACACTCGCAATCTTAAAAGATCATTCATTTACATCAGAAAAAAATATTGGCTAATCCTAGATTTACTTAGTAATTGCATGGATCAAAGTTTTCCATTTTTCGTCCATGGTAATTGTAATATAAAAAAATATCAGAGTCAATGATCCGATATAAATGCTTAGCATTCAAGATTTTAAACTTTTACTACTTTAAACATGATTAATGCACTTAAATGTGCCTAATAGTCATCCTTACACTTCATAAAAGTTATAGGTAGTAACTTAAATAATCATGAGATAATATTTGTATTTTTTTAAACTTGGTCTTTTTAAAATACAAACAAAAGTGAAGGTCATAGACATTATCTACACAATGGTCAACCTACGTATGAATTCATACAGTGTAGGTAGGATATTCACGAGTTAAAAATCAAAATGTTATTACTGGTTCCGAGCAAACTTTAGAATTTAAGTTATTAATTATTAAACAAAACTTTTTAATTTACTTACTTTAAACTGAAAGTAAATAAATTACATAGATTAATTAAATTTAGGTAAACTGTCAGAACTGGCTAAAGTAAAAAAATAATACAAGTTAAAGACCTTCGCAATACGTAGGTCATTCGCCTCTCTCTCTATTTATAGTCCTAGGTTCCTGCTCAAAGCTTTCAGGATATATTCTTTAGCATTTATTATCGGAAATTGTATAAATTAACTCATTGTTTTAAGTTTTCTATGCCATAGATGAACATAGTTTATTCACACTATTAAGATTATTCTTATTAATATGAAATTACAACAATGTCATTGTTTTTTGATTGTTATTTATATTTGACAATTTAAAATGACACCGAAATTTATTTTGATCTGCGGTCTTGTCTTCGAAAGAATTGTAAAACCAGTTTTTTTCGAGAATATAATTAACTCATAGACGATATCGTAATACATCAAGAATTCGAATGGCATGTTCGTCGGAGCTCTAGCTGATCTACAGATTATCTAACAGTTTCTATACGAAATACACTAAGCACGTTTCTCGCGTTAAACAATCGCTGTATTGGGAATTAATTAGATATCGCATACAATATCATCCGGCATTGAGATAATGGACGTAAAGAGACATTATCTACGCTACGCAAATGAGATCCCACTTATTTGCCCTCTATTAGTGCTGTTATTCGCAAAGGCCGTATAACCAAATTAAAGTGCTGTTAACGGTATCCCTCACCTGTTCATTGTCGAAAGACGACGACTTCACGGCCGCCGTAGGCCCTAGTCTCACCATCTCGATCCACTTAACAGTTTGCATTTGATAAAAACACTTCCCGATCAATCTTTAACTTTGCACCGTTTACACGTTATAGCGATGCACCGCAAAAAGTGCGAGAGTCAACATCACAAACGCCAGCGCTCAATTTAGAAATCATCCACGCAATTACAAGGTTTCGTAACCATACGCTGGTGGCGACGAGCAAGTCTGATTATAAACAGAAGTATTTTGCGTTGAACGTTCCAGGCCTGCTGAATGAACGTATGTTAATCGCTGAAGCACTGCGAGCGGTAACGCTGTGGTGTGCAGTGATGGTCGCGTATTTATTTAGTTGTTCAAGCCCGTGGGTGAACGCGACACAAGCGCGGTAATACGTCGTCGCACGGGGACTGGAAGCCGCAAGGTATGCGGCCCGCGCCGCTGCCGACCCCGCCACGCCGACAAAAACAAACCCGCCTATATTGCCGCGTTAGAAACAAAAAATAATTCTAACCGCCAATTAACTAAATTAATACTGCATTAATACACAGCTGACACCGACGATGGTCAGCTGCTTAGAACTTCTTAGGTCCGGTTAAAGGGTTACAATACTTTAAATGTTAAGATTATAATGATAATAAACTCGAAATTATTTCATGTCGAATGATTGTGTGTAGCATGTGGAATTATTGAATGCTTGTAAATCGATAATAATTGTGCCAACGTCGTGGGTTGGTTATCAAATCAGGAAGACAGAAATTAGTGAAATTGGACATGGGAATGCGCAATTTCTTTCTCAAGCAAGGCTCTCAACTTTCAGTATAATGTCAGTGTCTTGTCAATTGACTCCTTATCGATAGCAGTCATTAGGTCGTTATACGTTTAATGCCAAAGGATAGGTAAAGGGTACCATACCAAAGATAAAACGTGAGTAATTCAACTAGATATATATAACTTAGTATGTACTTACTGACTGGGGTATAAGTGTTATCTTAAACCACATTATGCCATAGCGAGATTATAGTGTTCAATATTTCAATAAGTTCGGGGTGATCGAACAATGCTGAACCAGAACACAGAGCAAGACAGACAGATAGCAAAGGGTTTGCGAGATGCAATGGAGTTTTAATTCAAAGTAGTATTGTAAGTTAAGAGTATGTTTGCATTTGGTAAACGAAACACAGAAGAAAGTTATGCGCCATTTAAAGGCCCAACGACTTACTATAGATAGAGTACCGAACACCTTCGCATTTGTCTCGTTTTCATTTCCACGTTTAAGGAATTTGATTTAATTTACCTGTCTCTTTGGCAGTGTGGTCTTGAGATTTCAACCTTTTTATTTATGTTGGTTCGGACACAATTATTTAATTACAGGACAAAAATTCACTGATTGTAACAGAGAAGATAATTGTGTAGTCACTTGACCAGGGCAAATAATGCGGCAGTTTGTACGAACAGCACTTGTACCAAATTAAAACTGGGATGCCTCTGTCGCACACAAAGCTTAAAATAAAGTGCCCTGAATTCAGTTCATAAAGACGGGCGACTGAAGCGGTTAATCTTCTATTTATGTGCAACAAAACACCTACATTTAAGCAATTGAAGTGCGACTGCAATTGATCGCGATTAACACGAGATGAGAATTTAAAAGCAGGAACAGTCATGGAGAGAAGTTACAAACTTGTATTTACAAAACATCATTACTTTATTATCGAGAACACATTTTGAAACTCTACATTAGTTTGCACCTTTACTACGAAAGCTTTACATCCTTGTCAAATAAGCAAGGTTATTTGTGAACCTGGTATAGAACAACTTTGATTATTCGTGTTTGACTGTACCCAAGCTCCGTAAAGTTTAATTGAAACGTCTCATTGCTAACGATCATGACATGCAAATTAATTGGCCCCATAAAATACAGTTTGGATATGGCAAGTATGGCGACAAATCCATTAGCCAGTGAGCTCATACGTCCAAAGAATTAAACTAATGGCTGGTTTTATTCCATTTAAACAAACTCATCAACTCGGGATAGCCCAAGTTTATTTTTAAGGAGCTTTTGGAGGAGAAATTGGTATATACTTGTCTGCGTTTCGAACATTCTGATCTTTAGTATTTATTCAGTAAATATTTTAAAATACATATAAATTTCAAGAAATTACATACCGTAGAATTAAAATGATTAGGGCTGTACATTTGAGATGCTGATATACCTAATATTCTGTGACACGGATCAATTATATGTGAGCGCCGTTAAATTTATACTAATTATTCAAATAAGTGTACAGGTGGCAATGGTGAGTTGATCGGAAATGACTTGATGTGGTATAATACGAAATCTTTATTAGTAAACAAACAACGGAAAACCACCAGAAAATTGGGACAAGGTTGATTATGTGAGTTTATAGAGTTGTTTTTAACGAGGCACTTACTGTGTTTGGAAGTCTAAAAAGTCACGTAGTCGAACATTTCATTTAATATACCTACATACTTATCGTACGATTAATTCAAAAAATATCACAGAGGAGTAAGCATTCATATAATTGATTGGATAGCGGTTATATTGTCTCCCATTCGTCTCTTTATTACATTCTCTAGGAGAGTGAAATAAAAAGACGAGACCTGGATGGGCATAAATAAACTACCCATTACCGATTGAAGTTATAATATATTTAGTAAAAATATCATAATATCACACGTACGTGATAAGCTTAATATTGGCACACTTTTAATGTCAGCTAAATTTACAAATATCTACATAACATATTTTATATATTGAAACAGATATGTATTTCGATTTACTAACCATTTCTGCTATCGGTTATTTGGTATGAAACAAATTTATAGCACAATAAAACTTACATTTCAATTCATTCTACTGTGCTTGATCTATCTATAGAATTGAGTGATCTGTTGTCAATAGTTCATTGATCAAAGATAATAATCGTTTGCGAAAGTTTGAATGGTCTCTGTCTTCGTGAATACAATATAGAGAATTGTGCACGATGATTCATTCATGATCATAAATACAGAGCAATTTATGAATCCTCACAGTAACTAATAAATACTTGACGACTCTAAAATCGTTAAGTAAAATCTAAAATAATAGTTTATGCTACATATACTATATATATAATCTGACATTTATAGTAGAATTTAATATCCAGAACACTAATTCGATTCATAAAATGAATAATAATAATTTTAAATGGCACCAAAGACGGGATTGGTTCAAATTTCCTCGTGTAATTTTTTGGGATTATTATAGAACGTTGAATAATACAATACAGCTACCTATAAGTTAAATTTATAAAAAATAACACTTAACTGTGGTCTTAGAATATGGTATAGTTTGACGAATTGCACCATTAAGAAACGAATATAACTCTACTATTTTGACACCGGTTTATTATTGATTACCGTTTATTGACTTTACATAATTACCTACTTTCAGTTTTTATTTTGTCTACCAAAGCTTTATTGGGCAGGAAATTATCGGACATAATTTATTCTAGAAAGCAAAATAAAGAGTACTTATTTAAAAAGTAGAAATATGTATTGTGTACATAAAGCGAAATGTGTAGATTACAAATATTAGGTAAATGCTTTGATTTTGATCCATTCTGCATTTATGTTTTTATTGGATATTATATTCTTATCACTCTCCAGCCTTTCCTTCAAATAATATTTTTTTAAATCAATATGTATAAAGTAATTACTATTCTTGATACCTATCTAATAAGTGGTATACCTACTACTTATTGCAGTCTATTCACAGTAATACAAATTAAAATAGCTCTGTGCTCTCCATTAAATTAAAACCTATTACTTAGTTAATATTTCTACAAATTATATTCTAGAAATAACATATCTAACTAAATATATTAATTAATAGAATTGATCTAGAGTTTGTGGTCTCGATATTAACAAAACGATTACTCAATACCTTAGTAGTTTGTAAAATTCCGCGGTTTGTAAAATCGCCGAAAACTTTCCGTAGCACTAATCTAATTTCCCATTTTGTTATTATAATTTGGGAAAACGATAACTGGTTGAAGACCAGTTTCATGCGGTTCAGTAGAGATGATCGGAAAACTTTGTTTGTTGAAACAAATGACATAATAATATGTACTTACTTAGTTAATTGATTCACGTGACTTTAAAGAAGTTCATCTTCAGATATTGAAAATTTCAGAATATCTACCTACTCCTCAGTTAATTAGCGGAGGAGTATTATATAGGTAATTCTGAAATTTTCAATATCCACAAATGGCCACTTGCTCATACGAACGGACGAACGAACGAATATCTACAAATAACATACTTTCGCTTATTGTATTTTTACATTACAATTGAACTAAATTTAGAACTTGTTAATGTAATGTGTGTATACTTATCTCAAATTGTTCAAATATTTACACTTACTTGATTCTGCATTTTTTTAGTTCCTTTAAATGTTTTGCTTCTGATAAGAAACATTTTCCGATTATTTTTAGTTTCGCAATTCGTTTTATTTACAAGACGATCACTTTGTTTACAATCACAAAAATTTAAGGTTTTGACAAATATATCAAATTAATTATTCTGTCATCTGTCTGCAAGTCAGTTTGATTGCGAGAGTGTGTGAAAAGTTTGTATGCTATTTTGTAACCTATACCAAAGACGATTAATATCTAGAAGACAGACAAAGGCCATACACAAAATCGTAACCCTAAAAAATAGCCTGAAAACTCTAAAACATCAATTTTATCCAAGAAATTTCAATTACTTTCTAGTTAAAAATGTTTAAATATTGAATATTGTTGCTACCTACTACTAAGTATTGAAATTTCTTGGATAAAATTGATGTTTTAAAGTTTTCAGGCTATCTGGTACTGCGGGATCGGGTTACGATTTTGTGTATGGTCTTTGTCTGTCTTCTAGATATTAATCGTCTTTGCCTATACCTATTATGTAGCAGGCATTAGGGTAGGCAGATTAATCGATAGAGCTGCTTCACACTAAACAATAAATATGTTTACAAAGAGTCTACATTTTACCAAATATGTCTATTATCGTATGCACAGAACAAAATGCGATCTCTGAATACAACAAATAATGTGAACGTGGATCGAATTAATCGTTTGTGAGTCCGGGTGTATATTTTTACAAGTTTAAGGTTCAATGTTTGACACACCAACACATGCAAATTGAGTTTAATGAAACATTGTGTGTATCCTGGCGCACATTGCAGATAAATATTGTCCATTGCATCGAATATTTTATGTAAGCAAATAAGGTAGGTAACAAATAAAAACGTGTAATAAAAGATTCGTGGTGGTTATTTTAATCTTAGTTAATACGGAAGTGGATTTTATTAATAGCGTGAAGTGAATAATCTTTGACCTCTGATGATCTAATGAACTAGCAGTTCAAGTACTCGTATAATATCGTACCTACTAGAAGAATGGTTACTGAACATTCTTGAAAAGTGTGTTAATGACGAGTTCAATGAGACCGGATTCATCACATACAGATTATTTTATCTTACAACAACAATTGCACAAATGTGTCGTGTTTGTCACAATAGAGAAAATTAGGTAGCATCATTGAGCCCTCCATTGTGTTGCCTGACTGCCACATCCACAGGGTCGTTTCACAGTATCGTATAATAACACTAGTTTTTGCTACATTATCATTACTCAATGACATAGGTACTGTCAAGGTGTTCACCTACGAGAATAAACATCTGTTTGTGTATCAATATTTTGTATGCATAACAAAACATTGATACAAACAGATGTTCTTTCGATTCTTTTTTATTTCAAGCACTTGTGCTGATAAACGCCTATGCTATAAAATATATGAATCCTTATTCTTAGTACAAGTGTGATACTTCGTAATCGATAGTGCAAGACATTAGACAAAGTGTTTTTTCTTATTACGATAAATCTACTGACATAACTCTATAGGCACAGAAAGTAGCATAGCTAAACAAAGAATCTAGAGGTGCATTAGTCTAGCTTATTTTAGGGGGAATCGAATAACATTGAATACATAAAAATATCTAATCATTGACCACTACATGATAACATTCATTTCGTATGCAACTAGGGAGCAGTGCATAATTTCACTAGTTTGTGCTTTACACTCGCTCTACACATATAACGCGGGCTCAATCACACTTGTTCTGTTTTACCAACACAAATAAATAAATTCGGTTACAAAAAGATTAAAAAAATATATCCGGAAAAATACAGTAAACGATTAGCAATTGCGCGCAGTTTTCAAGCAATTTAATGTTTGATTTTAAAAGAGCCTAACTAAAATCGCCCTATAGATCGATTGAAAAGACATTCCGGAATGTTATCTATTACAGAAAAATAGAAAGTGTTGTCAAGTGCAATTGAGCGGAGAGTAGCGAGTGAGGTACCTCCGGCTGCGTCTCCTCGCCGAGAGAGTCCCCCAGCGCCTCCGCCTGGCTCTTCATTATCGAATATATTTTCACGTAAGGCGCCTTCAGCAGCTAACAACCGCATATCCATTAGTGCAATGTGTTTCTTGTGTCTCGTGTTGGTTATGCGAACATAGCTGTTTATTTTTATGGGATTTTTTTAATCACCCTTTAACTAACTATATAAAAAGGTGAGTCTTATAAGTATATCAAAAGAATGCCTTGAATGACCTGCTCAACATTCTACCTACAACATTCTACTCATAAAATTGATTTGATATCGTTTAAAACGTTAGTCAACGTTTGCAAAACAATACAATATGTAATAATTTGTCTTATAATCAACTATGTTTACATAACTGATAGTAGTTTTATTTTATTAACCCAATTTACGTAAGTATTCTATTTTTGTAATCATTTTAATTAACATTTTCATGAGCGAACTTACCAGTATTTTGTTTTCAATATTATTGAAATGCCCTTTATACAGGCTTTATATTACGCATAAAACGGCTTTGTTTGCAGAATATATCACTTCATTCACCTTTAAGGAACGTTTAACCATTCTGTTTACTACTATCGCATGTCAGTGACGTCACATTCTCACTTATATGCAAATGTAGCCTGCTCCTTCTTGCATAACAAAGTACAAGTTTAAAATATCGGTATTTTTCCGTACAACAGGATTAATTAAGTACTTTATTGTACTCAGGTTCAGTGGTACGTACAATAACAAAATGTTCAATGTGTACTGTAATGTGGGATGTGATGCGGAATCGTCGAAAAAGTGTAAGAAAAAGCTGTTAGTAAACATGAGTGTTTCATACAAGATCAAGTTTAGAAGTAAATAGTGACTTACCTCCCAGGATTCGCGGGTGAGGTCGGTCACGTCGCCCGTACTGCCGGTGCGATCGTCCTGCGGCAAAGTAATCATTCATCAAATAAACGAGATAATAATTATATCAATTAACATTTCCAGCGTGCTCTCATAAATAATGTCGCCGTCTTATCGTGATGAGCGATGAAAGAGATAACGTGTAAAACCAGTGGCATTGAATTAGTTGACTTTGGCTGATTTGGACCGAAATTTAATCTCGTTGAGTCAGGTTCGAGCTCAGAATTGTGATGTGAAACGTAATACATTCTATTTGATGACAAGCTAGCTCTAATATTGTTAAGAATCACTTCATTCTGATGCTGAAGTATTAAACATATTTCTAAATTACCCTAAATTGTTACCGTAGTCGTTCCCGGCTATTAAGATTATCAGAAGCGACTTAAATCTTCGTTACCAGGAAAGGCTCGCTAGCGAGGTTTTATTGATTACATACAAGTATTTAGAAGAATATTATTATCGCAATGCACCCACCACATGGCTCCTTATACAGGGTGAATTTTTGAGACGGGACAGTAAGGGCAGGTACCTTAAACGTTATAGTTACAGGAAAACGTTTGTAGGAGACTATCCATTAATTTTTAAAATATTCTGAACTGCATTTACAGATTTTTTAAAAAATGTACAGTCAGCAAGAAAATGGTCATTTTACACAAAAACTTTTTTTGATGCCAATCGATCCTGTTTCCTATAAGGATCAAAAGTCTCTACTAGACCGACTGAGGTTTGAGTACTAGAAATGTCAGAAATCGCGAAAAACCTTTTTCGAATTGTACGGTTTATACTGAAATACGCATAAGATAATTAGTGAGAGTCCTAATGGCGAGTGTCTAGCTGGCCTCGTGGTTTACTGTACCTAGAAGCAAAAGCGCCTACCTAAGTAGAAAATCATCAAAGTTGCATCGATAATCTTTTATAACATTAGGATTGAAACAATTAAAATAAAATAAATCATTTTAATATGTTGTACTTTAGACACAGGCAAAAATAACTACATTTAGATGATCTACGAAATAAATTGCTCAAAATGACATTTTAATAAAATTAAATTTTAAAACAATAAGTATGCTACATAAATTAATTGCAACTAACAATCTAGAATTTTCTCTTAACAAACATAACAATGACCTGAAACAAACAAAGAATTCGAAGTTTGAAATTTAAAACTTTTTTACTGACCTATTTTTTTCAGCCAGCCTTTTTTTTCTTTATATCGGATTATAGCGGATCTACCCATAACAAAAAGTTTGACTAATTTTGAAGTTTGGCTCTTTTACCGAAATGTATGGAAAAAGTTTTTTGCGATTTCTGACTTTTCTAGTACTCAAACCTCAGTCGGTCTAGTAGAGACTTTTGATCCTTATAAGAAACAGGATCGATTGGCATCAAAAAAAGTTTTTGTGTAAAATGACAATTTTCTTGCTGACTGTACTTTTTTTCCAAAATCTGTAAATGCAGTTCAAAAAATTTTAAAAATTTATGGATAGTCTCCTAAAAACGTTTTTCTGTAACTATAACGTTTAAGGTACCTGCCCTTACTGTCCCGTCTCAAAAATTCACCCTGTATAGTAAACACAGCAGAGCCAGGCGTCTACTTCACTCATTTCAAATTCCGATGAGTTTCCGATATAAATATTAATGGCGGGTGAGCGATAGGTCAAGTCGAAGGACCAATGACAGGCTACTTTAATAAAATAGACTGGAATTGCCATGAAATTCTAAGGCAATAATGTACGAATATCGGTTCTAAGTTTAGTTTGTTACATATTTAAATGCGAAGGTCATTTCACAGTTACCGAGAAACATCCATTTAAAATAGGATAATTAAAACATATTTGATTTGCACTAATGAACAATTTATCGTAATGATTTTCCTATACCTATAATGGTATTTAAAGCTTGTAAACAATTGTGCGGAATTCCATATTTCACAAATAGTTTACTCTGTTGACAGGCTGAATTGGAAGATGTGGATTCAGTCAGAACAGGTTACTAAAGAGCAAGTATGTCATAAAATTCTTACTTTTAAATAAAAATTAATACATTGTATGCAGCCTTCGAGAGTGGTGGACAATATCGAAGGATAGGAGATTGTTGTAGAAATATGGAGACACCTTTGCCAAGCAGTGAGACGACATAGAAAGTTTTTTATATTGTCTGTTTGCTTATCCGTTCACATACTTACTCGTAACATTCATCTGATTGTAATAATTATTTTTTGATAAGATTTGTGATTGATATGTCGAGCAAAAGTCGAAAGTAATTGCTAATACTTCAGCCAAATCCGACGTCATCTGTTAGTTAACTGTTGATATTTAACCTAAAAAAACTTTCTTTCTGTTGATTTTTATACTTATTTCTCAATTATTGGGGATTTAAGACAACTTCCTTCAATATCAATTCCAAAAAAAATCAACTCGGTAAGAAACCAACCCTTATGCGGGCAACACTCCAATGTGAGGATCTATCTTGGACGGTTATTGGACACAAACGGAGCTTTGCCATTGGTCATTCTATTCGCAGCCAATGTTGGAACCAAGTTGAAGCCATTGTGAGGTGCCCGAAAGCAATTCAATTTTACAAACATGGCACGTCGAATTTGATTGAAGTATAGTTAGAAATGTCGTATGCCAAATGATCTGTGGGCGAAGGTAGCCACCGAGAGGCGCCCCGACCCGGCGAGAAGGCGACGCGGCAGACCGAGACGGAGATGGCGGGACGAACTCGACAAATTTAAAGCCGACTGGGAGATAATAACACAAGATCGTAACGTCTGGAAGGAATGGGGAGAGGCCTTTGCCCAGCAGTGGGACACTGACGGCTGAAAATAATAATAAAAATAGTTAGAAATAGTGTAGTAACCTTGAGTCCGGGTTTGGCTTCATCGTCGTCCCACTCAGTGTCACTATCGATGAGCTCGTATCCTTGAGCAGAGACGTCTCCGAGCGGACCGTACCTGTCCGGCACCCAGTGAGTGAGGAACTTGAACAGATCGTCAACCCTGCAAGCAAATTGTATGTCAGACTAGTAGACCCGCGCGACTTCGCTTGCATGTTTGCAGCCCTTTTAAGGGGTAACCCTGGATGGAAGAATGGAGCATATTATTTAAGTTGGACCTCTGGCAAAACATCGGTGAAAACTGCATTCAATTCCATTCAGTAGTTTTCGCGTGAAGCGGGAACAAACATCCATGGTATTATTTATCTGTGATACAGACAGACAGACAAACATTTTAAAGACCATTTTTTTGGTCGTCGAAGTTTCTTTATAAGCCGAAAATTCATAGTTCTTACGAATTTGGGAATCGTCGCTGCCAAGAAAGTTAATACTTATTCGTTTTATTTTCATAATATAGTACCTACTCAGTGATAAATTCAGTCAATGTAAATGGGTTATTTATTACATTGCAGTGTTATTTGTAAAATAAATAAACATGATTCATTTAATATTTATTTTAGAACTACAACCCAAGCGTAAATATTATGCTTTTGGTTCGTGTGAATTGAAATGTGAATTGAAATGGGTATCATAAATTAACTGCAATCATCATACAAAAATACACACGTCTATAAAAATAACACTGACGTCACATGTGAACTAATAAACACAAGTCATAAAATTGATACAAATGCAGAGTCAAGTGTAGCTTGCACATCTTTGTAACACTATCCCTTTGTGAATTACGTAATACCTTATAATATACCTTATACATAAATTGGCTATACAAGGATATGGAAGGAAAATTAATTAACAACACTCGTAAAAGCAAATCATTATGTCCCCGTTATTATTTAAACGCGTTACATACTATTTACCAAGTTGCACCAATTTTTTATAATCTCATTAGTGGCAAATCTCTAGGTTTTTCAGGCTGTGATATAGCATAATTTATTAGATTCTTTTTCTAATAAGTGTAATGGTGGTAACCGTCACGTCTTAAATTAAAAAAAACTTGCAAAGTAATAAGTGTAGGATTGGCTATATCGACTAACAACGGGTATGTTTGTTACTCTTTCATCCAAATCTTTCGGACGGATTTGGCTGAAACTTGAAGCATGCATAGTTTATAACCTGGAATAACACATAAGCTACTTTTTATCTGGGTAACCACGCAAGCGAAGCCGTGGGTTGATACTAGTAAGCATCTATCGGAGTATTCTATGAGTATGACGACCTCTGTGGCGCAGTGGGCGAAAGCCCGCCTGAGACGCAGTGGTTGCGGGTTCGATCCCCGCTGCGGGACAAATGTTTGCATGATCTGCAAATATTTGTTTCGTGTCTGGGTGTTTTCTATGTATATTATATATGTATCTACAAAAAAAAATGTATCTATGTAGTGTATCAGTCATCTGGTTACCATAACACAAGCATTAAGGCTTCGGAGCTGTACGAGTGCCCCATACAAACGTAATACCATAACCGTTTGAAATTTGTGCATATCTTCAGCATAGTATGGTATTATTCGTATTAGGATAGCATTTATCTAGGTCTCTGCCAAAAGCTTTTTTCAAAATACTTAGCTAAAGTGAAATTAAACCGAATCGCATTTTGCATATTTTTACATCATAGAAGACATGTTTTCTTTATATTTATTTAGTATTAAACACTAGAATATTTTAAGTTTCCTTCTGTTAGAAACATAGCTTATATGGTCTAGTAACAGAAAAACAACACTGTGTGAAGAATAAAAACAATTTTCAGTCATAATTTTTGGGACTACGGGAGACAACCAAATTTCTTGCAAAATAGCTATGACAACCAGTCTGGCGAATTTACTATTCAAACAGACGATATATGAAACGCCCCGGAGTTTTAATGGCTGCTACAACCACAGACACAGAACATTATACTCTGACGAGGCTTCAACCCGTTCGAATAACGAAGAGCACTGACAACTCTGTAGAGCTATACTAAAATAGGACACTCCGACATAGACGGATTATAGTAAGAATGAACGAACGAGCGTAAGAACGAAGAAGAAGAAGAAGTACACCATCATCCATCATTAGTCTGTGGCTACATCAAGGAAGATGTATTTTCTCTATGGGCTACATTCTACATTCTCTTTGGTCTGTCCACTGTCTGTGGTGTCATGTCAATTCACGAAGTCTTTCGAATTTTAGTTTGTTGACAATTTGACAATTATTTATTTGTTACAGAAAATTTAATCTAAGGCGTGAAATCATAAATAAAGATACGTGTAAAACATTGTTATTCAATAGTTTTCTGTAGTGTAATAGTGTGTTTAAGTAATATGAGTAAAATCAATGTGAAATTTGCAAAAACATGCCGCGAAGGAGTGCAAAAACGCATTTTTATGGCTCAATTTCCTCTTTATGTAGATCGGTAAGCAATTTTATGCCATTTATTTCCAAAATTTGGTAAAATAATGATACAATTCGTAAAAGTTTTTGCAAGAAAATTTTCTCCTACCGTATGTAGGTAAACAATTATAGTGCTTGACTATCAACCTAGATTTATCGATATCGATAGTTTGTTTTACGAAACTGGAATGATTAATTTGTTTGTTTGCTATGTTTATAAAGTTTTATTTTGTTTGGATTACCATAATTTATATTATGTAACTTAGATTTTATTTTATACCTATTAGGTTTTTAATTGAATCATGTACATTTTTAGGAGTAGGTAAACATGGATGTCACTACTTGGATGGGTGATCGCAAGTGGCACTATTACCATTATGTTTAGGTATAATATATTTTATATTGTTTTATTGTATAATAATACAACAATATTTGTTGCAGACAACCTACCAGAAAATCGAAGCAGCATGACGAAGCATAAACAAAAGCTTGATGATCATCGTCACTATATGAAAGTACCTGGATGGCAAACATTACATGAAAACACGGATATAAACGTCATTTTCTAAAAATTAATCCTAGCAAGATCGATTTATCGCCCCCAAAACACCCTATGTAGATGTTCAAATAAATGTATACTTACTTAAATTAATTATTAATTCTTTTATTTATGAAAAAAAAACCTACTAATAATTTAATGGAATCCAAAAATCCTAGCTACTGCTGATAGGTATCGATATCGATAAATTTTCGATAGTCACTAGGTACATCCCTAAATACTGCCAACATAGAGAATATAACATTTTTAAAAGACGCTGGCGTGACGACATAGATGCCTTCCATGAGGAGTGGTGGGAGGCGGCTGGTGATCGAAAGAAGTGGAAAGAGATGGGGGAGACCTATGCCCAGCAGTGGGACACATTATAGGTTATTAAAAAAAAAAAAAATGTTGGCAGTATGTCGTGGTCAATATGTTCTGTGGTCGTGGTTTGGTTTTGTTACGTTGGTCTTATTGTTCACTGGGTGATTAATACATCGTCTAGTGTTCGTTTTGTTTGTATGGCACTTCCGTCTCTTACTATTACACGCTCTTTGGAACGCGCGGCGGATTGACTTTGCCGAGCCACGTCACCGAATTCTTAAATTGCTTAGCTTGAGACTAGACGCCGTGTAGAATGTCCAAGGATATTAATTTTTTATTTATTTTATTTATTCTCACCGATCAAGGATAAAGGATAGAGACGGTTGGAAGAGTTTGGGGGAGACCTTTGCCCAGCAGTGGGACGAGACAGGTTGATAAAAAAAAATCTCACCGGTTCCTGGGCACTCCGAACCAGTACTCCGGCTTCATGCGCTTGCGTCCGTAGGACATGAGCGGCGTGGTGCGCGGCAGCGGGCGGCCCGCCGGCTTGCCCATGCGCAGGCGCAGGTACAGCGGGGGGTCGTCGCTGGGCCGCGCGGGCCGGGGGATCAACTCTGTCACAACGAGTACACTTAGTAAACAATAGAAAAAAACTATCAAATACAGATAAAACACATCATACACGGGATAAAACAAGCTCAGCATTTGCTCCAGCAGCACAATAGTTGTTAGAGCGGTTGGTTTTGAGTGACTCCGAATCTTTTGTAGTTAATTGTATTTAATTTGACATTATTGGGCGCAGGTACAGCGGGGGGTCGTCGCTGGGCCGCGCGGGCCGGGGGATCAACTCTGTCACAAGGAGTACACTTATTAAACAATAGAAAAAAACTATCAAATACAGATAACACATTATACACGGGATAAAACCAGCTCAGCATTTGCTCCAGCAGCACAATAGCCGTTAGAGCGGTTGGTTTTGAGTGACGCCGAATCTTTATCGTGTTAATCCTACTTCTATGTGGGGTCGGGTTTTGATCCGCTATACATCAAACTGAACATTCTTCTCTTTACATCAAATTTGTCCTTCCTCATAACATAGCTATACCACGCTAACCTTTTTGCTAGGATTTTCATATTGGCATTAAATCTCGATCTAAGATTTTAACTACGAGTACATCCCAAAAAAGTTCACTCGGCGGATATTTTGTTTCGGAATTTTTTTGTAAAGAGTAATTTATACTTACTGTCAAAAGAAGCGAAGAGATCAGGCATGTCGTCCACAGAGACCATGCTGCGATAGTCGAGTCTAGGCTGCGTAGAACTCGTGCTAGAAGTTGACTTGGTGTGCGACCGTCCGAAACCGCCCAGCGAGCTCCGTCTATGCATTCATATACATTGCTCTATGATACAACGTGATAACTATGTTTAAAAGAAGTTAGTAACGATTTTATCAAAAGTAAAGAATATTTCAATACATATTAGTTTTTCCAAAATTATTGATTGACAAAAAGAGTTCTAATTACAAAGAATAAGGGAATTGGAAGGTTAAGCAGCAGAAAAAGAGGCATTTATTTCGGCTCCTGTGAACACGTAATTAAAGTTTTGTTTAGAAACACGCCAGGCATTCTTATATTAAAGCTAATCATGCTGAAGATTACAAAGGACAAGGTGCCAATAGAAAACAATGCTGGTGTTTAATGGTTAGATGAGACAGTTCCTTATAGTATCGGTAACATTTTAGAATTACTATCGCGGTGTGGCTTCTCGCTAGAAATAAAACCATTGACTGAACATTGAGTATTTTTGTAAGTAAAACCATAATTTTAAAACAACATTTAATACTCCAAGTATTGTATTATATTTCCCCAGATCTTCAAGCATTCCAGATCTTGAAAAAATTTTAAACATCTAAGCAATAACGGTTTTATAACTAGCTACACTGTTGCCACAAATGACAGAAACCTAATGACGATGAGATGGCTCAGAAAGATCTAGGATCTTCTAGAACGATCGCTAAATCTTCCCAACACATATACAACATGCCATTCAGCACAGAGAAAAGATAGTAAACTATGAAATCGGTTAGTCTATAGCCATTTCCATAGAACACTATTGTAGGACAAAAGACAATAGAGAACACATTTATGCCGGTGGGTATGCCTAATTGTAACAGAGAACGGTGAATACAAACAGGAGGCTACACGGTTTAACCACAGCGGCGTACGAGTTCCAAAAATATTGGACAACAGAAAATATTCTGTCTTCTTACGCTATCAGTCATTCGCTTACAGTGTATGTATGGTATTAGACATCTAAATAATGATTACAAATATTATGCTTTTTTTTCGATTGCTGGTTTTTTTACTTTGATTTTTGCTTGAAAGAAAATACTACACAATAAAAAGTACAATATCCGACATATTGTAGGTACTTTTTATTCTTCAACTACTTACCTAACAGTGAGTATACAATTAAATCCTTATTTTCTTACAGGTATTGGTATTACAGCTAAGAAAACTTTTATAGACAAAGGAAGTCGTAAGCCGCTGTGGTCCAAGTTCGTTCCAAGGCGAAACACATAACAATATTGGCACATCGATATCGTCGCGACGACATACCCCGATGTAGAGGACCCGTCTTGAGCTGCCTCTTCAGAAGGCGTTTTACTCAGGAACAAACCGGTTCCGAACTCCACAAGGTTCATTGGCGAACTACGTACACGTACGTAAAATTACGTACAATAGTCGAAAGCCAATGAAGAATGCGGATTCGTAACGTATTCCGGTTAGCATCCACGGTAGCAATGAACAACATGTTTGTTACATTAATTACAGTTTTCTAGCATGTGTATATGTGTGATGCTTGTATCTCAGTATTAGATTTGGAACAATTGATTTGGGTAAAGCAAACAGCGATTGTATGACTTTGCTGTATTCTTTGTACAGCGGTTTTGGTAGCTGCGTATAATTGTAATATTTATGCATTGAGGTACAATCTATAGAGCCACAATCAGACAAATAAAATGTCCAAGCCAAAACTCGGCCCACACTACGTAGTGCGCCGAGTTTTAGTTTTTCCGTACAAGCGACATTGAACATTAAAACAAACGACATAACGTCTACATTCGAGCAAATGTCATTGTATAGGTATGTAGAACATTGCTTGGACATTTTTTGAGTGTTGTCAGCTATTAGATTGTGACTCTTTAGTATCGTAACTCAATGTATTTATGGTATAGTATTATTGTTCAATGTAAACCATGATATAACAATCGTTAGAATGTTTGGTTCGTTAACTGCGTAGGTTTTGCAAAGATGACACCACCCAGACCACTTACGTAAGATTTGGTTTACGTTGAATGAAGTAGTTGGTTCAACAAAGGCAAAGCAATTAGTAACGGGTTCTATTCAGTATGTACCTAAGACTGTTTCATAATACTTTCAGAGTCACAAGATACAAATAGGTAGTTTCGTGCTCAGATTAGTGTACTTGCAGTCATTGTCCACTTATTCATAATAGGCTTAGTAATTGAGTAGCTGTCCCGTATTCAGAGTCCGCACTCGAAGTTAGGCATAGTTCTAACATATTTTTTTACAGATTTCTATGGAAGTTGAGTAAACACTAAACCATCGCTTGAAAGTAGACTCAGAATACAGGTCTTAGATATGCACATTAGTGGAGATGAGTAAACAACCAATGTTAGAAATTTTAAGATTATCTCAAAAAATCGAAAGATAATAGCTTGTTACTATTACTTCCAAAAACGATTTATATTTTTAGTTAAAAAGTTTAAGTTGGTAAGAATGTTCCCATTTTGTGGCCTGAGTAATGTCATAAGATAATGAACAAGACTAGATCCGTACATACCTGTTGAATACTTTGGAGAAGACGCTAGTGTTGTGGCTGTCGGCCGAGGTCGGCAGGGATTCGCTTTGCGAGCCTTGAGCCGCGCCTTCGCCTGTCAGACCCTCCACCCATGATAGTGGGTATGAGAGACGCTTCAGCATCTAATATAAACAACACTATTATCGACGAGAATAAAACTCTACTCACAAGACCTCTTTAACCTTCAGAAGCCGAACACAAAGAGGCTGAAACACTGATATCGAGTAATACAAAAGGAATAATGATTACGAACAGTTGAGTCAATAAATAACATTGCGATAAATTACTCTATGAAATTCTATACAAATACGTGGCTTTGAGTAAGTTATTGTTAAAGTAGAAAGGCATGGCACAAATGGCATCATAGTCTCGTAAATGGCCTATATATCTTTTGGCATAAAACCTGGAAACAAATAAATGCAAACTTGATTACCTTATTCTTCTTTTCGGTTTTGTTAGCCTCATCTTTGGGAGTAGTGCCGTCGAGTGAGAAAGAGACAGCTGCAGCGGACTTCCGTGGCACCCTCTCGTTCTCTCCGAGCGGGGGAGCGGAGAGCGGCGGTTCAGCTCGCGGCAAACATACTGGCGGGACCCAGTCAGCTGACAGCACTATATCGGCGTCGCTGTATACCTGAACGAGGAATTATAATCCTTCAATAAAGAGTTGTAAGGATTTGAATTTTTATAGAGGAGAAAAATATAAATGATCGTATAACACCTTTGACAATCAAACAGAACAAAAAGCAGGAAAGGTTGAATAAGATTCTGATAGTACCGAGAATATTTTTAAATCATAGTTCATCGAGGTTTACCTCTACAAATAGAGAACAGAACCTAAACTTTCAAGTACACATCTAAGAACGATACAATAGTTTTTAAACAGTTTTACCAGAAAAA
The DNA here is from genome assembly GCA_963582015.1 of Xanthorhoe designata. NCBI lineage: Eukaryota > Metazoa > Arthropoda > Insecta > Lepidoptera > Geometridae > Xanthorhoe > Xanthorhoe designata. Next base: position 8,888,716 of record OY757033.1, read on the forward strand.
GAAAATCGACTGACAACTCTCAATCGAATGCTCCACCGATATAACTCACAATACATTGTCAAGAAAAGTTTTACGTCACAAAAAAGACCCTTGACCATTAAAGTCATCCACAGAGATGAAGAATCCTTCCTCCATCTCACCTCATCATGCGAACTAGTGGACATCATGTCTGGTGTTCGCAATTGTGCATTCCTATGCATTACCAAGAAACAGCTGAGCGAATGCGCGTAAGTGTGGTCAACGGAGTGCTCGTCCCATTTATCGCTATGCTCCGATTCCGCCGATTCGTATATCGTCTCTATTTCGTGGTAATAATCCTCGTGGTCTAGCGACATAATGCTGCCCTATAAAATAATGTGTTAATAGAGTGAATTGTTAGATTTAAATAGGGATGGAGTAACGGATGGTGTGGTTGTAAAACGCGTTTCGCTCAAAGGCAGAGCGTTATGATTGGCTAGGTTTTTTTCGAGCCTATCAAAATAATGACATCTGCGCAGGTCAAATGGACCTTTGTAACTTTACCGGACTGTAGCGCAGGTATAGATATTGAACTCATGAAGACCATTTTCATTTACGTCACTGTCAACGCTACCTACAGTCACGCACACATAGATTTATTATATCGGTACACTTCACTACTACAGCCAAGGTATGGTCTTCATGAGATGGAATAACAATACCTACATCTGTGTTACTTATAAATAAAAATAATAATAAATAAATATCCCTGGACATCACACATCCCCACACAGCGTCATCTAGTCCCAAGCTAAGCATTTTAATGCTTGTGATAAGGTAACCAGATGACTGATATACTACATAGATAATTTTTGTTTTGTTTTGTAAATACATACTTACATATTATACATAGAAAACAACCAGACACGAAACAAATATTTGCAGATCATACAAAAATTTGTCCCGTAGCGGGGATCGTACCCGCAACCTCTGCGTCTCAGGCGGGGTTTCACCCACTGCGCCACAGAGGGCGTCAAAATGTGGTAGTACCTTCTTGGCGGCGGCGGGCGTGGCATGCATCACTGGGTCTCGGATGTCGATGCCGGAGTCGTGGTAGCTGAGCTTCACGAGGTGGTGTGCGTCGGGGTGCTCCTCTGGGTCCTGCGCCTCGCCACCTTCCGAGCTCTCCGCGCGAGACACGCTCGCCGGCACGTCCAGACTCTCACCGTGACATTGCTCCGCGCTAGATGACACCTGATACAGTAAACATTCTCAAAAACTAATCACACTTCTATATCACTAGCTAACTTGCCCGTGGCTTCGCTCACGTGGTACCTACCTTGATAAAAGATAGCCTATGTACATAGGCTATCTTTTATCAAGGTAGGTACGAGAAAGGTAGGAATATTATAAAAGGTGAAAGTTTGTAAGTGTGTAAGTATGTAAGTGTAAATGTTTGTTACTCCTTCACGCTCAAACGGCTGGACGGATTTCAATGAAATTTGGTACACATAGGCTAGGTATTAACACATAATATGCTACTTTTGATCCCAGTCTTCCCATGGGAACGGGAACACCGCGGGGCGTAGTTAGTACCAAATACTTTGTGAGTAACAATGTGATGAGAGTAACTGAAAAGCAAGTGGAAATCCGTGGTCTTTGTCTCGTTCCCTTAGGCGTCTATGGGAAAGAGTGTATGTTGTAAGTAAATACAAACCTCGCTTCCTAGATCGATAGACATTCTATCCTTGCTGGGGATAGCCCAGTGTTGGTCGAGTAAAGATTTCCGTCTTTCTTCGGTGGTTTGTTGCTGGGAATAAAAAGTAAAAACTGTCAACAAGATGGAATCATATTTCTATATATACTGTATTATAGCGTCAAACCACACCTACGTTAATAAAGATGGATTCATGTTAAAGAAGCTATTTTTATTAAATCAATTTTCGAATATCTCTCTGGCGTCACAGAATACCAGCGCAACAGTAGCGTAACTTTTTCGTTTTCACAATTTTAAAGTTTTTTTTGTAACTATGTATTTAATGTACCAGTTTATGTGACAAAAAATAAACTTTTTTTTTTATTATTAATATCTCGACCTGAGAAGAAAAAAATATCTTTTAGAACAAAAATACGTTTTAAAGTAACAAAATAACTGTAGATTTTAATGTAAACATTCAATACCTATGTACGTCATACGATTAAATAAATAAATGTATAAAGCCGTGATCGTTGATTCGAAAGCTCACCTGTAAAGCGGTGGGAGTGACGAGTTCCCTCTCGAAGGCCTTGGGGAAGGCGGCGCCGCCGCGGTCGTCGCCGTCGCCCGAGCCCGGCCGCTCCTCGGCGAGCTGCTCCTCGCCCTCACCCGCTGCTTGCAACTCGGGGAATGTCTCGTCCTGATAAACCACAGATTATATAATACACTAGTACAGATGCCTCATGTAGAACATTGAAAACAATCCTGAATTTGCGGGCAATTCGTCGGGCTATCCCGTTTTACCTGTGTTTCTGAGTCAGCGCCATCTAGCGTTCATGTCATGTAATTTTATTTTATTTTGTAGAAATTGATCTAGGAAATAAAATAATGGGATATTTTATTTCGCTTTATTGAAAAAAAAATATTTAAAACAGAAAATGTATGATTCTGGTAAAATTGAGGCATTTTTATAAATTTCCAGAGACTTTATTTCGAAATAGCAACACGTAACGCCATTCTATTCATTTGTTTTTGGAACTACAACCATCTTATAAGGGGATACCATGGATAAACACAACTTGTGATCACACTAATATTCTTCTTCTTCTTTATTTTGGCTTCGCCGGCTTTTGCCACGCATTTAGCACTACCATGTCACTATAATTCAAGTTAGTCAAGTCAAGTCAAAGTCATAGTCAGCGTAAAGATGTGGGTTTTTTACTGAAGCATTACAACATGGACTTTTTGAGAGAACTCGAAATGCAATGATATCCAGTTTTGTTTCATTTGCCCACACTTATGTACCTACGTTCACGAACACTCAACGGTTAATAATCCACCATTATTACACATTAACATTAGCTAAAACACAAGTTTTGGAAAATAAAACAAAAAGACCACATGACATCTCAAATTCCTGTCAAAAAGTCCCACACTAATATGAGTGGAAATTCTGGATGCCGCCAAAACTTAACTAAACCAATGTGACAGCACTAAAAATGTTGCCGTCCCTTTCATAACGATCGAAATAAATAGGATGGTATCAATTTTAGTGCTGTCAAATTGGTTAAGTTAACTTTTGGCGGAATCCAGAATTGCCACTATTATCACATCACATTAATTGAATACTTTCACTATAGGTGAAAGTTTGTGTGTGTTTGTTACGGCTGGACGGATTTGAATGAAATTTGGTACCAGAATTGCTTATACCCTGGATTAAAGAATAGGCTACTTTTGATCCCGGTATTCCCACGGGAACGGGAACTAGTCACCGCGGGGCGCAGCTAGTAGATTATAAAACATACAGTATGTACAGTATGTACAGATAAACATACGGATATTAATCACGATTATCGATGGCGGGACGAACTAGACGCCTTTGAGAGGGACTGGCGGACGAAGGCACTGGATCGGCGTGACTGGCGAAAGTGGAGGGAGGCCTTTGCCCAACAATGGGACAGGTTGGGCTAGCAGTAATAATAAATCTATTATATCTAACTAATTAATCCCTATTTTCTTAGTAATAAATAAATATCCTTGGAATAAGTAGTAATAATCTTTATTTCATTTTGTCCCGACGTAAACTATTTATATGTACCTAGTAGCGATAAATACCCGTAAATATTTATTTTATGATTGAGTTTTCAGAAAATGGTATCAATTATTATTGGTATCATAGTGTCAACTCATGACTAAGGTTGATCAAAACATTGAGTTTTCACGTTGCTACTACATTATACCAATGCAAATAAAGTTGCGATGTACTACGGAACAACAATAGGCACTGCGCAAGAAAACACAACAAAGTAAAATGATATGACGTTTTGACGCAATGCATACTTTGATATCGAAAAATAAATATGTATAGCAAAAATAGTTTATGATAAACATCTTACTTTGACTAGAAGCGAATCTTTTCCGGGTGAATGCTCTGCTTTATTCATATAGTAGATCTCAGCCGTTTCCGCCCTGAAATTATACAAACACGAATCAGTCAGAACTAGAAGTGAAACTAATTTCTAAGCGTACAAAATTTTATTCGTCTCACACCACTGTGCGTTTATAGATGCAGAACACGAACTCTTTTCTGTGAGTGTTAGAACATTGTGAGGAAACCCGCGGAATATACTCACGCGTATTTTACTCATGTATTTTCCGTGTAAAGGCCTATTGACTAAGATTAACTAACCGTATAAACGTATAATGCTACTCCATCTCAACATATCAGGCACAACAGTGTGCCGTTTCATTTATACATAGCCTGCCTTTCATTGAGGTGAAAAAAGGGTTTTTTTTTTCTCGGGATTTTATTACTATTTCGTTGGCATTATTAATTAAATACATGGACACGGAGGCGAAAGTTCTAGAAAGACTTCGGATTCCGAAAAATTTACGGCCGAAATGTATATCAGCGCTTAACTACCGAACGTCTGCAAAAATTGGATAACTATTTTGATATTGTTAAACAAATTAAAAAAAAAAGGTAAATACCACGGTGGTAGGTACGAAGTTCGCCGGGTCAGCTAGCCACACTATCACACAATATTATAAAGGTGAAAGTTTTCGTGTGTGTAAGTATGTGTGTTTGTTACTCTTTCACGCTCAAACGGCTGGACGGATATGAATTAAATTTGGTACCACGAATACTTATACCCTGGATTAAACAATAGGCTACTTTTGATCCCGGTATTCCCACGGGAAAGGGGACTATTCACCGCGGGTAACAGCGCGGGGCGCAGCTAGTCTATACTAATCTTATAAAGAGGTAATGTTGGTTTGTTTGTTTGTATGTTTGGGGTAATCTTCGAAACTACTCATCCGATTTCAAAAATTCTTTCACCAATTTGTAGCTTAGACTTTCCGAATGAACATAGGCTATATTTTATCAAGTAGATACCACGCGAGCGAAGCTGCGGGCGAGTAAGCTAGTAAGATACAAAAGCCTAATTACGTACTTGTGCGTGTTATTTTCCGGTGGGTGTGTGCGCATATGCGCGATGTCGTAGAATATGGCCGCGTTGACGACGTACTCCATGGGCGCGATCACGCCGTACGACTCCGGGCCGTGCTCCATCACCAGCGTGTCGGACACGTTCGGGTCGAACATCACCGCGTTCGGTGTCACGAGCAACACGCCCGACACTACTCCCTGGAAAGAGGGAGATAGATAAACATTTGATAAAAGAACCACGCCCGACATTACTCCCTGGAAAGAGGGAGATAGATAAACATTTGATAAAAGAACCAAGGGATATGTTTCGTCAACTAGAAAAGAGCTGATGATTTTCAAACAATTGAACAGATTTTTAGAAATTTCAGCTTTCTAAACAAAAAAAAACACATCATAATCGATTTATACGCAGTTACACACTTAAAACTTATAACATCCCTTTTTGTCAAGAATGGAAAGTTACACGAGCTCTTGATGGTGTAAAAGGAAATTGCGAGGAAACCAGTAAGTATTTTAATTTAATTGACGATGGATTTACAACCTTTCACGTATCGAAAATACAGGTATGTACCAAATATGTTTTGGCCATACCTCTGACTACCCCCTTCGGCCTCTGCAAAGGACCTTACAGATCTGAGACTATGTCTACTTTGCGTTCGGTATAGCAGTCGTTAATTTTTATAAGTAAAAAGATGTGTACCTGTCCATCCGTGATATGCCGTACGTTTATCTTCAAGAAACGTTGAGGACCGGAGTTGTTGCTAGTCGGCGCCTCCGGGGAGCCAGGCCGAAGGCTCTCCAATATCTCTGAAAGACAACAGAAAACTATATAATAGACTGTCCAATAAAGTAAGTTCGTTTGAACTCTAACCCCCTTATGCATATTGGTTTAGTAAACCTACTTTAGCTAAAGTAAGTAAGTTCGTATGAGCAATTGGCCAACTCTGGTGACGGAGTTTTTAGGCCTTAGCCTCCGTCCGACAATTTAACGTGCCCTCCGAAGCACGGAAGCGCTCACTTTAGCTAAAACGGATATTAAATCTGTTGCTATCTCTTTTCATTGACATAAGAGTAACAAGAAAAAACACTCTTTAAATCTATATTAAACTGACAAATCTTTATGAATAAGACCAAGTGTCTAACTAAACACACTATGTCGTCGGTAATTCAAATAGCATTGCGGGCGTAATCATGCATAACTTCGGTCGTGTAAGTTTCGGCATATCTATAAGTTTTCGTCATGGCTTTAAAAGTCGGGACCGACAGTTAAACGAGCCCTCTAAAGCACAAAAGTGCATAGATTAGTCAACAACAGAACCATAGCAATGGAAGTTGGCAGTCGTCATTATGAACAACATTTATGTTAATCTTGTCTAGAAATATCCATATTTCGTCATACACAGTATAAAGATGTTAAAGCTCCGTAATTAACGCATTCATATTTTAATTTTAAAATATGCAGTTACATACCTACTTGTGTATATTTCCCTGACCTTCAACTAAATATGCAGCAAATTATGTAGGTAGGTATAATAAAAACCCGTAAATGTTATAAGCGTACTCATTAAAATGTACAATTTCAGTATTGTAATTATTTGTAACTGTGAACTAACAAACTTGTTTCATTTGATCTTAACTTTATTATAATTTATTCCATGCCTTTATTTGTAACCGAGTTCAAAAAAGGAGGAGGTATTTAATTCCACTATATGTTCTTTTTGTTGTTTGAAAAAGAATACTCCTGAGGTGGTCCCATGAAAAAAATATCTCACTCGTGACATTCTCAAATCTTCGAAGTTATGAACAGAGAAACACCTGGAGAGTGCGGGAAATGGCTCTATTCTTATGAAATTGAATTCGAATTATTATTTTTTTTAATTTTTGCTACACCTATTTTGGCAAAGTTTAGCAAACAAAAGGATCGTAATTATTCCTTTCAAACATGATTCAGCCATGAATCGTTGAAACAAGTGTCACAGTAATGAACAGGTGTTAAGAATTTATTGGAAGACAACATATTTGTTGACTTTACATTTCACATGAGAAGTATTTTATAGATATTACAAGCTGATACCCGGCGCACTTCGTACAACCATAATTTTTTTTTTAATGTACGAACCATCTACGAACTATTAGAAAACATTAAAAAAAGAATTATCCAAATCGATCCAGCCATTCTCGAGCTATTGAGTGACAACGAAATAGGATTTATTTTTATATAGGTATATAGATTATCATTAAAATGATGCATAAAGTACCTAGATATGTACAATCATATATGCATCATAGCAGATGCCCGCGACTTTGTCTGCTAGAATTTTGTCTTTGTCACCTTTATAATGTTGAAGAATTTGTAAAATCCAACTTGAACACTGTCTCGCACGCCCTTTTTATGGTAGTTTTTAGAAAATGATTATTTTATTTGTACTGCCAGATATTAGTACCGAGTTTCAGTCAAATGAACAACCCGTTATTTACCCGTTTCCATACAAACAAACTTAAACAACCCCTGAAGAGGAAGAGGAATGAGTTGCTCAACAATGCTTAGGGCGTGACTGACAACTGTTTGAAAGATTAGGCACAAACGATCATCATTGTAAGAAATATCTTTCAATTGACCCCGCCAACTACTCCACTTATCGAGCGAATTAGCTAAGCCCTCGCTCGAAGAAGACGCTGGCCGATGAAATCATGACCTTTCAAGCCTAGACGAAGCTGAGTTGTGGAAACATCTATGGAACTTGTTAATATGAGCATGTTGTAATCGTTATAATGTATTTGGACAAAGACAAATTAACACTTTTAGAGGTAGATATCAACTATGTGAATTCTGAGTGCTTTAAGTATTAAGATTAGCTGGAAATTTCCTATTTATGGAGATGCTATTAGAGCGATAGCTTTGTATGATACAAGAATTAAAAACATTTCTATTGTAGGTACAATCAATTTACAATAACAAAGGTTCAATTAAAATACAATTTAATCCAATTACCTTGTTTATGACTGAATTGATTTCAAATTGGCGTGCGAACATCTTTCATCTCATCTCTGATCAACGTGTGTTTACGCCAACAAGGAACTCAAGCTTTCCTAGTTCAATCAATTTAATTTAATCTACATTGCCAATAGTAAATAATCCAAGTGGTGTGTTCATTGGATAAGAGCACTCATACGATTATCTCTTTGTCCGCTTGTAACTACTCGTAATAACGATTGTTGGTTCAGTCAGACACTCAAAGAGCAGTCCAAGCCTACATAAGTCGAGTTGAATGGCTCCAATTTTTAATTGAATGAACATGGTGTATGTTATTTGTCGAAGTTTCAATACATAATCTTATTCTTCTTAGAAAAAGACATATACAGTCTTGATTCCTAGATATAGCTTCCAAATCAAATAATGTCAACGTTGTACATTTTAAAAAGAACGAACAAATTTAATTCTGCCAATGAAATTATTCAAGAGGTAGTTTTTCTAATTCGAAATTTCTACGTCACAACTTCTTGTCGCAAAGAAGCACACATCTGACGCAACAATGAACATAATGCATGAACACACAATAGTTGGCACTCGATAACGACTCGCACTAACACATCTGATAAGAGTAACAACTCTGGCCCGGTTTTATTTTCCAACAACATTGTCCTGTCGATAGTGAGTTGTAACTTTAATTCTAATAAAATACCTGAAGCGACTTATTTTTGTAAAGATTTGATGTCAGTGTAGGGGTTTTTTCTATGATCAGTCTTATTTTTGATAACCTCTTATTTTAATTTTATTTTATGAAAATCTTAAAGTTATAGGATTAGGTAAGTTCAGTGATCTCCTTAATTATGTTTCGATAGGTAGTCTATCTGGTAGTAGAGAACGTACGACATCACGGTTTTAGTTGTTATATTTAAAGAATTTACAGAATACCTTTTTCCTGTGCACATCCCGCACCAGCTTCGCTGTTTGCCTGTGTGGATTCAGATGTGTTGTCGCCGCTCTCTGACGGACCATCAGATTCCTTATCACCATCTGAAAACCGGAATGGAGCGTACATTTCAGAACACCTGATTTTGTTTACACGAGCACGTCAAATGAAACACACATGCCACGTTTGTAAATCTAAAATTTATTATAGTGACAATAACATGTGAAACACACCGTGATACCACTTTTTCAGGAATTCAAAACTAAACATTATCGCTTTAGAACTACGCAAGATTCATTATATCGCGGGTTTTATCGGTTGCGATAAAGCGAATTCATATCAGCTTCAGCCAGCGTCAGTCTGGAAACCTCGATGGAACGACGAGATTGGTTTTATTTTATCCGGTTCAAATCGCAATTAGATTATGTAGGGCAAAACCGTAATTCAGCGGTAAATTAAAATAGAAACTGCGCGCGTTCTGTCTTTGTGGCCGCGCGGCCGCGTCTGCGTCGCCTGACAGCTGTAACTTTTGTTTGTCGGGCAAATAGGAGAAAAATTTGCTCCATGTCTACGTCACACTTGAATGAATAACACCAAGGCCTCGTGTTATTGTTTTGCTTTTGCCCGGACAATACAGAATGATTACAGCTTGTTTAAGACCGGTGTGCTATTGATACCATTTTCACTGTCGATTTCGTTTATTTACATACCTACTTGTGCTCTGAATACCTGCTATGTTTGTTTAGTTTGTGTTCGATGCATAGTTTAAAATGTAGTAAAATATTAATTATAAGTAAACCTTAAGCAAAACATTCCACGTGTGCATTGGGTCACGCACGTGCTTTGTTTATTTCGTTTAAAGGTCAAAAGTTGAATTTGGTTCTCTTTTAAACGCCTTACTTTGTTCTATTTAATTTGGTTCGTTCATTTGGCAACATCATAATATTTCAAACAATAAGACGCAAACATCATAAACTAGCTCTTCGAAACTCTCCTAACAAGAAGTTAGGCAACTTTGAAGGTCACGTTACTCAAGCTAAGTATTTATTTTCTCATTGAAACTATCTGGTACGGTTGAAATTCCGATGCAATCAGAATCACAGACGCTTATTCAGAATTAATTACATTGACGAATGATATCTGGATTAATCCTGACATTGAGTGGCTTTTTTACACTTCCGTAGATTAGTATTCGAAAATGGACACACAAGCGTTTATAAAGGACCTTGAAAACAACGTAAGCTACCGTTGCTAAAAGATAAAATTTTAAGTTTACAAAATTTAATCTTAGTTCATTTAAAAAAATGTAAAACTGGATGTAGCTTAACTAATAATTCTTCTAATAAGAATTTGGTAATTGGAAAACGGACAAAAACAAAACAAAACATGTGGCAAAATATTTTTTTTTATTAAAACCTACTTCAATTTTGTGAGAAGAGCGCACTCGGGATCGAAAGTAGCCTATTTTTTAATCCAGCAATCCTGATAACCAATTTTATTTAAATTTCAATTCATAGAATTATTTCATGTGCTTGAATTGTATACGGCCTCTGGATTCGATTTCGTACAATGTTTACAATACAAAATAAATTTTGTTTTTATTTTTAGAATAGTGAATACGCTCTTGACAAATTGCTTATTTCATAAATCAAAACGGAAATAACTTCTCTGTACCATTACACATGCCCACCCACAACAGTTTACTGCAATGTTCAACATTTGTTTCAGTTTCGCAAATTCTCGGTTTAATATTTATTTACTAGTAGGTATTTTAGGTAGGTATCCTTTTTTTTTTAAATGAATCCGCCTGCGGCTTCGATTGCGTGCTACTTACCCGGATTAAAATTCTACGTGTTTTTCCAGGTCAAACTATATTTATTCAAAGTTTCAGCAATGCAAATGCAAATTAATGCAATTATAAATGCCAAACTTTGGCATTTATAACATTATGAGGATTTTTTCATTTTTCATTTAAAATCACACCTATCAAAACAGGATATCCTACTAATAATATCAATTCGAATGTTTGTGAGTATGAATGTGTGGAAAGATGTATGGATGTTTGTTACTCTTTCACGCGAAAACTACTGAACGGATTTGGCTGAAACTTGGAATATACACAGTTTAAGACCTGGAATAACATATAGGTTACTTTTTATTCCCACGAGCGAAGCCACGGGCGAGTAAGCTAGTTTAATAATAAGACCAAATAGCAAGTAGTTTCAGAATTAAAATATAATAGAGAATGTCAGAGTGAATGATGTTATTGAAGTAGTTTAATAAAGGAATAAGTCTAGTCACTTAGGAGTCTGTCAACTACAGAAGACTTACGTAAAAATAGTCGCAGTAAGGCATGACTGTTTCAAATTTCATAATAAGACATTTACGTAAAGACAGAAAGAGTTTTATCCGATTCCGATAGAGCCAGAACAGGTAGCAAGAACGTTTTTTTGATTACCAATTGTGTCCTATTGGGCAAATTCTCCACTGTTCTCAAAAGCAAGAATATAATGCGCAATAACGCGCACAGTTCTTGAATCTGTTTCCACATTACCGTCATCTTCTTCAACAAGTAAAGTTTCACAAAGCTTGATGAAACACAAAATGTAATTTCGTTCAAGTGATGCCGCGTGTTCGCGACTGTGTAATCGATTCTGAATGTAATTAGTACAACGCATTAGCTGATGGCATGCACAGGTGCCGAGAGCTGAACTGTTACTAATCAAATCACTAAACGTACGATTTGTTAAAGGAAAACAGTGAATAAAACTTTTTAAACTATCGCGACTTGAAAACATAATATTGATGAATAATATTGATTTCAATACGCGATTAAGTCCCGTTAATATTTTTTAAATATGAAAACAGTGAATGTTTAAGAATATAATTATATTCACTAGTAAAAATAATTATATAGTCTAGTCTAGACTAGAGGCTTCGTCTTCGTTTAGGTTAAATAAAACAAAGGGTTTTCATGCGGAAAAAAATATTATAAATTAAAAAAAAAATTAAAATAGTTGGATGAGTTCTAAAGATCCACTAATACCTCAAAAATCAATATCGCACTCTCTTGTAAGTTTGCAAAATCACGGTAGCTACTGCATTTATTTGAATCTTCCTCAATTTAAAAAGTACATTAACCCTAATGAACAAAGGTTATAAGTAACAAAATGAAGAAGAGTTAATTGAGATACCTACAAAAATAAACATTAAGGTTAAAATTCTTTTTTGTTTAGAATTGATGGAACTTCTGAGCTTTTATGATCAGACAGAGTTTTCTTTACACATTGAGGTAGGTACCTATACCATCTTGATAATTTTGATTAAACACTGCTAACGTATTTTACCAACAGTTATAAACGTGATTTGGTCATATAACATAATGTGCTACTTTTATTTCATTGTTATTGCATACTTGATAAGATAAATCCGACATTTCCTAGTAATCTAGATCATTGAAATGAAAAATAGAAATTACGTTCTACTTTCTATGATGATTGATATAACATTTTATCACGTATTTACATAACTAGAAATATAAAATAAAACACTTTTATTCGAAAAGCCAAGATATCTGAGTGGAAAGGTCTGTCTTCAGTTTTATTGCAGACAGCACAAAAACAATAGCGCCTAGCCAAATACTTAACGTTACGTGCTAGTTGATTTGATGGATACTCGCCAAACCGAAGGCGCAAACATTTTAGCGTTGTGATTTGTATCTATCGTCGCGGTGAATTGCAACTGAGCAGAATGATTGATCAGTGGAAAATATATCCTATCAAACTGCAATGTAATACGACCTACGTGATTCCAGAGCATCTGACCTGAGATATTCAGTGAGTAATTTGCTTTATTCTCACAAGATGACGAAAACACGAGCTTTTACTCGAAAAATGGAACTCAGCCAGCGGTACTGCGCGGCAAAAATTGTCCGGAAATGACACTTCCTCCGCCAGGGCCTGTACATAATAGCCAGTACGAATGCTTTGTTCAGAAAGTCCACTCAAAAATGCATGCAAAAAAGATCATGCATGAGTTTTTTAAAGCAGAGTTGGCTCGAATCTCATGCAATTATATAGCGGCTTTATCTATTTCGAGAAACTTTTAATAACTTTGGTCGCTGATGTGATGACCGATGCCAGTATATAACCGGACTATAAACCGAGACCGCAGACGTTGCGTTTTCATCTTAATTTACACTTTCCTCGTATAAATACAAGTAGAGCATTAACTCATCGATTTAAATTCCCAGCTGGAATGGCCTTCACAGAAGTTCGTAAATGCGGAGATGACTGATTTATTAATATTAATCTTGCATGTGCAGTAATTTCATCCCACGGATGCACGTGGTTCGAATGCCAAAATGAGGAAAATTTCATATTTGTTTGGATTGATATCTAACAGGATCCAAAAATAATAAGCATTGAAAGCTTTTATTTCTTTAGAGGAAAATATTTGCTATAATCAATTTCCGACGTCTACTTAGATCACGGAATAAATCGATCTTCACAAAGATCTTTGTTCTTCCCTAGACACGATGCTTTGACAAATAGCAAAATAAAAAGTTTTATAAAACCGTCTTCAAATTCGTGAGAAGAGAGAGAGAGAGTTTCTTTCTTTCTTTCTTTTTCATTTCTGTTCATAACTCTGAAGATCCTCATCAGTTCCTCAATTTTTTTTAATGGGATTACGGCAGTATTCTTTTTCAAACAAATTTTTTTTTTAAATCGGTCCTGCATTGACGGAGTAATCGGTGACCATACATAAAAAAATACATACAAGGGACATAGAACCTCCTCCTCTTTTTAAGTCGGTTGAAAAAGTCTACATTTGGAAAACGTTTAATATGTTCAAATCAAAATGCAGAATATTCTTATTACGCAAATCAATATAATGTTTTGAAATATCATTTTTCTATATCGATTTTACGATATAAAGGTAAGTACAACATTCAATCTTGTGATCTACGTAAATCAAATCCAGATCGGACATCAGGCTGAGATGTCTTTGATAAGAAGACATTTTTATCTCTTTGAATCTAAGCAAACATTGACTATATTAAAGAACACATTTTATTTATATAGGTACTACTATTTCGTACATTTCATGGTTGGTAAATTATGTAAAGCTTGCAAACAGAGTAGGTATACAGAAACCAGTAGTTGGCCAGTACATTGCAGTGCTCATTCATCAAACTATCAGGTAAACCACGATTTGTTCAATCGTAGAAATGCAACTGCACGAAGTTTGGACGTGACCCAAATACCTACATTCAAATGTCAATTGGCTCGCCGATCTCTACCATTCCTGCCAGAAAACGAAAAACTCAATTCAAAAAGACTGAGGCTTGAAGGGTTCGGCCTAGCCATGTTACTTATCTAGAATTGCTAACGTTATAGAAACAGAAATAATGTATGGGAATTGTAATTCAATGACTATAAATAGTAACGAGAAGTGTGAAAAAAGGATTAACGATGATAGAAAGAGAAATAATGCTAGGAAGAAGAATTACATGCATTTTATATTACCAAAGACAATTTTATACAAGACTAGCTTACTCGCACGCGTGGTACCTACCTTGATAAAATATAGCCTATGTTCATTCGGAAAGTCCATGCTACACATATCAGTGAAGGAATTTTTGAAATCGGATGAGTAGTATTGAAGATTACCCCAAACATACAACAAACAAACCAACTTTACCTCGCTGCAACCTCGTACATCTTTGGTAGAAAGTGCAGAGGATTTTTGGGATCCGTTCAAAATTGTAAAAGTGATGTAATGGTTGTGTTTAAAACAAAAGGTCCTATACTTTTTGAAGGATGCTTACCTTTTCGTTTGTCGGGCACCAGTATTGTCTGCCCCGGGAAGATGATCTGAGTGGCGAGCCTGTTGAGTTTGGTGAGCTCCGACGGTGTGGTGTCGAAACGAGCCGCGAGAGACGTCAGGGTGTCTCGGTCACGGACCTGCGTTACAATACATTACATTATTAGCGGCTGTGTACTTTGCAGGGCACGTAAACTAGGTCGGTCCCGGCTTTTAGATAAGTCATTAAGCGGCCTAAAAAGTCCGTCAGAGCCAGTCACTAGCTCATACGAACATGCTGAATCATCAATCATGAATAAATCATCAATAATTGAAAATACTCAGATCTGATATATTTTTAGATTTAGGTCCTGTGCAAGCCTCTTTCACCTTAAACAATGTTCCAGGCTCTGCAGCGTCTATTTGTATAGTTTGCTTTCTGACGTTGAATAAATCATCTAGTAAAGATAGTTTTAATAATTTCGATGGAGAAGACGTGCGTGACTACTTAAACCATCATCTTAACTTAGCTTTATTCACAGGAAAGACATGGATATTACGTGTGGAGCGAACAAAGGCGCCGGTTAAATCACCAAGTTTTCCTTACAGTAAACCGATGATTTTCAGATCGAAACATAGGTACATCCCCTTGGGGTAACGCGGTTCTTTAACATAGTGCATAAAGTAAGGGAATGCTTTTCTTTACCTAAGCTTTTCATGCAAGCTTAGGTAAAAAAAACATTGTGTCGAGTTACATTCAAAACGTGGAATGTGCATTAAAATAAAAAGAACTTTCTTTGCGATGCGAGGGGATTTTTTGAATATTATGCCATCATTGACGTTATCGTTTTGCGAAACTATGCCATTTCTACTAAATCTGATAACAAGAAAGAATCATATGGTCAAGCTAGTAGTTTATCCAAATTGATAACCCACGTTTTGTGGATCATCAATTAGTGTCTACTTAGGTCAGCGCTATAGCTGTGCTGTATCTGCGAGTAATCCTGCTTAGTAGCATTTATAAGGGGTTTTATACTTCTTTTCCCAATCCATAGTACTTGGCTTTAAATACAACAGCCAACAAGGCTGGAAAGATTTGAAGGTTCTTGAGAATCTCGAGACCTTTCTTAGAAAGCTTTACAAAGCGTTGGCGTACCGTGTAAGTCATCGTTTTGATCGGCGGTGGGGGCGGTAATCTTTTTGCATGCTCGTCTTCATCTGAAAAAACATTAAATATATTTGAGAAAGATGTATGAAAATATTCACAATGATTATGTTTTGTTGCTTAGTGGCGACTCTGCGATAGAGTATAGTGATGAAAGTAATATGCAAGTGCGGTAATGTAATTTTGTTAGACGCAATATTTTAATTTTCATCGAAACATTCAATAGATTTTTTGAAACACAGTATTATGACTACTAGTTAAGTTTCTATGTAAAATTAAATTGTTATTAGGTAAGAGTATCTGGGATCGTTTAATTCTCGTATGGGTGAAATAATGTATAACATTTTGTAGTTTCTTAGGTACATAATTGTATATTTTTAACCTGCCCTGCTACTCTGCAAAACGAAAAACGAAGTTTCGTGACAATTTTCGGGGTCAGCTTATGTTGGTGGATACTGAATTCGTAATAGTTCACCAACATAATTAGAACCCAAAAATTGTCACGAAACTTCGTTTTTCGTTTTGCAGAGTAGCAGGGCTGTATATATTCCTTCCATATTAACATAACACCCACCTCTCGTATCAAACATAACAAGTGCTGAGAAAACATGTAAATACTTAAATATTACATATATTACGTCAATGAAAAACTAACAGATAACTCTATTTTTACATTTCTCGTGTAAATCTTAAGAACGAGATAAAGTTTTAGTTCTGAACGCGAAGTTTGCCAAAATTTATTTCTAATGCGCTAAACAAATAATCAGAAACAAACTACGCAGAAATGTTTAGGACAGTTAATAAGTAACATTTTCCCTGAAATCAGCATTAGATGGACATCATAAACAAACAGTGTAGTTTCAGGAAGAGCTGTTCTCGTATAACTAGTCACAATGAAAACAGACTGATGTTAATATAAGTAACTATCTATTAGAAGACCTACAAAACCCGTAGAAAATAAGGTTTCACTAGCTACTCCGAGATTAAGACGTCATCGGAGACCCAAATGTAGTCGTCCAAACATGTGCGTATCACACTAAAGTGGTGAAGATCACGTGTGGCTAGTTCCACTGAGTTTTTCCAGCCGTCATACCGTTTGACTAAAGGCCCGCCTCTGCATGTTAGTTTCCGGTAATAGCATTCGTTGATTGCACCAATCAAAAATGGTTCCAACCCTCGCGAACAAAGTCATTGCTAAACGAATAAATTGAGTATTTTACGAACTTTACGATCATGTTGTCCTGCTATAAGTAATAACATTATCATAATACAACGCGTATTGATTGTTAAATATTAAATGGTATTATCAAACAGTTGATGGAAAGAGTTTCTTAAATTTCGCCATGTCACGACAATTTTATTTGGATTATGCAAACGGTATAAAAAGCGCTTCCCTACAATGGGACAAGATTTAATTTACTATTTGGTTTACTCGTGGGATCTATCTCCCTCTGTCGTCTAAATTGAATCGCATATTGTATTGTACACAGCGGTGTTGTATGGGTAACATGCGGTCATTAAACAGATTGATAATATTTTTTTCAAAAGAAATTTACTTGTTATTATGACTGTTGGGAAAAATTACAAACTGCTTTCAGAAAATTCCAACCTCGCCATCCTTACACTTATTGCTCACCTCTATGTACGGCGTCAAATCTGCCTTCCACTTTGGAGCGAAGAGCTTCCAGATCGAAGGGCGCAGAGAACCCATGGTCTACTGAGCGGCTTTTAGACCTGTAACACGTAATTATATTATTTAAAAAATCATCTGAACAGGAATAAACGTTTTCAAATATCAAAGGAATTGGCGTGAATTCTTCAAAATAATATCGGAATGCTAGAAACATCAATGCATTACCCAAGTTATTTGTAAAAGTTTCACAGTACAAAGGTCAGGGAGTGTACGAAATACATTATTTGAAAAATGAAATAAGCAGGCGTTTCTGGCAACCTTCCGATAAGTGCCTTATAAATCCCGGTGGAATAAATAGATTTCGTAGATACTCTCATAATCTTCACGATGAAATCCATCTTTGAGCTTAAAAGGTTAGAGGTGGAAAGTCTCACGATAAAAACTCATCCAAGAGCTCGGTATCACATCACCCCGTACAAGTCACAGGTCGTAGATAGTCTCGTAATGATGTAAACATTCCGGGTCAACGCACGTGTAATTGTCAACTCCTAAAAACTAATGTCCTAAATAACTCTCGCAGGACCGATACAAATAGAAGCGTGGCCGGCCAGACCAGCCTCATTCACCCACATTCTGTATTTATTCTTGAAAGCAATACATTTATATGGTTGTACTCATTTGGACACTGATACATTTGATCCATACTGTCAACGTTATTTACATGATCTTAAGATGCAGGTTTGTGAATCGAAAATTCGAAATTTAAATTTTAAATACAACACCAATCCAGGAGTCTGAACTGGTGTACTCTTTAGTTTCATCCGTTACACGAGCAATATTTTATGCATTCTCAAGATGTATTAAGGTTGCATGTCAATTTAAGGTCAGAGCTAATATTAATGAGTTCCGTAAAGGATATGAGAAATGTATATAATCGTTATTTAGGCTACTGTACTACTCCAATGAGTTTAGATTGGATTATGAGGGATTACACAATGAGGTCGATTCTTATCTGCTTTTTACAGTTCAATTACGAAACACTATAGAACTTCAGGGAATTAAGTAATTTCTAACACCAATAGTCGATTATTTACAATCCTTAGAGTTGTAGGTATTGAGAGATTTATAATTCCTTAAGGCTTGGTTCTCTATAAATAATTATATACCATGTGTATTGAGTTAGCATACAAATGTATTCTACCAAAGTCAACCTTCAGTCTATTAACAAACAAGACAATTTATGGGAAGTTCAATATGCTAAATGTAAACAACATTCCAAACTTGATCTACTTGTCAGTGACTTATTGAGGTAGTTAGTTGGGAGTATAAATAGTGGTGCACTGGGACATTCATATACAACCACAATGAAACAGTTATTAATTTTTTATTGACGACGCATATCAAGCTGTTGAACACATTTTTTTTTCCTTTCGGGAAAGGTAGATAATTTTTGAAACTAGAAATATAAAAAACTGAAAACAAATTAGATAGGTAGGTTAGGTACTTATAGTTTCTTTAAAGTCAACACAGCTTACAACATATTATACACAATCCTAACCGAACACACCCTTGACAATATCCCCAGACTTTCAAATCCTTATGAATGAAGGTGAAAAGCATAATAATGTGAAATCTATTACCTTTTGTAAGTAAGGTCGATGCTCTCAGCACTCCGCGACAGCTGCGTCGAAGCTCGCCTAGACCTGCATGCAACAGATACCAAGGCTACACACAAGCGAACGCATGCATACAAAACAATGCACTAATCAGACAATTCTTTCCTCAATGGCAATAGCGAATAAATTGATAAAGGCAGATAGATCAATAAAAAAAGCTTCCCGGGAGCTCACTACACGAAGTTAATGAGGAATGAATCAAATAACAACGTGCAATCACTTTTCCAAAAGAGATGAAGTGAGAACAGGTTATTTAAAATCGTTCAACTTAATTAATGACAATATATTAAAAGTTTTTATACATCTGCCAATTATGATGCAGCTTATGAAAAAGGCAAAACTGGTTCCAAATATGCAATGAAACATCATTTTTGCTGTTCCAAGAATTGTCTGAATAAAGATTCGTGAAATTCTACACAGATTGAACAATCAAAACAAATTACTAGCTTATCATAGTAAGACCGCGGCTTCGCTCCCGTGGTAT
The DNA here is from genome assembly GCA_963582015.1 of Xanthorhoe designata. NCBI lineage: Eukaryota > Metazoa > Arthropoda > Insecta > Lepidoptera > Geometridae > Xanthorhoe > Xanthorhoe designata. The sequence continues at coordinate 8,908,498 of OY757033.1, forward strand.
CTACCTGGATAAAAGTAGCCTATATGTTATTCCAGGTCATAAACAATATATATTCTAAGTTTCAGCCAAATCCGTTCAGTAGTTTTCGCGTGAAATAGTAACAAACATTCATACCTCCACATATCCATACTCACAAACTTTTGCATTTTTTTAATATTAATAGGATGGGATCTATGTAATTATGAGTACTTGCAGAATACTTCGTTCTATAAAAATAAAGTATTGTTTTGATTGTTTAATGCAGTGGAGAAATTCGAGCATTGTGCATAAAATAATAAAACATGTGCAAATAAAACAGTAAGTAAATAATATTTTAAAATTAAGATCACACTGACCACTTCATGCGATAAAACTCGAAAATCATGCAATGGTAATGATGATCGAGTGTTTATGTCTGCTTTTTATTTGCAGCATTAAATGATTGAAATAATAGTGTATCTCATTTATTGAGTACTTGACCTCTTGAACTCTTCGATTACATTTGAGTCTATAAGCTTAATTAAATGCCCGTTTCTAATAAACACACAGTCTAAATACCCTACAATAGTGGCAATTCGGAGTGTCGCAAAAGCTAAACTAAACTAACTAAAATTAATGCCATCATTTTTATTTCCATTGCTATGAAAGGGACGGCAACATTTTTAGCTAGTTAAGTTTAGCTTTTGCGATACTCCGAATTGCCACTAATATTTAGCTAAGAAACTTAAGGTTGATGACAACAGATATATTAAAAAAAACCTAGAAACTACATTAAATGAAACAGTTATCTGAGCTACACTTTTGTTAGGCATATCACGTTCAACATCATCATATCAGCTATAGGATGTTCACTGCTTGACATAAGCCTCCCTCATAGATCTCCAGTTGTTTCTGTTGGAAGCGGCCTGCATCCACAGTGAACCCGGGGCTTTTACCAGATCATCCTTTCATCTCCTTGATGGACTACGTGGCATGTCACGTTAAGGTTGAATAATTGCTGTCGAAGAAATATATTTTCATTTGTATTCCTCTAATGCTAAAGAAGAAATATGTGGCGATGAATAAATAGTTTTGTTTTAGAATACAGATATAGAATTCTGAAATTCTGTAAAAAAAAAAAAGAGCAAAGCAGCTCTTCATCGTAAAACACGAATGAATAAAATAAAAGTTTACAACTCATCTCGGTATGATTAACCGAGCGAAGCAAGTGTTTACGAGCGATAAATCATTAAAGTAGATATGCTGTAAAACAATTCTTAAATCGGGATACCGTACTTTTAGTGATGAGTAAGTCATGCTTGGTATCGCTACGACTTTATTTACATTCTCCAACAAATTAAAACAGTGATTGTTCTCATTAAATCTGAAGTAAAACAAACAACAGAGCGGAGGACACAGTATAAATAATTAGGAATCTTCCCATCATGATTCTCAATTAGGTGGATTACGCTTGATCCTCGGCCAGGGAGACTTTAATTTCGTGAATTATGTGCTCTTAAAGGAAGACATTCAAGTTCAAGCGTTTACAAACGCAATGCTAGCAAAGCCTCGCCCGGAAGTAAGGAGGGCTGGTTTGGCCATTGGAGTGAGAACCGTGACGATCGACATTTCGGTTCTGCGGGTCTGTGGGAGTATGTATTCGCCGAGTCGCGGTATACTGGCTGAGACAGAAACGCGAGGGAGGGCGCCGCACTTGACACTGTGAGCGCCAAGCCACTCGCATATTTACGAGAAACTAACACGACCGACATTATTACTCATTCATCATAACAGACATTTTATAAGGAAATGTCTAAGAACGTAAGTATTTAATAGAAAAGCAGAGTATTAAGAAGAGTAACGTGTTAACATTAGTGTTAACTTAAGATATTATGTAACTCTTATGAATATAATGCATTGTGCAAAGTACATTTTTGTTATTGTTGTTTCTTTTTTAAACGCTTCATAAACCTTATTAATTCAAAAGATTTGCACTAAAAATACTTAACTGCGTCAGATTATAAAGACGTATTAGATTATTACATTCAAATTTAATGAAACCGGTTCAAAACAACAAAAGAAACATGTTCAAGGTGTAGTACCTATACACAACATCCAATTTTATTAAAAACTGTAAAAATGATACTAGTCAGAAAAAGTCTTAATCACCACAGATTACAAATTTCCTTAGGCTTGAAGAAGGTTTGATCAAATTTTCCTTTGACTGATCCGATTTTTCCTCACTCGAGTTAGGTTGATTTGACTCAAAAATAATGTCTCAAATACCAATATAATTATGAGGAAATTTTTATGTCACTTTCGAGGGCCCTCGCATGAATGAGTCAAGGTCGCGTGGAGTTAGAGTGAAGGTAACGAAAAAGATTATGGGTGTTAGTGTGTAAAAGCTTAGAACATCAAGTTTTAGTTCAGTTAAAAAGTACCTTATTGTTTGTCATCATCTTTGCCCTTGTCCCACATTACGTGGGGTTGGCACATGTTCCATTTGCCCATATCAGTCGTCGTCTCAGCGTCATTTTTAAATAATAGATATTTTTAAATGGCGAAGCATAAGCTAAAAGTGCTGCACAAATACAATAGTTTGATAGGTCATTGAACGCTAGCGATCCTTTAGTTAGAAATATTTTAGACGTGCAAGAAACGCGCCGCCCGAGCACGTAGGACTAGGACAGACATTTTAGATACTTACCCATATCAACATTTCACTACCTACTGTGACACAATATTAAATTACATGTGCAAATCTAAGAAAAATAGTGCATCAATAAATAATAAAACCAAATGTAACCAAATGACGATAAAATGTGTGTGTTTGTTAACATATATTTTAAAAAGGTATAGTTTGAAAGTATTCATTGTTAGTTCTTGAGAATAATGGTCCAAGAAAATATTTACAAAAACATAAAACTAGAAAATGATATTCTTGGGGTAGCAGCATCATCAAACTCTCGAAAGAGGCTAAACTACGAGATAAAGTACAGGAAACCGGGCCTTAAACGATGTGCCTTTTAAAAGAAATTATATTGTGATTAATTTAGCGTAATGACAAACGGAGGCTTACAAATATTTTAGACAGTCAGGCGACAAGCTCGCCGTGAATGGTGGGCGTGGCTCATGCGCACGAGTTGCACAACCGCGAAAACTGGCTTGCCTACTTGTTCCAATAGTAGATTTGGAGTTTTGTAAACTTGTTTTCAAGTTTGATTGAGAAGAAACAGATTTTTTTATTTATTTATGAACAAAGAAAGAAACACACAGCAACAAAAAATACCTACACTTCCCTAAACAACTAAGTAAATAAATAAAAGGAACTCTGTATTCTATCCAAAATATAGACTAACTTAAGATATAATATTGTTAAAATCAGCACAAAATAAAAAAGTTTGAATTTAATTTTTAAACTCCATTCAATTGATATTGTAAAATTGTTGATAGCAGCAATGTCGTAACTAGCAATTGAATTGATTATTATCAGTTCTATTCAAGAGGGTTATTTAAGTAGAATATAATCAATCTAGAGCGCAGATAATGTTTAATATTCATTGATATCTTCATCTCGTGTTACAACACGCAATATTGACAAAAAAACATTGAAGTTGTAGTACATAACAGGTAAGTCTAGGAGAATCGCAATTAGCGTCAACTCAACATGTTGATAATGATGTAACAAGAGAAATACTTTTTTAATTACCTACGAATGACGCTAACTAAAAAATTAAAGCATAAGCAACTACTAGTAGCATAGTGGGACAAGAGAAAGTGATAACAAATTAGAATATATATTAAAAAGTTGGATAGGAATAATATCGTCCCATACCGATGGTGTTATTGGTAAGGCAGTTGACCCTAATGACAACATCGGCCTTCTGAACTAATGCGTACTGCACACCTTCCCATAATCGTAAATCGAAATGTGAACATTTATCTAGCTCTGTGGTGTGGCATACCCTTGGAAATCAAGTAGTTTTGAGTTAAAAGTGCGAGTACCATAATGTTTGTTGTACGAAGCTCTTAAATACGATCAAATATAACGATACCATCATGGGTTCAAAGGTATCAAATTAAGGTGCCTGTATGGGTGAACAGTTTAGGAGGAATAGCGAAAACAGAGTTCGGTGGCACCAAGTGCAACTTAGCTACTCCTCCTTAACTATACAAAATGAAACTATTACATAGGTATAAAAAAAGGCATATGATAGGTTTCACAAACTGCACATTCAGTTTTTTTTAATTCCTTTGTTCAACGTAATAATAAAATAAATAGGCGGTGGCGCTAGTTTCACCCATACAGGCACCTTAAGGTAACTTACTTTTTATAACAGTAACACTATACTTTTTATAAACTTAATTCTCGATTCAAATCAATCTCGTCGACCGGTGACGCAACTGACGCATAAGTACTCGTTGCGTTGAATACTAATAAATACAATATTAGGGGTTACAATATTACTGTATATTAAATTATATCCTATCTATAATATTTATCTAAAAAGTTAGTGGTTATTTAATCAAAAATCATTTTCCTTATACTTATGTGAAAAGTATTGTATGAAAACAACTTTTTGGGAACTGTGCGGACGGACAAACCGGCTCTTTGGGAATCCCTTAACGACTGACCATAACTATTGTATTGACACATGATCGGAATCACGTTATTTGATACAGATAATTATGTATTGGCTTGACATTACATCACGTGTTATTATGATATAAATGATAAAAAAATTCGATTAGGATTTTTAGATTTGATAGTGTCACACAAGTTGGCTAGCCACGACCTACCTCGTCTCGGTCGCGACAACTTGTCACAGTCGTTTGTCTGATGGCGATGCGACGTTTGCAATGCTTTTACACATTTGCATGTCATGTCAAGTTAATGCACCAGGCTATTTGGTTTTACTATAATGCAGAACGATTTACATGATTTGTGGCAACTATCCCATTAAAACTTACGTGATTCTATTGTACGACGAGGCAATAGCAAATTTTTGTTGAAGTAAGCTTGAATCATAGTTGTTTTAACTGACTTCAATAAAGGAGGAGATTCTATGTTCCACTGTATGTAATTTTTTGATGATTTTATACCGATTATTCCGTCAATACTAATGAACGGATTTTTAAAATTATTTTTTCATTTTAATGTATATAATACCGAGGGACCACCCATATAAAAATTGAGGATCTGTCCAGGATCTTCAGAGTTGTAAACAGAAATGCACATCTAGAGTGCAGAAAATTGCTCTCGTCATACGAAATTGAAGTCTGTTTCCAAATCTTCAATTTTGCCATTTGTAGCTTTTTACGTTACTTTTGAAGTATCATAATAATATGGAGCAAATTTAACGAGGTACTTTGATTCAAAATGTTAAACTATATAGAAGAATACACAAGTCTTGCAAAACCTTTACCGGACGTCTCAAAATGGTCGTGGCTGATGACAACTGCGGCAACATATTTCAGTGAGAACACGAAAAGTAAAATCACAAAATTTGATAAAATCTTAGATGAACAGTAAAGTGTTAAGAAAATGAGATGCCAAATATAATGTTTTCTGAAGATAACTGTTTCCACTTGGAAAGCTCACGTGAGTAATGCACATCTAAGTACTCGTGTACTTCCATTTATTACGAATGTCGTGAGGTACACACTTGTCCATCAGACTCGTTCGTTAATTGCAGAGCTCACAATTAGCAGTGTGCCGTCCGCAAACGAGCGCAATTGGCGCAATGGGGAGGAAATGAACATCTATGAACACCTATACATATAACGTGACGCACTACTAATGGTGCGACACGGGAGATGATCACATGAATTACCATATACATAATAGGAAGAAACAAACTTGATGAAGACTGTTTCTCAAATCACTGTAATTAACATCTGCAGGCGCTCTACATCCCTTTTCATGTGTCTAAAATAAGTTACCTAAAAGTTTACTAATAAATAATATAATTAGAAAAGCTCATAACGATATAAAACTACAATATGAGTATTATTATTTGGCAATGCTAGTGCAGTGCCAAACAAAGTGTACCCACACTTATGTTTGGTTTACCTACAGCCGGTTTCTCAAACGCAGATCTCCGAAATTACCTAATTACTTGACAAGTGTCAAATGAGGAACGAAAGAAAGAAGAAAGAAAGAAAAATCATTTATTCTTGTAGGACCTCAAGGATCACTTAAGTTTCGTTTTACATGCTAGGTGATTCTAATGCCTGTTCCAACGCGACTCGACACTGTCACGATACAAAGGATTTCCGCAAGGTGTGCTTTCCAATGAGTCACTGCACTGTACAAAGGAAAAGCATAATCGCAAGATTAATCTAGCCGTTGGGAACCGTAAAGCAATGTGAAACTTTTGTGTAATGTGAAAAATATACTACATATTGGTAATAAATGGCGATAAAAACAAAATGTGTCAAATATTACTTCTGTCATGTCGTATCAAGAAGGAAAAGAGATCGCATTGGAAAGAAGCATAATGGAGGAAATTGCATCATTACACCGACAAGAGCTGAGCTCTTAAGTTTTATATTATATTACTTCTGATTTTGACGGTGAATAATTGTTTGGTTTCATTTTCATACGAACGTACATTAATTCATCTCAAGGTATCAGTTAACTGATTAAATTAAATATAAATCCTCCAAGAAGGTCAACACAACAGTGACTCATTAAGAACCTATGCTCTTGTGTCATTTGGTTCTAAATATGGTAAGGTTGCGCTTGCGCACATGATGTAGCTAGTTCTATATGCACGTTTAGTTCGTGAACTAAACGCACTTATAAACGACAACATGAGTATCAGGCATGTGATGGTCGCGGCCGAACGTAAAGAATAAATTTGCACTGAAATAAACACGATTGGTCGACATGTACTTACATCTCGTTTAGCAGTGCATGAATGTGACCGTCCTTGTGCAAGGCGACGTACATTGTCACCACTGCACTGCGCCTACAGACCGGGTTGATCCCTTTCCTCGGTTCAATCGGAAGCGAGTTAAAACAAGCTACATTGGACATGCTATGATCGTATCTAAGCCAATTTATAAATCAGTTAATGAGGTAAATATACGTGCAATCAAAGTAAGAGGACAGTTGTGTTTGACACACAATCATTAATCGTAATAATATGTGAGCGCAATGTTATGGCGGCTAACAATCTACGAGCATGTCAACAACTAATGCTCTGGCCAGGCAAGTATAATATTGCAGCCTATCCTATTTCAAACATGTGAATAAGATTATAACATCGATCTATGTTATCATTTATCAATGAAAAAGGTTCCAATGAAAGACACTGAATAATTTGGTCTATGTCGTAATTTGCTGAGAAGTTGAGAATGATTTGTTTTCTGTAACTTTGGCAAGGTATAATTAGTCAAAGATACCCAATTAAATGATAATGAAGAATAAAGTTATTTCACAATGCGAACGGTAAATATTACGCCGTGATAGCAAAAATATGCAATATAAACAGACACTAATTTGTGCCTTGCAAAACTTTAAACTTAGTAAGAACTAAGTATGTGAGTAATTAAATTAATTGTAGCAATTTAAATTACTTACACAAAGTTATCTCAAACGGTGCAATTCTCCTGTAATATAAACTGACAAATATAATCTGGACTGGAAGCTGTACTGTCTGGCTGTAAGCCCCCATTTAGATAAAACACACTTGAACTTGCTCATTCATTGCCAATTAAGATAAGATTACGATATTGGTTCTCAAACTGTAAATACATTTCTTAACGCAGAGCATGCATCCTTTTGAGTTAGACTTGGTTAGATTGGCATTCGATACGTAAGTACGAACTCACTTACTACCTACATTATATATTGTCAGTTATGTGAAACATTTACAATATTATACGATTGAAGACAATACTGTAAGGCAAATGCCAAAATAACATCTGCAGAAAGCAATATAATGACATCAGAACTATTTTGAATACTCAAACTGTAAATACATTTCTTAACGCAGAGCATGCATCCTTTTGAGTTAGACTTGGTTAGATTGGCATTCGATACGTAAGTACGAACTCACTTACTACCTACATTATATATTGTCAGTTATGTGAAACATTTACAATATTATACGATTGAAGACAATACTGTAAGGCAAATGCCAAAATAACATCTGCAGAAAGCAATATAATGACATCAGAACTATTTTGAATACACTAACTACCTAGACAAAACAAACGTACTGGACACTAGTCGAGCGAGACACATACGAGACGTTATGTTTTGGTATCCTACAGCAATATTATGATAAAGTAGTCAAATGGACGTGCCTTTGCGAGACCCTTGGCTAGTCGCCAGCTTTACTAGAAATTATTGTTTCAACTTTGTTTTGCGAACATACGATTTGCATTTTAGAGCAAGTTGTCTGAGCTTAAAAATACTATGTTTTTAGGTTCTTGTTTATTATCTGTATTTGTTTATTATATAAACAGTGTTTTCCCTAAATAAGGAGATTGACAGAATTTATTCACAATTCCAGGCGTGAATCAGTTACTTATTCGGATTAATATATTTAACCCAGTTGCATGTTACTCATTTTCGACGCTGTGTTGCTGACAACCAACGCTATAGCTGCCAACATCATTAAAGCGATGAAAGATTCTTGTTTGAGGGGACACTGAACTATCAGAATACTTTCGCTCTAACTAAATGTTTCTTGTCGAGAATATGAGCTAAAGTTAAATATTTGAAATCTGAGAAAGTTTCATTACCGCGGGAATCAAAAATTTGATAGTAGTCCTTTTAACAATTATCAGACACGATTATTCAAGTAAAGCAAACAACGGAGATACCGACCAACGGACATGGGGTCTTGTGATGTGTCAGATGAAAGGTGAACGAACGATTGCGGAAACAAGAGAGTGGAGGCCGCGCGTTGGAGTAACGAAATCAGCCTGCCCTATGACGATACAAATACTTGCATACAAACAATAGGCAACTCGCATAAAACTAAACTTTAACATAACATTCAGCTTAGAATAGCTTGTGACACCCACTAAATTAGTCTGTGTTTGGTTGTAGATCCAAAAAGAAACCGTAAATACGAATCCTTTTTTATGTGGGTAGATTTTATAGGTAACTTAAATTAAACATATTGACATATCACGGCTACCAGGAAGTGCTAATCAGAATTTCTAACATTATCTATAATCAAAATAATTATTAATTTAAGAATGTTAAATGAACTGCAAAATATTGGTAAACTAATGTTTAACATAGATAACGATTCAAACATCTTGTTACCCTCATATAATATTATTGTTTGTATAACTATTACGAGTATGAAAATTAATTTTGCTTTCATCTGGGAAATTGAAAGCGTCATGTTATGCTAAATCGTAGCACACGAGGGACAATGCGACATACATACAAATTCAATTTTACGCTATGTCTACACGAAAGTGGTTCTTTACTCTTGAGCCTTTATCAACAAACTTGATTGAATCACACCCGCGTACGGAAACTCATTCGTGGCGTAAACGTATTTTTTTCTTTGAAGAAAGACATGATATTTTAATTTATTCAGCATTTTTGATAACAACGCATCCGCATTGTTAGACTAGCCATGCGAGGTTCCATAGTCTTGTTATACTAAGCATTTAAGCACCAATAGTTCGAGTGCATTAAAAGGTCTTTCTCCCGAGGTTCTCTGCTTTTCATTTCGCATAATGAGAAAATTACCTAAATATACCTACTTGAAAATTTAAATCTCATACACGAAAAATTGCTGTCACGTATTTTCTTTTATTCTACCAGCCAAAAGTCGAATAACCAATATAAATTAAGATCAAATAGCTGCTTTCCCGCGTTAAGAAAATAAAAACCAAAGATAAAACAAAAATTGCCTGGTAGAATGCAACAAAAAAAAGTAGCAAAAAAATAATTGACTGGGTTTTTTGATTATTGAATAATTTAAATTCTTAGCTCAATTTTATTTAATTTAACACTAATTAAGTGAAAATTAACTACGAAATTTTTAGAATAGACATGTCTCAAAAGAAATGTCAAAATAGAAGATGACATTTTTACATATTTTACGGCCCTAGGGACGCAAAGTACTGTTTGCAACCCAAAGTCATACACCTAATAGTAGTTTATGCAACAAGGGCTTAAAGTAGTGTATTATGTAGCGGGCGCTATATTGAACCCCGAGTAAGAGGGATTCTAGAGTTAACTCCCGAGCGGAGCGAGGGAGTTATGGCTAGAATCCTGAGTACGAGGGGTTCAAGATCGCCCAAGACAAATACACATTTAAGCCAGTGATGCATACACTACTTTTTATACTTTCTGCGAGGCAATTGAAACTGTTATAAAGAAAGTACTAAAGGTGGTTGTATGCGTCAAACTCTTTAGATGCAATGAGATTTTATTCTGAGTTTTTCTGTATGTTATAATTTTCGTTGCACTGCCTACAAATTAAAAAAAATATAAACACGAAAATTTTTTACGAAATTCATTTTCAAGAATTTATTCGAATGTCGAACTAACCACTACAGATTGTTATTCTAACTTTAAACAAATCCTTCTTGGCGCGTGCGTGAAAATGAAGTTCGTAAAAAGTTTTCATGTTTTTATTTTTTTTATTTGTAGGCAGTGCAAAGAAAATGATAACATACAGCCTAAATCAGAATAAAATCTCATTCAATCTAAACTTTTTTGAAACCAACCTCGGTCAAATACCACTACATGGGTTGAATTCCAAATTCAAATCACTTTATTCTCTAGGGGAAGAAAGATATTCCATACAACATTATGTGCTTGCTAGACCAAAGAGCTGTAATGACTTACTTTAGAAAAGGTTTGCATGACACATAATATGCCATTGACGAGCAGGTAGTATAAAAACAAGATTTTTGAAGTTTGTTTATTATTGTAGTGTGTGTTGTCCGTGGTCTCTGCCTACCCCCATGGGAAAGAGGCGTGATTTTATGTATGTATGTTTATTATTGTCATATTATAATTTCGCATTGTGACCACTGACACTATTTTGAAGAGCAACATCGAGCTAGAAGGCAATACATGATATCTAATCGACCATCAACCCAACTACATAAGAAATAACGATAAAATTTAATTGAAATATGCTTATTAACATAATCACAATTCAATTATGTTTGCTTGGTAATGAGAATTAATCTAACCGGCAAGGTAATAACAGTGAAAGTTGAGATGGATTATAGTGACTTCACATAGCTATATATTATGTTTTAAGCCCAATTATTAAGCAAAAGTTTAATTAATTAAAAACGTCAATGTTTGCATTGTACATTATTTAATCGTTTGTTCGTTCGTTTGTATGAGCAAGTGGCCAACTCTGGTGACGGAGTTTTTAAGCCGCCTGAAGGCCTCCGTCATGGCTTAACGACTTTAAAAGCCGGGACCGACAATTTAACGTGCCCTCCGAAGCACGGAAACGCTCAGCTGATAATGCCACTTGCGGTCACCCATCCAAGTTGTGACCGCTCAGAATGTTTCTTAACTTCGACAATCTATCAAGAAGCTTTGCCATGAGCGCTTCACATATTTTAATACTACATACATACCTGATATATAATAAAATATTAGCTTCCATACAATCCCGCAGTAAACAAAGTAAGCCTGTTCAAAAATAACCTTTCTAGAGTAGCATTATATACTGTCATAAATAATGCTTAGGAAAAGCTAACATTTTGATACCTACTTTGCACGTAAATCTAGATAGCGTTCGCTAATGATTTATCAAGATCACAAAAGTAATAAATTTGTCACGTTCCTCACACTTTATACTAATAGCTTATGAGCTGAATGGAAATTTTTGAATACACAAGATATTCATAATAATAATTCAGAGGACATTATGTCGTGCTCTATGTTAAACATTTTTGTAAGCCTTCATATCTCAAGCCTGAGCCCTGCTGCCGTTAGAACGTTCTGGCCTACAGTGTATCAAATTTATAAGCTATGGTTACTCTAACCGTCGATTATTCTGAGATTTATTGTGTGAAAAAACAGACAAAAACTATATACAAACACGTAGAACATAATTATCAATGTTAGTTATGTTAACTTTGACACTAATACAGTATTATTATAACAAATATAAAAGCTGGGATGGTTTTATAAGACTTTGTTGAATGATAAAAAACAAATCTCGGGTAAGCGTTCACGTTCACGTTTCTGGAAAACGTGTTATTATTCAACAAAAGTATATCATCAGCAAACTCTTTTCAGTCTGGCTCTTACTAGCGATGTTTGAGTGATATAAATGAATGCTGATTATTTTTAGAAACAGTAAGTAGGACTGTGGTAGGACTAGATTTCATGTGAGTAGTATTATTATAATTTTTTTGGTTGGTACCAAAAAAATGATAATATACTACTCACATGAACGTTTGTTGGTACAAACACCAAGATAATTATGAGATTTAAAATGTTTGAGGGAAATTTTAAACTCAGGAAACTTGATAATATTATCGACATTGCAATTAAAATAACTATGATAATTTGTTGCCCTGACAATGTAACTTTGACAATGTCGAATTAATCAAAGCAGCTAATCACATGACATGTTAACAACATCCAAGTAACACTAATACGCATTTATATAATGAGTTCTTAGAGGTCAAGTCAATCTGTCTACAATTTTAAAGGTTCTTTATAAAATATATAATGATAGTCCAGGTGGTGGTCAACAACCAACAGCACATTAACCCTGAAAGCATGGGTATACCGCACAACAAACAGTGTGATCGACTTCCAGCATTGGGTCAAGGGAATCTGGTGTTAAGTTGCCATTATGCTGTTGAGTACGTATTATCATTCTAATTCCATAACTATGGTATGTGAGCATTGAGTCACAAACTATAGCTAAATGTACATAAAATGATCACGATTTAAAATTGATAAAACAAATGCAAATAGTAATCCAAAACATAAATTCAGTCATAATTTGCAATGCAATTTGAAAACTTTACCTGTTTTTCAGCATGTTATCTGGTACAAACACATTCCACCATGATGGTCTTTTCTGACGAACGTAAGTCGGTGTGTCACTTTCCTCATCGGTATCGTTTCCACCGGATTTCCGTCTCTTTTTGCGCTCGAGCTGCAGTTTAGCTGCCCATGAACGCCGTCGACCTTTATCATTTGCATTGAACTCATCAGGCAAAACCGGTACCGCTAGAGAAGCACGCCTGGGAGCTTCGGGCGGTGGACCGTCGAAATCGGTCAGTTTTCTGTACCGTTCTGCGAAAGCGGTCTCTGAAGCCCTGCGGCCGTTGGATGTGTTGACGCGAGACGTAGCAGGGGTGTCGGTAAATACTATAGTGAGGTCGGAGACGCCCTCTGCCTCGTCGTCGTCTGTGACAACGGTCACGAAAGGCTCTTCGCTGTAGCGTCTAGGTGTCTCGTCGATGGACTCTTGCAAGCTGGTGAGCTGCAGGCTGGGGCGGTGGGTGCGCAGTGGGCGCGGCGCACGGCCCGGCCTCACTTGCAGCCGCGCCAGCGCCAGCGGCACCGGCGACTCCGTCAGTGTCGGCTCACTGCCACTCATAGTCACTGACTCACTTACACTGTTTTATAATAAAAACACTTGTCGTTGTCACTATTTTCATATTCACGGCTCAGCCATTTTCGAAAATGTTTCGTATAGTTCGAGAACACTAATTCGTCTATTTAATTAAATTTTCTTCGTAGGTACCAGCTGATGACGAAAAATTAAAAATAGCTGTGATGTTAAATATTCGTGAGACCATACCAATATTGAAAAAATCCTCAAGTTTTTGTGAAGCAGTGGTAATATAATAATTTGGATGTTTTTTTAGGATTGGAACTAACTTAACTTATGGAAATTTCATTATAAATGAAAAATCTTACTAAAAGTTAGAGGCTCCGGCAGGATTCGAACCTGCGTAGATACAAGCGATCGCTCTTAAGCCGAGCTGCCTGACCACTAGGCTACGGACCCTCTAAGCCGAGGCCTGAAACTATTAGTAAGATGATTTTTTGTATCGGTTAAAGCACCGAAATATTAGAATATCACCTGCTCATGCACCTGCCGGAGCCTTTAACTTTTAGTAAGATTTTTCATTTATAATGAAATTTCCAATACCTAAGTGTGGTTTAACACTGTAAAATAATAAATAAATTAACTTATGGAAAATGCCAAGTAACTAAAACTCAGAACTGAGTCGTTTTTTTTTCTAGAACATGACCTAAATTCAGAATGAAATTATTCTAAATGCTGTTGTATAGATACCTAGTAGTTCGCCCCGAACGAGATCTCGCGTAACCTTGGTTGGTAGCACAGACATTTTAGATCTATGTCTGTGGTTAATGGTTACCAACACAGTTTTGCTTATTTTGTACCTTTGATCACTAATTAAAAACTCGATGAATGATCTAAAGAGACTATTAAACATATTTTCATGGCGAAGTTTGTGACGTTTGTTGGCACTTTTGACATTTATTTTTACTAAGGACAAGATAAATTGGTTTTACACGAAATCGTTTTGTGCAGATTAACGGTTCGATAGTTAGGCAAGCACAAAAAAGTGAAACATCGAACATACATATTGTATAGACAGCATAATCGCCCAAATTGCCCACTAAGATATTCGCTCGCTCGATCGATTTAAAAACAATACCTAACCCTCGCATAGTTGTGCATATTTAGATTTAAATAAGTCCGGAATCTGTCAATCATCAACTGAATGAGCCTAATCACCGCACAAAATATGCGAAACCTTTACGATCGGAAATAAGTACTGACTGACAGTAAAAAAAACAAGTTGTATAGAAATAGCCTTGCAAACATGTAAGAAACTACGACAACAAGTGTCGGAGGCGAGCCATATATGCAGGTGACTGCAGCTTTCGTAATCCATAGCCGTCCGTCATCGGCGCACGCGCGCAACACACAGCCGTGGAGAAAGTTGCCACCGTCTTGCGATTCAATAAACCAATACTAACCATTTTATGCTTGGAAGGTTAAGCTGTCTACACACCGATGCCACAGGTATCAATCCTTTGGGCTGGGCTTTTGTGATAACTAGGTATAATATAACGCGACTAAAGCGTTAGATACGCGCAAAAATTTGTCATTTTATTTTATTAAAATAAAAAAATTTATTTTAATAATTAAACTCGTATTTTATTCCCATTGAAATAATAGGTTGTTTACAAAACGCACGTGCGGACAAACTTGGAATCTGCCCAAGAAACAGTTCATCAGGATATACGACGCTTTTATAGTGTCATTTCACATAAAACTGTATTATGATTGCAGTGTAAATAAACTCGCTTGAACTAGTTCATCTCGATGTTATCTCGCATGAATTCGTTGGCTGTAGTTTAGATCCGGCCTTTACCTTGCTTTAGTATCACTAATGGACCCAGTTTCGGCCAACCAGTAAAAAACATGAAGTCTTACACGATGTATCAAGGTTGTACACAAAGCTTTAATTAATCTCAGTGCTTGAATTAGTTACCAGTTACAAAAGTTACCAGACTATCATCAAATTAATGAAATGGTTACAATGTATTCATAATATAAACTCTACGCTAGTCTGAGTAAAACATTTATGTATTTATACTGCCTGTTTTAGTATTAGAAGTGGTGCATTTCGTCATTTAATCTAGGCCAAGTAAATACCTAACTATCACGAAACATTAAACAGACAGGACGCTTAGATATAGCAAAAAATCAGTACTTGGATTGCAGGTAATTAGTTTGAGGTCTACGTGGATGTGGCTAAGGTAACCTACATACGTCAAGCAACGTGAGAAATGTCCGCCCAATGTCACCAAGAAGATTAACCTCCCTAAAGAGGGCTCGACATTCAACCTCCAGCGGGTGGGTAGCTAGATAAACTAATGCAATTTGAACGTTGTTTGTATCCGATCACTGCTTATAGTATTATTAAGAGTTTATAAAATGAAGCTTTTGCGTTCATTTTGTGAAGGGACTACAGTGATCGAAAGTACATCGAGTAAGCCTTGTAACATTCCATTCCACCTGAGTCCAAACGGACGTTCAGTTTATCACCGATTTTTATTGACGTATACAAATGATTGTTGTTTACAGAAGGGATATAAAACGGAAAACAAGTTATAAACTGCTGCCATTTCCACTTCTCGTAATTCGATATTAGCTTTTGATCTTTTAGAGCCTCTTCAGTTTTTATGAAGTTTACCACGTGCTAAAATAGGTACCTACTCATTGTTTCTGTCAAACCATGATAAAAAAAATCTTATTATAAAATTTCATAGTGTAGTAAAAATTAATTTGATTACCTAGTGTTTTATGAAAATAAAGTAACTGCAAAAAAATAAAGAGTCGCCATTACAATATCCTTGGGAGCAACTTAGTTACAATAACAGTCATAATGGAAAATGTCTGCTACATCGTTACGCGGTTTATGGTAATAACCTAAAGGGTGATAAAGCACGCACAAACGCTCGTAAATTCGTCGTTACTACTACACTGACTGTTATATACGTAGCTCGTGATAATTCTAAGATAATGTAAGAGAAGGTGTTGCACTTACATGTGTTTAACTCAAACCGTGCGCCTTGAATTGAAACCCTTGACATTTTAATAGTTGACTACGCACATTATGTAGTTCACAACACAATTTCATTTTATTTCATATCCGGTACAATCAACGGAATGGTTTTCTTCCTATTACTTTATCTTATTATCATTATATTGATTTAAATATTATGTGATAGAAATTATTTTTTAAAGAAGACAATTTGAATTCGTTCAATTACTAAAATAGATATTTAAATTTAGTATTTTAACCAAAAACGAAGACCTAAAAATGCAAGACAAAAAGCTGAATAAACAAAGAGGTCAATGATCGAGAAGGTATGGATCTTATAAATTGCAGCGCCGCTGACATATTTTTAGCATATAGGTAGATGTGATTTGATTATACACTCACATGGCTGTATAAATAATTTTAACATAATATTTACTCTTAACAATTTCGTTTATTATTGTTAATGATGCAAAAATAATGTCACAGGTCCGGGAACCACATATTATTATATCTGAGACAAGCTGTTATTAGATACAAACATAGGTGCAAATACGCACTGCACGATCGACACATGACAATCATTTTGTCGTGAAGAGATGTTTGCAGATTAAGTCAAGAAAAATATTATCATAACGTTGAGATCGAAGGTAAAACCTACCTACATAGATAAAATAAAATGACAAAGATAACTAAAATGAAGTAGGACGTATTCAAAGCTATGGCGAAGATACTTCAGTTTCACACGTGACTGGAATAAAAGCCATGTATATATTATGTGACAAAAACTCATTAATGAGATCAGACGGAGATACAATAACATGACTACGAACAATGATCATTGACTAAGTAAAACAAACGGCGCATAGTTAATGAACAGCTAGCAAACGACTACGCACGGAATACAGATTAATTGGTTCTTACAAACGAAGACGTAAACAAAGAACATAAAACTTCTGAATAAAACAAAGAATTCAGTAAAAAGACATATTTCCATGCTGGAATAAACATGATGACCCTCGAATAAGTTCGCTGAACTTTTGAAATGCAGTTTTTCACCTTTGTTCACATTTGAATCACCCTAACACTACGTTTGCCAATAAAGCTTAACTGAATGGGATCCTAAAATGATTCACGCAGTGTACGGCGCCATTTATGAAAATTTTACATAGGTAAAACTGGTTTATACATATACCTTACTTAGATCCTATCTTATTATATAAACCAAGGAAATACCAAAAGCACCGCAACACTTACGGTAAACGTGACGTGTCTTTTAAATTGGGTTTAGGAACAAAGGGAATAGCAAAAGCAAATGAAATCATCTGAGGTATGAACGTGACAAGAAACAGTCGCCTATTCTGTGCTGTTATCGGAATACCTGACGAGTTATCGAAGGTTACAAATTACATTTCATGAGATCGATCACTGAAACAGAATCTTTCACGAATAGTCGAAAACTTAGATGTTTACTTGTATTGTTGAATTATGAAAACAAATATAATGTAGAAATCATAAATTATTGTTTTCATAAATAACTGGCAAAGTGCGTGTCCGTTCCGTAGTTGCCCAATATGCGATGGTATTTACTCGTATTGAGATGTACCATTGAATGAAACGAATTCAATGAAAATGTTTTAAAGAGTTAATATGTTAATTGAAGTACCCGTGCTCGTAATTTTTTACCAAATTTTAAAATTTTTAGTTGACCCACTATAACCGGAAAACAGTAAAATTCCGTGTAGTGCACAAACGTCCTAATGCCGGCACCACAAATAGGCTTCAACTTGGGGCCAACAATAAAATGGCCAATGGCAATGCTCTAATAACCGTAAACGGAGCATTGCCATTGGCAATTTTAATGTTGGCCCTAAGTTGAAGCCCGTGTGTGGTGCCGGCATAAGGGTTCCTTGTTGACTTCGCAACTCTAAAACAGAATGCATGCTGACACACTATCCATTGTTTTTTTAGTTCAAATAAACTAAGTTTTATTTACAACCGTATAATAATCAATCAAGTAGTAAAACGTATTCTATAAATAAGCTTAGTACTACAAAAACAAGGGTTTAAGGATAAAAACAAATATTTTCAATATTATGTCACAAATCACAAGCAAACTAAAGCTATTTATGAGTATCTTGGCCAACGAATGTTATTGAAATCATTTTGCTGACTAATTTACGAAATATTATAATTACTCATTTATTAAGTAAGTAGGTATATGAGAATGCCTTACTGATTTATTTTATAACGTTAAAAGTTCAAAGATTTTTAAGCAATTATGTCAAATTATTGTTTTCAATTCATTTAATTTAAAGTGGTACTTTACTTTAAGCCTTTAAAAGAAACAAGATTTATCGCGAAAATTATGAAAATAAACTTTTTCAAAATATGTACAGTCAATAAAGGAGGAAATTTATAAGCGCTGGAGAGACGTGGGCGGCTGTTGGATATTCCTAAATCAAAGCCGTAAACAATCAATCATTTATCTTAATAGCTATGATGACCTAAATACTAAATTAATAATGAAAACACCGGAAATAAATTATAAGAGTTTGACAGCTTGCGCAAAATGCAAATGACATAGTTCCACTTCCAGACAAATGTAAGAAAATTAATGATTTAACTTTTCAGAAATGTGTTTGCTTATTCGATTCAAACAAAAACATTACGCCACTGTCTCTTACCTTTTTTCCGGACGGACTTATTATGTTATCAGGTCAGTGGGATGTAACTTCACCGGACTGTGGCGAGAGCAGAAGGCTCTCCTCCAGAAGAAGATAGGTTGGGGCAAACATGCGCAAGGGCTCCACTTAGGTACGGACCTCGGCTTGGGCTGTTGCTACTTCTAGCTTTAAAATAAATACAGAGGATAGTGGATTACATAGCAAACAATAAAATATATACTAAAGTCGGCGTGGAGTAGTGATTTCTAGAAAGAATGAGGCCGTCTTGAATGATTTAAGAAGGATACCAAAATGTTTCTAACTTCAAGGAAATTCTCAAATTATTAGATCCTAACTATTTATTTGAATTATGTTCATTAAATTTTGCTTTCTGATGCAAAACGGTATTTTAATTATAAATGGTATGTGCTTTTCTTATTGTGACGGTTTAATCATAGATTTTTTGTAAATGAACTTTTGAATTAAGTACATTTTTTTTAGACATTATTTTAAGTGAATTGTATGGTATTGTGTGATAAATAATAGTGGTTTAAATTAGAATGGATTTCTAAAGCCTTGAATGCAAAATGAACAATAGCTAGTAGGCTTAGTTGGTTTTGAATGGTAATGGAATCTTACAAGAGGCTGAAAATAGTCCAAGTTATATAACAATTAGATAGTGTCAGTTCTCACTCTTCTTTAGCTATTGCAGATATATATAGAAACAACAACACCAAAGTAGGCTTCTTCTTCTTCTTCTTCTTCTTCAAATATTTTTATTTATTATCTAAAGAATTGTAACAAATAACAGAACGCTCAAGTTACATCTATTGCTAGAAAAATGTGGGTCGTTTCTGATTTCAAAGCGCACTGGGACTTGCACAACATTCCTCGGACTGCCAATCGGACATAACGGCCAGACTTTCAATGTTGTTACACGAATACCTTCATTACAAATCGTTACCTGAAACGGTTTGACTTATTGTAATCGAAGATAAGATACCATAGTAGTCTATCGCACTGATTTAGCCAATTCGCGATTATCGAACTTGGTACATGGTCATATCGCGAATGTTGGACTATTTGCATTTTTATCCGATTTAGACATCTGATAAACAATAGCAAAACCAAAACTAGAAGCAGGAACAAGTCTTATAATTACAATAATCATGCCAAAATAGAAATACTGCGTAGCGTTTCCGTTCTGGCTCGCTAGTCAGTATTAAGGAGTAAACCTCAGCCCTAGAAGTAAACAGTTGTAATGTAATGTCAATAACTCTGTATTATTGCCGTAACATTGCAACTGTTGGCTAGATTGTGGGCTTAATATTACCCGTGTTTGTTCGCAGTATTCCTTACTGGTGCAGGTTATGTCTCGTCTTAATTCAAGATGGAGTAGATGAGGAAGTGCGCTGTGAATACTATGCAATCCTCTATTAAGTTTAGTATTATCAAAAGAAAACTTAAAAAGAAAGTGTCGCAGCGTTAGAGAAATGACATCTAGGGTCATGACATAGAATAAGCACTAGTGTTTCGTGGTCATGGACACGGGCACGCTCGTTTTCACTTGTCTGTTCGATGTGGTTACAAGTTGGTCCGCGTTGAGCCACACTTGCTAGCAACAATAGTTAACTCGATAGTTGTTGCTTGTTGTTGCCCAACAGCAGTCTACATGCTTCGTACAAGAAACAGCGCTCAAGTTTTGAAACTAGCCAGCAAGACTTAAGTTTGATCAAGTTTCAACAGACTTCTTAGAGCTTCGTAGCACAAGAATGAACACACTTTAGGTATACGCAGGAATGGCATCACTTGAAATTTCATTTAGTAAGTACGAGTATATTATTGCATCTAAACTACCTATAATGTATTTTATGCACAGCAGTATGTTGACGAGATGTTTTGATATTCTAACTTTGTTAGTATTTCCGGTTATCGTTACTAAAAACAATTCGATTTTAAACTAGTTATGGTAACATTAGCTGTTAATAAAAGTAAAAAACTTCAGAAGTTTAACATGACAACAAATGGGCTATAAGGAAAAACAATTTTGATGGTATGGTCTCACGAATATCAAGTAGAAATTGATTTAAATCGATAATCACAAATCACGGTGTTCTTACGGGCTGCGGGTCAGCATCGACCTCCTTTCCCTGCAGCACTGGCGCAACGAACAAACAAAATAACTAGACGAAGATGTTGGCGTACGAAATCGTAGCGGAACTTGCGCGTGCGACTTTCACTGCGAGAATACTGTGTTCGTGGCGTGCGATGCGCGCGGCGCTTAGAATGGTACTGGAGGTTACTTCACTCGGCGGAGACGGCTCGCTGGAGGGGTCGCTCGGCCGGCCTCCAAACCTTCCGTCATCAGATAACTCAGAAACCTACCCCCTTCTACTGCGCATCTTATCACTGCCCAGATGTTTGCTCTCATGCTGCTCTACTTTTTTATCACAAATATCTGTCACTGTTTTATGACCTACCTATGCCCACTAAAAACAACTTTCTTGCGTCGATCCCATCCCGTCCCGTCGAGTAAAATCGGTTAGACTTTACATAATGTTTCGTTTCAAGTACAATTATTATTGTATTATACTTTTACTTTCAAATATACTTAGTAATGTTCAATCTGCACTTAACACTTTATTTAAATAGTTCTTGGTAAATTTATAAAAGAACCATCAAGTACTTACAGCGTAACTTGATCAATAAGAAACTGCAAATGATCACATCAATCATTATTACTACAATAAAAAATACTTGCTATGTTTGCACTTGCATTGTATTACGAGTATTATTCAAGAAACGTCATAAATGTAATCTACGGTTATTGTATTTAAATGTATCTTATGTTTATTTTCTGCGTGGGCAGAGACGAGATATTTTGATTTCCTATCAGTCTTTCAATCATTTATCAGTAGCACAAATGTCAGGTCGCCAGGGGCCGCGCCGCCCCCTTTCCTTTCATGGTAACATTAGTTCAATCATGCACAGAAACAATATAGTTATTGATCGTCATGTTTTCACTGAACGAACTTCACATAGGCTACTAGGTACATCATTACACCGTGTTGCGTTAAATACACCAAAAGCGCTATGTTAGTTTAGTATTGCAATGAAATACATAAAACATATTTAAAACAAGCAAAGTAAGCTCAGACACACAATAATAAACTGATGTTTTATCAATGATTAATACCAAGATCATTTTGGCATGTGACAAAAATAGGATGTCCATTAACTATAAACCTCCCTAAAATCTCATGAGCTCCCAGTTTAAATACTCAATTATAATTAATAAACAAAGTTGCTATGGCGTTAGGTCTACGGTCATTCATAAGTTGAATATTGAAACCCGGCTTATGGGATCTCAAACGTATAATATTTAAAGAGAATATCTACTGTCGTTATTTTATCGAAGCCTGGTTTGACATTCTAAGCACGTGATTTTTTTTAATTTTGTCTGGCCTAACTTATAAAGTTAATTCAGTCTGAAAAATATATTTGCCCAAACTTCATCTGCTCTTACTCCTTCATCTGACGGTGGTAGAACAGGCCTTGCGTGCCACCAATACCTAGCTATCGTCATCGCCTTCTGCACTTACTTGTTTGTGCATATCGCTAATCACAACTTCATAAACAATAAGGAAATGAGGTACTTCCTATTCTTATAGTTATCTTTGAAGAAACGCACGTTTGTTATTGATATGAAGATATTTGAATAATGCCAACAGGACAGCATTTATATGCAAGTCGATGTTTACTGTTTTCCACTACCTACAGAGAAACGTGTACAGAAAAAGAAGATATGCTGCCGCGGTTATCAACAGATCTAAAATGGGTTTTAATAAAAGTAGGACAAGCTTAAATGCAAATAGAAATAATGACAAAACACGGTTAATGAAAATGCGGAGGCTTATTTTTCATACAAACGTTGTTTACGTTTAAAATCCACCGGGGCACTAAGAGGAATTGATTTGTTCGTTACTACACTAGTATGATAATAATGTATATCACCTAGTTTAAACTATCAATGTTCCATTATACAAGAAATAGTGATCAAAAGTAAGTCATCTTCGTCGTAAGATTTCGTCCAGATCATCATTTAGGCCATGAATGTTTCGTTTATAATTGGCCCGCTGCATTACACAATGTATGTGCCCTTTCGCACGCTTTTGACATATTACTGTGATGCAAGCCCTTATATTTTATTCAGGTAGGTACTCTCAACTTGTTGGACCAGCTCACAAATTGAGGTTTTTAAAAATAATCCATTCATTACGGTCATTTATCTTGTCCATCTTTGGATATACTCGTAGCTATCCTGTACCTACAAAGTGTGGGTTCCAGCTTATTCGACCGGAACGCACCTGGACCACCGGACGGGCTTGTCTATACGCGACATGTCGACAAGGACCTTGAAACCTAATAAAAGAGACACCATAATATGTACCATTTGTACGCCTCTATTTAAACCAGCCAGACTGAAATAGATGATTGAGTTCATACGTTTAGCGTCAATATAAATTGCGTTTAATTAATTTAATGACTGTGAGCGAGCTCACAAGATACTAAGGTAGACAATATTTGCCTAATTATGACAGTACTGCATCTGTTGTGATGTGAATGACTAACGGTAGAGTAGAGACTACGTTGATGGAAAGTGTTTGCAACGGTAGTCTGATTATAACAAAACTCATGACTAATGAGGCCACTGTCGGCGACACAATGCCTTCTGAATATTGCTATACACCAGCCCCGGTTTAGCTGTTCAAGATTTCACGCACTAAATTTTAGACTTTTTATTGATACAAATGAATGGTGCATGATAGAGAACAGATTAATAATAGTGTGCAAAGTGTGTCATTCAATGAAACGGCTGTTCGCTAGAACTAGGTAACAGATTTACCAATTAATCAATAATTCATAGTACAAGTATAAGTACATAATGGTATTTCGACGTTTATAAATAGCTCGTTACTCTGACAAAAAAAATTCAGCCGGTTTCTCGAATGCTCATCATCATGCTCATCAGATCATCTCAAAAACAAAAAGGTTTCGAATTGGTTCCTAATTTGACACTTGTCACATGATTTGACCATTGATTAGAACATTTTTGAGATGATCTGCGTTCGAGGAGTTCGAGGTTAGCGTATTGAAGAATCAGTATTTTCTTTCGCATTATGCTCATACCAATATGAAAGTTCACTAATTAGAAGTCCAAATCCGTCGAGCTTCTTCATCAAAACTTGGAAACATGATTTGGCTTAGCTCCAAAAAGTTTAATCACCGGCGCAGGCCAGAATGAGTACTTAAGTTCTGATCTGAGCTTACTTCAAGTGGCAAAATAATGTTGGTATACAGGAATTTACACACGTAGCCGCAGTTAACAGCGTGATTTTGTTAATGCAGGTTGTAGGTTGTTTATTGCTGATAGTGATATAACAGTTAATTATTGCAAGCATTTACACAACGGTACTTTTCTGCAAGTTTATTCTTTGCAATTTGCAACTGTAGGTACTCTATTCTGTAACAATTAAGAATCAATTCATTTATTTTTAAATATTTTGTGTCCATTTTGATGATTATGTATTCTATATTAGTAAAATAAATGTTCAACGAAACTGGTTGTAGAAAATATAATACGCAAATTGAGCATAAGTATACTTATTTTCTCTGCTACTGCGTATTTCAAGATAATGTTCATTGTTGACATACTTAATCATATCTCGGCTTTCATCAGAGAAATGTAAAGGGAATGAATAAAACTAAGCAAACTTTAGTCGGAAGGACGATCTTGTGTTTGTTTACCAAACAGACTCCAACTACTATACATAATGTGCGCATGCAAAAATTGTTTACTATTTTGCAAGTAAACGAAATTATACGGCTCTAGTGCTAGTTGTTAACCACAGCTGCTGCCGACTGCCGTATCGAATTATACGTGTTTCAAAATCAGAGCATGTCATTTTATATGAAACCACAAGATGTAAGATCTGTTTTATGGTGCTGAACCTTTTATACCAACTGCATGAAACATTTTTTAATTCAGGCACAGAAGAGGCAGAATGTATGATTATGTACATTCACAAATAAAATATCTGAATTATGAATGCTTCGCCGACGAGGACAGGAGGAATTGACATATATTTTCGTTTTAGCTAAATATATTTTTACGGCTAAAAAGTTGTAAGTACCTACAGTAAAAAATCGATTACCGCTCTGGGTGATTTACGTGAATTCTCCGACGTTTTTATTCATATTCGCGTATATTTGTCTGTATCATATCCAGTATACAAGCTTGATGACATGAATAATATGAATATTCATGGCGATGCGGCAGTAAAGCCACAAAGAGCACACCGACAAAGTTACGTACGAGCTGTAATCGTATATGTAGAGAACAACACACGTATTAATAGAGCCTACCTATAAGTAGATCCACAATTGGAATAGTGGTTAGTAGACTGTGTGTTCTAAAGTAAGTAAGTTTGTATGGATGAGCTACTGGCCAACTCTATATTCTGGAAATGGGGTATACAAATCAAATTGGTTTTCAACCAAAGAACTCCTCAATAGAACTTTTGCATCACATTAAAACTTCTAGGCATTTAAACAAAATATAAATTTGGTACCTAATAATTAATAATTAATACTGCCAGTGTCTTCAGCACGCTTCCGTCTGGCAGTAGCTTGGATCGTTTGAGCTACCTATAGATCGTTTGTAACGATCCTTAGGTTCTAATTGTATTTTGTACAGTTATGTAAATATGTAGTAGTTTAGTTTCTGTAAATAAATATATAGTTAACATAAGCAAAAGTACCTATGTACTTAATAAAAGATGTTAATGCCTATTATTTATCAAACTTTTACCCTTGAAAAATTAAGTAATGGACTCTATAAAACATAGAATAGAAACAGCAGATTGAACTGATCATATCACTCAAGGTGAAATAGAGAACAAACTTAAGCACACAGACCATTATGGTTTGAAATGGTAGTATAAAGTATAAAGAATTTTCGTCTCAGATTGGAATATCAGAACAATGCTCTCTCAAAACAGTGACAACGAACTTAGGGTCGATATCTTATGGAAAAGTGTAGCGGTAAACACGATGACGTCACGTGATAGACGCAAGGAGTTCACCCAGATTTACACAGGAATCTCAACTAATGTTTGAGGAAAACTAAGACAAAGAAAAAAGTTTTGTTTAGAGATGTGTCTCGTAATCTAAAAAAGATTAGATGTTTTTTTTAGGAATTTATTAATATTGTGCGTCAAGAATTACAATGTAGGTACACAGTTAGTCAAGCGCGAACAATAGCATACTGGCATATACAAACACCTTATCTTGACAAGTTTACTCATTTCACAGGGTGATGGAACAAATATTGCTTCCGAGAACCTTGTTAGCGTATCTTCAAAAATAGAGCTGTTATCATTTTTACATGATATAGGTACTCGTAGTAGGTATGTACTACCCGACGCATTATATACAAACACGTGAATGCACAAAAGTTAGAACATAGTACTTCGTTAATAATTAATTCTATACTTAAATAAGCTCCGTATCTAACAACTAACAAATAATAACTATTGCTTTGTTGTGAATTATTCTTCACACATCTATTATTTTTCACAGTTCAAACGTATACCTCATACGGATATAGGAATCCAGCAGCTTACTTAGGTAATATACTCTTATACAGGCTTTAGCCGTATAAGATTAGGCAACACAGATGCAAAGTGGACAATTTAAGCGATAAATACCTACCCGTTCTAAATTGCTTACATTGACAAGAAATAAGAAAACAACTTACTTTGATTTGAAACCGAGAAAACTCATGTATAGGTGTTAATGCACTTATAAACAACAATCTAATCACGAAAGTCTTGCACAAAATCAATTATATCTCACTCAACGAAACATTGATATCAACTAGTGTCAGTTATCAAAATTATAATGATAACATCGAAAATGTTTTGATCAGAGCTTGATAACGTTACCAGTAACGATTGTTAACGCTACTATCAATAAAATAAAAATAAAAAATTAAATATGATCACGCACGACTGTATCCCAGGGAGCGGTAGACATTTCTTTCAGATCTTAATGCAATTTTTATATCCTTTTTGAAGATGTCTAAGGGGGTAGTCAGAGGATGTTCAAATACATATTTAGTACAAGCCCACATCTTGCAGAAGTTAACTTTCCATACGTGACAGGTTGCAAGCCCATCGACGCTATTAGAGAGCTAACTGGTTTCCTCACGATGTTTTCCTTCACCGTTAAAAGCTTATGTTAAGAGCATATTATACGTTTTTCGATGTGAAAAGTTCATTGATGCACGGCCGGATTCGAACCCACGACCTTCGGATCGGAAAATCGAAGAACTAATCCACTTGACTTGACTTTTCGCGTTTTGGTTTATCATTGACTACCAAAACTTATTAATACAATAATTAAAATCAGCCAAGTACGAGTCGGACTCGCGCATGAAGGGTCCGTTTTATTAATATTTCAAGCGTCTACATTGTTGTCGTTATTATTAACGAGCGGAAAAACGGCGTTTGTTGTATGGGAGACCCCTTAAATATTTATTTATTTTAATTTAATTATTTATTTTTATAGTGAGTATACAACTAAGTGTATATTATCAAATCATCAACCAAAATACGGCAAAAAAATCACGTTTGTTGTATGGGAGCCCCCCTTAAATATTTATTTTATTCTATTTTTAGTATTTGTTATTATAGCGGCAACAGAAATCCAATAATTTTTTAAAATTTAAACTGTCTAGCTATCACGGTTCATGCATTAGGTTTGATGAGATACAGCCTGGTGACAGACAGACAGACGGACAGCGGAGTCTTAGTAATAGGGTCCGATTTTCATCCACCCAAATTGTGACCGGTTAGAACGTCTCGCTTAAGTGTGTGCCATAACGCCGAGGAATGAGCGGGAGAGCGAATAATGTTTTTACTCGTGAGTGAGAAGCGCAGAACGATAGACACGCAACATAATTTATAGCGAAAAAACAGTTTTTATTTAATTACAAGTTAATTAAACAAGTAATCGAAAAATTAAAAAACCAGAACTAAATGAATACTTCTAGGCTATTTGTCAAAACATAAAACCAACAAAAATAGCGTTCTGTTCCTGAGATAAATAGCAAACTGTGTGAAAAACATGTATTTTTCAAAAAAATATATGATCGAGAAAACTTTTACCAATCGTGTTTCTAAAAAACCACAACGCAAGATAAAAGTTCAAAGTTTAATTTCTCCAAACATTATAAGGTTTTTAACGGATTTTGAGATCTAATACGATTCAAACCACATATTTGCTACCTACGGCCTCTTAACTTCAACGATCTATAATGAACGTTTTAACAAGCTATAGCTCATGGTACAACAACATTGGTATAGAAAAGATAGATCGGATATTGTACAGTAATCGTACATCCTATTGCATCTATTCTTCTAAGTGCGTAACAAACACAAAAAAATATTGATAAAAAAACGTATAACGTTACTATATGAATGTAAAACCATTTAAAGTTACATTTATATCATAACGTTATTTTCGTTTGGCAGGGATAATGTTACTGATTTCTGATGCTTCAAGCCCTGTTTCCGATAAGTACTAATTGATAGGTAATAATAGTAATTTTCAAGGACCGCCATGACTCATATGCACATACAAAGAAAATTCTGGAAAATAATTTGGCTATGATCTTAAAATTTTATTAATACCTACTCTTATGATACCCCATATATCACACTCTATCAAGCTGTTTAGGTTCTACAGCGCTATAAAAATATAATAATATACATAAATCTACACACGTTCGCGATAAACAATAAAGATTGCTAATCTTTACGTTATTAACTGAATATCGCTAAACTATGTTGCGTTATATCGATCGGTTTAGTACCTATGGTAAAGTATACAAATTATTAAAAAAAACCCAAGAAACCAGATTAAAATTCACAAATATTTATTTGTTTCGAGTCTGGGTGTTTTCTATGTATAACATGTAATGTATTTAAAAAAAAATATGTATGTAGTATATCAGTCATCTAGCTACTTAAGGCGAGTATTTACTAGATTTGATGACTTATGAACATCGATATCTCAATAAAACATACAACTACAATTCTGAAATTCATACATATTAAAGTTGAGGATATTATCTTGTATTACCGAAGAGCAAAACACGATTAGTTTAATTTCACTCGATAGAAAAAAATTACAAAGTTACCTCTAAATAAAACTTTAAACACTGATATTTCATAAAATAAATGATGTATAAACAAAAATGTTACACCAAAATGTTTTACACGTTATTACGAATTATCTACGAAGACAGATTTTTTCATGTCATACAAATATTTTACACACTACCCAAATACCTACAAATTCGCGGCCCTGGGTCTGAACTCGTGGCCATCAGTCGCCGCCGAGGCGTCATAGAGAGTGGTCACGTCACTTTGTTTCGCGCGCGCTCCGCTCTTTACGGCACAGTGAATGAAAACAAGTGTTTGATAATTGACAGATATTTATTGTAGAATAAAGTTGTTTTGTGTTGTAAATAAAATGGGACGTAAAGATAACAAAAGATCCAATAGAAAAATGAAGCAGTCTTACAAAAAAATACAGCAAGAAAAGTGGTAAGTACCTACCTACCTACTAACCATGTTTTTATCTACTTATAAATAGATATTCGTTTATATATTATAGTAACCTATGCACCTAAGTTCATTCATCTGCCTATTTAGGTAGTAGGTATGTTTATTTTTATTTCATGTCAAATGGTACTAGAAGTATCTTCTCAGGTAGGTACCTACCTACCTACAAAATGTTCCGTTACCTAACTACGTTTGACATGATAATAAACATAGGTACCCAGATAGGTAGGTACCTACATACCTAAATCGGTATGTCTCGTAGATTGATAAGTAGATACCTACGTGAATTATCATGATTCCTTCCTTCCATTCAGACCCGGAACAAATATCTGTAGAACATACAAACATTTGTCCCGTGGCGGGAATCGAACCCGCAACCTCCGCGTCTCAGGCGAGCCTTCGCCCACCGCGCCACAGAGGTCGTCAGATAAATTGTCAGGTAGGTAGGATCAATATTGTTTATCTTTATGGTTTCTATCTTTCCAGTGCTATCATGCGTACCATGCGCCATAAGAAAAAAGATATGGTTTCAGCCATAAATCAAAACACTGCTGATTCTAACGTCTGTAGACAGAAAAAGTAAGTAAGTAGGTACCTAAGTCTTTATATAGTGTAGGTTAGGTAGGTGTAGGTAAAATAGAGATGTATTCATAAGAGAAATCGGATAGTAAGGGGGTATGGGACTAATGGGACAAACAGAGATGTATTCATGAGAGAAGTCGTATAGTAAGGATGTATGGAACTAATGGGACTAACAGAGATGTATTAATGAGAGAAGTCGTATAATAAGGGAGTATGGAACTAATGGGACTAACAGAGATGTATTCATGAGAGAAGTCGTATAATAAGGGAGTATGGGACTAATGGGACTAACAGAGATGTAAAATTATTTAGGTATCTAATCATCTTTTTATTGTTTTAGTTTATCGGAACACAAAGAATCTCATTTGGTGACAATGGGACCAGTAATCATGAGTAACACCATGTGTAAAAATATGTAAGTTACATGTTGATTTTTAAACGACTTCGGGTAAATCAAATTTATGGTAAAATAATAGTTCAAATTCAAATTCAAATATTTTATGTTGTAGGTTAACAGATCAAGCTAGAACTCAATTTGAAACATTGGAGCCAGAAGATATAGAAACTGCCAGAAAGGAAGAGTAAGTTACTGAAATAAGTATATTTTCTATGGAATTGATCTATTTTTATTATATTTGAGTGTAAATTAGAAATTGGGTCTTTAAAATAGGTAATAAATACCTAAACCTTTAAGAAAATTCAAATCGATTAATTAATTTCAGAAACGGCGAGGATATTGAGAACATTGCTCTGGTCATTGAGAAAGAACAAAATAGCGAATATCAACCAATCACTGGACGCAGAATAATTGACATAAATTATCTAATGTCTCAAATTCAAGAAAAGGCGTGTCATAGCAATCTATTCGATTGCAAGGCTGCCTACTTTAAATTAGTGGCAGAAAAACGGTTTGGATTGATTTCTAAATTTAAATTTGAATGCGATGTCTGTCGAGAAGTAATTTTTATTGACTCTGAAAGCCGCAGCAGTGAAAAAAACGTCGATGTTAATGTTGCTGCGACCACTGGCATTGTAGCTGCAGGTATTGGATTGTCTCAATTTGAGGAGATACTTTCTGCAATGGATATTCCCGTATTTACCAGTAGATATTATGCTCATCTTCAAGACATCGTGTACGACAAATGGGAAACAACAGCTCTGGAATCAATGAAAGCAGCTGCAAAACGCGAAAAAGATGCAGCTATAGCTGCCGGTAGATTAAAAAATGGTATACCTCTTGTGGACGTATGTGTTGATGGTGCTTGGGGCATGCGATCATATGGCAGTAACTACAGATCAATGTCAGGAACAGCAGCAATTATTGGGAAGCAGTTTGGAGAAGTTTTGTACTTTGGAGTAAAAAACAAATACTGCATGGTATGTGCTCAGGCAAAAAAACAAAACCTTGCTCCCAAAGAACACGCCTGCTTCAAAAATTACGATGGGCCCTCCAGTGCAATGGAAGCTGATATAATATGTGACGGATTTAAATCTTCAATAGAAATGTACGGTATTATATACGCCAGAATGGTTGGAGATGGAGACTCTTCCACTTACAATAAGATTCTTGAAAGTAAGCCATACGACCATTTAAATCATACCGTTGAGAA
This sequence comes from Xanthorhoe designata, assembly GCA_963582015.1. NCBI lineage: Eukaryota > Metazoa > Arthropoda > Insecta > Lepidoptera > Geometridae > Xanthorhoe > Xanthorhoe designata. The sequence continues at coordinate 8,940,571 of OY757033.1, forward strand.
AATAGAGTGCAGAAACCATGTATTGCGCAATTTTTGCAATAAGTTACGAGGCATTCTAAAGGACACAAAATACCCGATACAACATAGAAAAACTTTTTCAAATGAGAAGATCATGAGCATGCGCAAGGTCATTGTAAAATCTATTCAATTTCACAAAATGAATAACAAAAATGTTTCCATCAATTTGCTGCACAATGACATTATCAACACAGTTGCACATGCCTATGGAGACCATAGGTTATGCAGTGACTATAACTGTTCCAAAAATAGAATACATAACACAAACACGTTCAAAGAAATACAAAATACGATGTTTTTGTTTCGTGTCAATGCCATTGTTGCTACAGTAGCAAACAAAGCTCGTAGCCTAATAGAGGACGTAGACACCAACACTTGCGAGAGATTAAACAGCGTCATTGCCAAATTTGTAGGAGGCAAAAGAATAAATTTTTCTCAGAGACGGGGATATCAAGGGCGATGTTCTGCAGCCGTGGTTTCATTTAACAGTCAATGTACCATATCGGCTGTTCACAGAAACATTTTAGGAAGAACACCAACAGGAAAGGTAAGAGTAATCGAACAGAGAAGGGCCCTAAAAAGAAAGTGGAACCGGGAACATCCGACAAAGAAAGTCAGGAAATTAGTGACTGTACAGCAGCATAGTTATGGCGCTACAAGTGCAGCTCCAGATATGAGTCCAGCAAAATTAGAAAGGGCGAAGTCAGATTTTCTAACAAATTTAACAACAATGACAAATGACAGAAGCAATATAGAAAGAAGCACCGTCTTACAAAGAGATTCGAGTGAGTGGATAGAGATAAGAAAAAGTCTGATTACAGCATCTAATTTTGGAAGTATCTGCAAAAGACAACAAACGAGAAGTAGTGGGCCGGCTGTCAGAAATATAATTTATAAAAAAAATCTGTCCCATATTGCATCAGTAGCTCATGGAGTTGAAAATGAAAAGCACGCCTTACAACAAATGGAGCGGCAACTCAACATAGTAATTGAGCCCTGTGGGCTTTTTATTGACAAAACCTACCCTTTTATCGGAGCAACTCCAGACGGTTTAGTTGGGGATGATACAATCGTCGAAGTAAAGTGTCCAATCACATCATATAAAATTGGAATTGATGCTGCTATCAAAGCAAACAAAATTGAAATTTATAAGTATGATAAAAAAAACAACACTATACAACTGAATACAAAAAGTAATTGGTTTTACCAAATCCAAGGTCAGCTTCATGTTACTGAAAAAAAGCTATGCATATTTGGAATATGGTCTGGTGAAAATCAACCATTACGTATTGAAAATATTTACAGAGATGATGACTTCTGGAATGTAAATATGGAAAAAAAAATTGTTGACTTCTATATGAAATGTCTTTTACCAGAAATTATAGATCCCCGAAAAATTAGAGGCATGCCCATAAGGGATATAATATTACAAGAAGCCAAGCCCAAGCAAGCGGACCAGAGCCCAGCAAAACATTTTCAAATTGTGTGCCAACCTAGACAGCTGAACTTTAATGAGTATTAGAAAATTAATAAAGATAAGATATAAGATATAAGAGTTTTTTTAAGTACCCTTGTAGGCCTGCACCTACAAAGTTAACTTTACTTCCGTCGCTAGTTTTTTTAGTACCTAGTTAGATTAGTTTATTATCTAGGTTAGGTTAGTTTATTATCAATACTAGCTGCGCCTCGCGGTGTTACCCGCGGTAGTTTCCGTTCCCGTGGGAATACCGGAATAAAAAGTAGCCTATGTGTTATTCCCGATCATAAACTATGTACATTCCAAGTTTCAGCCAAATCCGTTCAGTAGTTTTAGCGTGAAAGAGTAACAAACACACTTACATACTTACACACACACAAACTTTCACCTTTATAATATTAGTAGGATTATGGACAGTTATGACGATGAGACGATTAGTATAGATCTGATAAATAGGACTGGATATTATGGAAAAAATGAGACATACAGGATAGTTGTAAAAAATGGAACAGTTAGGATTGATGGAACTGATGCCACGGACAGAATATAATGAGAGGCATACACATTTTATGTAGATAATGTGAAATGAGACGGATAGATGTAAAAATTTAAAAATTTGAGAGACAACACGGTTTCAGACAAAGCCTCAGTAGCTTAAAAAAAAGTATATTTATAGGTACTTCGTAAGTAGTAGTATCTATCTATTATATGAATAAGTAGGTATATTCTATTCCAACATTATTCAAAATGCAGTTATTTATAGAAGAAAATTAAATACTAGCTAGCAACAAAACTACTATACAATAATAAATTAATATTATTGTAAATAAGGTAGGTACGTATACCTACCTATTTTTAATTCAATAATTGTAGGTAATATTTATTATTATAGGTACCTATATCCTACTTACATACAAAATATTTTATTTTCAATGGTTATAATAGGGTAGGTAGGTAGGGTAATGTAAGTCAAATATACTAGGTACCTAAGTACTTTTTGGCTAACGTAAGTAAGTTCGTATTATCTAGTAGGTAGCTAACCTACTAGATAATACGAACTTACTAACCTAGGTACTTACATACCTAATTGTCTATAATGTAGCACGTATGAACGCTATCGAAGGTAATACTACCTACTGTATTTGTTACACTGTGGCCAAGATTGCGGACGCGTGAGTATTCGCAGGCGCGCGGGGGTTGGGCGTGGCTTGCCATGCCTACAGCGCTAGGCCATCCTCGCCTTAACTGTAATTTGCTAAGCATGGGACTAAATGACGCTATGTGGAATTTCCAAGGATATTTATAAGTACCTATAATAATATTGATTTTTTTTATATTTTTATTCCCCACCGCACCCCACAAATAAACCGAATTGTTGCTCTCAGAATATCAAGATAATCCAAAGGGATTTAGATAAACAATTAACCATGATGGATTGCAGTTGGAGCAAACGGGCAGGTCTGGGCATCGTCATATCGAGAGGTGTCCAGCTGGCGCCGCCGCCAATCATTCAATTACGTGTACTTCTCGTTGCATCCCATGTATGTACTCCAATTGTAGAACACTCGAGCACGTTACAAATTGTGCGAATGAACGTATGCGCATCATTCTCTTCCGCTTGCTCGTCATCCTGTCACGAAAACATGATCAGTCTACCCTACCGTTTCGAAATATTGTCGGCATTGAGGGCACTGACAATATGCAAGAATGGGTCAACATGATTACAAGTACTTAGAAATAGTATACAACTTTTAGCCATGGCACATCCCCGAACGTAAAGTAGAATAAGGTGGCTCTTTCGGACTTGACTTTTTATTTAGTAACCTAATAAAACCTTTTTCTTATCGCACAACTCAGTTAACGATATGAAAAAAGGGTAGTCGGCAATTTTACGATGTCAAAAATAGCAGTGAAAGGTAAAATCTTAAGATATGGTCAGCAAACGTATCAATCTTGTAGGTTTATTTAGCGCTGCTTAAACAAGAACCAAGAACAAATAATAAGACGAGGGCTCGACTTTACTATCACAACATGTCACTCTTTTTTGCAAGTTTTGAAATGATAAGTCTTCTATCTACTGCGCGTTTAATTTTATATTTTTAGATATTGTAAGCAAATAAATATATGCTCAAGTACTTACAGTAGAGACAAGTATTATTTCTGATACAATTCTATACGACTTTCTTTATAATCAGTTTAAAAAGATAAGTTTTTGAGGCGAAAGTGGTAAGTCAGGATCTTTGCAACTGGGAATCCATGGTGCCTAGAGGCGTTATTTTATGTAGGTATGCATGTTTTCGTTTACTTAATTAAATCATTGTATGGAACTGCAAGCTGATTAAAGAAGGGTATTTTATTTTTATTATCCTAAGAGATTCTTTAAACGTCATTTGTTTACGTAGTTACATTATATTAATGTTCCAATAATGTTACCAACATTAAAATGAAAACTTAAATAAAGGTTAAAAAGTCGGAGTACTTTTGAGGGTTCCCTCGTCAACAAATAACCCTTATAGTTTCGCCATATCCATCCGACCGCGACTTTGCTCAGAGACTATTGATATTAGAAAACTATTTTGGCATGGAGATAATATTAGTCACGCCGACAAAGCGGTAGAATAAAAACAAATAAAAAACTATTTTCAGGGTACCTCTACCTACCTGAAGCGGGGATGACGTGAAGTGTTTTCTCATCTACTCTCTTGTGTGTGGTGTTGTTGTATAAGTCTTTCAAGATTATTGAGAGTTTTCTAAGACTTATTTTTTATTTAAATATCTGTTTGTCAAGTGTCCCCTTTACTCCTGCCAGAGAAACCGTTAAATATTTAGTAGAAATGTAAAATAAATCGTAATAGGAGTCCGTATAATGAATTTAAAAAGAAAACTATCACATTAAGTAGGCGTAACCGGTTGAAGAGTAATAATAATTCATAAAAATAAATTTTACTTAAGATAATTTTAGATTAAATCGTAGAAAGTTATCTTAATTAAATCATTTATTGAATGTACTTACGAGTAAACATACACATATTGGACAACTACGGAACCCTACATTGAGCGTGGCCCAACACGGTCTTGGCCGGTAATTAATAATGTTTTTGAATGTTGAAACTACTCGTTTTCAAGCAGCTTTAAAAGCGTGGTGCAGTACTATTTCTTACATAAAATGCATAATGTATATATCTTATTTCCTGTAAGATGCATAAAAAATGACACGAGGCTGATATCGTGCGATAAATTCTGACAATCAACAACTAACGATAACGATACAGCTTCTTTGCAAAGAACATCATGACAACACAGGAAAAGCTTAGGCGTTTCTCGATATTGATATAACATAGCGTTATTTTAAAGAAATTCAAAGAGTATCATGCACGACAGATTAAAGATACAGGAAATGAATGAGTTTGACTGAGTTTTTTCTCGATAAGTACTGATACTACATGATATAATTCCAAAGAAAACAATCAGATCTCTAAAATATGAATCATTTAAAGTAATATTTTTGATCAAGCTATAATCATCAACGAGATGATCTAACCTAAGCCAGAATATAATAAATAAAAAAAATACTGAACTCTTAAAGAATCAAGATTTTAAACATGGTGATATGATAAGCATTAAATCTCAAAGTAATACCACCAATAAACCTAAACATAAATACATTTAATATGAAAAGGGAAAATGTTTATGGATGTGCCTAGACAACTCTGGGGTGTGAAATTGATTGGCACGCGGTAACTGCCAAACAATGGGAATGGTTTGTGAGTAGAAGATCACGCGTGACGACTCCGTTACGGCCATTGTGGAGCGGCCTCGGCCAGTCACGACTGCTTGGACACTGGAAACTTCATCTCCATGTCTTTACATTTACACCCTTGTACCTTAGCCCAGTGTCGCATACCTATCACTAATCTTTGAATAATAAAATGTGTAAAATAATATCACTAAAAGAATAAACAATACGTGACCTCGATGAGCCTGGTAATCATAAATCATAGGCTTTTATATCGCATTAAAAACACGTCTGTGGTTCTACTGTAGACCAGATCGATAATATTGATCTTATATTTCATTCATCAAATCGATACTACAACTTTCATAGCGCATCTCTAAAAGGCCATCACACAAATAGCTTCAAGCTAGGTATAAAAACCCTCACGCGAAGAACCAGCTAACCGCAAACACGCCCTACCAAGGTTCAGAATAGATAGTACAAAAGGAAACAATGACTGTGTGATCCACCATCCACCACCCAGCGTCCCTCCCCATCCCACCGTCGACCCTCGACGTTGTCGCCTAAACGTTTAATATCGGCCAAGGACGCAGTGCGTGCGACATGCATAACGGAACGGTGCCGCTTGGCTCGCCTGCAACAAAACTGACTTCGGATATGAGAGACACGAATAAATTAACTGGTGAACATAACTGGGTCGTAGACTTACCCCGATGGCCTGACTCGATTATACAGAGGTAATAAAACACCTCACACTTACGAATTCTCAGAGCCATAATGCGGCGTAGGCTAATTTTTCAAAACGAAAAAAACCATTGATTAGGACTGTCCCATATTATGATCGACGCGACTTGAATAACAAAGCAAACATTAAATTATAAATGTTACGTATCTTATACCCTCGACATATCCCTTCATCAACTAGAGAAGAGCAGATGATCTTCAAGCGGCTGTGCTGATTTTCTTTAAACAAAGCTAAGAAAGAAAGAAAGAAAGAAAGAAAGAAAAATCATTTATTCTTGTAGGACCTCAAGGATCACTTAAGTATCGTTTTACATGCTAGGTGATTCTAATGCCTGTTCCAACGCGACTCCCTACACCAGGGAAAGAATCAGGCAAGAACCTGGTGGTGTGGGCCTAGCTTTTTTTTAAAAGCGATCCCTTAACAATCTAAAATAATCTAAATAGTCAAGCTTCAGTGGGAAGCCAGTCGAACAAAGTAAGGCATGTCAAAGAAAGTAAAAGTAATTGTAAAGTTAACAAGATAACACCTAAACAAAATGTTGTCTGGCATCACACGCTACACTTGGCCGACTTAAGTGGTAGGTACCTACTTATCAAGGTAGTAAAGACATTGTATACCATCAACCGTCGAGGGGCAGAGCGACATCAGGCCACGCAATTTTATCATTAATAAAAGCCTCAATGGAATAATACGCTTTCTCTACAAGAATATTCTTTATGTACGTTTTAAACCTTCGAGTCGGTAGGTTAGTTACGTTGATTGGGAGTTTATTGTAAAAAAGTACAGTATTTCCCATAAAAGAACCGTTTACTTTTTCTAGTCTAAATTTAGGCACACATAGTCTATTTTTATTTCTAGTGTTAATTTTGTGCACATCACTTTTTTTCTTAAAGTTGTTTATATATTTGTGAGTGTGCAATAAGTTTACATAAATATATTGCGAAAAAACAGTAAGAATATTTATTTCTTTAAAACGCTCTCTTAAAGAGTCCCGACGTTTCATTTTGTAAATGGCGCGGACAGCTCGCTTTTGTAAAACGAAAATAGTTTGAATATCTGCTGCTTTACCCCAAAGAAAAATACCATACGACATCACACTATGGAAGTAACTGAAATATACTAACTTAGCTGTTCCTTCGTCAGTAAGTTGCCTAATCGTACGCACTGCGTAAGCCGCGGAGCTAAGCCTACCTGCAAGTGTTTCAATATGCGGACCCCACTGCACTTTGGAGTCGATTGTAAGACCTAAGAAAACAGTTGAATCTACAAGATTAAGTGCTTCCCCATTTAGTTTAATTTTTGTAGGTCTCTGAACCACGTTAGGCAAGGTGAATTTAATACATTTAGTTTTTTTGGCATTAAGTAAGAGGTTATTAGCAGTGAACCAGTTTGAGACTTGGGCTAAAGAGGCATTAACATCATCATAATTATCCTTAGACCTATCAACTTTAAAAAGCAAAGATGTATCATCAGCAAAAAGAACAATGTCACACATGTCTTTTACAAAGGAAGGAAGGTCGTTTATGTACACTAGAAACAGAAAAGGGCCTAGTATCGAGCCCTGTGGCACACCCATATCAATAACTGACCCTGAGGACTTTTCACCTCCTACTTCAACTTTAAGGAGTCTCTCAGAAAGATAAGATCGAATCAGGTTAATAGCTTGGTTTACGACACCATAGTACTTTAATTTAGAAATTAGAGTCGCATGACATACGCAGTCGAACGCTTTCGACAGATCGCAGAAAACTCCGACTACGTCTTGCGAGTTCTCAAAGGCCTCATATATGTGTTTTAGAAGCAATGTACCTGCATCGGTTGTTGATCTACCTCTCGTAAATCCAAATTGGTGCTGGTGTAAAACTCTCGGACACCTTCAAACAAAAAACAAATCGAAATCTCTTCATCCGTTCAGGAGCTACGTTGTCTCAAATAGTCACACAAATACACACTACAAACCTATCTCCTATTTTTCGATAAGGGTTAAAAAATATGATAAAATAATAGATCAAATAATGGTATTGGCTCGTGTGACAATAACATCACGACAACTAACGCTAAACTTGCTAAGTACATTTTATATAATGTATACGGTGTTTGAAATACATGAAAATATTTTTAAATTTAAGTAGATAACAAATTATGCTAAACAACATTTTACTTGTGTTGTTTGTTTTCTAATAAAATTTTTAACACAAGATCATAATTTTTAAATATAATGCAATGCCAACATAGCCGTTTATGAACAGAACATCTTTGTAGTCGCTGTTCTCCTTTTATTATAAATAACTTGGGAGGGCGCATGGAAGATTTAATTAAATTACGTTATAAAGGAGTACGGCAAACAAGCGGGATTTAGTTTAGAAGGCCAGCTCGGAGGCTGCTCGAGTGGAGATAAGGACCCAGTAGGCGGAGGTTGAGGTAATGTACACAGAGATAGGGAATGTTGCACAACGCAAATATTTGCGGCACGCCCGTCGTCCAACCGAAAGCTACCGCCGAATAAACGTGCTCAATGGCATGTCATCAATTTATCGTGTTCAACTTTCAGAATCTGCGTAAAAAACATCTTTCATACATAGTTTTGAAATCACCAAACACCTGCTATTTAAAAGTAAGTAGGTATTATTTGTTTACACATCAGTAAAGTAATCCACCTTCTGTCTTCACCTACAGTTGCTTGTCATCACGATTTAGTAATAGAAAACGAAACACGGTAACGAACTAACGAAGCTATCTTCATGACATCGCAGACAATCTTCACAAATGTTCAGGCATTTAAGATCCTTTGAAGATCTGATGAAGTATACAGAGACTCTTTCTGTATACTTCATCAGTCTACAACCATTTTAGCTATTATTTAAGTTTAACTAAAATACTGAAACAACTGATAATCACTTACTAGGATTTAAACTATCATACATCCCCTTGTTTAAAATGTTATAAAACAGAGATAAACATTAGAATGCAGCTAATCCAAGTTGCATTCGTATAAACTGTGGAACCCATCTGGTAACAAATTGGATTGCCCCTGACGAGGCACCACCGAGCACAGACAGACGTCCTCCCTGCCTCTTCAAATTGAATACCGCTAGCCCAGTGAAAACTAATTTTAAAACATTTTCTCTCTCCCTGAGTCTCGCGACTTATAAAAAAGTGGAGTAACAATCTATTAGAACTCGGCCTACGGATCGGTAGGAAAATAACGTTAGGATTATAAGATAACTTATTCGAATTCAGTGAAACGGTACTGAAGGGGGTGAGGCAATTTTTTTTTTAAATTTAGATGCGCATACAGCACAGGTTTCACAAAGTTTGTAAGAGCATGTGTATTCTATGATTGATAATACGCTCCTATCATTTTTGTAACATAAATTAGTATTTAACATTTATTGAAACTATTTAGCGATCGCTATTAATTACGAACAATGACGTGGGTTTTTTTAGTAAAAAAACGAATCATTAGTTTGTACGAAACCTCTATAGTAAGACAATTAGACACTTTAGAAGTTTAGATAGAACCTGGAAAAATATCTGACTGGCAGATCAGCAGTAAATTTCTTCAAAAGATGATTATGATGCTCCCAAAATTACCAAATTTGTCACTTCCTGATCTCCGAAGATGAATGAGATTCACACGCAAAATAACCATTAGTTATTTATAAATAAAGATGTAATGAATATAATTTGTTCTGCCAGCTTCGTGATAGGTCTGGAGAGATAAAAGTTAATTTAAATTTATAGCTATGACGAAGATCGATATGAAGGAGATTTTTTCACATACTTAGATGTTATATTTAACTATTGCATGCATGTTGTGTGTACCGCAGAAATAAGAGTAAGTATGTTAGCTATGGGACGTCATCGATGTACATTTCTTCATCATCGAATACATTAGTCATGATATAAGAAAAATGTTCTTTTCATAGAAAAATTCAGCTAAATTAGTAATTGTCAGAATACTTAACGTGAGAAATTATTTAGTGTAAAGAAGAATATCAAAGCCATGGCATCTATGCAAGCTTCAAATATCTCACTTACGTACGTAGTCGTAAAAACATTTCACGATCAGCTCGTCCGGATAGAAAATTTCAGAGGTCAAACATCGAAACCGAATTCTATCTACATGAAGCGTGTATTCAAATTCTAAATATTGGACCGTGAAATTTAAAACATTGAATGAGATTTCGATGCTGGCCTTTGGTAGTAAAAGGTGAAACTCACTGCCAATGGAAAGGTCCGGTTATTCCTTCTCTTAGTCGGTCTTTCAGTGAGCGCTGGCGCGAAGGGCCCGGGCCAGGGGGCAGCATGCCCGCCCCCGCCGGGACGGGGACCGTCGGCGGAGGAGCGCGCGCCGGTGACGACATAGCAACACCGGTAGCCTACCAGTCGCGCATCCACAACATCACACTGCACCTCCGATCCACTAGGTACTAACGCCCGCTGCAACACAATACAGACCAAAGCAACATAAATAAGCGAAGCGTATGCAAAATAAATCAATAATTTAAAAGTAAGTGTATCAAAAAGCATTGCTTTGCTGCAAGGGTTTCTTTCTACTAGCTTATAGGGTAATGAGAATGTAAGGATTCGTTAGGTGTGCCTGGCGTGTGTGATTCAGTGCATAGCATATTCGAATATCAAGTAGTATTATGTACAACAAAATCTAGCGCCTAACTATGTTTTACTTATTTCTACGTTTCATTACTGCTTGAATGTCAAAGATAATAAACACAATTTAATCAGGCGCTTCTTATTTTGAACGCTAGCTCCTATCCGCATGAATTGATTTGTTTTAAGGAGTGCTCAGTGGATGACCTGAGTCTCACAGATAATTGAAATACTTAACCATTTGACTTAAAAATGCTCGAATAGTAATTGAATCGTAGATAATAGTAATTGGCGATTTTGATTGGCGGCTTACGAAATGTAGTATTAATTTTATTTGAATAAATCTACTGCTATATACAGCTCTTCATAGCAGATGAGAGAATTGTTTTTATTTATACCTTTAAATACATACTTTAAGCGTTAACGTAAATCTATGGAAATGTACATGATTTCACATATTATTCCCATCAATCGTACGTGCTTCGGAATACTGAAAAATACGTGTAAAATTATATTGTATAAACAAAAATTTTGTTTCCATTGCCAAGAGGCAATATAACATACAAATTCAAACAAGGCAAGAAATAAATCTCGAATCGGAAGAATTATTATGATTTATCGTACATAGTGTAATATATTATGTTATTTAATATATGTGAACGTTTGTAGTATTTAATAAAAGATATTTCATATTAGTTAATGCTTTATTTAAGCAAAATCGAAACCTACACATTCATTGTACTAGGTCCGTTCGTCTTATGTTTATATAAAATGGCCGCCCCGGAAGGGGGTTCTCAACTTAACGTTTCGGATGCGTTCAAGTACGAAACGTTCACATATATTAAATAACATAATATATTACACATAGCTGTCAAGGAGTAGGTAAAGCTGTCAAGGCGTAATGGTGATGATGATGAAAACCAGCCTATAACTTTCCTCAAGAACTAAGCTATCAACTACAGAAATATTTATTCAAATCGGTAAAGTCGTTCTATTGTTATGGCGTGACCAAAGGAAATAGGGATTCATTTTTATATACGCAGTGATAACTGTGTGTGACAGTATGTAGTATCAAAGACGATTAATATCTAGACTATACAAAATAAAACTATTACTGAGGTATAAAAAAAGGTTGTATGATAACTAAACTATCAATTTTTGAATGTTCCTTTGTTCAACGTAATAATAAATAGGTGGCGGTGCTAGTGTAACTCGGAGATAGTTAGCTTCAGTGGGAAACCAGTAAAAAACGTAGTACACCATCTTCGATTAGAGTCCCAAATAAGCTTGCTGTCATTTAAAGTGATGTAATCATCACTCACACGGCTCTAATTGCTAACCATCAGCTGTCATTTGTAGCACTTAGGTACTGGTAACTTTTACAAGAAGAGTGACATTAATTAGTACGAAATTAATATACACTTAATAGTTGGGAGACCCTTAGTGAAATTCAAGTTCATGCTATCTCCGTAATATTACTCAACTCAAAACTAATTTGATTTTGCCAGCCAAAACTAAGCCTTTTCACATAGATTACATATTAATTAAGATAATGTTCCAAGGTTCTCCTTAAACAGTGACCTTGGCAAAAATTGCAAAATGCTAAAGATCTCTCCCCTTGACCTAATTTACTCGGTTCAAGTAGGTAAATAAATAACGCTCATAAATCTAGCAAAACAAACATTTCAGAGACGAATGATAAAGTAGAACTGAGGGGTAAAGAAGCAACTGTAAACCTGATATTTATTGGCAGAGGTCAAGTTTATTGTAAATCAAATTTGAGATAATGTTTCGGTGCGAATACACCGACGCGGGCTGGGCGATGGCAAGAGGCGAAAGCGGGTATTGTATCGATCGGCCCTAGCCCTCGCTCCCCGCGCGTCCCGCCGCGCCCGCCTTTCCAGCTCACCTTACGTAAGTCCAGCTGATCGCACCCACCCGGTAACCTTGGCAACGAGCCTACACGCACTCCAGGATGCTTTTCGCCAGTTTATCATCATTAACTTCTTCGCATGACTAACTGAGAAACAACTTTCGATTAGTCATGCGATTTTTGAACCTTTCAGTTATTTATAAATTTAGAATTGTCATTGATATCTAGTCTTTATCTGGCGGATTCCGTTTTATAAATTGACAGTATCTTTTATTTCAAAATCTTTGACTTGCCGATTCTTATATAAATTCATTCGATTTCATAATATTGAGGAAAATGGAGAAATGAGTAATATTGTTGAACACGACCCAACTCGATTTCGTTGACCTGATTCCCAGCGGAGCAGTTCCGGTTGTACCTGTCCTCCAGCCGTCTCGCACGTAGACATGTTCATTTCCTCGAGCAAGCTATCCCTTCGACCGTCTAACAGCGTTATATCACTATCAGACTCAGTGATAATATATAAAAGATGTCTCAATAGGAGTGCACTATATAGATATGAAGTAATATTTTTCTGTGTAAGGGCGCCTTCAAATTTGCCGCAAAGTGCCGCGCAGCAAATTTCAAGGCGCCCTAAGTGGATATTCTGAAATTTGATAGCTATTAACCTATGATAGTTCCAATTAAAAAAGGAGCGCTAAACTACTTAAAGGAGAACAAGAAAGTGCACCTAATACGAGTATGTCAACAATACTGGAGGGCATGGATCTGGACGACATGTGGTTTTAGTAGAAGGGCTCTACCTGCTACACCGCGCATAAAACAATTAAATTTATGTTTTAATTTTGAAATTTAAATGTGCACTCTTATCGAGACATCTCATTATGATTGTATAGGCTTCAAATCTGTTTGAACTATATTAACATACTTTAATTTGCAGCTAACATAACATACATAAACTGCGGAATTAGCGATCAATAAAAATCTATAAAGGATCAAGGAAATTTTACGTATTGCGCGGTTTACAGACAAACGAACATTCTTAAATTCCTCAAGGTGTTAAATTACTAAGAATTACTGCATCAAATGTTATCAGTATTTTTTTACAAGGCACCTATTAAAAACAGAAACAGAATCAAAATGAAAACTCTTGTTTCTTCAAGCGGTAAAGGATAAGATTCTTCAGTATCTTAAACAGTCCTTGAATAATTCCATTTCTATTGGCTAAAGGTCTATTCAGACCTACGCGGTAAACGCTACCGCCTGCGCCTGTGGAAAGCTGTAAATACAGCGCGGATTCTGCTCAAGTATTTTGTACGAAGTTTCAATCTAGCCGCGGAACTTCATAGACAAGTAGTTCGTCATATATATACTCGTAGCATTTTTTGTCATCTAGACTAGAGAAATGCTGTAACAAAAGTTGGTGATGTCGGTATTACCGGGTATCCGGGCGGGAGAGGCGACGGAAGCGAGCGGGAACCAAGATTACAGAACAAAATAGAGTGAACAAAGTCTTTGATACGAGTACGATGTACATAATTACTGTTTCAACATAAGTACTAATAGATTTTTTAATATCTCGTATCGTTGCGAACAAATATCAATGAATTTATTTTACAGCTTAGTTATTTTTACTTGCACAAAGAATGAAATAGTCCTTATTTATATAATAAATGGGATAGTGAGTTGGTTTGTAAACCAACGCTTTCACGTTCTGACTATTCAAAATAATCATCATGAAATTATGCATGACCCATCATGCAGAGGTAAAAAACAGAAAATAGGGTTTATTTTATCCGGAAAAAAACTGCCCTGAGGGATAGCAATATAACCAAAACCTACATTTACAGCGAAGCTGCGGGCAATCTAGTCAAAATTACTGACTGAATCTAGAAACAAAAGAAAACAAAAGGCGTTATAAAATAGAAGACTTAAGGCACACATCTATTGATAAATCTGGTTCAAATAAATTACTTAGTCAATTCGCTTCAGGATAAGATAGCAAATACTCTAATGCGAAGTTTGTAAAATTTTCGACCGGTCGGTGCCGCTCGATACAAACGACCTTGCGTTCACAGCGCGCCTGCTCGTTGCCAAATGGCGCCCAACGTGGTACCAGCGATCAGCTGTTTTTGTCAACAATTCTTTTAGTTGTGGTTTATTACTCTATTATCTTATTATTTGTGTATCATTAAATTTTTCACATCAAGGAAATTTAGTAATCGACAGGTATAAAGACGTCTAGCGGCTAGACCCAATTGAAACTCGAAACTATAGGTACATATTCACTAGAGACAAAGTAGATTTACAATATTTATTTAATCTAATTAATTTAGTTTAAACATTAAATTCTACACTATGCAAAACATTTGACATTCAAATAGTTGCCTAAAATGGATATAATGAGTGATATGACACACCAGTTCTAGATAACCTTAAACAAATTCTCGAAGATGAAGATTGACAATTGATGGAGTAATCAAATAACAGATCTTAGTGAACATTTTCAATGGTCATGAATGATACAGTGCAGACAAGCGACTAAAGTGGTCCATGCGTTTGCAACGAACCGAAGAGGTAGATCGGATATCATGTATGGAGATGCGCCGACGGAAGATATCACGGCATAACGCACACGCGGTTACCTCGTTGGCTTGGAGCGTGCAACTGATCGGACAGAAAGAAGAGGCATTCCGGGGCGCAGGGGAGGGAAATGGGCGGCACACTACGCTGGCGCCCAACACGGGCCCGGCTCACCCTTGTAGCGCCTCCTTCATATAATCACAGAACGGTTGGCTTGACAGTCTCTACACCTATCCTAATATACGATTATATCGGAACCTAACACAAAAAGACTTAAAATTATTGCTACGCTGAACCAATATTGTACCAAATTCATCAATGGTTGAAATATGCTTGTGTTTGTATGTAAATATTTCATTTGAATTGTACGCTGCAACTAATTAAGATTTTGACATTGTAAATTATTAAAGTAGGGCGCCAAATTGTTAGGGCTATTAATTTTACTTACTTACTAATTAATAAAAAAGAAAAGGGTTTCACCTAAATTCATGTTATGAAGCTTGCATTTATGAAATAAGCCAAAGCTTTAGTTACTAATGTTATGAAAACTGTGGGCTGCTTAGCTTTACAATATAAACTGTCAGTCCAAAACCGATCTAACAGGAGGTCGTACACCTTCTTTGACCGTTTTCTAAAGAGTTGGGTTAAATAGTCCACCAAATATGACATTAAAAAGTGACAAATCACACTAATATTATAAAGGTGAAAGTTTGTGTGTGTAAGTATGTAAGTATGTTTGTTACTATTCACGCTCAAACAGCTGGACGGATTTGTATGAAATTTGGTACCAGGTTTGCTTATAACGATGACGGAAAACGGAACGGGAACTATTCACCGCGGGTAACACCGCGGAGCGCAGCTAGCATAAGAATAATAGTAATATTATACATGTTCGATAGCATTATGTCGGCGGGTGCCATAGCCTCCATAGTTTTCCGGTAGCCAGTTCACTACCATCACACTCCCATAGCCCAGTAGTAGCTTTCTACATCTGTAAGAGTCCTGCACAAACCGGTAGCTGCCATTAAATTAATTTCATAGTGTTTTACACTAAGTAAAATACTTAAAATACGTATGCATGCCGAACTTCGAGGGATCTCTGCTCTGGCTAGCCTCTACAGTTTAGGCTTGCTGGCTTGGTAATCATTATGCATCGAGAAAAGTATGAAACTTACCTATTTGTGGTTTAACATTTTAATATTACAAAACTATAGCATGAAAACATGTTTCTTTAGATAAGTATTTGACTAAAAAATAAAGCCCAGAAAACGAAAGAAAAGCCAATTTAAGTTTAAATACAACGAAGTTGAGGTCTAAAATAATATGTATGTTCTACTTACTAATATTTCTTATAAATTATATTTACAGTGCCGCAATAGCTGATAGTCTAAAAATATACGACAATTCGATTTACGAGCGAAGTACCTTTCACATTGAAATTGTACGGAAATTCTATAAACTAGGTCGCATTCGGCATACTAGATGTGGGAAACTATGCAGGTGATAAATCGAACAAAACTACCTCTATGCATTATGCACTCGTCCACCAACAGAACTACTTACTGCTTTGTTAGTTGAATGATACCCGGGGTTCATTCGATATGTTGTCGATGTATCTCATCACTTTTTGCTATAGGGTTCCTATTTTAGTTACAATGAATTATTTTAGTTAAATTAATTGATTCACAAGTGTATAAAATATAAAATCCCCTTTAATGCCCGAATACTGAAACGCTTTTAAAATATCGTCAAATAATGTCGAAGATAAGCACTGAACTAGCATCACTATTGGGGCGTTTGTTTGAGTTTTTGATATAGGTAACATTTACACTAAAACCATAGCAATTAAAAATTTTCAACCGTTTAGATGGCCTAAAATCAAAGTGCGCAAATCCGACTTGAACTTGGTTGGCTACTATGTATAATTATTCTAAGCTTTATTCAATTCTATTTATCCTATAGGTATTATTAGGTACTCGTAAGTAAACATTATTTATTTTAGTACTGTAGAGCAAAGTAATCATTGAGTCAGAAAAGTTTTAGGTAAGTAGAACATTTTGAAACAATCAACTTTTACTTATTGTTAGCACACGAACTGTATTTTTCCGAATCGGTTCTGCGGACTTCTGCGTACTATTGAACCAGTAAATATATATCTAAGCATAATAACAATAATAGTAGGATGTTATCCCCAATGCTGGTTTTGACCTACTTTAGAACTGAAAGTAAATCAGACAGGCTGCTTACAAATTGGATAACCATAATTTTAAACATTATTATTTGAAAATTTCACATTGAACTTTCTTACAAGTGATTGCGTTGTTTTTCGTTTTATTGTTGTGAACCTCCAACAATAAATTTCGTACAGAAACAAAACTATTTACGAAGAATGCTCATGGTAATCATAAACCGAAAGGAATTGAACTAAGAGCAAAAGTTTTGCTGCAAAACCACAAGAGTAGAGCTATTCTATAAACTCATTTCGAACGTCGAAGTACTGAATCCGCAGTGAAATTCAAATTTAATATTGTGGAGAACTCGACAACGCCTATGATGAGTGTGCAAGTGATATGAAAATAAAAATAATGGTCATTCCCTAGTCATCTCGACACTGAAAACTCTTTACTTGTCGACATGTAACAAGTGAGCTGTGTCACTTGAGTGAAATCGAGTTCGTATTTTTACAGAATTACTCTACAGGAAAACAGTATGTATCGCTCGTAGTAATAAATAAATTCTCCCTAGCTACTCGTACTTACTCGTACTTACACACTTATTTATAAAGGTGAAAATTGTGTGCAAATATTTGTTACTCCTTCAAGCTCAGGCGGCTGGATTGCTGGATTTAAATGAAATTTGGTACCAGGATAGCTTATATCCCGGATTAACACATAGGCTACTTCTAATCCCGTTATTCCCACGGGATCGGGAACTTATTCACCGCAGCAAGTTATCAATAAAGTTTTCCATTAGGTACAATATTTTTCACAATAATGTAACAAAGTACAAGTGTGATTTAATTATCTTAACACAATGGTATCAGCAGAACAATGTGATTGACATTGATATTTGTTCTGGAGTACAAAAATAAAATGATAACAGAATGTGTACAGCATGCCTACTCTCGTTTAAAACAAATGTTTCGGAAAATATTTTGAAAACTAACATCTATGTGGCTTTTAGTGTTTACAATGTTCAACGCCGTGATAGTTTAAAAAAAATAAGAAACTTTTCAACGCGGGTAACCGCGGGTAGCAGCTAGTCATGTAATAATACCACCTAAGTATATAGATAGGTACTGAATTAGTCCAAGTCAGTCTGAACCAGATTTTTCTGATCTTGACATTATGTAGGGTATGCCAGTTTGAGTTAGAGGAAAGATACTAGGACAGATTAAGATAACATCCTGAACTAGCTGCTCTCCGCGGCTTCACACGCGTGGGGCCCGTACAAAATGTAGCCCTTTCTCAAAATACTGTCTATCTTTGTACCAAATTTCATCAAAATAGTGCTATAGTCAAAAATAAAATCTAAGTAGTATTAAGTAAATGATACTCTTATCATCTTTATCTTCAGAATAAATTAAGTATACTACTAATTATTGGCTTTTATATTGCGAGTGTTTTTATCTAAATTATAAATATTCAATAAAATTATAATACAAATTTTTCAAGAAAAAATTGTCTGAAAGTCTGCATGAAAAGGGAAGGTGCACAAGGATGAACAGTTTTTGATCAACTTACCAAAAAAAGGTAGTATTATGTACAAAAACAGGTCACATTCACAATTTGTTAGATATTTCAAAAAAATCAAGCGGCTCTCAGAATCACTATAAATATCATATTTGTAAAACAGATTTTCTAACAAATAATACAAACAATGCTACCCGCCTCTTAAAAACAGACTACCATGTCTGTCAATAACATTGAAATGAAAACACATTACTGATAACTTATTGTGAGACAGAGTGATAACCTCATATAATATATACTCAGATAAGGTATAAATCTGTTTAAAATAAACAACATTGGTTTTGACTTACTTTATATATATAAATTAGACAGGGAATGTAATACACCACCAGCTTAACTTGATGATACCACATTAAAATTAAAACAAGTTACATATAAAGAAAAAATTCTGATCAATGGCACTAATGCATCTGGACAAATTATAGACTTAAAGATCATATCATAAAGACTAAAATACTTCTGGTTGAACTGTATTTTGTTAATTACTTACTTACTTTAAATTTTTTTATTTCATGTTGGTAACTACCTAATAACATAGCTTTTAGCGATAAGGCCGCCCATTGTACATGTTTACTACATTTTATTTTATTCTCTGTTTATATTTTTAAGATGTGCAATAAAGAATTTTCATTCATTCATTCAACATAATATTTCGTCCTAGTTTAGAGGACGCTCCCCGGACTCCCTCTAAACTAGGACAAATCTGGGGAAACCCGGATGGATGGCAACCTTACCTTCAAATGTTGTAAACATTATCTTAGTCTTTTAGGCAGTCAAATATTATATTGAAATTGCATTACCCTTTTAATATATAATATAACATATTCTCAATAAATATTATGATCTTACTTAAATCACACTTGTACTGCGCCCTGCGTTGTTACCCGCAGTGAATGGTTCCCGTTCCCGTGGGAATACCGGGATCAAAAGAAACTTATGTATTAATCCAGGATATAAGCTATCCTGCTACAAAATTTCATTGAAATCCATCCAGTTGTTTGAGCGTGAAGGAGTAACAAACATTCACACTTACATACACATACACCTTTTTACTTTAATTTACTTTCACCTTTATAATATTACTGTGAAATGTGATGATCATATTTATTTAAATTATTGTTGGCATTCACTTCAAAACTAAATGATACTTGAAAATTAAATTTTCACTTAATTGTGTCTACTCAACAAACAAATCATTTCACTATGCAAACAATGCATCTTTGATTTTTTGTCAATTGTCTAAGCAGACAACCTTGAGGCCAGGCATTAAACAATTGATGTTGTATGGATAGTTCCTAAGCATAAGTTTGTCATCTACTTATTTGCTTAGCCTGTGTACTCACACAGGCACTCACGACAGTCACACTCACACACTAGAAGACTAACTAAATTTACTTTAGAAAATTATAAGAAACTACTTATTTGAAAAGTATGTAGTAATTAATAGATGACTTAAAAGATAATATATGGTGCCTACTCTAGGTATAGTTTATCATAAAATGTGTTATTTATAATAAATTTAATGCTGAAAATGGAACTAGCAGAGATTGTGTCTCTGTTCAAAAACATGTTAATGATATTCTACATACTTATAAATATATTAATTCATTACATAGGTAGGTACAATATGCCGGTTCTTTGTTGTCGACTTACCTTAGTCTCCTGGAAACTGGTTTTGATTGTACTGGCACATAGGTACCTACTTACATAGAAATCTGAAGAACCTAGTACAAAAACATTTGGTTTTACTTACATGATGTTTCTCTACGGCAAAGTCACGCACGTTACAGGATGTAAAAATATCAATAATATTTTTTTCCGTGTAGAACGATCGTACCAACACGGCGGGCGCCGCAAGTTAGGCACTTCTAGGTTTTCGTCGCTCGAAACAAGAGTCACAGTCAATCAGAATAAAATGGTGAATCCCGGAATATTATAAGATTAGTAAACTGCAAATAGTTGTACCATTTTTGCAAGAAAAGCAGCAACTAAAAGTCTTTCGGTCATTATTATTTACCGATTACAGCAATACGTCCGTGAAAAGTTAATCACATTTTAGCGAAAAGATATAACAATGCAGTTTATTTCTTGGATTCGACACGGTTAGCACTTTATCGCCTTTTATTCACATGAATTCATTTTGTTAGTACATAATCACAATACACTGGAATTATTGAAAAACAAGAGGCGTTTTCTACTTTTCTCGCCGTTCTTTCTTTCGCGCATCCGCATCTGTCATTTTTTTCTGCGCTCCAATCCAATCAAGGTCCATCCAATCAAACTTAAACCAAAACAACGAACGAATCAAAATAGAACTAGTAACGCCATCTGTTGGTACTAAATAAGTGAACGCTTTTTCATGTGCTGCCATTAGGGAAATACACGATTGATCGATTTAGTTAGACATCGATTCTATCGAATGAATATCAGATTAAAGAGATTTTACTGTTTTCAAAAACAGTTTAATATACCTACTATTAACCTACTATTTACAAATTTTGCGGACCTATAATAACTCGTACCCTTATTTTACCAGTCTGCCCAGCCCATGACCACGAGTGCCGTAATAATGCACTCGAAACGTCGGAAAAAAAAAAAAAGACGTGTGGCACTCGGAGACTGCCGCGTTACAGCCCGCGATAGAAGCTATGCAATAGCTAATTATGGTAATTATTGCCATCCTTTTTATTCCCATCGCTATGAAAGGGACGGCAACAACGGCTGCTGGACAGATTTTATTTTCAAAAACGATTCTAGGATATGGGAGGACTAAGGGATAGCCCTTTTCTTTATTTCCTGACTTTGCTTTAGCAAGCCTTGGGTTATAGAGAAGTTATAAGGTTAAAAGTTACGGATAGAAATAATGTGTAGGTATAGGTAGATACCTACCTACTTACCTACCTTTATGAGTAAAATATAATAGGTATATAAACCTACCGAAAGTTATGAAACGTTAAAATACCTACCATATCAATAAGAATATGGTAGGTAGGTAGGTACTCCTACCTACATAAAAATACTAGGTACATAACTTAGGTAGGTACTTACCTATATTAATATTATAAAATAAACGTTCAACTATAGGTAGGTAGGTACCTACTTAGTTAGCTAAACCTAAACTAAAACAAAATAACTTAGGTAGGTACCTACCTATATTAGGCTGGAAACAGTGCTCGACCGACGGTCAGCACTGACCGTCGGTCGGCGTAGCTTTATCTATGCAAGTCTATGAACGCGCACACACCTACGCTGACGGTACGGGCGTGGGTTGGTATGGTACGCGCGTACGGTCGGTCGAGTCGTCGGTCCGGCTCGTCGGTCGCGCGGACATCGGTCGACCGACGAGCTATGAGATTGTATGGACGCGTTCAGTGCTTGCTTCGCTGACGGAGCTACCGACTGTACGCGCATATGTATAGGTACTCGACAGCAAAAATGAACATCGATACTGAGCGCATTATCACTGAAGTGCGGCTTCGTCCTGCAATATATTACTAATAATATATACCTACTTTTCCTCATCTTCTTGCAATCTCGAAAATAGTGTGCAGAATTCGCCTTCAAGTAACCGTTCTACAAATATTAGGTGTAGGTACATGATATCTTCGCCGCCTTCTATTCCGTCGTTTGCGCAAAAAATAGCGTGCACAAATTAGGGCATTTACAGCAAAAGGATTCATTTTTCTTGCGAACTGTACACGCGTGTCTCGGTTCGCCGTCAGCGTAGCACAATGCACAATGCATTTTCGCAACCGACGATCAGCGCTGATAGTCAGGACGTACCATCAGGACGTACCGTCGGTCGAGCACTGTTTCTAGCCTTAATATTATAAAATAAACGTTCTACTATTAGGTAGGTATGTACCTACTTAGTTAGCTAAACCTAAACTAAAACAAAATAACTTAGGTAGGTAGGTACCTACCTATATTAATATTATAAAATAAACGTTCTACTATAGGTAGGTACCTACCTACTTAGCTAAACCTAAACTAAAACAAAATATAAATAGGTTTCTAGGTACCTGAAATGAAATGAAATATGATCACGACTGTATCCCGGGAGCGGTAGACATTTCTTTCGGATCATTAGGCAATTTTTAGATCTCTTTGAAGATGTCTAAGGGGGTAGTCAGAGGTACATGCCCACTTTTTGCAGAAGTTAAGTTTCCATACGTGACAGGTTGCAAGCCCATCGACGCTATTAGAGAGCTAACTGGTTTCCTCACGATGTTTTCCTTTACCTTACAAATACCTAAACCAAAAAATAAATATCTTCGTATTTATTCATATTTATCAATAAATATTATAATCACCTTACAAATACCTACCTAAACCTAAAAATAAATATCTTGACGCAATTAAAACTAAAAGGAGAGTAATGGTGTCAATTCAGATGTCGCCAAAAACTAAACTCAACTAATTTGTCAGCACTAAAAATGTTGCCGTCCCTTTCATAACGATCCAAAAAAGGATTGAAAATAAAAAAATTAGAAAATTAATCCTGTACAATATAATAAAAAAAGAACAAATAGCATTAAACCCATAGGAAACAAAATATTGCAATTTTGACTTTTGTTTGACCTTAGAAAATCAGTAGGTCGCCACATGCTCTTTGGTAGTCGCGGACACTCTACGATAAGTAGGTGCTGAGCCTGAGACAAGTTTAGGGGTGCCAAAATAAAGGTTTAATCCAAGTTTACAGCTGACTATTTTTCATTTCGAGGCAGGAAACCCAAACATTCCTAGACCATATTATTATGCTTGGCCGTCGCGTCGTTTAAACCGTCTACGCGTCTCCTGTAACGTACAGTGTAGGTACTGTCATTCATCTGCAATTAAAGCTACTACCTACTAGGTACTATAATAAATAAATAAATAAATAATAATAAATAAATATCCTTGGACATTTCACACGGCGTCATCTAGTGCCAAGCTAAGCAATTTAATGCTTGTGTTATGGTAACCAGATGACTGATAAACTACATAGATACATTTTTTTTTGTAAATACATACCTACATATTATACATAGAAAACACCCAGACACGAAACAAATATTTGCAGATCATGCAAACATTTGTCCCGCAGCGGGGATCGAACCCGCAACCTCTGCGTCTCAGGCGGGCTTTCGCCCACTGCGCCACAGAGGTCGTCTATAACTGTTAATAA
The DNA here is from genome assembly GCA_963582015.1 of Xanthorhoe designata. Classification (NCBI taxonomy): domain Eukaryota; kingdom Metazoa; phylum Arthropoda; class Insecta; order Lepidoptera; family Geometridae; genus Xanthorhoe; species Xanthorhoe designata. The sequence goes on from OY757033.1 coordinate 8,964,533, forward strand.
CATAATATAATGATAGTTGAGATTAGTGTACCTAGGTACCTACTTTCCCACTACCTACTTAGGTATGTGCTACATATGAGTCAATAAATTTCCTACTCCAATAATACCTCACTTTTTAAACACGTACCTACGTGATTTATGGGTCAACTACGACGTTGTCATTGCCGATAAGCTTAAAACGCCCTCAACATTTCAATTTTCTTGCTTAAGCGATATGGTAAGTATTGTGCAATTTTTGGGTATAAAAGCAAATTTAATACATTAATTTTATTAATAAATTAATTCAAGAGCTCCAGACATGGCGCCGAAGGTTCTTTTGTGTCTCGCGATATTCCTCATCATAAGTGTAAGTTCTCCATAATTTTCAAAGCACAGTATTTTAACTCTCTTTTATCTGTTTAACTAACAAACGTCTGTTGTGACTAGGCAAGGAGGCTTTTTCCCTGATGTTAATATTGCGTTTTTATTTTTTAGGTTTGTGCTATATCCTGCCAATATCCAGGATATGGTTACCAACAACCCATAGTGGTCAGCAGGAACCGTAACAATGACCGTGACTTTCTGTATCCCCTTCTTCTTCTGTTCTGTCTGGGAGGTGACGGTTTTGGAGGTTGCTGTTAAGAGCGGTCAACCCAGCTCAATTTTCATACAAACGCTCGTACGTGATTATGCCGTTGTAACAGACCTTTCTTTTAAACTTTTGGACTAATAGGTATCTTGTGCACTATATCTAGGTTTCTATAAAAACTAAAAATCAAAATTTTGAGAAACAAATTCAGTATATTAAGCTTCCAAAAATCTGCTTTTAGCATAAATTTTACCTGAACTTTGGCCGTTCATAATGTACTCATAAATTGTAAAAGTAAAGAAAATATTGTCATAAAAACCTTGCAAATCTTATGGAGATTCTAAATGACTAATATTTATTTTACAAACTTGTAAGGCTTACTGAAAAACACGTATTTCCTGGAACACTTTTTATGAAATTTCCGCACACTATTTTTCGAGTGAGCGAGTGAGCGGCGAAAGTACCTACTGAATGCCGAGCGCTGAGGCGCTATCTCTCTTTTTTCGCTTTGCTTCTTTTTCTAGCATTGCGCTGGATGAAACAACAAGCTTTTCAGCTATGCCCGCGTCGATGATAGACGCACCGGGAAGGGCCACCTTAAGTCTTTCTTTCAATACCATTTTTCCTTCAACATCTAAGTCTTTTTCCGATAGGCAGAGACGATACCTATTTCAATTAAATTTTTCATAAAAATCGATACCTCAATCGATTTTAGGAATCCATTTTTTATGTTTTTTTTTTTTGCTTTATGGCAATACCGAATGAGAGAAACAGGTTCACTTCACATACTTTTATTACCTATCCTAGCAAGCGAGATGAGTATTTTTAGCATTATGTACTACTTGCATTAAAAGAAAAAGACATATTTTGTATTATTTGTATGAGATTGCTAATCACCAAAAAGAGATATTGGTCCAAAAATAATGCTTTGTATGTAGCTGATTCGCCACCAAACAATTTTTAGAGGTTTGTTTTTTTTTCTCCTGTCATGTCAGATTCTGAAATTGAAATGAAAGGGCGAGCTTTGTAGCGTGATGGTTTTGGAATTTATTTTGTAAAAATGTTGTAAATCAGCAATTTAATTATGTACAGTTACTGAAGACACATGTTTGTAAAAGTAGCTTGTTGTTAGTTAATAATGGATATCAAATTTTACTTTTTTGGAAGTACGTAAACATAATCTTATCGTATTGATTAGATTTTATCAAAATTGTTTCTAATCAGCAGAAGTTTATTCTCCTACTTCAAGCTCTTGATATGATTCAGTGAAGGTAACGCGAAATGTCTAACACGATCTGTAATGGAGATGATGAGACATTTCCACTCCATGAGTGTGTGTTTACTGGAGACGTACGCAAGCTTTCATCTCTGCTGAGGCTCAACGATGTGACGCGGAAGGACAAACACGGCAACACCGCGCTGCACTTGGCGGTGATGCTTGGCCGAAAAGAGTGTGTGCAGCTGTTACTAGCTCATAGCGCGCCCGTCAAAGTGAAGAACCTAGCCGGTTGGTCGCCACTCGCTGAGGCCATCAGCTATGGTGACCGCCAGACCATATCGTCCCTAGTTCGCAAACTCAAACAACAAGCGCGTGAGCAAATGGAACGCAGGAGACCAGACCTCATCAGGGCTCTTTCCCAAATACAAGATTTCTACATGGAGCTAAAGTGGGACTTCCACTCATGGGTACCTTTAGTGTCAAGAATACTCCCATCCGATGTGTGTAAAATTTACAAAGCTGGTTCCAGCATCAGATTAGACACCACTTTAGTTGATTTCAGTGATATGAAGTGGGAACGAGGAGACATATCTTTTATATTTCAGGGAGAAAAGCCACCTAGTGAATCACTCACAGTTTTGGACAATAAAGCTAAAGTATACCAGAGAGTACGCTATGAAGAAACAGAACATGAAATAGAAGATGAGGTAGACATTCTCATGTCTAGCGATATTCTGGCAGCCCAGATGTCAACCAAGGGCATATCATTTGCTAGAGCACAGTCTGGTTGGATATTTCGTGAAGACCGTAAAGAAGTAGTAGCAGGCTTATACAAAAGTGACATTTATACCATAACTGGCTTAGTTTTAGAATCAAGAAAGAGGCGTGAACACTTGTCAACAGATGATTTGCGAAAGAACAAAGCAATTATTGAAAGTTTAACCAAAGGCAATGCACATAGTCTGGAAACAAATGGAGAACCTGTACGGCGTGCTTCTCTTAATCCACCCCCTGAAAGTAGTGTTAACTGGCTTACATACATATCAGCACCTCCTGGTCAATACCCTGGTTTGGGTAGAGACCTTGTTTACAAAGAGTCGTCCAGGAATTTCCGAGCCACACTTGCTATGAGTGATGACTTTCCCCTGAGTGTCGATATGCTACTGAATGTCTTGGAGATCATTGCTCCCTTCAAACATTTTGCTAAGTTACGCCAGTTTGTTGCAATGAAACTTCCTAAAGGGTTCCCGGTTAAAGTGGATATACCAATTTTACCTACTGTGACAGCTAAAATAACATTTCAAAAGTTTGATTTTCGCGATGACATAGAAAATGAACTGTTTGTAATTCCGGATGACTTTGTGGAAGACCCTTTGCGGTTCCCAGATTTATGACGTTTTGATATTCTAACACTGTTTGAAATTAGTGAAATGCCCATGAGGCAGTGTGAAGTGAAACGTACCAGAGTAAAGAGGGCTGCCAAGTGCAGGCCCGCCATGCGGGCCCAGCTCTCTATTGAGTTCCCCATGTTGTTTGGTCTAGGCAGCTCCTACTCCAGTCACTGCGTCCTATTTGTAGAGTAACTAAATTTAGAAAATGTACCTTGTATGGCAAAAGTTTGTGTAGTTTTGTTAACAGTGATAAAATGAATATAGAAAACCACTAAAACTTTTACATCTGTTTCGAGTCAGGTTTTGCTGAAAGGGTTGTTCCCACTTTCGCAACTGGCTTGTTTGGCTGGCTGCCTGTCAATGTGTTTTTTAGCAATACATTATTATAGATTTTTTATTGATTTGTATGTAATAAAGTGATTTTTTAACTGGTACAGTACCTATGGGAAAATCTGAAACTATAGAAGATAGAGATAAACCGAGATTAACTAACTTTCTGTTAGAATTGAAAAATAATTTTATTGAATTTGACTTAACTTTCTTCCGAAACAAAAAATCCTTAGATGAAACGCCTGGCGAAAAATTTCTGCCCCCAGGATTGCCTAAGCTAAGAGCTGAGTCGATCCATATTAAAATATTTTTGTGTCAAAATAACTCCTTGAATGAATTCCACACTTGGCCTAAAAATGTACTAGGCACGTAAAAATTGTTTTCTCAAAAATATTACCAAATGGTTGCGACAACAGTTTCTTATCTTCTATAGGTTCACATTTCCTCACCCTGCCAGTTATAAAATTTCCCTGTACCTTTCGTTTTTTGTTTCTGTGTTACTTTGAAAAGTCAACTCTAGAGATTAACAATTATGGTAATCCTGAGTTTGTATATTGTTACTAAAGATAAATTGCTCACCTTATGAAAAAAACTTTTAACAAGTATGGTTTAAAATTATTGGTTTAAACTATTTATTTATTTTAAAGTAAGTTTTAGAATAATTTTATATCAATGGTACAGTTTATAAAACTCTTTATTCCATAAAAAAAGACTTGATTTAACAATAAAATATCTACAAAAGTAATTCAAGTAGAATAAATTGTATGTTCCTATAACACACACACTGGTATTTCTAAATCTATTTTAACTACTGTTATTTCGTTCAGATGATTTCTTAAAATATTTATTGGCCTATATGTTGACTTTAGAAAAAAGGTACCTGCATTTGAACATACGCATATCATCATCAAATAAATAAAAAGAAACAAAGCTCCTGTTTACATGAATTTGCCTCATACATTAAATAATAATAGCTAATCATTTAAAGTCCTTGTGCCTTCTCTGAGTAGGTAATTGTAGACTGGTCGATAGAATTCCAATTAATAAGAAAATGCATGAATATCACTCTTTGAAAATTTAGTTGTGCTGCATGAAGAGAAGGGGCTATTTTTATAATAAAGCACAAACCAAACTTACTTCTTTTAAATTTTTTCTAACAAAATATGCAATGGGCGTAGGTAATTTGTGCTATGTTGAATCTAGCCTTGATTACAAAGTTACCTTTAAAATAAGAAAAAATAGTTTAAATGTTTGTAACACCTTTATTTTCTTGTAGCATGTAATACTGTACGTAAATGTAGGTATTTCATCTAGCTAGGACATAATTGGGTAGTATGGAATTGTAGTGAAGTAAGTACGTAGTTGATCAGCTTTGTGTAGTTAATCACTACAAATATCAGAAAATAGTAAAGACATTTGACAATAAAACCCACCTCACGGTTTGATTATGAATTGTATTTGTATTGTAAAGATTTTCTTGCCACTTTGTATTATGTACCTACCTACATTCATTATTAGACAAGGTATGAGCTGTACACACTTGAATATAAAATGTTTTAATAAAAAAATTTAAGTCACATTAAGTTTTTTGCTTGGCCCCAAACTAAATTATAATCTGTCACATTGTAACTAATACATTGTATATTTTGTTTAGGTAAATTAATAAAACCCTAAAAAGTATTGATCAGTTTAAAAAATTTTCGTCAATGTTATTGCATACACTAGCTTTCAAATCGCAACTGTGGCGCAGCGCAGCCCACGACGCGACGTATCAAACCTATAATCCCTGCCCAAAAAGTAGTTTTGATTTGCAGCTAACTATACCTACCTACCATTACCTACACTACAAGTGACAAAGAAAGGGACATTAGTGGCAATTCTGGATGTCGCCAAAACTTAACTAACCTAATTTGACAGCACTAAAAATGTTGCCGGGAATGCTTGGAAAATAAAAAACTTGAAAAATGTATGAAAATTTTATTAAATAAAAATTGTATTAGGTATTTTATATTTTCTATTGAAGAGAAATTCCCTAGTACATTATTATAATATACCTACACACACAACCCACTTCCACATATGTATGCAACGATTAATTGTGCGTTTCCCATAATAAATTACCTCAGCCCCTGGACAAAAGCTACAAAAAGCTAGAGGACTAGATTTGGGTTATTTCTCATGGCCGAACTATTTTGCCGTTAAGTTCGGCCATGAGGATGTTAGTCCTCGTAGCCAAATCAGTTAGACGAAATAGTTCGGCCATGAGGAATAAATCACAAATCGATATTGCTTGTTCTTTGCAGAATAAGCTTAGAATATTTCACCATCATAAGTTGGTTGTTAGTGTAAGAAGTATATAGGTACAGAGATAATTTAGATTTAACGATAGGACTTGCGTCGCGAGGTACTCTGACTCATCATAGGCGTCGACTCATCCAGGCCTAGAGTCACCACCCGCAAGGAAACCGTCGACCGACGAGCTGAAAGAAATATTAATCTATTTAATAATCGAATCTTCTACATTTTTAGTTTAAGAGACATGTCTCGACGAAATTTAACGATTTTTTTTGATAACTTGTTATTCTCTCACGCGAAAACTACTGAACGGATTTGGCTGAAACTTAGAATATACGTATAACTCGCGCAGATAGAGAAAAGATCTGTAAATGGCGTCCGCTCGCATGCGTTCTCGCTCACTCTCTATCGCTGTCTATACTCACACAGTAAAGTACGCGTTACAAAAAAATTGACAAAATTATACAAAAAAATTGTCAGTCAGGATTCGCTTTCCACGTTTGATTGTTATTTATTTTCGTTAGGTTTTTGTTACGAACGTTGACATTTTGTGATTGATTGACAATGGCTTCACGAAAACGTGGAAAGATTCTTCACAGTGATGCACGTGCGATTGTTTACAACGTTATAAAATACTTTGACGAAGAGAAGAACTTGGAGCGTTATCATCCGTTAAAGCGCTCAGCGATGGCGACTAATTTATCGATGGCTACTATATCGAGAATAAAGAAAGAAGGTAATTACATGGTACCTACACATTATTTTACGCGGTTGCTTTATTGGCGTGACCAAGATAGATAGATAAATCAATTTATTTGAAGATGATTAGCCTTATTTTTTTTTATAAGTAGGTACCTACCTCGATCGAGTATGATTTTTTTATATAGATTTTCTGGCCTGGAAACGAGTCCTTTTGGCAGCGAGTATGACTAAGTTCATGGTTGCTGACCATCAGCCATCGTCATCATCCATTACCATCATCAATCCTCATCCATCATCATAGCTGTAGATAATGTAGAAAACTTGAAGCATCTGAAAATACGGGTCCTCAGTCGCCCTGTATCGATCAAGTCATTCATGGCGTGCTCACCGGCGTGTGCGAAATTGCAAACGGCGTCGCTCTATAACGATAACTGACAGTAATAGTAATATTTTACTCTTATTTCAGGTAAACTTGCAGAACAAGCCAACACCAAGATCCGTACGCCGAGTAGGGGCAAAAAAGGCAAAAATAATACGCGTGTCCCCATGGACAGCTTCGATATTTGTGCCATTAGAAATATTGTTGCCTCAATATACGACGTTCGAAAGGAGGTACCTACGCTGAACAAGATTCAGGTGTCAGCAAGAGCTGATTTAAACTATAAAGGCTCCAAAACGACATTAAGAAAGATTTTAAAAGAAAAGCTCGGATTCAAATTTAAAAAATGCCGCCAGAACCGAATGGTGCTCATAGAACGCGATAACATAAAAGCGTGGCGAGTTAAATATTTACGCCGCCTCCGACAAAATGATGCCATGGGTGCGGAAAAAAAGAAAGTTGTATATATGGATGAGTCGTGGATCCATGCCCATTATACTGTCAGCAAGTGCTGGCAGTCATCCACCGATAAAGGCGTTCGCAAAAATGATAGTCCCGGACAAAGGTGGGTGATGGTTCATGCCGGCTCAGAGGATGGGTTTGTGGAGGGTGCAGGATTATTATTTAAAGCTAAATCAAAAAAAGGTGACTATCATGACGAGATGAATGGTAATAATTTTACGAAATATTTAAAAGAAAAACTAATACCAAATCTGCCTGAAAACTCCATTCTCGTCATGGATAATGCATCCTACCACAGTATGCAGTTGGATAAAGCGCCAACGACTGCAACCCGCAAAGCGGACATAAAGATATGGATGCAGGAGCACGGTGTCTCATTTGAAGAAGACTGGACTAAAGCAGAGCTGCTCATGCAGCTAAAAAAGCATCGCCCAGAGAAAAAGTATTTGGTGGACGAACTTCTGCGTGAACATGGTCATGAAGTCCTCAGACTCCCTCCTTACAACTGCGACCTGAACCCGATTGAACACGTTTGGAATTTAATAAAACAACGGGTTGCAGATAAAAATGTAGAGCAACACGAAAACAAAATTGAGGAGTTCACAAAAGAGGCCATAGCTTCAATTACGCGAGACGACTGGAAGAAACAAGTAAACCACATCAAAAGAGTCGAAGAAGAATACTGGAATCGCGATGTAGGTAGGGAGAGGGAATTAGAGGACTTCATTATCAATGTCGGTATGAACAGCGACAGCGAAGATGAAAGTGACGACTATGAAGACCAGGACTGTGAAAGTGGCCAGTCCATGGAGGATTATAATGATTTGATGGAGGAAATTGAACCAATTATGGGTTTAGATGACCAGGATACTGCTGGACCAAGCGGTTCATAAAACCTTTTCTCCCCTGTTGGTCGTTTCAAAGCCATAAAAACAAATAAAATTTACTTCAAATTCTCTGTCTGATTCGTACATTTTTAAGCTAAATCCTTTTTTTGTGTCTTGTAGAGAACTAATAATCATTTAGCTAGGCAGGTACCGCCTGTCTTGTTCAAAAACCAGCAACAACAAAAAAAGTCAATAAAAATCGATGTTTGAGAACTTGTTTTGCCAACCGTGCGTACCTTACCCGCCGCCATTTATAGATCTATTCTCTATCTGCGCGGGTTATACATACTTATATACCTGAAATAACATATAGGATACTGTTTATCCTGGTAGATACCTCGGGGGCGAAGCCGCGGGCGAGTAAGCTAGTCTTTAATAAATGAACATGGTAACACAGTGTGCAGGATGAGCAAAGGGTAGTAGGTACTAATAAAACACTATAAAATGAAATTACCCATTTCTGGTATATCGTCGATCAACTGAAACAAAAAAAGAAATGGTTAACAAGTCGTACCTACCTAATGTAAAACCTTGTGTAGAACATATATTTTTTTGTAAAAGCGACAGTGCTGTAATGGAACATTGTAAACCTTTTATTTATCTGTGATCAATGAATGTAATCTTTTATTCTAATTACGGCAAAAGGTCTGCGCAGAGGTGGTACCTTTTGTACACGTGTTTGAGACACAAGTTGCAGTGATATTTTGTCATAAATAACTTCTGACACCGTCTGATCCGATACAAAAGACAGAGATAAGACATTTCGCATACAATTCGCATTATCTGATGTCTAATTTAAAATCATTGTTGTTCGTTTGCTGCATATTCCGCAGCTTCGTTCGCTTTGAACCTACTCAGATAGAATATTGTAAATATTTTTAAACTAAGAAATTGGGAAAATATCAGAACAAAATATATAATAATGTTTCCGTACTCTTTAAGGAAAAAAAATCGATTGATTTTTATTTGATATTTTATTGTTTTTAAGATGACATGACTAAGAAAGGGGTGAGTGCTGTGATGACGGCTGGTAGAGAGAAATAGTAAAACACATTCATGTTGTGCTGACCCTACGTAGGTTATTAGGATAAGGGCAGGAAGGGAAAGAAGGTGCTAATAAAGGTGTCTACAAATATATTTATCTCCTACAGAATCACGATGCTTATAGTTGAAACTGTTATAATCAGTTTTTAGCTTTCTAACCAATTTTAATAATACGATAGTTACAATTTTATAAAATTGTATTAAACAATAAAATGATCTTGCAGAAATCTGTATCTTTAGTAGACTAATTCCTCAGTAAAAGTTTTGATTTTGGATCAATGGATCAACAGTGAAAATATTATATATTAGAAGCTATATTAGAATATCAGGATAAAATTAGGCTTTGGTATATCTATGTGTATTGTACGTGCGTAGCTAGCCAGACCGCGCTCAACCAAATCGGCTGCAATCTCAAGTGACCATCGTGATTGCTTTCAAGCAGAACGTAGCACATGCAGATAAGATAATATTGTAATTAGGTGTTAGATTACCTAATGTATTATTGTTAACGCAAAACATTGCGGGTTTTATCATTTGATATAAATGTTTAGGTATTAGAGATGTACCTACCTACTAACTAAAAAAACCAGCCAAGTGCATGTTGGTGTCTGGCCCCGCTCAATGCAGAGTTCTGTAATTGCCCATTATGCGAAAATATTCCTCGTAGGTATATGTTTGCCGAGTAAATAACCTTCTGGGTTCTTTTTTGACTACGAAACCCTAAAATGGGAGTGTAGGGAACACTAGGACTCTGTATTGTGGATATTAGAAACTATAAGCACCTTAACAATACTTAGACCCGAAACATATATATTTGCAAGGCATAATCTGTCTAGTCGACATAACATTTTTTTTTTCTTTTTTCTATCAGTGCTCTCTTTAAATCAAAATCAAATCAAATCAAAAGACATTTATTTGCAACTAAAATTAAAACCAAGATTAACATTAACGCAAGACTAACCTAAACATTATTAAAAACAAAACAGACCTATAATGTACCTATATTTAAAACCCACATCCACATTTAAATACTTAGGTACATCTTTCTTAGGCCAATACGGTGTACCATCTACAATGATAAGTATTACTACTACATTTCATCCTACTAATATTATAAACGCGAAAGTTTGTAAGTATGGATGGATGGATGGATGTTTGTTACTCTTTTACGCGAAAACTACTGAACGGATTTGGCTGAAACTTGGATTATACATAGTTTATGACCGGGAATAACACATAGGGTAATTTTTATCCCGGTATTGGCACGGGAATGGGAACTACTGCGGGTAACACCGCGGGGCGCAGCTATTTAAAATATAAATACTTACAGCAGTTTCTTGAACTTTGGGCGCGAGGCTCCTTCTAAAGGCAGCTAGGCGCTTGGTGTAGCCGCTGGCGATGCTAACACCGCTATGTACTGATTCCTCAGAGCTCGAGAAAACTGTTTCTGAAATTATTCAAATTGTCAATATAAACCAAAGATTTGGAAGAGTTTATGTTTTATGACTGTTTTCTTTGGAAATAAGCTGTGGAGAATTCCAAGGGTTTCGTTTCCAACAGGAACTATAACGGTTATATATATACATTATTATTGTTATACAAATGACTGAGCAACGAGTGAACAATAAATATCCTTGGACATTCCACACAGCGTCATCTAGTCCCAAGCTAAGCAATTTAATGCTTGTGTTAATATGGTTACCAGATGACTGATATAGGTACTCGTACTACGTAGATACGTTTTTTTTGTAAATACATACCTACATATTATACACAGAAAATACCCAGACTCGAGACAAATATTTGCAGATCATGCGAACATCTACCTACGTCGTAAAAAAGTTCATGGCAATAAAAAAATACGGACATTTAAAATAATTTAAATACGGAAAATGTTTATGTAATTGGAAATCCTCTGTCAGCGTTACAGAACTATGACGCTAAAAGAAAGTGCTGACATAGTAAGTGCGTAGATTACAAAGGCTGTCTACCGGTATTATGTCGTTATCGTTACATTATTGAGTACCAGTGAACTATAAAACATAATCATACCATCAATTTCTGCCGCTGTTGTTACTTCTTTCGAGTGAGAAGTGTCGGCCACAATCCTGGAAAACATTATTTAGTAAATTGCATGTATCGTGAAAATTATGTAACTCAATGTACTTACTTACTTATAGTCTGATAAATTGTAAGTAAGAAATATTAATCTCTAATGAAACCGAACAACAAAATACATTCATCCAACCCACGTAATGTAAGATGCGGGCAGGAAGATGATGATGGCTTTAATTAATTTGTTAACGCTAAACAGTTTTCTCTAATAAAATTAGGTATCATATATATTTCATTTCATTTAATTTCCCTCTGAAGCACGGAAAATAGTTTTACTTCTGTATAAACATTGTGTAGTCGCAGCTTACGTTCCGGCTGTTTGTCTGTAGACGTGACGAGCGCCGCGAAGTCAGAATGCATGGTTCGCGCGCTTAAAATCAGAGACCGTAAAATAAACGTACGAAAAGTCTCTTACTTCTGTATAAACATGTGCAGGCGCCGCTGATGTCGCGACAGATGCCGCTGTATGTCTGTTGACGCGACGAGTGCCGCGAAGTGTGCGTGCATGGCCGGCGCGCCCGTGCAGAGCTCTGCGAGCGAGTGGAGGGCGTTGTTGGCTGCTTCTGCGTAGTCACGGATCCATACTGCCATCTAAAGACTTGCTTCGTTAATGAGGGTTTTTGAACTGACGTGCACTAGGTGGCAGTAGGAAGACGTGAGGTCCAGGCATTTATTATGTCATTCACACTAATGTGTGAAATTTTGTGTGTGTGTAAGTAAGTGTGAATGTTTGTTATTCTTTCACGCTCAAACGGCTGGACGTATTTGAATAAAATTTGGAAAAAATAGACAATGGACAAATCGCCCTTGCAGCGCTAATTAGTGGCGAGAATTAACCAGAAAATCCAAACTGAACGATGAAACGTAACGGCTAAAGGAATGTGATACTTATGGCAAATCAAAAAGAATTTAAAATGCTGATACTCTGTTTCACACCATTCAAGAGTATAAGTTTACATATAAGTATATCTACCTCAGAATGATATCGGGACAGAAAAGGTAAATAACTTATAAAGCATTTCTAAATATGGCCAGTGGTCAGGAAGGTTAAATAGGATGGGTCAAAACGAGCCCGCTGTTATTCTCATTCTCAGTTAAACTTGCCTGGAAAATACGCCAATCGTCGACTCCCTCTACGAGCTTCTGCGCGCGTCTGGAGTTGTGTTTGACGACGTCGCGCGCGTTCTGCAGCCGGCTCTCCTGGCGAGACGCGCGCTCGCGGGCGCTCTCTAACTCGTTCTCTGTTTCCGACCTGAACAATACCCAGTTTATTTGGGTTTGTGTCCACGGATTAGCAAGTTGCTTTTGGAAACTACGGCATGATTTCCTACTAATATTATAAACGTGAAAGTTTGTAAGTGTGGATGGATGGATGTTTGTTACTCATTCACGCGAAAACTACTGAACGGATTTGGCTGAAACTTGGAATATACATAGTTTATGACCGGGAATAACACATAGGCTACTTTTGATCCCGGTATTCCCACGGGAACGGGAACTACGAATGGAGGGATTTGTTTTTAACCGCAGGGGCGCAGCTAGTTTTCTATATAACTGTATTAGTTAAAAGACTTTTAAATAACTCTTTTAAACCCTTGACCTCAGCAATAATACACTCCCCTACCATATGTGTTATGGCTCTTTTCGCAGAAAGCGCAGCAGGAATAGCTGCTTGTGGACGAGAAGTGCGTCATGGGCGATAGTGTAATGCGGACACCACACATTGGCTATGTTGGAACCAAGATAGACTGGTGGTTCCAACACTCAAATGTGAGGATCGATCTTGGACGGTTATTGGACATAAACGGAGCATTGCCATTGGCCATTCTATTCGTAGCCAATGTTGGAACCAAGATAAAGCCAATTTGTGGTGCCTGCATAAAACGTGGCGTGGCCACTAATCATGAGCTGACTCAGAAACCAATCCTCACCCGAAGAGTAACGCAGATTGTTGATGGTGATGATATGAGAAATAAGTGCGAAAATATGCTAACACCGGTCCACTACACTACACAACACGGTGCAAAATAGTGTATTTCGAGAAAAGTTAGTTTAGAACAAAAATTCACTCGTTTATTGCAATAAGAGTATTTAATTTAAGCCGATGAACACCTGAGATTCAGAAACTGGACTGACGTTATTTCAAAAATAACGATCTCTAATGCGGGCACCACACATTGGAGTGTTGTCACACCTGTTGGTTCCAAACTTCCAACACTCCAAATTGGTGATCGATCTTGGACAGTTATTGGACACAAACAGAGCATTGCTATTGGCCATTCTATTCGTAGCCAATGTCGGAAGAAAGTTGAAGCCAATATGTGGTGCCCGCATCGCTAGTAGTCATTGAAAAATGCTGAATCTGACACGCAGTGCAAATAGTGCTTTTTCCATTGTGTTCTCGGTACTAACTCTCTGGCAGTGAGTTGCTTGCACTTGTCAACGAGCATGGTGAGCCGGGAGCCGATATCCGAGACGCTTTGCTCCAAGGATACTATTTCCGAGAGCACCACCTTTAGGGAGTCACGGAGAGTGTAGTATTGTTCCGTTAAAGAGTTCAACTCTTCGATTTCTGGCGCTGGAATGTTATAGGATGTATGAATGCGGCAAATATTATAAAAACTGAATGAATTGAACTGAAACGACCATCAAAACTTTACTGACTGTTTTTTTTTACGGTCTGTTGCCAAAATGCTATAGGGCCCTACTTCTAATGTTTGAAAAAAAATATGAACACGACTGTATTTCCAAGGTGCGGTAGACAAATTATTTCAGATCCCTTTAATCATTTTAGATCCCTTGAAGATGTCTAAGGGGTAGTCAGAGGTAAATCCTAATACACTCTTAGTACATATAAGATATAAACATTCCATACGTTACAAACCCATTGACGCTATTAGAAGAATTTCTTGCTTATACTTAAATTAAGTGAAAACGCAAGCAAGCTGCATTTTCAATCATTTGAATCCAACGATAGTCTTATTCGGCAATTTTTGTCAATAGTCAAATTTATGAAACACGAAAAATAAAACTTTACTTCCAAAGTTCATCATTCTAATTAACCTAGTATTCGTGCGTGACCTAGTCAAGTAAGTAGGTACTTGCTTGCTCAGGTGATTCGATTATCACATTGTCTGCGCAATGAACGTGTGATAACGAGTTTTTTATACATACTTGTAGATTTCGAAATAGAGGTAAATAGCTATATGTGCAGGTTTAGCTAATATCTACTTTACAGACATAATCGGACTGTCATACAATGGATTTTTTTCTGTAGGTACTAAATTAACCCCTATTTCTCCTAGTCACGCTATAACCTGAAAACCCTTTACCGATTTCATTCATCTTTTTTAAAATGTTTTCTATACTTCATTCACATAAATACTTACTATCATCCTCCAGCGGTGAGATATGGTGCATAAAGTGCGAGTGCGCTGCTTGTACGACGCGGATGGTCGCTTCCAACGCTGATACATCTCTTTCCCGACGGCCGATGTCTGCGTCTAAGGCGGCTCCTTTAGACCTCAACTCGGCGCGCTCAGCTGCGAACTAACATTGTAAATAATAGGCAACAAGGTTTTGAATGGTTGGGTAACGAGCCGATAATCCTAAATGTTATACAATAATCCTAAATAATCCTAAATGTATAACTTTTTCACTTTCAAAACTATCGTGAGTTGTATTAGACATTATAATAGCACACGAGAAATTACTCACGTAAAATTCTCGTCGATTTAGATACCGACAATGTTTCGATTCTTCCGGAGAATCTCTAAATCGACGATAATTTTACGTGAGTAATTTCCCGTGTGCTATTATAATGTTATATACCTAACTTGTTTTTTTATGAGTTGGTAACTCGAACGCTGATCATCTCCAAAAATAACTAATCAATGGTCACGGCACTGTCAGAATTTGTTCCTAATTCGACACTTGTCACGTGATTTAACCATTGATTTCTTAGTACATTTTTGGGGAGTTCACTAGGAAGTTTTTCGTAAAGGTCAAAGTGAAATCTGCAAGCAACTTCTAGTTACTACGTGTAAATAGTTAGATAAGTATTACAATAGATACCTTGATCTTGAAAAAAGTGACAGAAAGCTGCTGTCCGGAATCATCTTTCCCCAAGGATCCAATGAAAATTTCATATCTGCAACGGAACAAATGTTATTCTATAAATAATTTGAAATAGATTAGTGTAAAATAATAATAATGTCGCAAGATAGGAAGAAAGCATACCTACCGTTTAGAGAAATAAAAACATTAAATATATTTTTTTTCAGGGAAATTGTAAGTTAAATATTTCAACTGTTTCTTCTGAACTCTACTGGTAAAACTATCATATTAAGATCGATTCGAAATCGAAAACGATTCATATCACACACATTGCCAAAATATTTTATATCCATTTGACTATAGTGACAGCATCTACTGCCAATTCTGCAAATATTGTATTAAAAAGTAAGAGAAAAAGACATAGTAGACCTTGAAGGTCCCAACCACGAGAGAGCACGGAAGAAGTCATATTAGTGGCAATTCGGAGTATCGCAAAAGCTAAACTTAACTAACCAAAAATGTTGCCGTCCCTTTCATAGCGATGGGAATAAAAAGGTGGCATTAATTTTAGTTAGTTTAGTTTAGCTTTTGCGACACTCCGAATTGCCATTATAATTTGCCTAAACAACACCCACCTTTTTTTAAGTTGTTCGATACGCTGCTCTCTTTCCTTGATCTCGCTGCGCAGCTTCCCGCAGTCCTCGAAGAGCGATCGCTTCTGTATTCCGAACATGTCGCGTCGCGCTGTAATCTCGACCAGACGCTCATTCATTGCCTGTATTACAAACAAGATTACAATTTACTAATGTTATGTATGAGGAAACCCACTATTGTTATGCTTTTAAGCCATATAGAAAACGGTCTTAAAACTCCGTTAGATAGTAGAGTACTATAGCTTAAAGTTTAAGCTTTAGCTTAAAGTTTAAGCTATAGTGGCTCACTCTTACCTTTTTAGTTTGTATTTATGTTCGTTTAAGCCTTAACATAAATACAAGTTAAAAAGGTCCTTTTAAAAGTTTGTGTTTTTCACATCACAGTGGAATTAGATTAGTACACGCGGTGTGAGCCTCTTGCGAGTTCCATCAACGCTTGTTTGATGAAAATGGCAAATTGACCAATTTTTTATTCATAAGCCGTTTGCAATAAAGCCAAGCTGAAGTTTGTGCTTATGAAGAGCACAAACACGCACTTTGGCTTTATCGTCCAAGCCAACCTGAACCCTCACAGCATAAACCACTCGGATTCCCATTGTTTACCTAAATTGACTCTTATGTATATCAAAGTAAAGTGCCACTTACAGCATCAAGTTGGAGTTGCTGCTTATGAAGTGTGAAGGCAGTATCGTCCAGGCCAGCCAGAGCTCTCGCAGCATGAGCCACTCGCAGCCGCATCAAGGCCTCTTCGACCCGCGCTTTGCGCCAGATGTCCCGGGAAGCTTTAAGGTCCTTGTCACCGCCTTCTACGTTCAGCATGGAACTCTTTAGGCGACTTTGCTGAAAAATTAAGGTTACTTGGAGTTACCTCTCTATCTATAAGGTCTTTTTTAAGTTTCAGTATTGCAATAAGTTCGACTTTTAACGTTTCGGCTTTGTTACAAGGATATATTCCCAACCACCCCATTAACTTCCCCATCAATGCCGAAGTCACGACATAAAATAAGGTAAATTACACGATAAATTCCCAATTAAAATGTGTGACTCAGAAATAATAAAAGATCGATGGTCGATACGTGACGATGGGAAGAGTATGCCCACGGGCATATGGCTTAGTAACCGCGAGCTCCTTACAAAAACGTCTATTATTCATCGATTCTTGAATCGATCTTCGAAAAGTCCTATTAAAAGGTACATAGTTCAAAAGGAATCTTAATGGGAATCACATAAGTAATACTTTGTGATTAGTGATTAACCAAACTGAGTAGTTGAAAATGTAATTGTTATTAGTGAAGAAAAAAAAAAGAAGAAATTATTAGTGTGGGCTGTAAGTATCCTACCCTAGCAAGATTAGGAAAATCTGAAGACAATCAGTTACTCTTATTTAATCGTCCGAAATAATATTTCTAACGTTGTGTGCAAATTAAAGAGGTGAAGTCCCTACATTGAAAATTAATATGTTAAAACTGAATAATAATATCATAATGTTGCACATCCGAAATGGATAGCTGTATAAACTTGTACCTACCTATCATTTAAGACCTACCCTTGTACAACAGTTCTGCAATAAAATATTTCTGATTCTGATTCTGATTCTGAAGACAAATAAGTCAGTCACAAACAAGTTGGCAGGCTTTTTATGTGCTACGACATGGCCTGTCCCGGTAAAGCCGAGCTAGTGGCGTAGGCTTCTTACCAATTTGCTGTGTTGTGAGATGAGCGCCTCCAGCTCGCGCGCCAGGCGACGCATGTCGTCGTGGAGTCGCGCCGAGTGTCGCTCCAGTAACGCCAACCGCGCCGCGTGTCGCCCGCACACTTCCTTCAACCTACATCAATTTACTTTAGTAAGTAGGTACTCTGGGGGGTTAACGTACCAGTAACAGTAGGGTTACCGGCGGTTTTTGGTGTAGTAAGTAATCTATCCTCGCTCACGTGTCAAGTATTCTAATGCCGGGTTCCTATATCCAACTAACGGATGTCCGTAGGTCGGTCGTCATAGCAACGTTGTTATCTGTCAAAAAGTGCCATACATTTTGTGTCGGATAACAACGTTGCTATGACGACCGACCCACGGACATCCGTTAGTTGGATATAGGAACCGGGCAAAAATGTATCCAATACTACGGTAAACTAGGACCCCTATTTTACCGTAGTATTATACTGTCCTCGATACCGAGTCAAGTAACACAAATGTATGAAAATCCAGTGCAGCGCCTCCCCCGGTAACTTGCATGAACTAAAAATTCCATACATTTAGAATACTTGACACGCGAGCGAAAATAGATAGATTACTATACTACAAAAAAACGCCGGTAACCCTACACGTATACAGTGGTGGCAGATTTAGAGATTTAGAGCTAACCTATTCAGGTACCTATTATACAGGTTGGCATGGTATGGCCATGTTATGAGAAGAGAAGAATGGCATGTAAATAGAAGAGTGCTTGATATGCATGTGGATGGATATAAGGGGAGAGGTAGACCAAGGAAAAGATGGATGGACTGTGTGAAAGTTGACATGAGTAAGAAAGGGGTGAATGTTGAGATGGCGGCTGATAGAGGGAAATGGAAGTAGAATACATGTTGTGCCGACCCCACGTAAGGTGGGATAAGGGCAGGAAGATAATGAGAGCTAACCTATTCTCTCGCTCTACCAATTCGGCGGAACACTCGCGTTCAGCTTGAGCGCCTTCCATGTGCGAGACTTGCGCCCCAATCGTCTCCACTTGGTAACACTAAAACAAACTTACAAATCAACTTCAAACTAAAGCTAGGTCAAAGTAAAACTAGTGGTTTTTTATGTAAAACCGACTTTAATTTTGTAAGAGAAATTTCAAGCTCTCTACGATGTACATTTCCTTAGATCCTCATCAGATCCTCAAATTTTATGTTAGTAAGTATATTCTTTCAAACAAAAAAATAATTTTCAGAATCAGTTCTCTATTGACGGAATCAACAGTGAACAGACATAAAAAATATATACAGTAGAACATTATAACCTCCCGCTTTTTTGAAGTCGGTAAAAAACATAAATTCTATGTAGGACCTCTGGGATCAGATTGAAACGTTTTAAGAGAATCAACACCTATTCTCGATCAACACCGTAAAGAGCTAGGGCAACAAACACGGTTTGTGACTTTGTTTTGATTCGTCCTCTGAAATCTAATCGGAGAAGCTCTGTTGGGATAAGCTAATAAAAAAAATCAAGCTCGTCAAAGTAAACAAAAAAATCGAGTGAAAGTCCCGTGCGAAAGCAGGAAAACGAAGTTTCAGTCTAGATTGTTTATAATATAAGTTTAGGTATACTTACAATGGAGTAAAGCGATTCCTTTTGGCTCTGTAGATTGCGTTGGATGCCACGCTGCTTGTTGTCTAGTTTGTTCATAATAGCTCTTGACGCTGCAAGAAAATACACATATTTATGTGTGATTCCTTACTTTTCATCAAGACTTTTGGAATAGTCTAACCTATGAACCCCTGAAAAAGACTTGACGAAGTTACAGTACGCGCAATCAAAGTTGACCGGAGTGAAAATAGTTACTCGGGAAATGTCACTATCTCTGTTTCACTTACAGTCGATACTTCTGTCTTGCTCTTTCGTAACGACTGTACAATGCACGACCGGCCGGAGGGAAAAGTTCAGCCCGGTCACGATATAATGTGCAATTACTGTACATGCTTTCCCCCCTGGAGCCTTATCTTGCACATATATTATATATGTGCAATTACTGTACTTACATCTCTTCTCTGGAGCCTTATCGATTAGTCAATGAACCCATCGGGGGCCTATCAAATAGCCATGAAGTGACTTAATTTAAAGTAGAGATATGGTGCGATATGGCCGAAGTGTTCAACTACCTTTCAACTGCATATGGAACAATTTCTCCTCGTTCTTGAGATTGAGCAACTTCTGTTGTTCCACGAAGGAGCAGTGCATGGCTCGTTGTTGGTTCACCGTCAAATTTGTAGCGTAGCGCTCCTCTTCCTAAAGCACCATTTAACCTTTAATATTTTAGATAAGTATTGAAAATTTCAAATTGTACTTCTCCGCAAATCTGAACCAAATAAGTTATTCTAAATGTTTTCAGATGTACATATCTTGAAAATATAAAAGAGACATGAACAATTTGGTTAAAATGGCAAGAATCGTAAGTTAACTCTAAATAGTATAAAACAAAGTTGCTTCCCGCCATCTGTACGCTTAGATCTTTATAACTACACCACGGATTTTAATGCGGTTTTCAACAATACACAGAATGTTTTAAGAGGAAGTTTTCAAGTATAGGTACACGCATATTATAGAGAACACATCACACAAAACATTTGTCCCGAAGAGAAGGAGGAATCCACATACATAGTACGTACTTACGTTTAGAATGTCTTCTAATTCCTTAGCTCTTTTCTCCGACGATTTGGATTTATCTAAGGAATCCGTCAGTTTCTCCTTCAACTCCTTCAACTGTAAAAATATTAGTAAGGCAATGGTCAAATATTGTTGATGTATAAAAACTTTATTTATAAATACATGTACACGGGGTTTTATCGCGTTATTTATAAAACTTTTCTGAGTATAAAAACTTTTCTGATTTTTCTGACGGACTATTCTAGTCATTTTTAAAAACACAAAACTTAGGTATAAACTGTTTAAAAAGTTGGTTCTTGGATTTTTATTTTTACTCAAAACTACAGACTTTATAAATAAATAAATATCCTTGTATATTTCAAACAGGGCCATCTAGTCCCAAGCTAAGTTTATAAAGAGTTTGATTAGACAATTATTTTCTTAAATAATAGACACCTTAGTGGCAATTCGGAGTATCGCAAAAGCTAAACTTAACTAACTAAAAATGTTGCCGTCCCTTTCATAGCGATGGGAATAAAAAGGATGGCATTAATTTTAGTTATTAATAATAAAATAATAGTAGTTTAGTTTAGCTTTTGCGACACTCCGAATTGCCACTCTTGTAAACTCAAAATTAGATAAAAAGCTTACCTTGCTAGTGACAAGTTGTAGCGCCGAGTCCTTCTTATGTTGGTCCTCCATAATCTGTCGGTTCTCAATGTGAAGCCTCTCTAACACCACACGCATGTTGCTCAGCTCACGTTGTAGACTTTGAGCCTGTTCAAAATAATAACTGTTACATAGTCATATGCATAGGCGCATTACTATGCGCTGACACCTTGGAGAAAGTAAGAAATAGAGCGCTGTATATTCCTTTCACAGTCACACAAAAACAAAGAAGGAATATATACAACATTACAAAATATAGGCAAGCGGCCAGTAGTAAAACTAAATATGATGATGCATAGGCGCATAGTCGTAATAGGAGAGCTTTCGAACTGAGTAAAAAGGAATGAAATCGGCAAAACCCGAAATTATCTAATCAAGAATTTCATCTTACGTATCGGGTTCCGTGGCTGAATTGGTGTTCTGGCTTGAGAAGGATCGTCGAATCAATGTGAGTTCGAATGATGTTTGATTAAAAAATCCAATTTTTGTTCCCTTCTTAACCCATTCCCGGCCCAGGCTGAGTAGGTACTCGCTACTAACCGCCGTGCGTCATAGGCAGTGAACACGATAGTGTAAAATGCTCACCTCACTGTCCAAAGTGACGTTCTGATCAGCCAGGGTCTGGAAGGCCAGTCGGGTCTGGCTCAGCTGCGTCGCGAAGCTCATGTTTTGGCGGACAGCGTCCGCGTTGTTCCCGCGTTGTTGGTCGCAGAACGCTTGTTGCTCGCGGCATTGATCCGCTAAGTTGTTAGACTCCATTTCTAATACTGCGTAGTCCTGGAGATAACGACAGTGGTCATGGTAGAGTAATCTGACTCAAGCAACGCTTCATTCATTCTTCTTCATTCTAGCACTATAAATGTCAAAGTTTGTATGTTGTAAGTAAAGTAAGTTCTTATGAGCTAGTGGCCAACTCAGTTACTCAATCACTCAAAATGTCTGAATAGATGTCGATGAAACTTGGAATAGATGAAGATAGTAGGCAGGAATTCTATTGTTGATAGGTACCACGAAAGCAAAGCCACGAGCGGAAGCTAGTCAAGTCTAAGCACACGTCGTATTATGACTGCGAACAAGCAGAGCACCAGCTACAAAAATTACTCATTAGAAAAACGTCGTACGCTCTACTAACATTATTAAATATTTTTTAGTAACTCGCAGATTATTAAAGGATCTAACAAATAATTAGTGTTAAAAAATGTATCATACATAACATAAGATAAGTATAAGAATTTCTTAGATAGAATTTCTTAAGAAGAAAAGTACTAACCTCTCTGATATGTCGTATATCATTATCGCGTTGCCGCAAGTTCTCCACTGCACTCGTCCACATTGTCATCATCTGCTTTCGCTGATCCATGCCTTCCATGACCTGAATATCAGTTTATAGAAAGCAATTATAATCACGATTCCCCAAGACGCGTAAGACATTCTTTAGCCATTCGAATTATTTCGAATATTCTATAAGATCTTTGGACGATGTCTGGGGTAGTCAGAATTATTGTATTGGTGACTAATTTTAGAAAATAAAATGTTCACCTGCACTGAGATTCGCTCACACGCTCTCTCTTCAGCACTCAAGTTCGATACGAGCTGGTTGAGTCTCTCTTGCATACGATCATGCTCCACTTTCAATTTCTGTCTTTTGGTTTCCAAAGCCTGAAACACATTAAAATACTTATTATCAGAAAAAAACATTTAGGTTCTTAAGATTTTTTTTTAATAAACAAACAATTATAAGTATAAGTACTATCTGCGCCCCGCGGTGTTAACCGCAGTGAATAGTTCCCGGTCCCGTTGGAATACCAGGATCAAAAGTAGCCTATGTGTTAATCCAGGATATAAGCTATGTACCGCGTAACTAGTTCCGGGCGACGCGCGAAAATGCAGCCTTCTTCCAACTAAATCGGCCGCCCGCGCCTGGCCAGCTGAGTGCTTTAGGCAACACAATGTTGAAGAAGCCCTATGACAATGACATGTACCTTAGAAGCGCTCGTGGCGAAGCTTGCTAAGACGTTCTTGATAGATCGTCGAAGTTAAGAAACGTTCTGAGCGGTCACTACTTGGATGGGTGACCGCAAGTGGCATTATCAGCTAAGCGCTTCCGTGCTTCGGAGGGCACGTTAAATTGTCGGTCCCGGCTTTTAAAGTCGTTAAGCCATGACGGAGGCCTTTAGGCGGCCTAAAAACTCCGTCACCAGAGTTGGCCACTTGCTCATACGAACTTATTTACTTTACCTTAGCTTTAGAGAGGTCTTGCTTAGTGAACTGTTCGATGGCGGAGATATCTCCCGCGCTGCGCTCCAGCGCCGCGCGCCATTCCTGCAGGGCGCCGCGCTCGCCACACACTTCACTCTTGAGAGAGTCCGCCTTCTTTAGCAGTCGGGCAATACTTACTAAAATATTAATAAACTTCTATTAGGTATTTAAAAAATTGCAAAATAGGCAATGTGACAACTAATTTAAGATACAGAAACCAATTTTGTCTGGAAGTGGAGAGCAAGTAAAGAAATTAAGGTATATAAATTACAGAGAATTATCTTTTATAAACTTTCGCGATCATAACACAATGATAAAACAAATATTTACAGGTATATTTATTGTGTCTTTCTTAAACTTTCACCATCACATCTGATCTGAGTTTCGTTGTGTAGTGGCGGGTAGCTAATAGGGTAAATAACGTGATAAAACCAGGGACTGAAACCGGTATTTTATATACAGGTATTTTAAAGGTACCACCGCTTTTTGAAATACCGGTAACCCGTTCAGATTACCCAAAAACATTAAAAAAATGAAAAATTTGATACAGGTTGCAAAATACCGGTAACCAATAAACATTACCTAAATTTACACGTGCCGCGAAACGGCAACGTAGCATTGCAATGCCTCGCGCCCCTCGCCCTCTCAACCCCCGATCCTGTCCGAGACGTTGCCGCTCTGTCTGTTTCGGCCACTAGCGCGCGCGCGCCGCCGCAAAAACGCAAATGCACGTAGGTAGATTTTGAAGACGCATGCATTAGTACACGATTTTGATTGCGGGTCGTTTGAAAATTATATCGTTAGTTCGATTGTTTCTAAGTTACTCAGTACAAATTATTACTGCGATATTATTCGCCAAATGGGAAGAAAAAAAAGCAACAGGGTGTATTCCTATTTTACTTATGATGAGGAAACGAACAGTTCCAGATGTAATGTGTCCAATTGTACAAAAGTTTTGAAGGTAAGCCTATAATATGACTTTAGTAAGTATAATAGGTAGGTACCTACTTAACTAAGTAAGTATCTATTATTATATTTTATTGTTATCTAATGGTAGGTATTTATAAGAGTCGTAAGTTTCATAAGAAGGTTGCAATAGCAAGTGTACAAAAACAAAACTATTAATAAATCAATACAAAACATTTACTGGTTCATTTTACTTAGTACCTACCTAATAAGGGTCTCTTCCTGTCAAAAATAGGAAAAAATACCGCGAGCTGCTTGCAGCTCGCGCACCACGCAAACATCAAACAGGTCGGAGGTCCTGAGTGGAGCGAACCTACGAGACCTGAGTGGAGCGGAGGGGGGAGGTGGCGAGCGAAGCGAGCCGCCGACCTCCGTAGCGTAACGAAGGTCGAGTGGGTGAAGCGTAACTCAGGGCCGACGACTTGGATTTTTTTTTCTTTTTTTTCTTAATGGTTTAGGGCTCCTAAAGGGTTTTCATACTGATTTAGGGCTTCCCATAGCGGTTTATTAAATATTTTTAATCTCCTATGGATTCTCAAAATTTTACAAGGGTACTCTCAACCTGTCAAACACATGGATAAAGAAAACCGCGAGCTGCTCGCAAACTAGTTTCCTTATAAAGCTGCTTCTAGGTCTAGTGAATCCCCGGGGCCACCATTCAGTTAAGGCCTTACACCACCTGCCATCACCAAATCTTGCCAAGTGTCCTGCCCAACTCCATTTCAAGTTAGTAATACGGTCCCCAACATCTACCACTTTGGTACGACGTCGGATTTCCGCATTACGAACCCGGTCAAGTAAAGTGATACCAAGCATGGAGCGCTCCATGGCCCGTTGTGCGACTCGCATTCTGTGCACAGTCTCCTGAGTGAGCGTCCATGTCTCGGTACCGTAGGTCATGATGGGCAAGATACACTGGTTAAAAAGCTTGGTCTTCAGGCACTGCGGCATCTTTCGGGCCTTAAACACATCTTCTAACTTACTGAACGCAGCCCAACCTAATTGGATGCGCCTAGCAATCTCCTTTGCTTTGTGTTCGGTGCCTAAAGATAAACAGTGTCCAAGATAGATATAATGATCCACTATCTAAAGTGTCTCACCACCAACACTGATGGTTTGTGTTGAGGCACCGGAGACATTAGTCATAACATAACCTTAGTCTTGGACATGTTCATCTTTAGGCCCACACTAAGAGAAGCCTGGTGTAGTTCCTGCACCATTAATTGCAGATCTTGCATATTTTCGCTAACTAGGATTAGGTCGTCCGCGAAACGAAGGTGCGACAAGAAGACTCCATTTATATTTATACCTCTCTTCTCCCAATTTAATAATTTAAAAATGTCCTCTAAGACTGCTGTAAACAACTTAGGTGAAAGAGTATCTCCTTGTCGCACGCCTCTCTTTATCGGGATTGGCTGCGTAAGGTCATGTTATTGGACTTGCATGAACGCAGACTCGTATAAGTTTTGGAGGAGAACTACATATAAAGCGTCAACTGTCACGTTGACGCTTTATTGTGCTTTTTTAATAAAAACTAGTAATGGAATAAAACTTGGTAACTATTAGAACTCATCATGTTGTATTTTATTACTTTATTCGAGTCAAAGTGATTCATTGAAATATTTAAACTTCAACAATTTAATTGGTGCTTCCTAATTAAAATATTAAGTTATTTTTATTAAAATGTATGGTTTTATTTTGTTTTAAGCCATCCATTAAAAAAACTAAAAATAACCGGAAAACCGGTTTTTAGCTGGTTATTGAAAAATAAAAATCGAAAAACCGTTTTTTAAAAACAACCCGGTTTTTACACGCCCTAATCTAGTTAACCGAATGCAACAGCAAACCAATGCTATTAAATTCCAATTCAAAATGAACTGACGGACTGGCTGGTCGGTAACGATTTAACGCGAAAAGTTCCAATGTTTCTATTTTACACTTTCTACTTACTAGCATCTTTTATCTCGCTCTGTTTTTCGGCTATGATTCTGTCAAGGACAACCGTAATGGTTACACTTATAAAAAGGTAATACATTTAGCGGTAACCTATTACTCAATGAAAAATAATCTCAGTAAGGGTTATGTAAATCGTAGAGGTAACCGGAATTCATCAAAACCGGTACCGAAATTCATAACGGTTTTCAGTCCCTGGATAAAACCCAGTGTTGATGTATTTCTAAATATATAAGTACATTGAAGTTTGTCAGTCCTTGTTGATACATCCTTGCTTTCTTTGTTGTTGTCAATTACATCTCGGTCAAGTCGGTCAGCTTCATTGCAAGAGAGCTGCTTGAGCTTAACCTCCTGCTCCATTTGTTGCTTGTGGGCAAACAGAAGACGCTGTAATACATGAGAATAAGTAAGTATGATAAATAAAGAAATATGATTGAATAGTAGGTACATAATGGAGATTAAAATGTCATTTTGTGCTTACAGTATTCTCTTGATATTCAGAATGGACATGATCTTTATACTTGTTGAGGTCATCTCGCTTCTGGTTCTGCAGGATAAGTGATTCTTTGAGGCGCTGGATTTCATTTTGTCTGCAACGGAGGTGAGCTTATGATTTATTTTTACAAATAATTACACACTCAACTAGTTAAGCATAAGTATACTACCTATTAATAAGTAACGTCTCTAGGTTTTGATTTTGCGGGTCAGCTAACGGAATTCTTGTACCCTGATTCCACCCAAGCTCCTCCAGGAGCTGAGCCATGTAACCAGGAGGTTTTGCTGTTTCAGACATGCCTGCAGCTCACACACGACAATATAATAAGTAAAACAGCACAATAAAGCTTCTAAAAGGGCGCATAAAACAGCATTATTTAATCGATAATTAAGTTTGTTTGACCGATCTCTACTAGCTACCAAAGAGAATAAAAATACTACATAAAGGATCAAGATTAAATTCAACAACCTTTTCAAAATTCGTTCAAATCAAAACAAAACAAAAACAAACAATCGACTGTTTGACATTTTTAAGACTTTGACATTTATGACGTTTTATGAACTGTTAAAAATATTTAGAGAGGTGGTAAAGCGTGCCCCAGGCCCCTGTAAAATCCATACATTTAAAAATCATCGGATTAGTAGTAGGTACACCAAAACTGTTATTTATTTCAACATCAGATCTAGTACCTACTATGAAAATTAATAAACTATTGGGGTCACAGAACACCAGGTAGACCACCCGCCAGATGGTCTGTTGACATAGAGAAGGCAGCAGGGAAGTATTGGATGAGACTGGCCCAAGATCGGAAAGAATGGCGTGAAAATGAGGAGGCCTACACCTAACAGTGGATAGATGTGGGACGATTAGATAGAATAGGGGGTAGCGGGTAGTGAATTAGATCATTCATCATGTTTTTTTTTATTAAGTACCTACCTACTCGTAGGTACCTAACTCATATAGGTAGGTACCTACCTACCTAATTTATTTGGAATATAAAAACATTGAGACTATCACTGCGTTTCTAAATATTTACTATGTAAATGAACAAAATAATTTCAGACAAAAACTTGAAATGCCGCCAAAGTACCTATACCTACACAACGAAGGTACCTAGCTACAGAAATCCAAAAATAACTCAGCACGAAGTTGTTTCGTATATTTGTCGCTGTCCTAAATCTAACTCAACTAAGTTCTGTGTTTAAAATCTACTGTCAGTGATTACCTACTTAAAGATAATGAGTGGTGATGCAGCATCGTTACCATGCCCGATATGTTCTCTTGCGGGAGTTTTCCATTCGGCAGAATCTTTGCGAGATAGATTGATTCATGTTTCAACTAATAAAATATTGTGTCCAGTGTGCCAGGAAGAAATTTGTGGATTGGATAAATTAACCATACACTTGTTCAGTCACGTGAAGTTGTTAGTACCAGGAAATGACAATGATGTTAAAAGTAAATCCACTGAGAAAAAGGGTAAATTGAAACCAGAAAATGATACACTAATTCAACAGAAGAAACCAAGATCAAAATCTAAAAATAGACCATCGACCTCGATTATAAGTTCACCTATGAAATATGTAAAAATATATCCTAAACTTCCTGTAATATCTTTGAATCCTGTTCCCATCATAGATATATCCCAGCGACCATCAGAGAAGTGTATACAGACAAGTGAACAAGTAATTGTCAAGGCTGAAGCTTCAGTGGAACAAACGAACACTACATGTAACATGTGTGGTCTACAATTTGTGGATAAAAATATATTAAAAATGCACCGATGTCTAATTCATAATATCGATGATACTTCCACTGAAAGTTTTACACGTTACGATTGTCATTTATGTCCTAAAAATTTTAAAATGCGTGGGTCTTTGATGGTTCACTTAAGGGTAGCACATTATGGGATTTTATGTGAAAACAGCAATGTTGAAAATGATTCTCAAGACGTAATAGATGGGAAAAAACCTGATCAACTTCAGAAACATTTGGACAGAAATGATAATAAACAATGGCAATGTGATGTGTGTAGAAAATACTTTACTACTAAGTACTTCCTGAAGAAACATAAACGACTTCATACAGGTTAAATTAATACATTGGTGTTATTTTTGAGGTAATTTGTACTAACAGATTAATTTTTTATATCTACTTAAATGTAATTCAATCACCGGTTTTTATACAGCTGAGCTTCACCAAACGTCGCATAATAATAAGTTTAATATTATTAAATTAATCACATTTAATACCACATTTTTATTAGCTTCTAACTGCTTCCAGTCATAAACGGTACCTATTTTATAGCCTTAAAGATGGAACTAGGTAGATTAGATACATAATGTTACTACCTGGACTTAAATCTTAGTCTGGTCTAATTGTAATTTCTTACTTCAGGTGAAACGCCCTATGCTTGTACGCAGTGCAACAAAACATTTACTTTCCAACAGTCTTACCACAAGCATCTACTCTATCACAACGATGAGAAACCACACTCGTGTAACTTTTGTGGAAGAGCTTTTAAGGAACTATCTACACTTCATAATCATCAGAGGATACATACTGGGGAAAAGCCTTTTGCTTGTGAAACATGTGGTAAACCTACTTAAATATTTGAACAGTATTTCTGTATTCTGATCTAAAAATAATAATAAAGACTGTTTAAAATTTATCCGCAGGTAAATGTTTCCGGCAAAGAGTGTCATACTTAGTACATCGACGTATTCACACCGGTGTGATGCCATACAAATGTACAGCTTGCGAGAAAAGCTTCAGATACAAAGTAATATTTTAATTAAGTACCTAGCTTAGTATTAAGTTATATTATAATTATTGGTGTTGTTGTTCGATTACTTTTGAATTTATTGTGTTTTAGGTCTCACAAAGAACTCATAAATGCCAAGCGCAACCTCCAGGCACTGTTATAAGACAAACTGGTGACCTCGTGGAAAAACTAAAGAAGAAGCAAATAGATCCTAAGAACCAACTGAATATAAATAAAAACGAGGAACAACAATATACATATCTTGAAATATCAGAAGCAAATGCAGAGCTGGCTCGGACGGGGGCGAAATTGTCCCTAGAAGACATGGAGACTGAGAATTTCCGAATATTCGCCGAAACATTTAGTAACGAAGCTGAAACACACTGTTCTTCTTCCTGTCTCAATAATTTAGGTGAAAGGGAAGTATTCTGCCCGAAATCAAATCAAATATTTGAAAATAATATTGAAGAACTGATCAACACAAACCCTAATGAGGAAAAAAATGTACCATCGCCATCGGACATTTTAAGAAATCTTTGTTTGTCATGTGAAGAAAATGGTAATGATATAATTAAAGATATCAGTGAATATTTATAATTTTATTAAGACATTATATATTTTAAATAACATGACACATCCCAAATGTATGAAGTTTTATTAAAAAGGATTAAGACCTAGGTATAAAATTAATAAATAAATTGATAGATAACAAAATAATACGTAAATTATCCTATTTATCACATTGATTTCAAAGAAAGAAACAAAGTAGTAGTACTTACCTAGTAAAGTTATTAGTGTCAACAAAATTCGTACTTTTGAGGACCATACCACGGTATCTTGTAGGTCCGATAAAATCCGATGAAATTATGTACGTAGACAGGTACTACCACAGACTACTAGGATACTAACGCATGGTACTACCCATATTTGCATCGGATTTTTGAACGAAACTTGCCTATTCGACCGAATGGTAGTATACGACTGACTTCATTTGCCAAGTTAGTTGGTTTGGTTAAAAAAACTGCATGAGCAACCAGCTGTTTTTGTTCTTTGTGAGAAGGCATAAAAATTGCTAGAATTCACCTGGATTCATCATGGATCAAAATTAGTCAGTGTGCAAAACCTTATAAATCGTGCTAATACGTGATCGTGAACTGTGTTTTTTTACTTTGGATTATCAAATTTATGTTGGACAGGAAATTATTGATTCAAAGTTTTGTCAAACATCATTTTTGTGAAATAGGGAGGTGATTTGTTCTGCGTCATTCAATGTGGTTGCGATGTAACTTCTGAACACCTAAAAAGAAGAACGTGTGCCTCCAATCATAAACTGGTGAGTGCAGTGCTAGATTGAGCATTATTTTCTACTATCGACGTCCTAGTTTTTAGTGCAGGTACCTACACCTATTTTCAAGCCTATTTACGGAAGGTCATGATGTATCTATAGGCCATAATATTTCCTCATTTTTAATACCTTGATGTTAGAAACAAAAGCTTAGCTATGTGATAACTAAATAAGGAAACACCTGCATAAAATGTAATCTGAACTAAAGCATTCAAAATGGAAGGCAAACAAAACAATGGCAGTTAACTTTGCAGGTAGGTATTAATTATTACATGCAACACCTACATACCGTCATTGTGATAAATGAAGAAAAAGGTAGTACCTACCTATGGAATAATCATGATTTTTCTCTTGAGTCATTGAAGTTTTGTCATTGAATGTCTTCATCTAACCATAATAGTATTTTGGATTTAAATTACTTACTACTTACCTATTGAACTCTCAGAATCCTTCACATCATATCTAACTCATATTGCACGGTGGACTTTAAAGAGATAAAAACAATAATAATATGCATTCAGTGCCAAGCTTCCCTTGTGGATACAGTTGTGATCATATTTCATTTCATTTCATTTTTCTTATTTTGTTTTTTTTTCATCTTAGAATATGGACTATATTATACATATTTATTATATTATATAAAAGGTACAGGACATCCTTGCAAGTACTCCATGTGCACTGATGGTACCTATTCAACATGACAAAATAAATGGAAACTCATCCTCAAACACCCTCTACTTTGTTTAGTCTTTAAAGTTAGGTAAAAATTAAGATGTAAATCTTATGATTACAATAATAACATTGGCTTTATAGGATTTATCACCATCATTATCATCAACCTTATTGTAGGCTGGGTGGACCCAGGCTGATGATACCCAAACATCATCATAATCATGCTATTGCTATGCCCAACATGGGGTACAAATTGACTCAAAATGCCCCCCACTCATGTCTGCCATTCGCCTCAATCTCTATCCTCTACTAGCCCAATAACGCAAAATATGCAGGATCTTAATAAAGTTACATAAATAAATAATAAATAAATAATAAATTTGGCGAGACCTCTAAAATATTGGCTTTTATATGTTTATGATTAAATCCAAATGGACCAAACAATATGGATTTCAAGTTGAGTTTAAAAAATATCTCTAATATCTATATCTCCCCAGCAATTAGCGAATGACTTTCAGACCGACTTTAAAGCAATTCATTTTATTAGGCTATTCATAAAATTAAGTCAATTAGCAATGTTCAGTTGCAGGTACTTAATGAATTAAACTCCTTTGACATTTCCAGCATTTTTTTCATTATCTAGTCCCAAGCTATGCAACTTAATGCTTGTGTTATGGTGATACCATAGCAGAGAAAAAACCCAGCTTTTAAAAACTAAAGAAAGTCGAGTTTGTTTTAGGATCATAGTTTCCATTAGTTGTTCTTAAACATTGGCATTTTTATAATAAAAAATACTGAAACTAAACAACATTCAGCTTGTTGTAATCAATTGACTGTCCTATCAAAATTAGCACATCAACCATTTAGTAAATTCATTATTATATTGTAGGTGTGTAATGTGTATCTATACATACCTACCAGGCCGCGTCACGTAAAAAGAACGGTGGCTGTCAGCTGCGCACTAGACGATTTCGACGTCGACTCCCACAAAAGATTCTGATAACGAAATGGATTTACATAAAAAAGAGAGAAAAATGATTATCTTCGTAGGTACCTAAACCTAAGTATATATTATTATTTTATGAAGAGGGAGACTGATTGAAACTGATAGAAATGAAAAAAATTAAAGTTACGGACTCCGACGGGATTCGAACCCGCGATGGTACTTACAAACGATCGCCCTTTAGCCGGGCTGCCTTAAGCCACTCTGCCACGGAACCCATGACGCCAAAGCCGAAGCTATCAGTGAGATGATATTTCAATTAAAGCACCGATTATACCTAACACTATAATAAAATACCTATAGAAAAACGATAGGTAATAAATTAATAATGCAGTTCATAATTTAAAACAATGCATGAAACGGACGACGACAGAATCAACAAAATAATTAATAAATGTTCTATCTATGGACGGATGTTGCACTGAAAGATACCTGCAGCATCATGAGAGGGTGCTTAAAACCTACGCCCTTGTTTGAATACGCTCCACTTTCTGGCACACTATGTCCCACCCACCTGGTCTCCAACGTGAGGTCGCACGCATGTAACGTGGAAAAACGTAAACAGGATACAGACAATCGACATCCTCTGTTTTGATCAAATCAACCTCCACTCGTAAAACTCCAGAGCCGCAAAAAAGTTTAAGGTACACGACTTCTTTTGTTAACAGCTCAGTCAAAAAAAACTTGCCCCCGGCCATAAACTGCATTGGCCTTTGGAAGTTGCTTAAAAGACAACAACACACAAGTTGACGACACAAGTTGGTCGAAGCATAAGCAACTCAGCCAAAAATAATGATAATAAAAACTTTATTTCTGGTAAAAAACCTATGCTGAATCACTTCAGCTTGGGACTAGTTGAGACACGATTTACGCTTGAGTATGGACTCTGGCTGAATACGAACCCTAGTATAAATACAAGATTAAATTTACTTATACTGCTGCCCATTAACATATTATAAAAACTTAATTAGTACTCTCGTTTGCGACGCGACGACAAGTGACGCAGACTGGGTGTCTCATTGTGCTGTTTCAGCCATCCGACCGTATAAAAAGGAGACCCATCCCAAGAACTACATTGCGAGTGAGTACGGATCCCCATAACAAATCCCAAGTAACTAAAGCTAAAAATCTGTTTGTGGCTTTAGATAGAGCCACGAAGGTGGCTTCGTATAGAGCAAAAATTTACACAATGATTGAATGAATCAGATACAACTCCTAAGATTAGAGCAGCTATTTAGTTATCACTAATCTATCATTAGCTCTTTAATCATTGTGATGGAATCAAATTTGTGTTTGTGTGTATGCTGGTCGCAGGGACGTCTATTTCCTAGACAGCCCCTGCTCACCTCACGTGACAATTAGTGTCAAATTAGGAACAAATTCGACACTGTCACGTGATTTGACTATTGATTATTAATTTTGGAGATGATCTGCTTTCGAGAAACCGGCTGTTCATATTTTATATTAATCACTCTTCTTGTTTATCGCTTTTATAATTACGAGTATTATCGCTTCTCTCGAATTCTCCATCGCAAATTCAAAGTATATTTTTGAGATTGGTAACAGACAGACGTAGAATCGACTGATATTTTAATGAATTGAATCTTACATCGCTTTATTTTTATGAATTCTTGTATCAAACATGCCAACATTCTTGTCATTTGCGCAGCAGCCGCTGCAGGCATTTTGTTGAATTCTATTATAATTCCATTGTACTTTATGGCTAAACTAAGTTATTGTAAACTACTTATTTTTACATTGTATTTTTATTCGATTTTAATCTTTAGAACTAAATTGGATCAAAATAATAAAATGCTGGTAGATTTTTGCAGACAAATGAAATTTACAACGAAAGATTAAGAAGTAGATCATACGAAACACCAATATAATGAAGTACCTCTACCTTTTGCATCTGTTAACTGGAATTTAGGTCTCATTTTGGAAGGTATAATTGGGTGGTAAGCACCCTGAAACGACGCTCGAAAAACCAGTTTTGTGTTGAATACTGCTAAAGTGCAAAGCCTATTACG
This sequence comes from Xanthorhoe designata, assembly GCA_963582015.1. Lineage (NCBI taxonomy): Eukaryota > Metazoa > Arthropoda > Insecta > Lepidoptera > Geometridae > Xanthorhoe > Xanthorhoe designata. The sequence continues at coordinate 8,999,130 of OY757033.1, forward strand.
AAAACACCTCAAGGCCTTCCTTTTGCTTAGTTGCGTGCTCGAACGTGACTTCACCCGCAGCCTCAGGGTTGCTTATAAAATTAGTTTATCAGGAGGTACTCCTTAGTATCATAGTCTTGAAAGGAGTTATGAAAAACGAAACCTAAAATGCACCCAGATTTAGGTACTTACGTTGAAGAAATACAATATTTTATCTATAAAATAACGATTTATTCTAATCTTGAAAATGTAATTAGCGAGTTTAGCGACCTTATTTAAAACCCATTTGATAATCCCAAAACGAGAATAAAGATAGCCTATACTATAGGTAGGTAGCCTAAAGTACTATAGATAGCTAAATGCGTAAAAGTTTTATTTGATGCGTAGAACTACCTTTTTCTGTAATTGGTGAACCAAAAATATAGCAAAATTTAAGTTTATATATTATAGAATAATACTGATCCCTCGTCCTTTTATTTTTCGTTATTGTGTGGAGTGGCAAGAGCGGCGCGGGGGTCTACGTTGAATTGGCCGGGGTACAAGGTGGCAGCCAGGCCTGTATCGATCCGGTGGCGCGCGGCCCAGTCGAGCCCCGCCGCCAGTATCCAATACTTATCATTTCCCACTCTGTGCAACCGTGCAGACTGGCCACCACTCACTTCTCAATACATTGTAAAAGTTGGACTGAGTCGGACTATATTATTTTAATTGTTTTACAGGGAGTTGATTGGCTTACGCACAGTACATTGTTTTGGAATGCCTTATCAAGCATTGTTTTTTTAGACACGTTTTGAGTTTGCCACGACAAAATAATTATGTGTATATACACATTTTGTCGTGGCAAGATAGTAGATTGTTGATGATGTTGATAAGGCATATGGCCTGGTAAGATCAATGAATAATCAACGTATAACGATATGAATATCTAAAGAATCTAAACGAACGAATTATGGTCAAAAAATTGTGATCTGATCATTAATTCATAATCGTAAAATATAGGCGCTGATTTGGTTTTATTTTTGTGACAAATAAAATATTATGGTAGGTTGTGTATTGTATTCCATTTCTAAAAAAAAATTATACATTACATAATTTTTAATCTAACAGTTATTGTATTCCATATCTAAAAAAAAATTATACATTATACATAATTTTAATCTAACAGTTCTATCAAAAACCAAAATAATCTTTAAAACAGTAAAATTTTGATTGCATTATTATTTATTAGTGCTTTATAATATACCCTACCCGACACGCTCAGAGACGATATCAACCAAGTTTGTTCATGCGCTAGGGCCATCTGTAGACAACAGACTCCCAGACTGTATTACAGCTGCACAATCAATGCAAGCCTTTAAATAGAAGCTAAAAAACTGGCATAAATCGAGCAAACACTTTACAGGGTAACGATTTTCTTTTAATTGCCCCTGTATTGTCTGGCTAGTCTAACGTTTTAGTGAGTAACTTTACTGACAATTCTAATTTTGGTTTGCTATTGTATTTTTGTAATCAATTATTACTTAATTATTATGAATTTTTATTATAATGTATTTTAAATAAGTGTCAATTTAGAAACAATTCAACACTGTCACGTGATTTGACCATTGATTAAGTAGTTAATTTTGGAGATGATCTACGTTCAAGAAACCGGCTGTAAGATAAATCATAAATATTACATTATCCTGTATCACACAGAGAACGCGTTCTGTTGTTTGAACATTTTAATAGATGAGTAGTTAGGCATAAGTCCGCGAGAATAAGATACAATAGTGGCCTAGTTGTGCATGTTGCGTAAACGACCGTAGACTTGAACTCATTCTTTCGACCACTGACATACTTATACCTCCTACTGTAAAAACTTATCGTCGATAATCGACACTGCAATATTATCGACCAATGTTTGCGTAAAAGGTAGCGAGTTGGAAAATGAGTTCGAATAATGGAAATAGATTATATGTAAGTAGATACCACATAAAATCTTTAAATGATTATGTTTTATTTTTCTATCAACATTATTCTTTTTTGAAATGTATTTTTCACATTGTATATTCCTGGTTAGCAGCTTTCAACTAGGTTGTACGTAGCTGTCGTGAGGAGGCAGAAGTTATGCAAGAAACATCGGCCGTCACGAAACCCTTTGGCTACACGTTGCTGGTTGCATTACAACACCGATCACCATAGCTTTCTCTCCTTGACTTTAAGTTATGTTTTTATTGTGAAGTTGTTTATAAACTTTGCCTTAAACCTTTTCTGACTGATCTAAACCCCATGAAACTCATAGTCAAAATAAAATAGAGCTGTCTAAGCCGGTTTAATTATTTATTTTATTATGATGATTTTCTTCACCGTTAGGAACTTGTATTTATTTGCAACAATAATTCGCAATATGAACTGGATAACCGTTGATTAAAAATCGTCTAATACAGCTTAAACAGAATGTAAAATGTCTGCTTTAACAAATCTGAACCGTTATGCAACACTTTTTTTCAGATCTGACATTATTATTTTGCTTTGAATGTGTTGTATGCTCCCAATTAGGTCAATCAGAACATTCAGAACGCACGTGTGAGCTGTAAGTTGCGTCGCTCTAGCTAGAGAGAAACATGCGATGTGTGGGATCACACTGATCAAAAATAAACTGTCGTAATAACTAGCTGTGAAAATACTACACAGGTAAAATAGACTGAAGAATTTAGTACATACTTTATTGTGCATAAATAAACACACTTAACAGACGTAGTTTCTTTTAGTCTCTTCGGTATAATAAAGGAAAATTGGGCTAATTCGACTGCTTTTTTGTGTCAGTCTCGTCTTATCAAATAATCTTTAAGAATAAATAAATAAATATATCCTTGGACATTTCACACGGCGTCATCTAGTCCCAAGCTAAGCAACTAATGTTATAATAAGTATAGATTTTATTATTTATATAAGTATAGCTGGTTGTATGACAGAGAGAAAGACTGACATGACAACGAAAAAACGGAATCGCGCTAGGAAGATTGATGAACAAATTCATCTGTGGAATCGCGCATCCTTTCAATTCTTGTTGTGCTTGTCGCTAACATGCCAGATAGAAATAGCCGCAACGTAACTTTTTTTATACTAACAAGCCGTTACTTAGTGAACGACTGAAGTTTTTATAGTTCAGAAAAAAGTGCGTAGAATAATATATTGCTTTTGTAGGAAATTTTGTTTCATTTTACATTTGACTTGATGCACGATTTGCAAGTGATTTAATTGAGGGGTCTGCCAGGGTCATTGAACCTGCAGGGCTCCGGAGTTGTCGCGTGATGCGAAGGGGCGCCTAGCTGCTGCCACCTCACTGGGCCGGTCGTTGACTCCCTCTGGGGTGCACCCCGAGACGGACAGACGGAGCGGGGCGGGCGCCCCGCTTGATCACTGATTGATTTTGTTGCACTCCTGTTTATGTTGACAAAAATTACCTCCCTCGTATGCGATTACCTGCTGTCGTTTTTGATTACTGATTTATATTATTATAACGAATAAAAATCTTGTGCTCATTCTAAAATGATGACAAAACAAAACCAAGTAGCAAATCTAATGTAGCAGGTAAGTAGATCATTATTTAACTGCACTGCACGGTATGATAATTATACGATATGCTAAAAATATACTTAGGTACTTGATGAGATTGAGAGTGAAGGTAGAGATATCTAAATAACACAATTTCCTTTTTTTTATAGTTTTATCCATAACATACACATAATGGTAAGAAACATAGCAACAAAAAAAATCTAAACTGCTTTAGGGAACAGCTGATGCTCGCTGAGTATTTACCTATACCTAATACGTGTGCCGATAGTTTTTTTATGGTGATCATTCATATTTTGTTCAAGGATATATTTATGACCTACTGAATAAAGTGTAGTAGGTAGGTAGTACCTATACCTACACTTTTATTATGGCAAAGGAGTAGTAGGTGGTAGGTACACTTACATTGCGTACTTATTAGTATCTGAATGTACCTTACTGAATGAACTAAAATGTAATTTGTTTTGATAATGAAAACATACTCCTGACTTGCAAAATTTGGAAAATTGTGTTACCGAGGTGAGCTGGTTTTGCACGTTGTAAATGCAGCTCTTTCGGGTTGTCGACCAGTCAGCCTTGAGTAACTCGAAGAAACTAAATCTGCCCAAACACTCCAACGCGTAGTAGGTACCTTAAGTTTAACAATTCACAATTTAATTTCAGATAGGTAATACCTACGCTTCTTTCGATGGAGCTTACAAAAAAAATCACTAAGTAGTTTTTAATAATTAAAAATTATTTACTTAGGTCACTGAGAAACCTTTACGGAAATCAAGGTAGATCTGACCTGAATGCGGCCACGTCCAACGCTTGGCCATATTTCTGACAAATAAAATTTAATTACCTGTGTATTTACTAGAACCATTGACCCGCAAAGAAGAAGGTCGAAATGTACAGTGTAGGGCCACTACGCTAAATACGTTCAGCCAGAATATTGAAAAAGATTTTCGTTATATTTTTCTTAAATTAACTTATTCTGCTTCCAAATACCTACATACTTACTTAATATAGGTAATTCTTTATCTAAGAAATAACAAAACATAATGTAGAATTGTACTCTGATAATCTTAATATCTGCTGCCAGTGCCCCAAACAATTTACTAGCTGCCTCAACATTTATATCTCTTTCGGTTTCAAAATAAAAAGTTTGTATCAAACTGCGATGCCAACATGAAATGATGAACTTGTGTAATGTATATAGTACTAAGTATAAAAACTCTACGCGAATCTAAAAAACTACCTGTTTTAGCCATTACTCCACCTTTAGACCTCTACTCACGCACCGAAAATAGGATTATTTACCTGGCGAGTGCACCTGGTCAATGTCTCGAGTTTTATTTTTCGTCCAACAGCGAGTTCGAGATGCGATTGAATTGTAGGTAGGTAAGACAGGTTATTTTGAACAGGTCGGGTTCTTGTTACTGGGCAAATCTTGCACTGCTCTTTATGTTTAGCGTTGCTGACAGATACCACAATAAACATTCATGTTAGCTAGGTAGGTACAGTCAGCAGCATAAAGATATTATGTAACAGGGTAGTCAAAATTATATTCGAGTCACAAATTCAATTTTATATGGGTTGTCAGAATAGTCATATTATTGTAACCATCAAAATGGTCAATAATATCTTAGCAACAGTTGGCAATTTTATATAACGCAACAAGATGTCCAATATTATGTTCGCGTATGAACTATTCATTGGTATCTACGCACCAAACTTTCCAAAAATATCTTCGCATGAAAGAAAAATGAACTCTAATGTCTCAAGTCACAGTCTTTTATTCGTTTCCATAAAAGTCTTGATACCTTCAAGAAATCTTATGATTATGACAAATTTAATCTATGAGACAGACTTAAAAGATCAGTTAGGTATTTAAAAATATTTTTGTAGGATCCTAAATATGTAGCATGCTATGTACCGCAATAGAAAGGAAATTAAGAAAAAAATATAATTAGGTATTATGTTATAAAATTTATATTAAAAAACTAAACACATCATTAAAACCGAACAAAAATGCTTATTCATGAATAAAACTAAATAAAATCAATATCTTGTGTATCCTCCTTCTGCATTGATAACATCTAAAAGGCGTTGTCTCATTGACCGGACAGCATTGTAACAAAAATGGTCACCTCGCAGGGATTCCCATATTTGTGTGACATGCGCACGCAATGTTTCTGAAGTTCGAGCTTGAGTGTGATCCCACAGTTGAACCATCTTACCCCACACATTCTCAATAATGTTTAAGTCCGGACTCTTGGGAGGTAATCTTATTAGAATTAAATCGTCGTTGCCAGCGATATACTCGTTCACGACCCTGGAATTATGTATGGAGCAACCGTCATGAATGAATGTAATCGGTTCTTCATCATCATAAACATTTCTTGCTGTAGGAAAGAACGATTCTTCTAAAATCTCTTTATATCCCCGTCCATTTAAGCGGCCCCCTATCTCTACTATTTCACCGGGTCCGGCCGCAGACACCCATCCCCAGAACCCTACGCTGATGCGGTCACTTCTGTTATTGGGCCGAACGTTTGCCTCATCGTATCTAGTATTGTTGACTCGCCACAAAGATACACGTCCGTGAGCCGAAGACGTAAAAACTTTCTCATCAAGGAATGCTACTTGGTTGAAATTATGATTTAAATATTGAAGAGCGAATTGTAGCCTCAGTTGTTTATGCCTCGGCGTTAGGCCAGGTTTTTTTGCAGGCACCCGATGTTTCAGACCAGCTTCGTAGAGTCGGCGTCTTATGGTGCTTTGCGACACCTCATTTGCGACTGCTAACTCCGACGTTTTAATAAAGCGGTCTTGGCGCGCTGTGCCAACAATGGCAGAGTCTTGGACCATGCTGGTTTTCCTTGGTCGTCCGAAAGAGACGTGTTTGACCACGTCTCCCTCTTGACGCCATCTTTCAATCCAAAGTCTTACAGTATTTGTCTAAAAAATAAAAAAGTTATCGTTAAGAAATATCAATCTCGCCATTTCCTGCTCAGATGGTCCGTGGAGATGATGGATACTTACACTTATGCCAAGTTCATCCGATATATCAGTATTGCTTACGCCTTCCTTATGTAAATTTATAATCTGATGCTTATTTAGTTCAGTTATTCGGTATGTAGCCATTATTAAACTGTATATATGTATAGGTATTCGATATATTTCTAATTACATTTAATGTAAGTAATCAATACGATAAATCGAATGTCAGAATTGACTTGAACTACGTACACTCGTAGTTTGTAATCTATGATAATGAACTCCAAGGAGGTAAATGATAATCTATCTCGAGTTCTATCAATGACTATTTCTAATCTAAAGAGTTTCTATTACTATACCTATCTAATTTTAAAGTTTTTTCTTAAATACGTTGTAAGTGCGATAGTTTGTTTGTCATTATGGTTTTCGGTAATATTAAATTTTCTCTACGTTTTTCTGATCTGCGCGAACGAAATCGAGGATGTAAGTATGCACTTGAATAAATAAATTTATTGATTCCTCTTTTCGTAATTCGTAACTGACATGAAAGGAAATTTACGCCGTAACGAGAGAAGTTTTTAATTTTAATTTACTAGTAATTAATTTAATATCATTCTTATATAGTTTATCGGATTTTTATTTCATCTCTCTATTTAAAGCTTAATAATTACTCTATAATATTATTCTAGGCATGCAATATTATTTAAATCAGTTTCTTTAAGACAGCAAGTAAAACCGCGGGACTCGCTAAAACTTTGTACCAAAAATCTGTCTTCTTGCAATTTTAATAAATTTACTAAGTTTTAAACAAAAGACAAGTCAATGACGTTATGCACGAAATGAAAGAGATAAATAGAGATGGTTTATTACACACGTAAAAAAGGAATGGACGATGATACTTTTGAATAAATAACGAATAAAAGACTGTGACTTGAGACATTAGAGTTCATTTTTCTTTCATGCGAAGATATTTTTGGAAAGTTTGGTGCGTAGATACCATTGAATAGTTCATACGCCAACATAATATTGAACATCTTGTTGCGTTACATAAAATTGCCAACTGTTGCTAAGATATTATTGACCATTTTGATGGTTACAATAATATGATTATTCTGACAACCCATATAAAATTGAATTTGTGACTCGAATATAATTTTGGCTAACCTGTTACATAATATCTTTATGCTGCTGACTGTACCTACCAAAGACGATTAATATCTAGAAGACAGACAAAGGCCATACACAAAATCGTAACCCTAAAAAATTGCCTGAAAACTCTAAAACATCAATTTTATCCAAGAAATTTCAATTACTTTCTAGTTAAAAATGTTTAAATATTGAATATTGTTGCTACCTACTACTAAGTATTGAAATTTCTTGGATAAAATAGTTTTCAGGCTATCTGGTACTGCGGGATCGGGTTACGATTTTGTGTATGGCCTTTGTCTGTCTTCTAGATATTAATCGTCTTTGGTACCTACTCATTTTAATGTTTTTTTTTTTAATTTGATGAGAGATAGACGTTAAAAGTTTTTTTATACTTACCTACCGTATTCGTGAGAAGTTTAAAATAGTGTTGAATAATTATCCAAAATATTGTAGGTATATAGGTAATAAATAATATATAGGTAGGTACAATCTAGGTACTTAATGTACATCGCGTCGTAATGCAATCACGGACATGGGTATGAGCGAACCGGACATCGCGACATGCGGTGCGGTCGTTCACCACAGCCCTGGTCCTTTGCCCTGCCTAAGGGACCGCGATATGAATAATTGACTCTTTAGCTCTAATAAGAGCCCCCTTAAGTGCCCCCCTTAATTTTGTAATTTCTTTTGCGGCATGTTGAGGCATTTTATACAGCCACAGCTATATTGAAATTTCAATTTTCATTATTAGGATTACCCTATACTATACCTACTACACCCACCACTATTTTGTTATTAAGTAGGTACCTACCTACTTACAAAAAAAAAACAGTGCTCTCAGTGCCTGATTATGATTAATCACATAAAGAAAAAGAAGAAAAAAAACGTAAAGTAAAGAATAATTTTTTTATCCCAAAAGACAAAATAATTACTCATTTATTATACGGTACATCGCTTGCCGTCTCGCTAACGCGCTGGAGCCGCTAACCGGGGCGTTTTCATAAAATTACTAAAATTTTTGGATACAAACCTGTGTGATAGATGACGGTGCTATTATTACTAGCCACAAAAAAATACGGGTTTAGTAAATTTTGGCTGAAACTGAAACAAACCATCTCGTGCATTGGAAAGGTCACTTTCAGCCCTTGAATAACAATCCTACTATTTTTATGGCAACATTATTTTAGTTGTTAAAAGTGTTTTAATATATTGCCATATTACCTACAATACAATACAAAATGCAAGTCACTTGCCAAAGAGATAAGATAAGGATGAATTACTTAATACCTAAATATTTTTGCCGAGAAGTGCACGGCAAAATGATAACACAAATGAAATTAGTAGGTAGGTATCAGAAAATACGGCGTCTCTTCTTTATGTCTTGTATTCTTTAATGGCGCCCTTTATTTATACTCATTAACAAGCTCTTTTTTTAATTGTTTCATAGAATAAATTAAAATCGTTAAAATCTGGTAAGTCATGGTAGTATTTGAAGTAATTTTATGGCAACATTATTAGTGACAGCAAGCCAGCTGTGCGCTGTGCTGTGCATTCGTATTGAAATGAAAAATAACTCGGGAATCGAAACTCTGTCCTTGATGTGTCATCCATTTTATTAAATTTTTCTAAAACGTGGTGCTTTCAACGCTGTACCTTTGGAATATCTGCCTTGTTGGGAGCGTATTATTAACCCGTCGAGTATTTTGCGTGCATTAGTGGTAGGCAGCGATATTTAATGAAATGTTTATGTAACGCAGTATTGTTCGAACGCTAACCGAGTTCATCTTTGTTCCAGATATCATCACAGTGTGTCATTGTCGTTTACGTATCGCGAGAGAACTGTGTAGTGAAGGTAGTGGATAGTGTGATGTGCATTGTGAGTTGAGGTGGTGGATGAAGAGACAGCGTCGCAGCACTCGCCCTGGCATGGTGCCGGGCAGGTAGCGCGCGCGGGCGGCCTGCGCAGGCCCCACACCAGCAGCCGCGAGTGTCCCCAGCGTCGTCTATGGCCGAGCAACACATCACACCGTCGTCACACTCTGCACTTACGAGAGAGTCCAGCGGGTAAGTTTCTATACTATAAAGGCAGAAAATCATTCTCACAAAGTGGTGTTGTTATAAATATTTACCTCTTAAATATTGGCTATAATACTACTACAACGCCTTGTTTATTTCTCAAGTTGCAGATTTATATTGGCGGGTGACCATGTACATTACCGGTACCTAATGTTATGTATAATTTGTATATCAAATATATGTTCTCGCTGTGTTTTGATGGAATACATTTTTAACACAATAATTTCCCCCTGAATTGTAAACTCTCACAATTATTGTAGTTGTTTCTAGCCAAGACCCATAAGTATTCTCTGGTCTGTCAGTAATGCTATTGTGTATTATTTTATATTTCTCCCTAAAGAAGCCCCTTTTCTAGACCATAACTCAGTAAGTTAGTAGTAACCCTGCCTTGTGAGATGTTTGTTCGGTGTATGTGTGTTACATGTGAGTAAGTATATTTATGTTATACTCTGCTATCTGGCTCCCATAATGTAAACTTTGCTTGTTTTTACCTAGGTGGTGCTGTGTGAAATGTCCACAAATAATTTACTAGCTGTGCCCTGCGGTGTTATTCTCAGTGAATAGCTCCCATTCCTGTAGGAATACCTGGATCAAAAGTAGACTGTGTGTTAATCCAGGATTTAAGCTATCATAGTACTAAATTCAATTCAATCTATCCAGCCATTAAATTCAATCTATAGAGCTTGAAGGAGTAACAAAACACTTACACACACAAACTTTCACCTATAAAATTTGATTCAAAATGAACTTTGATCAGAATGCCAGTTGTGTTAAAACTTCAATCAATAGAAAATGGCACCAGTACCTATTCACTAACATCAGTAAAGCTTTAAAACACAAATAGGTACTTTGTTTTACTGCTAGGTTTTCAAACCCAAACCTCTGTGTCTCGAACGCACTATGCAGCAACTAGATTAAAGCTTCGGAAAGCTATTCAACTTCATTATTATTCTACTAATATTATGAATGTTTTGTATGTTTGTTGAAAAAATGGCTGATTGATTTGAAGGAAGGAAAGATTTGAAGAATGATTTCTTTGAACTGAGGCACAAACTTATAACATTAAGCAATGTTATTGTCTGTCCCCCTACTAACTTAAGTAGGGTTATGGTTTATCTGTCAATACTAGGTTAACACTCAATTTTGAATTAAAGTCGTTGTTTGGCTCCTGCAGTGTTATTCTTTTAATTTAAAGTTTAAACCCCATAAATATTTTATATCTTTATAAATTTGACCACTTACTTAAATGCACACAAGTAAGCACTTACTTCATTAAAATTCATCATTAGGATATGAGCATTAACAAATTGCTTGTACCGATTATTAGAAATCATTATGTTGTCAAATAAGTAATGTTATCAACAGGTAGAGGTTATAGAAGTAGGTCATTAAGTGCATTGTGTTGGTTTATTTCCTGTTACATTATGATTTATTGTCTCTAATTATAATTACTTACTAAGGCAACTGTATTGAGGTTTAGCGCTTGCTGCACAAGTAATTAAAAATATCTTGTGTGATTCCTTTAATTTTCTGATTCCTTCTATACTTAACATAACTTTCCCCTAAACATATAATTTTGTATGTAGGTAAGTGTGTTTGTTACTATTTCACGCTCAAACAGCTGGACGAATTTGAATGAAATTTGGTACCAGGATGGCTTATGCCCTGTATTAAACTAAATAGGCTAATTTTGATCCTGGTATTCCCACGGGAACGGAAACTATTCATCGCAGGTAAGACCGCGGGGCGCAGCTAGTAATTTTATAATTCATTATTTGTTCAAAACATAGATAATTAAGTAAACAAATGCCTTGAATGAACATTTCACACATCGTCATCTAGTCCCAAGCTAAGCAACCTAATGCTTGTGTTATGGTAACCAAATGGGAATGATGATTGTGCTACCTTAATATATTTTCTCAAACATATTATACTTAACATAGAAAACATCCATCTGTGGAACATTCAAACATATATTTCGTCCCGAGGCGGGATCGAACCTGCAACCTTTTGCGTCTCAGGCGTGTCATTTACCCACTGCGCCACAGCTAATAGATCGGAGCTAGGTCTTCATAACAGGTGGGTAGCTCCATCCATTCGTCAGTATGCTGAGCAATCAATTTAGTCCAATTTGTGAGCAATTTGTACTACTATGTTGACAAGATGTACAGGAGTGTGTGTGGTATTATTATTTAAATTTTACATCTTTTCTTTCGACTGATATCATATCTCTATCTTGAACTAGATATCATATTATGCTAATGTTATATTACGAATATAACATAAAAAAAACTACTAGGAAATCGCATTATATTTGGTTGCAAAGAAGATTTAATTTATTGTTTTAGGTCTTCTCCTAGCAGGGTGGTGGGCGGTCGGTCGTTGCGTCAATCGAGCCACAGCCGACGAAGCAGACGCCACGCGACGTCGCCCCTACCGCGCTCTACCAGCCGCCACGCGAGCCGACTTTCGGACCCCGAACCCCATACGCTACGCCGAAGCTCGCGTCTCATCAACTCATTACCCCGATCTGACTACTCCATCTCCGAACGTTGGTCTTACGGCGCCGACGTATACGAGACCCGTTGTGACACCGCACATCTGAAGGGCGGCGACGCCCACAAGTCCTCCGGTGGACACACTAAACGAGGCAGAACTTCCTCGCATGATAGGAAAAAGCGCAAGTCAGGGACGCACAAAAGCAAAGAGTGCGTAGCGAACTGCACTCGCTCACGGACTGCTCTTAAACCTACTGAGAGTGCCAGTGAGGAAAATCCGACGGTTAAATCGCAAGCAGTAGCTGAAGCGTCAGTAAACCAAGCCGTCGCAGCCACTTCGTCGCAGCAGAACCAGCCTGAAGGTGGTCTGTTGCCGTTAGACGAGAGGGATTACGCTTACTCACCGTACAGCTCGTCCACGGCCACAGAGTTACTGGACTCTGACTACTCCGTGTACAGTCCGACTGCGAGCAGACGGAAAGGAAAGAAACGAAAACGATCCGGACACCGATCTTTATCGAATAGAAAGAGCAACTGCTCATTGATCGCTGAAGAGTCTAAAAAGAAGTTGAAAAAAGCAGATTTTCCTAAAAGAGAATCTTCAGAGGCTAAAGAAGCTTTCAGCAGCAGGACTAATAAACTAGAGACTGAAAGGGGGGTGCCTGAAGCCGCTCCAGCTTATTGCACGTACTCTTTACGGAACAGATTTCGAGACCTCGGAACGTCCACTGCGACAGCCACAAGCTCAGGTATTTTCATTATTAACTTTTAACAAATATGTCACCAATAGCTATTTTTTGAAACTAATTCAATATCGAAAGTAACTCGGTTGATTGGCATTGTGTGCGCCATGTGTCATATGTAAATTAATTCCTTACAAAGGCTGCTCTAGGCTATTTTGAGATGTAGAGCACAGCACAATAGTATAATAGTCGGCACACAGCTTATCTCAAACGTTATCACGCATATCAACTGCACTCATTCATCGCTGATAATTTAGTATAGGTTGACAAATATCCATAGTGAATTATTGTTGGTTGCAGCGGTCCCGTCGACTAGCGACGACAGCCATTCCGCAGCCGAGCGCAGGAGCGCCTCGCACAGCCGCGCCAGCGCCTCGCCGCCGCCCTATTCCGATATCCAAGGTAACTCATTCAATAATAAGCGCATAAACAACTTTATAATGAGTAATTAACATGTTACTTACCAAACAATGCGTGGAAAATTAATTAATTATGATTATTTAATTTGTTTGCAGAAGCCAGTTCATCAAAATCATCAAATAGTGCTGCAAGTAAACTGTTAATAGTTCCCAGAGATCTACCTTATTTACGCCAAACTAACGCGAGGAGGGTATGTATATTGCAAATACTGCTTATTTTGACTCAACTACAATCAGACTGACAAAAAACTAATGTAATGATAACGGTGGAATTTCGGTCAGTGGAATAACATATTTGAGCTATAATCGTGTATCGCAATCTTAAACTGTAAAATAAAATGGCTTTGTTTTGGTGGAGTCATCGCTATCTGCGTTGTTTCGCGCAGTGTGGAAAGTGTCGCGTCACTGGCCGGACGATACCTTGAAGTGTATTGCCGTGTATTCATGTATTTAAATGCATACTCGTGTGTTGTGTTGCCTTGTGAATATGCATTGTGCGTTGCATTGTTGGTGATTGTCGCATTTTGTGCGCAGAGCATCGCAGCTGCAACGGGTGCGACCCTGGGTGCTTGCCTGACGAGGGGAGCCGGCTCTTCGCAGCGCCAGAGGCAGGATACTTCTTCCAAAAGACAGGTCATTATAGTTTTCCAAATGTTCCGTCCCTTCTCAACTGAACAAGGACTTTCAAAGTGGAGCGCATTCAATAGATGGTCTAGAAAAAAATTGACGAACTATAAATACATAGAACTTTTCACAACAATGTCATGTGATTTCGTTGGTGAAACAATAAAATATTTTCAATTTTTTTGGGAATTCTATTGACTGACGTCAAAATTTAGAACAAAGAACTTTTGGTGTCCGGAGAAATTAAACGAAATATGGCTTGTAACTCAGAATACCTGTATTCTGAGGTTTGTAAAATAAATGATTTGAAAATGTTCAATGGCCAAGTGCTTTCGATTTGAAAAAAAAAAACTTATATTTCAGAAAACGTATGTGATATGCATTAACACGCAGAAAAAATTGTAAGGAACCCATTAACTTGCGTAGGATTTACGAGAATGTTTACCGTGCCTTGAGGATCCAAAAATGACCTATTTCGTTTCGGTTTAATTTCGAAAATGTTGTGAAAGTTAACGCAGATGGGTGCTAATCTAGCAACACAGGTCAACTTTGTTTACCGCAGTAAAAGTACTCCGAAAATAGTATGCGGAAACCCAACAGGAAGCGATCAAATTGTCTTTGAAGTTTCGGGCTACTGAATAAACAAAGCTTGTAATAATTTTGAGCAATGCAACTTAGTATGAATAATATTTAAATTTTTTGATTCGGCCTTGTGTCTATAAATACAATCAGTTATAGTTTAATGTAAACATTAGGTTTTATTGTTTTAATGCTAATTAATTAACAATCATTATTTTACCCTATCTGTCAGAGCTTAACATTTAAGATAAACAAATAAAGCTACTAATATTTCCTAACTTGGCTGCTTAACTAACTTGTTTTCTTTTGTAATGCAGCTGACTTTTAATCAGTACTTCAGTAGAACCCGAATAATGTTAATAATGTTTGTTTATTCAAAAAAAGGTCTTATATCTAAGTTGTTACAATTTTAAATTACATAAATTTAATTTATCTTTGCGAAATACTTAATTGAATGATATTTTTTTTTAATTATTGGAAAACACGGATAAAACGGAAGTTTCTAAAAGTGAATCCTAGCTAGATCGACTTATCGCCCCCGAAACTACCTGTAGGCTATTACGGGAAGTAGGAAAAATAACTAGAATAGATTTTTAATTTATCCTCCTTGTTATGAAAAAGGAAACAAATACCCTTATTTACATGTCATGCTAACATGTAAATAAGGGTATTTGTTTCCTTTTTCGATTTTTGATGTTTTTGTGATGGCGATCTTATTACAAGCAATCACTTATAATATAAATAATAAAACACAGTAGGAGTCGAGGTTTCTGTTACCTAAGATCGCAACAAACCCATATCGGCGCCACTGAAAACTGGCGCTCCAACAGCCACAGTGTTGGAGCACATGCTGAGGTTTTTTTATTTAGCTCAATTTGTAATATTACATTAAGCGCAATCTAAGTTGACCGGAGTATTGTTATTTCTATTCTCGTCGCAGTGGTCGGAAATATCACTATCTCTATTTCACATGCTGTCGATACGTCTTTTTAGCTTATTCGTAACGACTGTTCCTAACGCGCGACCGCATGGAGGATCTAAGTTCGGCCCTGTCAGGTTATATTGCGCCCACTGTATTTGTGTTTTTATACACCTATTGTAAAGATGAAAATAAAACTATATTCTACTAGCTGCGCCCCGCGGTGTTACCTGCGGTGAATAGCTTCCGTTCCCGTGGGAATACCGGGATCTAAAGTAGCCTATTCTTTAATGCAGGGTATAATTAATTCTGGTACCAAATTTTATTCAAATCCCTCAAGCCGTTTGAGCGTGAAAGAGTAACAAACACACTTACACACAGACTTTCACCTTTATAATATTAGTGTGATTATTTTCTTAATAGTTGTGTGGTTGTTGTCAGGTATCGAGCGAGGGCGCGGGCGGCAGCGCGGCGAGCGGGCGGCGGGCGAGGGCTCGCGATATGCCGCAGCCGCAGCCAGCGTCCACGCGTAAGGATAAACGAGGTACACAAACCACCATCACCTACATCCTGGGCCCCTGCTCCCTAAACAGAAAACTGTACGTCGTACAAATAATCGCAGCTCAGCTTATGTTGGTTAATTTACCGAATTCCGTTTCCACCAACATGAGCGGAACTGCAATTATTGGCACCGACGTATCGTTTTCGGTTTTGGGGTTAGGGGCCCTGGGTCTTGTGGCGGAGTATTTAGGCAAGAACGCCTTCTTGTGACCGCTCAGGACGTCGCTCAACTTTAATGATCTATCAAGAACGTCTCAAACTACGGCACAAGCGCTTCTGGGCCATGAGATTCATTAACTTCAAACAGTTTAAACAGTACAATATTTCTCTTTCAAAACTTTCGTGAGTTGTACAGTAAGTCCGTGACTAAGTCATAATTATGGAACATACTCTGGTTCCAAGTGCACCATATGACTTATATGTTCAACAGAGAATTCAATGTTTTTATAATCCTTAGACTAATCTTATCATTAATCCATGTCAATGATTATTTTTATTATTTAGTTTAGTGCATTTACTTGCGATAGAGTATTCACCGTTTTATAGTATTTCAACTAACATAATATTATTATTATCGTTCGTTATCATCTTGTAATTTCTCCTTCCTTTTTTTTAACAATATGTGTTTGGAACAGAGTGTACCTACGTATATCAGATAAAAGCAATCATAGTTTTTTAAGCTTGTAATCCGATTATTGACCTTAAAATTCTTGAAAAAGCTGACTTTGTTGGTTATCCTTTTTCGATCTTGACTTTTTAATCTTCTACTTTCGTACATACTTTAAGCTTTCATACTTCATCCCTGTCAGAATCAGCCGAGTTATTTATAGCCTGACTAATGCGGGCTGTTAGCCTCTCGTACGCACAATTTAGTACGGTGTTCAGTTTTTCCTACAAGAGTAACTTTCTCCGCTTATGGTTAATCCAAGCCGAATGGATTTGTCGTTAATGAGAAAAATGGTGTATTCTAAGGTGCTGAAAAGACGTAAGACAGTCATACGTCTTTTGTTTATTGCGACGGCGCCCCGTCTATGCCTCGTCTTACGTCTTTTCTGTCTGTCCTGCGCCTTATGTTCGTAATAATTGTGGCATTATCATCGTGACTCATCATTTTTATCTCGCCATTCAATCACTTCTAAAGAGTATATTGTATCTCAGCTTTAATACGTAAAGATAAACGTATACGTAATTTATAGAATTGCCGTTTTCGTCATTGTTTTTTCCAGTTGCTTATCAATGTTTTTATTTTTTGTAGGCAAAAGCAGTCTGGGTTCTTGTGCTAGCACTGGAGGTGCGTCCAGCCGGTCACACCCCCAGACCTTAACCACGGTAATGATTACTTCCACATTCATAAACCCCTAAGCCCAAGCAAAGCAAGGCCGCGCCACGTAAAAAGAACGCTGTCAAACTGAGCAGTGGTCGATGATTGGTGGAGAGGTAACGCGGCGCACTTCATACCATTGATTTAGCGAGTGCTATTGGTTCGTCAGCGAGTGAACACAGGCGCAAACATAACCCCGCTACTTCCCCTCAGCGCTCTTTTTACGTGGCGCGACCTATATTCCTTACTTTGTTTAACTGACTTCACAGTGGTGAAACGCTATGTTGATTTAACATAGACCCCCAAAGAATTAAAAAAAAGGCCCCAAATCAAGTTTTTTGCTTTTTTGTCTACCTACAAGCAGTATTGTAATCAAGAGCGTAATAAATAGACGTGTTTATCCATTTCCATCTTTGATTTATACGTCGTACAATACTTACCCAGATCCTATCATAAAAGGCATAGTGACCCCGACGATAACACACTGTATTCGCACATTGTAGTATTTTACTGTTTCTGTTGTAGACTCAACCTCTTCCTTTCAAGAGGTTCCCTTTGGAGCGTATTTACAAAAAATAAAACAGATTATTCTAACTTCATACATCAAATCTCTACAACTTAATATTTCACTGTTTGATTTAACGCCTTATCTATGATTATTGGATAAGATAGAAATATATAATTTGAATGTATGTTTGTATGCAGGGTGCTGTCGCATCCACTTCCTCGACCCCGCCAGTTTCCGCGTTAGCTGCTTCGATGCCGGACAACGCTTCCAACGAGGCCAAGCCTAAGACCAAAGGTAATTTCTTTTAAAAATATTTCTGTATCTTTTTCTTTTTTTTTAATTTAAGGGGTCAGATGGTTGATAGAAATTAGCAATCCATGCTTCAGAGGGCACATTAAATTGTCGGTCTCGGCATCTTAGTTCTTTTTTTAAGCCTTGACGAGGCATTTAGTCTTAAAACTCTGTCACCAGTGTTATTCACTTGCTAAATCAAAAGCCACTTGTTTTTTTAAAACTATTGTTCAGTTCTATCGATAAAACATTTATCTATTACACAATTTAAAAGTGGCTTTATTATTTCGTACTTGTTATATTTATATTTAATCGAATAAATCCTTATCAGCGTTGTAGTATGTTATTTTGTCGGTCAATAAATAAAGGTGTAGTGAAAGGGTGGATTTCAAGATTATGACGTTTACACATTACTGCATGCATACAATACATAAAGCAGTTTGTGCATACACTTGTGCGTAATCAGTTTTTTCAGTCATCGTCTGCGCTATACTACAGTAACCACTGCTAGGTTCCTATAAGTTCGTGCCATCCACCACGGTCATCTGCGTGTCGCATCCATTGACGCCCCGCGACGTGAACAATTTGGTCGACCCGCCTCGCTGCCGGTCACAAAGAAAGTTATTTACTGTTTTTAATATTCGCTTATTTTGTACAGCGTCATCGTCCGCAGAAGAATGCGCGAGTGGCGCCGCGGCGGCGGCCGGCGTAAGCGCCGCCAGCGTTGTAAATGCGGCCGAGGAGTCTTCCTCCGAAGAAGGCGAAGTGGGCAGACTGCAGGCCTTGCTGGAGGCGCGTGGCTTGCCGCCGCATCTGCTTGGCGCGCTCGGACCGAGGATGCAGCATCTACTGCACCGCACTGTTACTGCTAACTCGGGTAAGCTCTTATTACAATCATTATTGCGGGTTCGATCCCCGCCGCGGGACAAATGTTTTCATGTTCTGCAGATATTTGTTCCGGGTCTGGTTGTTTTTCTATGTATATAGTATATCAGTCATCTGGTTACCATAACACAAGCATTAAATTGCTTAGCTTGGGACTAGATGACGTTGTGTGGAATGCCCAAGGATATTTATTTATTTATTATTACCGATTTTCCGCTTTGAAGGCAAGTGCTAGTTTTAATGCATTTGTTATGTTAAAGATCAACTCAGTCCTGTCTTTGAGCACTATGCTGCTGGTCAAATATATTTGTCCAAGATTGAATCAAATAATGATTTAACTGGTGATGAGAAACACTTTTAAAGATGGCTTGTAGCTCACTGATAGTTTCATGTAAAAATATTAAATTCTTACTTTATTACCATATAGCTGCATCAAAAGCGGCTCAGCTTCTAGCCGGACTGCAAGCCACCGGAGACGAAGGTCAACAACTGCAAGCCGTGATAGAGATGTGCCAGCTACTAGTGATGGGCAACGAAGACACGCTCGCCGGCTTCCCAGTACGACAAGTCGTGCCCGCACTAGTCAACTTGCTCGCCGCTGAACATAACTTTGATATGGTATGTCTTGTTTACATTAACAAAGTTAAGTCGTTCACAAAGTCGTTTCTCGCAGTCTGTACGTTTATATCTTTTTAACTACGCCACGGATTTAATTAGTTTTTATCTATTGACCAAGTGATTAAGGAGGAAGGTTTATGTCATACATAATACATGCATATTGTAGTAGAGATAATACCCGTGCGAAGCCGGGGCGGGTCGCTATTATATTGATGAAGGACTAACAGTTAATATAAATAATAATAATTAACACTGAACAGTCATACCTACGTAGTTATAATTCATAATAGTAGCCGGCGATAAAGGGATTAAAATAGACGGATCGCTGATAGTGAGAAATGCTACGTATGTTACGGTATGTTTATTTACATTACAATCATCCATCAACAATGGAAAATATTCAAGTCATGTTCTTTGTCTGTATATTATCAGACACTCTTTGGCGTTTCAGTAAAAAGAATGCGCTTGTTTATTTTTTGAAAAATTATCATATCGAGACTTTATCTTTCAAATCTTAACTTTTGCGCTAAATATGAAGCAACCCAGGGGGTCGCCAGAATTTTGAACTTGTAAAGGGGTCGCGTATTTAGAAAGATTGAAAACACTGTGCTAATATACCAGTCGTGACCATTGGTCATCTTATACGACATGACAGCTTTATAAGGAACATCATAGAAGGAAAAGTAGAAGGAAGACCGAAAATTAATTACATAAGTCCATTGAGTTACTATACTAAAGAGTCACAATCTAATAGCTGACAACACTAAAAAAATGTCCGAGCAAATTCAATGTTCTACAATGACATTTGACATTTGAATGTAGACGTTATGTCGTTTGTTTTAATGTTAAATTTCGCGTGTACGCAAAAAAGTAAAACTCTGCTCACTACGTAGCGTGCGCCGAGTTTTGGCGCGGACATTTTATTTGTCTGATTGTGGCTCTATAGATTGTAGTACCTCAATGAATAAGTCAGATAAAAGAGAAGGTCGCTGTCATGTCGTATCAAGAAGTAAAAGAGATCGCATTGGAAAGAAGTATATGGAGGAAATTGCATCATTACACCGACAAGAGCTTGAGCTCTTAAGTTTTATTTATTTATTATGTGTATTGTATTTAGATGAACCACGCTTGCCGCGCGCTCACGTACATGCTGGAGGCCTTGCCGCGCAGCAGCGGCGCCGTGGCGCTCGCCGTGCCCGCCTTCCTGGACAAGCTCCAAGCCATCACGTGCATGGACGTGGCGGAGCAGAGTCTCACCGCGCTGGATATGCTGTCCCGACGTCATTCCAAGGCGATTCTACAGGCTGTAAGTACTTAATTTATTTTTATTTGAAAAAAAGGGCTATTTATTTAAGTTTTTTTCTTAGGAAAACAAACAGTCATTAATTACAATACACTTTATAACTTTAGACCATCAACATGTACTCATACTCGCATATTGAAAGTATGTACCTACATGTTATAGCTTGCCTGAGTTATAATAGAGACACAAAATAAAAACAAAAATACCAAAACAAAGAGTCAATAAACAAACAATTTAAATGAGAAAATACTTAATAATAAAGAATAAGTTAATTGAAACGTTAGTTAATTAAAATTTTCTCATTCTTCACAAGATACTATACTCGTAAGTATGTTGTAGAAGACAATGAAAATAATGTGGTTTATGATTTTATTACATACCTAACTAATAATCCACATTTTTAGAACCATTTTTCACTCAGAAAAGAGCCTATTTATCGAAAATTCATACTTATGTTGCACATTTATGTAACAAAAATCAATAACGAACTCTTGAATCTTTTATTTATTGCTTCGAACTGGAACACGAGTCAAGGATGCTCGCGGCCGTGTTTTCAACGCCCTTAATATTTCAGATTTCTTAATCTCAAAATAACTTTCGACTACAAATTATTATGAAACAAAATATGGTATTTTTTACCCCTGAAGAAAAAAGAGTTGTTATAAACTTTAACGTATGTATCTGTGAGTCTGTCTGTGGCTTCTTAACCAGTTTTAATACGTTTTTTATGTTTGAAAGGGTTTCTTTATTTTTTATAATGTGAATTTGTTTTTATTTCTAGCGTGGTGTATCCGCTTGCCTGATGTACCTTGACTTTTTCTCCATCAACGCTCAGCGTGCTGCGCTGTCTATCACAGCGAACTGTTGCCAAAACCTCATTCCAGATGAGTTCCACCTTGTTAGGGATTCTCTGCAGTTACTTGCAAATAGGTAAGTACTCATAAACGTGCATAGAATATAAGTTAATGTTACAGGTCTGAAGATGGTAAAGCTGGTAAATAAACGATCTCAACGAGATTGAGAGTTCTTGGTTTAATTGTTTTTCATTGATAAACTAAAAAATAGATAGTAATTGTTCGTATTACAGTATGTCTGACTGTGGCTCTATAGATTGTACCTCAATGGCACTACCCTATAGTTATTTTATTAGACAGAATCAGATAATGTATGAAAACTTGTCACAGTAGTAGTCCGCGTAAGTCATTGTAGGGCTACCGTTTCACCCATGGCTGACGTAAGTACGCTCATTGTTGCAGACTGACTCAACAAGACAAGAAGTCAGTGGAATGCGTGTGCCTCGCGTTCTCCCGTTTGGTCGACAGCTTCCAACACGACCCGGCTCGCTTGCAAGAGATCGCCACGCCTGAGCTGCTCACTCACTTGCAGCAATTGGTAAGAAAAGCCATCATCTGTAGAATTAAAGTTTACTCTAACTAAAGCATGAGTACATGGTGTTATTACCATATGACATAAAACAGTTGAAATTCTTGAAATGTTAGTAATTTTAAAGATGTTTATTGGTATTTTTTGATAAAAGTCAAAGTATGATAGAGATAGACTGATGATTGATTCGTTGATTAACTCGTTCAGCGTCCATGACATGCGTGTGCTCAGTGCATGCTTTGCCGAGCTGGGTATGAATTTAATACTTTTCACACATAAGACATTTCTCAATGGGATTTCCAGAAAATGTGTCCATGTTCTATGTTCAACTGTATGTTTTTTTTATGTGTTCACCGATTATTCCGTCAATAGTCGACCAATTTGGAAAATGTTTTTTTATAAGAGTACCTACACTCCACAAGTGTCATCTAATCTAAATAGCCAACTGGATCCCACTGCTGAACGCACCTCGAGAATGCAGGAAATTGCTCTCTTCTTACGAAATTGAAGTCGGTTTTATATTTTTTTGATTCGCCACTTGTTGGCTTTTTTCTCTCTAGTTTTGTAAGCGTTCGTAGGAACGGAAAACGCTTACTAGCAACATACTATATCTGACGCCCTAGTGCTATAAAACCTGTTATCGACATCATCATCATCATCATCATCATCATCATCATCAGCCACTTTTAACCCTCTGCTGAGCATAGGCCTCCCTTCGTGAATGCCATTCGCCTTTATCCTGCGCTAGTCTTAGCCACGTGCAACCTACTGTTTTGCGGATGTCATCTACCCATCGAGCCGGTGGACGTCCCCTATTACGGTGTCCTTGTCTGTTATCGACGCGTTTTATATATTCAAGCTGTACTTTCCCTTTCACAGTTGGTAGTGCAACCACCGCTTATATCAGGAGCTACGTTCATCACCGTCCTCCGCTTGTTATGGGTGATGTGTGCCGCCTGCCCGCAGCTGGCGCTCGCGTTACACCAACGCTCCATAGCCGACACCCTGCTGTGTTTGCTGACCGGGTCTACGCTGCATCAAGAGGTAAGTTATACTTGTTACGACTGAGAAAATACCTAAGATATATTGAGACAAACTGAATGGATGAAACTGGGCCATTTGACGTCACCGTTCTACCTACTTGCTATGTAGGTCAACTGTAAACTGAGTTAACCAAAAAATCTGAGTTTTTTTAGCTAAACTTGTGTTGTCAGAGGAATAAGTAGGTGCTGTAGCCCAGTTTTACAAAACCAAGCCATAAGTTGTAAAAATGTTTTTAAATTAATTTAATTGTATACTTTATTGCTTGAAATTAATAAATAGATTTGATTTAAAGTCGTATTCAACCATATTCAACACATTTATTTGCTGCCTCTTGTGTCAAACTAGACGGCTTGTAGCCTCATGATTTCATAAAACACACCAAGATATTAGAACATTTGTTGACATGATCGTTGCATGAAAAGTCCCATAAGGATATAACTTCAATGATGGCATAAACTCAAAATTGGAGCTTACACAAATCTATTTGGATGGTGATGTATTTGTCTACCAAGGTTTTTTTCTAACGCCGCCAGTTGGCAATGTGATGAACACCGTTACATGCTCTATTACAGTTGGGTGGCTTGCCAATATAATTGTCTAACGTTTATTTGGCACGCAACTAACAAGAATTAGATAATATTTGATTAACATATCGCAAAAGCATCAATGATAATTATCCACCACCAGTCAGACAAAAACCAGTCAAAGTCCAAAATCATGTGGCATTACCAGCCGCTTTCGTACTTCGGAGGGCACGTTAAATAGTCGGTTTCGGCTTTTTAAAGATGTTAAGCCATGACGGAGACCTTTTCAGGCTCTCAAAAAACGTTGGCCACTAACTCTAACTCATATTTATATATATATATATTTTAGCGATAAGGTCGCCCATTGTTACACTGTTTTATGTATCGTTTTGTTATGTTCTTTCTATTTCTTTTATGGTGTGCAATAAAGTCATATTCTATTATATTCATACGATCTTGCTTGCTTGCTTAACAGCAGGTGGAGCTAATCCCTCGTCTGCCACAAGAGCTGTACGAGATCACATGCCTCATCGGTGAGCTGATGCCGCGCTTGCCGACTGACGGCATCTTCGCGGTAGACTCGCATCTCGACCGGCCGTGGTCCGCCGTGGCCGAGCGCGTCGCCGCTACTTGGCAGTGGAGGGATGATCGAGGTTTGTATGCTTCACTTATAAAACTTGTGACATTGTGACATTGTTCATTTAATGATATGAGAGCTGGTTCAATGACTAATAGGAGCAGAGGCGTAAATACTTGTAAAGTTTCTTGCATGCTTCAGAAGTAGGTATATCATAATTTCTCCTGTTTAATTAGGAAGGTTTTCTAAAATGTTTTCTTACTGTCATCTCAACAAAAAAAAGTTCCAAATCATTACAAAGGTGTTTTGTCAGAATATTATGTTGAAAACTAAAAGTTATTTATGAATACCAATGTAGTATGTAGGTACTGTGTTTTGTAATGCATCTGTCTCTATTTATGTAGCGTATGCTATGTTGTGCAGTATTTATTTTAATTGAACATTTATTATAATAGCCAGCAAAAATATTGAGGATACTGGTTCGTTTGCAGTAGATTCTTTTTGATCAAGTGCCGATATTTGACAAAGATAACGATTGTGTAAAAAAATACAGTAAATCAGTTGTCTTTACCATTTACGGCAATTTGGTAGAAAAGATAGTAGCTTTAAAAAAATACTAGATTAACTTTTAGCTAAATTCAGGAGGCATGTGATTATCCAAATTGCATTTCTCAGGTGTGTGGCGTTCTTACTCATGGGTTGAATGTCGTGCCCTAGAAGCGGCGGCGACCGCGGGTGAGGAGGAGGTTTGCCTCAACACTCTGGGGCGCTCCTACACCGTGGACCTCACGGCGATGCAGCAGTTGAACGATCACACCGGCACGGCGCGCGCGGTGCAACGCGTCGCGCCCACGCCCACTAATGCGGACCAGGCTAACGCTAATACTGTCGCTCCAGGTAACATCATTCTCCTGCCCTTATTCCACGCTAAGTGGGGTCGGCACACACGGCAACAGGCATTAGAATCACCTAGCATGTAAAACGAAACTTAAGTGATCCTTGAGGTCCTACAAGAATAAATGATTTTTCTTTCTTCTTTCTTTCGGCACAACATGTTTTTCTCTTCCACTCTCTATCACTCGTCAACTCTGATCTCACTTCTCTTACATTCATATCCTCTTTCACACAATCCATCTTTGGCCTTCCTCTACTTGTGTACCCATCCATAATGTTGCAGGAATATTAGTAAGCGCAATTTATAAACGCAAATTATAAACAGATTAAACAGTCGTTACGAAAAAGCTTTACAGACGTATCGTTATACTATGCATAAAAAAACCCTTTTTTTATCGAAAAGAAACATTAGTCTTTTTTAAACTTTCGCGATCAGAACACATGATTAAACATATATTTACGGGTATTTATCGCTATTTACCTTTATTTAATTTTAATTTCGAAACGTCGGGATAAAATTAAAATTAAATAAAGGTAAATAGCGATAAATACCCGTAAATATATGTTTAATCAAAAGAAACATTTGTTAGCCCAAAATAAAGTTTTTAAAAACAAATTTTGTTTTTTACGCCATAACGCTCGCAAGTGTCATTTCGCCTTTTTCCTAAGGTGTGACGTCACGTCATATTAAATTAGATAACTATTTGTTTTAGTAATTGATTACTGTCATCATGCCTTTTCTACGGCGCAAATAATTGTCGTTTACCCATCGATCTATTATTTTAAAGATATACATTCTAATAGCCGACAACACTCAAAAAACGTCCGCAGCAATGTTCTACATACCTATACATTGATAGTAGATCATTTACAATGACATTTGCTCGAATGTAGACGTTATGAAGTTTGTTTTAATGTTCAATATCGCTTGTACGCAATGTCATAACAATTAAATCTAGTAGGCCATGCCTTCAATGACATTTGCTCGAATGTAGACGTTATGCCGTTAGAATTAATGTTCACTGTCGCTTGTACGCAATGTCAAAACATTGAATCTAGTTGGCCATGCGTTCGAATACGGAACAGTGGGACCGGTGGAGACGCTATTATATACAAATACCTATTATAAAGGGAATATTTTGTGCAGGTAATGTTAGTTTGATACATATTCTTATTGGTACCTATTAGCAGATAGTTTGTATAGGTAGGTACCTACCCTAGATAAACACTTTTTGCTACCTACTTTTATACCGATAAACCGTGTTTTCCGGTATAAAAGTAATAAATAAGTACAAATAAAACAAAATTCATATTGTGATAGTTTTATTGCTATTTTTACCAGAATAACTTAGGTACATACCTAAAACACAACTAAATTATCAAACCTAATTACCCTGAAACAATGTTAATTTATTGTAACGTTGCCTTTTACTTGGGTTTTTTATTTTTTCTGTACCTACATTTCTTTGCAATGTAATGAAATCTAATGTTTATGTACCGTTCAATGACTGCTCTCATTAAAATGGTTCTATGGTTTGAAAATTCAAATTCATGTCCAATTAAATCTTTCATAACTATTGTGTCTACGAACGACTTCAAAACAGCAGAAATTATTTTTTGTGGATTCAGCTTAGGTTCACAACGCTGACAATGTCTTATAGTGTGCTCGGTTTTTTTGCATATGTTAAACACATCCTTTGATGAATAAAACAATCCTCCCATGTTTTTGATATCAATCAAGTTGTGGAATGTCAGTTTTTCTTTAGCCATCAAAGAGTTACAACAAATTTCACACTTAACCTTTTTTAAAATGCTTACTTTAAAACAATAAAAACCCTATCGACTCATCTACTTTTTGTTCGGAAAACTACAAAAAAAGCATTTTTAACATGACTATTATTATTATGTATAAATTCAAATAGGTATGTAAAAATATTAATTAGTAATAATCCACTCCATAGCTTTGGGTTCGAACAAAATAAGCGCGCGCGTGAAAAAGATGGCGCCAAGTCTATTTTGCAAATAAAATTAAAATTTTTGAAATTAAAATGGAAACATGCACTGTGGACATCAATTTGTTATGATACTTACCTAAAATATGAAACACCATCCTTTTTTTTCACGTATCTGGAATTATTTCGACAGGAACTCACCGAACACTTTGGCATCGCAGACGTTGTATGAGTATTGTGGTCGCGTTACAACTAAACAAAAACTCCGCGCTCTGCGTAGTGTGACCAGAGTTTTGGCGTTTACATTTTATTTGTCTGATTGTGTCTCCATAATAATATCTCGATGCGTTTACCCTATATTGTAACGCTAGACTTTCCAGTGTCGATTTGGTCTTGTACTGTCATGGCATTGTAAATTGAAATAAATAAATAAATGTTACAATAACGCACTCATTTGTTATTCCAGACCCGCGTATCGCCATGGTCCGCAGCAACCCGTCCCTAGTGCGCGCGTTGCTGGCTGTGTTGCACGAGGTGTACTGGAGCTCGGCGGGGCCGGCGGTGCGCTCGCAGGCGCTCAAGGCGATCCTACGCTGCGTGTACTATGCCGACGCCACGCTACTGCGGCTAGTGCTCAAGATGCAGGTAAGATCAGATTGAAGTGGTTAGATTGAGCTAAAATCGGCATACTTATTGATGACAATCACGCTATAAAGGTCTTATTCATAATAAATTTAATGAATGTTTTTTTTTCTTGTTACTCTTATGTCAATGAAGTAAGTAAGTAAGTAGGTTTACAAAACCAATATGCATAAGGGGGTACAATTATAGAGGTGAAAGTTTGTGTATGTAAGTGTGAGAGTGTGCAAGTGTGTTTGTTACTCTTTAACACTCAAACGGCTGGACGGATTTGAATGAAATTTGTTACCAGGATTGCTTATCTGGATTTAAAAATAGGCTACTTTTGATCCCGGTATTCCCATGGGAACGGGAACTATTCACCGCAGGGCGCAGCTAGTTTATAACATCATTTAAAACAACACTTATAAACACAGGTGATATCATCTCACATCGCGGGTATGATGGCATCGAGCGACCTCCGCATCGCCGTGGGATCGCTCCAGCTCGCCGAGATCCTCATGCAGCGTCTGCCCGAGGAGATGGCCGTGCAGTTCCGACGCGAGGGCGTCTTGCATCAGGTGGCGCAGTTGGCTGAGCCCCCGCCTCCACATGCCGCTACATCCACTAAGCTGAAGGTATTCACGACCCCTGTGCCGCAGTGGGTGAAAGACGCAGAGGTTGCGGGCTCGAACCCCGCTGCGGGACAAATGTTTATTTATTTATACATTATTGCACAAAATAAACATTTATAAAAAGTTTAAAACTAGACAGGTAATGGCAAATGTTTGTGTGTCTGCAAATATTTGTCTCGAGTCTTGAGTGTTTTTTATGCTCTGAGGGGAAGTAGCGGGAGTATGTTTGAGCCTGTGTTCACTCGCTGACGAACCAATAGCTCTCGCTAAAGCAATGGTATGAAGTGCGCCGCGTTACCTCTCCACCAATCATCGACCATAAAAACTTCAGCTATGTCGTTACGATAAAGTTTAATTCGTATTGTTGCAGTCGCCAAGCGCCACGAGCGTTCGTTCTAGCGGCGGATCATCTCCGCCGGCGTCTACCTCGGCCACGTCATTGGAACACAATAACTTGGCTCTGGCTTTCTCCGCGTCTGGCTCTTTCGTCGCTACGTCTATGCGTGAGTACTTTGAGGTTTTATTTCACGTTTTTCAACAAACAGGAATGTCATTAAATTAGTAATATTTGGTAAAAGCGTTTAATTTTGATTATTCCAGCATATTTTATGAATATATGTTTTATAAATGTAGGTACCTATAAATGCCTCTTTCGAACATCCATAAATCAAGGACGATGTATTTTCCCAACCCCATCTATCATTAGCTGTCATGCCTCTTGGGAATAGTTTATAGCACCATATTCAAATGATGCTACAAGTCACTTATCTGTTTTTATTGAAGGTGACTAATATAATGATATTGTGTGTTTAGCTGGTGTTGGCGCTGAGAGCGGCAACGCCGAACTCGGAGCGGCCTCCGTGTCCACCCACCCACAGTTACCAACCACAACCACAGTACACAGGTTAGTATCAAGTAAACTAGACTAATGTTGACCTTCCTTACCAACACATTCGAAATCACAGCGGACCGCTCTTGAGCTGTAGGTTATTTATTAAACATTGACCGACCAATTATGTTCTTAGATCTGGCAGCCCCCTCCAACTTGCAGAGATGCTAAAACGCAAGCGCGCGGTGAAACGCTCTGGCGGCGCTGGCACACGACACGCGCGACGCCGCGACGAGCCGCCGCCGCACGCGCCGCCCGCGCATCTTGTACACCACCCACATGCCGCGCAACCTCAGAGTGAGTATACCATTAAATGAATCTCTCCTGGATTAAACGATTCGTCAAGCCATGATAGAGGTCTCAAAACTCCGTCACCATCACCAGATCGAACTTGGTGTCTGTTTTTTATAAGCCCATTGATTGCCATTGCCAGATGGCGTTCATGTGACAAAATAAATGCACAACAATTTTCTAAATATTAACTGACGGCAATCAAATGAACTTTTTCTTCTTTCGTGTCGTTATTACAATCTATAGAAGCTTTGACCTAGGTGGCTACATTTACGGTCAGAGCAGGACAAATGGACTGATAAAATCATTTGCGCAAGCATAGCGTTTTCATACAACGTTACAATCAACACGACATTCCACACACATTCCTCTAAACTAAATAATAACTTTGTTCCCAGGTTCCGGCGCCGCTGCGTCCGCCGCTCGTTCCGCGAGCCGTGTCGGCGGCACCTCAAAGACATCCTCCTTCCTGTCTTCGCTCAACCCCTCGCGCTGGGGCCGCAGCCCTCACGCTCATAAAGAAACTGGTCTACTGGCCTCACCACACTCTGCCACCAATCTCACTGTACAAAACAAGTAAGCAAATGTTGTTTTTATAGCTAACACATAGTAGACATCCTCACTCTTCTTCAGATGTTCAAGAAAGGGCTGAGCGACCCAATATAATTATGTTAACAATTATCTGCCCGACTGTACTTTGTGTTTGTATTTTGTCTCATAATGGACAACTTAATTTTATTACGCAAGTGTAGTTACATGCTGTGCGCTAAGCTATCTTCACATACTAATAAACTATTTGTTTTACCAGGGAGAAAGTCCGTGAATGGATCCAGTGGACAGCGGCGCGGTTACAGCGCGAATGGGGCGCTCTAGGCGGAGGCGGCGGTGCTTTGGAGCAACTCGCTGCGCTCGCGGCCGCTCTACCGCATCACAAGCATCGGCGCGCTGCGCTCCAACAGCTTCGCGATACGCTTATACACCACGATGTATCGCCATTCGAGGTAACATTTACTGAAGCTTATCTTAGAGCCTATGCTCACCATGTATTTTTCCGGCACGTTTGTATTGATACTAGCCAGTTAGTGCCTATTTGTATCTCGTATGTATAGACATAAACGCACAGTGACAGCGCGTTCGTAAAACGTGATGTGAATAGGCTCTTAGACCAAGTTGTCCTTATCAAATGCTAGGTCACTTTCCACTACGGCAACTACTCTGAAAGACGATAAGACCAAGAAGGACCTAATGAAAATACGCACTACAAATACCCATTGTTTTGATTTGGCTTATTTGTTGTTATAGCTAATGTTTTATTTTAATTTACCACACGATCTGTAATGATATTGTGTGTCCACCAGGTGAATCACTCGGGTGTCCTCGGCGCCCTTTTGCAATACATGACGGGTGACAGCGACACCGACGCGGAGGCTGAGAGGAAGGAAGACGTGGAAACGCGCAGCTCAAGCGAACTCGTCGCCAGTTGCGAGGACCGCTTGCGGCTGTTTCTACACGTCTTTGCCGATATGCCTCTGACGTCTGAGTGAGTGTTTATGTTGAGTTGAAGCTTTTACTTCCACTATCTCGATTAAAAAGCGTAAGATGAGCAGTTAAATGAACTTGGTTTGAAACGAGCATAACCTGCGTCAACATCTTGTGTTTCATTAAAATGTCATTCTTATTCTCGATTCTTTGGTTTAGTTGTTTGCCTGCCAGCTTGCTGAAGAAGTCAGAATTGAAATTAAGAACCATCTAACAAGTGACATCGTATTTTTTCACAAACTCGTATTTTCATAGAAAATGTATGGAAAGAGGAGTGAGTTCAGAGTTCACGAGTGATAGAGGAGAGTGAAAGAGAAAAACATGTTGTGCCGACCCCACTTAGCGTGGGATAAGGGCAGGAGAATGATGAGTTAAAAATAATCCAAAAATAAATGTCGCTTTTAACTAAGAAATGTTGATGACTGTAAATTTTATATAAAGTTTGGTTTTTTTATTTTTTATGTGTTATGTCGTCCACCTACTTTACTTTTTTTATACCTATTTTCTGCTTAGAGCATTAGTTAAGTGCTCTAAGTTTTTTTGTCTCTATAAGTGGAAACTTTTGGCCTTCAGCAAAACTGTACCTCTACAAAATAGGTGCATGTTAAGTTTATATCTATGTTCTTTGTCTAGCTGTTACTTTTCCTAAAAATTTAAAAATTAAAATTAAATTAAATGTGTTGTTGTAGCGAGTGGAGCGAGAGCGGCGCGGAGGCGCTGGGCCTGGGTGTGGGCGGCGGCGCGCTCTCCGCGCTCGTGGGCAAGGTGAACGCGTGCGTCTCGCACCTGGAGCAGTTCCCCGTGCGCGTGCACGACCTCCCGGCACGCCCCGCCACCTCCGCGCTCAAGTTCTTCAACACGCACCAACTTATGGTACACACTTAGACCTTTACTACATCACTAGCGTTCCATGCTATCGGTCCTTTGGCGCAAAAATATGTATACTCATTTATTACTAAGCCTATGTCTGTGGCCGAAAACGGCCAGGAATATTATGTATATATATAATATATATATACATCGCTAGCTTACTCGCCCGCGGCTTCGCTCGCGTTGTACCTTGTCAAAATAAAGAATAAAAAAAATTAAAATATGATCACGACTGTATGTACGACCCAGGGAGCGGTAGATATTTCTTTCAGATCTTTTTAGGCAATTTTTAGATCCTTTTGAAGATGTCAAAGGAAATCAGAGGTATGTCTGAATATAGCCTATGTATTCGGAAAGTCCACGCTTCACATCGGTGAAAGAATTTTTGAAATCGGATGAGTAGTTTCGGAGATTACCCCTAAACAAACAAACCAACTTTACCTCTTTATAATATTAGTATAGATTTAGGAACCTTTGCCGACGGTCTGCGAGAAACTAGAAATGATGTAGCCGCGATGAAGATAAGCGAGCTACAGTTTGTAGTTGAGTACCAAGCGAGATTCTCTCTTTACCACCAAGCGAGTGTGGCGTCCTGCTTCACGAGCATCAAAGTCAAAATTAAACATCTTTTATTCCATGAGATCATAATATAGATCACTAGACACGTCTTAAAACTAGGGGATTCTACTGCCACACCAAGTAAGGAATTGCTGCCAACTGCATAATGTTATGTTCTGTTCCAGTGTGATCTCAAACGTCATCCGTCTTGCACCAACCTGAAGCAGTGGAAGGGCGGTGTGGTGCGGATAGACCCCTTAGCTTTAGTTCAAGCCATTGAAAGGTGTGTATCCAGCGCACGACGCGCGACTCGTTCGATTTCTCATGCGATAATAAGTATTAATAGTAATGAAAATAAAGTTGAAATTCATATGACACTGAAACTGCGCTCCGCTTCGCTGCTCTTCGCCGCTCTTTTGGTGTGAGTTGAGCCTTATGCGTGTAATGTTGTGTCCAGGTATTTGGCAGCGCGTGGGTATGCGAATGGGCGGAACCGCGAGGGCTCGGCGAGCGGGCCGCACTCGGACGAGGACGCGGCCTCCGACGACGACGGGGAAGACTCGCTAGCCTCGCCGCCTCATCAGAACACCTCGGAGTAAGCACACTGAATACATGCTAATGCAAAACAATTATTTATTTGTAACAATGAAAACTAGTGTATAGGTTGCGCCACGTAAAAAGAGCGCTGGCTGTCAAACTGCGCAGTGGTCGATGATTGATGGAAAGTTAACGCGGCGCACTTCATACCATTGATTTAGCGAGTGCTATTGGTTCGTCAGCGAGTGAACACAGGCGCAAACATACCCCCGCTACTTCCCCTCAGCGCTCTTTTTACGTGGCGCGACCTATACAACACCTGCTAGCCCCAAACTAAAAGCCTAAATTATATGCATAGGAGAAAGCTTAAGCTTAAGTAGCACTACCTACAAAATACTCAGCTTTATGACAGATCATTAGTAACAGAGTTTTAAATAATTTTATATTTTATGCCCCATACTATTTTATATTGTCCATTATCCATCCATAAGTTGTCTTGTAGAGATCGCTTCTTAGCAATTAGACCGCCGATTGTATGTCATAGGAAAGTTTTTTAGTAATTTATTTGTGTATTGATGATTTTGTATAAATGGTGTGCAATAAAGTATTTTCTATCTATCTGTCTTTCTGCTTTGTCTCTCAGACAATACAACAAACGACAAAATAATGTTTCTTAGCGTTCACACACTGATTTTCAATATGAGTCCAAACATAGAGATAGGTTTAATGTTAAAACATTGTTGCAGTACCGAACACAAACTGGAGTTTCTGATCGGCGACACTGTGCTGCCGTACAACATAACTGTGTACCAGGCGGTGCGACAGTTCGGCGAACAGAACGACGCCGACACCGACACCGAAACACCATTAGGTACCACTTATTACTTTTTGTATACCTTAATACGGGCATTGGAGTGTCGGAATGTGTTGGTTCTAAAACTCCAATGTGAGGATCGATCTTGAAAGGCTATTGGACACAAACGGAGCATTGCCATTGACCATTCTGTTTGTAGTCAATGTTGGAACCAAGTTGAAGCCAATGTGTGGTGCCCGCATAAAGGGATAATTTGTGACATGAAATCATTATTATATCAAGGGCTTTGTTTGTAATCTCGACCAGTAGTAGTAAACAAAAGCAGCTATATCTAATCTACGTTTTTAGTTAGGACTTTACATGGGGATTGTGAACTCTATTTGTAGTTTTATCGAATTTAACTAATATATTCGTTAGAAAAGGATTAAATAAAAAGGTTTGGGAATCAGAATAAACAAAAAAAAATTGTTCAGACGTCCTAAAAGGTCTAGCTAGAGGATGGATGGATGTTTGTTACTCTTTCACGGCTCTCTCTCTTTCAGGCTTCTAAATGGATTTGGCTGAAACTTGGAATTTACATCGTTTATTAACTGAAATAACACATGTTCCACATTGTTATGTGTTATATGTATTAAATGTAGTATATCAGTCATCTCGTTATCATAAACAAGCATTTAACTAGTTAGCTTGGGACAAGATGACGCTGCGTGTGGAATGTCCAAAGGTATTTATTTATTTAATTTTGTTTCAGCAAACGCCGGTATCTGGGTGCAGACCCACACGATATATTACCGCGCGGTGGAGGCGAGCGAGCAGCCGCGTCCCGACGCGACCGCCTCGCGCAAGGGCAAGGGACAGCCCACCAAGATCTCATCTAGACGTAAACCTGATCTCTTATGGAACGGTACGTACTACCATCATACTTCATCATTCTACTGCCAATATCCCACGCTAGGTGGGGTCGGCACAACTACTATCATACTTCTATTATCATAAAGGAGACTGACATTCCTTGATTATAAGTGGTTGTTGGGTAAGCGAGGGATTGCCTATGGAAGATGTGAATGGAAATCGAAAAAATACTTAATTTGTAACCTGTGTGGTTATTTAGACTTCTCGGAATGAATTCGATTCGAAGATGTTTGAAGTTACTTCGCTGAAGAAACGTCAGCTTTCCTTTTAAAAAGAGCGCTGAGGGGAAGTAGAGGGGGTATGTTTGCGCCTGTGTTCACTCGCTGACGAACTCGCTAAATCAATGGTATGAAGTGCGCCGCGTTACCTCTCCACCAATCATAATTACCTATAATATTGTGATAAGTCCAGTTTTGAGAACCAATAATAAAAAAAAAATAAAAATAAATCATCGACCACTGCTCAGTTTGACAGCCAGCGCTCTTGTTACGTGGCGCGACCGTTGAGATGTATTTATTATAGAGCCACAATCAGAAAAATAAAATGTAAACGCCAAAACTCGGCGCACGCTACGTAGTGCGCAGAGTTTTTCTTTTTTGCGTACAAGCGACATTGAACATTAAAACAAACGACATAACGTTTACATTCAAATGTCAAATGTCATTGTAGAACATTGAATTTGCACGCACATTTATTGAGTTGTCAGCTATTAGATTGTGACTCTTTAATACATCTCAATGGGCGCGACCTATAATAGTTGTGTTTATTTGTCCAGATGGGTTGATCCCCGCCCGCGAGTCCCCGCTGGTGATGATGGTCCGCGCGCCGCTTCAGACCGCGAGCGCCGGCGCTGAAGTTAAGGACGCGTCTCTCGGCGCGCTGGCCTTACTGCGAGCATTACACGCGTTATCCCGGCACTGGCATACGCTGTACCGAGCCGCCTGTCTGCCGGACCACCGCCCGCTCGTGCCGAACGCGGACTTTATTAATGCCAAGGTAACTATAGACGGACTGGTGCGAGGAATACGGCGTGTTTACGCGCATTACGCGCTCTCATGACACTGGCATACGTTGAGCCGCGCTGCTTGTCTGCCTTACCATTGCCCGCTGGTAAGGACAAAGGACTGAAATTATCTCTATTTATAAAACAGAGCAAGGAACAAACAGTAACAAATGAGTGAATCAGAATAAGAAATTGCTTATACCTGATTTTTTTACAGCTTGCTGCCAAAGCCAACCGTCAGTTACAAGATCCACTTGTGATAATGACGGGAAATCTACCACCGTGGTTGAAGAAAGTCGCCTACACATGGTAAGATATCTTACTCTGAAATCTACTCTTAGTTTTTTGCAAAATGTGTTACATAATGCTAGATTATTATACTGAATCACTCTCAGTAGATCCGCTGACCAAATACATCCTTGAAATAGTGAAATATTTTTTTCATACTAGATCAAATTTTGAAGTGTGGATCTACTGAAAGCTACTTTTCTCGCTAGATCCGTTAACCAGAGTATGGATCTTCTGAGGATTATTTTAATCGCTATATCCAGTACCTATACCTATGGATTAATTAAGAACATAGGTCCCGATCAAAACTTATAAATGAATTGTTAATTCCCCAGCCCGTTCGTATTCCCATTCGAATGCCGTCATCTCCTATTCTACGTGCTGTCGTTCGACCGCGACCGCGCGCTGCAGCGGCTGGTGGAGGCGGGTGGAGAGCGCGGCTCCACCGGGTCCACGCCCAGCGCGTCGGACGAGCGCGTCGCGCCCAGGCTCGACCGACGCAAGAGGACAGTGCAGAGACACAACGTGCTGAGACAGGCCGAACATGTCATGCACGAGTTCGCGCATACCAAGGCACTCTTGGAGATACAGTATGAAAACGAAGTGGGCACGGGCTTGGGGCCCACGCTCGAGTTCTACGCGCTCGTCTCTCAGGTATGAGCTAGTTGATAAGTGAAGTGGTATCAACACAAGCATTCAATCGCTTTTTATTGTAAATTATGTCCTTTATTTGTTTTCTTTTGTGTACAATTAAGTGTTTCTTCTTCTTCTTCTTCTTCTTAGCTTGGGACTAGATGACGCGGTGTGGAATGTTCAAGGATATTTATTTATTTAAAAAAAGTATGGCTGTTCAAAGACAATGTGCTGAGACAGGCCGATCATGTCGTGCACGAGTTTGCACATAAAAAAGCGCTGTCGGAGATACAGTTTGTAAATAAAGTTGGCATGGGATTGGGGCCTACGCTGGAGCTCTACGCGTGAGGTAGACTAGTGAGTGTAGAACTATAAATAGTCGCCGACGAACAATGCGCTCCGATAAGCAGGTGTTTATATAACAATAATGTTTGTGAAGTTGATTGTGATTGTGAACATGTAACTAACATAACAAAATACACAATCAATCAAGCTTAAACAGACGGAGCATTTGCATGCTAGCAAATACTGAAGAATGAATTGAGACAATGGTTCTTACAGGCACGATTCTGATTCGTACTTCTAAAACTTTTAAATGTGTCATTTCTTAACCATTTCTAAAATAAGTATATTTTGTTTAGGAATTACAACGTGCGGACTTAGATCTCTGGCATGGCAGTGAGAATTTCAAGCAGAAGCCTACGTCGTTCGGTGGAGAGATAGTGAAGAGCCAGCCGCCCGCCGTGACGGAGCTGGCGTCCTCGGTGCGGGACGCGCTTAGCCTCGACGACGAGCGCTCGCCAGAACCTTCGGATCTAGAAAAGGTGAATATTACAATCAAATAAACTAGTAAGTAATTCGTATGAGCTAATTGCCAACTCTGTTGACGGAGTTTTTAGGCCTCCGTCACGGCTTAACGACTTTAAAACGCCCAACAATCGCAGGTTATAGTGGAAACTGAATTCGAAAGATTAACCATCATAAAATGAACTGCAGTTATGTGAATGTCAAATGTCAAATTCAATGTTGTACAATGACATTTGACATTTGAATATAGACGTTATGTCGTTTGTGTTTAATGTTCAATGTCGCTTGTACGCAAAAAAGAAAAACTCTGCGCACTACGTAGCGTGCGCCGAGTTTTGGCGTTTACATTTTATTTGTCTGATTGTGGCTCTATAATACTACCTCGATGGTTAACACATATAATATTACAGGAGACGTCTATCCCGTCCCCCGCGCCGGACGCGACGTACGTGAGCTGGGCGTGCGGCCTGTTCCCTCAGGCGGTGGGACGCAACGTGCGCGCCTCGCATCTCTCGCGAGTCAAGGCCAAGTTCCGCTTCCTCGGGAAATTCATGGCCAAGGCGGTCATGGACTCTAGGATGGTAAGTGTAACTAGACACTAATTATGATCATGAATGAGACATGGTACGATGATACATATCATTCAATCCGCAGCTGATGTTCTGGATGAAATTCAAATGAATTTATTGTAATCTGATAAGTGAAATGCGAGCATGGCAATCGTAATTTGCGACTGACTAACCTCTTAGACATCTCCAAAGAGTCTTTGAGTTCATGCAGATCATACAGATGTTCTTGATGATGTAAGAGTGTATTCCTTAGCTTGTTGACATTAACAAAGACATTAACAAAAACTAGCCTTTTCGGCGCTTTTTGAAATCAATAAATAATTAATTCCTTGGACATTTCACACAGCGCGCCATCTAACCCCAAGCTAAGCAACGTTATGGTAACCAGATGACTGATATACTATTTAGATACTTTTTTTTGTAAAGACATACTTTTATAATTATATACAAAAACACCCAAATCCGCAATAAATATTTGCAGAACCTACAAACATCTGTCCCGTGACGGGATCGAATTGCGATGCGCCGCGCACTACGCCACAGATCGTCAAAAATGCCTATACAATGATGTATGTTTCAGGTGGACATCCCGCTATCAGTGTCGATGTACCGGTGGATGGTGAGCGAGCAGCGCTGGCTGTGTCTGAGCGACGTGCGTCACGTGGCGCCCGAGCTGTGGCGCTCGCTGTGTCGTCTGCGCCGCGTCGCCGAGCGAGCGCGGGTCATCGCCGCGGACACTGCGCACGAATCCGACCAGAAGAACCAGATGGTATGTATCCACGGACCTAGTATTGTACCTGGACGAACAGCGAGCATGCCGCCGAGAGGGACAAAAAATGCAGTGAATCCATGGTTTCGTAGTAGGTACACAATTCGGAGCATCAAGTTTCTGGCCATACAAAAAAACGACACGCGATGAGGGACAAAAGATCTAATGCTTTGTCTCTTTTACTCACAGGATTGTGGTATATATTCTTCTTTGTTTTTGTGTGACTGGAATATACAGCGCTCTATTTCTTACTTTCTCTAAGTATGTATCACTCATTCCTGACATTCCGCTGTCTGTGACGATTATTTTGAGCGAGCAGCGCCTGCGACATCAGCTTCTCGACTGAATAACACAACGCATTCAGTGCTCGCACGCAGACGTGCTCTGTGTGGTCCCATAAAAAAAAACTTTGAGGATCTGATGAGGATTTTCAGAGTTATAAAAAAAATGCACTTCAATAGTGCAGAAAATTGCTCTCTTCTTACGGAATTGAAGTTAGTTTAAAGTTTTAATTTTGCCGAGATCGTGTACTAATCAAAATATTTTGCTATTAAAATGAGCCTACAAAATGTATCGTTTAATCACAGATCAAAAAAATAAACAAAATGTCTTTATTGGTACACGAGTTTTTACAATATTCATTGTGTTGGGAGGCCTTAAGTTAAGTTTAAAGCTTGTATTATAAGAGTTCCCTCTTTCTTGCACAGATAAGCGGTCTCGAACTGGACGGGTGTCCGATAGAGGAGCTCGGGCTGGACTTCATCCTGCCGGGCGACGGGTGCACGGAGCTGCGCCGCGGCGGGCGCGACCTGCCAGTCACCGCGCACAATCTACACAACTACATCGACCTGGTCACGCACTGGCTGCTCTATGAAGGTATTATAATCTGTGGGCATATCAGCAGCGCTGCGCTGCACTGGATTCTCATACATTTGTAATACTTGACTCGGTATCGAGGATAGTATTTTAAGTCGTGATAGACCCCCTGCAGCTTGATGAACACGAGCGCTGTGCTGCCGCTTGTGTCACTCAATAAAATAAATAGGATCCAGTAAGCGCAACGTCTCGAGACGAGATATCTACAGGGTGTAAAAAGACGTCTACCGAAAACGAAACGGGGTGGTACAGCACCCCAAAAGACATCTAAAGAAACATTAGTTGTCTGAAAAAAGACCGCGGGCGGTCGATGACCGCGGGCGAGATCAGCTGTTCGCTGTCGTACGAGCGTAATATGCTATGCGTAATATTGCTGTTTCTTTAATTTACTTGTTTATTTCCTTTATTAAATGATCTAATTAGGTGGAAATGGTCTTATTATGTTGTAGGTACGATGTGTATGTGACTAAAAAAAAAAAAAAATTTAAGGTAAAAAAAAAAAAAAAAAAAATTTTTTTCGCTAATTATGTTCAGTACTATGGTCTGATTGCAACCCATCAGTTTTCGGTAGTAGTCTTTTTACACCCCGTATACTAATATTATAAAGAGGTAAAGTTGGTTTCTTTGTTTGTATGTTTGGGGTAATCTCCGGAACTACTCATCCGATTTCAAAAATGTCAAAAATGAAACCGATTTGTCATCTACACTACACATCGGTTTCATTTTGTCATTTTCCGAATGAACATACTCGTAGCGTAGTGAGCGTAGCCGCTGGTTAGTAAGCTAGTATTTTATAGAGTCACTAGCTTACTTGCCCGCGGCTTCGCCTTTGTGATACCTACCTGTATAAAAAGTAGCCTATATGCTATATGTATAAGAAGCTTTGCTCAGTAAAGATAATCAACATTTTCTTTGCAGGTGTAACAAAACAAATGGATGCGTTCAAAGAAGGATTCGAATCAGTATTCCCTCTATCAAATCTCAAAATATTCTACCCAGAGGAACTGGAACAAGTATTCTGCGGAAGCCCATCTGGTAAGTTAATATTTTCCTATTACGAGATTTTTCGCTCTCACACTCCACACAGCCTCTCTTCCACACATACTATGGTTAAATATACAATAATAAAAAGCTACCTGGTGTTTCTCACTTATATTTATATCAGAGACTAGAAAGTAATATAAAGTAAATAACTTGTCTCTGCTTATATGTATAAAATACAATCTTTGGATTTACATCACAGTGCTTTTTGTAATAAACGATTCCTGAGCCAATTTAAATAAATAGCTCATTTTTGTGAACCAGATGTCCAACAAAGCAGGACAAGTGTCTTGAGTGTGCATTGTGTCGTGCGTCGTCAGGCAGAAGGCAAACACAAAACACTTGTTCATAAACTTCAATATCAACTCGTATACAAACCTGCTACTCAATTAATATTTTTATAAATTTAAAATTCAAGCGGCCATATTTTGAAAAAATAAGGAAAATAAATATTCCCCCACATAACTAATTGTACTTACATTAACAAGTAGGTATACATAGATGTCGATTAAAAACTCGATGAACGTAAATAGAGATATCCGAGAATTGTCAACAACACCACTGTTGTTTCGTTTATTTTTTGTCATGCGGTGCGCCGAACAATGGGCTAATTAATTACCTACGTACGAGTAATAAAACAATGTATTATTTTAATAATCATTATAAGGTAGGTACTAAAGTAAGTTCGTATGAGCAAGTGGCCAACTCTGGTGACGGAGTTTTTAAGCCTGAATAAGTATTACCTTTGAATAAGTACTGATGATTTGATTATTGATTATAATCAATAACAAGATGCATAATGCTGTAATTTACTATCTAGCTACACAGTAATGATAAACGTGTGTTTGTGTAATCGCGGGCAATCCAGTCGAAACGTCGGGATAAAATTAAAATTAAACAAAGGTAAATAGCGATAAACACCCGTAAATGTATGTTTTATCATTGTTCATCTAGCTATACAGTAGTGGAAATTCTGGATGTCGCCAAAACTTAACTAACTCATTTTACAGCACTAAAAATGATGCATACCTTTCATAACGATCGAAATAAAAAGGATGGCATCAATTTTAGTGCTGTCAAATTAGTTTAGGCGACATCCAGAATTGCCACTACTAATTACTTAGTAATGATAAACGTGTGTTTGTGTAAAGGTGGTCGCGAGCAGCGCTGGGACGCGCGTATGCTCTCCGAGTGCATCCGGCCCGACCACGGCTACACGGCAGAGTCGCGCGCCATCCGCATGTTGGTCGACATATTGGCGTCCTACTCGCGCGACGAACAACGACTCTTCCTGCAGTTCGTCACCGGCAGCCCGCGTCTGCCTACTGGAGGTAACCACTTAGCCACAAGAGTCTTGTGACAAGACCCCTCTTCGATTGGGGATCGAATCTACACACAGCAACCCCGGAGGTAACCACTTAACCACAA
The DNA here is from genome assembly GCA_963582015.1 of Xanthorhoe designata. NCBI lineage: Eukaryota > Metazoa > Arthropoda > Insecta > Lepidoptera > Geometridae > Xanthorhoe > Xanthorhoe designata. The sequence continues at coordinate 9,041,591 of OY757033.1, forward strand.
GAGGGGTTGACTGCCTACTGGAGGTAACCACTTAACCACATGAGGTGTTGATGTGTCTGGATTCGATCCCAAGGGACAAATGTATCTGCAAATATTCGTCTCAAGTATGGGTGTTTTCTTTCTCTATTATGTATGTATTTACAAAAAATATGTTTGAAAGTCAAAGTCATCTGGTTACAATAACACAAGCAGTGACTAGGTCCAAGGATATTTATTCATTAATTTAATCACAACCATTACAGCCGGTCTCAATAACTGTTTATGTGTGATTTGCTTGCTATAGTTATATATTTGACATTTCTTATATACTAACATCCAGTCAGTCTCAATATCCTATCTATCTTTGATTTTGCTTACTGTGGTTAGTTAGATATTTGTCATTTTTATTATGGAGAAATGTGAGAACTTTGGCCTGCCTGTTGTGAAAGAGTAATTTTGATTTTGGAGTGGAGTAGATTAATTGATTATCGAATGAAACAAAACCACGATTGTTTTCGATCTCTAGAAAGATTGAAGGCCTTTGTCCAAATGGTTAACCAAACAGTAGTGTTAGTAGAGGCAGATAATTAAGTAATTTGTCGTCATTCAGGTTTCAAAGCGCTGAATCCGCCGCTGACGGTGGTGCGCAAGTCGCTGGAGTCGTCGTTGGACCCCGACGAGTACCTGCCGTCCGTGATGACGTGCGTCAACTACCTGAAGCTGCCCGACTACAGCGGCGCTGACGTCATGCGCGCCAAGCTGCGTCTCGCCGCCTCGGAGGGCCAGCACTCCTTCCACCTCTCCTAGGCGGCGCCCCCCCCGCCCCCTCCCATACCCGCCCCTGTGTTAATGCGGTCAGTGATATCCGACGGTGCGCGACCACCGTTCATGTGCAATCAGAGTGAATTAATGTGACGGACACTAAAAGTGCTGTGCGTTCTAGAGTTTGTTTTTCATAGGTTTTTTTTAGTATACAAAAATATTGTTTTTATTATATTTTGTGTTAATTTAATGTGATAGCTTTGTATATTATATTTGTTTGGATACATGGAGAGACACTCTCGGTAGAATAGCTGGTGTGTGTGCAATGCGGGAGCGCGGCGAGGGACTTTCGGAAGCGACTCGCGGCATCCGACCGGAGGACTGTCCTGTGCCACCGCCATTATAATAATATTCAATACTACATGATAATATGATAGTGTCTAAAGTGTGCGTCCATTTAAGCTGTTCTCATCTATCAACAACGTTTTTATCTCAAATATAACTTGTGGTAGCTTTAATCTCCTAGTATGGACCAGCACCTTGTAAGCTGTTTTTGAAGGACCACTGAAACCTCCCTTAAGAGTCCTACGAATTATAAAATAGCATTTATTACCAAACGGTGTTTCGATTATAACATATAAGTATCATAAAAAGTGCAAAAAATTAATATGTAACAATTTCAATAAACCATATAAACTTATTGATTATCAAATTAGTTTTCTTTTCACCCTTTTGCACCTTTTCCATGGCATCAATCACAAGGGCGCTATTGATGACGATACAACAATGATGGCATCCATCCAATGTTCACATTCCACCTGTCAAGTGTGTCAACATTATGTTTTTCGTCAAACAAGATTATGGCGTGGTCCCACTGCCGCGCATGCACGGGCACGCGGCGCATTGTAGCTGGGTTCATTTGGTAGCGTAGCATGTGCAATGTGCATGGGTTGCAGTGGACACAATCACGTACATTATCTAGCAAAGCGAAGCTTTACGCACGTGCGCAGCCTCTGTGCGCCGCGGTGGGACAGCGCTTTTACATTGGCAAATAATAATGACTTGTTAAATAAAACATACTATTTTACGACACCTACACTTTATTTAAATTATACATATTAAATAACACAATGTAATGTAATATTTTGTCCTTGTACCCATACAATTATTTAAAACTAATATCAATAAATTTGGCTATAGAACAAACAAAACATTTGCTGTATCTATGTCGAACTTCATTCTTACATTATATTTTATTATACCATTTGTTATGGATTACAAAATATAACATTTATAGATCATTAGGAATGATGACTACAAAGTCCACATTACTATGATATGCTAAAAATTTCTACTATTCTATTCCTAAATCAAAGCTACCTTACAAATAAAATGGACTTTGGTCTCAGTGTCATGAGCAGGTACTCAGTACCAAGCAACATTTGAACCTCAGATTCTAATTCCATTTTAAGTACAGCCTCAAAAAAATAATGCTTAGAGTACCATTGCGACCCAGCCAAGAATGAGGCAGGTGCCTCCAATGGGGGTGAGTCGACGGAAGCTGTGGTCACCTGTGAAAGCATGGTAGTAGCAAGTTCCACTGAACAGAGTCATTCCAGCTATGAACAGTGTGCCAGCCTGCAACAATTGAATTAAGGCAATAAGATTTCGCTAGAAGTTGGCATTCAGAAGTGTGAGGCAGCATGATAAGCAGTTATTTAAATAAGTTGATTGTGATAAGTACAGCTGCTGTATTAAAGTTTGGCTAAATCAGTTTTGGCAATCTAGCATGTTTTGTTCTAGAAATAATTCTTGCACTGAAGGTCAAACTATAATGCGGGTACCACACATTGCAGTGTTGGAGTGTTTGAATGGTCATGTTGGTTCCAACACTCCAGAGGATCGATCTTTGACAGTTATTGGACACAAACGGAGCATTGCTGTTGGCCATTCTTTTCGTAGCCAATGTTGGAACAAAGTTGAAGCTAATGTGTGGTGCCTGTATATAGATGTCAGGTAAGTACTTCATTAAAAAATTACTTACAATATAAGGTCTCCGACAAAGGGGCACAGCAACAAGAGCAAGAGTGTGAAGAAAGTGAAACCTATTGGCCGTGTCAAAGATTTTTCTTAGATCTTCCTTAGTTTCTGTCTGTGGGAAGGTTTTGTGCGCGCCCATAGCCCCCAACACGACGGCGGCGGCGCCGCTCAGCCCTGCGAGGCGCACAAACGGCCCCGCCTCTTGCGCGAGTTGCCAAAGCGGAACCCTCATTATTATGGTAGTAGGTGGAGCCTCTGCAGACTTAGACTTAAATACACCCTGAAAATAGCAAGTAAAAATTATTTTCGAGATATAAACGAAAGAAATAAAAAAAAAAACAGCTACAATACAACAAGTCTTCAAAAAACTAATCGAAAAAGCTGGACTTACGATATTCCGTAACAAATTCATAGTGCCCTCCGTCACCGTGTTTATCATAAGTATATCACCGAGATTAACCATACCTTTACTTTGTCTAGAATTCGCTAAATTCTAAAATTTACGAAAGTTTTTGCGATTGTAGCAGCCAAGCAAAGCACACCACAAGTAAAAAATCTATCAGTCACAGCTGTCACAGTCACAGACGTCAGCCGTCAGCTGTTGTTTTTTAGTGCGCCCCCCGACTGTCATGTTGACATAACATTACATTATCCGTCACGTCAGCCAGCAGTCAGAGTAATTTTGTAATAGGTAATTTTTTTAATAAGCCAAAAGCGGATGAACTTTATTTCAGAAGAAAGCGCGAAATATTTAAAATTTGGAATTTGTATATTTACCACAGATTATATAATACACTATTTACTAGAATAAGCCCGCTGCGTTGCTCGTGTGGTACTTACCCGAATAATAAGTAGATTATGTGTTATTCTAGGTTTGTTATTCATAAACTATGTACCTATTTATTCCAGGTTTCAGCCAAATACACTCAATAATTTTTGCGTTTTAGAGTTAAGTATTTAAGTATAACATACTTACATACATCCACAGATCCATACAAACTTTCGCGTTTATTTATAAAAGGTATTAGTGGGATCTTTAGGCGTTTGTGTATTCAGACTTTTTCAGATGTCTTTGTCCCCTTCTAACATATCGGAAAAAGATATCTCATCTAGTAGGACTAGTAGGTACCTAGGTACATGAACAGTAAAAAATCGGACAGAAACAGTGAAATTACCATAGATTGCACAAACACCCCTAGACGGCCATAAATATCGTCTGTGTCGGGTTTGGTGTCGGGGAGTGATCCAACCGAAACGGCACAAAATATTTGCTCGTTGCAATGGCTCGCTGCACAGACTACTAGGATGCTAACGCATGCTCGCTGACTCAATTTTGCTTCTATGTAAGTATGTTCTAATTTTGTCGGATCAAACAATTGATATTAAATAAAATGCCTCTCTTATTGCTAGATCCAACATAACATACCTACCTAGGCAGTCTTTAAAATTAGGTAGGTAAGTATTATTTTTATTTATTTATTATGTACAATGGTCTGTATTTTGTTATTTTATGAAGATACAACTTGTCCCTAGATATTTGTTGTAGGTATTGTATGTTACTATAAAACTATTGAATTATCTTGATTATTAATTAAGACCGGGTAACGTCTAGGTATATTAGTAAGCTAGTCAGTAGTTACCCATAAATTAAACTATAATAAAAAAATAAGTATTTATTTCATGTCACATTACACTTATATGAAACGCTTACACACAACAGTTCTTATCAAATTTATAAAAAATAAATTATATCTACATATCCCTGAAATGGCACTCATTTAAGTATAGCACCCATTATAAAGTTTCAATCCTAAATCAGTCACTTCAACAAGAGTAATACAAACTAAGTCCTCATTTTTTAGAAATGCTGTATTTTATTGTTAACATTGCACCCTACTTATTAATATTTATCACAATCATTTTAGCGAACAGATATTAAATCAACTTTTTTTGAGTTGCAGCAAACACCAGCATACCTGAAATAAAAAAATAATTAATTAATTTCCCTAAAGTAAGAGTAGGTAAGTATAAGTTCGTATGAGCAAGTGGCTAACTCCGGTGCATAGCCCGATTTAAGTTCAGTATCAATTAAATACAATTTGTGTAGGAATAGAAATGCTAATACCGTGGGCGATTACAACGGGCGTAGTCTAGTTTTCACATGAGGGGGGGATTAGGGAGGAAGTTATTTGAAATAGTTACCCTTCATTAACGGAGCAGTAGGTGGTCCTGTAGATGTCCACAGAGATGTGCTTGGCGGCCTCGCAGCGCGTGAGGTAGACGCACACGCCAGCGCCGCCGTCCACGGCGCTGTCGCAGGCAAGGTCACCCTCCGCCCTCTTCGGCACCTGTAACATTTACAAGTAATGGCGTAACGACGTTAAAAACCGGGATCGCCAGTTTGACGTGCCCTCCGAAGCATGTAAGCGCTCAGTTGTTAATGTCACCCATCCAAATTGTGACCTTGATTTTGGGAAATTATTTTCAAGTGTTTTTGTAGTAACATTTTGTAGTAAAATGATCGAATAAATTAGGTAGTTTACTTAACTCTATGTTTAGCTACGCGTCCACTGCGTCGGAATCGGAACGATGACGAACTACGATGCTACGCTTCGTAGCACGATCTACGAACTTCGTAGCAGTAGGTAAGACTACTAATAGGTACCTAATACGTTGCTTAGAAAACTCAACAATAGTTATTTTACCTCAGTGTCCTTCGTCAGTTTCAAGTTAACATTCGTGCCATTGACCTCCAGTACCAATGTGTCAGCGGTAGCGTTGAGCAGAGACTTCGTCCAACTGAACTGTTGCAGGTGGTACCTCGCGATTGGACTGACAGTGGTAGAAAGAGCTGGCGTAGAAGCTACACAGAAAGTATCATTATTATAATTAAACTAGTCGGAGATTGTTTTAATGTGAAGATTAGGAAGTAAGCGACGGAGAGAGGAGATGATGTAAATTTTAATTTCGAGGTAGCTCTTTTGACGGCGCCATACATAGTTTCGAAGATTTGCACACTTCTTTGAGTGTAATACTGGATTTCCAAGGAATTGTCTTCTACATTTTGAACACTATTCAAAGTCTTGTGCCACACAATATAGCAATCAAACAAGTAAAGCTAAATCTGGCGCCGGTTTAATATTGTTGTAAAAACATCACGTTCTCTTCTCTTGCACAAACTTAGTACTTAAATATACACTTACCTATTAGGCGGAGATGTTAAAAGCGCAAAACTGGTTTTTGTTAAGAAAATAAAAAAACTACTTATGTGTTAAAATTAAATAAACGTGGACAATGATTCCAAACTTTGATACAGAGAAGACAAATCATTAAATATAAAGTTTTCTTTACTTTTTAAAGTGTGCAATGATTTGTCAAGTGTTTTTACAGATTTAGGTACCGAACCAGTTTGCAATTTTTTAACAAATCTTGTTTTCGGTAGATATGTAGGTATTATTCCTATACTACTTAGTGGTGACAGCATGATACATGAAATACCCAAGTGTGGTATTAAAAAAACTATTAAAAATAAAAAACTATGGCATGATAAATATTTTTTAAACGTAATTTCAGCTACCTACTTACTTTCAAAGTGTTAAAAACTTAGCGTAGAAATAGAGATGCAGATGGAAAGTTTAAGATTACGAGATCAAAGAGTAAAACACAAGTAGCAATTCTGGATCGTTATGAAAGGGACGGCAACATTTTTAGTGCTGTCAAATTGGTTTAATTAAGTAAGATTTGGCGACCTCCAGAATTGCCAGTATAATGTCTTTTAAGAAGTGCTTTCGTCACTCACAAATATCTGCGTAGTCGCTGTCAGTTTCGTCGTTGTCAAATAAAGACCCATAACTGCTATAACCTGAAATGCTTGCGCGATCCCCCAAACCTGAAAATGTTAAAATCACCTAACTTATATTTGTTTCTAACCAAAAATAGTAAATATTTTAAAATATATAATTAAGGTATTATAAGTAGGTAATTAGTAAATCTTTTCAGTCAATTTTATCAGAAATTAATTGAAAAACGACGGTCGTTTCCCTTTACAGTAAAAGTCCTACTTGTAACTCTTTGTAGGTACTTACTAGGTAAAAATGCTGCCTTGTTTCCAAAAAATTGGCCTGAAAGTAAAATTAAAAATGAACACAATGTACCTACATACCTCATTTAGCCTGACATACCTACCTAAATAATATGCAAGCAGAAAGTAAATAGGAACATTTTACTCTAAAATCGCATAAATTGATGGGCAAGTAAGACATCAACCTATGAAGATGCATTTAATTTTAGTGTTTTTATCCGGTATCACTGGGCCACTATTCACCAAGTAGGTATTTTATTATAAGCTTATTCTCACTCGCCCGCGGATCCTGCGCGAAGCCGTGAACAATACCCGCGAAGAGTAGATTCACTAAGTTTGATTTCGGAAATAAGGAAAATTAAGAAAGAAGTATTAAGAAGAATTAAGTTATGTTATTTCTTTTACCATGGTTCGTTCGTTCGTTCACTATGAGCAAGTGGCCAACTCTGGTGACGGAGTTTGCACTTCACGGCTTCGCGCGCGATCCTGTTTTTGTCGGTATTTTTGTTCCGCGACAAAGGAACGCAAACAGAAATGGCAAATCTTTGTGATCGTGTGGATTGTTGACGACTAACAAACGGTCGTAAGTTTTTTTGTTTAATTTGCTATATTAAATGTTAACTTCTGCACAATCTGGCGTCTGTCAAAAGTTTACCAATTTAAATATCTTGAGTTCTAAAAAATCAGAATAAAAAGAGTAAAATTATATCGTCGGTAGGTAGTACCCATGATCACTTTTCAATTACACTAACATCACAAGATTGGTGAAATGAAATAGGTATTTTACTTTCAATCGACGTAAGTAGGTAGAAAATATGTTTTAATTTGTTGTAATCTCACACTTAAACGTTTTGTGATGCACTTTCAAAATCTAATTTACGTTTAGGTACTTACTATTAGGGGCACTATAAGCGTATAAGGGTCTCATAGCCATTGGCCTAGACATCGATGCAGTCCTTATTACGTCGTTTGCAGCTCTCACTGAAAATGAAAAACCTTAAAAAAAATCTATTGATACACTTAGACTTTTCCAAAGATTTTGTTTTGAACTTTTGATTTAAAATGTTTTTGATATGTATTCAAACAAATAAAAAATCTATAACTGTTGCAAATATTTTACCTTGCGCATTTATGTATTAGCAGCCCCAGCAACATGCCAGAATAATGGAGTCACCCTGAAACTGCGATGTGGAAAAATGGAAACACCAGAATGAACAATGAATGCAGACAGCCAAAACATTAACTTTAAAGGAAAGGTAACGAAGTACATTATAAAAAGCCGATGTTCGATATACCACTTTATAAGTAAAAATAGAACTATATTTTTTGTTTTGTTTTTCATGCTGTCACCATTAAGGAGCCTACTAACTAACGAATTTTTTAAGTAGAGCCGGATCTACAAGTTTATGAGAAGAGACCAGGCTTTACTCCATATTATTGATTTATATGTAAATATCTACATAGGTAGGTAGGTACCTACCTACAACAGAGAACTACATTCAAACAAATTCTCATTTAAGTATGTGGAATCGTTTGAGTGTTGCGTCCTGATCACCTGAGTACAGGTAGGTACCCGTAATCCGAAACTTTGCTCAACTAAAAATAATAAAATAAAATAAATATTCTTGGACATTGAAAACACAATGACAACATAATGAAAAAAACTGTGTAAGTAATTTAAAGCCTGTGCACACTACGTTATTCCAATGAGCAGTCGTCGCTGCGCGATTTTGTGCACGGTCACAGCTGCTTGCTGCCTACATTTTGTTGGCCTTGTGTTTGTATCGATACAAACGTGCAGTGACGGCGCGTTCGAAAAACATAGGATGCCCAGGCTCTAAGATGAGTAAAAACTAGTCACTGCGCATTTATGTCGATCAAAACGTGAAACAAACGCGTGACGAACAAAATGCAATCGACAAGCTATGTACACTATCTTCACGTTTGTAAACTGAAAATAAATATTTATAAATAAATAAAATGATTTTTGAGCTGTCAGCTTTGAAAACTAATTTTCCGTAGCTGTAATGCGGGTGTGACTTTTATTTAGTTTCGTCTAGCTAGTCGTTTAATTCTCAGAATAGTTTTCTATTTTATTATCAGACCGAGCATAGTTTCAGAAGACGACATTACATTTAGGGATGTACTTAGATGCTGACCTTCTTCATAACCAATGATACGGTCGTATTGATCAAATTCCTCCTCCTGCTCGACGAGACTGTCGAAGGATAAGGCTTGACCTACGAGTAAATTAAGGTTTTAGCCATGGAATGTGACAAAAAAATGAAAAAAACATGTTGATATGGTTTTACCTACGAACGAATAAAACCTTATCAACATGTTTGGTTTAGCCTGCAAATCAAATGATAATTATGCACCTAATTAGTATACTTATAAATAATGATTGCGTCGAAAATATCGAGCAATTCCAAGTTAAATACCTAAATGTAAGTATGTAGGTAATGCGGATTCTTATGTTTATAATTATATTGTGTTTAACATCTGAATTATATTTTAATCAAGATACAACTTGACATTGTCCTGCAATTTGCATTGAATTTTGGGCGCTACCCATGCTTGGGACTGGATGTGACGCTGTGTGGAATGTCCTAGGATATTTCCGAAATGACATAATAACACCTTATTGAAATCAGTTTTAATAAATATAGGTTCGATGAATCAAATAGTTAAAATATGCAGGAATGGTTTTTTAATATTATTGCGAAAACATAAGATTTGATTTGGTAGGTAGGTACTTAAGTTACTCTGGGACATGTGTTCCTGATGGGAAATAGAGTCGAAACTAAAAATGCTAATATTTTTTTCTTCAAAATAAAACAAAGATCAAAACTTTCTAACTACAAAAGAAAAGGTTCCTACTTAAGAACTCAAAATGTGGCTCCACCCCTGTATGCTAACAACTGAAACAGTTTCGAGCTACGAATCGTAGGCGTTGCAGCGCGTTGATGTCTTTTCGATGACACAAGATACAGATTCAGCTACGAACTACGAAATGCGTAGCATCCGAATAATATTTATTTGTAAGTAGGTATAACGGGATGTTTATGAATCATAGGCGTTGTAGCGCGTTAAAGTATTTTCAATGAAGAGGAAGTATTAACAAGGGACAAATTCAGCTATGAACTACGAACTGCGTAGCATCCGACTTTTAAATGAGATTTTTTGTAGTAGGTAGGTATATCTGGCGTTGTAGCGCGTTGAAATCTTTTTAATGATACAAGGTACAGATTAGCTACAAACTACGTGGCTTATACGACTTTTATTATAAATAAGAATGTTTGTAAGTACCTATATCTGTATGTTTATAAATTGTAGGCGTTGTACCGCGTTGAAGTATTTTCTACGAATATAACTTCAGGCACAGATTAGCTACGAACAACGTAGCTTATATGACTTATGTTATATTTTGGTGTTGATGTTTTAATTACGACCAAACTTATGTGGACGGAACTTGGAATACCAAGTTGTAAATAGTGGTCTGAAATAACATACTTTAGTTAGGCTTTTTCAAATGTTGGCAAAACCACGCGTGAAATCCAGTCCATAGCTAGCTCGTTATGTAACTCCTTTAAAGTTTTAACTCTATGAAAACTATGAATTTGATGTAAATGTAGCGTGTGGTATCTCTTTCATGCAGATGCACATTCCGAGTATTGGGGAGTTAACGTGCATGTTGGTGCAATGCTACAAGCTAAGCTGCAAGTATAGGTACCTACTACAGTTTGTATCTGCAAAAATCATATTTCTTATAATTGAAATGATGTTCTATATTTTTAAACTTGTCACACAATTACCAATTGACGAGGACTTGGGACTCTAGAGGAATGTTCAGTGAAACGTTATTTTCTATTGCTATGTTCTGTTGGGTAGCGAAAACTGAGTAGGGTGTGCAATGATTCCTCTGTGAAACCTAAACAGATATCGCTACCATTTCAGGCACATACCTCGTGCCACAAAACAAGTCCACTCAGTATATTTCGTTACCCTCCGGGTACCTAAATCCTTACATCTGAACTAGACAGAATTAAAAAAATAAAAAAAGTTACGAAAGTTACGACTTTGACGAGATTCGAACCCGCGATGATGCAAACGAGAATTAAATACTTTAGTAAAATTTAGATCATTTTAGTAAATAAGATGAAAATCAACCCTTTGTGTTGTTACTATTAGGACTTCTATGTGCTAAGGCATCTCTATAAAAATCTCTCCTTTAAAAATGTAGGGGGTAGCCAGAGGAATATTCAAATACGTATTTCGTACATGTCCACATGTTGCAGAAGTTAACATTCCATACGTGACAGGTTGCAAGCTTATCGATGCTGTCTTTTTGTAAATTGGTAATCGTGTTGTAATCTAGGTACCTTCTTCATAATAAAGATTCAGAGCCTGCAATACTTGACAATGTTAACTTACTTGCGTAGACAGGCGGCGCGGCGCCCGGGGGTCCGGACGAGAAGGCAGCGCTGCCGCCGGGGATCCCCGCTGCAGGAGAGTAGAATATCGATTGAGCTGAAATTACAATCAAAAGGTCTCCCTGAATTTCCTACATAACATAATATTTCTATCCCTCACCGCCTCGAGGCACTCTCGAAGGAATGGCTCAAGCGCCATTGTCTTATAGATAGAGAGTTTAGCGCAAGCTTTGTGGCGATAAACTCACTCCGAAAATCACATTCACATGTTTACATTCGACCAAAAAGTTAAAACTCGCCTACGAGTACATGTCATGCGATGGTACCTTCTCGCATTGAGAGCTTTGCTATTCGTAGTCGGTGGTGATTAACACAGAGCCGTGTTGTATTCAATAACAAGGCGATATCGCTCTTAGTTAGACGTACGGTATAGAATAATGTTAAGTTTACATAAATGGCATCACCTACCTATTGGGTTCGTACTCAATTTAAAGATATTTGGTAGGTACTAATTGTCAAATACCTACTTTGATTGTTACTTCATCTAATTATGATCTAAGTATGCGCGTCTGGTATGAACCTATGAAGTAAATAACTTACGTGCAAATGGCATAGAGACAGGTTTGTCCACGGACTCGGCGTCGACCGCGTTAGTGGCGTTCGGCTTTACCACCACTAGAGATGTCAATGGGGTCACGAACTCGTACTAGAAATGAACACATTTAAGTTTATAACCCCTATAAAAATAGGCTACTTTTGATCCCGGTATTCCAACGGGAACGGGAGCTATTTACCGTGGGTAATACTGCGGGGCGCAGCTAGTCTTATCAAACCAAAGACAGTTGTCATTTACCTTCAAAGCTAGAGCGAGTGCCTTTGTCTCCGGTCGGTTTTCCTTCGGTTCCTCCTCATCGCCTTCCTTAGCGTCCCTCTCGTCTAGCAGCTGCTTGATGGTCAGGTACGACCATAGACGTTCTAGAGGAAGGGGCTCGTGCTTCGCGGGAATCGGCGCTACTGGCATCTTCTCGTACCGTTTCTAAGATTAATAATAAGGAGTAAGGAGTACGATTAATTCATGACACATAGTAACTAATAATAATAATCTATTCAGAAAGAACTAAAGTTGTCTTAAAAATATTTTAATGAGACAGTATTTTTTTCAAAAACATATTTTTAAAACTTAGATCCTGTATGTTATTACCAAGTCTAAATTTAATCTACGTAATTTGCTACGTAAGTCGGTTTGAAATATGACCTTTTTAAGAGCATACCAATAAACTGACAGACAAAAGCAAAAGTGAATTGAAACGAAGAAGTTCTGTGAATTGATGTTAAAAAAAATAGCTAGGAACGGTAAAGAAGTGCAAAAGAAGTGGATGGATTGTGTGAAAGAGGATATGAATGTAAGAGGAGTGAGACCAGAGTTGACGAGTGAGGGCCGGGCGGGACACATAAACACGATACGACGTCGTGTCGTACCACGATGCGGCGTCGTTTCACGATGCGACTCTTTCACGCTCAAGCGGCTGGACGGATTTGAATGAAATTTGGTACCAGAATTGCTTATACCCTGGATTAAAAAACATGCTACTTTTGATCACTGTATTCCCACGGGAACGGGAACTATTCACGTCGCATCGTGAAACGACGCCGCATCGTGGTACGACACGACGTCGTATCGTGTTTATGTGTCCCGGCCCTGATAGAGGAGAGTGGAAGAGAAAAACATGTTGTGACGACCACACTTAGCGTGGGATAAAGGCAGGAGAATGAATGATGGTTATAAATGAAAAATCTTTCTAAAAGTTTTACGGCTTCCACGGGATTCGAACCCGTGAGATACAAGCGATCACCCTTAAGCCGGGTTGCCTTACCACGAAGCCACGAAGCCCTTGACGCCGAAGACGAAACTATCAGTAAGATGATATTTCGGTTGAGGAAGATGATGGTTATCGAAAGGTAAAGTCGCTCACCTTCCCCACGGCGCCGGCGTCGTCGCGGCAGAAGCCCAGCACCTGCGGCGTGAGCTCCGACACGTCGGCCGCCAGCTGCCCGGCCACCACCAGCTCGGAGCCGGAGTAAAATGTACGGAACTTGTTCTTCGTCACACTGCCTTCTTTTATCTGAAAATGTATTATTATCTCAATCCTTCTAATATTATAAATCCGAACGTTTGTGAGTATGGATTTGTGGATGGATGTATGAATGTTTGTTACTCTTTCGCGCGAAAACTACTGAACGGATTTGGCTGAAACTTAGAATATACATAGTTTATGACCTGGAACCGCGGGCCAGGAAGTTAGTCTTCTATATTTTCTTCTTCAAGTGTATGACTGATTACATTTTTGGGGGGCTGTTAACGGTAAGTTTGCTTTTGACTTTATCTATGATAGAATAAAGTCTGCCAACTGGGTCCGCTAGTATGCCTAAGTATTAATAAAATATAAATGGCACCTAACACACATCTACATATTCCATACAGTGACATGGATAACCTGCATCGTCAGCACAAAAACATCTAGATATACTTAAAATTTGTTTGTATACACGAAGCATTACACAATGAAGAGAAATCTAATTGTAATTCAAAGTAGGAGTCCCACAGGGCCTATAGCTGGGACCACTTTCTAATTGCTATAAAACTGGTGTCAACTAATTTCACGAGAAGGGTATCAGAGTAACTTTCATGTTGGTTTCGTTGGCAATGAATATAACTCTCGTTGCAATGCAATCAATTTACCTATATTTGAAACAATTTTATAATTGCGAAAAGACTTTTTTAGTCTCTAGGACCGTAGTGAGAGCAAAAAAAGGCCTAGTAGTACCTATGTGAAGTCGGGCTGCCGACAATAATGATCATGAAGCTATCCCTACCACGAGTTTCAAGAAACTTTGAACTATCTGATTGGCTGGATAGACGAACTTGACATCAGCAAGCAGAGGCGACCACTCGTGTCGGTAAAATTCTATGCGCGTAGGTACTCATATTATATTCTTCTTCTGTTCTATAACACCAGCTTTGAGAAAGTTCAAGTAAGTATAAGTAGCTGGATAGACGAAGATTCGAGTTACCTGGTTGGCTGGGTAGACGAACTTGACGTCAGCAAGCAGAGGAGACGACACCTGTCGGTAGAAGTCATGTAGCTGCAGCGCCGCGTCGGCCGCTTCGTAAATGTGTCGCATGAAGCCGTCGTTGCGAAGAGACAGTTTGCGAAGGAACTTGCGGTCTGCGTCTTCGCCTAGAACACGGTAAACTTAGATTTTTGCCACATTTCGTGCAAAACTTTTGTGGTCTATTTATTATGTTCATCACGTACCGTTTATAAAAAGTAAGATATTACAATGTGATCTTTTCAACGATACTAGATAATAATTTAGCGGTAATCCTAGTCTGATCACGTTGTTCAATGGCCTTGAACTCTATTGTGCAACATTGGCCAGTCGGGTCACAACAGTTGAATGAACGCTAGTTAATACCTACTCTAGGTATCTTCACATAAATGTCATTACAAGGTATTCTTTGGTCTATGCCTCACTTCGTCTGCATTCCGCATTCAGATTAGAAAAAATGAAAAAAAAATGAAATATGATCACGACTGTATCCCAGGGAGCGGTAGACATTTCTTTCAGATCTTTATGCAATTTTTAGATCCTTTTGAAGATGTCTAAGGGAGTAGTCAGAGGTACGTCCAAATATATATTTGGTACATGCCCACATCTTGCAGAAGTTAACTTTCCATACGTGACAGGTTGCAAGCCCATCGACGCTATTAGAGAACTAACTGGTTTCCTCACGATGTTTTCCTTCACCGTTAAAAGCTCGTGTTATAGCGCATATAAATTTTTCGATGCGAAAAGTTCATTGATGCACGGCCGGATTCGAACCCACGACCTTCGGAACGAAAGTCGAAGTAACCAACACGGCTTTTTTCAGATTCAGATTAGATTGGCTCAAATATTATAAAATATCCTAAACTCCTTTTTTTAAATCAAAAACATAATGATGCATCCTCACGGCGCAGTAGACATATAGAAATAGTAACCAACTCTATTTTTTTTTTATGTATGGTAGGTACACAGTTTTTTTTCCTAGTAGGAAATACCTATTCAGGAAATATAGAGGAACTTACCGAAAGCAAGCGAGAAGATGGTAGCCTTGTCCTCTCCATAGTTCTTCTCTGTGAGACGGTTGATGATGGCCGAGGTGCTGGTGAGCCCGACGGTCGGGTCACCGTCCGTTAGGAAGATTATGATTGGCTCCAAGGTCTTCATTTCTGGAAGAATACAAACATTAGGTACAACATGTCGTAGAGTTATGGCATTTTTATGTAAGAACTAGCGACAGCCCCCGCTTCGCACGGGTGTTGTTTCTACTACGAGTAGGTATTATAAAATAAATATCCTTGGACATGCCACACGGCGTCATCTAGTCCCAAGCTAAGCAATTTAATGCTTGTGTTATGGTAACCAGATGACTGATAAACTACATAGATACATTTTTTTTGTAAATACATACATATTATACATAGAAAACACCCAGACACGAAACAAATATTTGCAGAGCATACAAACATTTGTCTCGTAGCGGGGATCGAACCCGCAACCTCTGCGTCTCAGGCGGGTTTTCGCCCACTGTGCCACAGAGGTCGTCATTATTATTATATAAATATGCAAGCATTATTAAAAAAAAATTAAAAACTCCGTTGATGAAAACCGGTATCTGTTAGAAAGGTCTAAGCGTACAGACTAGACATGGGAAGCGATTTTGTTTTTATACTTACTAACTTAAATGTATTTTTTTTTTCATGCATGCATGCGTAATGGACTATTTTCACATGATGATTTGTTTTTATTTTTTTTAAGAATATAACATTAGTTTACCCGTGGCACAGAATACAGAAAGGATCTCTCCTTACTGTATTCTGTGCCACGGGTAACCTACCAACAATACCAACATAGCCAAAACATTGACTAACTAATATACATTCCAAATAAACTCACTCTCAACATTGTAGAGCTCTGCATCAACTTCCACCGCTGGTACTGTGGTGGCTTCGGTGGCAGTTGCATTGGTGGTCTTCTTGCCCCATTCAGTGCGCTTGCGAATCAAGTTCACGGCCACGTCTAATGCACTGTCGATGTTTGTACCTGACAACAGAAAAGGTTCATACATAAGGCAACATGTTTATACGAATTGTCGCAAACAGAAAAGCTTTCCGGATTCTTATAGAAAATAGTCAAAACAAAATTACTCTGCATTAGTTAAGTTACCTACTCAAAATAATCAAAAGCCTTTTAGACATCAAAATGTTCATCAAATATACTTCAGTCTTCCTTGAGTTTGCGATATCAGACTTCAGAGGTGGCCGGGCATAATTAGTCAAGGTCATAACTTATGATATGTGTTTCATTACTTTCCAAAGGTTTCCTTTCACTTCTACCATGATCCATAGGACTTTTGTTTTGAAAAATGTACTTGCGCTTTAACACAAGCTCTAAACGGCGAAGGAAAACATCGTGAGGTAAACCACCGCTTAGTCAGCCCCACACGTATTTACCACTGTCTTTCGTGTGAATAGTCACTATAAATCATCTAGTAAAGATATAAAAACCCGAGTTTTTCAGTCTTACCTCCAGCCGCGTTAAGCCTGCTGATGATGACCTTGGCCTTCTCGATGTTGTCAGGTGTGACAGGAGAAGGCGGCACCAGCGTGGCCTTCTTCTCCGGCTCGCCCCAGTGGTAGTACACTGGCTTCGGCGGCTCTTGGGCTGCTTCTTTCAGTTCGTGGATCTAGAGACGAAACATGAGTATGAATAGCTGTACCGCAGAATGTGATGATAAGCCGCCTACAGGCAAAAGACCCTAATTCTGTCGGCGCTATAAAAAAGCCTGGATAACCTGTATAAACAGAAGTTTATGCGTCTGCAGCTGCATTTAACTTTTTTAACAACTGCATCAATCTAGCAGCTAGTTTACCTTCTTTACAATTAAATTTAAATTAAGTACTAGTAAATTACTACTAATTTTAATTACTAGTAAGTATTCTTTTATCTGTGATCTGACATTCAAAACCCTAATCAAAGTTTTCGATTCCAACGGTATTCGAAAGAGTTTATTTATTTATAATTTATCCAAGGATATGGTACTCATGGTCTGCAACTAACTATCTGAATAGATGCTTAACCGTTAAGGAGATCTTATCAAAAATTTTGGACCGACGTTATAGGGTTCCGTGGCTGAGTTGGATAAAGCATTCCAGCTTAAAGAGGCCCGATATGATCAATGCTAGTTCGAATCTCGTGGGAAGCGAACCTTTTATAATAACTTTTAAATTTAATGTTTTTGACATTTTGAATTTGGAAGAAAAGGCTAGGTATATACCGTGACGGAAGAAGCGAACTCCACTATGCTGAAATAATCCCCAGGGTTCAGGTCTCCCAGGATGGTCCTCATGGCCTCCCTCAGCTGCACTATCTTGCGGTCCATCATAGAGCCGGACGTGTCCAGCACGAAGACCACGTACTTGTTGAGAGGGGGCAGGGAGGATGGTGAGAAGAAGTGGACGAAGTAGCCGTCGTTCACCTATAGGGGTACAAAAATTAGCATAATGCGTAGAATTGTAAAGTTTGGGACAATTAAACCCACTTTAACCTACTTTTTCACTTTCAAAACTATCGTGAGTTGTACTAGACGTTAAACACGGGAAATTACTTATGTAAAAATATTGTCGATTTATATTTTATCCAAGGTTGGGCTTTAGCACCAAAGCCTGGAAATCTTGTCTCCACATTGTTGTACATTGTTGCCTGGTAGAGTAGAGATATCAGTGCTGCGTATGCGTGTCTGAATAATTATCCGTGATAGGTACAGAAGACATCACTAGTTAGAATGAAGACCCAGCACCGATCCTCCTGACGACGCCGATGCCGGCATCTACAACAACAAGCGCCCCACCACAACACTGTTAGTGTCTAAATTGACGATATTTTTACGACGATGGAAAACATACCAAGATTTGATGCTGGCCCTGTGCCTGGGCTGACAAAGGCCCAGGGCTTATTGTTCGAGCAATTTCAAAAACTTTGGACTTTTTGTCTAGTGGATGGATTTTACATGTAGTGATAGACTAAAGAAGTGTGGATCAAAGAAGTGTCGGACGACCGGTAGCGAGGTGGGTCGACGCAGGTCCACGTCGCAGGTCGTCAATGGATGCGACTGGCACAAGACCGTAGTGGATGGCACAAACTCAGGGATCTCTATGCCCAGCAGTGGGTAAAGTCGGGCTGTGGTCCATGATGATAGACTAAAGAAAAAATGGATGGATGGCATGAGCGAGAAAATGAGTGCTGATGACTGACAGTGACAGGTCGCCGAAGTAATGTGGTTTAAGAATACTAGGCTACTCACAAGGATCTCGCCATCCTTAGGCCGCTCGACGTCATACTGTACAACGAACTGTCCAAGCACGCCCTGTTTGCTGTCGTTCTCTTCTTCTTCCGGGCGGTTCCATCTGCTCACGTGCGATGCAGACTCTTTCGATTTTTGCTGCATAATACAACAAATATTATTAAAAGGAAACCTAGTCTAAATTCTTTTTGTCGTTTCGTTACGGAGATAAAATGCAGTTAAAGAGAACTTTATATGCGTGTCGTCCTAATCACACCGTTCTTTAAAAAATCCCATACAAACTTTGACACCCCATTTTAGCCCTTTTTAAGGGTAAATTTGAAAAACCCTTTAATATTACAGCAGGTTTACCACAATACTACTAAAAGTTACATCCAAATCGGATTAGCGGTTTCTGAGATTAGCGCGAACAAACTCACAGACAAACAGACAATCAGATAACCATTTAAATGAGACTCCATTACCTACACCTACTGCGTCAGGGGCATCTGCCCCTAAAAAAAGTTTTATGAAATATCTTCCAAAAACAGCCACATGAATTTACCTTATTACCTACCTACTTAACGCATTTAACATCGTTATTACAATTCCAATACCAATTTAGTTTCTTATCACAAAGTAGGGGTACCTAGTATATCTAAAGGTCAACCATGTCACAGCTATTGGAAATCACAAATTTTTATTTTATTTCCAATAATAGATAAACTGTTATTCGAGTAGGTAAACAAGAAAGTTATTATCTGAATTTGTTATGAAATGATGGTTTCGTGTACCTACCGTAATAAAATAAAAGTTTATAAAATTTTACTTTGTAAAGTAATAATTAGGATTAGGTAGGTCTTTATAATAGTTTAATGTAAACCTATGCATCAACCTATTATCTAAGCATCATATGCCTTCACCTGGGACTAGTTGGGAAATGTGTTTGAGCAGGACCATCTGGACTTCAACAGCCACTTTGTGTAGGTAACCCCGGGATCTTTTGTTTATTACTACTGATTTTACTTTAAAAACTTTGTCATTTTTTTTATAAACCTTGTTGGATTCCATAGGTTACTTACTTACTTAGATTTCGTTTTTACCACGTGAGTAAAGCCGGGGGCAGCAGCATGTTTACGATAGAAAAATTGAATCTTACCGCATAAATTCCCATGAGTCTCCTCTGCTCCTCAAGGTCAGGGGTGAAGGTGATAGTCGCCTCGCGGTCGTCGTGACCCCTCGATATGACGGCTTGGGAATTCTCTGCGCGACCATAAATAACCAATTGATGAAGTACTTGAATTAGAATAAGTACTTACCTACTAACTAGGTAATGATTTTATATTTACGCTTTATGAAAAAACTTAAAATATAGTTTATTTGATGAATTAATGTTCTGATGTAACATTTTCCATTCGAATATATTTAGTACTTCTAAATTCATATTTAAAAAGTCTCTACAACCACGTTCTCCAAATTCTCATCTAAGGTTTAATTATAGAGCCTAGTTTACTATTTTGACGACCTCTGTGGCGCAGTGGGCGAATGCCCGCCTGAGACGCGGAGGATGCGGGTTCGATCCCCGCCGCGGGACAAATGTTTGCATGCTCTCCAGATATATGTTCCAAGTCTGGTTGTTTTTCTATGTATATTATGTATGAATTTACAAAAAAAATGTATCTAAGTATTAGCACAGATAAAAGAATAGGTACTAGGTATTAGGTATATCAGTCATCTGGTTACCATAACTCAAGCATTAAGTTGCTTAGCTTGGGACTAGATGACTTCGTGTAAAATGTCCAAGGATATTTATTTTTTATTTATTTCCAAAAAAAAAATATCTATGTAGTATGTATATCAGTCATATTCTGGTTACCATAACACAAGCATCAAATTGCTTAGCTTAGGACTAGATGACGCCGTGTGGAATGTCCAGGGATATTTATTTATTTATATTTATTGACGATGCCAATGGGTACCTAACCTACCTAAGTATGTTTATCTTAAAATACCAAGGAACAATCTTACCTACCAATTTATCAGATCATGTAGGCATCTATATGTTAATGTAGTAGGTACATAAATATTATGGAAAATAAATAAAAAAAACTTACGTGCATCGTCCTTAGTTGCGTCGATTTCATTTCCAGTCCTGACCTCCGGTACCCTCAGCTCCGTGATCTTCTGAGCCTCCTTTATGTGCACAGTGACGGACAGCTTAGGTACAAGCGCGCCAGGGTGCAAGTTTATAGCGTGGTTGTACACGTCATTGCGACGCACCAACAACTCTTCATAAGTTAAGTTGAAGACGGCAGAGGATGAAGGTTCCACGTTCACTGAGACGACGAATTGGTTGGAGTCGCGAGCCCTGTAGATCACAATTTATTAGGACCTGTCGGGTAGAGGCAAAGGTAGAGGTGTCAGTTTATGGCCGATATTGAAACGTTGTAGTGTGCGTAGTACTTGCATTGCATCCATAACTTCTTCAGTACACCAAACTTAACTACATATAGGTAACCATTGGCCGATAGAAAGTATCTCAACTCAAAGTATTGAGTTTAATTGAAGCATATAAAGTCCTTCATTGTTGATCATACACCAGGATAAATAAAGTTTTGTGAGACAATATATTGTTTACTCACTTGGCAGTGACATGAGCGGCGCCGAACCCTTGGCTCACGGCTTGGTCGTAGATCTCCTTTGCTTCCGCCTTCTCCTTTACGTAAGCTTTGTAAGATTTGCCATCCAGGGTCCTATAAGTTTTATGACTCATGAACTTCAACACTTGTTATAAAGAAGGTAAGTTTACGTTTGCTAGTTCTGGAATCAGCTCTCAGCTCTCAGCAAACAGGTGAAACACCTTAATTGATGAGACGCAACGACATAAATGGATCTTACTATAATTATTTGTTTATTGACTCTCTAAAGTCAATAAAAAGAAATGAAAACAGATCAAGATGGAGGCATGGGAATATATGTACGAGTCCCTTTTGAATAACAGGATTTGTAAGTCCCTACGGTAGATGAAATATTTACATGACGAATCCACTGATAAAGGCAGTCTCCGGTAGAAGTACCCTGAAGTTGGCCTCTTGCGCTTTCTTCGCCGGGTTCCGAACCTTCGCCACGACGACCGTGTGCGCGTATCTCAGTGAAACTTCAGAGAACACGTCCATTTCTGTCAACTTGATGGGAGGAGTCGGGCCGTCTGTTGTTACCTCTTCAGTCGTCAATTGTTCCACTTCAGTGGTCTGAAAGTACCCAGGTAGTTAAACACAACTTGCGTCGCTGGCAAGCTACTGACCGAAATAATTATTAACCTTCCGTTACTTGATGGGAATTTGCTTTGTATGTCACAGAGCTTGAAGTCATTGCATTCGGAGTAATTCGGACAGAGCAAATAAGTTCCTACGGAGAAATTTAAATCATATATTCCAGCCACTGAGGTAGTATAACTCAATGATTCCAGCTTAATAATTCTATCATACATTCCTAGATTATTTCCAGGGTTTTAAGTAAGTAAGTACTTACGCACCTGCTAGCGTCGGTGACTCACAGTGTTTTAGAATTTTTAATTCAACTTAAGTATGTACTTACTTACCTACTTAAAAAAAAATCTGACCTGGGACAAAAATAGACAAAAAATCCTTTCATGATAACTAAGTTTACTTATTACACTACATCACCTTACTTGCCTTGCTCGGCCTTCGGTTACAAGAATTGTGAAATCACCCATTGTTTCACAAGCTAGGTATAATGTTTTGTTTACATTGGTAGGTTTAGGGTTTCCATTGCTACAAGATTTTCAATTTATCATCTGGGATTGACAAAATTACCAAACATTGACTTAGGTACTTATAGGTAGGTACTTCAATGTTATACTACTTACCAAGCTAGAGAGAGGTTCTACTGACTAAATAATACATAAAGTACTTAGGTACTTATGTTAAAAATACTAATAAAAAAAACCGAATATAAAATTTATATGAATACCTACATAAAAATCATTACTAAATAAATACTTACTGCATCCTGTGACCTGGACACCACCAGAGTGTCCTGCGTGGGCACCGCTGCGAGGCGCCCTGGGGTGGCTAGGACGCACAGGCATCCCAGCACCGCCAGCCAATGGGCCTCCATGGCTCACCTGAGCAAATTTTAAAATTAAACAAGGGGTCACGTAAAAATAATTACCACTGTGTCTACTAGCTCACTGAAGTTTTAAAACCTATAGGGTCATGTTGAGTTATGTTATGACTTCAGGAATCCTATGTATTACATGCTCTTTGCCTATGTATGTTAGGTTACTTCTTCCTTTGACAACATCAAAAACGTAGATGAGGTATACCTACCTCTAACTACATGAATGCCTCCTAAAGGTCACATAGATAGAATACAAAAATGAATGAGCAAATGATTATTATTTTCTATTTAGAGGTAAGTATAATGTTTAATAATTTTATGATTATGTGGGTATGTTTGAATAATAATTTGAAGTTTCTTGACATTTAATTTGTAATTTCATTATTTTGCACGCTCTTAGAAGCAAACATAGGTACCTACTTGTACTTTCCTGACCGACATTTCTACCACCTTTCATTGTTACCTGTGTTTTTCGCAAATAAATTTTTGATTTAATTTGATTTGATTTACAACTAAGTAGGTACCTACCTACCTATATACCTACCCGGATGACTGAGTTTTGCTCGGTAGGTACCTACTTTTTTTTTTCATTGCCTGAAAACACAACATTTTCTAAAGATGGTTCCTAGCTAGATCGATTTTTGCCATCGAAACCTCCTGCAAAAAATTTTACTTTTTACCCAATTTTTGGCGTTTTTTTATTAATTGGGTAAAAAGTAAAAAATTTTCAGCCTTCTTTAGGTTACGTAGAAATTCACGCGAACGAAGTCGCGGGCGTAGGTACTAGCAGACGCTATTTTTATAAAAGAATCATGAATATCATACTTACAACGAATCTATTTACCTACATTACATGAATGCATCACCGAAGCGGATGTGATGCTTATTGCGATGTCACGCTTTGCAAAAACATAACTGGTTACCTAGCAGGTAAATGTGTTCTTCTAGTCTAGCTAGAGAAACAACAAGGAACTATTTTAGCTGATTTCTACCTATTTCGCAGAACCGCGAATAGACGGAAAAGTACAGACTTCCTAAAGTTATTTGCTTACAAAAAAGTCTTTGTTTACAAATCTACGTTTTTAAATAAGTAAAGAAAAAATAAATTTAAAGATTGTCAGGGTCAGATTTTGACCGGTCAACTGTGATAGTAAGTAAGTAAACTCAGAATAAAGTAGAGTGTATTGTGAGTAAGTAGGTAAATAAAGCTCAAGCTAAATGCAGCCGTTCTTGGCCATTTAAGATTCCACTTCAAATGATGTCATATTATTATCAACCGTCTCAAAATACCGCTTTTACTTTGACCTTATATTATATTATAGGTACCTACACAAAAAAATAAAAAAGATCGAAAACACAGCGTAGGTATCTTATGTAGATAATCCAAAGCTCAAAAAATCAATTAGTATTTAGATTTTTTTATTTTATAGGACTGGTTTACCAACCAACTGTAGGTAGGTGGTAAATAAACTGTTTGTGTTGAAACCGTTATAGGTGAATCAATAAGTAATTTTCGGTTTTATTGCCCAATAAAGCAAAATGAGTTCAGCCACCGACTGTAGCTAGCCAGAAGGTTATAAGAGGACATTAGTGTAGGTAAATTAAATGAAAACCGGCTCTGAGGGATTTAGTTAAATAACCAGTTCTTTTATTATGAACCAGTCGCACTGCAGGAGGATAACATGGTTGCCCCTACATATACTCCTTTATTATTTTAATGGCCACAAGCCTCAACACAATCGGCCGGTTATAATATCCTAAATAGGTATCTGTTGTTTTGCATAATGTGGTTACATTTTGGATGTTGTTTCTAAACTAAAAAATCAAATAAGTAAGTACCTAGGTACATAGGTAATTTAAGTAGGTACTTACCTACCTACCTGAGCAAAACTAAGTAGTACCTACCTTAGTACTTACAGATAGATAAGATTACCTAATAATGAAACTCGCCGTAGCAAGATGACAGAAAAGGTGACTTGCCCTGTGTGGACTTCATCTCATAACTTGTTCTCTTCTCGTTAATCTCATAATTATCATTGTCTATCTCTCTATTTCTATTATGTATATTACTTATAGGTACCATTTGCAGTCTAATAAATTTCGAACACATCAATTTTCATAAATCATCAATTCAATAAGCCAAATACCATAAGCGAAAATCCATCAGCCATCATGTAGGCAGTTAATTTGTTTTGAAACATCTGTGGGGTTTCTGGGCCAAATAAATCAGAGGTTTTGTCTGTAGCGAGTTATAAGTACCTACTGTAAATTACGCATTGAAATTGCAAATAAAATCTAATACTTAGGTAGGTACTAACTAAGTACCTACCTAAATAACGGTTCGATGAAAAAAAGTAAGTTTTATGCATGAACGAATTAGATTCGTTCATGGTTTTAGGTTACCATATTAGGTATTTTATTATTATAATAGTACTTACTTACCTACTATTTTAACAACGTTTAAATGCTATGGCCCCTGTCAATTCAATTAAAAGCTTCATAACAGTTAAAGCCTCATACTGTAGGTCTTGCGTAAACCAAAGTGTTGCCAAAGCCCAATAACCTATTAATCGAGCTATGTAGTGTTACTGTGTTGTATGTAATAGTTGTAGTGTAGGTTCTTAGGTACCACCTACTTGTGTACTTTACGAGCTCATTGATTAAGAAATAAACAAACATTTTGTTCAAGCTCTTACCTTAGAAATATTATTTTGAAAACGCCTCTGTATTTTGGTCTTGACTTCAATGAAGACAGACAGAACCACTTAGGTAGGTACATCATGCAACTTCAGCTATACTTAGGTTGGCTCGGCACAGGGGCACAACAATCAGTCAAGGCAGGAACAACATTGATTGAACGGTAGTTTCTGAGCCGGTAGCTGTTAGATTTGGTTACATAAAGGCAAGCAATAACTACTCACCGGTTTGTTTACGCTCAACGAGATGATTGCAGCAATTTGCTGATGCTCTGGCACGTTCTCGGAGCGTTCCTCTGGATCTTCGCTAGTTTAAATAAATTCCCGAGACTTTGACGTGTGCGCCCGTCGTCTGCCAGCGCGGAACTCGTTAGCTCGCCGGTCGGGCTCACTTATGTATGTACCTCCTGCCTACATCACACGTAGGTATCTATACATTTGTGACGTCAGAGTTCAGACTCACGATCCGTCTCCCTCGAGAGCCAGTTATCAGTTTTTTCTATACCTAGTCTTGTTTTGTTTATCATCTGGGTTCTGGGTAAACCCCTCGTCAGCAAAACAGGCCTATCTTTCCTCATTTGGAAGTTAATTACCTACCTGTGGTTGGTAGGTACCTAGGTACTTACAACAACGGATATTCCAAATTGACAAATTAGAGTAAATAAGTTAGGCATAGGTAGGTAAGGTACCTACTAGAAGAAACAGAACCTACCTAGGAATCCCCTAGCTAGGCAACACACTAATATTAAGTAGGACTTAGGTGAAAGTTTGTGTGTACCTAAGTATGAATGTTTGTTACTCCTTCACACTCAAACGGCTGAACGGATTTGATTTACCAGGATAGCTTTTATATCCTGGATTAACGACATTGAAAAATGGAGAGATTCATAATTTAGATGTTTTTTTTAACTTGAACTTTTTAGATATCGACGAGTTATTTTGAATAAAAGCACATGAAAGTGGCTAAAGTATAGTTAAATTAAAATAAATATATTTTTCCACTACAACGTTGCGTAATATGTTTGAAACAACATAGCACAGACTCTAGGATGCTAACGCATCAACATAGTACCTAGCTGCGCACCGTTGCTTGTGGCGATATAAAACCGACTTCAATTTCGTCAGAAAATAAAGTTTCCTGCACTCACGCCGTACATTCTATTCATAACTAGGTACCTACTTACGATTTTTTTAAAAGACGACCCGGGAGCCTCCTCCTCATACCTATTGGGTACTTTTTATGACTTGAGAAATTAAATGCTGCGCCCCGCGGCCGGTACTGTTACCTGCGGTGAAAAGTTCCCGTTCCCGTGATAATACCGGGATCAAGTAGCCATGTGTTATCCAGAATATGGATAGGATATTTAATATCCAGCTATCCTGGTACCAAATTCAAATCCATCCAGCCATTCACACTAACATACTTACAACTTACACACACACAAACGTTCACCTTTTTATTATACCTAAGTGTGATTAGTGTGATTGATTGCTGACCCTGTCTGGTCGATATGAAGACTCGAATTTATTATATACGTATACCTACTGGTTGACACCACAAATACAACCAGCGCAGCGAAACAAATCGAAAATCATTGGTAACTTTATAAAACGCTCTAAATAGAGCGCCATTTGGAAATAGAGTGCGATTATAACAATATTTGAATCACGGTCCCTACTTGAACATTAGCAGTCCACCTCTAACTACCTACATATATCGTCCTTGATAGTAAGTATTAAATTCACATGTCGCAAAAACAAAACTTGACTACTTCCCTTTCTTAACGATCGAAATAAAGAGGGTGGCATCAATTTTAGTGCTGTCAAGTTAGTTTAGTTTTTGCGACATCTGAATTGACACCATTATCTGTGATACCAAATAATATTCAAAACGCTAGCGAACAAACAATTCATACACGATTCAAAAGATGGCGTTGTAAGTTACAACTCAGCATTGACATTATAAAGGAATTTATCTTTCCTTCTTCTGAGCAACTCAGGCTCAAAACAAAACACAAGTCACACACCGAGATGACATGATGACATTAATGGCTGCTAATGGCAGGGAAAAAAGCAGGGAAGCGGGGAGTAGTGTTTAGTGCATTATATTAAACCACTTGCAACGTAACCTAAATAAAGAGTTTGTAGGTTTTTAAAGCCAACCAAACCGGTTTGATATTTTTTCCTGTTTCAAAGCCCTAAACGCCTAAACTAACTTTTGTTACACAAAATCGGTATCCAACCAACTGATTGCCAAATAGTACCTACTTTACTTACATAATTAAGTAACACACATATAATCATTGATGCTGACCCCATTGAAAATAGAATTAGGGTTGGATTAAATTCATCTGACCAAAGATTTCCTTTAAGGTGCCTGTATGGGTGAAACTAGCGCCACCGCCGATTTTATTTTATTATTACGTTGAACAAAGGAATTAATAAAAACTGAATGTACAGTTTGTGAAACCTACCATAAGCTTTTTTTTAATACCTATGTAATAGTTTCATGTTCACTGTACATTCAGTTTTTTTTAATTCCTTTGTTTAACGTAATAATAAAATAAAATCGGCGGTGGCGCTAGTTTCACCCATACAGGCACCTTAATATTTCAGTCCTGAAATACAATGAAACAATTTATAGCTTTGTGACATTAGAATTTTTATTAAAATACTAAAATTAGGTAAGTACAATCTCATAATTTCTTGCAACTTTCATTTCTTTTATTAAAATACTAAAATTAGGTAGGTGCTTAGGTACTTACCTACATATCTCATACATTTCTTGCAACTTTCATTTCAGGGCCCTATTTCATTTGATTTAAACTTTATAATCCTTAATCATGTTCTTGGCCTTTATTCTAATATTATGTTCATTGCATATACCTAAAGTACCACTATGAATGCAACTAGGTAATTAGTCAACCATTTTAGCTTCTAGGCCTCTACTAGGAAGACAATAGTATTTCTGGCAGTAAAAAGTTAAAACTAAGCCTAAAGTTTACATAAGTTAGTATAGTATTGCCATGGATAAAATAATTCTTATTGCTGAACTCAAAATTAAATAACTATACTTACCACCTAAAATTCTTAGAAGTCATTAAATGGTAAGTAACCATTGCATTTATCAGAGTTACAATAGCATGTAATTGCTTCCAAATTAGACAGGAAACCATGTTTTGGTATACAATCTGTTCCGTACTGAAAGGTTATTTCTTCATGTGGTTGTATGTCTTTCAGAGCAAATATTGCTAACTTTGGTATGAGAGTGTCACATCTCACAGGCACCACACAACTGTTTGGATCACAACTATGATTAATATATCTTCCTATATTCCCAAATTGACTAGGGTCTATGAATGTCTGTGTTGTTTCAGTTGAGTGTTCATTTAGACAAAATATGTAATTGTCTCGCTTTTTAGATGTATTCTCTTGTATGCGTGCCAATGCTTGTGACTTTGTCAAGACTTCTCCTGCATACTCACAAATGAAGGAACCTTTACAGATCAAACTCTGGGTGAAAAGTCCCAAACCTATCTTTAGGTTCTTACAAGGCTTGGTTATTAAACCTTCAATTGGACCTCTTTGCACAACTCTATTGCCGCATGAGGTACTACATGGGCATTTATTTGTACATTCATAGATAGGATAGCCATCTTTCCAACATAATATAAGCATATCTTTTCCATTAGCGTTAAATCTTTCATAGTTGATACCATGGGATAGTTGCAGGCAGCCACACACAGAAACATTGCAATCCTGTTTGCAGGCACAGCCATCATATTGAGAGTTGTAATTTTCCTGTAATTCGTCATACTCTGCAGTGTCTTCCTTTGGTCCTGGTATACTTTCAGTTATGTATAATAAACCAACAGTACTATGAGAATAGTCGTCATTCATTTTAGCTAATTCAATGGATTTTTAGTAATTAGAAGTAGTGAGAAAATAATATCTATAATAATAGAGAACAAAATGTAATGTGAAGAGTTCTCACAAACCAAACTGTGGGTCTAACTAAATAACGGTATCTTCACTTCACTGCGCTTTTCTAGATGCACTCGCATGCATCGCATTGCATTGCAGTTGAATTTCAATTGAATGAATTTGATTTCGAAGACGATGTAACACTACGTTTTAGATACATTTATTTTATGTTATAATCTGAATTCATATTACTCTTTCTTCTTCTTTTCTTTCTATAATTTGGCTTCGCACGGCTTGGCGTGGCGGGCGGGCGGCCTGTGACTGTCAACTGTCATCAACACAGAGTACTATTGTATAGCTGAAAGTCATCAAAGAGCATGTTACTATTACACAAAGAGCATGCTATTACATGCTCTTTGGAGCATGTCATTTATAGTAAGTAAGTAACTGTCATGTCAAGTCAAGCATGTCCATGATGTCTTCTTCTTTATTTTGGCTTCGCACGGCTTGTGCCACGCATTTAGCCACTACCATGTAATTATAATTTCAAGTTAGTCAAAGTCAAAAGTCAAGTCAAAGTTAGAGTCAGAGTCAGTAAAAATGTGGGGTCTTTACTGAAGCATTACATGGTCTTTTTGTGAGAACTCAAAATGCAATGTTATCCAGTTTTGTTTCATTTGCCCACACTTATGTATGTTCACGAACACTCAACAGTTAATAATCCACCATTATTACACATTAACATTCGCTAAAACACAAGTTTCGGAAAATAAAACAAAAAGACAACATGACATCTCAAATTAGCGTCAAAAAGCCTGTCATGATGTCATTCAGTCTGTCTTTGAGTTTTGTTTTGTAACGTCTCCGTCAAGTCATTATATATGTCACTGTCAAACCTTATACAATTTTAATGACTGAAAAGAGACAGTGACTGTGACTGTGACTGTAAAGAAAAGAAGAAGAAGAACATTGACAGTTTGATCTCGGGGTTGCCAGGTTAAGAAGATTCCTTGATTCTCTATTTCTCTCCGCACGCGAACGATATACATACTGATTTATGTTCAGTTAGGCTACTTTTAGCCATATAGCGTAGTAGAGTATTCTTTTTTTAATTATGTATATTTTTTTGTAATTTGACAGTTACTAATTTCTATTTCAACTATCGAACCGCCCCGGACGTATCATTTAATTCATCATTAGTAAAAATACTTATGCATTTAACTTTTGTAATTAATAATTTTATTGAAATAAATAAAGAAAGATATTGAATGTGGGCTCTAGACTACAATATGTTCTTAGATCATAGCCTACGT
Organism: Xanthorhoe designata; assembly: GCA_963582015.1. Lineage (NCBI taxonomy): Eukaryota > Metazoa > Arthropoda > Insecta > Lepidoptera > Geometridae > Xanthorhoe > Xanthorhoe designata. The sequence goes on from OY757033.1 coordinate 9,072,349, forward strand.
TTCCAACCAATGTTCTATTAAACATCTGGCAGCCCTGTATGTATCTACCTAGTACCTACAGCGCAAGCGCAACACAACGTCTTGACGTGCGTGACGCGTGACGTAATGCCCATTCATGATTTTTATTCATTGAGAAAAATTCGCTTCAATAAACATTTTCATGGTAGTGTTTTGTGTAATGTTGTTTTCAACGAGTTGTTGAAGTGTGCTGATATGGATATGAAACCGGTTAATTAATTTCGAACAGACGATTTAGTGTGCAGTTCTTCACAAAGTGCATACATTCATTGATAGAAATGTGTTTGGAGCACATGCGCACTGCCTACATAAACCCATTCGTGACTGTGTTTTTGTATTTTTTTTAAAATACTTTCCAAAATGAAACTTCCTAATACTTTGTAAATGTATGTTGCCCAGCTTGTTATAATACAGGCTCAAGTAGAACATTACGACACTCCGGAAGTGGCGGGACAAGCCGGCCGAACGGGCTCGTTCCGAAAGAGATAACAGCGGATGAAAGAGATAAACAGTTATGGATTTAACATGGCGGACGATACGCGTAAAGTGCGAGTTGAAGAAAGATTGAAAATAAAGATCGGTAAGTTTACTAGGTTACACAAATGCTACGAAGCAAATACAATTTACCACGATTCTAAAATTCTAATATATTTTATGGACCCCAAGTGAGTTTGTACAGGCTATCGAGTTAGTTGTTGTCATTGATGTGAACAGGTGGTGCCCAAGTTCTTAATTTTCTAAGCCAGATGTGAATGAACATTGGTAGTTGAGTAAAATTTGTGATTACACCGTATATGTATGCAGATGAACTAGCGAACGTATGTGATTCAATTCATATTCATTAACATATTAGGTAGGTACAACTCTTTGTTTTCGTCGTCCTGTTTTGACATTTCGTTTCGTTCAAGTTTTATGAATGAAATTGAGTTGCCTTGATCACAATGAATATCGTGTCTAGATTAGTTTTAGATTAGATACTGCTGTAGCTGTATTGCACTCTTTTATTAACAAGCTGACGCGGCGCACTTCATACCACCATAGTTTTTTTTATAATGCCGAACCATCTACCTAATAATTAGGTAGATGTATATTATAGTATATACATCTACTATTTATATATCTACTATTATAGTAATTAGGTCCTAATTACTATTAGAAAACATTAAAAAAAAGGATTTACCAAATCGGTCTAGCTATTCTTGAGCTATTAAGTGACAACAATATAGGTTTAATTTTTATAATTATGGTTTGTTTTGTTTGGTTACCAGTTAATACCTATTAAACTTATTCATCTTGTTATATTTCTGTGCATTCTCTATAGAATACAGCTCAGCCAGTGACTCCCTCATATTATTCTTTACCTTTTTACAAAGTACCACAGTGTTTAACTTAAATGATACTGTATTTAAATTGTTCCGCAGCCCCGATGTGGATACTTCATGGTATTATAATATAATAGATAGTAATACAGTAATAGTTATTACAAATAAATAGTAGATTTCTTTTTACACTTGGACCTTCACATCTTACTCTACTCAGTGATGTGGGTATTAGTATTTGATGGTAACTTATGCAGACTCCCAAATGCATACTCTGAGGCGCTATAGTGTCTGGGGCATCAAAATACATTCTTACATTTTTAAGTTACCTATAGTGTGTCCCAACTGCTGGGCAAAAGTTTCCGCCGTTCCGCATATCCTTCCACTTCTTAATTATCGACACAACAAGCTACTTACCCGCAGCTTCGCTTGTTTAGTACCAACCTGAAAAAAAGTTGCTTATGTGTTAATCCAGGTCATAAAGAAAGAAAGAAAGAAAGAAAAAATCATTTATTCTTGTAGGACCTCAAGGATCACTTAAGTTTCGTTTTACATGCTAGGTGACTCTAATGCCTGTTCCAACGCGACTCCCTACACTCCCTACACTAAAGTATGTTATTCCAAGTTTCAGCCAAATCTGTTCAGTTGTTATCACATGTAGGAGTAACAAACATCCATCCACACATCCATACAAAATTTCGCCTTTATTAATATTAGTAGGATTCATTTGAATTTCTTGTACCTGTCTCTTATTGATATGATTTAAGTAAATAAATGAAAGCAGTAGTTTATTGTATAACTACACACCCTCAAGGAAATGAGTAAATATTTGTAAATTAACATCATTAGGTATACAAAGTTTTGATTGGAACAGTGCATCCTGCATTGTTAGTATTAGTGTATCCTTATTACATGCCTTTGTACTGATATATTATTTCTCCTTTGACATTATTTTTTATTAGGAACTGATTGCTGGTGGTTGTTTAGCCACTTCTGATAAGCAAAGGATACATGGCATGAGTACTTCTAATCTTAGCAATGCTTAGAAGTACTTGATTACTTGTTGAAGTTAAGCAACATACTCGTCAGTCACAATTTATATGGGCAACCACTGGGTGACATCCAGCTGAGCATGTCCATGCTTCAGAGGGCATTGTAAATCCTAGCTTTTAAGTAGTTAAGCCACACAGGAGGTCTTTAGGCCGCCTAAGAACCCATCACCAGAGTTAACTACTTACTCGCATGATCATTCACACAGGGTATACTGAAAGACACATCCTTAATATTCTTTCCTTGGACATTCCACACAACGTCATAATTATTATCATCGTCAACGTCATATTGTCTTAGGTTAAGTACCTGTAAAGTTACAAACTTTTTGAATAAATAAATAAATAAATCATAGATATTTTTTTTAAATAGAGACTCCAGACAACTATCTGCAGATCATACAAACATTTGTCCTGCAGCTGGGATCGAACCCGCAACCTCTCCGTCTCAGGCAGGCTTTCATCCACTGCGGCACAGAGGTTGTTGCCTACTTTTATGAAATCAAAAATATTATAATCGAGAGAATATAAAACCAAATTCTGGGATAAAGTCTGATTCATCAACATGTAATAGGGTTAACAAGATTAAAAAGGTTAACCACAGTTTTAAACATAAGCAACAAGAAAACTATATTACTTATAATTTTATATCAGTTTAGGAATTATATTTCGGACCGTAGATAAATATTGAATAAAATAGTCATGGCTTAACGACTTTGAAAGCCGGAAGCGACAATTTAACGTGCTCTCCGAAGCACGGAAGCGCACAGCTGTTAATCCCACTTGCGGTCACCCATCCAAATTGTACTCGTTACCCATCGTCAAGCCCACGATCCTGACACCTATTTCTCCTCATTCACTCTCGTTTATTACACATTGTTACAAAAATATTTAAGGATCTTTTTTAAAGCTCTACATTGCACAAACCGATTGGTTTGTTGCAATTCAGTCATAAATCCGTGATAGCGCGAAATGTTCGCGATAAGGGTTCCGTATGCCTTCCGGAGCGCGACCCGCGACCCCTGCGCATCAGCTATCGGTTACGATGAACTCTTTGATGCAAAGCTTCAACGAATTCTACGGTTCTCGAAAAACATCATCATAATAATTAATTAAGTACTAGTTAGGTTGTGGCTGGCTGGTGGAGCTCATGACAAAGAGCCATCAGCATCGCCCTGACTCTATCTCACTTTTTAAAGATTCTTTCGATCTGCTGACAAGCGTCAATTTTAAAACGAAATTTTAGTGGGTTAGGTTAGGCTTTCCTTTACTACTCTTCATAAAGAGTATGCCTGTTTTATCTAGATTGAATTATCAAACGTTTCCAAGACTATGTTCATTTGTCTGTTACGACCCACGTGTAATAAAATAGTGCAGAAACACTATTAGACCGGGTTTATGTCCAGGCAATCAGCCCTGTCTATCCACTTTTAATTTAACTCGTGCATAAAATTTTAGTGAGAATCCAACTCGCTCTCCGCAGCCTGTTTGTCTGATTGAGTTCGAACATGGTTGTAAATATAAAACTAGTAATTACCATGGCCTATGTAAAAGTTACTTTGGGATACTTATGATATAATAGGTATACACATATATATACACAGATTATGTTTCTAAGACGCTCATTCCACAATCGGCAAGAACAAGTTCGATTCGAGCTTCAGCGCATATCTAAAGCGATAGCAGTAGAAGCACCAGGGCTCGCTTCGTATGGCGACTTCCGCCGCGCCCGCGCCTTATCCACCACCGTCAACAGACACCTTTGTTCGTTCTCACTACTCAACCCACTCAAAAGGGCAGCCGCTAATTGAATCCTATTATTTGTTTATGCATGGTGTGACTCACTAAGTAATTGGGTACCTGCATGAAGTGCTGCACTCCTCGAGCATGCCTTTGAAAAGTGCCCATCGAAAACAATACGAATGATCGACACCAATACTACGAACGAACATACCAGTAATAAGGTTTACTGTTGTTTGTTTCAGAAACTGTTTTTATTTTTTCTGAAACAAAACAGTGAACCTTCGCACTGTATGTATGTTTGTGCTAATTCTGCCGACGAGCTAGCTAAGCCATTTCAATGAGCTGTTTTTGATTTGCATTAAAAAAAACTAGTTCCTAATATCTCGATTAAAATACAGCATATTATTGTTAATTTCGAATACTTAAGAGGTTGTTGTTTCCAATGCTTTCAACCGCTGCTTGTGAAAGAACATTCTCGCAATTTTCTGCAGTTTATAATCGAAAACCACTCATTCATATTTCAGATAGGTCGAAGATTCTTCAGCGAACATACCATACTATACTCATTTCTGACATTTATCTATTTTCGATTGAATGAGAAGTGCAGTCAAGATAAGCGCGCTTATCTTGACTGCACTTCTCATTCGACCTTCTCAACGCAGGACCTTTGAAACAGAACAGTAACATACAAGTTTGTTAGTAAAACCAGTGCATTAACATGTGCACGTTAGTCACGAGCGCTCCTAAGTACACAGTGTCTTGTTGTCATGTAAACATGGTTCTGATTAGCACCGCATGTTTACCACTACCCTGTCTCTTGTCGGACTCTCGCCATCTACAACTGCAATAAAACAATCTACCTATACTCAATAGATAAGGCGGAAGAGTTTGTTCATTTAAAGGCGCTAATCTTTGATACTACCTGTCTAATTAGAAAAAGGTCATTCTGAGAATGAAATCTCGAGAAAATCCTTAGTTCTGCTGCGTTTCCTTTGTTTCAAAGCATGCTTCGAATGTGTTGCACTTGCACCATTTTAGTGACCATTAAGCAAATCGATCTCATTCGGCAATTGTACTGCAGAATTACTTGATAGAATTTGCGATCTGTTTTATACGTTAACAATTTGTTAATTTAACTCTAAAGCTAGAGCACCATTCAGGTTAAACTGGTAGAACTATTACTCGTTACTTTTAAAATCTTATCTAACTCCTTACTTATAAAAATAGTTGAGTTGGCTGAGTGGGATGCCTCAACTTTCGATCTGAAGTTCGTAGATTCAAATCCGGCCGTAGATTTTTCGAAAATGTTTCATTATACTCTAACTAATGATATAGAAGAGCATTTCTCAAAGTAAGAGCTAAAAGTTGTATCGTACTCGAACGTACTCGTGTACAAACTTACTGTTTCTACATCCTTTTTATTATCATCATCCGTAGCGTAGCCCGACTTCACTCACTTCTGGATTTAGGCCTCCTTTTGATACAATCTTCATAGGCCTTCGCTCTATCACGTTCTATCCTTTTTATCAGATTTAAGTTTAATGAGCAGCAACTTCTTCATATTTTATTGCTATTCGAAAGCTTAATAGAAAATTTTTCGCAGAATGTTCACATGCAATACCGTCTTATTTGCTAACTAACTTTACTCGGTAGGTCAGTGTAATATTGCATGGGTAATGATCTTGCTAATGCAATGAGGCGTGGAGATACTTTGCTGCGTGACATTGACACTTTCCTGTACAGGCCGCTCAACACCAATTAAAATACCAGAATATACTTCGCATTACCTATCGTGGATATACATTATCCGTTTATTATTCAAACAGCAATTTGTATAATTTCGTACTAAGTACTTAGTGCATTTAACTGCCACCTATTATTTAGAAACTACACAATGTTTTCAATATAAATTATTTAACCAGATATATACCTATATATATATATATATACCTTGCTCATACGAACTTACTTACTTACTTACCAGATATGTTGGTTCCTAAATACTGTATATCGCGACGTAATGAAGAATACTTATTTATTAATAATATACTAACTCTAATAATGCTCTCTGGCTTTATTCAGTCGTGGAAGGCTTAGTTGTTTAAGCCACTATAAGTTTCATTCGGGTGAGTAGGCCAATTAAAAAAAAATATTATCCACAGCTACTTTCACTACGAACTTTAAAGAAAAGTATATTATAACCAAAGACGATTAATATCTAGAAGACAGACAAAGGCCATACACAAAATCGTAACCCGATCCCGCAGTACCAGATAGCCTGAAAACTTTAAAACATCAATTTTATCCAAGAAATTTCAATACTTAGTAGTAGGTAGCAACAATATTCAATATTTAAACATTTTTAACTAGAAAGTAATTGAAATTTCTTGGATAAAATTGATGTTTTAGAGTTTTTGGGCTATTTTTTAGGGTTACGATTTTGTGTATGGCCTTTGTCTGTCTTCTAGATATTAATCGTCTTTGATTATAACTGAGAGAAATTCAGCTTTTTCGTCAAATATTCTTAGTACGAGTATCAACCTATAAAAAATAATCTTTACATAACAACAGCGTACTGCTTTGCACACAATCATTATTATATTATATTCGTATTTATAAACAAGTAGAGCAGTTAGGAAAGTCAACTTAATAAAGTACGCATTCTTGGGTTTAACGATGAACATAGTATGATAATAATACTTACACCTAAGTTTTGTAGAAAGATAGAAATCAAATAGCTATGAATAAATATTATATCAACAAATAGTTATCAAACTTAAAAACGTTTCAAGATTGTTAAAATGTAAATCTTACATTTCATAGTGCAATGACGTGTAGTGTAGATCTACAATAATGTAAACGTGCTCTGCTCATGGATCTAGATGTACTATGTATAGCATCGCATGCCGTATTATATTTGCACAGTTGACAGCAAGAGGCGTCTCGCCTCCTCGGACGATATGAATGAAACCTAGCGTTTTCCATTCAGCGCCCATTCATGGAAACTCGTCGAGCCGTTAATGAAAAACACTCGTTTATCGCCACCGATAACATCGCTCACCACGTGGCCGTCGCTAATGTCTAGTACCTAGCTACATAATATTTTCATTCAATCCACTTCCTGTGTAGGTATTTTGGATACGTAACTCCCAATCATTATTGGTTGCCGATAAGATATGGAGTTTTATATCGGTTTGTTGTTGCGTTTATCCTTCTAAATTGTACTTACATTTACAACACATGAGCTCAACTCTCGTTTACCGATCGATAAAATTTGTTTATATTGTTTTTTGTTGTCAAAAAATTATTCATAATATAGAGGCCCATGTATAGATAAAATGTTGTAATGTATATTCGCGTTACATTACAGCATTGCAAAATGCGTCCTTTAAGCAGGTTAGTTTGCTAAAAAGCAACTGTCAACCCACCTGCGTTTGACGAATTTGGTCCTATGTGGGTGAGCATTTAATTGTGCCACTGGAAATTATCCATTTACGTTGGCAGGCAACGCTTGGCTTATTATTAGGGTACCTAAGCAGTATGTCAAATTGAAATTTTAATTACTCGGTTCGGTACACAATAACATTTAATTCACAAAAATTTTTCATCGTTAATAATTTTGGTAAAAAAAAAGGTTGCCAAACCTTGATTCTAATTCCGAGAAATCATAATTAGTATTTACTTACCTGAGTTTTATTTTTATTTTTGCATAAATATAAATAATAAAATACGAATGATACCTAAATACATCGTATGGTGAGGTGCGGTGCGGGGCTGATGACCTACCGTAGTGTACGCGGAATCCAATAATTGCATGAGCTGTTATTTACCGGGAATTGAGAAATTAGCCCTCGCGTTGCGTAAATCCTGGAATTAGCTTCTTTTATCCAATTCTCGCGTGAGCTTATAACAGTTTACATTTCAGATATTCTAGCTTAGGAGGTATTGTACCACGGCTGCCCTCCTTTCTAAACGCGCCATAGCGGCATAAGAATGCTATAAAATATCTGTATAAAAAGTATGGTGGCCTGAAATAATTCCCATGGATTTGGCCCCGCTGTGGCTGCAGAGGTGGTGCTACTCTCGATTTCGAAACAATCGTGGTACGCATGAGCGTGTGGAAACATTTTAATGATCGCTATTGTGGCTAAATACCGAGCTCGCGTCGGTTTCCTCGGTGGCTGATGGCACTATTGAGAAGTTCCCGTTTCACTCCCACGATCCAGTTTGTTGGCGTGGCGTGTGTTATTGCCATGTTGATGATGATGGTGGCTGTTTTTGCATCAGCAATTATGTACAGTTTGTTGCGAGTTTCTCTCTCAGTCCAATTACGACGAATTTGTGAGAGTCCGCAGCGTTCTTCGAAAGGTACAACTCCTTTGTTTAGCTGCCCTAACTATCTCAACAATTATCTTGGCTCAATTTATGATAATACACGCATCGCATGTAATCGTTGAGTAATTTGAGTTTTGAGAAAGTTTCGTAAGTCTTTGTGAAACTTCTTTGTTGACTTTAGCTTTATTACACCTACTAGGTTTACAGTTTTTGCAAATATGTAATATGATATTGTTTTAAAAAACTAAGCGTTCGGAGCTTTGTGAACCTAGCGAAGTGCTTATCAGTTCTCTCTCAAATAACCTTCTAAATCTGTGCAAACATGGAAGTACTTGCATGCGCATTCAAATATCTGATTACAAAAATATTTTCAAACAATGGAATCTACAGGAATTCCGATCAGAACCTTTGTACTTTCCTAGTATACAATGTTTATAATTGTCGAATATGATCAATATTATTTTTAATGGAAACATCCATTCAATGTATAATTTTAGAATGGGAAAACCTATCAATTGACTAATACTGTCCATAAATATTGAATATATTAAGTATAAAATGCTCGTAGCTAGGATAAATATTTATTAAAGCGCTGTTAAAGTTTATCTCTGCCACTGTTTATTGTTCCATAGTAAGGGAGACACTCAATGCTGGCTGACTAGTTGTTTTTAACATTGTTTAAGAAGAATTTTATTGTAAACAATTTTTATGAAGAATCAAATACTATGTAGTTATAACATGACCTAAGATTTTTACCATAACTATCTAATTCCGTGATATCATTATGAACTAAGTCAAATAACAAGCTTAAACTGTCAGCCATTCATTATAAGTTCCGTAAAACAGGATGTTATTTTCATAACAAAACCTTTAATGAATGAAACTTCTATAACATTGGTATTTAACATTTACCTTATCAAATCAAACCTATTGATAATGCTATTTATTTATATACGTAGCACCCTTCAAACAATGTCTGAGCTACATTATATCTTTTCGAATCGTAAAGAAGTTTTTGCTAGGTCCCATTTAATTTTCTATTGTAATATGTAGTGAATTCATTGTTAACATCCATTGACTTTACAAGCCATGTTACTGGCTGAAAAACATCCCACAACGACCACAACCAACTCATATCTTTCGCAGGCTTCGTGTAAATTAATAACAATTGAGAATTACGAAAGTTCGTATCTCAATCTTGATTCTATTTTTTATGTATTCGTTTACACAACACTTAGTACATAAATAATTTCAACAATAAATACTGATACCTTTGTAATCATTGATTTTGATATATCAGTGATGGATGTTTTATCTCAGTATCTAATTAATATTTATTTTATTTTGGAAGCGCTCGTGGCGAAGCTTGTTAAGACGTTCTTAATAGATCGTCTAAGTTAAGCATCGTTCTGAGCGGTCACAACTTAGATGGGTGACTGCAAGTGGCATTATAAGCTGAGCGCTTACTTATTTAAAAAAGAGAATGTAATATATTACCGGCTCAGAGTATGACGTAGTGTATTGTTAGCTAGTGTAGGTAGTATAGTATGCTTCCATTGAATTCGTCACGATTATTATCACCACGTGATCATTAATCATCACAATCCTTTTAACCGGTTGTTGGTTTCTGTGCTAGTCCTTTAGTTTCTCTAGTCCTTTAATAATATATCAAATTCCAGGATCTGTTTTTAATAATACAAAATAACATGAAACTTCATTACTTACTAATTTCATCTTACAAACATCATTTGATAATCAAAGCGAACTGGTATTCCAAAAGATATTCGAACTATGCATCTACTTCTGAGTTACTATTTCAGATCTAGGTCTCATTCCATCGAGCTGATTCACTTACCTACTATGTAACCTATTTGTATTTCCTGGCATTTCCACTTTCCCATAACAACGTGTCTCCTAGGTACGGTCTACGGAACAGTTTCGTCATGCTTTACTTACTAACTAGTTGCTCACAATACCCTGTGCTATGAGTTTACAAAAAGGTGGGAGTCTTTCTTTCGGTCTCGGAAACAATAATCATTTTAATTGATCAATTTATGTTGAAACAGACCTAGTTACGAGTCACTCGCTGTCTAACATACTACTAATAAAAATATTTTATTTGTATTTCTTTATCATTTTCAAATTCCGCATGATCTGAAGAAATGATTATGATTTATTCATATCATTCAGAAATTCCGATTCCTTCAACAAAGTAATGAACGTGATGCAAATATTCGTAAAATAGATCGGACTGTTACACATCCCATAATAGGTACGTAAAAAGGTCGCAGGCTTTATAGGTAGGAACACCGATAAGCAACAGGAGTTGCTTATGGTCCGATGTCGCCTCACCTTGGCTTGCCGTATATAGCGATATCCCACGAGGCCGCAACATGTTTCTCAACCACTACCAATAGTCCTTCCTTTTCCAGTGATTCATTATTGCTTTAATTCACAAACGTGACGAGAGTATAACTATCGCTGCTCGCACAGATAATTGGATCTACTAATACGTTGAATGAACGTACTACTTGTATAATTTCATAGCGGCGTGCACAATTTAGCGGTCCTATAAAATACCATAAAAGTAGTTTCGTATTTGAATAAGTACGAAAGGCCCAATAAAGTTGACTTTAAACGGACTTGGTTCAGCGCTGATTTTCACGTCGAATAACGTTTCACCCGGGCCTAGAAAGCTGTCTCAATATTCATGTAAACGACTCAAGGTTGAGAGTACTTTGTAAGCAGAGGTCAAAACGCGCAATCTACGTACACGCTAACGATGGGAAAAGAGAAGTCTGCGGGTCTCGGTGTAAATGTCATGTGCAATTTATTATTCTCATTGCAATGATGATGTTTACGATAAGCAACAGCCATTGTGGTTTCGTATGACGACACGCCCGAAACGGCAAGTTCATGCAATTACGCATGTAATATTAGCCGAGTTTAGTGACGACGTGCTCAAGCAACGAAAGTACACGATGCACTTGAGCTGCGGCTTTACCGAAGCGTGCGATGAAATGGATCACTCGTAAATTTGTTATTAGCGTTTTATGAATGACGTTCCTTATAATGATATCTAACAATCTCTTTCTTCTCAGTTACTGTTTTATCGCTCTATTACTTTTGTATAGTTATCCTAGTCTACAAGAAATCTGTCTTGTTGCAGGTGAAGCAAAGAACTTGCCAGGACGCAACCATGGAGCAGCATGCCATCGAGACATTTACTGTGTACTGTCACTCGACCAGGAGGAAATATTTCGCACATCCACCATGGAGAGAACGCTCAAGTAAGTTTAAAAGAGCTTGGACAAATTTTATCGAAAATCATAAAGCATTTCGACGTTATAGACGCTAAGTCTCTATCAGCAAGCGAAAGGCGAGACGAAATGCGTAAATCTTTTGAATCGTTAATCGAATGTAACTTGTCTTGTCTAGCTCTGGCAAGCAAGAGTCAGTGAATAAATGCTAGTGGTAGTGGGGTCAGGTTTGATCGATTATATTGTCGGACCCATACATTACTGTCGCTTGCACAATAAACAAATTAGTAGTCTCGTCTTGTATCTTATTGGAACTGAAACCTTAAAATTTAATTAGGACCTAGACTTTTAGAGATTGCGCGTTTATCAGAGCCAATGAAACATAATGTTATCTATAAAAACACCAGGAAGTACCACGTCCGTGTATTGTTCAGAACTATCGGTGTTATGATCAGCTGATTGAGAGATAATGCTTATCTGTACAAGAGAGAGCGCGATACGAAGGTTACAGATCTGTGTAATCCATTATCGAAGGTTTGTTTTACTTTGAATGTAGAACGAAAGTATTTTAGAACGCACGGAACGAAACTAGACTATTAGTTTCATGAACTCTGTGGGTGTTTATTGTATATTGTCCTTGACTTACTGCGGTAACTATTTTCGAGTTTCCTGTCGCGCCCCACAATACGACAACGTGCACTTTTTACGTCTAGGCCGGAATTGTCATAACGGATCCTTTGTCCGGTGTCCGGCTCTGCTTCCGGCCTTATCGGGTGGGAACTGGGAACGGTCCCCAACGATATTTGCTTTGAGAAGGGCAAACAGAATTGGGTCAAGGTTTGTCTAATTTGTGAATGACCAGTAAATGGATAGGCTAAATTAGGGGAATACAATATGGTTAGCAATGGATCTGTGTCTCTTTCTGTACTGTTATAAAGAGAGTAAAATGATAGCTCAGTTTGGAAACGTCCTCTTATTGTTCTGCTTATGATGACTGACTAATAGTTGCCTTGATTCCTGTTAGGCACTTTTAAATAATTAAAATGATTAATGTGTCATTTTTGTGTATGTTCAGATGTTTATGATCCTATAAATATTAAAATGAAGCCAGAATACCATAATACATTAGAACCTACTGTTATTTATTAGAGTAATGCAAACGAAAGCGCGGGCGGAAAGACATTAAATGGGTCAATATTAAGAATCCTTTAAGTAATACTTGATAATAAGATAAGCGAGCCGAGTAGCCGTTTAATAGTAGTAATAAACTTCATAGAATATTATCTTCCTGCAATAGCTGCCTTACCAAACTCGGCGTAGTAGTTAATAATCTGTATGTAGGAGTTACTATTCATAACTTTCTTTCAATTACCCAGGCACATGTACAACTAGTATGCGTCACGGGGTTACTTCCGTTTCTTTCACCGAGTGTCGCGTCTAATAGAGTAATTCACTATTAGTGTGAGGGACGCTAACTGCAATAATTGATAGTACTCTAGTATATTCGTGCTCCGAGAGGAACTGACATAAAGCTGCGGAAATACCTTATTATGACCTAAAACGTCGCGTTTAAGTCCACTTGTTGTATTCCGGGAAAGTTCAAATTGAATAATTTAACTGTAGCATAGTACTTACGCAATGATAGTGCACTTTGTCCCTTCGCTACTTTCGGGACATTATGAAATTGTGGTTTATGTATTGGTTGTTAATTTGTGAAATGCCATTGAAGATACAAGTGCATAGTGTAAAATTATACTTGTCATCTATTCGCTGCCCGTCGTACACAATTTCCAACAAGCTATTTGATACCTCAAAATGTGTTTTTTGGGGTAGCGCATAAGTGCCCTGGAGAGGGCGGGCTGCGGCGCGCCACGTCCCGGATGCGTTTCCGGCACTCGTGCGCCCGCGCGGAACGTCCCTTCCGCTACACCCCTCGCCATTCAGCTTTCTGACTGAATGGCCCGAACTGCTCACTAATGTAATATCTATGCTACCGACAAATTTAATTACTTCCAACCATGAGTACTGACTAGGAAGTTAACCCTGTTTAAAAAAAAATATAACAAGTGATTTGCGGTTTTAAAATTATTGGCTTAAAGTTGTGCCTCATACAATGTAGCGGTTGCTGCGGTTGTCGAATATTTGTGTTAATACGAAACTTCGATGATATAAACAACAACAAATTATATTTTTACGCAAATGTGGATCAGAACACAAAGTCTGTAAGACACAATGCTTTTCTTTGAATGAGCCCCCAGCTACCTACCGATCATTGTGGGAATATGTTTTACGACTGCCATTATCGATATGGCAGGAAACTAGGGCTTTAACTTCTAACTGTAGCGGATGCATGCTTTTAAGAAGTTTGTCTTAGATGATGTACGTGTACGATGTACTCAATGCTCGTAAATCTGCCTTTCATTTTAGAATTGGTGTGTGTTTTTATTTAAGTCTTCTCTTCGTATCTACTACCCGATGGATGTCATAAAGTATTTTTTACACCTAATATTTATCAGAATGAAGACTGATGAGCTGGTTTGTTTGTTAATGAACGGAAGCGATAATGATTTAGTGACCCTAGAGGTGAGAGCACACTGGCGGATATCGAAGGAAATGTCACGTCACTCGTCCACTCTACATAATGGGTTCTTTGTCTCGCGATACCTTATCACTGCATTTACTATGCGCCACTGTCCAACTTGTACCTAAACTCAACCAGCACGACACGACTAGGGTGAACAACACACTCTTAGAGAATATGTTATTTATCTTCTCTGATTTCATATTCATATTTCTACGAAGTCATTAGGTAGACACCGGGCGGTATGCAGTTATAAAAAAACATTCAGAAGCAATTTCGGCTGGGGTAAGTCATAAACTGCCTTGTATATCTCAGTAGCTGCTTTAAACGGAAGCAATTGATACCGAAACCTCGTGGCGCGTAAAATGATCATCGGCCGCTCCTGAATAGAGCGCCCCGCGCCGGTCGCGCCGAGACGCGGTAGCAGTTGTAACTTGTAAGTGCATTGCTCTACTTCCTTTCATTAGACACTGACGTATCCGCGATTCACTATCCTGTGGAATATAAAGGAAATGTCTGAACGCTTAGCTTATAAATTCACTGTAAATTACAGAGACCGACCAAAACCGTAGGCCCGTCCAGTCGACTGCAATATAATCTAAGCATTGATCAATGCAGCATTATGTCCATTGGGAAGGGCGGAACCGATACAACCGGTGTAATACAAACGTTGGGTACGTTTAATCAAAACTGGTCACGCTCAATAAATTCGATATTAACATATTGAATAGAAGGCGTGAAGTGTGTGTAATATCGACGCCCTCGCTCAGCTGGTGGCGGTTCCGGCTCCGTACTTATAAATACCGCGGCGGCGCCGGATGCGCGGGCTTGCCCCCGGCCCCGCTGTCGATTTCTTACCCACACACATACACACCCACCAGCCAGTCAGTAAACCCCTTTATTGAGTTATCATCATGTTTTACAAATAGCTACACGCACACTCATAGCTGCACTATATTTTAATACTCGTACGTGGATGACTGCATCTCTGAAGAACCTCCATTCGAATAAATTATTAACATCTTTGTAACACTTTTTTGTGTTCGATTGAGTCACTAGCTCTGTTACGACTGGGGCTCTATTTGATAAATCAGTTAGTCAATAAACTCGTCCAGATGTAGTAAACTAATCCACGTGAATTTTTATCGAATCTAAACAAACCGCAGACATCCGGTCGGAAACTTTCGCCAAAGCTTATGTGGTCCGATGCTGGGTGCAGATGTCTATGCTTTATCAGTTTTTTTTAAACAATAATATGATTGATGTTGTTGAACTATGAGTCACCTTTTAAACCCATAGTTTCAATGTTGATATTGCAGGTGATGATGACATACCCTATACCTACTTAAAATAGAAATTCCATCGACAATGGAAAACAATAGAAGGTATGAGTTGATAAACAATTCATCAATGTCTAAAAATATTCAGAATGGCGATTGTGAATGAAATGCGGGCTTGTTAAAAAGCTCTTTATGGGGAGATGTCTCATCGGGAATGAGTAACTTTCACCTTTGAATAAGTGATCCCACGCAGGTTTGCCTGCTGCTCGTCAACTATGCTATATTTATAAACGAATAAGAATGTAGGTAGCACCTATAATTGCTTTGCTCTCAAAACTTTCAATGGCACTTCTGTACTGTTTGTAAACAACATGCTAAGAATAAATGTTAGTAGTTCTAAACTTCTTCCGAATTACATTTTGTTACTCATTAAAAGTTGCGGTCGCCTCCGAGCTATAAAGCCAATTATAACATTAAAATATAACTAGTGTGCTATAAATTTACCAATTTCTCTGTCTTATCGATATTTTGCACGCTAGGTGCAGCTGCTTTGATTCTAGTTCTGTGACGATAGTTTTTAATGATAATACTGTAGTGTTTGCAAATTGCTTTATGTAATGTGTTAAATACAGTATCTTATAGTTTTACGAGCGTTTCTTCGGTCGTCTTAAGGCGCGTTGCGGCTTAGGTACACATTTTATGAGTTTCGCCTAGCATTTGCATTTTGAGAGCTGCAAATACATGGGCATGTAGCAAACAATTGTTTAAAATGAATGATGCAAATATTACATTCTCAGTTAAGAAACTTATGGCCGTTTTATCAGTGATGTACTGTGGGCGGAGCGACACGAAGTGACTTGTCGGAGGTGCAAGCACCCCACGCGACCTACTCGTAGCCGCGGCCAATAAAATATCATGCCACTCGAAAGCTTGATAACAATTTAAATTGTATTATTCAACACGAATAAATATTAGCGTAGGATATCACCGACTGTCGACCGAGCTACATAAGACATGGAATGCTGATTACTGTTATTAAGCACATCGAACGTCCATAAATAGCACCAGCTTGCTATCATTTAATTAATGGAAATTTTGTTTTGTTTCAGTCCATTCTTCGGCGAAGAGTTTCAATTCGAGGTACCCCGTCGATTTCGATATCTGTCCATATACGTGTTCGACCGCGACAAGCATCTCAAGCAGGACAAGGTGCTCGGCAAGGTCGCGATCAAGCGGGAGGACCTGCACCGCTACAACAACAAGGACCACTGGTTCGCGCTGCGGCCGGTCGACGCGGACTCCGAGGTGCAGGGCAAGGCGCACATCGAGCTCACGCTGGAGGACTCGCGCAAGCGTCTGCGCGTCGAGCCCAAGCCGCCGGACCCCGAGCCCCCCGCGCCGCCCCCCGCCACCGCCGCCTCCAGAGCCAACAACCTCGTGCGCCTCTCCGAGTACTGCAAGGAGAGCATGGGCTTCGGTTCTTGCTCCAGCTCCACCAGCAAGAAGCTGCTGAGCGCGGTGGCCACGGAGCCCGCGCTGGCGCTGTCCCGCTCCGAGAGCCTCAAGGACCGCGCCGCGTGGGCGCGCGCCAAGCCGCCCATGCACAGCATGGCGGAGAGCGACGCCTCCCCCGCGCCCTCCGCCGCCGACTACTGGTCCGACCCGGAGCGACACTGCGCCGCTCGCCTCGGACACGACACTCTGCGCCTGCGCGTGCTCGAGTGCTCCGAGCTCACCACCAAGAGCGGGCAGTGCGACCCGTTCGCGCTCGTCACCATCCTCTACTCCAACGGGAGGCGGGTCGAGCGCCGCACCAAGCCCAGAAAGAAGACTGTCAATCCGCAATTCGACGAGATATTCTGTTTCGACCTAGTGATGGAGGCGGATCCTAAGGATAAGGACGGTTCGCAGACGGTGAGTAACGTTTCGGCTGATTCGTTTATCCTGTAGTGGTCGGGATGTTGGTAAATGGTGATTGTATGTGTTTAGGCGGGCGTGGCGTGCGAGGCGCGCGTGTCCGTGTGGCACGACGCCGCGACGCCCATCTTCCTCGGCGAGGTGCGTCTGCAGCTGCGCCAGCCCGCGCCCTCGCCTATGCGCGCTTGGTATGCACACCTTCTATATATCATTAGCACTGTAAACAAACGAAAATTAACGTTTACATTGACCGTAAAGAAAGTATAGTTTTTATTTAACTTTCTATGAAAACATACCAGAAGTACACATACTACTGGCGGACGCGGCGATTTCCTTGCGATAATGTCGTTATGTAATTTATGAGGAAGAATATGATAAATTTTTTTAATGCAAGCGCGCGTATCAAAACTATATTTTTCAGTTCATAATAAAATTATTAATTTAAGTCAGTCAGTTACCTTTGCCCAGCATTAATACATTACATAGGTTAATTAAAAAAATATCAACTTCAATTATGACCATTTAGAAAGTAAATCACACTCAGACAATCAACACTTGGATGTAATAAAGCAACCTTTATAATCGCAGGTTCTTCCTAACATCCCGAGCGGGCGGCGCGTTGTCCCGAGGCGCCACTCCACCTGGAACCAGACTTTCTGCCGCGGGCAGCGCGACCCTCGGCTCCTTACGACTGCTGCTGCAGTACACTGTCGACCACGTCTTCCCTATACACCACTACAAGAGGCTTGAGGAACTGTTCCTACGGAGTGTACATATGAAGGTACGGACCATTGTGAATATAGTTAGAATATAATAGAGAACTCTCCTTACGGCTGATACTTCGGTAGACGGTCCACCATGTCTTCCCTACCCACCACTGTACGAGTAAGAGGCTAGAGGAGTTATTCCTACAGAGTGTACATTATGAACGAACCATTGTGAAATTGTGTTGTTGGTTAAAACGTTAAAAAAAACAACTAAAGACTGCTGCCAAAAGGAAAAAGCTAGGACTGTAATGTCTCTGTGGCGCAGTGGATGAAAGGCCGCCTGAGACGCAGAGGTTGCGGGTTTGATCCCCGCTGCGGGACAAATGTTTGTATGATCTGCAAATGTTTGTCTCGAGTCGGGGTGTTTTCTATGAATATTATTATGTATTTACAAAAAAAAATGTATATAAGTAGTATATCAGTCATCTGGTCACCATAACACAAGCATTAAATTGCTTAACTTGGGACTAGATGACGTGTGGAATGTCCAAGGATATTTATTGATTTATTTAACCAATAGCATTTGTTACTTCCAGCCAATCACAGCATCATCTGTATACATACTCGGAGAGATAGTGGCGAGTAAAACGGACGCGGCGCAGCCTCTAGTGCGGCTCTTCACGCATCATGATCTCATCGTGCCTATTGTCAAGGAGCTGGCGGATTCTGAAATTTCTGCCCTCACGTGAGTAGCCTGCTTTATTGTTATACTAGCTTTGCTTTTGATTTCTATTGGCGATGAGCTTGCAAACTATCACGGATGGATTAATTATTTCCAAGATTAAAATATTGCCATGTTCCAAATTAGTATTTGGACCTGTGACCCTTAGCGATCTTTAAAAGATTTGAAATGTCTAAATTCTAGGAGAAGTTTACCGCGCCTTGGGTCGTGTTCTCGTGTTCAATATTTTTATTTTATTTTTTATTTTGTTTTCGCACCTCTATATTTTTGATAGCCTATGCAATCACAGGCCGCGATCTACAACTATTCCAAGTTTCATCCACATCAGTTTAACCGCTTTTACGTGTTTGTGTAACAAACCTTCAAATATGCAAACTTTTTTAACTTTTAAATCTGGATACTAAATTCTAGTTTTCTCCTAAATGGCTTTTCCTTTCTGATAATATCACAGTGACGCTACAACGATATTCCGCGGCAACACGCTAGTTTCCAAGATGATGGACGAGGCGATGCGATTGAGCGGCGCGTCTTATCTGCGCGCAGTTCTACGGCCGACGCTCGCCGCCGTGCTGGCCGAGCGCAAGCCTTGCGAGATCGACCCGGCCAGGGTGAAGCCGTCTGCTGCCATTTCTACTAATCTGGCGAACCTGAAAGACTATGTGGAAAAGGTATGGAACTGGCATTAGAATCACGAATAGACGAAACTGGTGACCCGTATCACAGGTTTTTTAAACCTATCTCAGGCGCCAGTCTCCTACGAACCGATTCAAATAGTACTTATACAGGGTGTTACCAGACCACTACCGAAAACTTTAGGGCAACGGTCGGCAACAGGCGGACCGCGGTCCGTTTGCGGACCGCGAAAGGTCGAACCTCGGACCGCCAAATATTGTAATGTGTTGTACAGTTCTTGCAATTCACGAGCCAAGGGCGGATCCAGGGGGGGGTCATGACCCCCCCCCTGGGCTGGGTCCTCCGTGAACCACTATTTAAAATTGTTAAACATAGGCAATGGTTTTAAGTAAGGATACATTTTTTCGTCACAATATAGATTTTATGTACTTAAATACCTTCAATATTTAATCAATTTAATAAATTGATTAAATATTGAAGGTTACAAATTATTAATTTAAAATAAATTGAATTTATTTGAAATTAATATTTTGTATGATGACAAACGCATTATTCGGGAACTAACGCATCGAAAATTTGAATGTTACCGCGCCTGTGGATGGTGAAGGATATTATACTTAGGTGAAGCTGAATATCGGCTCTGGATGGTGAAGTGGCAGAGGGGTCAGAACAGACAGTTTTTTAAGGAATAGGCGAGACCGTGAGCAAAATCAAGCAAACTCAAAATATGTTTTGGAATTACTGAATTATTACTGAATAGTAATAAGATCGTAATAAGACCACTTTGAAACGTCATGTCCTTAAAACTAGGGGATTCTTTTGCCAAAACTACGATGCTTTTTCTTAAAAAATTTTTGCTAGCTACGCTCGCATCGTTTTTAACAGAATAAAAGCGACCCAAACAAAGTGCCACGTTGCTTTTATCTTCAAAAAAAGTTTGTTGAAAAATTAATTGTAAGTCTTGTACATGCACTTTAGCCAAACACACAGAAAAGTGTCTCTTCCGCGTACCTTTCATACAAGATATTTATAGGCGTCGCGACGCAAAACTTATTTTATTATGTAATTCCTCCTCGCAGAATGAAAACCGACCGTAAGAAAAATGGTACTTACGTTGCTTTTATCTTAAAAAAAAATTTGCTCGCTTCGCTCGCGTCATTTCACACGGAATAAGAGCCGACCGTAAGCAAAATCAAGTGTTACGTTGCTTTAATCTTAAAAAAAATTTGCTCGCTACGCTCGCGTTGTTCCTCGGAAAATAAAGATCGACCCTAAGCAAATCGAAATGGCATGTCGCTTTTTTCTTCCAAAATACTTTCATTTTGAAAGCAAAAAAAAATGTTCATTTTTTTCATTTCAAAAATTTGCTCGCTTCGCTCGCGTCTTTTCACACGATAAGAGCCGACCGTAAGCAAAATCAAGTGTTACGTTGCTTTAAGCTTAAAAAAAATTTTGCTCGCTAAAAGATCGACCCTTATTATTATCTGTTTTCTTTCTGGACCTCGTTAATATTTTCCCACATTATCCGGACCCCACCTAAAAATACTTGCCGACCCCTGCTTTAGGGGGTGAAAGTACCCATCAATATGAACAACTTTTTCTAAGAAACCAACACTGTGAACGCGATAAAAAAACAGCAGTTCCATACATAAGTTCAATACCTACTTGGCTAAAGTGTATGAAACAGCTGTTTTTTTTTTCGCGTTCACAGTGTTGGTTTCTTCGAAAAAGTTGTTCATATTGATGGGTACTTTCATCCCCTTAAGTTTTCGGTAGTGGTCTGGTAACACCCTGTATAGTACAATTATTTTTTCTATGTTCAATATAATAGCTCTTTAAGGTTTGTTGTGAGAAATAATGGATCTACCAAGAAGATGTCCCCAGCACACCTAGCTGGGGAATATATCCCCAGCAATGGCAATTTTTCGATCTTTTTATGAATTATTGTAATACAATATCTCGCTTCCGATATATAAGTTGCTCATTTTTGGGAGTACTAATTAATGGCAATAGTTTTTAAAATGGCTGCGGATCATCAAGAACAACGCCACTTTTACCCATACCCCTTTACAACTAAACCTAAGTGATACTGTCCGCACATAGCTAATGATTTTTCAATCTCTCGTATTCTTCTCACCAATAGTAAATGATATTCTTTATCCAGGTGTTCGGTGCTATAACTTCCTCGTACGCCATGTGCCCGGCCATCATGTGTCGTCTGTTTGACGCACTGCGACAATGTGCCGCGCGACATTTCCCGCGCAACGCCGAGGTGCGCTACTCCGTCGTGTCCGGCTTCATATTCCTGAGGTTCTTCGCACCAGCCATCCTCGGACCACGGCTCTTTGATCTCACTACTGAACAAATTGTAAGTTAATAGATATTTTTTATTATAGTGTTAAACCACACTTAAGGCGGCGGCGGAAGGCGGCGACGGGGTCGGCCGACAAAACGTTGGCGGGACGATCTCGCCACCTTCGATGAAGGATGGTGGGACGCAGCTAAAGATCTAGATGATTGGAAGAGTTTGGGGGAGACCTTTGCCCAGCAGTGGGACAAGATAGGTTAAAAAAAAAATCACACTTGGGTATTTCATTTCATTATAAAAAAAGCCGAAAAATTTTTAGTAAGATTTTTCATTTATAATTGTAAGTTAATATTCCACTCAAACCTGGTTATTCATAATGAAGGCTTCCTAGAGCTAAAAGGGCTGCTAAATCTGTAGCTGTCTCTTTTCAATAATATAAAATTTACAAGAGAAAAATATATTCGTCTGTACTAATGTATTTAAGCAAAAGTGGTTTGTATGTTTGTTTGAACGCGCTAATCTCTGCGTAAGAATAGCTGATTTCTTTAGAAAGGTCGCGCTAATCTCTGCGTAAGAATAGCTGATTTCTTTAGAAAGGTAAATGTGTTATATTATAGTCCATAAAAAAACGTGTGAAATGGTGATAGTCTGGTTATTTTAAATTAAATGAGGCATAAAGTAAGTAAGTTCTTAAGTGGCAACTCTGGTGACGGAGTCTTAAGGCCGCCTAAAGGCCTAAAAATTAGGCAGTCACAGCTAGATCCAAATACAACAAGATAATATTCCAGGATCCGCAAACGAACCGGACGCTGACGCTGATCTCTAAAACGATCCAGTCGCTCGGCAACTTGGTGAGCAGTCGCTCGGCGCAGCAGGTCTGCAAGGAGGAGTACATGGCTGAACTGTACCGAAGCTTCTGCACGGCTCGACATGTATGTACCTCAATATCTTATTTATATTAAAAAACATCCCTAAATTAGGTAAGAAGTACCCTAAACCGGAGAGCGTGTATGAAGAATGTAATGAGAGTGAATGAGGCGAAAGAAGTGTGTCAGGATCGTAGCAAGTGGAGATCCGTTGTCTCTGCCTACCCCCATGGGAAAGAGGCGTGATTTTATGTATGTATTAAAAAACATAAGACACACAAATAAACGCAAAGACTACTGAACGAATTTCGCTGAAACTTGGACTGTACATTAGTTTATGAACTGAAATAACTCATAGACTACTTTTTATCCGGGTTTGTAGCATGCGAGCGAAGCCTTGGGCGGAAGCTTGTACAATATTTTCTAAATTTGAATCGATTTGTTTCAGGTGCAAGCAATAAAGCAGTTCCTAGAAATAATCTCAACCAGTACGGACACACAGAATAACAACATACAAGAAACTCCGGTTCTATTGAAAGAAGGGTAAGTTAACTCTTATGTTAGGTTAAGTAGGTTAGGTAGGCTTAGGTAGGTATCTATAGATTCTCCATCTTCAATATTTATACTAAATTCTCTGTTTATGCCTTCAATGGATCAGCTACGGGTATGTATTCTGTTTTCATCTGCACTCAGTCTTCAATTTTCCGAAAATACGGCAAGTATCATTTTTTTATGTAGTTGAAATTTTTACAAAAGAATATAAAGTGGAAAATATTATTTTAAGATATTTATTTTTGTTCGAAATAAATAGTGTTTGTGATCCACAGGACAATGATAAAAAGGTCAGAAGGTATTCGAGCAAATGGCGGCTCACCTAGGAGAAGATGGGCGCGCGCTGCGCCTACGCACGCTAAACGGAGACATTTCAGATTGACCAGGTATGGAATAGAGAATAAAAAAAAATCACCGAAAAGAGCTCGTGAAAAATACATTGATGCACGGATTCGAAACCAGGACCTTAGGATCGAAAGTCGAGGTACATTCCACGCTTCGTTCGTTCGTTCGTATGAGCAAGTGGCCAACTCTGGTGACGGAGTTTTCAGGCCGCCTCAAGGCCTCCGTCATGGCTTAACGACTTTAAAAGCCGGGACCGACAATTTAACGTGCCCTCCGAAGCACCGAAGCCCTCAGCTGATAATGCCACCTGCGGTCACCCATCCAAGTTGTGACCGCTCAGAACGTTGCTTAACTTCGACGATCTAGGAAGGTCTTAGCAAGCTTCGCCACGAGCGCTCTACGCTAAAAATAGCTAAAATTACTTATTATATTCCAGCGGCGAGCTATCTTGGTCGCGGTGCGGCGCTAAGACCGCGGCTCACAAGCTGTCCCTATCGGGCGTGCTGGCCGTGGCGCCGGTCGACTGCCCGCCCGCCGGCGCGCCGCTAGGAGCCAACAATATATTTCAAATCGGTACGTTATTGGGGCATAAAACAACGATTGTCTAAGATCAAAACGTTCAAACTGCAAAGTAAAAGGTAAAAGAGCGCTGGCTGTCAGACTGCGCAGTGGTCGATGATTGGTGGAGAGGTAACGCGGCGCACTGTATACCATTGATTTAGCGAGTGCTATTGGTTCATCAGCGGCGAGTGAACACAGGCGCAAACATACCCCTGCTAATATCCCTCAGCGCTCTTATTACGTGGCGCGACCTATACCTACCCTTATGACCCAAAAATTTTTCCCATCTGTATTTCTATACTTCTATTCTAATATTATAAAGAGGTAAAGTTGGTTCGTTTGTATATTTTGTATATTAATCTCCGAAGCTACTCATCCGATTTCCAAAAACTCTTTCACCGATGTGTAGCGTAACGAGAGTAGCGTGCCCTCCGAAGTACGGAAGCGCTCAGCCGATAATGCCACTTGCGGTTACCCATCCAAGTTGTGACCGCTCAGAGCAAGCTTTGTCACGAGCGCTTCAACAAGTTATTAATTATGTGTTGAAGCCTTTATATTATAGATAGAACGTTACGAGGACAGTCGCTACAGCTAGCTTCTTGTTTCAGTGCACCGTGAGCGAGTGTTGTTTGTGCAGGCGAGCAATTGCGTCGAGCGCGCGGAGTGGGTGCGACTGTTAGCCGCGCTCTGCAGACATTCCTCCGCCTCGCAGCCACACGCCGGATACTATGCTGACACGCATTGGACTTGGTAAGTGAGGCTCTATCACACGGTGACGTCAGCGAAGCGGCTGCAGTTACAATGACATTACAATTTTAAACTTTATCTTCATTATCATAATGCATAGTATTAAAGCGCTTTGAAAGGTGCTCTTGGCGTCTCTTGCGGTCGCTTGCGTTTCAAGTTTCTCAAGCGATACTGTGTATTATGGTAATGAAGATAAAGTTTAACCTTAATATGATGACACTTAACCTGCTTGCCGCTTCCCTGACATCTCGGTGTGAGTTGAGCCTATCTCATTCATAACATTACTAACGGGCAGGCTCATATTTGTTGTATAGAAGTAATGTGATGCCACACATTCACACGTTAAACATTTGATACGCATCATGTTTGCGTCCTAACAGAGATCTTGCCGCGCATCTTGGTACAAAATCGCTAACAAACTTGCACATCAACAGGTCATGTCAGCACGCGCAGTTAAAAAAAACGATCTAATACTCTGTCTGTTGCATAACCAGGCTGAATTTCTGATAGGTTGATAGCTAAAGCTCCTAAATAAATAAGTTTCAATTTGTTTTCAGTTGTGGTCGTCCGGAAGCGGAAGCGGAGGGTTGCGGAGGAACGGAGGGGGAAGTACAAGCCCCGGCCGCGCTCGCCTTGCGGTTGGACCCCGCGAGAGACTTGCAGAGACTACACGCTTTGCTCGTCACACACGCGCCTGCCTTGGACGACCGTCTGCATCGACATCTCGGTAACTACTGACAATACTTACACTTTAGGGAGATTTTTAGACATTTTATCCGTCATATTCTATAAGAGTGTAAGTAGCACACCTTTGAGTAAATTATTAACCCCGATATTCATAATGGACTAGTAAGCTTACGCTATCTTAGACGGCTTTTATATCTGTTGCTATCTCTTTTCATTGACAGAGTGTAACAAGAAAATAACATTATGTAAACCCTTGTTAAATTGACATGATTATGAATGAAGTGTTAGTTTTTGAAGAAACCCTTAGTATAGGCAAATATCAAAAACCAATGTTTGTTTTGTTCCAGACCCCGCCGTGAGCCTCGAGGACCGCGAGGCGGAGGCGGGCACGCTGCGTGAACTACAGGAGACCATGTTCGACTTGGAGCATCGACACCGCACCTACCGGCGCTCGCTCGCTAGAGAAACTAAATACGGCAGCAAGTGAGTTTTTATACATAACGTGTATTGGATAAATTATCCAAATAATCCATTGGATTACACCAGTAGTTGGGCCCGAACGAGGACGCTTTTTACTTACATTATCGTTTAATTTGCAGACAAGCGCCAATAGGCGACGACAATTACTTACACCTGGCGGGCGCGGGCGCGGGTGTGGGGGTGGGGGGGGCGTGCGGCGTCGTGGTGTGGCGAGCCTGGCGCGGGTCCCCGCCGCTAGAGGCCGAGGGCGCGGCCGAGCTCGCCTCCTCCAGCGAGTCCCTGCGCCTCGCGCGACCTCCCGACCGCAAGTCCACCGCACAGGGGTACCTCGCCATGTCCTGCATCCGCCCCGACCCCGACGACAGCGACGCCTCCGCCGAGCGCCCGCGCCGCCCCCCCAAGCCGCGCCATCCGCGCGCCGCCTCCCCCCCGACACCCCCCGCACCCTCCGTCTGCGAGTACGTGGCCGTGGAGCCGCGCCCCCCCTCCCGCCGACCGCGCGCCTCGCCCCCCGACCCCGAACCGCCACACTGCCGCGAGTACGAGCTCATGGCGGACTTCATGTCGCACGCGCGCTCCCCCTCCCCCGCGGCCTCCCCCTCGGGCGAGGAGCCGCCGGCGGTGCCCCCCCGCGCCCGGCCCGCCGCCCCGCCCCCGCCGCCGCCCCCGGAGCCGCGGCCGCCGAGCGCCGCCGACGCGGTGTCCACGGACGACAGCCTGCTCGACGAGCTGCAGCGCGACGCGTACTGCGTGCTGAAGGTGTGCGAGGACGAGTCGCCGTCGCCGCCGCCGCTGCCGCCGGAGCCCTTCTCGCGACTCAGCGTGCACCGCAAGTCGAACCCGACGAAGCCGAACGCGGCGCCGCCGGCTGCGAGGACGCTCAAGACCTCCAGCTCCACGTCCAACGTGCAGGAGGCGACGCGCCCGCTGGCCGAGCGGCTCACGCCCTTCTTCCTGAAGCGCAAGGGGCGCGCGTCCCCCTCGGGGGCGGGGGGGGAGGAGGGCCGGCTGACGCCGCGCTCGGGTCAGGCGAGGCTGGCGACGCGCGGGCGCTCGCTGGAGCTGGGCGAGGCGACGCCGCGGCTGGAGCGCTCGGCGACGGCGGCGGCGCTGCCCGCGCGTCCTCTCAACTCCTCGTTCGTGGCGAACCTCAAGTTCCTGAGCCTGCACCGCTACGGCGCGCCCGAGGAGCCGGCGCTGCACCCGCCCGCCGCCACCAGCGACATCAGACTGTGATCCCGCCGCGCCGGGTTCCCATCTGTGCGATATGTTTCGTCGGTCTGAATCGCGTGCCTCCCCGCGCCGCGGGCTTGCGCTTGGAAAGCGTGAATACTCAGAAGGCGGCGCTGCGCGACCCGTCGAGCCCGACCTTTCATTCCTCTAGCGCTAATAGTATTTTGAAATTCTAATATTTTTCTCTGTATTCAATCAAATATTATATCGTCAAAGCGACCTGACAGTATCTTGGGGCGCATTGTATTTTTATAAAAGTTTTAAAATAAATAAATTATGTCTCTCCTGATAGATCTAGTTAGCTAGATTGATAGAGCGTATAGTACTGAAAAAGATGATACAAACTACTTTAGTAGTTTTGTTATTAATATTATGTAACTTTGTTTTGCACAGCTTCCATTACCATTATTACTTTTATGACAAAATTGCACTTTTATTGTAATGTACTTAAGTTTAGTAGGTTCTGTCTGATATTATTACAGTTATTTTCATGTTATAATTATGGAAGTGCTATTACTATTAACTAAATTATTCTAAATGTATTGTGTATGATGTCAAATTATGGCCTTATTATAATGCCTACTGTCGCAGCCTTCTGGTTATGAACACCATTTATTTAAACTGTGATTAACTTTACAAACTCAACTTGTATTTTAATTATATTTAATATTCTGTATATAATTAATTAGTCAATTATTAAGAGAACAAAAATTCGAATATTATAGTTGGAAATTAAACTGAGTAAATACTAAATACTTGTATAAAAACAATTCAAATTATTCTTGTAATACTTTAATTAAGTAATTTAAGCTATGTGTTGCTTGCTACAATAACACACAAAATCTTTAAAAATATATATTTTTAAATAACACCTAAGTATTTCAAATTGAAATAAGTGGGTACATAAGTGTTGAAATTGAAATTTTCATTACACATTTATGTGGAAGCAAATACTTACCTAAATTTGATTGTGTGAGATTGTAACAGCTACAATAAAAAGCTTATAAACTCAATCTGTATTGTATGTTGTTTTCTTTTTGTAGATAATTTCAATGTATTGTAAGAAAGATGAATTAAATAATGTACAAATTAATATTTCGTAAAGTATAATATTATGTTATTTATTACACTATTTTCATTTTGTTAATAAATTATCTCGTAAGTTCAGACGTATGAAGTTGTTTTTATTTCTCACGTCTCCAAATTTTATAACTTATTTAGATGAAATCGTATTTTTCACATAGATACTTGTTTTTTTAATAGAAAACGCAAGTATGGGAATGGTTTGGTTAAACCAAAGACGATTAATATCTAGAAGACAGACAAAGGCCATACACAAAATCGTAACCCTAAAAAATAGCCTGAAAACTCTAAAACATCAATTTTATCCAAGAAATTTCAATTACTTTCTAGTTAAAAATGTTTAAATATTGAATATTGTTGCTACCTACTACTAAGTATTGAAATTTCTTGGATAAAATTGATGTTTTAAAGTTTTCAGGCTATCTGGTACTGCGGGATCGGGTTACGATTTTGTGTATGGCCTTTGTCTGTCTTCTAGATATTAATCGTCTTTGGTTAAACTCACGATTTGATTTGGTAAGTTAATACTTTGGGAAAAGTGTTCCTAGTCCTATACATTACTTACATACAAAGAGTCGATTTAACAATATAAAAAAATTAAACAGATTGTCTAACTAACTACAAAAGAAAAAAAGTGGAGGCAGTCTCATACTAATTATGACTAAAACATAGGTCAACGCGATGAAAAGTAATACTAGAAGTACGGTCGGCCATACGTGTAGCCGCAGCGTCGAGCATGTTTGCAAAGAGCATGTGAGAGCATGTAAATGTTTGTAGATAGCCACGCTCGTCGAGCATACGTACGTGTCAAAGACTTTTTACTTTATTTAGTACAAGCTTAGAGTAAATATTTATAGAGACAAAATCTACTAGCTGACATGACAACACTCAAAAAACGTCCGCAGCAATGTTCTACACAAAGAGCATGGTTCTACATACCTAAATACATTGATAGTAGATCGTTTACAATGACATTTGCTCAAATGTAGACGTTATGGTGTTTGTTTTAGTGTTCAATATCGCTTGTACGCAATGTCAAAACAATTGAATCTAGTTGGCCATGCGTTCGAATACGGAACAGTGGGAGTAGTGGAGACGCTATTATATAGGTACAAATATTATCAAGGGAATTTATATAGTACCTATAGTATTTATATAGGGAATATTTTGTGTAATGTTAGTTTGATACCTATTTTTATTGGTACCTACCTATTAGCAGATAGTTTGTATAGGTACCCTAGATAAACACTTTTTGCTACCTACCGATAATCCGTGTTTTCTGTTAAAAAAGTATAATTAATACAAAATTCGTATTGTGATAGTTTTATTGCTATTTTTAACAGAATAACTTACATACTTAAAACACAACTAAATTATCAATTTCCTAAGTATAAGTAATCTGTTCATTCTGTACACCTAAGGGGGTTTCGAGGAAAACTAAAAATAAAACATAATTAGGTACAAAAAATTATAATTATTCTAAGTAGGTATGCTTACTTTAAAACAATAAAAATGCTATCGACTTATCTATAATTCTTGTTTATAATTTTAGTTATATAATAGTAATCTGTGTGGCTATCATGCTCTTTGATGGCAATACCTACCACAGACTACTAGGATGCTAACATGCTAACGCATACTATTACCATGCTCTTTGCATGGCTATACAAAGTTATAAACACGTACTGGCAACATTTATAATTTTATATTAATATCTTGTAAAATGGAAACACTGAGTAGAGTAAAAATTAAAAATAAAGCGAACTTGTCGAACAAACAAAATAACCTCATTATTTTCTCTGCCTGATTGTATTTGCGTTTTCTACTCAAGAAGGACAACAGTTTAAGGCCATAAATCTTACAAATTTAATCGGTTTGCCCAGTGTTAGACGTAATCAATAAATAATGGCTGATTCAGTGAATATGTCGTTGGGTAAGTAACAAACTTGGTAAACTTTGCTTTGCTTTATGTACCTACTTGAAGAATAAACGATCCGCTAAACATCATTATTTGTTAATAAACTGAGCTCTTACATTGTTTTCGTTACTGTCATGCAGATTCCTGAAATAATAATCTAGTTTTTGTAAACCGACCGATGACGTACCTATAAATAGATGCTAAAACTATTCCACTGCATAATCTCATGCATATTTCCTGACAGCTACCTTTCTAAATTTTGATATCTTCAGATGAAATCATCAAAAAGAACAAACAGTTTCGAGCGAGCAGAACGCGTGGCAGAGGAGGCGGCACGGGACGCGGACGCGGGGGCGGTCGCGGCGGTGTCCGTGGACGCGGCCAGTCTCGGCCAGGCACCCCTGTCGAGACTCGCTCGCAGTACCAAGGCCGCGGGAGACGCTCTCAATCACGATCGAGGTCTCAGTCCAGAGCCAGATCCCAATCCAGAGCGCGCTCACGTTCCCGCCAAAGACGTTCCAACTCTCGTGGACGGTCTGCGTCGAGATCACGTTCTCAGCTGCGTAGAATCACCCCTAAAGGCCGAGCTGGACTGGATGATCAACATGTTGCCATGCCACCGTTAATGAGAGGCAAACCAAGAGGTACCTTTCAAATACAATTATTTGTTTTCTCCTGAATCACATAACTAACTACATATTTTATTTGCAATTATCATCATCTCAGCCTTAGGCATCCACTGCTGGACATAGGCCTCCCCCATGATCTCCATTTATAATTATAATTAAATAAGTTTATATATTATAGGAATATAATTTTGTTTTGCAGGTGGTGGCATTCAAAGCAAGCTGCGAGGCAGGGGGCGGGGTAATGGCAAAATGAGAGGTGGGTGGCAGCAGTCTCAAGGTGTACATAGCAGACTGGGTGTTGTCACTCGTAGAGGAGCTGCTAATCTTAATCAGCCTCTTGCGGTTGCTAAAAGAGGCATTTCAAAGAGAGGACGAGGATTAACAACTGGCAACAGATACAGTGCGGTTGGTTTAAGGTCTGATCAAATCCTAAAACAGCAAAGACAACATCTGATCCAGCAAAGTAATATCATTAGATCTCAGACATTTAGACGTTCCAGAAACAATTCCTTCAATGATGTTTCCCAACTGACAGTCAGTGTGAAAAATGATTTTGTTAAAAGGCGTCGTAATAGCATGGGAAGCAACAGTTACTTGAACAAGAGAAGCTTAGCTCAACTAAATACCCATTATGGTGGTTTTAATGTCAAGCGTGGTCCCGGTAGTGTGCACTCAACAGGGTCATATAGATCAAACAGATCTAATAATTCAAACCGGTCTAACTCAAGTGCAAGGTCTGGTAGATCAAGGGGAAGGGGCAGGGGAGGCCGTGGTGGGGTCGGGAGGAAATTTGTTAGCAAACAGTATCTAGATGCTAAATTGCAGAAGGAAATAGCTGCTTTGCAAAGTAAGAACAATAAGGAGCATTCAGAGCTTGATTTAACTTTAGACAACAATTTCACACCAACACCGGCCTCCACAGGCCAGACTTTGCATCAAAGATTTGGACTATGAGTGTGAATTCATAACTAGTTATTTAAGATTTGTGATTTTGGTGTTATCTTAGTGGACTAATACTACATAATTAATTGTATAGGATTTGAAAAATGTGTGTAGCTTAAAGTTAGATCATAATATACTCTAAATACTAAAGTAACTTACGATAATTATTCATAAAATTTTGGTCATTTGCAAATATAATCTTAAATCAACAACTGATTTGTTTGACAATTACCACCAGGATTTTAGCCAGTAAAGTATTTTGCAATAGTTTAATGGCACACATTTTTGTTTTAGAAATTAATTTATGGTTTTCTGAGTTTCATAAATAAAAAAATTAATAGATCTGTTACATGGTTACATACATTTATCTTGAGTGAATTACTCTTTATGTAAATAATGTTAGAAATAGTCATTTAAGTATTTACCTAAGTGAATACTGGATCACAGTTATTGTGGTCATATTTTCATTTAATTTTTACTTTTTAGTCATAAGGCTGATTTTTTTTCTATTACATAGTTCTAAAGAGAAATGTTTAAGTACATAACATGTAAATTGTGACATGGTAATAAAATAACTATTTGCTTATTTTATTTTTTATTTCTTATTAGTAATTCCTGTTTTCAATCATGTGAAAATATAATTTGTAAATACAATATGGCTCTTGCTTTCAGCTATTCAACTTACAATCACATTTTGTACATTTTTGGCATCATTATCAGGGAATCGGTAACTGAAACAAAAATAATAATATCTAGACTGGATTATTCTTATCTTCAAAGTTTAGAAATAATTGTTATACCTACATGGTGTGACTTACAATTTTCTCCTAAAATATTACTTAGTATTAATCCATTGAAAGAGGGAATCTCAGCACTTGTTACTGATGAGTCTGTAATAAGTGCTTTTTCTGATCTTTTAAATGACCAGCCGAGATGCTGCCCGCAATGTTGGCATGTACAAATACGCCATGTGTATCCTGGAAACCATGAGTCGGCACCTTGATCCTGAAAATATTGATAGTTATGAATACATCCCATAGGCATGTTCATTGGTAACTAGCCATTGCAGTAAAAAAAAACTTACATGACCAATATTTTCACATCTTGCCTTTTCTAAAGTTACAATTTCAAATTGAACTCCATATGGGTTGACAAGAGTTTGTACTGTAAGATTTTGTTTACCAAATAACATGCGGTTTTCTATTTTAGTTGCTCCCGGGCTTGGCTTACTAAATAAATAATTTGTGTCTGCTATATCCGCTCCACATTTTCGGCACAGTATCAATTCTGAAATATTAAATGTATAGCAACTACAGAGATTATAAAATGAGTACCTACTTACTCAAGATCTTATATAAAATAATATCTACCTTGCCCACTTCTTTCCGGTCGTGGGATATAATCAGAGTTTGCGTGTATGGACCAATTTGCAAATAGAGTTACAAACACTAAACAAATTAGTTGATTAAACATTCCTTTCTAGTGGCTCCTTCCTACACAGTAAATTCCTGGAAAGTTGGTAATACAGATGGTATATTTTCAAAACTAAATTGAAACTACCAGCTAATGGGCCTAAAAACAGTGAGATGAAGGCATTACCGACTGCATCTAAATAGAGTAAAGTTATTGCGTTAGTATTCTTTTGTTTTATAAATAATTTACTACGGCGAAATTGCAGAAATCTGTACAAATCTGTGTTATATTACAGTCAGACTTAGTCAGAATACAGAGCAAAACATGTCCTGCCTGGTGACAGTGAGTGATGATTGATCTGAAAAAGTTTGACAATGATATAATTTGATTTGACTTTCGACAGTGCTAGTTCCGATTTTGTGATGCACTAAAACTTGACAGTTGACATTTATCTATACAAAGATTAAAAAAAATAGATTTTCTTTCGTGTTTGTTGTTGACGTTGTTTTGCCATTTTGCTTTGCGTTAAAAGCCAATTTCTATGGTCTAATTTGCGTAATTTTACTATTAATCTATTCTGTGATAAAATCAAGAATACGACACAGACTTTCAGTTAAACAATAGTACTCTGTGACACAGACCTTTTGGGCTTTTGGGTACTCACAGGTAGAGATACTACAATGTCCTTCTTCAAGAACGTAGCCTCGGGCTTTAATATTCGTAGTCGAGATACTATCCTCAAAGAAGCATTGATAAACAATCTATCTGAAAGCGTGAAAGACATTCAGTACAACAACCAGTTCGAGGAGAACTTCCACAGTGTACTTGGATCGACAGACTCCACCAACACCTTATGCATGGCGCTAGAGTCTGTGTTTCTTCATGGGTTAAAGGACACTTTTTTACGAAAAGCTAAGAATGCTATCGCTGGTGATTCTGATCATCAACCACAACCCAACTTCTGGCCCCTGGTGCTTGTACTATCACACAGACAAAACATAGACCAAATATCAGCACTGCCTCAAATCAACACAGAAATAGGCCAATGCAGGGCATGGCTGAGAATAGCACTAAATGAATGCTTACTTTCTTCATACATGTCCACACTTCTGAAGAACATATCTGCAATAAAACCATTCTACAGCCGAGCAGCTTTTGTTTGTGATTCTGAAATACTAGAAGTCTCACAAAAATTAATTGAAGGCTTGGAAACTTGCATACAGTTCAATCTACCCATAAACTCAAGCTTGCTCAACAACTGGCCTGATCAAGTATTGATGCTTGCAGGTATTTGGGTGCCAAAGATAAGGATGGCACCAATTAGCACAGCTTTAGATGTAGCAAGTACATTAACTGATGATGAAGTGAAACCAAAACTAACATCAACACCAACACACACTTCCAACATCACTGGCTTGGGAAGAATGCTGGCACTTAATGAGGATGAAGCTTTAGACTTCATTCTCTCAAAAAACTCAAGAGACATAACAAGCCAGAATGAAAATGTAGAAAACAATTATGAGAAAAAAGATACTGCAAAGGAAGTTCTGAGCAAAAATAAAGATGAAAAAGAAAATTACACTAAAGACTCAGTTCCATTGGAAATAGATAAACCTGAAAAACAAGAAGACAAAGATCTCTCTCTGTCAAAGCCATCAACAAGTCAAGAACACAAAGAACTTGCATCTCCTTCCTCCTTAAATTCAGATGATTTCATTGCTGCTAATGATATTGTTGTAACTGGCAACTCTTTGATCAACAAAGGATGGTCCAGCGATAACAACGATGACATGAACAACTCTATTCATTCCAACTCCTCACATGGAAGTAGCATGATCAAAACACCGGAAATAAAAAGTCTCTCTTCATTGGTGGACAACTCAACAAATTATGGAGAAGCATTTACAAACACTCCAAACTTACGAGATATTATGAAAGATATTCATAAAGAACTGAAACTGACAGATATTGATACAGAAATATTGATCAATGATGTTAAGGTGGAAACTGCTACACCTGAGGATCCCACATTGCAAGGACTAGATTTTGAAGTTGTTCCCAATTCCACAACAGGATCATTCACAGTGCAAGAGCTGCAGCACATGATCCATGAGCTAGGCACACTTTCTAGGGAGCAAGGCTTGGACCATCAGAACTATCAATGTAAAGGATGTCAAGACCTACTGGGCAGCACCATCTCTAAAGCTAAAGTGTGTGCTTACACAGGGGAATACTATTGCACTAATTGCATGGACCCTAATGTCTTCATTATACCTGCAAGAGTCATACACAACTGGGACTTCAAAAGATATCCTGTATCAAAGAAGTCTGCACTGTTTTTGTTAGAATTTCAACATCATCCATGGATTAACATGAAAAAGCTGAATCCAAAAATTTATAGTGGTGTGTCTGATATGGCGCACCTGCAAGAGTTGCGGGTCCAACTCAATTTCCTCAGAGCTTATATTTTCTTATGCAGAGAGCCGGTTATTGAGGAGTTGCAAAAGCGCGTCTGGCCCCGAGAATACCTATATGATCACGTCCATTTGTATACCATTGCAGACTTAGCTCTAATACCCAATGGATCTTTGGTGCTGCAATTAGAGAAGGTGGTTAATTTCGCGAAGGCACATGTGATGGACTGCTGGCTTTGCAGTCAAAAGGGATTTATTTGCGAAGTTTGCAGGGATCCTAAAATACTTTATCCTTTCGAAACTAGCGACACTTACCGCTGTGATGATTGCTCCAGCGTCTTCCACGCCAGATGCCTCAACTCAAGCATACCATGTCCCAAATGCAAAAGAATACAAAACCGTACAAGTGAATCATCCTTAGTGGATGCTGTACATGCCCATTTCAATAAGTAGCATCTGTAAACACTTTCTTCTTAGTACAAAATGGCATTTCTTTGTTTTTTCTTATAAATAACAATAATAAATGGAATTTAATATAATTATGGTTAAGATAAACTATATAAGATAGATTAAAGCTTCATGCTTCTTAGTTTGAATATAGTAGTTGCCAATAGCGTGGCAATAGCGGTCATTGACTGACCTGCACCACGATTTCGAAAAATGTAATATATGTACCCTACCTATCGCTACGCTAATTCTGTCTGTCGCTTATCATACAAACCTATCGCAAAACTGGTAAACATTATAGATTTATACTTTTGTGCTTCAAAGAATAGTGTAAGTATGCAACCCCAAAAAAATTAAGTTGTGACTATACATTCTCGCTCTCGGTGTTAATAATCGCTATTGCCACGCTGTTTGGCTATTCCTGTAATATCAAAACATAATCATTTTTCGTTTATTTATAGAAAATAATTACTTAAGTAAGTACTAAGTGTGATTGTGAATCTTGATCTTATTGTTAATTCTTCCAAACCAAAAAGTACATATTATTTGAGCAAAATGATCTTTATTACAAGATCAAAGTAAAGAGTCTAAATTGCACAAGATGTAAAATTAATTTAGTAATAAATGTATAGAGAAGTAACTGGCCTTTAGCAATCTTATGTGATACAAATTATTTTTATACAAAATTATATTTAATTGCAACTCGCCTCTGCAATTTACCTATATTTTTCTAAAGTGGGAATGTTAGTTGTTGTTGTATTAATAACTATTATTTATTCTGTGGTAGTACCTACCTAACGAATTGATTTTCTTTTGTTTCCTATGTTGATATTATTGTCTAGGGTAGTGTGCCCATTTCATCAATAAATGTGTTTATTTAGATTTTTGTACTCTTTTATAATTTCCAACTGAATTAAAAACAAGTAGGTAATTGAAAAATAATAATTTAATTCAGCATTTTCACATAAATAAAAAAAATACTCTAGTGTACTTTTTTGGCTAATAAATATATGGACTTATCTATTTGAATCCAAGTTCAAAATATCATTGAGATAACTTTTGGAATCTTGCTTTTTACTTTGGTTCTTATTTCTTTTGGTAACTTTTTTATCGAAGTTTTCAGTATAAGTTTCATCAATGCCATATTCATCGTATTGGTTGATCATTTTATCAGGCTCGTCTTGTCTTTTAGCTTTCTTCTTAGGTTGGTAGCTGAGCGCATCTTTGTCGAAGTCCAGAGGAACAATACCAAGATCTCCGCTGTAGCGATTTTTTGCTACTTGTAGGTATTTTTTGCCGCGCACTGCTGTTAGACGTTTGTCCTGAAATACATTGCTAATGTAATATGTATTTTCTAAAATAAAAATCTGCATCATAAAATTACACATCAGTTATTCTTATTAGTGTATGTAGAAAATAATATTTACTTGCTATTTTTTATTCAAATGAATATTGTTTTAGCAAAACATGTGCCCATTTTCATATCTGGGTCATCAATTGCTATTACAATAGATTAGATAATAACTAGTACATAGCCCTTACATCTGGTACGCGCAACCTAATTTTGATTGCAATATAATGCGTATATTGTTTGTGCAGTAGGTAAATTTACCTACAGTAATGAGGTAAGTATTTATTTATTTATCTACTTATTTAAATTAGTTTTTTATTTTATACCTGAATTATAAGAACATTGTCGGCCTCCTGAGAAGCTTTAGCGCTGCCGAAAATTGAACTGGTCGATAGGTCTTCTGACTCCCTTTCCTGAAAGAAATATTCATTGTGAAGTTTGAAACATACTTATCTAAGTATAGTCCAGTCAAAATAGAATTACAGTAATTACAGACGCATCCAAGGCCTGCACAAAAATCCAGCTTGTTGGGAATTAATGCGCAAACTGGAATCATAATTTAGTCTATTTTGACTGGACTAGTAGGAACATTCATAAATGAAAAATCTTTCTAAAAGTTAACGGCTCCGACAGGATTCAACTTGCGTAGATACGAGCGATCGCACTTTAGCCGGACTGCCTGACCAATTGTCCACGGAACCACTGACGTCGAAGTCGAAACTTAAGATGATTTCTCGGTTAAAGCACCGATTAGCGTCACCACAGTGGTTTAACACTACAATAAAATATATAAACTATAGGTAGGTAGGTAGGTACATATTTTTACATGAACTAGTACCATTCAAGTGAACTAATCTATTACTAATGCGCCCCTAGGTAAGTACTATTATTACAACTTGCAGTTTGAAAATAATATGCGTCATCGGACAACTAGTTTGTCGCTGCTATCTTGCGTAAATGCAAAACCTCTTGGTTCGTTCGTTCGTATGAGCAAGTAGCCAACTTGGTGAATACCGGATATACAATTTTTAAAATAAATAAAGGTACCTTGCGTGGATGCATGACGAGGGTGACATGGCAGTGCCTGGCGGTGGCAAATGTCCTGAAGGCGGCGACGACGGCGTCCTGACGTCGGTAGCGGTCATCCCTCTCTTCGCCGACGCCCACCATAAACTGAACATTATCCACCACCACGTGGGATATGTCGTGCATGTAGCGAGCGTGCTCTACTGCCTGGGAATGGAAGAGCAAAACATAATACAGTACGGCGGTGAAGGACGCTTCTGTATTCCCAAGGTGCGGCAGACATAAGCTTAAACTTGCCATTTCATTCTAATGGATAAGGTGCAAATGTCAAGTTGCCCGCATTGCTTTTGGAGAATATATCTAGGTACCTAAACAGCGAAGTGCTTAGGCCGGCTTTCAGTCAAATCCGTTCAGTAGTTTTTGCGTTAGTAGTAGATTCCTCACTATTCAAACTTTTGCATTTATAAATAGGACAGAAGATATCACTTACATCCATAACGACTTTGATCGGCTGCTCTCCATGGAATGCCAGGTAGTATATCGGTAGCTTCTGGAAGTCATCTGCGAACGTGTTGAATTCGTTCAAGTTGTGCTCCAGGGGTACTCCGGCGAACTGTTGCAGCATTGTCCGGGCGAGGCGAAAGTTTCGGATCTCAAAACTACCCCAAAGTGTGTTCACCTGCAATTTATAATTCTTTTATTTTACTCTTAGTGTTAAACCACACTTTCATTAAAAATGAAAACTCTAATTGGTGCATGACTGAATACCGTTCCGTGACTGAGTTGGTAAAAGGCAATCCGGACAATCGCTTGTGTCATCGCGGGTTCGAATCCCGTCGGAAACGAATATTTTGGTAAGAGTTTTCATTTTTAATTAATTTCGTTGTTCTAACAAAATGTATGGCACGAGCGTCTTCAGACAGTCTGATCAGACAATCGCATAAATAAAATCAGACGTCTATTCCCAGTCTAGGAACGTCTCAGAGCCTGTGCACACCACGTTTTTTGCTTTGCCGCCTTCATTTTATTCGCCTTGTGTTCGTTTCGATACAAAATACAAAAAACGTGGCGAACGTAGGCTACGGTCTCAAATATTTAAGTAGCATTACTATATGATTTGGATATGACTCACCCCTTGTTGTGCCAGGTCGAGCGACATCTCAGCGCACAGCGTGGTTTTCCCGCAGCCTGTGGGCCCCGTCAGCACGGTCAGCTCGCCTCGTCGGTGCCCGCCCAGGAGCTTCGTCAGAGAGGGGAAGCGACGCCATTTTACACCACGCACCTGGATAACACAAACTCATGAATATAACAACTTTAATACATTTAAGTCTACTCGTGACCACGCCACGATCACTGTAATGTCATCTGAAATAAAGCGGCAAATTTCGCGATTAGGTATGTAGTTTTAAAAATATTAAATAAACAAAATATATTTGTATAATTATAATAATATAGTTTTAAATATACCTTATCAATATTAGTAAGTTCGGCATAGACATCGTCTCTCAAGGCAGCGAAGGTTGTGATGGAGCGGTGTGCAGCTGGCTTGGCCTCCGAGACCAGGGCCTTCAGAGAGAGGTTTGCGTCAGCTGCCTCGGTCGCTGTCACTAGACCATCTGTGGGCCTGTAAAGCTAGTTCAGTCAGTTGTATTGTATTCATAATTAATGTGTGAGAAAATAAACAGAAAAAAAGTCAAAATGTTGGAAAAGAACGCTTGAGGAAAAACATCCCAAATGGTTGGTAATTTTATTTCTCACGTTTTACATTATCTTCATGTTCTTTGTTGATAAGTTTTTATGTTGCACACAGCTTCTCACGCAAATGGTAATGAAGTGGTGCCTTGCAATTGACTGCTCTCTTTAGATCATACCTTACAAACCGGCACCTTTCTTCACCAAGTTTTTCAGCCACAGACCGCATATTGTCCCAGTCCCCCCATAGACACAGTTTCGGATATCCTTCCAGTGTTGGTAGGACTATAGGGGGTAGGCTGCAGTTGCTTAGCCATACTAATGTGCCTGGAACCAATCAAATATTATATAAAGTTCACTAGTATTTCATATGAATTCACTGAATTTTTTTTTTCATTTGTTTTCAACATTCATGAAGAATAAAGAATATGACGCTGCATATGAATTTTTAATTTAATTTTTTTAAATGCTTGTCAAGTCAATGTCATCAAAATGTTTTTTATACATTCCTGGTTTTAAACATACCAGGTACTTTATCAGCAGCCAAATTCAAAACATCTTGAATACTAGGAACAATAACAGCTTGGTCGCTTCGGCCAGCTTTGGGGGCTTTGCAATAGAACAGGCCTGCTGAGTATAGGCCATGGCTCTGAACATCTTCCTCATTCCCTGCATGGAGTCTCCTGTACCCCACCACTTTGTCTAAGGCGTTCTTGAGGGGAAAATATAATACAGTGCGATCTGCAGATACCCTTACTTCTGTTAATGTTTTGTGTGCATCTTGATGGAACTGAAATTACAATTAGATTACAAAAGGATAGTCAAAATAATGCCCAGCATTTTTTTTTATTAATGTTTATACTCACAGGATATTCAAATAGTCTAAATAAATCTACAACTTCATTTTCATCTAACTTAGAAATTGAGGTAGTTTCATTTACAAGTGTTTGCCAGTCTTTATCGAATTTCTCTGAGGTTTTGTTGCAGCTTTCTATGAACTCTTTGATTGAAGTCTCTACTTTAACTTTTTTGACTATTCTCTCAAGTATGCCCCAGTCTCCATGTACATTACATTTTGGGCATACAAAGTAACCTGTAAATTAAAGGAATGCGGAATTCATAAATTAATCTTATTCAAGTTGTTACATATATCATTTAGAACATGCTTTAGATCTGATAGGAACTGTTTTAGTCCAACAAAAAAAAAGTGCGGTGTTTACATTGATATTTAGGGGTTATGAAAATATACACAAACCGGTGGTTTTGTTCACATAAACTTTGCTATCCGCAAGTTTTTGATCTCCTGAACATAAGGAGCACTTTGTGGAGATAGATGTAAATCCTTCTTGAACAGCAAATCCTTTCTGTCGCAGCACCTTGCGAATATCGGTTACTGTTATCTTCGGAATATCCATCCCTACATTTTGTATTTTTCTTTGAGAGCATTCACATATATGAAAGTTTAGAAGAGATTTCAAAGCAACATGCCGTTTAATTCTGATTGATGTAAGCATTTTCCTTTACAATATTTTACCAAAACAATGCGACTTTGCGTGATCATTGTTTGTTGACAAACATTGACCACCGTGCACTAACCGTAAGTAACCTCAATCTTCTGTCTGACTTTGAGTGCAAAATAAAAATGACACGCACGACAGTGACACAACAAAACACTAGTCGTTCAGAAATGGTTGTTGCCATAGACTATGAAATAAAAAAGATAATAAAAAGAGTCATTTTAGCCGGTGGTAACAAGGCATGGTTACACAGTATTACAATCCATCTTCCTAGTGACAAGAACTTGTTTGAAGGAAAAAATACATTAGTAGAACATTGAACCTCCTTTGTTGAAGTTGGTAAAAAGTAGCATGAGTAGAAAGAAAGTAGATTGTGTTCTTCTTCAACTTCTTCAGAAGCAATTTACCTGTGATCTTGCATTTTATGATATGTAAATGTTAAATTAGGGAGTATTAAAACTACAATTTTCAAATACCAGTCCTTGTATTTGATAAGTTATGTAAATAACGATTTGTAATAAAATGGCTAGTCCCTTTTACAATATAATTCACAAATACCTAGGTATGTACATAATGTGATGTATGTACGTATTAGGTGTTTTGCAGCTTCTCATTTATAATACAAATCTAATGGAATAGGTACCTTAATCACTTCCTAGAGGTAGAGTTACTACATAAATAAAATAGCCTTTAAAATTAAAACTTTAGTGATATTAAGCTGTACATAAAAAATATTAGATTTCATAATTACATGATTCGCATAAGTATATGTTAAGTTCTATAAAAACCCTAACAATTACATTAATAATGTACTTACTTATTGGTAAATTATTTTATCTTTGATTCTATAAAAATAGACAAGTATCTACATTTTTTGCCTTACATTATAAAGTTACAATAAATAAAAACAACAGTACATACATAATACATAACACTCACAGAGAAACAAAATTATTGAGCTCAAATAGGTCACGCTACTTTTGCTGGTTGAGTTTATATAATATCAAATAGTAGGCCTATCTGATCTCGATAATTTGAGTGAGATCACTTGTATAAAGCCAGCTTCTCATCTACAGCGGGCATCGCCTACAGCCAGCGGATTTCGGGGTTTCTGCAGTCCACGATGACCCGCCCCATTCTCCTGTCACGACCGAGCGCTTGCGGGCACTTTGGTCCGCATTCTATTGCATTACAGATATGTTCCTGAAAGTATTCGTTAAGCGACACATCATGCATACTAGTCCCGTTGATTCACTGTGTCCACTAAGTATACATAAGGCGGTCGGCGCACAGATGTCTCTTCAAGTCTATGAAGGATTTTGAAGGCAGCGGATACCGTTACTAAGTTTTAATAGGGTGGGTATTGCTGCCTTTGCAAGTGTTGTACCAGCGGGCCCTGTTGTTGTTGTTGCATGGCGAGCATTTGTTGTTGTCGCATGCGCTGCTGGGTCATCTGTTGCTGGTACTGCGCCGACTGCTGCGGCTGCATGCCCCGCGGGGCCTGCGGGTAGGGGGGCGCGGGGCCCGGCATAGCGCCCATTGTAACATTCGGTGCTTGCTGGAATGGTAATTGCGAATTAGCTTGATTGCTCGCACGGCTTTATAGTTCCGACTCAGCTTTCGTTTTATAGGGTGGAATTATGAAAATGGCTTTTGAGAACAGAGCCAGCGGAGATTTATGTTGTTCTTACTGTATGTGAACTACAGTATTTTTTTATGTTTTTCTTAATTCAGGGGATTCTAAGTAATATTTAAATTAAATTTTGGTTCAGTTGGTGTAGATGTAGACCAGTTACCTGCATATAAGCTGGTCGTGCGTTTTGCCTCTGCTGCGCTTGTAAATACGCTTCTTGACTCGCTCGTCCAGTCATCATGTTCTGAAATATATATTTTAAACATTAACAAAAGAAATCATCTTACGATAATCCCAAACGCTCGTCATACAGATCTTCAAACGAAATGTATATTTTTTTAATTGTACCTGTTGGAATGATTGTTGTCCTGGAAAACCGCCCATAGAGTTACCCCCCTGCGGCCCCATAGTACCCCCTTGGCTGCTCATACCAGCCATGCCTCCACCTTGCCCCATTTGTCCCATCTGGCCCATTGGTTGGCTCATCTGTCCCATGCTCTGGTTCATCTGGCCCATGCTCTG
The DNA here is from genome assembly GCA_963582015.1 of Xanthorhoe designata. Lineage (NCBI taxonomy): Eukaryota > Metazoa > Arthropoda > Insecta > Lepidoptera > Geometridae > Xanthorhoe > Xanthorhoe designata. Next base: position 9,116,299 of record OY757033.1, read on the forward strand.
TGGCATCTGTGCTGATTGGCCAACACTTTGGCTCATTTGTCCAACGTTTTGGCTGATGCCACCTTGGCTCATCCCACCTTGGCTCATTGGGTTCACTTGTTGACTCATCTGGCTTACGCCTTGGCCCATTCCCTGTAAGAAAATGCTAAAATATAGGAACATTTGTAACCAACAATCACTAGCTACTTATTTAGAAATACATCAGCTGATTTAATGTATTTCCGTATAGACTTGTATGAAAAGTGCTTTTCTTTTTGTTTCTTTGCAGGTGCAGACAAAGTTTGCCTAAGAAGCAGAAATATGAGCAATAAGTCCAACATATGCAACATTGTGTAGTTTGATTAAGTTACCTGATTGATCATTTGTTGTTGTCCGCCCTGCATCATTTGCTGGCTGTAGCCATACCCCTGTTGCATGCCGCCGTACTGGCTCTGGAACATCTGTCCGCCCATGTTGCCCATCTGGCTTCCCGCCATTTGGCTGCCAGCCATCTGGTTGCCGGCCATCTGGCCAGCAGCCATCTGTCCTGCTCCCATCTGTCCGCCCATTTGCACACCGCCCATCTGGCTCATCGGCCCCATACCGCCCATGGCACCCATGGGGTTCATTTGTCTGGAAGTTCAAGGAGTTTAAAGAATTTACTTTTGGTACATCAATTTAGCTAGTTGAGGGCTATATATCGCAAAGTCTGGTTAAAAAATCTATAAATTCTATGAGAAGATGGAGAATTGGCAATAAACAATGTATTAAAAAATACATACATACATCAAATCACACCTCTTTCCTATGGTGTAGCCAGGGACCAAAGACCTGCAATTGCTATGATCCTGACACCTCTTTTGCCTCAATCAATCTCATTACATTCTTCACACACGCTAGCCGGTTTAGGGTATTTTTGAACTGGTTCTTCTTCAAAATGTCACCAATTTGGTAGAAGTATGTTTGGCTAAATCTTTCCCTTCCAGCTACTCCATCAAAAAGTACCGAAGATATAATATTAGGGAAAGTACTCACTGTTGCATGTTTCCCATTTGATTTGGCTGCATTTGCCTCATGCCTTGCCGCGGGAAGGGACCTCTGTGTGGCGCGCCGGGATAGCCACCACTCTAAACAAATAAACATTATATTACATACTTCTTTATTATTACTATGCATATTACTTATGTTACACTATAATATGTGCACCGATTTCTCGGTCACTGGCTGCGAGTGCAGCTTTGCTCCTTTTGCAACATTGAAGACAGTTGAAAAAAAATTGCTACTTGTTGTCTTCAAGAGCCTAGGCACACTACGTTTTTCGAACAAGCAGTCGCTGCGCGATTTATTAGCGCGTCACCTGCTAGTTTCACAAACGCGATTATAGCGTGCACGGTCACAGCTTGCCGCCTGCATTTTGTTTGCGTTTGAAAAACGCGGTGAACACAGGCTTCACTTCAGCACTTCCTCATAAATCTTCTAATGTTGACGTAATCACTATTTGGTAAACTTTCAATAGAATACTGAAACCTGTTGTATCTGAGTCATTTGGTTGCCGAAAGTAGGCACGCGCTGTCTCAGCATCTGGCTGAGCGCCTGTTTGGACTGCGTGTTGGACGGAGGGGGCGCCACGCCTCGCGGATTCACGCCTGCGGATTATTTCAATACATTTTATTCATAATTTCATAAAAAAATTTTTAAAAATAATTAAAATTTGGAACATAAAAAATAGATAAGTAATTAAGCCTGCTCTACATCTCAATTTAAGATCATAAAAATAACGAATTTTTAAAATTTACAATTAGGTTTTAATGGTAAGGTTTACGTGGTATTACATTTCATAATATCTATCAAGTAGATTTAGAAGTCCGCTAGTGTCGTTAGTACGCCGACCTGCATTATATGAGTACTAGGAAATAACTAATCATCATTTTACTCGGAAAGCCCGAGTCCTAATGTATAAAACGTGTAAAAGTAAGTACCTTGTGAATTGTAGTAGTTTTGCCCTGGCTGTGGGTACCACTGCTGCGGCTGCTGCATGAACTGCGGCTGAGCTTGCTGCTGGACCATGCCCGCGCCCGCGCCGGGACCCATGCCGTTTGTCTGCAAAACATAAATAATAAAATAAATAAATATCCATGGACAATCCACACAGCGTCATCTAGTCCCAAGGAATTTTACCTTTAATATTCGCCCGACGTTTCGACCGGATTGCACCAGCCGTGGTCGCGGGAAGACTGATATTGAAGGTAAAATTCGTGATAAATGCCCGTTTGCATGTTTTATAATGTACCGATAGTGCTTATCGACTCCACTATGCACATCTCTGCGCCTTAAACAAAAGGATCGTGCCTTTCTCCTAAGTGCGAGAGAGAGCAATATTGCTGTCTCGTTCCGATAATTTATGACCGAGTTTGCAGCGTGAGTTGAACGCAACTATAGTGGGATGGAAAGTATGATGCAATAACTCCTCGTGTCCCAATGCATGTTTAGCAATCACACACAAGGTGAGCGCTACGTAAATGTCTTACCGGTGTGGTCGGTTTCGGTTTCTTCATGCCTTTGCACGCGGCTTGTCGCACTCGCTTGCCGGCGCCCGTCGGACTCGAGTCCAAGCTGTCTGGTTCCTACAATTAACAAATCAGTTATGTTTATTATCGGTCCGTATCAGAAGGACAATCTAGCTATTCGCCCTTGCGGGAAGAACGACTTGAACTTGACTTGCATTCACGTACCTACACATTGTTTTACTGTGGACTTACTGTGTCGGTAAGCAGAAGACCAAATGACGGAGAGATTTGCTAGGCTGTTGCCTAACGTGTCGCGAAATCGAATTCGTCGCCATTACGAATCAACTGTCAAATATGACAGTAAAACTGTCAGATTTGACAGCATAACCATTTGTGTTCGCAATTTACTGAGCTTACGCGCACAAGACTTACAATATTAGAAAACACTTAAGCTAAGTAATACGCTACGCACCTGTTTGGTATCAGCGGTTTCCAGATCTTCAGGAGGCAGCGGCAGCGGTTCAAGGTAGTAACTGAGCGGTTTCACTAAACTGTGCGTGTGGAATTTCAATAGCCTGAAACAAATGTGATGTATGTATGTTCATATGAGAATGTAGCTAACTCTGGTGACGGAGTTTTTTAGGCCGCCCTAAAGCCTCCGTCATGGCTTAACGACTTAACAGTCAGGATCGATAATTCAGCGTGATAATGTCAATTGCGGTCAACCATCCAAATGATGAAACAGTTTATTATTATTACAAAGTTAAGATTGTATTTCAATTCAACTTAATTTTTGTACCTAACGGAACGCTCGGTGCGCAAGTGACTAGCACTTGGCTGTAGTTTTTTTTAAATCACTTCAGTCTACGGCCTCATGATAATAATAAAATTCACAATAAGCTAAGAATTACCTGTGAGCATTTTCATAAGTAAGCGGTTTCCTCTCTAGCTTGGTAGCAGCGAACCAAGCCCAGGATAGAGGCGCAGGATTCCTTCCGCCTTCCATCAGCTCCCAACTGGATACCCTCTGCTTATCTGTTAGTCTAAGACCCTGAGGATAGTTAATTATTATTTTAATAACTACACAAAAAATAGGAATTTTATAATAAATAAAAGAACCAGTACAGATTTATAATAAATACGACAAATTTCGCGAAAATATTGCTTTGAACAGCGACTCTTACGACGCTTTAAAGTGCAATTCAGCTCGCATGGCTTCGTGTTCGTCAAATCATGCTATCTCATTCTTACATTATAACTCTGACTCTGTCATGCGAAAACAAACCTCAAACTTAATAAGCCGCCCGGCCGCCGTTCTAATCAATCTACACGAGCTACCGTATTATTTGACAGTTATTGCACGAAAACTTGTCACAGTGCCTCTAGCGGATAGATGAGGTACTAAAATTGTACATACATTAATCCAACTATAAGCTAGCGGGCGAGTAGTTTGGCAAGTCTTGGTAGGGTCTACCAAAAGATCGTATTGCTTCACAGTATGAATCTGGTTCAGAGCACTATGACTTGCCTGTTTCTTATCAATGTCGAATCCGGATATCTTGTTCCCCTTCTGGTCCACTAAGCATCCCAGTGGTTCACACGCAATAACCTGCAACGTTAATAAATATTTGAAAGTTAGTTAGTTAGACTTTAGTAGAGCATTGCCAAGTAACTTTTGAGCAATTGGTGCCACAAACAGACACATTGACACACATAGCGGTCAAAATTATAACACTCCTCTTTTTGTGTAGGGGGTTAAAAAGTAATTATGATATTATTATTAGCAGCCCTGAAAGTCCCACTGCTGGGCAAAGGCCTCCCCCCACTTATTATATATTTAGCGTATTTATTTAACGCAATATGATGCGTTTGTTATTGTATTTTGTAAGGGGTGGGCATAACGTGACTCTTTAAATAAAAATAAATAACATATTCTTGGACATTTTTTACACGGCGTCATCTAGTCTAGCTAAGCAACTTAATACTTGTGTTATGGTAACCAGATGACTGATATAATACTTAGATATTTTTTTTTGTATTACATACGAGTACATATTATAGATAGAAAAACATCCAGACCCGGAACAAATATCTGCAGAACTTTCTTCTTTTGCGTGCCAATTCAGTTATGAATATGAATATAAGTATTGGTAACTGCGACTTACCTCAATAATGGTGTTTTTCGACAGCGGCAGCAACTGCCGCACACAAGTAACAGACAGCCCTTGACGATCACCGATCTCCTTCTTGAGCTTCTTCATGAGCGCTTGGAAATGTTTCCTGTTGTTGTCGTCGCCTCCGTCGGCGAGCGTCGAGTGGATAAGCGTGGCGAGCATATCGATCAATGTAGAGAACAGGTTACTGCGAGACAAACTGTTTACATTTATTGTAAGACACTGCCCAGCCCGTTATGATTGTCCTGAAAATCTTGAATACTTTCGCAATGCGTTCTGTGAAGGCTGGCAAATAGACAATGATGCCTATTCAGATGCCGCTAAACTAAACTAATTTGAGAGCATTAAAATTGATGCCATCCTTTTTATTTCGATCGTTATGAAAGGGACGGCAACATTTTCAATGCTGTCAAATTAGTTTAGTTTTGGCGACATCTGAATTGACACAATTGTCCACTTTAAATAAGAGCCGGCAGACAAGGAAATAAAAGATTATTATTTCCTCTGTTGTGACAGTAAAAAATCAGAAACTGATAGAATCAAACATTTTATAATTAACGTCAAAAAAAAGAGATAAAATCCGACCTTAGCTGATACCAGTGTCACATTCAAACATTTCTCTATGGCACGGCTAGACATGTTATATTATTTGTCTCTATGGCAGACAAGAGCTGTTGTTTCGCCTCGGGGTCACTCCTTTTTTTTAAAAAAGGACTACTTGTCTGGTCAGTGGGACCTTCGTAACTTTACCGGGCTATGGCGAGAGCAGTAGCTCTACGCGGGAGGGGTCACTCCGACTAAACTTACTTGTTATTATAAGCATCGACGACCTGGTGAGCCACCAGCTGCGTCAACAGCACAGCCCAGTCAGACGTCAGCTGGTACGATCGTCTGATCGCATCAAACATTCCTCCGGCCAGAGAGAAGCGTAGCTGCAACGCCTCGGGTGCCACCTCGTCCTGCCACGTGTCATTACAAGCGGAGCGCTCGTGGTCGCGTGCGTGGGTTAAGTAGTGTTGGAGCTGCGCGTGGATCGAGCTGAGTAGACTCTCCTGTGGAATTATTATGGTTTTTAGCAGTCGGTTTTTACTTGGAAAGTTGTTTTGCCTCAATGCCCACTCCATAGATACGTTTTTATCTACAAACTGTTTTTAAAGTTTAAGTTTTTTTAGGTGTTATATTATTATATTATATTAGGCCTTTTTTTATCTAACCTATGCTGTCCCACTGCTGGGCAAAGGTCTCCCCCATCAACTTCCAAGCTTTGCGATCGCCGGCTTCGTCCCACCAATCAGCCCTGAATGCATCGAGATCATCACGCCAGCGTCTTCGAGGCCTGCCCCGGCGTCGCCGCCCATCTTCAGGCACCCACTGTGTGATGATCTTAGCCCACCTGTCTGGGTGCATACGACTCACGTGGCCCACCCATTCCCACTTGAGCCTAGCGGATTTATCTCCTACATCGGCAATTCCAGTCTCTGATCGCAGTGTGGTGTTACGGACTCTGTCGGTCCTCTTGACTCCAAGCACACTGCGCTCCATCGCCCTTTGGCAAACCTTGAGTTTGGACTTATGAGACTCAGTTAAAGACCACGTTTGCGCACCATAGGTGAGGACGGGCAAGACACACATGTCGATGAGTTTGCGTTTTAATGTCATAGGGAGAGTTCCCTTTATTAGCTCTTTCATGGACCAGAAGTTTTTCCAGGCGTTTTCGATCCGGCGATCGATTTCTTTGTCCTGCCTGTTTTTAAAAGAAACTAACTGGCCCAAGTAGATATACTCATCGACGTAGTGAATAACTTGCCCGTCCACCTGGATCGTTCGTTTGGTGCTGTTCGTCATTATTTGTGTCTTTAACCGGTTCATCGTCAGTCCAACCTCAAGGCTTGCTATGCTAAGATCTTGAAGCATATGTTGTAGCTCGAGTGCAGTTGAGGCAAAAAGGACGATATCATCAGCGAATCGAAGGTTTGTGAGCTTCTTTTCGCCGAATGATATCCCCATCCGCACCCAAGAATCCGTCAGTCTTTTAAATACTTCCTCTAGTGTGCTTGTAAAAAGTTTCGGTGAAAGCGGATCACCTTGCTTAACACCTTTTTGTATGGGGAATTGGGGTCCTGACGTAATCAATTTTGTAATAAATATTATAATAATATATATATATATATAGTATAGAAGTATAGATTATACCAAGCTATATCTATAATTTGTCCCAAAATGACAACATGAGCCTGGATCCTAGTACCTTCTGATCGTCCTGATGTCGTAGACACGTGAGCACGAGGCTCAGCAGCGGCTCGCTGGCGAGACGCACGGCGCCGCCGCCGCCGCAGCCGCAGCCGCCGCCGCAGCCGCCGCCCACGCCGCGCTTGCCGCCGCTACCGGCGCCGGAAGACCTTCGTTATTTCATGTAATACACTATTAGTAAGCGAACTGGTGATTCTGTTCCTTTCGGACCTTTGCGGATGATCAAATAAGCGAAATTATAAAAAACTAATAATAATAAATAAATCGTTCGTTCGTATGAGCAAGTGGCTAACTCTGGTGACGGAGTTTTTAGGCCGCCTAAAGGCCTCCGTCATGGCCTAACTTTAAACGACTTTAAAAGCCGGGACCGACAATTTAACGTGCCCTCCGAAGCACGGAAGCGCTCAGCTAACAATGCCACTTAATAAATAAATAATAAAATACGAGTTAGATGCCTATCTAAAGGATTGGTTCACAGTGGCCCAAAACAGGGATGACTGGAGAGAAGGAAGGAATGCCTTCGCCCTGCAGTGGGACATTACAGGCTCATAACATAATAAATAATAATAATAAATAAATATCCTTGGACATTCCACACAGCGTCATCTAGTCCCAGGCTAAGCAATTTAATGCTTGTGTTATAACCAGATGACTGATATACTACTTATATACATATTTTTCTTTGTAAATACATACATATTATACATAGAAAACACCCAGACTCGAGACAAATATTTGCAGATCATACAAACTTTTCTCCCGCGGCAGGAATCGAACCCGCAACCTGTGCGTCTCAGGCGAGCTTTCGCCCGCTGTGCCACAGAGGTCGTCATAAACACACTAAGCATGAACGCAGTGCAAATATAATTAGGCAAGACAACTAGGACTAGACGCATTTGCTACAGCTGCGGTAAACTGAGCCACTAATGCGAGAGTTAGTTGTATGTAGTATTTGATGTGCTAAAACTTTGTCTACATATTATTATCCCTTTATACACGGATATTATAGTCCAAATTAGATTATAATTAGGCAGGGACCACATATTTCTATTTGTTACGGTTTAACACAAGTCCGTCGAAGATTTGTATCACAAAACAGTCTCTAGAAATCAGTCGAATTGTGTCGTAATCGCCCTTAAAAGATAATTTTCATTTGCACTGCATTCATGAACAAACTTAAAATAAAAACAATAAAGAAAAATAAGCAAAACACAAGCAAAAATAAAACGAAAAAAAATCCTTTAAAAAAATTAAGCAAAAATATCAGAAAATCAATGTTAAAAAGTGCAAAAAAGGTTCAACAAATTGTAAATGAATATGATAATGAGAAGCGATGATAATATCCTGGTTACCCTTTATAGCTGGGGCTCTGGTGGCTTTTGCAGTCTCTGTGCGAGCCGCCGCCGCCGCCGCCGCCGCTGTTGCAATTGCCGCTGCAGCCGGCGCCCCAACCACTTTCTAAAATCTATAATCAAATAAAAATATCTCTATAACTTTCTATCTCTTGTCAAAATTTTATTGTTTAGGTTTTTCCTATGCAGATCAGTAAAGTAGGGCACTGGTGACCCGTAACACAGGTTATTATCTATACCTATTACAGGCACCAGTCTCTCACAACATTTCTTCGTAATAAGTTAGAACCGACACTTATTTTTGTATAATTTTTTACTGCATTTGTTTATTTATTATTATTTTTTTTAAATTCATTTTATTTTCCTGTATTTATATTTATTTGTAACTGTATTGTTTGTGAGAGAAATAAATAAATGATTGAAAAATATCAGTTAGCTCTCTAATAGCGTCGATGGGCTTGCAATCTGTCACGTATGGAAACTTAGTTAACTTCTGCAAGATGGTGGGCATGTACCAAATATGTATTTGGACATACCTCTGACTACAGAAAAATTCTCGACGACCTCTGTGGCGTGTTAGTAAGTTAAATATGTATCAAAACACAGGATAACCTAGTTTGAAGACCATTATGATTCTGTGCTGTAACTTTACTTTGTTTAATAAACAAACATTTTATTTTTTACCATCTTCCATGGAAGAACCATCTTCCAAGGTAAAATGAAGATACTATTATTTTAGTATCTAGCTAGGTACTACATACTACTATTTCCTCAAACATTGTGGTGTCCCAACGGGGCTCTTGTTGCGGCCAAACCTAATTTTTAAGACCATTATGTACCAACTTGAAGCAATAAATGAATATGAATATGAAAGAATTTTCCGAGCTCGCCATTATTTCATACAAAAGATATCCTGGTGTTTACCTGTCCAGCTTGCTTCAACACGCGGCCTTGGACCGCGGCCGGCAGCTTGGCCACGAGCGGCGCGACCAACCACACAGACTGAGACCACTTACTGGTGCTCACTACACCTCGGTCTGTTCCCATTCTGTAACAACCATTATGCTGGTCAAATATTCACCAACTTTTTCAAATAAAAATTGAAGGAAAATTACCTATCCTTGTCAGGCGGGGGTGGTGCTGGTTGCTGAAATACATTGATGACAGCTCGTGCCACCGTGTCGAGCCAGGCACTCAGCTCTGAGGAGCCGCTCGGAAACTGTTTGAACATCAGCTGCAGGTCCAGCCAGGACATTCGTAGTGACCATTGCTCTAAATTCTAATAAAAAATATGTTATTTACTTCCTACTTCAGGTTTTAAAAACTAAATAAAAACTAAAATATTCTGGGACATTCCACACAGCGTCATCTAGTCCCAAGCTAAGCAACTTAATGCTTGTGTTATGGTAACCAGGTAGATGACTCATACACTACATAATGTACAGATACATTTTTTTGTAAATCCATACATAATTATAAATATAAAACACCCAGACTCGAGACAAATATTTACATGATCTGCAAATATTTGTCTCGAGTTTGCAGCGAGGATCGAACCCGCGAATAAAAACTAAAGATTGAAGTTTCTTCAACTTACTTCTAATAGTCGCGTGATCATAGTCTTCTGGTCTAAATCTGGGTGCGTATGACTTGCTGAATCTGGATAGCAGATCATATGCAGTAATCTGAAAAAATAAAATTATAACACTCATAAAATATGTATGAAGAAAACAATTAAACTAAAAATGTAATGAAAAGCCACCGACATATCTCTTCTTCAACTAGAAATGAGCTGATTCTCTTTCTTTTTTATTTTCTTCAAACTCCTAAACAGATTTTCATAAATGATACCTAAGAATATCTCAATCACGTCAGTTTTTCCGAACAAACGCATCAAAATCGGCTCATCCGTTCTAATGTTGTCGCTAATATTGTCGACGTAAACACGAGACAGGGTGTCTCTTGATCGTCAGGGGTTAAAAAGATACCTTCATAATATTAAAATAGAGACGAGTTTACCTTTGCGCTTGTCTCGGTGTGAGCATAGAATCGAGTAACATGTCATTTTGGTAAAGCTCATCAGGGTTCTGTAGGCATTTCTGCAGAACCCATTCTTCTGAGCAGATCTCTGCGAGTACCCTTCGTGCGAGTGATGATAATGACTGTGAGGAATCGAGGAGCGTTGAACCGACTCCGCCGCTGCCCCTGAAATATATTTAGTTGAAAAGTGGGTAGTTGTATATTTTTAGTTTTTTAAATTGTATTGTTTTTTTTTTAATTACGTTTACTTCGTGTAACATTTTTATTAGCAAGGAAGAAATCTATAACCTAGAAATTTAGTTCTTAAGGCTCGTTATGACCTTATCTTGCTTAAATGAGACAAAGACACAGCTGGTTTTGTCCCTGTCTATAATAATCTATCTATACTTCTATACTAATATTATAAAGAGGTAAAGTTGGTTTGTTTGTATGTTTGGGATAATCTCCAAAATTACTCATCCGATTTCTAAAATTCTTTCACCGATGTGTAGCATGGACTTTCCTAACTAACATAGGCAATTTTATATCAATGTATGTACCACGCAAGTGAAGCCGCGGGCGAGTAAGCTAGTCTTATAAGAACAAGATTATAAGTATGACTTCAGTAATAAACGTCTTGTGTAAGATTGCAACAATATACATAATGAGTTTTAAGTATTTCTGAAAATATAACTTACCCTAAAACATCAAGTTTCAACATCAAGTGACAATGAAGGGTACATAGGACATACAAGGATAGCAGTTATATACATTTATACAGTTTCCCGTGAAATGTGAACATGTAACAGTGAGATAGACTGTGAGACGGTGTGATAGGGTTTTATTTGGCTGTGGTTCGGTTAATCACATTGTGTCACCTTAGGTTTAGTAGTTAATTACAACCCAGATACATTAAAATCTATTACTAAGTCAAGAATGTGTAAGACAACTTCACTTCTCGACAAATACGTTCCATCCTGCCGACATTCAATCCACTCTGAAGTTAGCAGTTTTGTGTAGTAATAAAATAAGACAGTTTAATGCAATTTAGCTATCACAGTTTTACACATTTTTAATTTTCGCCACTTCAACACATTTTTATAATATTATCGGGTAAAGAAATCATTCTGTTTAACTGACTTCGGATGAAAGAAAGAAAGAAAGAAAGAAAAAATCATTTATTCTTGTAGGACCTCAAGGATCACTTAAGTTTCGTTTTACATGCTAGGTGATTCTAATGCCTGTTCCAACGCGACTCCCTACACCATGACATGACATTACAGACACTGTAGTCAAGAGTGTATTTATCCAATTACGCTATCATTTCTTAATAGTGTTTTTAAATACCACAGCTGTTGTATAAATTAGAAACTAATTTCACACATTTGACGACTATCAGCTAACTTCAGATTGGAGTTTTTCAAGCAGTATGTTACAGACATTGAATATACAACACTTATGGACAGACGTTTCGATGAGGTGGGACCGTTATGAGGAGAAGCGAAGCATGTGACGTGTGAGAGCCACACTAGACAAATGGATTTGTGTTACAAAAAACGATACAAAAGCGAAAGAAGAAAATTTGTAGATCGGTTATATACTTAGGGCAGATTATCAAGATACAATGATGATCTACATAATGATTGTTACAACGAACTGGGAAACTTTGAAAAGGATAGAGGACTGTGGACATCAACATACCACTGTTGCTGTTGATGCAAAGAGTTGGATAAATTGTCGCATTCTTCACGAGTTTGGCTTTATGTAAAATATGAAATATACAATGCTGTCATACTTAGAGACGCACATACAACACAAACTCGTAATTAATTTCGCTTTCGTTTCATTTTTTGTTAACAATTTGTCTAGAGGGACGATAAAGATCCCATTGACGACTAGACTTTATAGACCATAGCGTTGTGAAGTTATGAACAATATATCAATACCTCCATTATAATGATTGATAACCTCTTTATCATTCAAAGTAATTTATAGTTGGTAATATTTTGTACGGATTTTTCGTATAATGGAAGTATGACCGCAATAGCACATACAGTATGAGAGGGATGGAAGATGTGCAAACAAGGTAACTCAATATCAAAATAAACAAACCTAGGAGTTCTATGGCCCCCACTCTCAGACTCTACGATCCTAAGAATGAAAAAACACATTTGCCAATCAATTTTAAATTATATTACTTATTGTAAACGACTGCTTATCTAATGTTGAAATGAAACATTCTATGGATCAAACTACAATCAACATCCTCAAAAATGTATGATCTTGTATATTGAATGAAAGTAAAAGTATTATTTTTGTATATTTCTCATTTTCTCGAGTTCTATCGATATCATCAGTATTGATTGATATTAATTTCGGTCGTATTTTATGCTTATTTTAAAATAATCAGATCAGTAGATGAAAAACTTATTTCAGTTGAAACATCCTTCATTAACAACACTTAATTCTACACATAAGGTATAATACTCACGTGATATGATCGAGTTGAGCGTCAGTAGGCACCGAGTCACTAGTGCCGAGTATATGTGAGAGTTCACACGACTTCTTACCGCCGGGCTTGGCGCCGTCACGGGCTGTCGAGTCTCCCACCACTGTGTATACAACTTATATAAAGTCATCATGTAAACTAATTACAAATGTTTTGTAATTACTGGTAATGTTCCTTCCCTTGAAGCTAGAAACGATATATCGTGCCAATATTCGTTGTTCAGTCCCACTACTCTACAAACCGAAAACGTGTGTACACGATGTATCGTTGCAGCTTGGCAGCTTGTGTTGGTGAAATCTAAGTTCAAGTTAGGATTCGTGGAACTTATAGTGAAAGAGAGGCCTAAAGTAAAAAAACAAGACAACCGGCGATCTGTATAATACTTTACAGACTCTTTTTTACTTAATTACTTCACCAACAAAGCGTGTAAGGACCGTACCAAACGAAACCTGTGGCCTCTGTCTCTGCCAATTTTTTGTTTGTCTGCTTCGACTTGTTCAGCACTTACTTAATATAGCTTTAAGTGTGGCGAGCACGGGTCCCACGCCGATGTTTTTATGTGCGGCGGCGAGTAAGTGCCGGTCGCACGAGAGACGCACGCCAGCCGCCGCGCCGCCGGGGCCGGGCGATGTCGATACTGAGTATAGACCTGCAAAACACAAAGCGTTATTGATCCGCCCGGGATTCTACCTCTGGTGCCTGAGTTTCTTTTCTACCATGTCTCGTTCCGTCGGTAACGACCTTAAAGCCTTGAAGACAACTTAACGTGCTCTCCGTGAAGCGCGTAAGCGACTTGCAATCATCTATTCAAATTGTGACCGTATATAAGCGTTCGTTACTCGCTTAAAACTTCGGTCAACTTCAACGATTTACTAAAACGTCTAAGCAACGTAATCCACGACCGCTTCTTGCACAGGTTAAATTTTTTATACAGAACATGAGGTGAAGGTGAGATGAAGTGAAAAAAGTATGAAAATTAAAGTATGAAAAAAAAAAATCTTGCTAAGATATTTCATTATAAATGAAAAATCTTACTAAAAGTTAAAGGCTCCGGCAGGATTCGAACCTGCGTAGATACAAGCCTACGGAGCCTTTAACTTTTAGTAAGATTTTTCATTTATAATGAAATATCCAATACCTAAGTGTGGTTTAACACTGTAAAATAATAAACTATATTGCTAAGATATTTTTTATTGTCGCATTGGCGGTATTTATGGACCGATCTGCCAGCTCGCTTACCCGGCTGAGGAGTATCCACAGTCTTGAAGAGCCTCAGAAGCAGATGGCATGTGAGCCGTGCGCCGGTGTCGGGAGACGGTGCATTAGCAGGGTTGCCACTGGCGCCGCCGCTTCCACACGCTTTTAACAGCGAAGGCAAGGCAGCGTGACGGACGAAATCCTCGAGCGAGAAGCAATGTCGTGCTGGAACAAGAATTGTGTTGTGAGATATTCTTAACAGCTGAGTTATTTATAAAATCAATCGTTTGGTTTAAACAATTAGAGAAACAAAATATACGATTTTGACAATTGTGTTTTTAGCTTCGGATGCTTCGTAATCCATGGAATGCCAAGTGCATCCAAATTTCTAGGAGACGCCAATGAATTTGTTTTTAAGCGCCTATAACTCCACTAAAGCACCGAGTTTTCATTTTAATTAGCTTATCGTTCCAATCCAACTTACCTACTAATATACAAGTGAAGACGGCCAACGCATCATGAGCCGCGGCGTCATGTAAGTCCCTATGATGCAACAGGTCAGGGTAGAGTGGTGGCGGGGCCGCATGGGGTGCGGTCACCGCTGGGTAATGTTGTGCTCCGCATAGAGCCACTAAAGCGCCGAGCCATTCGGCTGCTAGCCCACTACACCAAGCGGTCATCTCGGCGCAAAGAACTCCTAACTCGTTCACTCTGATAAAGAAATGTTTATAATTATTACGGGATTTTAATGTAAGACGATACTGAAGAGATCCTTGAGGTCCTACCAGAATAAATGATTTTTCTTTCCTTCTTTCAAAACTCAAGAGTAAATTGAGTACATTCGTATGTAAAAAGTAATGCATGTCAGTAACTGTAAGGTCGATCATAACCAGGATAATTATACGTGTTAGTTTAATGTAATTAAGTTATGTTATCAAAAGTTTATCATACCAATAAATTATATATGAAATTTTTAGCAATCCATTTGTTATCTTGGCTAGAACCAAGTACAGTCTAATTTTATTCTAGAACACACAATTCGTGTGATATCTCTTAATTTAATTAATAGATTCAAATATACAAACTGCATTATTGATTCAGCAAGCCTGCGAAACAATAAATACTTGTATGAAGGAGCAATTCTTGATGGAGTGAACTTCTGTTGACCAAGATCGTAATGTATGGAGGGAATTGGGAGAACTATTTAACTAGCAGTAGGACGCAAATTACTTCCTACACTTAACGGGACACTGTAGTGCCTGGGACATTGTTGAGATGGAATAGGCTTGCCCAGCACCTAAACCATCCTCTCAGCTTAGCCGGCCATATCCACAGGAAAGACAATGGTCAATACGTGTAGAAGTAAGTTAAAGGGAAATGTTGTTTTAGATAAAAGAATAGATTTTCTCACCGATCATTATCCACCTCTCGGCAAACTGCGAGCATGGCTGAACACACAAAACTATATCTATTCGCTGGTGATTCTGCCACTTGTCGTGCCCATGCTATTTCGATTTTACCTGCAAGCGAAACAATATTCATCCACAACTTCAGAAGACGATGTAAATATTCAATGAATAGTATTTGTGTTACCTCTCCGTGGATGATTGAAGAATTCGCTAAGGAATTGTGGATTGTACGTGTACTGTGATGGTATTGGTTGAAGCGGTGAGTAGAGAGCTTGCCTGTAAAAAAACAAACAATAAGCGCTCGTGGCGAAGCTTGCTAAGACGTTCTTGATAGATCGTAGAAATTGAGCAACGTTCTGAGCGGTCACAACTTGGATGGGTGATCGTAAGTGGCATTATCAGCTGAGCGCTTCCGTGCTTCGGAGGGCACGTTAAATTGTCGGTCATGGCTTTTGGCGTTTCCGCTGCCTAAAAACTCCGTCACCAGAGTTGGCCATTTGCTCATACGAACGAATAGAATAGAATAGAATTGTCATTTATTGTAAAACATAGGTACAGATTAAGATGAAATACATTTTTAAGTTGGTGTTCCACTATGTTACCATTTGTGTTGGTACGAACGAACCAACGAACTTGAGCATTTTACTGAATACGTACTTAGTTTGTTGTTAATATAATAGTAATAAATGATACCCTTCCAAACAAGTCCGGTAAAGTTTGATATGTTATTCAAGTTGAACTGCGTAGTAAAGGGTTAAGAAATCTGCTATATTGCTAATGCTGCTATGTTAGTCCAGATACTATACTAAGTACACGGTTTCATCTTTTAGTAAATGTAGAAAGACTACTAACTTGATCTTGGGATAGGCATTAGCGAAGGTGACGTCATGCGGGGCCAGGCAGAGATGTGTGGCCGCCTTATATAGGTCGTGCAGTTGCGCCAGCACGCAGCGCTCGGCTGACCCACAATCTCCAGGATTAACCACGCATTTGACCAGACGGCAGAGTTGCTCGAATACAGCTGATGTCTGTTCTACGCACACTGTGAATGGGTTAAGAAAATTGTAGTCACACTGAATATGAAATACACGAAGTTAAAATTGTAAACCCGTTAGATGTAATATATCAGGTTTGCCTCATGTTTATTCATACGTTGAATCACTACTCAAATAAAAATGGGATATTTAGTATAAGCGTCGTAAAAGTATGTAAAAATTAAAAAAGTTCAGTTGTTGCAAGATTGATAAAGATACAAAAAGATCGACCTCAGATCAAAAGTCAAAGTACTTATCCACTTGGCCAACACGGCTTTTTTTTAAACATACATAAAATCACGACTTCTTCCCATTGGGGTAGGCAGAGACCACATATCTCCACTTGCTACGACCCTGACATTCAGTTGAATTTTTTTATGATTTGATATTCTCAAAGAAATTACTTCGGTTTTTATGACTAGATTCGATGATAAAAAAATGTTGCAACTAAGGTTTTATTGGATATACCACCTTATTGCAATACTCACACAACAAGCAGGAGTGATATCGCCTCAGTGCCCCGACGGTGTACAAAGCTAGGGCCGATGTATAAGCTCTAGGCGCGGCCATTCCACTACTCGGAGCGCCTCTACTGATCAATGCTGCTTCCACTTCCGATAGCTCTTTCAGAATCTGCAGAGAAACAAGTCGATTTGAAGAAATCATGAAGTACAAGAAACAGTTAAGGATACATGGGTCTATTCTAGAGATGAGTGAGAAGCTGGGTGCTTTATTAAATTTGACATTAGTTATTACAACAAGTTGTAAAAAAAAGAAATATGATCACGACCGTATTCCCAAGAGACGGTAGACATTCTTTCAGATCTTTTAGATTATTAGAAGATGTCTAATGGGATGGTCAGAGGCATGTCCAAAT
The DNA here is from genome assembly GCA_963582015.1 of Xanthorhoe designata. NCBI lineage: Eukaryota > Metazoa > Arthropoda > Insecta > Lepidoptera > Geometridae > Xanthorhoe > Xanthorhoe designata. The sequence continues at coordinate 9,133,606 of OY757033.1, forward strand.
ACACATTTGGTACATGCCCACATTTTGCAGAAGTTAACATTCCACACAGATTGCAAAACCATCGACGCTACTAGAAAGCTAACTGTATTCCTCACGATGTTTTCCTTCACCGTTTTAAGCCCGCATATAAATTGAGAGAAGTTGAAAAGTAACTTTCACCCTTTATTATTTATTATTTTGAGCGTTTAGCAAATCGTACTTGGTCCATATACTCACTTGTATACAAGTCTCTATAAGTCCGTGTACGTTGAGCGCGATCTCCATGAGGTCCAATGCGAAGGCGACATGTTCTGCCTGCGGCAGGTAAGTTGTCGCCCCCGCAGCGTACGCGGCGAGCGCTTCGCAAACAGCGCCTCCGACCGCCCAGGAGACTGCGCCTTGCTCGTACATTGACATCGCCTGGGTAGATACCCATTTAATTAATATTTGCATGCCTAAGTAGGTAGAACATAACCGGAAAATTAATTTTCTAAGACCTAAAACTTATGTTCTTGCAAATAAAATTATCTTTATCTTTACCTGGAATGTAGCTCCTTTACATATCTTGAGTGTTTTTGTGTGATTTAACAGCTCTTGGTTGAAGAAACCTTGTCAAACTCAAGGAAACTTCAGTCATCTGAATATTTTGCACAGTTTATACTATATTTCTTTTAGGTATTTTAGTTATTGTGAAGAGAAAAAAAATTTACTATGATGTAGATAGGTCTCACTGCAATAACTATAGAGCATCCTGTAGATATGTTGTACCTAGTTTTAATGAGTATTTGTAAATTCTATTTTTGGTACATAATGAATATGTCACAGATGTAGGAAGTTATTTAGAAAATGTGCTCTACCTGAAACTTGTGCGTAACAGCTTCGAAATTAAATTCACTCCGTGAATGTTTCTTTATCTTCCCACCTTCCGCAACGTCGATAGAAAACTTTTTAGAGAACAGTTTGCAGATTTCTGAAACATAACATTTGAAATGATAAGGCTTTTTATCAACAAGTCCATGTATAATTTTTATCAAAGAATCCACATTCAAAATGAATCGTTGAAATCAGCCATAAATTTGCATTTCGACAAGCAGCACAAAGATAAGTTTAAAGAAAAATCAAAAGCTTAAAATCACTTGCACGGTAACTTTTTCTTATTCTATATTATCTTATTTACTTGATGCAAATAGACCAACAAAACTAACCTACGATATATTTTTTATACAGACAGATTAATTACATTGAAGCGTTAGAAGTTATGTTGTTCACCAAACTGAAACTGAGTATTATGAGTAAACAGAGAATGCTTTAGACTTCAGTTACTCGTAAAATAGAAGATTCTTGTGAAAAGAGACAAACACATGCAAGCAAGTCTATAACATAGATTGGACAACATAGATTGGACTTCTCCGTCCAATCTATGTTGGAATGGCACGTAGCTATAGCAGTTCCGATGACACCGAAGAATGAACCATAAACGCACCGCGGCAGATGGATATAAAATTAAACATGACCAAACCTTATATCCATCTGCGCGCGCGTTTAAGGCAATGCGATCTTCTGAGGCGATGAACCAGCTATATGCCCGAAACACACTTATACATAAAAAATAATAATAATCTTACGCCCGAATACTGAAGCGCTACTTAAAGTGGCAGTTATCTATGGCATTATTTGACGTTTGTCCATACAAATCTGACAGGTAAGAGCGTCCTAAATATTTAAGTAGCCTTTCAGTATTCAGGGGTTAGAGTACCACAAATAAGTGATAGCTATTTGTTTACATGTGGTAGAGATACCATTATAGGTCTTCAGTATATAAAAAAACAATAATATCTTGTAACTTTTAGTAGGTACGAACACTGTAACTTAATTTATGCTAAAATAACTAAGGTACAACTAAAAAATTCAACTACATAACTTATTTCGTAAAATTATAAAACTAAACGAAATGGTTTCCATGTACAATTAGTAGAAAGAATAGAAGAGAAATACGAATACTTCGTTCCCTTGAGTCACCTGCCCCTGGATCGTGTAACTTGTCTCGGATTGTATCAAAGTTGTATCAAAGCATGTTTTCGCGATTTACTGTGATTTTTGCTTTGATACAACTTAGATACAATCAAGACAAGTGTACACAATCAGGGACCTGGAACTACATACTCGCGTGACAGTGACAGAGTTGTCCATTAGAATTAAATGGTAAGTTTAGGCATATATAGCGGCAGGCACGAAGCGCTTGTGCGAGCTAAATTGCACTTTGTTGCATCGTAAGAGTCGCTATTTCAATAAATGTGTTCGCGAAGTCAGGTTCTGTACTTGTTTCATCTATCTATACTAATCTATACTATCTATACCAATATTACAAAGAAATAAAGTTGGTTTGTTTGTTTGGTTGGGGTAACCTCCGAAACTACTCATCCCATTTCAAAAATTCTTTCACCGATGTGTAGCATAGACTTTCCGAATGAACATAGGCTATATTTTATCAGGGTAGGTTACCACGCGAGTGAAGCCGCGGGCGAGTAAGCTAGTTACTTATAATGTGCTCAACCTTTGAATGAAGGGTTTGAAATTATGAGAATTTTAGGAAAGTATATATGTATTTTAATTTAAAATGTAGGTATAGAGTTTTGTTTTGTTGATTAATTTAATAAATTTAGTTTTTATTTTTGATTACTACGTAGATTCATATTATTATAGATTATTATTAATGATTATTAAATAGTGCTGTGCATGCCTGTAATGGGTACACATAACATAGTATTTTTATATGAATGTTTTTTACAATGTGTAATTATGTGTACTGTTGGCGTTGCCTTAATAAATAAATAAACCTTTGGTCATCTTCTTGACAGCATGCTTAGCGTCATCCCTAGGCCGTCCCACGCCGTACAGCAGTATGTGACGTTGGTTAGCGTCGTGAGGCGTGTGCTCGGCTTCAGCCGGTGGCAGTGGGAAGTGCATAGTGTAGTGATAGTGACGTGAGACCGCAGCCGCAGTGACGCCACCGGCCGCGCTAGTCGTTGAACTTGCTGTACGAATACCTGGAGAAATCGGGTTATTAACAAATCGAATAAACTTAGTTTGAATTTTATAGATAATCTGGGAAAACTGGATGTACTATGTTTCTATGGGTCGAACGAAACAGTACTGTAACTGTACATTAATATTAAAGCAATCGATATTTATCGATTTAGTGTGGAAGGAATGAACAACATTCATAATAATAATAACTACTTCCTGAGTATTCATATAAAAAGATCAGTTTATGACAGGGTAAGGGCGATATCCAATTGTGGCTGAGAGTAGACATCTTTTAAAACTGTTATTTGTCTATACTAATAGTATAAAGGGGTTCACTTATTAAAAATATCAATGTTTGTTACCTGGTACAGACATTGGTCCCATTGCCATAGATGGTATGCCTGGAATACCCATACTACTTGGTCCCATCATTGGTGAATTTACACTGAAAACAAAACCATTTTACCCACAAACAGATACATACAAGACATATAAGAGAAGTTATACTATTTTTTAGTTGAGTATTTCTTAAAACAAATTCATATAATCGTTTAATTCTGGAAATCCTGTCTAACAGTTCCTAACTTCATCATCAGATCAGCTATCTGTCTTCAGAATGTTGTCTTTGAAGGAATCATGGCAGTTGTTTATGCCGACTTTCAAGAGCGTCTTAAAAAATCTTCATTTTCAAGTAGATTTATAATTATTTTTAAGGTTTTTACTGATATTTATGTATTCTATTATACCCACATTAAAAAATCATAATAAAAAGTTATGAAAATGTGATTTTTCTTCTACACTGCAATATTAGTGTTGCCAATAAAAGCCCCTTAGATCTATTAGAAGTTTTTGCTATTAAATGGCCCTTAATTTGTGGTATTTTGATTTGATATTTTGTAGTAAGTTAATTATTATAATTAAATCATGTAAAGAAATTCAAAATTAATGTAAATTAAAATATTATTTACAGAAAATACTTCTATGTAAAGCACCATTATAGTAAAAGTTATAATTTAAAAATTGGCAATACCCATTCGACGTTTTCAATGTCATGTCAAAGATCATGTGTCATGTCATTGTCATGTTCTATTTTGGCTAGATGTTAGGATGTTCTGTGGCGATGTTACGAACATAATTCTTATAAAACTACTTTTTATAGTACTGATTTATTTGTAACGTCGGTGTATATAAATATTTTTTTTGATGATATGGTTTTAACGACTTCTGTGGATTGTGTATATATTTTTTTTACACTAAGACGCGAGATTTTTATGTGAGCTAAAACAATGTATGCCGAACTGCCATTGTTCTTTGACAGGGCAAAACTCGGTCAGGCTATTTTTTAATCAGATCAACTAGTTCTTATCATCATATTGTCGAGAATAACGCCCGATTACTGAAACGCTACTTAATGTAAGTGGTGTTCATCTATGACATTAGTTTGAAAAAAAAAAAAAACTCAAATGGTTAATAGGTACGCTCCCAAATATTCAAGTAGCGTTTTAGTATTCGGGTGTTAGTATGCCTTTCATCTCAATCAAACCAGTGGTACATGAATATAACTTGTAAATGTTACCTATGTGAGGGTTCCCCAGGGTCTTTGGGGCTGTCTGGAGCATCCATTGAGTTCTGTTGGTCCTCTTTGATGTGCTGCAATAGCTTATCTAAATCGTCATCTATCTTTGAATCGTCCAAGTCCATCCTCACATTTTCCTACAGAAAAAAACATAGTCTAATATGCTAAGATAATGTAATGAATGATTCATCAAAAGATTATGATATTGCAAAAATATGGATAGATTACATCTGCAATAGACCTCGACTCCTTAAAATAATTGAGAGAATGTAATAAAAATATATCAAAGCCCACTTTGACATAAGCCTCTACTCATTGATTCTCATTGAAAAGTCTTTCAACATCTGTTTTAGGGTTCCGTACCCAAAGGGTAAAAACGGGACCCTATTACTAAGACTCCGCTGTCCGACAGTCTGATTGTCTGTCTGTCACCAGGGTTTATCTCATGAACCGTGATAGCTAGACGGTTGAAGTGTTTGCAGATGGTTGAAATTTTTGCAGATGATGAGGTAGTGTTATAAATTTTGACGAAATGTCTATAAAAATTCTGGTTATGAACCAACAATTAAACCAAAATTTCGAGTGCATGCAGATTTGTTTGGAGATTAAGGCTGCGTTTCCATTGACGCGGAGCTGTGCGGAGCGGTGCTTAGCGGTGCATGAATTGACCAATCACTATGCTCGAAATCGCGGAGCAGAGATTTCGAGCACGCTAAGCACCGCTCCGCACAGCTCCGCGTCAATGGAAACGCAGCCTTACAGTCTTTACTAGTCTCTGATATTACCTCCATCTTTGGTTTGAGATCAATTCCAGCGAAGATATCGTCGTCCATGTTATGATTGGACGCAGCGCTCGACGCGGGCAGCGCTACTGTGTGCGCTCCGCCAGTTGATGTCGGCTCCGTTGGTGATATTAGATCACCTGAGGAACACATTTTACAATGTTATGCAAATATATTTTTATTTCGATATCATGTTCTTAATATTCGGCAAAATTAATTTAAATCAATTAAATACCTTAAACTTTCAACCGAAGAAAACCATTATTTGAGCAGAGAGGCAAGATTAAATTTTACATTTAAATATTTGGACAAAAGAAACTTGTCGAGATGGTGGAAGTAGTAAACCGTAAAGTTAGAATATTAAGTACTATTTGAGCAATCATAATTTTACAATAAATTGATGATAATTAGTGTTTTTTTTGTCAAATAACTATGATGGCGTTTCTCTATCGGCCATATACAAATTGTATTTATTCAGTACGATCGTTTATAGACCACTTTGACATGTTACGTTCTTAAAACTACGGGATTGTACTGGCTGTTCCAACGCGACTCCCTACACATACTTCTTACAAGACATACCTCTGGATATGAGTGTACACATATAAGCGTCATGGGAGAAAACATCCCGTCGAATCAGCTCTCCGAATAAATGGACCAAGTTCGCAAACTGCTGCCTGTTTCCTGGTAAAGCGTTTGGACTGTCATCTAGAACAATATCACGTTATCAGAATTTCAGATAATTAATTAACTGCATGCAATGTTATTCCCCACTTCACTAAATCATTAGATGAAAATCAAATAATTGTGTAAATAAATCATTCAGACTTACCTAAACACGGAGCGTCGTGGTCTAAAAACCGTAGAAGTAGACTTTGGAAGATAGGCGGCCCGTTGTACATCCCTAAGCCGGAGCTAATAGACTCTTTGTCATCAGATCCTGTAAAACAAGCTGTGCCTTAGCATATCTACATTTCTGAGTAAACAATCAAAGAGTAGGTATCTACATGTTCCCATGTGAAGAAGACACATAACAAAGAAGAATACATACAACATTCTTGTGAGTAAAAGAGACAAAGCATTTGATCTTTTGTCCCTCATCGCGTGTCGTTTTTTTGTATGGCCGGAAACTTGATGTTCCGAATTTTGTACTACGAAACTATGGATTCCCTGCATTTTTTGTCCCTCTCGGCGGCATGCTCGCTGTTCGTCCATGTATTATACTAGGTCCATGGTATAGGTGTTTGAATATCCAGTTAATATAGCTCGCGGTACGTTAAAAGTGCGCTGGCTGTCATACTGCGAAGTGGTCGATGATTGGTGGAGAGGTTACGCGGCGCATTTCATACCATTGATTTAGCGAGTGCTATTGGTTCGACAGCGAGTGAACACAGACGCAAACGTACCCCCACTACTTCCCCTCAGCGTTATTTTTAGGTGGCGCGAACTATACCTGGTGCGTGATGATCGTGTTGGAGATGATGTTGTCTCATATCAAGCAGCGCAGCGGCGGCCAGCGCGCGGTGCTCGCCCCAGCGCGCGCCGCACACCGCCCACTCGCACAGCACCCGCACTACAGCGTATGAACACGCCCATTCCTGGAAACACACAACATTATTACTATTTCACTTTCAAAACTATCGTGAGTTGTATTAGACATTATAATAGCACACGGGAAATTACTCACGTAAAATTATCGTCAATTTAGATACCGACATTGACATCGAAACATTGTCGGTATCTAAATCGACGATAATTTTACGTGAGTATTAATTTCCCGTGTGCTATTTAATGATTATTACTATTATTCATCGAGGTAGAATTAAAGAGTCTTCTTCTTCTTCTTTATTTTGGCTTCGCCGGCTTTTGCCACGCATTTAGCCACTACCATGTCAAAATAATTGAAGTTAGTAAGTCAAGTCAAAGTCATGTCATAGTCAGCGTCAGTAAATATGTGGGTTCTATACTAACGCTTTTCATGGACTTTTTGAGAGAACTCGAAATGCAATGATATTCAGTTTTGTTTCATTTGCCCACACTTAGGTACGTTCACGAACACTTAACAGTTAATAATCCACCATTATTACACATTAACATTCGCTAAAACACAAGTTTTGGAAAATAAGACAAAAAAGACAACTTGACATCTAAAATTCCCGTCAAAAAGTTACTAGTAAAGTTATTAAAGAGTCACACACAACTCTAGCTGACAACACTCAAAAAATGTGCGTGCAAACTCAATGTTCTACAATGACATTTGACATAAACTATTACTTTAAAAAAGTATAAGTTACTTACCGGATCTTTGGCGTCGAGATTCTCCTTGTTAGGTGGCGAGCAATTCGCGAACACTTCTTTGTACAGAGCATCTAAATTATTATTCGGATCGACGCGGTCGAAGCAATGCCTGTCCAGCGCTTCTAATACTGCTAGCACTCTTGCTGTTGACAAAAACGATTAAATAGTATTAACGATTAATGGAATTTGTTAGATGATAGTCACGACTTAAAAACTGCTACCGGCAAATACCCTCAGATCCTCCGAAGCACGTTACGCGCTCAGGTAGTAATGCCAATAGCGATCACCGGTCTGAACTTCGCTTATACACTATCGCGCGTTCACTGCCCATGACGCACGTGGCGATGTTGCATGATCTCGGCCAAGGAATAAGTTAGTAGCTATTTTATTATATAAATTGTAATTTTCGTAAAATATTGAGGACTTTCAGTAAGACATACCTTGTGAACTAGTCTGCCATTTATCTGTGCACCATTTGCTTTCAGCTTTTTTACTTCTGGCAGCTATTTCTTGTTCTGCTTCATATACCTTGAAATAAAATTCAAAACCAGTTGAAAAAACATTATAATTAAAAGAAGCCAGGGAATCTGGTATCATATAGTGATAATAACAAGAGTTCTGTCTCAAATTATGTTTGTTTAATTTAACGATGTTGGTTATACAGAATTAATATTAAATCGCCAGAATCCTCTAGGCACGAAATTCCTATCAAAATGTATATTTGCATAATACATCACCATCATACACCGATCCACAGCATCCTCAACAGAGCACTCGTATTCCTTAATTTGTGCCATTCTATCACCTACCCGTTGGTCAGACCAAATAAAATGGTCACCGGCCTGCCAATACCTGAAGCTTTGAAGACCGCCGAAAACCGGAAAACGTGGAAAAGCATAGTGCACAATATAAAAAGTAAATAATCCAGTTTCTAACAAGACACGACCTTCAGCAATGAAGAGGCCGACTAAGAAGAAGTGCCATTCTAAACGGCCTTCAGTTAACTTGTCTTATCTAAACAGTTTTTAAAATAGGACCTTACCATCCGCCTGTGTTGTTCAGTAACCGATGATTCCATGTGAGGCATCGGCAATGCAGAAGGGGGTAGCGGTAGCAAGTCCAACGGCGAGCCTTGCAGCGACGAGCCACAGCCCGACCAAACCATGGCGGTGGGGCATTCTATGCTGACAATCTGAGAAGATACGGCGTAATTATTCGAGTTCATCATAATATGAGTTTAATTGGAACAGCTCCTAACTTCATCAAACCAGCTCAATGCCACCTTACACAGTACTCGAAACTTAACAGCTTTCTATCGCAATAATATTAGAATTACATTGAATTGTCAATGAGCCATACATAATTTTGTTAAATTTCAGCTCAATTGTATTGGATAAAGGCTTAATTCTTTGCAAGGACTTACTTTTGCATTAGCGAAATAGATAAGCTTAAACGATAGAAGACTATTTGTTATTGTATTTTACCTGCAGTATCGTTGACAGCTGAATAATCACGTCTCGATGATACGCGCAGCTGAGTATTTCACCAAAACCAGACTGAACCGGATTGAGTGACGCGTTCAATACCGTCTGCAGATTAGTCTTTGAGTCCCTAGGGGGTGAGGCATTAGGCTCTTCCTTGACTTCCACTTGTTGTGGGTTAGGAGTGCCTATGGAATGGTTAGGGTTTGGCGTGCCTAGGGAATGGTTGGGGTTGGGGGTACCTAATGAGTGGTTCGGGTTGGGTGTGCGCGGGTTTTGGTCGGCGGGAGTGGATGAGCGTTTGATTTGGGATATGTTCGGTTTGATGTCTGGTCCGTTTGCGGGGTCTGGCGCTGGCGACATTGGTACTGTTGTTTCTGTTGAAGAGACATTACTTTTAAGTGAAGAATTATGATCAAATACCAATTCCAAAGCAACTATTCTTTTAAGTTTCAAGTCACCTTTTAGAAAAATCTTAAATTAACAAAACCCTGAATAGGGTTAGGGTATGTTACAAATTTTCTAGTGATGAAGGAAATAAGCGCATTGTTCTTCTTCTTTGCGGGTCAAAGGTTTTAGTAACTTAATTAAAAAAGAGTATTATGAATCACAGAGAAAATATCACTTTTGTAAGTGAACTGTTTTTCGAATTGCTTAATTAAAGAAGAATATATTTTTTTACCATCCATTCTTTCAAGTTTCACAAAAGTAGCTGGTTGATTGAGCGTCCGTAGCGTAGCATCCGAAAGTACTGAACATATCGCCGCTGCTTTCTTCGAACATGTTGTGGCTAATCTTCTCGAAAGACCTTCACAGCTGACGAATTCGCAAATGTGCTGTAGAGCCAACGGTAGAAATAATCTGTAACAATAATAAATTTGTGCAAAAAGATTGGGCTCGTCCGGGATTTGAACCCGGGACCTCTCGCACCCTAAGCGAAAATCATACCCCTAGACCAACGAGCCAGATGACCATTCTGTTGAAAATAAATATTTCTAGGACTATTAGTAAATATTTTTTTGTAATTATACCATAAAAAAGTATGATATGAATTCAAAAGAGGTTGTTGTTCAACAATTTTGGATTCATCTAGCTTTTAGTAGTTTGTTCAAAGTTGTTATTTTAATACAATTTTGATATAACATCTAAAAGGCAGCATATTTCAAAAATTCTCCCTTCCATCCTAACACTTACTTCAGTAATCCATCGTCAGGCGTCCTCTTGTCCAGTAGCTCTATAATCCAAGTGAGGAAGTCATGCCTGTCAAGCAATCCTTCATCTAACATATACTTAGCGAGACGGCAGCAGTAGTTCCATAGCTTCAGTGCTTGTCGCCAGTCTGTACTTTCTGTACTAAGAACTGTAAAAACAAATAATAGCTCAGCTTACATTCTCTATCACATAATATATTTACACTGACATGATAAATTATATGGTTACTCTTTTGTTGAACGACTTAAGATTAAGCTGCTGCAGCATCGTTGATATCATGGGGTGGAAACATTGAGATGTATTCAAGAGTCACAATCTAATAGCTGACAACACTCAAAAAATATGCGTGCAAATTCAATGTTCTACAATGACATTTGAATGTAGACGTTATGTCGTTTGTTTAATGTTCAATGTCACTTGTACGAAAAAAAAAAACTCTGCGCACTACGTAGCGTGCGCCGAGTTTTGGCGTTTACATTTTATTTGTCTGATTGTGGCTCTATAATACATCTCAATGGGTGGAAAGCATTAATAAAACTTCATGTTTTCCAAATTATGTTAAAATTTAGCTTTCTGGGAATTATTGCAAGGGCAACCCCTACATTTCAAGCTAAATTGACTGGGCTATAGTTGCTTATAATTCCATGAGACTTGATGAGACATGACTATTATAAATTTTCAATAAATGCCCTATCTTAAATCATTTTCACTTAGTTCACTTACTGCTAGAGCTTCCAGGAGAGTTCATAGATGTAGGTACTGTGTTGTTCGGAGTGGAGCCACCAGATGGATTGCTAGATGAAGTGTGGTTTGGTGTTGTTTGACCTGTGAACAATAAAGTGCAATATTTAAAAATGCAATATTAGTCAAGATGCATTATGAGGCCTGACCTCTTAAGGCTAAATATTCTATGATTGCTGGACCAATATCTAAACATTAGACATTAATATCTACTTTTAAGTAAAATTTACTTACCTGACTGTGATGGAGGAGTCTTGTCAGACACATTGCCTGGAGCTCCACAAAGGTAGTGTTCTGATAGCTTCGGTATCTGGTCTTTCAAGAACTTTATGAGAGTCGATGACCATTCTGCAATTAAATAATTTATTGAATTGACATATTACGAAGTTTTCAGGACACAAAAAAACTTTAGCATTTTACAATGTTAGTTTACATTTTAACAAAATTGAAAATTACTTTGAAATATTGTATGCGCGAGTTCCAAATGAAAAGCATTGACACACTAGGTGGGAAGCGCTCGTGGCGAAGCTTGCTAAGACGTTCTTGATAGATCGTCGAAGTTAAGCAACGTTCTTAGCGGTCACTACTTGGATGGGTGACCGCAAGTGGCATTTTCATCTGAGCGCTTCCGTGCTTCGGAGGGCACGTTAAATTGTCGGTCCCGGCTTTTAAAGTCGTTAAGCCACGACGGAGGCCTTTAGGCGGCCTAAAAACTCCGTCACCAGAGTTGGCCACTTTGCTCATACGAACGAACGAACGAACGAACGAACGAACTAGGTGGGAATAGTAGAGATAAAAGTAAGGTGAAAAGCATAGTCTTTTAAGTCACAGAACTAATGGGGGGAAAAATCCCAGTAGTTCTGTCAACAGAACTACTCAACAGACAGAATTAATTCAAGCATTTACGATGATGTTTCAATTATTTTACATGAATAAATCAAGTCCCACACAATAATATTAAGTAATACAACTCATAAAAGAGAAGAAAAAAAAGAGTAGAACAGTTGTAAAAGTGAACTTGCAAAATCTTAATACATTACCTGTAGTTGGATCCGGCAGTTGCCTCTTCTTCATCTTGGCTTCGGAAACAGCAACAGTGTAGGCAGAGCTCAGCTTGATAAACCATGCTGCCCGAGGCATAGACACTTGGAACTCTGTCAATGTTATGAATATCTCCTCTTTCTTGTTGAAGTTAGGTGCTTTCTTTGCCAGCAAAGAGAGTGGTTTGTTTCCTGTAAGTGATTTCTATTAATTTTCTATTAAATTAAAGATCTATTAAATTATTATTAGTATGTTTAGAAATTCCTGTATACAAATAGGCCCCTGTTGTTTTTCATTTAGTTAGGTACCAAAGAAAACTTAACTATTGAATGTTAAATGGACAGATACTTGTAACAAAATGACCTAAACAAAAATCTATCTACCAGTGACAGTCATCTGTTGTACAGACAGGCATGGTCACTGGTAGATGCTGAAATGCTGAAACTATGAAATGTAAAAAAGGTAAACAATGCAATTAATTCCTGATCTATATCTTTCTATACAAAGTACAAACAGTAGGTAAATCATGTTTAAGATCCAAGATTTTAGTGATTACATGATTGATTCAGTATTTTGTGAACACAAGCTGGAACATTAAGTTGCATTTACCTGCTAAATCTTTGAACCAAGCCTCAATCTGTGGCTTGGTTCTAACAGTGGCCGGCCAGAAGTTGTCTTTGGGGTTTACTTGTTGCCTCTTCCTGCCACAGTCGGGGAGAGTGTTCAGCTCTTCTTTTTTGGAAAGTATACCAGAAAAGAATTGTCCAATCTGCATATAACAATATGATGAAAAGACATGATATGGAAATGATACAAGATTGAAAAATGAGGTCAATTTGCTGGGTCATATTTACTGACTATAAAATAGCTAAAAAAAGACACCTAAGCACGTTTGAAAAAGGATTTGATTATCACTGGTGGATTATGTGAACTGAATGGTACATAGGTACATGTTGTAAGACAAAGGATTATAAATATTTTTCTTTACTTACTTTTGCTGCAGAGTAGTTGCAATTCCTGGCTGTTCCAAACTCATCGCCAGAATGTGGTGTCGTGGAAAAGCCCTGTTTTACGTTAGTTGACGTGAGCTCGTCTTCTTTCTGGCGTGGCTCTTGAGGGTACACATCCGGAGGACCTAGCCTAGGCCTCTTCAGTGGACGTTTTTCGTACATGATCCCCATGATTTCGGGATGATAAATATCTGTTTCGAAAAACAAAACTTATGAAAACTATCTGTTTGGGCAGTGCCATTCTGTGGGAATTCCTATAGTTTAGACAGCATTGGATAGTGTACTCACCTCTCATTTACACTCTGCAAGTTTTCAGGATCATTATGATATACACTAACTCAAAATAAGTAGTTTAAAAACAATAACTTGGCTAAAAAACTAAATTACAAAAACATCAAACGAAGCAAGAAAAAGAAATACTGATTGAATGAAGTGATGAACTGACCACTGACGACTACTGAACTCAATCAAACTGAACTAATTGAATGAGTGAATGATATTATCGATTTTTGTTACTTTCACAGATAATGTTTATTAGAAGAGATGAGCAGCTGGGCTGGGTGTTACAAGGCACAACGGTTTCGGAAAGTACCGATTTTTGTTGGTTTTTAGGGTTCCGTATTTATTACTATGGCAGCACTGTGTTTGTTATGTCAAACAATGATCAGCTGTCATGTTTTATTCCAAATTCGACCATACCGCAACCAAATAAGAACTATTACATTGTTAGTTTTTACTTGATTGTTCCATTGAATTGATTTGATTGTTGTTATGTTTTACATACATACATAGTGTTTATTCTTTTTATTTGTTGTTTTACAACTTCGGTAGGTATACGGTTTTATGTTTGTATTGTAGAAAGTTAGATATCTTTCAAAAGCAAGAAGGTTGAAATGCCTCCAAAAAAACAACCGGAAAAGGGAAAAGGTGGTGCAAAACCAGGAGCAAAAACCAGTGATGCAAAAGGTGAGGTTATGTCGGTCTTCGGTCGGTGCACTCGGTGCTATGAATTAGACCTTTTTACAATATTAACTGTACTTAAATACTTTTTGAATTTAGAATCAGCGAGCAAAGAGAAGAAAGGTGGGACAGCTGTCAAGGTCCGTCACATTTTGTGCGAGAAACAGTCAAAAATTTTGGAGGCGTTGGAAAAATTGAAAGCTGGTCAAAAGTTTCCTGATGTAGCAGCAGCTTACAGTGAAGATAAGGCGCGGTCTGGTGGGGATTTGGGCTGGATGACCCGTGGCTCCATGGTTGGACCATTCCAGGATGCAGCATTCGCCTTGCCCAACTCATCAATTACAAATCCCATTTACACAGACCCACCAATCAAAACTAAACACGGTTACCACATAATTATGGTTGAAGGGAAAAAATGAGGGCCATGGTGTTTGAATTTGAGTACTTCTGGGCGATACTTTTACTGTTCATTATGGAGCGAATCTGCTGCTTACAGGAGCAGTTTGACAAGGATTTCTGTAACTTGCCAGACCCTGAGAGGTCTATTGAGTCTCTCAGTGTTGATATGGAGGATTTTGCTAATCGAGAGTATGCATTATTACCTGTACTTGTCATACACTGGTAAATTTTTCACCTGCATCTATTGTCCATTTTAAACCAATGTTTTTTCAGTCATGGCCTAAAAATGAGTTTTCTCCGGCTGTGTCGCCTCACCCACATAACTATGCTGCTGTCTCTTGTCTACTTCTGCAATCTCTGCCTCTGGTTTGTAATGACTAAGAAAATCTCGCCCAGGACTCTAAGGTATCAGTTCAAGATATCTATACCATAATGCCTTCTAAAATCTAGGCAAAGTACATTTTTATACTTTTTAACTTTTTGTTTAAGCTACATAATAATATTTAAAATAAAGAATGTGTTATTATCCAGGATTGCATTTTAAAATGTAGGTATATTCTCATAATTATTTTTGGAAAAGGGTAAATTATTAAGGAAAACCAGCTAAGTAAATAATAAAAGTCTTTATTGACAAATCATAGTATTTCTGCATCTAGAAAATTGAAATAACAGTAAATTCGGGTCTGTAATAAATACTTGAGGTACATAAATAAGGTTTCTCTAAACTTTCGAAATATCTTGGGTGTTTGTTACTGGTAAATATTTGGATGTAGCATCTACTACACTTAAATTAAATATTCCGTAAAATGGTAATTCACGGTACAAATAGTGGGTAAAAGCATCCATAGCTAATGAAACAATAGGTTTTGTAAGAGCTTTTCAATGTTCGTAAAGAAATGCGCAACAAATAGGTACATATGCTACAAGCGTGACCCACTATTTGTAGCTTATTACCACATCCTAGTTTCATAAATAGTTTTGCTAAAGTAGATGTTTAAACTCTGAGGTTGGGGTTTGTGTATCGGACGTATTTGAGGAGGGCGTCGTTCTCCTCGCAGACGAAAGGTTTGCGGTGGTGGCATGCCACGTCGTGCCAGTGGACGCCATCGCTGTAGAAGTTGTTCAGAATAGCAACGCAGTGCTCAGCCGCTCCACCTTGGTGCAATTCCTAATACAAAAAGATAATCATTAGAATTCAATGAGTTTAAAAATACTTAATTCAATTTCTCATCTCTTAATAGATAATACCTACTTCAAATTCAACTAACATATTACGAAAACAGAAGTACAACTTTACGGTTGAGGAAACACCATCATTAACCCACATCGCGCCATTTAAGCAAGATCATCAATCATCTGTTAAAGAGGCACTCCGAAGCCTACTGAAACTAATTACCGTAATGGACGGATATGCGCATTTTATCAAAACAGCCGAGTGCCGACCTTGTCCCTCATACCAACACATCTATGAAAATTTTGCAGTAATGTCATCGCTCTTAGCATCTATTAAGTTGTTACGTCGTTCGCCTCATGCATCATACGAGGCCTTGAACGCAAAAGGAGTATGCATATACGGATGCTGAAGGTGGCAACAAGACGTGACCGCGAAAAGTTACGTTATGTCGTGTGCTGTACGGGGAAAGTCTCGAACGACACCCGGCGACGCAAGCCAAATAAAGATGAGCTCTTGATGTACTCGCCGACTGTTTGTAGAAAGTGTTATGCGACATGAATGCGGGTACGCCCTTCGGCGAATATTTCGCAGGCCCATAAATATTCACGTGTCGCTTTCGTTTTCATTGCGTGACATCCGCGGATGCTCCACGCGGAGCTGGTTTATGACAAACATTACTTAACTTCGCGGAATTGGCACCGTTGCATCACGTTGTATGTGTATGACCGATTTCGTAATGTTATGATATGCTTTCTTGTCGCCGCCTATTATGCGTTCCCGACTGCGAGCGTAGGAAATGTCACGTCACCCCGTTCCATGCGCGATCATGTGAATGCATCACATTATATGAGTCGAGACTCGAGTCTACATAACAGCCAGGAGTTGTGTACACAACTTACCCTGTTGTCAGGTTGAGGTTTTCCGATACCGCCTCCCTCGGACCAGTCGTTCTGTTGCCGGTTGGTGGTGGGCGCGAGCTTCTGCAGCTCAGCGGTCCAGAACCAGCCGTTAACTTCGTTGGGGAGCAGGTCGGGACGGTTGCAGCCCTTGAAGTCACAAAGGCGGCCAGACGTCCAGATGTATTTCACCTAAACAGGATTCGAAAGTTAAAATTCACAGATTTCTTTCTCTGCTTTCCATATTTCCGTTAGAATCAAAAACTCGAATAAAAGGCGATGAACGTAATAGATGGTTCGATATATATAATACAGATAACTGTATCTAGAGGATAATACCTAGCTATTAAGTACTTATGCAATGCAAGGTGCTGGAATGGAACGCCATACACTTAGCCGAACCGAACATGCATCGTAGCGATTCACACAGTCACAATGCCGTGCGTGAAGATGGGATGATAAGAAAGTTAGAACTGCGATTTGTCACAATAAAAGCCCTAACATGTTTTTCTATACGCAGAAAGTGTTCATTAGCATAACATACACTTATAAGTAATGGTGCCAGCTGGATCATTGTCCGTTTTAGCATCGGGACAATGATATCAAAGATAGGTTGAAGCTAATTGTTATTCAACAGTAATATCTGTAGAACAATGGTTCGAAAGTTAGAGCTGCCAAACAATTATAGATTATTACCATTCTGGCACTTGCTTATGAATGCAGAAGCTGCTCAAGAAAGTTAATTCATTGCTATAAGTAGCTACCTACCTACTTTGGATTTGTGTCGCATTCAGATCACAAGATTCACCGAAAAAATGTTTGCCGATTGCTATTTAAATTTTGATAGGATATACCTACCTCTACCTACCCACGATTTTGATTGGACCTGACTAGGTAGGTAAGTACTTTGTTGTCGAAGTGTTCGTGCATTTTATCGTAAGTTGTTATTTTCTTTGTTAATAAACAGAACAAGCATATCTCTAACAAGATTTACACAGATATCGCTAATTTCGAACATTGTGTTAATTTCTCACGATATGCGACTGTTTCACGGCGGTAGTGAAACTAGAGAAAAATTGATGACTTGTTTCATTGTTCCCGGAACCTTTTCTTATGTTAAAAAAGCTAAAACATGTGACATGTCGTAAGATAGTTATTTTTACCTTTGTGACTATACCTTTGTGATATGGTACAGTCAGCCACAAAGGTTGATATTAACTTTGAAACTATCAATGTAAAGCGAAGTGTCCACTGGCAAGTAACTTCCACAATTTCTTGGAGGAGTCAAATGACCACTGTGTTTTTCTTACAATATTATTGTATTGTCGGTCTGGTGTAGGTACTTACTACCTAAGTAACGTATCTTACATACATACCTAATGAACCTACCTACCTACTACACAACTAGTATTGTGTTGAGTGGTTAGGAGGAAAATATGCATAAAGACTACCTAGCTAGATGATTCAGAAACCTGTTACTTTAAAGGTAGTTTTCGAGGACAAAATAATATTTTGAGCTTTGTTTCAATTAATTAAAAACACTACCTACCCTAGACACGTAATACTATAGGTACCTACCAGATATCCGAGCTTTACATTGTTTCCAAAACAAGTTTTGATTTGCATCGGACATAACTACAAGTATTTAAATTTAATTGTGTCTGGTGTTAGTTACCTAAAAATAATCATGTGACATTTCTTACTGTAAAAGGATTGAATAACACAGATTTCAACTTTATTTAGGTAGGTATCTAATATCCAACGCAACCAATAATTTCGTAGTTGAAACTCATCATATTTTGTGTCGGACCTACGCGGTATTCGCTGCCGCTGTGGGAAGCGAAAATACCGCGCCGCGGAACTTCTTGGAAAATACCTGCGTGGTATTTTCGCTTCCCACAGCAGCAGCGAATACCGCGTAGGACCGAACAGGCCGCGAATGTCATGCATGATTCATTTTGACACCTAAGCCTTTGAAGTTGTTAAGTCATCACTGAAAAATGGCTGTGAAAGTGGATTAAACCATCACAAAAGAGATCGTGAAGCATCGTCTGCTTTACCATCTCTGATGAGAGTTGAGAACTTGAAAGAGTGAGTGAGTTAGCTTACCTTGTCTTGCATGATGCGAGCCTTCACCCACTCGTTCTCATCGCTGGTCTCCAAGGAGACGAGATCCATGCACCTCTGTCGACAGTAGTTCCTGGCCGTCAGCCAGTCTTCTTCCACGCCACGGAGCGCTGGGTCCCGCCACGAGAAGAAGTAGCCTTTGTCTGTTGTAAAAATATATTGTTGATGACTAGAAATATGAAAATGAAAAATACAGAAAATGGAAAATAGGTTAGAAAGACTGAGCTAAAATTCTAGGGTAGGTATCTGGTATCAGGTATCATATAGGTACGTATACGACCCGAGGACCCCTCCAGACCCCTCGTGGGTGGGCGAAAGCCTACTTGAGGCGCAGGTTGTTGCGGGTTTGACCCCGCCGCGGGACAAATGTTATGAACTGCAAATATTTGGCTCGAGTCTGTATAATATGTAGTATTAACAATAAAAATTATATCAGTCATCCGGATATCATAACACTAATTTCTTTAGCTTGGAACTAGATGACGCTGTGTGAAATGTCCAAGGATATTTATTAATTAATTTATTAGGTAGTAATAGTCAAGCAAGACGTTGTGCAAACGCAAAAAATTCAATTTGAAACGAATTATAACAAAAACAACCAAAAAGCTGTTAGCTTTCCGATTATTAGTCAATAAAATTTGAATTAAGTATTTTCGATAGTGTTGTTTTTTATTAGAAAAATATCACGGAACGTATTTTTAACCTAGTAGTCTTTTACGACCTAGGTACTGTCATACAGCCTTGTCAATAACCACTTAGTTAGACTGTATAGGTACCTAGGTATATGATTCTCCAAAATAATTTGTCTAAGTGCCACAAAGCAATTAGATACTCATATTGTGCCTGTAAACAGTCATATAACAGTCTAGCATTTCTATTCTTCACAACAATAACACCTATCCACATAACGGTTCTTTGCTTTGCTGGTAAGTATAATCCCGGGGAAAGTAGCGACTTTCTTTCTATAGGATGGCAATATCTTTGTGTCATAAAAGCAACCACGTGGGAACCGATACCGCGTCGGAAAATACCAATTGTAACAAAGAAAAAAATGAGTGCATTTTCTATTATATTTTTGTATTTTTTCTAGGGCCACTAAAGTAGGTACCTACTTGTCAAAAATGTTGTTAGAATGTTTCGAATAGCATAACACAAAATTTTAATAATAATCTATTAGACAACAAATAATAGGTATTATTCAATACCACCCTTTAAGCATCATCTTTTTCGAAAAAAAAGCCCAGATTAGGACAAAAAAGATTTCAGTTCGATATCGTGAAGTGATTTTATTGCCAACAAGGTAATGTATGTACTTACTTTATTTTTTAGTAGGCAGGTACCTACTTTATTTTTTCTCAAGTCTCGTAATCGATATCCCATCTTTTATAGCGTTTAAAAATCAAAATAGTGGCCGCCCGAACAGGGACTTGAACCCTGGACCCTTGGATTAAAAGTCCAATGCTCTACCGACTGAGCTATCCGGGCCATATTATCGTTTACTAAATTACCAAATACAGGCCAAGCGCTGCTTTTGAATATGAGTCACCCTATTCGAGGCGAAAAAATAACATGGTGCTAACTATGCGAATAATATTGCAATATTTTTTTTATTTTGAGTTTATTATATTAACCTAGGTACTTAGGCCAAATATTACGAAAACTATTTCCTATCAAGCTACCGGCACCGATCGAGTAACTACCACCCACTAATAATTTTATTATTATAATCTCATTGTGAATTTATGTTAATCTTCATAATTTAGTTATTATCTGACAAAATAGGTAGATATTTGGCATTTAAAATGGATAAGTAACAAAAATGTCTTGAGTAGGTGACGCAATTACAATAGAACTACATCCTATTAAATTAACATAAAAATGTTGTTTTGGAATTTATCATATAAGTACCTCTAGCTATCCTATCCGGTACGTAAATATTTCACATATTTCCCTCAAAAACAGGTATTATTATCGGGCCCTATCTGAAAAACAAGGTAAACAGAACATTACTTAGATATTCTATGATAGGACGCAGGAATGAGATAAGATGTGTCAGCAACTTTTTTGTACCACTATTGTGTTGGAAATCTACCTAATCTTGTTTGGTATTTTTTAGAAGACGGTGTTGCTCGTCTAATTAGTTTCGTTTAGATTTTATTTTTCTTATCTAATAATTTAAAAAATCCACCTAAATTACCAAACTTACCGAAATAATAAATCTACGGCCAATATGACCCAATTATACTACTTGTTTAGAAATTCATAGTCGGTTTACGTTGAATTGGTCTTGTTTGTTTTGACACGCACTATAAATAATATCTCTATCATAGGTACCTACTTATTATGTTATGTCATACGCTGCGCGCCGCCCGCCGGTCTTGAACTTGATAAACTTCAAAATAAAAACACCTCTCTCTTTACAGTATGGTAGGTCAACACGGATAGCGATCACGCTCTTGAAACAATATTTCGAGTTAAATAAGTTTCGCCTGAAACTAGGTGTCCATAACTTACCCCCCCCCCCCCCCCCCCCACTTTCTCAAGTTAGAAGTTAGTCGTCGTTGATTGTTTAATAAAAAGTATGATTATTGTATTGACTTGACAGTTGGATAGATTACTATGTGTAGGTACCTTTATCGGTACTTTTATCATGCTATTCTGATCCTCTCTAGTGGGATTATTTCACAGACGAGAATATTATATAGGGAAATATAAGCAGTAGGTAGGTACATGACGTACGTGACTGCATTTAATACTCGATTCCAAGCCCATTGTCGCTTCAAAAGATCTGAATCTTTGGGGATTTCTTTTTATATCGTTTACCTAAAAAGTTTTCTTACAATTGCAATATCTAAGTACTTAGGTATCACGTTTGTTTTAGTAAACCTACTATTATTTATTCTATTGTGAAACTAGACGACTTACTGTCCGCGTATCTCTCGTGAATGGTCCTCTGCACGCATTGGGAGGGCACCGGGGGCTCCAGGATGCGGCCATTTGGGAACTGCGCGTGCGCAACCGCCATCAGCGCCATTACCGCTATGCTGACCTGTTTCATCTGCAAGGGAAAGGCAAGATGTGAGATTGAGATAATTTCCGGGAGTGTCCTTGTGTTGTGGTACCTATAATCCTCTTTTTCTTTTTCGGCATACCTAACATGTACCTAACTCACTTACATGTTAGGTAGGGGGAAATTTTCATTTCCCCCTATGGTCATAGTAGGTAAGTACTTACCTATATAAGTACCGAATATACCGACCGATCCAATCAGTATCTTTAGACTTTGATCGGTAGGTACGGTAAGTACCTAACTTACCTAAGAAGAGCATTAGCTCGTAGGCCCCTACCTACCTACCCTACCCCACAAAAGGGAGGCAGAAGACCGTACTATATGTGTGTTACAGCCTTACAGCAAATCTCGGTATACTTTTCTTAAAGTTAAATGGTTACTTAGTTACTAATTATTAATACTTAAGTGAAATAATAGAAAATAACGCGTAAGTTATTCACTCGTTGTGGTATGATGGCTTTTGAACTTGTGGTAGTAGGTACGGCTTATTATTGGCAGTGCGGAAGCGAGTAGGTACATTTTAACCGAAGACACCGAAGTAGGTTTAAGAGATGCTTTTTCAAGCCAGTCAACTAGGCGGGAACATCAAGACAGTTCAAGGACAAAAAAGAACCGGTCATTTTCCGTACAACTGGAAATTCCTATGTGCAATACAATCATTTGAGAAGGACAGCTTGTAAGTATGTAGGTTGGTAATCAATGAAATCATCATCACGTCAGACTCCGAAGAAAGTGGGCTGGCATCACGAGGTCTGGAACACGCTTGGCCTTTGATGCCCACTTTCACTTTAACTTCCCTGTACTTATTCCTATGTCAAAATCAGAATGTGTCACCCCTACATGCTTCATTCTGATTCTGTGTCACGGTGACGAACGATGTTGATTATGGAAATTAGTCGAATGAACTCGTTTACATGAAATTCATGGGTCTTTTGAAATTATTTAATAATAGCCCTAATCATCCCACTGCAGGGCAAAGGCCTTTTAAAATATTTATTAAAAATAGAATAGGTACCTACAGACCTTTATAGAAAAAATATTCTTGCTAATTTAAAGCGGTTACGAGGTACAGCGGTACGGCAGCGGCACTACAACGTCTACAAGTTACTGCGATCTGTGGCTTCTCGCTTATTAATAAGTACCAGTCAGTAGGTACCTGGATGACCGACCTTTGCTCGGTATATTTTTTTCATTGCCTGAAAACATTTCTATAAATCCTAGTCATGCTTTGAGCCAACTAGGTATGTGCCCTCGGATCACGCACGCGTTGCTTCGACCAGACGCGCGCGACCGAGACGCCCCGATACAATTTTTAAAACGGATGGGCCCCGGTAGGTAGGTACCCTACGGACCCAGGAGGTTCAATTATGTAAACCCTATCGATATTTACATACAGCGCCTCTTGAGATTCTCAGCCGAGTCTGCCGCCGCGCCAGGCCTAACTGATGTCCCCGGAAGATGGTATAATTTATATCTACCTACTTGTAAAGTGTGCATGAAGCTTCAACTCAAAGACCCATATAAAAAGTATAATAAAGTACCTAATTATAATAATCCTGTTTTCTTCAGGTATTTTGTATCTTACTGAGATATATCAGCGAGACAGATGAATGTTTGTTAATCAAATCTGCATCTGTATTGTGTCTTTCGATAAGCGGCTTAAAATAATTTTGTAATCTATTGGAAAATGTTTGAAAATGAAATGACCCTTCCGAAATGTTGGATCTTATACAGACCTCTACTACCATTTGAATAATTTATGAGATATGCCGTAGAATGTAAGGGTAATGTTTACAAAGAAAAGGTACTTTTCCTGGATCCCTCCCTATCTCCCAGACCGGTCCAGAGTAGAATAGAAAGCGACCTTCCCCCGATCACAAAGGAGTTCATTCATCCCACGACCATAGAGGTCAAATCCACACCATGATTTTAAAAATTCCATCAATTAATTTACATTAGGTATTGAATAATACAACCGGTTTCATGATCTCGTTTGAATAAAAGCCCGCGAATTAGAAGCAATAATAGTAGAGTTTTATTGTGCGTTACAATAACAATTATTGTTTTTATTCTTAACCGAGTAAGTATAGAAATTTCTCCTAAAACCTTTACTAGGGGAAGTGAAAGTATTGAGGCAAGTTGACTGAACTATGAAGATACCTCTATAAATGCTTCACTCATACATAATATCAATACATAAAGCGTATAGTACTAAGGTATAAATACCTACCTATCAGAAAAAAAATACGTCAATCAATACGGTAAGTACTTTAACTACCCACGAAATAGTAGCTAGGTTCTAAAAAAAATAGTTTTATTAAACTTGTTTTAGGTAGGTAGGTAGGCTACTTATATATATTTTTAATAACAGCCCTAGAAGACCTTGGGCGTTGTAAATAAAAACGATCCATTCATTCAATAAAAAAAACAACAAAAAACAGCCTTAGTTAGACAAAAAATGAAAAAGCAAAAGGATATCCAAACTAATTATTGATTTCCAAAAAACAAGTGCCAAAATAAAATGATAAAACTTACTGTGTGGTGTGTATGTCCCGTGGGTCTGTCACAAACTGATGCGTACGCGGCGTCCGCTGCGTTTTATATGGAGGAAGTACTGCTTCGCAACGGTTCGCACCCTCGTGAGGGTGTTGAAGACAAAAGCTGAGGATTCCAGAGATTACTAAGGTATGCAACGATAAACAATGTGACTTCATTGTACTTATATATCGTTACCATACAGTTTAAGCTTTCTCTTTTTTTTAGACTTACAGACACGGAATACGGAATTAAGCCTGTGCTTTAAGACCTACCTAAGTGGTTTATAGTAGCAATTCGGAGTGTCGCAAAAGCTAAACTAAACTAACTAAAATTAATACCATCCTTTTTATTCCCATCGCTATGAAAGGGACGGCAACATTTTTAGTTAGTTAAGTTTAGCTTTTGCGATACTCCGAATTGCCACATAAGTCACGTATTCTAGACGTTTTTAAGTTCTGTTCTAAGTACATCATAATTCATGGTATCTTTCTGCTAAGATGAAGCAAATCGTTTTTTGAAAAACAATGAGTCACTATTGCAAAAAAGCTAAACGTCGAATGTAATTTAGACGTCCCTTTGTATAACCATAACCAACACCAGGTTCAAATAAATATATTTTAAGATACCATGATGGATTATTTTGTATTGTATGACCTTTGGATAGGCACAATAAAAATAAAGGATGTGTATTTTTTAGTTTGATTTCCAGGCAAAGAATACAACAAGTTTTAGAAAATCTTTGAATTCAGTATACCTAGGTAGGTAGGTTCCTACTTATTTCTTAATTTTAAAAATCAAATAATGTTTCCTTTTTGCAAAATATCCCACCTACAATATTAATATGGTACAACTCATATGGCATAGCGTTGGGACTTGGGACACCCTGTATGGTATAGGTATTGTGGGGGGTTCGATGCGTATCGTCAAAACTGCTTTTCGTCAAAATACCAATTTTGTCAAAGGTGCGTTTTGTCAAAGGTTCGTTTTGCCAAAGTTATATATGGTCAGGTAGTGCGGCAGGTGCCTACTTTTAAAAAGTTTACAACTCACTTCCTGCTTGCTTTTCGTAATGAGCAAACAGTTTATAATGAATATAGACAGAACAGAAAATAATATATACTCATATTGGCCTTACATACAATGATTATTGATTAT
This sequence comes from Xanthorhoe designata, assembly GCA_963582015.1. NCBI lineage: Eukaryota > Metazoa > Arthropoda > Insecta > Lepidoptera > Geometridae > Xanthorhoe > Xanthorhoe designata. Next base: position 9,159,072 of record OY757033.1, read on the forward strand.
TATTAGCAAAGACGAATAATATCTAGAAGACAGACAAAGGCCATACACAAAATCGTAACCCTGATCCCGCAGTACCAGATAGCCTGGAAACTTTTAAAACATCAATTCTATCCTAGAAATTTCAATTAAAAAAAAACATTTAAAAAAAAATGGTAAGTAATACACAATCAAACTAGCTGAACTACATTATGCTCATTTTCAATTTCAAATAATTTCAATGTCCTAGCTCTATCCAGCGCCGAGTTATGGCCTTCGGAAAAAAAGTGAGCCACTGTTTACCACTTGACCCTACCTAAATAAGTTTTGACGATAGGTGCAATGTACTTATCTAAGGTGCTTTAATTTAAAACTGTATGTAGGTGCCTAGTGTAACTAAGGCTTACTTAATCATATTTGAGAAGATCCAATATATTAGTTAGCTTTTATGAAACCTACATTAACTAGCACCATAATTTAGCATTTACCTTGTTAGTAGAAAACAGGAAAGTTCCTAGAAGTTTTTTGATCTTACAGGTACCTACCTACAGTAGGTTCCTAGGTAGGTGGTGTACATGGCGCCAAGTTAGACCATTTCCATCTATGAGGCTGGCTGGTTTGCAGAACCAGTTGGTCGAAAATATAACTGTTATGATAATAAAGCAGTGAGGTGCTAGTGACCTTTTAATAGAACAGGACAATATTTTTTTTCCTCTAGTGCTTCCTAATATTATAGAATAAAAGTAGCTGTAGGTACCTAATGGTTACTATAGGTAGGTACTACCTAGTAGGTAGTTTTTAGCAAGTCATTTGAATCAATAGTTACTATGCTTATGTAGGTACCTACCTACTCTTTGATTTTTAAAATATGGTCCTCCGTTCATATTAGATTATAATTATACCCACCTACATAATTAGTTGGATGAGAGCCTAGGTAAATATATTGAATATTAGCACTTAATCGAATCTTCAAGGTAAATTAGCTTAAACTATCTGCCTGCCTTAATTAACGAAAAAATACATAGCAAAGCAAATAGCAGCAGGTAGGTACTTAACTCTAATTAAACTTAACGTCCTAATTGCTGTTTGATTATCGACTTTTAAAGGTATCTTGTAATTTGTAAACATAAAGGTATTCGTTGACGGATATTCCTAGGTAAATAATAAACAATATAAGTACTAGCACAGATAAAAGAATACTGTACTAGGTAGGTATACCTTGGGTATACCTACGCTGATTCGCACAAGAGTAGGTAACTGTCTGACTGTTAAGTACCTAGATTATTTTATTACTTCTAATCTTTTATAGCTTTGTAGGAAAGAAAGGTAGAAAAGCATTGAGTAAATTATGTAGAGTTAGCGCCGCAAAAAGGCTCCTATCCTATCCACAGCTGAATGAAATGACTTTGACATTTTGCATTCTGAATGACGTCACGTCAATCAATCAATGATTGCAATGGTTGATTGATTGTTTGTTTCGTTTGATTCAAAGAGTAAAATATTAGTCTGATTTCTTTTCTCGTACGTCTTCAAGTTCTGTTTCTATAAAATTTTGAATGAATTATTAAAGTTAAAACTGAAATAAGTGCTTAGATAGATCTAAAATGTTTTGCTGTCTTAAAAGCTGCATGAATGGTTTCTCGCTAACACCAAGTGTGCCAATACGAATCAAAGAAAATCCAGTTCAACTGGACACACTGCATATGGGTCAGTATTTATTTGCGTCTAGAATCGATAAAATCAATTTAAATTAACAAAGGTTACTTCCGAGAGGATGTTAAATCCATAAAGTGTATACCAGCTGAAGATTTCGCAATATTTATGCACCAAACATATTATTTTACTTAATTTTCTATTATGCGTGGGAAGTAAAGTAACTTTGTGTGCTTGCTTGCTTTGATTATACCTATGTGATAATTCTGTTTTCTGTCAAGCAATGATTTAAAAAGAGGCACTAATCATGCTCTGCATTCCTACCTATTCACTACAACACTCCTACAAATTAATTCCTATCCCCTGATTAATAAATTGATGCTTCCGGTTTATGAATATAAATCATGCTAGGTGTGACACAATCAGAAAACGTTTAGATTTGTTATAATACATACAACAATTACAACTTTAAAAAAATCCACCTGTAACTGTATGTTGTTTTCAGGTCATGAAATGGTCATAATAAAAGGTGGCCAGAGAGTTTGTGGTTCAGGTTGTGCACTGGGCAATGCTCCTCTTGTCCAGAATAAATCTTACTTTGAAGTGAAACTGCAGCAAGGCGGAGTTTGGGCTGTGGGAGTGGCTACAAGAGAGACAGATTTAAATGGAGTACATGGTAAGTGTCTATACCTGTAAAAAATAACAGAAATAGGATGATGATATGCTGAAGCCAAGGTGCAGTTGAAATCTCAACTGGGGAGAGGCTTTTTAAAAACATCCATAAAGAAATAGAAAGGTAAGATTTTAATTTTATGTATAAAAATTTAATGGTGTTACATCAATTACTGAGCATGCACTAAGCACTTCAACCATTTTTTTGTAAAAAGGTGTATTAAATTGAGAGTGTAGTGTACTAATTGTAAATTTCATATGCGTTATGGGTTTCTTTACATAATTTTCATTTTATTTTTAATTTACATAATTATCTAGCTGTATGTTCTGGTGTTGTTATGCGAGGATACTCAACGCTTTTGCCATCTGATGTGGGCCTACCCTTAGGACAGAACATCATGTTATAACCTCCAAGTGTGGTCACCTTGCTCAGCTGAATCAATTACTGACCTTCATGATTTGCATTGTTGGTGAATTGAATAGTAAAATGTTGACTTAAGGTCTGGGGTCATGTGTTATGCAAGTTATGCTTGATGACTAAACACTGCATTGTGTGTAAAATAACTGGGTCGAATGATGATTTAATATTGCATGTGAAGGTCAATGAAACTTTATTAAGTAATAAAATATAACATCTTCATGGTCCTTTTATTCATTTCTATGGTGAACTCGTACTTGGTCAAAAAATTAAATATGCCAACATTGTTTTCACTAAAAAAGATTGAATGGTTCCTAAGACAGTTTCCCTCTATCTTCTATATTTTCGGATTTCCCATAATGTCCCTAACACAACCTTAACTCCCTCGGAATAAATTAATGTTATCATCTTAGTTTATTTACATCTTCTGTGCAAAATATAGTCAAATTTATGACTATAGAGCTGCTGTCTAGTCTCACTACACTGTACCTTTTCGAAGTTTTAAACATCATCATTCGTCATTTACACTTATGTATACCTATGTATATTAAAGCAAGGAGGTTGTAGGTAGATCGTCCTTGATTAAACCTACGGTTGTACATTTTCTATCAGAGTTTTAAAAAGTTACTCACCTTTTAATTGTATTCCAGGTGGTATGGACAAAGAGTCATGGTGCCTCAACAGTGACGGAACAGTGAGACATGCGAACAACGAGCTTTACCACCTCTCCCCCGCACCCCGCGATTCCCCAACCGACCTCCTTGTCTCCACAGAGACCCAGGATCGAGAGAACGAGAAGCCAGAGAGTGACAAGGAGAGCAAAGCAGTTATGCCGGTAGAGGGCGACACAATAGGCGTTGCTTATGATCACGTGGAGCTGAATTTCTTCCTCAATGGACAGAATATGGAGATACCTATTAGGAATATTCGTGGGACGGTGTATCCTGCTTTATATGGTGAGATTTGATTTAATAATAGTGGCAATTCAGAATGTTGCCAAAACTTAACTAAGTATACCAATTTGACAGCACTCAAATTTATGCCATCCTTTTTATTCCAATCGTTTTAAAAAAAGTCGTGTTGGCCAATCCGGCCGTGCATCAATGAACTTTTCGTGTCGAAAAATTTAGCTTTAAACGGTGAAGGTAAACATCGTGAGGAAACCCGCGGCTAGTCAGCCCCACACGTATTGACCATTGTCTTTCCTGTGGATATGGCCGGCTAAGCTGAGAGGATGGTTTAGGTGCTGGGCAACAATGTCCCAGGCACTACAGTGTCCCGTTAAGTGTAGGCTAGTAAAGATGTAAAATTTAACGTGCCCTCCAAACTCCAAAATACGGAAGCGCTGATGATTTTGATGATGCTCAATATTAAATTTTTAAGCCTTGCTTTCGTGCTTCGCAGGGCCCGTTAAATTGTTGGACCCTACTTAGTCGTTAGTCCTTAGGCAATGACAAAGGCCGAAGCTGTCAGGCGGCCTAAAGCTCCGTCACCAGAGTTGGTCACTAACTCATACGATCAATCAAACATAATTCCTAAACCATCCAAATATGTAATTATATTTTTTTAAATTTCAGTTGACGACGGCGCGATCTTAGATATAATCCTGGACAATTTCCTATATCCCACACCCACCGGCTACGAGAAAATTATGGTAGAGCAATCGCTGCTCTAACCAAACGCTCGCTATTGAAGCGAACAGACACTGGACAGTGCAACGGACTCTGAAAACTGTACAAAGTTAAATGTTTGTGTAAAATGTAATGGAGTGTATCAATATCAATGTTTGGTTGCTGGAGTGTTCATTGTGTTGATTAAGTGCTAGTTTTTCATTTTATATCGGACAAAGAACTTTAACTTAAGAGAGTGCGAACAAAATGATGACTTAATCAACTTAAAGAAACAAGTGTGAGTTTTACATCGGAGTCAAGTGGTGTATTGTGTGATAAATGTGTAAGTTTTCGCGACCACAACTCACGTTTTAAAAACAACTCTCGCCACTATTAGCTTTTGTACCAAACTAAATTGATGATAATCGCGCTGTTAAAATGTAAGAAGGTTACATCACATTGGTGTGAAGTACGTGGTAAAAGTGCTAGCAAGCTGCGATGGATAATACATTATGAAGTATTATAACAACAAATGTAAAATTATATCCTAGTTCTTATTTCTATGTTTAATTATAATGAAAGACAATTTTATAAAATCGCGAATGTTATGTACCATGGTGTGGTAATTCATGCTATAGCATACGTCAAATGAGCGTATCCTATCACGGCTTAGGCTTCCGATTATACACTTAAAAATATAATAATGAGGCTTTGACTGAGTGGTGGCCAAGACCCAGACATAGAAGTCAAGGACGTCGGAGTCAAAGAAGTCAAGAGGGGGTCGACGACATTAAAAAAGACCATAGAGTTTAGATGCATTAGGCACAGGACCAGAAAGAATGGCAGAAGCAAAGGCAGGCCTACACCCTGCTGTGGGATACTACAGGCTGTGGTTGATGATGATGATGAAATATAATGATTTTGTAAAAAACTAATGTCTTGATTTAATACACGGGCACATTCCATATGTTTACTTATGAACATAAACTAATTTAGTTTTTGTAAACTGATCCTAATTCACAACTTACAGATATGAAAGGCTCTCTTAGTTGTGGATTGTGTAGGTACCCATTTTAAATTCTACTTTTTATTTCTATAATTACAAAACTGATTTTTATAAATAATATACAGGGTGTTACCAGACCACTACCGAAAACTTAAGGGGATGAAAGTACCCATCAATATGAACAACTTTTTCTAAGAAACCAACACTGTAAACGCGAAAAAAAAAACAGCTGTTTCATACACTTTAGCCAAGTAGGTATTGAACTTATGTATGGAACTGCTGTTTTTTTATCGCGTTCACAGTGTTGGTTTCTTAGAAAAAGTTGTTCATATTGATGGGTACTTTCACCCCCTAAAGTTTTCGGTAGTGGTCTGGTAACACCCTGTATATAATAACTGCAGACTTATTTCAATGAAACATGCAGGAGTATTGTAGCTTAGTAAATGCTACTTCACAAAGCTGATGGGTAAACTGTTTTATGAGGGACTAAAATAATACGTACGGATACGGATGTAGGTTAGTATTTAACCCAAGTATGCGTCATGTGTGATAAAGTATGCTATTTATTTCAATGTGAAACCAATTACCACTGTTTTACTGTTGTTTTTGATGTATTGTATGAAAAAGTTAATGGGGTGGTCTATTGGCGAATAAAACCGCTGCTAACAAGTTCTGGTAGTATAAATATATATATATTAAATAATTAATATAATAACATTCTCTAAAGTTTTCTAACATGATATTTTTTTATGAATAATGGGGTTAAAGTCGAATGTGTACATAAATTATTGAATCCCAACACCAGTCAATGGATCACCCCCTTCAAAAAATGACGCAAGTATAAAAGCTTATCAGCATACTCGGCTTTACAGATCTTGCTAAAGTATTTGTAAGGATTTTAATCTTAGTAACTTTGTGATAAGTCCTACTTAAAACGAATATCATTAGACAATATTTTTCCAGTTTATGACTTAAAGTTCAGTACCCGGCAATTTAAATAGCCCGTATGTGCTTATTTTTTAATATAGGTACTTAACATGATATATAAGTAAAGAAACTTATAAAATTAGAAAATAGGTATATATACAAAAAAGGTGTGTAAGTTAACCTATTAACTGTTTCTGGTACTGCGACGTGAATTGCCGTGTTCTGTATGCATTTAAAATGTTATTATTGTTTAATTGAATAATCATATTTTAAACTCGTTAGTTTATACCAAATAAATAGAAAAAAACGGAAACTACTTAATACGAAACAGAACCTATATGAAATACCTATTTTATAAGTGTGGTTTAACACTATAATAAAATGTATATAAAACTATAGAACCTAATTCGAAAGTTTATACAATAACTAAAATCTTATTTTATGATTTCAAATAGAATTTGACACTTTTCCAGTCAGATCTCTTTTTAAACTTGCTGGTACAGTCAGCGTCGAATTGATATGAGCGTCTAGAGTAGTCAAAATTATCTGAAAAACATAAAAGCAATTTGATATACTGCATATCAAATATATCTTAGTAAACAAAGCTCTCAAAGGTAGTATGCAAACTCTTTTGAGTGAATACTTGAAATGTCATATACTTGAAAATCTTGAAATATCATAGATATAACCATTATCTTATAAGTTAGATATTTTTAGTGTCATTGTTGCAAATAAAACGTGAATATTAAAGTAATTTTTACTAAGATAATTTTGAACACCCTGACTGCTCATATAAATATGAAACAATGAATAGTAGATATAAAATAAAATAAATATTTGTGCTTGCAACAATATGATGATTCTAACTGCGTATATCAAATTGCTTTTATGTTTTTCAGATCATTTTGACTACTCTAGACGCTCATATCAATTTGACGCTGACTGTACCTACCAACACAGCAGGCAAATCGTTTACTTATATCATAGTATATTATCCATTTAATAGATGTGGAAATAACTGAAGTAAAAATATCGATTCAAATACCTACCGTGTAGAAATTGTTAATAGGTAATAAATACTTGATAATACCAAAGACGATTAATATCTAGAAGACAGACAAAGGCCATACACAAAATCGTAACCCGATCCCGCAGTACCAGATAGCCTCAAAACTTTAAAACATCAATTTTATCCAAGAAATTTCAATACTTAGTAGTAGGTAGCAACAATATTCAATATTTAAACATTTTTAACTAGAAAGTAATTGAAATTTCTTGGATAAAATTGATGTTTTAGAGCTTTCAGGCTATTTTTTAGGGTTACGATTTTGTGTATGGCCTTTGTCTGTCTTCTAGATATTAATCGTCTTTGATAATACTAAAGAAAAAAATAGAATTTAAGCTGATTTTCGCTGTCATCATCACTGTTACCTATGCTACCAATATTAAATTTTCACACCACGTTAATTAATACTATAAATTAACAAGCTAAGTCTAGGTGATTAACTGACGGGCAAGAACCGAGACTTAACCGGGCTTTGTAGTACCTGGGACACAGATATATATATATACAATAGATCACGCCAATGCGCGTACATACCGTGTTCGAACCACAGCAAAAGGGCGTGGTTGTCCTCCTCCTTCCTTAATCTTCTTAGACCTGATCCATTTAGAGCTCGTATTAAAAGCCTGGGATTATTTTAACTTGGCCTTGAGGAGTGGTTATCACAGATATTAGTATATAAATCTGTGGTTGTTTATAATTAAATTTTATTTTCATTACTACACACGTACCTATATATATACGCACGCATAGGTACTATAAATAATTATAGTGGAAAGGATAATTTTGTAAATTATAGTTGAAAAGACAATCTTGATATACACTGTTACAAAAAAATTATCACTAGTAGTTTATTATTACCGATTGCATAATATGACTTGTCTTAAAAATACTAGTTCTTATCTGAAACAGCGAGTCGAAAAATTTCACATGTTTAAATTTTGATTATTTTTTATAATAAATTCCAACTAATTAAGTAATAGAATTAAATTGATCTCTAATATTGTAAGACGCGGTTATTTATGTGTATAGTATGTAACAAAAGCTTGTTTAATAAATATATCAAGTGCAATTAAGTACCTACTCTGTTTATATATTTAACTAAGAAATTTCCTAGTGACCAACTTTGTGAAGAGTTTTTAGTTTAGTTAGACTGCTTGGTCCATTAAAGCATCGAAGCACTCATTTGCTAGATCCATAGCGGTCACCCCTCCATTTTGATACCACCCAGAACTTCACATATTTATTATAAAATCGATCGATTTAATAACATTGAGAATCTTTTTTATTTTAGGTAGGTACCTACTTGTATGTATGTCAGCATAGCGTTTAAAGTAGGTACCTAAAGGTTGACCTAGCAGGCTACGATGTGGCCCGACTACCGAGTAGAGCATTCAAACATTTCACCCTCATTCAATAAAGCAGAGAAATGGACCGGGAATACGGCAAAAGGAGAACATAAGTCATTTATATCAGAATCGAGAGCCCTGTAACCCACACATTTGATGTCTAGTGTGAGTAAAGCTGAAATTACATAGCGACACGGGGCGTGTCGTGCGTCAGAAGTATATTGGACACCTACTTACATAGGTTTACATAATAGTACTTACACTTAGGTACGATTACAATCAGAACTAACTAAAGTGTCTCGCTCGATGTCAAGACAAAAACTCATACACGCACGAACCTGCTCCTTTCGAAGTTAAAAATTTATGACATACGATGATTGACACTTGAAATATTTTATATTACTTACTTAACACATAATCCAAAACGCAACCGCTTAGATCTTATTATGACTTAAGAAATAAACAACGTTTGTTTGCGCTAAAAAAAACACAGTAGGTATCATCGATTTAGGTACCCTGGCCCTTCACTTTGGACACTACCGGGGCGTTTTTATATGTACCTATGTTTCTACAACGCTCGCAACGCTTCAATACGTCAAAAACCTTGCTCCTAGTCTCTAGCTAGTGTATGGTATAACTCGGACTCAACTCAGCTAACCCATGGCTATCGGGCCGGCTATCGCCTTCACAGGCCATTGCCCATTGTCCATTGCACTCACTGGAGGGCTTCTGCTCCTATAAGCACATATTTGATATAACAAAGCGGAGAACTCAGAAATTATGTTGAATATTATGTCGCACAACTAATAGTATGAAAGGAATCTAATTTAAAAACTTAAGTAAATAATTTAAATTATTAATATAGTTATCTATCTAATAGTGGCAATTCTGAGTGTCGCAAAAGCTAAACTAAGCTAACTAAAATTGTTGCCGTCCCTTTCATAGCGATGGAAATAAAAAGGATGGCAATATTTTTAGTTACCTTAGTTTAGCTTTTGCGACACTCAGAATTGCCCCCAGTAGGTACATTAAACGAGCAATTCTTGTAATAAGTATATCTGATGATTTTCATAAAATTTTGTATGTAGGTACTTATGGGGTTTCGGGGGCGATAAACCGATCTAGCTAGGTATTATTCTTAGGTAGTGTCGTCAGGCAATGAAAACCGAGCTAAGCTCGGTCATTATAAGTAAATACTTATAATGGTTCTATAAGTAAATACCTACCTATTAATGAGATTATAAAATGTTTTAAAGAATGATTAAGTATTAAAAAGTTATTAGGTATGTACCTATCTATTGTTTTAAGTTAGTTTTACTACAATATCTGCGCATACATAGGTAGGTACCTAGTACAACTGCATAGAAATATTTTCGATCTATTTGTCAGCATTTTGACGAAACTAACTATCTACAGTGTAACAGAAATCGCTCAATTGCAAAGTTTAAATCCGCATCAAATTAAAACCTCGTCTCGGTCCATTCGTGCTATAAAAATCAACCAGGGGATGTAGTCAGTCTTCCTTTCAGTTGCTCCTGTTGGAATTAGTTAGATATATAGGTAGGTACCTATGTTTCTAGCAAGCTAACCTCTTGAAGTAAAATATATTTACCTATCTATCTTATATCACACCCAATAAAACTGCTTAGTTCAGTCGGTTATAAACACAACGCCAATTTCTAAGTAAGTAGTAAAACCGAGTAGCACAGCATTTTACCCAGGTATCAAAAGACCGAACCCCTGGAAACAAACTAGTTCAATTTCAATTAAAACTTGCCCCCGACTGGCCCTGTAAGCTCCTAAAATGCAATATCGGCAATGCCCGCGAGCTTGTTTTTGCTCACATCTGCTGTTTTTAGTGAATATTCCGCTTTTGTACTATCCCATCTGACACTTGGGACATTTGACTGGCAAATAGATGGATAGCCTATATCGGACGCACTGATAGGCGGATTATAATTTACAAAAAAATACAGAAATACACAATTATCATAGAAATACGTGTAACAATGTAGGTATTGGCAAAGACGATTAATATCTAGAAGACAGACAAAGGCCATACACAAAATCGTAACCCTAAAAAATAGCCTGAAAACTCTAAAACATCAATTTTATCTAAGAAATTTCAATTACTTTCTAGTTAAAAATGTTTAAATATTGAATATTGTTGCTACCTACTACTAAGTATTGAAATTTCTTGGATAAAATTGATGTTTTAAAGTTTTCAGGCTATCTGGTACTGCGGGATCGGGTTACGATTTTGTGTATGGCCTTTGTCTGTCTTCTAGATATTAATCGTCTTTGGTATTGGTGATTACATTTTATAATGATTAGTAAAATTGTTTATAAAAATAAATATTATTTAAATCGTTGATTTTCTTACGCTGGAAATAGTATGTACCTACCTACCTATAGTGACATTGTTCAAACTTCTATATAAAATTTGTTATAATACACTTTGAAGAAAATACCTACTTAACAAATTAGGTATTATTATTATGTAGGTTTACCATCCTTTCCTATATTCTGTAGTTTCACGTCATCGTTGCCGTCGAGTAGGTATCTAAGTTTTAGCGTCATGCGTCATGCAATGGAGAAAATAGTGCTTTATTTACCTAAAGTTTAGGTAAATAAACTTTATTTACCTAAACTTTAGGTAGATAAAGTTTATTTAGGTCCTAAACGAACGAACCGTAGCGTGTACCTACTACGGCATCTACGGAGGAACATAAAAATACAATAACAAGACCGTATGTACGTAAACGTATTTGTTCTATTATTTATTTTGTGGTTTACGTAACTAAAACGTAGGTATAGCTTCCAGCACAGCATCTAATCTATCGTTATAAAATAAGAAGGTATCTAACTAAACAATATTTTATTTTGAACTTCAACAATAGAAAATTAAATAAAAAAAATTTAATTGTAGGTTCAAAGTACCAGTTATTTGAATGAACTTGGACGTAGAATGTACATTGAAGTGAAGGTACTAATTTACTGCTATTATTTTGAGTTCGTTTTAGGAAAATATTAATTTCATTGTGCTACCTAACTCTTCCCTAAGTATCGAGTTTTTCCCTAAAAAGCCAAGACCAAATTTTTATTTAATTTATTTTTTATTTTTTTCATCCTCGACTTACAATCGCTACAAACAAATGCTACACTGTCGTCTGAAGAAAGGTGGCCTCTACGAAACGTAGAAGCGCTACGATGCTACGCAGTAACTACGAAATTACTGAGAATTACCATTGTAATTTTTTTATATAAAATTATATATTAGGTCTTGCAGTCGTGTCTCATGTTTGAGGTACCTTCTATAAATATTATAAAAAAATATCACGAACATTTTGAAAGTGACAACCTATGTGTATTGTTGATTAAGGTAATCAATTTTTACTAATAGATGTATAGGGTCAGGGTTTGACTGAGCCCCCGGCCCCAAAGCCCCGGGCCCAAGCCTGAAAAATGGTAGATGGGATGCTATGGGAAAGTAATATAAATAAAAAAAAAATTCCATAAGCTACCTCCCCCCGTTAGCTAGGCCAGCGGGGGCCCGCGCATGCTAGGGCCCGCCTGGGAAACGTCCACCATCTCGACTATATGGCCAGTCTGACCCAGAATATTGTATAGGGTTAACTAAGGTTTCTAATAATACATAATTTATACAGGGTTAGATAGTTAGCTCGGTTTATTAATCAGATCACTAGCACGACCCAAATGTGCAATGGCGTGCTCCTGAGACAGTACTTACCTACCTACCTATTGAACAATTTGTGCCTATTCACTGACTAACTTAGAGTCATCTTGTCATCACCAGATATCATCTTTGTCCGTACCTATAGTTGAAAAAAACTAAAACCAGTCATTTTCAAATCAAAGAAAGACTATGGCGGAAGTTTTTTGTAAGTACCTACTTACTTAAGTAGGTAGGTACCTACTTATTCCTTTTTATATTTTACAAAATACATAAACGAACTGCATTATCTTAGAACCTATATTATATTTCTTCTGTAAAAGGAAAATACTTTTTAGTAAGATAGGTAACATTACATTTTTTTAAGTCATTAACAATTTCCGAAAAAGTCTTCCAAAGTTTTCCGAAAATTTCCAATACTGATTGTAAATGCATAGGACGCGCAGAATATTCAGCTAGGTCTCAAAGAAAATTCCAACCAACAATCATTATCATTCGAACTCAATAAACCCGAGTCTACTACATTCATGAATCGACAACGATCAGCCCTTTGATATTGCAATCCGCGCCATTCTACAACCAGCTCATGAATTCTAACGATGTTGTTTGTGTTCCGACGATTTCATCGGTTCCGTCGATTTTCATAGGTTCCGTCGATGAGTGCTTTTGTTTCGTGCACATAGTCTGGTTTATATATAGTCTTTTTTAAACTTTCGCGATCAGAACACATGATTAAACATATATTTACGGGTATTTATCGCTATTTACCTTTATTTAATTTTAATTTTATCCCGACGTTTCGACTGGATTGCACCAGCCGTGGTCGCGGGCAGACTGAGTTGGTTTATATATCACTTATTTTTAAAAGTGAAACTAACAACATGAAAAACTAAAAACATGAAACTACGATGACACAATGTAATTTTTGTCACACCGCATGACTCTCATCTCATACCAATTAAATTATGCGCTTTTCATATCATAATTCATATTTTTTGTATACTTACTTAACACGAATGTTGACTGGGTAAGAGAAAAAAAATCGAGGCAATCAACAGTATACTTAAGTATAAAATATTTAGAAATATCCAAAAGAGTGTATTTACGTTTAACTACCTACCGGAATTACTACGGGATGTACCTAGGCTGTGTCTGTGTAGTTCTCTTTTTATTAAAAAAACCTTGTTTACTGCATGGTTCTGGTGTCCGTTACGATAGCGTACACATAAAAGAATTCTCATTTTTTTTATGCCCAAAAAATAGTGCATACCTACTTACTTACTTTATTAGTGTAAAACTGAAAAAAATAGTGCCTCTTTGGTTCAAGAAATAATGACCATTCTTTACACGAACAATAACAACGCTTCTGACGAGTGTAACGGACGCGTGGATAAAAATACTCTATGGCGTGGAAAACAGTGGAAAATCGAAAAAGCAGCGAGTTTTGACGGTCAGTTGCAGCCTCTCCCAGCACCCTTCACTTCACCCCTCACCGCACCCACATCCCGCTCTCGCACAAAAGACGAAATAACTATTGACCTAAATGGAATGCTTTATTTGAACCAGAAAATTCTGAATCCAAACTACTGTTGGTTATCAATGAATTCGTAAGAATCTTTGTAATATAAAACTTATGACCTGAAATAGATTGTTGGAGCCAGATGCCTCAAGTCACTAGCAAACCTGACGACGGAATCCTATTAACAATACAAAACCGGTCACCACAAAAACCTTAACTTTATTTTGTCTCTCCAGTTGTCTTACGCAGAATCGCCGAGCAGCCAGCTGACCCGTGTGATAGGCTTCAAGTTTGCTCGTTCAAGTAATCGAGGGAACCTTCAATCTTTAAAGATTCCGATAGAATAGACTGGTTAGGCAAGTGTTCATTTGGTTCTTCTTTTTTCCTTGAAACAGTTTGGAAGCAAAGCCAATAAAACTGGGACCTTTTTAGAACGAGCCAACTGGCGCTCTGACGGACTAGATGTTTCACTTTGCAAAGTTTAAATAAAGGCATAAGAGATTGGCTTTGCGCTTTTAAAATTTTAAATATATTTTAGCTGTACTTAACTACTTAGTAGTATTTAAAGTCCGGTATCATTGAGTCTTTATTTTACTTATTAACTCCTCCGAAGAAGCAAGGATTTTGTGTAAGTTTCTTGTCTTCTATTTGTACGAAAGTCAAGTTAACATTACCTACATACTCGTCTCGCGCATTCTATATCCTGCCTGAATTTAGAACACGATTTTTAAATCATTTCCCATTAAAACGCGCTAAGCCTCATACCCTAATACTTAGATACTTATTCTGGAATAACATTTACTCCAGACACTATAGAGTTCCTCAAGCACCACCTCCTCCACCTGTATTGAAGGGCGTCGCGCAGAAGTGCAAAAGTGGACCTTTACTCTTATAGGCTAAAAATCTTACCATCATAAATTAAATTTCATTTCATTTCATTTTAGTTTATTCAAATAATCTGAACAAAGGTTCTATGTTAAATTCTTTGTCCCTGATTACAGGCGCAATACTTTGCATTAGCACAATACTTTTACCATAAAAACATTGCCACTACCAAAGACGATTAATATCTAGATTCGTCTTTGCCATTACTTGATAAAACTAAACAACATGTCACTTTGTTGAAAAAAAAAACGATCACAACTGGAAGTAGAAGCCGATATGATAAGTAATTATTACTTATTATTTTTGCGTAAAATGTTGTTCACACCTGAATAGATATCGTTATCCAATCGTTCTATATTATATAGGTAGGTACCTAAGTACTTACTTAATTTCATGTTTAGTCTTCAATTATCATTGTATGTTGTAACATCATGTGGAGAAGCGCGTTTTGTTTTTGTTTCTTCGTTTCTGCGCTAGCAGCGAGCGATGAACGAGAGTTCAAGGTCGTGAAGACCGCACAAGGTTCCGTGAAGGGGTATAAGGACTCAGAACATGGCATATATGCCTTCCAGAGTATTCCATACGCGACGGCACCGACCGGCACCCATCGATACAAGGTGCGTTTTATCTTTCGCAAGCAATTAAATCTCTTGCTCATTTTCAATACCTACCTATTAAAACTCTAAACAGATTTTAAAATTGATTTTAGTGATTATTCGTTTCTTCTCTTAAGGTTTGAAAAAAATATGATTTCGTTTGTTTTTTATCGCTTTAGTGCACTACTTAGCTAAGTCCACACTATGCCCTATCATCTTCAACTTTCGTCGTCATCTTTCTATTCTCCTTTCTTTTGGTGCAATCAATAATTGAATGCGTCAACGAACGGAACACTAACATAGTCATTTAGTTCAGTCGTAGTTTCAGTAAGCTTGATGAAACATGTGCGAAGAAAACATTTTACTCGGTGGAATATGTGCAGCTTACGAGGGCATATGAAATTCAAGAAAAAAAAAATTTACTTTATTTGTGTACTTAAAGTTTATTATTTGAACCCCAAAGTTGAGGAATGCTTCTGTAATCTTCAATAAATTTCAATGTCATTTCTTTTTTTTCAACCGCCATCTTGTTATTGACCGGTTTGTGGCACAGAAATCCATCCGCGTCGGGAAGACGAGTATCACAGCGCGCGCTACGCTTTCAACTGTCATAGCGCAAGCGTCAAGGGCATGCTTCACGTGCGCTGTTGACTGCGCTGTGATGCATGCCTTTGATTAACAAAAAAGGGCACAGGTGGACATAGCTCAACCTCATTCGCGTATTGTTACTATAGCATAGATTTCGTCTTCAGTTGAATTAATTGCGAGATAACGTTGCTCTATCAGCTGTTATCATAGTAGCGATTCGATTCTGTTGTTTACCAACTACGTATTTCTAAAATCATTCGAAAAACGAAAAAGTATAGGTTACCTACCTACCTATTGTAAAATTAACTTATTTGTTTCTCTGCTGTTTTGAAACGCCTACTAAAAATACCGGGAACCCATTTCGTCTCCGAAAATCGATTGTCCGTAAATCACAATCAATAACAAGTGTCTCCGAAACATAGGAATCCATAATATTATGGTCCCATAACTATAGTTTGTAATAAGGTATTGTTCATCCTTATGCTCCTAATCCATAAATTTATGTTACCTAATATTATAATCCCTAACTTTAATCGTTATAAACATATGTGTCATAATAATAAAGAATCATAATACTTCCACTTCCGATTAATAATGTTTTCGAACGTTTATAAATTATGTAAAACAGAAACAACTTCGGTTGTATTCACCCAGATCGAAATCAGTTGGTTAGGTTAGGTTTGAACAGTGACCACTAACGTGCGAGGCGAGCGAGCGTAGCGAGCGTGCCGCGGTAGCGGTCGCCGAAGCGCCAATTAAATGTGGGATAAAAGTATTCAGCCACCCAGATCGAAATCAGTTGGTTAGGTTAGGTTTGAACAGTGACCACTAACGCGCGAGGCGAGCGAGCGTAGCGAGCGTGCCGCGGTAGCGGCCGCCGAAGCGCCAATAAAATGTGAAATAAAAGTAATCAGCTACCCAGATCGAAATCAGTTGGTTAGGTTAGGTTTGAACAGTGACCACTAACGCGCGAGGCGAGCGAGCGTAGCGAGCGTGCCGCGGTAGCGGCCGCCGAAGCGCCAATAAAATGTGAAATAGGTAAAAGTAATCAGCCACCCAGATCGAAATCAGTTGGTTAGGTTAGGTTTGAATAGTGACCACTAACACGCGAGGCGAGCGAGCGTAGCGAGCGTGCCGCGGTAGCCGAAGCGCCAATAAAATTTGGAATAAAAGTAATCAGCCACCCAAATCGAAATCAGTTACATTCCCTATGCTGCCTTGTGCTTGAGACACAATGCTCTTATGTTAAATTTATTCTCATAAACTATTATGAAAATAAAGTTATGAGTTAGTTACATTATGGATTATATTATTTATTGAGAATGATTTTATGTATTTTAAACATTAGGGATGTTGATATTAGCCGTAACTATATTAGGGATCCTTATATTATAGATCCTGATTATACGGGCAATCGATGATTATGAAAACCCAATTTATAGATTTTTATTTTAGGGGTATAAAATTTCGGAGACAAAATAGAGACCCAAAAATACCTGATGAAACTTTACAAAGTGCTTGCTTAGCCGTCTAGTATCTATATTTTTATCAATTCATCAATTCAATAAAATAATAACATTAATTCGAGCAAAGCCATGATCAAATGCTATTATCAAAATAATAAGTTGATTGTAATAATTTTTCCAGGCTCCTCTCCCGCCACCAGTGTGGCTGAACACACTGGAAGCAACGGACAAGGGGATCATTTGCCCACAAGCTCCTTTTCCTATACCTGTTATGCCTACCGATAAAATTATGCAAGAAGACTGTCTAGTCGCGTCTGTGTATGCCCCTGACACAGACGAAAAGAACTTGCCTGTTATGGTGTACGTCCATGGAGGTGGGTTTCAAGCAGGTCTCGGTGATTGGATTGTAGCTAAGAAACTAGTCTCTGAGCACAATATTATCCTTGTCAACTTCAATTACCGACTTGGTGTTCACGGGTTTTTATGCCTTGGCACTGATGATGCCCCTGGCAATGCAGGAATGAAGGATCAAGTGGCACTTTTACGCTGGGTGAATAAAAATATTGCAAGCTTCGGTGGAAATCCCAAGGATGTAACTATCGCGGGTGGATCTGCAGGGTCTGCCTCCGTGGATCTGTTAATGCTTTCGAAACTAACTAGAGGGCTATTCAACAAAGTCATCCCTGAAAGCGGTGCTAACACTGCGGCTTTCACAGTCGAGTCAGATCCATTACAGAGCGCAAAGAATTTCGCAAACGTTTTGAACTTTCCAAACGTTGATGATGTATACGCATTAGAACATTTTTATACAACAACTCCTCTCGAAAAACTGAATGTAGATGCCTTTTTTGACAGAACCAACTCAACTTTTGGATTCTCACCATGTGTTGAACGAGATTCTAAAGATGCTTTTCTTGTTGAATCACCAGTTGAAATACTAAAGAACCGACATTACAAAAAAGTGCCTCTTCTATACGGTTTCAGTAACATGGAAGGCCTTCTGAGAATAGATTTTTTCGATTTGTGGAAAGACAAAATGAATGAAAAATTTTCAGATTTCTTACCTGCTGACTTAGTTTTCGATAACGATCGCCAAAAAGAAGAAGTGGCAAAATCAGTAAAAGAGTTTTACTTCGGGGATAAACCAGTCAGCAATGACAATGTATTGGCATACATCGATTACTTTACTGATGTTATATTTGCATACCCAACGTTGCGTTCGATCAAGTTACAAGTGGAAGATGGCCACGACCAAATATACTTGTATGAATATTCATATGTAGATGAAAATACTCCTCTTGTACCACACACAAATGTAAAAGGCGCTAATCACTGTGCTCAATCAATGGCCATAGTTGAACCAGTTATACCAGAATATTTCGAGCCTGGTAAGAATGAAGAATTCAAGCAAATGACTTCCACTATGAGGCAGATGTGGGCTAACTTCATAAAGACAGGGTAAGTGCGTCAGCTTCACCTGCGGCTGTGGCAGTAATTATACTTTTTTTATATGACTATCTCAGTGGCTAATTACTTGTGAAGTATCACAAAATATCATACATAATTTAAATTAATATACCATCACATTCGACTAGAGTCCTAGGTCCTCTTCCTTCCTTATGCATTTTTAAATCAGTCATGTTTGTCAGAAATCACTAGGTATAACTTGTTTGAGCAGCAAGATTATAATAGTATACGAAGAGTTGCAACGCAAAGGCCTCTAATAATGCCCAGACCGAGACTAGAAAATATAAACGTAATTGCGCTTTCATGGCGTGCAAAATTTACCTAGCTTTTTGTTAGAAAAACACAGCAATAGGTATATTTAACAATGCTCTCAGTGTCATGCTCCCCAGCAGAACCATCCCGGAATTTGGATATGAGAGTAGGAACTTACATATATAGAATTTTTTTTATCTTTTTAGAAATGGTTAATGATATTTATTCAGTTCATGAATTTTTTAAATTAACATAACAATATTGGAGCGCTCGTGGCGAAGCTTGCTAAAACGTTATTGATAGATCGTCGAAGTTAAGCAACGTTCTGAGCGGTCACAACTTGGATGGCATCCAAGTTGTGACCGCTGGATTTTTTGGCTGGATTTTGGACAAACTCAGATTATATTGCCACTTGCGGTGGCATTATAATCTGAGTGCTATCGTGCCTCGGAAGGGCACGTTAAATTGTCGGTCCCGGTTTTTAAAGTCGTTAAGCCTTTAGGCGACCTAAAAACTCCGTCACCAGAGTTGGCCACTTGCTCATTCGAACGAACGAACGAACCATATTCAGAACAAATGGATAAATCTTTATCTTTTAGAAATATTTCTATTTGCAGGAAGCCAGTGTCTGAAGGGTCTTCCTTGCCAGACTGGCCGGCCGTGAGTAAGAACTGGTCACCTCACATGTCGCTCGGCAACACGCTGAAGCTACGCGGCTCGCTGCTGGAGCGACGCGCGCACTTCTGGGATGATATCTACGCGAAACACTACCGGAACCCACTCCCTCCACCCACGCCCCCGACTAGGCATTCAGAACTCTGAGTAACAACTCCTTAGAATGTAACGAGACCGTCGAAGCAACGCCGAAATCTGTATCGACATTGCCATTCAGCACTGTCAGTGTCTTGGGCACACTTTAGTTAGACTATCTGTGGCTTGGATCAGTTGAACTATCCAAACATCTTTTACAAAGATGGCTCAACGGGTTCTAATAATTTTGTAAAGTTATAAAAATGTCCCTATATAAAGCTTTGTTCCTTTAAATAACTGTTTAACTAAAGAGAGCAAAATAAATGATAAGTGAAGTGATGTCTGCACAAGTTTTAATTACGTAGTAGCTTTGAAGTACCATTTAAAAAAGTCTATAGTGGTCAAAATGTACATAATATCGCTTAACAATTGCCCATGATAGGTACTTTCAGTTTTGAGTTTTATTGTTACCAAATCAGGTGCTTGTGTTATGGTTATGGTAACCAGATGCCTGATATACTACATGCATAGGTTCCTACATTTAATTAAAAACATACTTAGGTACATTATAAAAATTATATAGAAAACACCCAGACACGAGACAAATATTTTTAGGTTATACAAACAATTTGTCTCGCAACAAAATCAAACCCGCAACCTCTGCGTCTCAGGCAGGCTTTCACCCGCTGCGCCACAGAGGTCGATAATAATTGTAAATACTTACGGCTTTATGCCTGATAAAAAAAGATACAATAACAAGATAGGAGGTGAGGGAGTGTGACGACCGAATCGACAAACGGCAGTCGTTCAAAAATGTGGCATGAGTTGGTTTGGTTTATAGTGTCTGTGTCTATTACGGCTAGTGAAGATGCATCGCCCCTGGTGAAATTAGAGCAAGGACCCGTGATCGGGCATCAGGATCCTAGTACAGGAGTGTTTGTTTTTTCGAGCATTCCGTATGCAACCGCTCCAACTGGATCACAGAGATTTCAGGTAAATAATAATCTCAGGCATTACACAAGATGATTTATAGAGTGTCAGGAGGCAATCTTTGCCTAGGTACACTTAACAAGACGGGTCGCGACTCGTGGTCCCACTGGGATTGTACCACTATTACTCGCGGTCCCACTATCCCTGAAATCATGGGTTCGTGGTTCCACTGCTTGGTGGGACAGTGTAGTGCCTGGGACATTGTTGAAATGAAATAGGCCTAACAAGAGCATTAATGACATCTTAGCTAAGGCAATCGATCTACACAGGAAATACAATACGTGCTTCGTTTAAGTCGCGGGTGTTAATAGTACCTTACCATACCTACTAGTTGGTACCTACTAGGTATCTCACACGGCTCACAAATAATAATCTCGAGTACCTACTCATTTGAATTCTAATTGTTTATCTTACGTGTTATATGTATCTTAATAAATTCTATAGCTGGCGCATTTATTGATGTAGGTAGGTAGCCTTGAACATTACCTCGCATGAACTTGACCCGTGAGACGAATGTGATTATATTGCGTTGTCATGATTGTGTAGTACATAAAGTATTATCTAAACATTTTTACAGTGGCAAGCAATAGCATTGAGCAGAGTTATTGATTTTCAGGCACCACTTCCACCACCACAATGGAGTGAGCCCCTTGACAGAGATAAGCAAATAGTATGCCCTCAAGTAGACAACTATTTTGTGAAAAACAAAGTTATGCAAGAAGATTGTCTTATTGCAAATGTTTACGTACCAAACACAGATGAAAGGAACCTTCCTGTCATCGTGTACGTCCATGGAGGGGCTTTTCAAATCGGTTATGGAGATATGGTCCCGCCGAAGAACTTTATAAAAGTAAAAAAAGTCATTGCTGTCACATTCAACTATCGTCTCGGAATTAATGGTTTCCTGTGTTTAGGGACAGAGGGTTCTCCTGGCAATGCCGGTATGAAGGACCAAGTAGCACTATTACGCTGGGTGAAAAAAAATATCGCTAGTTTTGGCGGCAACCCTGATGATGTCACAATAGCTGGAGGAAGTACTGGTTCTGTATCGGTGGATCTATTGATGATATCTAAAGTAACTGAGGGACTTTTCAACAAAGTTATACCAGAGAGTGGAGCTAGTACGGGAGTTATAGCAATGCAGATTGATCCTGTGGATCTTGCTAAGAATTATGTTAGGACACTAGGTTTCAATGATGTAGAAGATATTTATGCTTTAGAAAAGTTTCTGAAAAGTGTACCAGTTGAAGATTTTTTCAAAGAACCATTGTTTTTCAAGAATAAAAATTCTACTTTTGATTTTGTACCGTGTGTGGAGCGCGAAACCGGTGATGAAATGTTTATAGGCGATGCACCTGTTAACATTTTAAGGAAAGGTGACTATAGAAAAGTCCCTATGCTTTTCGGTTTTGCAAATATGGAAGGCTTACTACAAATAGATCGTTTCCCTATCTGGACATCCCAATTAAACGAGAAGTTCTCTGATTTTCTACCGGCAGATTTGCAATTTGAAAGCGAATTCGTAAAAGAACAAGTAGCAAAAACAGTAAGAGAGTTTTATTTCGGTGATGAAGAGATAACCGAAAAAAGTGTTCTTAAATTTATTGATTATTTCAGCGATGTTCTATTCATCTATCCTACTTTAAGATCAGTTGATTTGCTTGTAGAATCCGGCCACGATCAAATATATCTGTATGAGTTTTCATTTGTTGACGAAGATACTCCCGTGGTTCCACACACAAATGTGAGAGGAGCAAACCACTGCTTCCAATCGATGACAGTTATCGATGGTAGACAGCTGTTAAACCCCCTTGATATAAACATTTCGGAAGAATACAAGAAGATACGTGACGTGCTTCAAGAAATGTGGTACAACTTTATTATATCTGGGTGAGTTTCCTTAAATCTTGCAAATTTTAGAAAAGTTACAAATTCTCCTTAAAATTTCTATATACTCCCAATCCACGTCTGAAGTATTCAGTTTGAGAATTAAAAGATAATCAGTAATGGATCATCAAAGCCAAATGATATGTGTTGGTTAATAAATTACAAAACCTTTTCCTAGTTTTTACGTTATATTAATACTACGCTCTTACAATAATACTAATACTTTCGTTGTTCAGAAACCCTGTACCTGAAGGCTCGTCCCTGCCGGCCTGGCCGCCAGCGGGGCCGGGCCCGGCGCCCCACATGTCTCTGGGAGTGGAAGTGCAGTTGAAGGAGAAACTCCTCGAGAACCGCTTCTTGTTCTGGAATGACATTTACTCTCGACATTATAGAGCACCTCAGGCACCGCCTCTACCTGTAAAGCCACATCTTGAATTGTAATGTTATTTTACTTTTTCTTGATTAAGCTTTAAAATTAGTTGGTAGAAAAGACATCGATATTAAGTGCAACTTCTTTTACTCGTAGTAAAAATTAGGGAACATTGTAAGGATACCTAAATAGTGCAAGAGTTGATTTACTTTGTTTACACAGTTAATTCATCACTTCCGTTGAAACTTTGCAAACCGCAATTTGAATTGCATTAAAAACTTTGTTAAAAAAGAAAATACTTAAGTATGTCTTCCTCGTCGTCGTGATCATAATAGTTCATTTTATAAGTAAAAAAATAATAATATAAAAACGGTTACTTTCTTAGACTACCTATGCTATGTGTACAGTATTCTTTAGTCCCCATACGCATCAGATAAATATTTACAAACCGCAATGGGATTAGGATTTGTTCTTTACAATTAAAACATGATCACGACTAGAAATCTAAAGATAATAAAATTATAACATCTTTGAAATGAAATTGTTGTTCACGCCTGCGAATTATGATCGAATCGTTGATAAATTATTGTAAGGAATATTATACAATCATTTTAGCGACTCATTGTCGAATGTGGTCTCAACATGTGGAGAAGCGTGTTTGGCTTGTTTTTGTGCGTTTTTGTGCTGGCAGCGAGCGATGAACGAGAGTCCAAGGTCGTTAAGACTGCACAAGGATCCGTGAAGGGGTATAAGGATCCAGAACATGGCATCTATGCCTTCCAGAGTATTCCTTTCGCGACGGCACCGACTGGGGTACATCGGTACAAAGTGAGTGTTTAAAAAAAATTTGAAAGGAACAAAATGTGCATTTTTTTAATTTATCTTTTTGTCACTTGAACTTTAAAAATACCAACACAGAGTGATTTTTTTAACTAGGATAGTATGAGGAAATCCTAAACTGGAACCACTTTTTTTGTGAAAATAATTTGACTTTGTAAATTTTTTGGTCAATCGCGAGTTTGTCCAAAGCAATTGCAACTAATTAGTTGTTTGATAAAATAATTATTATTTTAATGAGGATGTAGTCAGTTTCATGTATGGATCATTGTATTGGAAGAAAAAAATCTAAACAGCCGAAGTTAATATAAGTATAATGTTTTCCCATACAATTTTTAATCTGATAATAGTGGCAATTCTGAGTGTCGCAAAAGCTAAACTAAGCTAACTAAAATTGTTGCCGTCCCTTTCATAGCGATGGGAATAAAAAGGATAGCATTAATTTTAGTTCGTTTAGTTTAGTTTTTGCGACACTCCGAATTGCCACTAGTTCTACGATAAGTATTGGGGGCAATTCGGAGTGTCGCAAAATCGCTATGAAGAACATTTTAAACATGTGGATTAAATAAAAACGAAATACATATAACGACTATTATCAAAATTAAAAGTTAATTGTATGTCAGCCGCATGTCGGATACGTTGTGAGCTAAATTCATTACCGAGTGGACGCCTGCTCACAAAAAACGACCTTGCGACAGACCGCGCCGTTGATGGGAAGACGATTTAGATGCCCATATAAAGGATTGGTTCACAATGGCCCAAAACAGAGATGAATGGAGAGAAGGAAGGGAGGCCTTTGCCCTGCAGTGGGACGTTACAGGCTCATAATAATAATAATAATTGATTTTTCAGGCCCCACTCCCGCCACCTATGTGGTTGAACATACTGGAAGCAACGGACAAGGGGATCATATGCCCACAGGCTTCTTTACCCGCACCTCTTATACCTAGCGATAAAGTTGTACAGGAAGACTGCTTAGTCGCGAGTGTTTATGTCCCAGACACAGACGATAAGAACTTGTCTGTTATGGTGAACGTCCATGGAGGAGCATTCCAAATGGGATTTGGCGATTGGATGGTACCCAAGAAACTAGTTTCTGAACACAATGTTGTTCTTGTCACTTTCAATTACCGCCTCGGTGTTCACGGGTTTTTATGCCTCGGCACTGAAGATGCCCCTGGCAATGCAGGAATGAAGGATCAAGTGGCACTTCTACGCTGGGTGAATAAAAACATCGCAAGCTTCGGTGGAAATCCCAAGGATGTAACTATCGCGGGTGGATCTGCAGGGTCTGCCTCCGTAGATCTGTTAATGCTTTCAAAGATGGCTAGAGGTCTGTTTACTAAAGTTATCCCTGAAAGCGGTGCCAACATCGCGGTTTTCACAGTACAATCGAAGCCATTACAGAGCGCACAGAATTTCGCGAAGGTTTTAAATTTTTCAAACGCTGATGATGTATATGCTTTAGAATATTTTTACAAAACAACTCCTCTCGAAAAACTGAATATAGATCTATTTCTCGATAGAACTGACTCTTCTTTAGGATTCTCACCATGCGTTGAACGAGATTCTAAGGATGCCTTCCTGGTTGAATCACCAGTTGATATTCTGAAGAACCGACGTTACAAAAAAATGCCTCTTCTTTACGGTTATAGTAACATGGAAGGTCTTATTAGAGTAGGTCTTTTCGACTTGTGGAAAGACAGAATGAATGAAAAGTTTTCAGATTTCTTACCCGCTGACTTGGTATTCGAGAATGATGACCAAAAGGAAGATGTAGCAAAGACAGTCAAAGAGTTTTACTTCGGAGACAAATCAGTCAGCAATGACACTGTATTGACATATATCGATTACTTTACTGATACTTTATTTGCATACGCAGTACTTCGATCGACCAAGCTACAAGTGGATGATGGCCACGATGAAATATACTTGTATGAATATTCATATGTAGATGAAAATACTCCTCTTGTACCACATACAAATGTAAAAGGCGCAGATCATTGTGCTCAAACAATGACCATTACTGAATTAGTCATGCCAGGGGTCTTTGAGGCTGGTAAGAATGAAGAGTTCAAGCAAATAGCTTCCACTTTGCGGCAGTTGTGGGCTAACTTCATAAAGACAGGGTAAGTGTGGCATGTTATGTGTTGAAATCACACATAATTGATCTAAACAATTCTTTATTTTATCAGGGACATTGCCATTAATTCTGATAGATTTTTTATTTTATGTATAAAAGCTAAAACTTTTTTTTTCTACTTAAAGCACAACGTTTTGAAATTAATTTAAAATAGGGTACCTAACTAGTTTTCTATAGTCGCGGCAAGGCAAGAACGCATTTTTAAGACAAGATGTGTTTCTTTGAGTAAGGTGTTACTAAGATTGACTTTCCTTACAGGAAGCCAGTACCTGAAGGGTCTTCATTGCCAGCGTGGCCCGCCGTGCGGGGCAACCGGTCGCCTCACATGTCGCTCAGCAACACGCTGGAGCTACGCGGCTCGCTGCTGGAGCGACGCGCCCGCTTCTGGGACGATATCTACGCGAAGCACTACCGGAACCCACTCCCTCCACCCACACCCCCGGCTAGGCATTCTGAGCTTTAGTGTGAATACTAACGGCTCTTTGGTTGCTTACTGTGGTTAGATATTTGACATCCCTTCCATACAATAAATGACAAATATATCTACCGACGGTAAGCAAAAATAATAGGTTACTGAGACTATACTACTACTAAGTATAAGCGTCTTTATACTCTGTAAGATGTTGAGAAAAATTACCGAAATCCCATAAAAAGGTATTTCGAAAGTAGGCCCAAATAACTCACGTAAGATTTAAATAAGAAAGTACAAGTAAAAGTTTATTACCCTGACCCTGTGATTTTGTAGGTAGGTTACATTCAAAGCACTACACAAGTTCCTTACATTCGATTGTAACTTTCAAGAATCTAGGTATTTAAATTAAATGTTTTAAAAAACATATTAATTTTTTTTTCAACCAAACTTATTTTTGAACTTCGCATTTTCGTGGATCAACCTATTAGCGAATGCACTTGAGCGATTTTTTTTCCAAAAGTAGCGATAACTTTGAATCTAGACGTCGATGTCGTAGAGACATTGCATGTTCAGCATCATGTTGGTCTTTTCATATTTTCAGAGTACGTATACTATCCTACCCCATTGCCATCCTTGATAATAAAATTTTCCGTAGAGCTCAGCGTAGAGGGTGCTACAGTGCTTTCGTAGCAAACAAAAAACTTCAACGCGCACCTTCCCTGTGATGCAATTAAGTATGTCTTTTTATAACAAAAACATTTAAATTTTATTCCATTCTCCATGATCTATATCTGGAATATTCCAGGGTCTCATGATGGCCAGAGTAGGATGAAAAGGAAATGGTCTATTAAGTGTCGGGGGTTACTTTAAATGTTAAATTTATAGATGGATGGGACCTACTTGTAGCAGGTGATCTTTAATCATTAGTACCTGGCATCGTCCTAATAGAACGCGACTCAGCGATCATCGCAAGTTCGTGCGATTTTCAATCGTACGAATCCGCAATCAAACATTCTGATATGGAATAGGTGTCCGAACCGGCATTCGCCCGATACTAGAAAGATGCAGACTAGAATGATGTGACCACACGATACGCGGTTATTCGTCAGTATTGAAGTGGCAACATGTGGAAGAACACGTTAGCGTGTTTGTTTCTGTGCGCATTGTTTGCTTTAGCGAAGAGCAATGAGCAAAAGTCGAAGCTAATAAATACTACCCAAGGGCCTGTGCGAGGATATGAAGATCCACAGTATGGAATATTTTCCTTCCAGAGTATTCCTTATGCGACCGCGCCGACTGGACCCAACAGGTTCAAGGTGAGCTGCAATTTTAACTCAATTAACCCTCAATGTCATTATTTAACGATGGCTAAAGTCAAACCAAAACTAGAGATTACCTACATTAAGAAATTAACCAGTTTTACTAAACCTTTAGACAATAATAGTGATTGGTATAAAATCATAGATAGATTTATTTTCCTAGATAAAAAAAAAATATTCTTTGAAACCATGTTTACCTAATGTTGTACCAATGTTAATTATCAAATCTAATGGGTATACCTACCAGAGATTATTGGTTATTATCGTCTTTACTATTACTGGTAAAGGTCACAATACACGTTGAGTACGGCGAGATTAGACGACGCATCACAGCATGAGCATACAAATGATGGCCTTGATATTGAAGTCTTGATATTCACATATTTCACAGAGTATTTTTTTATTATCATCAAAGACTAGGTTTACCAAACGAACTGTTAATAATATGTTTTCCATGAAATAATTGATCATATAATAGCTTAAGACGACTTCTATGTTATTTGAATTGTAGCTAGGTACATATTACCTTATAACAAGTTTTCATAAAGTCAGTTCAGCGGACCGAGAAGCCCACAGTGCAGCGTGCTGATGGCTCGGATGTCGCTTGTTTTTGTCGAGCGCACCTCGTGAAGGTTGCATCAAATAGACTTCATCATACATAGGCAAAGTACAACAGTGACTCATGCTTCAATCGATTTAATTTGTAGGTATTGACCAAAAGTTTAACTTATCATATATTTGGTGGGTATATCATATTTATGATTGGGTAATCTTATGTCATGCAGAATTGTAAATTCGTTCAAGATAACGTACGTACGTGCGATGACACTGAAAACACAATATATTTTATTGTAACGTTATTAAACCTTCACCTCATATTAATTAATGGCTAATAAGTGGAATAATTTATCTGCAAAACATTATGGCAAGTGACATGCTACCTAGCAGAACAACTTTGCTGGAATTAATATTTATTTGTTATTTTGTTTTACCCCGTGGCGGTGTAGGTATTCGACCCTCATCAGTGCAGCCACAGTGACAGGCATATTAGAAGTAGCTTATTATAGGTATAAAAAATATTGTTGCACTCTGTGTCTGTTATTGATCACATTCATTTAGAAAACCTGAAAACAATAAATTATTTTTTCACAAAATAATTAATCGATCGAGCGAGCGAAGCGAGTAATAATAGACTTTAAATTTATCGATGTTATTCAAAAACTTTACATCTAAGAATAAAAAGTAAAACCATTATGGAATGTACAAACAGAACCCTTTCATATGTCACTCAAAATATTTGCATAACTTTTATTTTTTTTCACCCCCTAGGAACTCTATATCTTTACAACCCCTTGACCAATTAATTTAATTATTAGGTTAGCCTGGTTTCAACCACCAAGTTTCATGAAGATTGGATTAACGGTTCAACAATTGTGCTGGAACATACATACCTACAACGCAAAATCGCCCAAGTTGTCACTAAGATCTTTAGGTACTCCCTTCGCTCGCTTGATCGATTAGATAACCTTCTAAAACATTTATTTTTTTCAGGCACCGCTTCCTCCACCAGTTTGGCTAAACACGTTCGAAGCAACAGATAAAGGAATAGTATGCCCGCAGCCATCTTTTCCCTTCTTTTCGGGCATGAACTTTTTCATGCAAGAAGACTGCCTGATCGCTAATGTTTACATTCCTGACACTGAAGAAACAAACCTTCCTGTTGTAGTATACGTCCATGGGGGAGCTTTCCAAATAGGATGGGGGAATATGTTCAAACATGAGTTACTTGTATCTGAACACAATATCATCGTTGTCTCTTTCAACTACCGCCTTGGAATCCATGGCTTTTTGTGTCTTGGTACAGAGGATGTCCCCGGTAACGCGGGAATGAAGGATCAGGTGGAGCTCCTGCGATGGGTCAAGAGAAATATTGCTTCCTTTGGTGGAAACCCTGATGATATTACAATAGCAGGGTACAGTGCAGGCTCCGCTTCGGTAGATTTGCTCATGCTGTCAAAATCAGCAGAAGGACTTTTCAATAAAGTAATTCCGGAAAGTGGAGTTAGTACTGCAGTTTTTACGATACAATCAAAGCCACTTGAGAATGCAAAATCCTTTGCGAAGTCGAATAACTTTGAAAATGTGGATGACGTCTATGCCTTGGAACAATTTTATAAATCAGCAGCATTCGAAGTGATAACCAATAATGCGTTTATGGATAGAACGGATTCTACGTTTGTGTTTACGCCGTGCGTTGAACGGACTTCAAAAGAAGCTTTCCTTGATGAAACCCCAGTAGATATATTGACGAAAGACGCTTACAAGAAAGTGCCTGTTCTTCATGGTTTTTCTAATATGGAAGGACTTCTGAGGATAGATTCTTTTGAATTTTGGAAAAACAAAATGAATGAAAATTTTTCAGAGTTTTTGCCTGCTGACTTAAAATTTGAGAGTGAAACTCAAAAAGAAGAAGTTGCAAAATCGGTTAAAGAATTCTACTTTGGTGATAAACCAGTAGGCAATGATAATGTCCTAGCGTACGTTGATTACTTCAGTGATGTCATATTTACGTATTCTACACTTAAATCAATAAAAATGATGGTAGAAAATGGCCATGATCAAGTATATTTGTATGAATATTCCTTTGTAGATGAAAATACTCCTGTTGTCCCTCATACAAATGTAAAGGGTGCTAACCACTGTGCCCAAAGCACTGCAGTTGCTGGGAAAGTGTTTGTACAAAATGACACGTTTACGCCAACGAAGGAGTTTAATAAAATATCTTCTACGGTGAGGCAGCTGTGGGCTAACTTCATAAAAACGGGGTGAGTGCATATACTTAATTTAAATAGCTGCTATGTCATTGTACCTACCTACAAAAGTTTGTACAAAAAAAAAGTTAAATCATTAAATTCTAATCACATCTGTTTATATCGTACGTCGAACAAACCGTATAACAGCAACGCTTAGTACCTATTATAGATGTACATACAATGATGTTTTAAATATTATTAACTCAATAATAATTGAAGTACTAGTGGGTACTTACTTAATCGTAATTCCCTTGTTTACATTTTTAGTTGATCCACTATTTATCGTCAACCAAAAATGTTTTTAAAAGACTTATCCAACGAAACGACACACCACACTATGGAGTAAGCAAGAAAAAAATAATTCACCCTTGCTTCACATGTAGTGGAGGTAATCTGATTTTTTTCTTGTCGGCGTGATCAATAGGTATGTATCTCAATGCCAAATTACAGTGTTCTGGTAATAGTCTCTGAGAAAACCGCGGACAGACGGATATGCCGAAACTATAATGCCGGCACCACACATTGGCTTCAACTTAGTTCCAATATTATAATGGCCAATGGCAATCCGTTTGTGTCGAATAACTGTTAACGGAGCATTGCCATTGGCCATTATAATTTTGGAACCAAGTTGAAGCCAATGTGTGGTGCCCGCATAAGGGTTCCTTGTTGACTACGCAACCCTAAAAAGAATAACACCAAACCCCCAACGTTTTCTAGGTTTCTAATAGAATTAACGTTTCAGGAAACCAGTGCCCGAAGGGTCCGCTCTACCGGTCTGGCCCACCGTGTGCAGCGCTTGGTCGCCTCACATGTCTATTGACAGCACGCTTCAGCTAAGCGACTCGCTGCTTCTGGAGCGACGCGTGCGCTTCTGGGACGATATTTACGCGAAGCACTACCGGAACCCTCTCCCTCCGCCCGCGCCCTCACCGAGGCGCACTGAACTTTAGACATATCAGTTAGGTACATAGTTTTGTTACATTTAGGTAGGTACCTATGAGTGGAGTGTGTCATTTTATACAACATTCAATGATTATGTTATTAATTGATTTTTATCACTTAATAAACTAGTTGACGTAACAATTAACAATTTTGTATAATTTTCGTACCAATAATTTTCGTTTCGTTGTTTTAAATCAAAATACATTTAAAAAAAATTATAATGAAGTAAGTATAGGTTATTTCAGATCGCTAACTTAATAAATAATCAATCAAAACAACAAGATATTAGCCAATCGCAACACAATTTAATCTTCAAAGAAGTCTTTCACGTTCAAGGGAGCGTTCCGGAAATAGGCATGTTTCCGTTTCAATGGAAATGATAGTCTTCGTAATATAAAATGCGGCTTTCAAATTTTTGAATTCGTTCGTTCGTTCCTATGAGCAAGTGGCCAACTCAGGTGACGGAGTTTTTAGGCCACCTAGAGGCCTCTGTCATGGCTTAACGACTTTAAAAGCCGGGACCGACAATAATGCCACTTACAGTCACCCATCCAAGTTGTGACCGCTCAAACGTTGAACGACGATCTATCAAGAACGTCATACAAGCTTCGCCACTAATAAAAATATTTACAAAATATTCAAATACAAAATTAGGCCCTTTCTCCTTGTACCAGAAACAGAAATAAACGTAAGTAGGTACCTAAGTTTTTTGCGTTTTTAAAATCAAGTAAATATGTGTGAACTTTTCTATATAAGTAAATATAACTGACACTTGCTAAAAAAAGCATTTCGTAATAACTTGTATGAAGTTTTATTTGGATTTTCGGAGCGTAAAATTTGATGCAACCAGAATTTTAATTAAAAATCATCAAAAGTCAAGATTATTATGAACTACATTTTGTCTGTGGAAAAAAACAAAAAATATATAGCGTCCCTGTAGTTGGAAAACTAAATAACTAACACATTTTGCCAAATCGACTTTATTGCACTTTCATAAAGTCCAATTCAAGCTGCATCTTTCTGTGTTACTAAAGTTTTGATATCATATTTCAATAAAAAAATAAACAAAAATGAACCTGTCAAGACGTCAAAGATGGAAAAATGAATTTTGAGGTAATGATAAAAAAATAGCGAAGGAGAAGTAGTTAACTCGGCAATAAAATAGCTAAGTGTAATTATGCGTTACTTTGCGGCGAATAAAATGCATAAAGTTACTTATTCAGTTTTCCTTCGACACATTTCTACGCTGTACAGGAACAATGCAGTTAGGAATAATTAAACAAGAGCATTTATATAATTTTCGTGTAACATGATTGTGTTATATAGATACTATTTAAATTAAAAAAGTACCTTCATTCAATTTTCTACTAAATCTCTCTAACTGTTTTGAATTTTAGATTAGGTAAAATTTAATATATGACTTTGTTCAATATTATTGGACCAGCAGAAACACAAAATGAACACAAGCAGAAACACAAATGGTAGAAATTAACGGAAAAAGAGGCAGTATAGAAATTGCTTCATCGATCGATGAAGAGACTTAACACAAATATAATTAATAACACCATTAAGGCATATAGAGGCCCAAAAGTCTTTCGTAGAAAAACTTGTACTGGATCTAAACAGTTATTAAAACTTAAATATGATCACGGAACTACTGTTACTGATCGAAGCCGAATCGTAACCATTGTGGAAGAGTTCTAGGGGAAACTTTACGCATCGAATGCAGCAGAACCAAACTCACCTGATGGCGTTAGAGCTCCTCCAATTGAACACCATGACACGGAAATCTTACCACCTATCTTGCCGTGTGAAGTTACAAGAGCTCTCTACGCCATGAAGACAGATAAATCTCTTGAGGAGGATGGAGTTACTATCGAAATGCTTAGAGCAGGTGGAACTCCCGTTCTTAAGGTTCTCGTGGAGCTCTTAAACATGGTTTTGTACGAAGCTCGCACACCGGAACAATGGAAAAATGCAATAGTAGGTACGCATAATGCACAAAAAAGGTGACATTGCAAAATCGGACAATTACCGTCCAATTAGCTTACCTACTATCACAGGTGTACAAGCTGTTTGCCAAAATTCTCACCATTCGCCTTACATGCCAACTCGATGAAGCTCAACCCGTAGAGCAGGCCGGCTTCCGGAGCGGTTGTTCGACCATCGACCATATCCACACGGTAAAGCAGCTGATGGAGAAGTGTCACGAGTATAACAGGCCCCTTGTTATGGCCTTTGTCGATTACGAGAAGGCCTTCGACAGTGTCGAACATTGAGCCGTGTTCCACGCTCTCTATAGCTGCCATATCGATTCACGTGGATGTGTGGATGAGCTCCGGGAGCTGTACACGTCAGCTACTTTGCAAGCTCGAGTGCATAGTCTAACGAATCCTGTACCGATTAAGCGGGGAGTGAGACAGGGAGATACTATTTTACCCAAGCTTTACAGCAGTCTTAGAAGATGTAGTAAAAATGCTTGAATGAGAAAAATTTTGAATCAACACCAATGGCCTCTCTCTGTCACACTTAAGATTCGCGGATGATCTTGTTCTTTTTGCAGAGAGCTTCAAAGATCTCCAGCTCATGCTACAACATCTGTATGATGCGTCTTTGGAGGTAGGACTAAAGATGAATATGTCCAAGATGAAAGTGATGGGAAACCTCTCCGGCACCGCAGTTTCTGCTGTTACAGTTGGAAATGTGAGGTTGGAAATGGTGGAAAAATACATTTATCTTGGACATACTCTATCTTTTGGCAAGGACCATAAGAAAAAGGAGATCGAAAGGCGAGTACAGCTTGGGTGGGCTGCATTCGGAAAATTCGACGACATTCTGAAATCTGTCAACGTCCCACAGTGTCTGAAGACCCGTCTATTTAACCAGTGTGTACTGCCCACCATGACATACGGTGCCGAGACATGGACCCTCACCCAGGAGGCTGTGTACAAAATGAGGGTTGCTCAGAGGGCCATGGGGCGTGCCATGCTCGGCATTAAGCTTGTAGACCGAGTTCCCAATACCGAGAACCGAAGACGAACCAAGGATGTCGGTATCCGGGCAATGGAACTCAAATGGAGTTGGGCTGGGCACCTGGCAAGACGTGGTGACGACAGGTGGTGTAAAACGTTGACAGAATGGTTGCCGAGGACTGGCAAGAGAAGCGTCGGACGTCCAGCAGCGCGATGGGTCGACGATATTATCAGCGTCGTGGGCCGGCAGTGGATCAGGCAAGCGCAGGACCGAGAGAAATGGCAAGAACGAAGGAAGGCCTACACCCAGCAATGGGAGAGATTGGGCTGCGGATGATGATGATGATGATATTTAAAAACAAAGAACTAGTTTTATTAAAATCCTTACCCATGGGTAGAATAATAGGGAAATAGGAGTCAAATAAATAAATAATAGGTCATATTATTAATTAGATAGTGTAGGAAAATTAAATAAAGGCACTTAATTTTAGCTTTTTTATGTTGTATAGAGAACATTGACGAAGAAGAACTAAACAACTGACATGAAAAAATAAATAAGTGCTTAAAAACTTTGAAACTTTGTTGAGGGAAAATTACATAGTCGCTTTTTATTTTTTTTCTTACAAACAAATGAGCTAACGTATACGACTGTTAGATTGAAAAAAAGGTTAAATAACAATCTATAACATAGCAAAAGATGCATAGTAAAAATGTTACCAAACAAAATTTTATAGCCATTTTACGCGCAAAAAAATAGTAAATTGCGTTTTTCTCCCGATTTTGGTTTTGTTAGTTATTTAGTTTTCCAACTACAGGGACGAGGTACTTGGTAAATAGGAGAAACACGCCAGTTTGGCATAGAATTAAACCTTTTAATTAGGTAGGTATATTTAATACGCTCTTTATGATAGAATCACACTAATATTATACATTTGAAAATTGTGTGTGTGTGTAACTACATAAGTAAGTAGGTATGTAAGTGTGAATGTTTGTTACTCCTTCACGTTCAAACGTCATGACGGATTTCAATCAAATTTGGTTAGTACCAGGATAGCAGGATAGCCTGGATTAACACATATGCTGCTTTTAATTCCGGTATTCCCACGGGAACGGAAACTATTCACCGCGGGTAACACCGCGGGGCGCAGCTAGTAACGATGAATATCTAATAGAAGAAATATTAGCACCAAATATTTTCCATTACAATAATTGGCTGGAGGGAAATTGGATAGAACAAATAAATAATTCAGGAGCAAAAAAGCTTAGCGCTCGTCCCCGAAGATTTATCAAAATGTATCGCGTAAATTGGATAATTACGTAAATGGATTGCACTAGTGCCTACCTCTTGGCAGACTATGAAATTACGTTTGGCAGCTACGTACTTATTACTAGGGCAAAAAAAGAAACAATGCTTTCATTTTCAAATCAATCGAAAAAAAAAACATTCAAATGGTCTTCCATTTGAATAATTTTTATGCCTATGCCACTAGCAACGCTTTCTGCTAAACATATAAAATGGTGATTATAATTAGTTGTGTAGGTACCGTCCTAGTTGTGTTCTACCAGAAACATCTACCTACCGAGAACTTAGTACATATTACCTACCTAGGTACTAATAGCGCAATTTTTATATTGTTGTGGTCTTCTAACTATCATGACAATGACAATTATCTTTTTATACTACCTGCTCGTCAATAGTATATTATGTGTCATGCAAACCTTTCCTAAAGTACCTAAGTCATTATAGCTCCACGGTCTAGCCGGTTCATAATGTTGTACTGAATATCATTCTTACCCTAGGGAATAAAGTGGTTTGAATTTGGAATTCAACCCATGTAGTCGTGCTTGATCGAGGTTGATTTCAAAAATGTTTAGGTGCAATGAGATTTTATTCTGAGTTTGGCTGTATGTTATCATTTTCCTTGCACTGCCTACAAATAAAAAAAATAAAAACATGAAATTTTTTTACGAAATTAATTTTCACACGCGTACCAAGAAAGATTTATTTAAAATTAGAATAAAAATCTGTAGTGGTTAGTTCGACCTTCGAATAAATCCTAAAAAGCTTCATGTTTTTCTTTTTTTAATTTGTAGGCATCCTTCTTGGTACGCGTGTGATAATTAATTTCGTAGAAAGTTTTTATGTGTTTTTTTTTTTAAATCTGTAGGCAGTGCAAAGATTATGATAACATCAGCCTAATAAAATCTCATTGTACCTAAACAGTTTGATGTAAGTATACTTTATTTATAACAGTCATTGGTTTCAATTGCCTCACAGAAAGTATAAAAAGTAGAGTATGCATCGCGGGCTTAAATGTGTATTTGTCTTGGGCGATCTTGAACCCCTCGTACTCAGGATTCTAGCCTGCTATTCTAGCCTGATTCTCCCTCGCTCCGCCTTAACTCCCTCTTACTCGGGATTCAATATGGCGCCCGTTACTTAATACCTACACTACTTTAAGCCCTTGTTGCATAATCTACTATTGTTCTCTTTGCATGTTTTGTACCTATAGCCACAAAAAAAAAAACGGTTAGTACCTATGTTTTGTTTAGTGGATATTTATATCAGGGCAACGGCCATATCAATCATAAACCCTAGCGAGTAAATCTAGATAATCTCTAGTGTTATAATAAGTAGTTGCTATAAATCAACAATTATTATGGTTGCTAGAGAATTAATTGTAAGTTTGTGTCGTCGTTTAAAACGGGCTTCTTGCACGCGACTTCAGACTATAATTAAACAGGGCAATGTTAAAGAGCCTAGGGTTTCTAGATTAAATAAACATTCTAAACAACTATTCAGAATATTTCTACAGCAGTTTGTCACATTAACCGTAGGTACCTACCTACCGTACCGTACCGTATGGACTCCCTGGGAGCATATTTGTTTCACAAGCAGATTTTTGTTAGGCAAACTTTTGCTCAAAGCATCCTTGAAAAACATACATTTTGTACTAGCAATACATTGAAACGAATATTGATTACATAGTAGTAAGTACCTAGGTAGTGGTGAGAAAAGCATAACATGTTAGTAGGTACTTACTGACCTACTAAATTCAAATTCAAATTCATTTATTTGCCTTGAACATGGTAAATTACAAACAGGTGTTAAAATTTAATACAGTACAGTAGGTACTCTACCTAGTACCTACTAGATTGCTCGCACTCTAAATGTTTTATCTAAACCAAATCTTTCTTAAAACATAATAATTATCACTTTGCACTTTCATTTATGTCACATAGGTAACTCTTGCTATCATCATAATTTCCCTTTTCTGCAAAACAATGTTTAATTCATTCCGATGCTCAACCAAATAAACATCACGAAATGCACAAAAGGCAAGTCGTTGATTGTCTTGCGTTCACTTTGTCTGCATTTCTCGAAGGAAGCCTCATTAAAGAGCTGTGTGCATAATAATCGTATTAAATAAAACCGGCGCCTGCTACGCCACCCACAGCAAAGATGAACATCGGTCTGCATGTTTAAATTTAAGTATAGGTAGGTACCTACATTTTTCAATAAATTATATTTACCTACTGAAATTAATATTCTACATGCTTATTAACTTAATAAACACATAATTAGAATTTAGTACATTAACACTAGGTACAACTACCAAGTATTAAATTCCAGTAAAAAAAAATCTTTGTATAATTTTGTGTTGCCATTGGTATTGGTACCTACTCAGTTTCTGCAACATAGGATACCTACCTATCGAAAATTTAACTTGTACCAAAATAATGCTTTTATACTATTATGCTACCTTATTACCTTATTCTGCTTCTACCTGATATTGCATTATTGTATACTATAGTATAGAATAGACACTAAGAAGAGCTATAACATATGAAAGCCCCTGGCGTACGCTCCGAGCAATATTCAAACAAGCGGTGCGCGGTAAATCATGTAAGGAGACAACGTTTGTAATAACAATAATTATACGGGAAATAACGTTTTCTATTGGGAATCCATGGCAGGAAGGAATGTTCAATAATAACGAAGGTAAGTATATTTTATTCACTATTTGGGAGCAAGGAAAAGACAAATCATAAAAGTTTCAAAGAGATATTTTTTGCTCTTGTGGAATAAACCATGTTTTTTTACTGAAGACAATCATGTTAATGTTATTATAAGTATCTACCTACCTACAGAACCTACCTAGTTGCATTTGTTATGTATGAGTACCCTACGCTACGATAGAGTTTTTTACCTATGAACTCGACCTATTTTTATACCTACCGTTTTGTAGTGCAAAGCGGCAATTTCATAGGTAAAGAAAGACCCATTATTTACGTAACGCAGGAGACAAGAAGTGTAGGTATTTAGTTGCTCCACAACGCGAGGCTACTAACGAGGCATGCAGCATGCCAGCCTCTCAATGTCAATAACCAGTAGGTACCTAAGTATAAAGGTAAATTTTGTCAGGTCATGAAAAAAGAGACCTACCGCCTTTGCCTTTATTTTGGCGAACACATTTTCTGCAAACATCTAAGAGTTTGAACTCTCATGTTTTCTCAATCAATATGGATTTAGTTCTTCAATCTTTCAGCTTATAGATAAGGTCAGTGTCCAAAGTCACGTTCCTGGCATCATTTTGAACTTTACGGTTTTCATGCAACGTTGATCGTCCGTAATCCTGAACGAATAACGTCTGGACTAAAATATTTGAGCTCATCAAACTACTAATCAGTAATAGTACCTGTGTGTAGTAACCCAACTAGCAAAACTGTGTTAATAAATAGCCAATCTTTTATCACTAAATAGTGATATTGCAAGATTACTGCTATTATCGGAGTTGATAAACAATGTAGAAGTAATTTTCGGCGTCTATCGGACCTACTAAGTACCTACCACCTGATATTACAAATAAAATAAATAGGGTTGTAACATTGATAAAGTAGGTTTGTTTCTAACTCGTTTTTACCCATCCCTTGCATTACTACCTACCTACCTAAACAATAATGCATTGTTTATGATTAGATACAAATCCTACTATTAATTTATAAGCATATAAGCTCACACTGCTGCTAAATCTGACGTCAGTTATTTTTTTTAGAGAGCATTTGTAGTCAAAAGTATGTCTAAACCATAATAGCCCTCATTTAACAGAAATAAACACTATTTCATGCATAATTGTAACATAAAGTTTGTAGTCCAGAGGATGGTTTCTCTGCGTGTGCAAGTTATCCAACCACTCAACTGTAGCTCCAGGCGCCTTAGCATACCTGAATTACCCTCGCTTACTTCAGTGCTTATTATACTCTAAACTCAACACAATTTACACAATTGAGAACACACAGAATTTCGCAAAAAATATTCGGAATTGAACTTATCTACAACTTACATGCTCTTTGTTACCTACCAGCTACACAATTTTTTTTATCTAGGTATTAGTGCCAATTCGGAGTGTCCCAAAAGCTAAACTAAACTAACTAAAAATGTTGCCGTCCCTTTCATAGCGATTGGAATAAAAAGGATGGCATTAATTTTAGTTAGTTTAGTTTAGCTTTTGCGACACTCCGAATTGCCACTATTAGCAGCTCAGCGCAACAATCAGATAATTACAGGCTAAATAATATGATCAATTTTCCGACTGCAAAAAAGGAGGAGGTTCTATGTTCTCTCTAGGTATGTAGGTACATTTTTTCTTATATATTTTTTTATTTTTTAAATATGTTCAGTGAACATAATATTTAAAAAATAAAAAAATACATACATATACAATCTTTGTATGTATGTATTTGTGTATGTATTTTATGATTATTCCGTCAAAGTGGACCGATTTTGAAAAATCTATTTTTTAAAGATACTCCCGAGGTGGTCCCATAAAAAATATTTGGGATCTAATGAGGATCATCGGAGTTTTAAACAGAAATGCAGCTCGGGAGTACAGGAAATTGCTCTATACTTAGGTACGAAATTAAAGAATGTTTTATTTAAAAACATGTTATGTACTCGTATGTCGTGCGTGAGTTACGTTTTTAGTGTGCTTTATAAGTCATTTACAGCAATAGACAAGACAATATTAATCAGACATTCTGACAAAATGATCCCTAAAGTGATTCTAATGGTCGTCATCTAATTGAATGAAATCCCTGTTGAATTGATTATGCGACATTAAATTTTAAGGTTGACATGAAGTTGTAAACTGAAAAATGAATGCTGTTCTAAGAATACACGCTGTATGGTTAGTACATGCGTTGGCATCCTAGTAGTCTGTGGTTAGTACCTACCTACCTAACTTAACTTTGTATCGCAAAATAGATTCTTAGGGAGGAAAATGTATCTGAATATTCAAAATTCGGTCTAGGTTCCTAAGTATAAGTAAGTATGTTACAAAAATATACCTATAGCTGCAAAAATTTTTGATGGCAGGTGAGAGTTATACGGTAAGGTAATAAGATATATCAGGCATCTAGTTAGAAGTTTTATCTATTTTAAATTAGTTATTGGTGGCTATTCCGCATTTTAACTAAAAATCCTAGTTAAAAATCCTAGCTAAGTTTAGAAATGCGTTATAGGTTATTCCGCACAGCACAACATACTAAATTTAAACCGATTTGGCATGCCTAGTCTGGTTTTTAAATTGAATTCATGGTGTTGCCAATTTCGAAAATTTTATTGGTGCTTCACATCAGTTTCCATCAGTATGAACGAATGATTTAATGTTTTGACGTTGACATATATAATTTATTTGACATTTGACAATTTTGACAGGCCACAAGCGCATCAAACTAAAAACAAAGTAAACAAACAAACAAAATTTAATTCGAATTCAATTTATCTTCTCAAAAAGATTCTATTTGAGGCATAGAGCCTAGGTCTTCTTCACTTCATACCATACTACTCCACTGGCTCAGTGACCTAAAGTGAGTCTTGGCCTCCGATCCGAGAACTCGTCACTTTCTTCTGTCCATTGCAGTCTTTTGCCAATTGTTGGCTTCGAGGTCGCGCAAGTCAGCTTCCATCCTATCGCTCCACCGATACCTACTTGGGACGACCAATCGGTCACTTCATACCATGCTAATTTGAAAAGGTTAGTAGTGGAAGATAAAGAAATTTTGATCTTGAAAATGATATTACAGTAATGCGTGAAAAATGTTGTTTTGTTTCACATAGTGTACCTGGCAAGTAGAGATCCGTGGTCTCTGCCTGCCCCCATGGGAAAGAGGCGTGATTCTATATTGTATTATGTATAAAAAGTACCTACATAGGTTGAGGTATGTATGTAAAACTAATTTTTAAATGACTTTGTTTCAGATACCTAATCAAGCTAAGGGCGAAATAAATTCATTATTTGAAAGTTCTATGATAATAGTTTCTGTAAAGGGTCACAAACAAACATGTAAGTTTTACCTTTTCATAAGAAAAATCATATACCTACTTACTTTAAAGTGTTTTTTGACTTGTATTTTATTTTAACTTTCAATGTTTTATTTTCATAGATTTTGAATAACTGGGTGATAGAATTGCATAGAAAGTTCAGATCCACACTTCAAGGAACATGCAGATGACACCTCGAGTGGATCTACATTAGTAACAACAACATATACCTACCTAAATAGCAACAAAGTTCTTAAGATTTTCCGACTGCCTCAGAAGACAGAACATCAAACTGGTAATTAAAACATTTTTAGAAAGTTATTTGTAAGTTCTTAAAGTAACTTGTAATTAAAACAATTTTTCTTTTTAGGATCTACCTTTGACTGCCTCACCATTCGCAAAGAAACCTCAAAGCTACAGAACCAGGAGTTTCCCTTACCGTAGAAGAAGTCTGGTCAAAGTGGTACCTACACCACATGCTATGTTACAAAACAATCCTAATCAATCCTTGCTCGCTCAAATGAATGTAACTAGTATTGTTATAGTAGTACCTTCCGATTTATTGGTTATATTTCAACTTAAATAAATGTATCTAGTAGGTACTGTTATTTTCCTCAAATTATGGTGTTTAATAAAAGTAACAAAATTAAAATAACTAGTTTTAATTTTACATAACAAGAAATGTTTAAATTTGACTGATTAATAGCCCGAGCATTGGAAAGGAAGTCCATTCCAAGCTCAATATCATTCTGCTTGTTTTCTTGAATGTTAACTAGTATCACCTTCTAGGGCATGGTTTTCCAGTGTATCTGCAAAAAGTAACCATGATTTAGTATTATAATTAGTGTGACACCAGAGATGTGAGCACATAATCAGTATTATCCTTGCCTGAGAATTTTATCCATAAACATAATCTTGTCCAGGGTTTAGGTTATGCAACTATGATTTTTGTACATTGTCTGGGCTTATAATCAGGGTCCGTGGGGGTGTAGACACTTATTCAGTTTATCAGTGGTCCTCCGGTCCTTTGTGTGGCTCATTCTTGATGTTGTCAACCAAGATATAACGGTAGCCCTTGTCACCTGTAATATAGTAGGCAATTCATTAGATATAAGTAATATTTCTTTCAAAAGGTTTTACTTAGGTGCCTAACCTAGTTGCAGGTTACATTTTAACTACCTATAGCAGTAGGTGTGTGTATAGATCAGGGGAATATTGAAGATAATGTCTGGAACTGATAAATTGAGGAGAACAAGGCTAGCCTGGTATGCTATTACATGCTCTTTGCTGGCATGGGCTCATGGGCTGGGCAAATCAAAAGAGGAATGAGTCATGTTACCGACATGGTAGGTAGATACGGTCTACTAAACAATGAATGTGATTGTTGATGGATAAATGTGACCCTACACCGCTAGAGATTCAAAAATTGTACAAAATGTGAGTGAGCTGAGCACTGAGATGATGCTGATAGAAGAAAGTGGTGAAGAAACATGTTTTACCGACCCCGCAATGAGGAATAGGGGCAAAAAGATAATGATGAGTAGGTAGGTAGGTAGGTAGCCCACCTGAGTTTTGATGTGAAGAGATAAAGCTTCACTGCACATTTATAGTAGGTAGATAATTATGAGTAGGAACAACCTACTTACCTACCTATTTCAACATAACAACAAGGACTACAATGTACCTACCTACCTAATGATTCCTACTACTACTAGTAGAAATCATTCGTACCTACTACGTAGTACCTAAAGAAGATACCAAAAACACAAACCTTTCCGAAAAATCCATCACAGGCAGCCACCACAAAGTCCACTATCACCAGTAGGTATTTCTAGTTAACTATAACACTAAAACAACACTTTTCTACCAAACACCATTGTTATTTATACATTTTACTATAATTTACTTTGATTTTGCACTGTAATAGCTTCCAATTTCACAACAAAAATCTTAGCACTTTACCTACTAATTTTAATCAACACCTTTTTACATGCTCTCTAAAATTAGGATAAAGTTTTAAATTTACGCGAAAAATACTAAAATGGTTGTCGCCGAATAAGTCTTTAGCATTTTGGTCTAAGTTGAGTAACCAACTATAATTTTAGGAATTTTAAAAATTTTAATCAGATTTTAGTCTAGTTTGGTGCCATCTGAATAGGGTTGAGTCTCTAAACCTAAATTTAAGAATTTTAGTATGATTTTAGCTTAGTTTGGCGTGTGCAGAATTGGTACCATTGGTGGCTATTCCGCATTTTAACTAAAAATCCTAGTTAAAAATCCTAGCTAAGTTTAGAAATGCGTTATACCCTATTCCGCACAGCACAACATACTAAATTTAAACCGATTTGGCATGCCTAGTCTGGTTTTTAAATTGAATTCATGGTGTTGCCAATTTCGAAAATTTTATTGGTGCTTGACATCAGTTTCCATCAGTATGAACGAATGATTTAATGTTTTGACGTTGACATATATAATTTATTTGACATTTGACAATTTTGACAGGCCACAAGCGCATCAAACTAAAAACAAAGTAAACAAACAAACAAAATTTAATTCGAATTCAATTTATCTTCTCAAAAAGATTATATTTGAGGCATAGAGCCTAGGTCTTCTTCACTTCATACCATACTACTCCACTGGCTCAGTGACCTAAAGTGAGTCTTGGCCTCCGATCCGAGAACTCGCCACTTTCTTCTGTCCATTGCAGTCTTTTGCCAATTGTTGGCTTCGAGGTCGCGCAAGTCAGCTTCCATCCTATCGCTCCACCGATACTTGGGACGACCAATCGGTCACTTCATACCATGCTAATTTGAAAAGGTTAGTAGTGGAAGATAAAGAAATTTTGATCTTGAAAATATATT
This sequence comes from Xanthorhoe designata, assembly GCA_963582015.1. Classification (NCBI taxonomy): domain Eukaryota; kingdom Metazoa; phylum Arthropoda; class Insecta; order Lepidoptera; family Geometridae; genus Xanthorhoe; species Xanthorhoe designata. The sequence goes on from OY757033.1 coordinate 9,203,833, forward strand.
ACAGTAATGCGTGAAAAATGTTGTTTTGTTTCACATAGTGTACCTGGCAAGTAGAGATCCGTGGTCTCTGCCTGCCCCCATGGGAAAGAGGCGTGATTCTATATTGTATTATGTATAAAAAGTACCTACATAGGTTGAGGTATGTATGTAAAACTAATTTTTAAATGACTTTGTTTCAGATACCTAATCAAGCTTAGGGCGAAATAAATTCTTGCTTTTAAAACATTTCTTATCTATACATCCAAATCACTTACTAAGTCTACCTTTAACTACGCAAGTAATAACTTACGTAAACTAATAGGTAGGTAGGTACCTACCTTACCTACCTAATGGGTGTGCGTTTGGGTGCTAATGACTTATTTAATGACTTATTTACCTGAGTTAAGGTTAAATATTCAATTTGTATTCAGCTGTTTGGAAAAAAATAATTATATGATGATGCTCATAAAAGAGAGCTTTCAATCAATCATTTATTTATTTCTCTCACAAACAATACATACAGTTAAATAAATATAAATACAGAAAAATTTAATGAATTAAAAATAAATAAATACCTACAGTTAAAAATAATCCAAAAATAAGGTGTCGGTTCTAACTTAGGTATTACAAAGAAATGTTGTGAGAGACTGGTGCCTGAAATAAATGTAGGTATAGAAAATAACCAGGCGTGCTTTAAGAAGATAGATGCATTATTTTTAACCGACTTCAGGAAAGGAGACGGTTCTATGTTCTACTGTAAGTATGTAATTTTTATGTATGTGCACTGAACATCACCTCCTCCTTTTGAGAAGTGGGTTAAAAAATACCCTGTAAGTATGACGAAACTAGGTAGGTAGGTACTACAAATAAGCCTTTTTAAAATAAAATTTGCCTTTTTTATTATAATATAGTTTTTATATATTTTCATGAGAACTTTGCTTATGTCTGTGTTTGTTACTAATTAATCAGTGAATGCTTCGTTATATCATTATAATTAATGTTTTAAATTTTCTGATAATAAGTACCATAAAGGTAACCTTTTAAATGCCTCTTAAAAAACTCGTAAAACAAGAGTTTCGAAAACAGAATTCATTAAAAATAAAGCTAATGTTATTTGATAACGATCAAATACCTACATGCCTAGAGACAGATACAATCTGTCTTAATTAGGTTAGAGATAAACTAACCATTCGATTAAGTAATTCATTTTCTACTAAAGCAAGCAAGATGTGGGCATGTACCAATATGTATTTGGGCATACCTCTGACTACCCCCTTAGACATCTTCAAAAGGATCTAAAAATTTTCTAAAAGATCTGAAAGAAATGTCTACCGCTTCCTGGGATACAGTCGTGATCATATTTCATTTTTTCATTTTTTTTACTAAAAGCTTTCGATGTTATTATAATTTTATTGAAATCTCTTTTAAATAGGCTTTCGTTACTGATTGACTGACATATCTACCTACAACGAAATATAAATAAAACACAAATTAGCAACTGTTAGTCCAGAAAAAGTTACATAAATACCTACATAGGCGTCTGTAGTATAAACAGAATTAGTTATCAATATATTTTATAGGTGTATAACACGCGACATCGTAATTGGCTACACAACACAACCAACCGTATCGAATGACTTGTCCCAAGTAATGATCAAATATTAATAATGACCGTATAAAACTCACTTTAATTACCGATCACTCGGATATACAGGATGTTTCTTACACAGGTGACAAGCATCTAGCGTTTATTCCATCCAGTCCTCTGTATAGTGTATACCTGGTACTAGTACTAGTAGGAACTAGTAGTTTGATAATGAAGAACATCGATTTTAGACTGTTAATGGAAAATAAAGTTCGCGAAAGACCATAAAATACAGATAAAGGACTAGTAGGTAAATTCTTAAACAAAACATGCAAGTTTTTCAAAATTTACTTCTGATTTGTTGTAGGGGCTTGCTGTTTTTTTTTATTGATTGTACTCTTATAGTGATTGATGAATCATGATGACTTCCTCAAATGTAGCATTAGGACAGTTACTTCTTTGAAAAAATAACTATAAATTAATTTTACCGAAATGAATGCTTCGATTAGTGCTTAGATAGATCTAAGTATTTCGATAACTTTCCATAATTGGCTGTATAGTGTTAATACTAGATGGAACACCCTGTACAATCCTCCCGTAACATCTCTGGATGGGTGGTCCCACGCCACTGGGTAACGTAATTACGACGCTATTGGACATGTGTATATGTAATTATGAATAGTAGATGCTATCTTAGTTATGAGCGATACATTACAAACAACTAACTGGTGAAACAGAGATAATGGTACCACTTGAGTACTAAGCGTAGGTACTATTAATTACCATCATTATAATTGCTTTAATTATAAAATATTTACAGAACTCATTGCATTCATGAGGAGATTCTACGTTAAATGTTTCTGTATATTTCTTGAATATAAAGACACATTTAAAGTAGAGCCCAGTGGTCTGATTAATTTTTTGTTACGATAAAACATATTTAGCATGAACTAGGTATAATACCTACTTACATAATCATCTAGTACCTAAACATGTAGGTACGTTGAATGTCGAACAAACACACCAGCGAGCATACAGTACTTAACATAGGTTTCTGCAATGCTCTAAGTCACGTCTGCTGGCCACTTCACCATCTTGCTAGCACTCCTGCAATCGTTAGCGACTCAACTTGGACGGTTACAGGGCTGCCAAGTTGAAATGTTAATTACCCATCGGAATTTACCACGCATAAGGAAGTCAATCTGTGTTTTTGGCACGAGATTCTGCAAAGGCTTTGCTGGAGGAGATTATACATTTTTAAAGTAGGTACCTAGCGCTTTTTTATCATAAATTTCATATGGGGTTCACTCAGGTTTTTATTTTTCTTTTGTAATTTCTAAAGTTCAAACGATTCCTGAATCTGTATACCTACTTCAAATGTTTGGTGTGTCATGTGAAAGCTCGCAAAATGTGACTTAAGATCGTGTGAATGCAGTTCTATTCGCTTCTTGAATAGGTAGGTACTCCTTGTTTTACCTAGTAGGTATAGTATTATTCATCTGTTGTTTTACCTATGTAAGTTGTTTTTGGAGCAAGATTAGCCTTTCTCAAACAGGTTTATTATGGTGTTTTCAAAGAAAAGTAAAAATTTGTTTACCATCCACAAATAGGAGCCAGAAAGGATATCACGAATGTAACTTAGGCGAACGTGAAGATAGTAAAATGAGTGTTAAAACAAAAGCCATAGATTGACCTTTAAAAGTCCACTTAACTTTCACAACGTTCACTAAATGCTATGTAGGTACCACCTAGGCTCTAGTTTCAAGGTTTTTCAACTAAATATCAAGGCTTTTCAACTAAATAGCCTTCGCACCACACGCAACTAAAATATATATATATTTATATTTCCATAGTTGGTTATCACAATAATGGAAATATAAATATTAGTTTTCATAGACAGCTAAGATAGCCCTACCGGCCAACTCACGAAATTAGCATAATGACCTTGTAAAAAAATTATTATTCATGCTAATAATATATTTTGTAAATGTGTTTTAGATCGTTTTTAACTACTTAACTAGCCAATGTAATAATTATCTGAAAATTATTATCTGGGCTTGTTTCGGCATCCTGAAGTAAAACATTGCTGATTATTAGCCACTTCCCATTAATAAACTCTTCTGCAGGTAGGTACCTTAACTCGTCACTTAAAAGCAAGAATACGCTAACGCAAGGGTTCGCAAGCCTCATTCAAAAACTTCATCGAATCGAAACATCGGAAAACCCATCAAAGGGCCACGAGCAGGAAAAGTCCGGGAAAAACCAAGCAGCCCTACATCGCTCAATGAGCGAGTCTTCGACAAAGGGTTAGTACACTGCTTATTCCAGCGAAGCGGAAGGTAGGTACTACGCCCAAGTACAGGGTCGTAAAGAGGGGAACTTGGGCCTCTGAAATACATTGCTCGAGAATTAAGCACTTAATCTTTCCTGGAATTTATTGAGGACGGCTTTTGTTACGATTTTAAACGTGAAAAACAAGTTTCATGTCCTTGGGAAATCATTTGTTTGTTAAAGTAAATTGCACCAATTTTTAATTTGATGGCATTGCGTCATATTACCTTACCTATAAGTATTCATTCTTAGAATCATTTTTTGTACCTACGCGCCGCGGAACCGCAGTAAGTTCGCCATACTAATATTTCTGTTTGGTAATTCTCTCTGTGTCATCTTGATGACCTGTAGTGACAGACTGACTCCGAGCCTGGTATGGGGACATCGAGAATGCATGTAAAGCCTAACCCTTTATATTGTAGGAAAGCTAAAAACCACCACGTGCCAGTAAAAAATATATTTTTTAAATCCAAAGTTATGAACGAAGTTGAGGCAAAATCACTCTGATTTTATTTATGAAAATTATAAAAGATTTCTATCGAATAGCATATCATTAAAAAAGTCCCCTTTTCGCTATAAAGCAATGACGTTTTCATTCATGTATTCTCATGTCGATTACTATGAGGTACCTACTTTCTGATTATCCTCTACGTGGTCCACATTTCTAAGAAAACCTAAAGCTCAAGCTGTTTCTATTGGCCGATAGTTTGGTCGGATGAACGATGTACCTATCAAATGCGCACTATCAAATGCGTTAAAATCTTTAGAGGTCTAAAGATTTTAACCATTGAGGTAACTATATTTATATTATTTTTTAACAAAGTTTTGTATTATAGCACGTCGATCATAAAAATAATGTTTAGTTGAATGTTCGACCCACATTATTTGTATGAAACTTTGGTCTGTTATTATATGTATTTCGAAAGAAACCCTTCTAAACCCTTTTGTTGTTGAAGTACGCAAACTCTCAACAAACACCAGAACCTTGCTCCAATTTTATAGGCTTACCTAGCAGAAATCACATTTCATTCGATTGCCTTCCAGTTACGCTTTGAGTAAGTTTTGGATTTATCCAAGAATCAGAAACCGCGATATTATGACCATAATTACAAGTGCCAAAATTAATACAGTAGTACCTATACCTACTAACGAATTTAACACATTTACTACACTTACGAGAAGCCTATTATTTGTTATAGTGCAGGTACCTACTGGAAGATCGAAGTTCGTCTGAAATTTCAGAACAAATACATAATGACCTTCAGTTGTTACAAGATGCATGCGTATTCAATTTCCGGCATTATGAGATTCAGTCCTATTGATAAGCTAGACATTTTGGGATTAAGTTCTTATGGAACGGAAGCAACTCAATTTCCAGCCTCATTTCAAATGGTGGATGTAAAGTAACGGTCATATGATTTCAAGCAAATAAAATGTTTTCAGACTTACGTATACAGTTTTGCAAGCACTTTATCTATTGAAACAAAGAGCTGTCGTAAGTCCACGTAAAGATAACTATAGAGATCAAGGAAAGTCCTATCGGGTATAACCTCCGATACTACTTGCTTAGCAAAACATTTTGTACAAAAAAACTTTCGATGAGTTTTATTCCCTAACATTTTGGGAGATAATTATTATAATCTTAGAATAATAGAAGACTTTTGTCTAGTAGTAGGATACAAGAAGCTTCAAAATAATTTGATTTGGAGGTTTGATAGTTTATTAATAATTATTGTGTAGATTTTATTTTTCGCACTTAGCTAAACATTGCCAATCTTATGTGTAGGTATGCTACATACAATTAATAAATTTACAGTTTAGGGTAGTAAAACCATGAACGAAGTAGATTTAAAACATATATTAATCTGTATTCATTCAATAGAACCATAAATACCTGCCTACATAGAAAAAAAAATTAAAGACATACCTAGAGCTTCCTCATGATCCAATTTTTTAAGTTCAATTAACGGCCATTCACATTTTTGCTTTGCAAAATAAACATGAACTCTCACTGAATGAAAATCGTAAGAACACCCGCATCTTAGTCTATCTAGGTACCTACTTGTATTGGTCATGTCTTTTCTTTCAAACTTTTAAAATGTAGATGTAGGTACATAATATATTTAGGTATTTATACCTACAAACTATATTTTCGCTGCAGCCTTTGCCCCGTAGTAGTTTATTGCGCTGCCGATGGCCCTTCTCGCTTAACAATATCCTTTTGTTCCCCGTACTTACCGCCGGCACTTACCAATTTATTGCAAGCAACGTTTACCATACCACAATTCAGCATTGTTAGCTATCACATAGACCACCAGATAAAAGCTTATCTTGAATACTTGCCTATACTTTGACGGGACATTTTTCAAGATAAAACTTCTTCCATAAACAACTGTCAATCACCCCGTTTACATAAGGGTTGAATAGCAATTTGTCCAAACTTCTGTTATTCAATTTTATTGGTCAACTTTTGGGTAACATTTAGCGCAACACAAGCGGAATTGCCGTCATCACAATATAACCGAATGAGAGTTCATTACGTTACTCCAACTTTGACAACAACCCTTTATCAGCAGCAAAACAATAGGGCCACAATACCGCGTCCTTATGTCTACCCGTATAATAACTACTTATAAGTTAGCTCGAAGATAAGTGGCCGGAGCGATAAGGATTACAATGGCGACAAAGTGCGGAGGCGGTTTCTCAGGCTTGTTTTGAAAGCTTTTTAAAGTCCCCCTTCCCTTTGTAAAACTTGAGTCTTCAAATTTCTCCTCCCGAGGCATCGTCGCTCATTCGGACGAAGCCTCTTCATTTAAACGGGATTTCTTCAATTTTCGCGAAACAACGAAACGTTTTATCAGCAGGGAATGTTCGCATAAAACTTTCCATTTGTCGTAGGCGTCGAGAAATTTGTATCTACTTACTTACTTTCAGTACCTAAATTAAGATTATTATATTAATGTATTATTTATTTACTTCAGAGCTTAGAGTGGTATAGGTTGCTGGCATGATTAACGATCTTTCTACTCTGGAGAACTGAATACTTCTGATATTTTCAGCATCTTTCGAGTGCCAAGCCGCTTAGAAAATTCTCTGCATTATACAAAATTAAACTATCGTATGATTTTGAGCCCCACATTCTTCTATAATCACTTCAAGAAACTACACTAAGTACGCCAAGTTAGTACTTAGGTAGTTAGGTGTCCATGTGAACATTTTAAAGTTTTATGGACCTACCTACACACCATCACTCCGTCACCAAAGATTGCAATTAGCTCTGAAAAACAAACATAGATACATGTCATGACCTTTCCGTTCTAAATCTCTCAAAACAATTTTAAAATAGATTTCTGTAAAATTACCTCTAACATAGACAGTTTCACACGAAGACACATATCCGCTCTGTAACCCGAGCTACTATTTGACAATATTGTCAAAATATTTAAAACACTGAATATTAAAAACACTGAAGATTTATGGGGGATTTCGACTAAGATATTAGCTACTATTGTTGGTGATATTGCTCCATGTTTAGCTTATATCTTTAACAATTGCGTTGACGAGGGAGTTTTTCCCAATCTAATGAAGATGAGTAAAGTTATTCCTTTATTCAAATCTGGTAATGTAACAGACCCCGCTAATTATAGACCAATATCGATTCTGCCTGCGTTAAGTAAAATATTTGAAAAACTAATTCTTAATCAACTGCTCTCTCACTTTAATCTCAACGGACTTTTACACCAGCACCAATTTGGATTTACGAGAGGTAGATCAACAACCGATGCAGGTACATTGCTTCTAAAACACATATATGAGGCCTTTGAGAACTCGCAAGACGTAGTCGGAGTTTTCTGCGATCTGTCGAAAGCGTTCGACTGCGTATGTCATGCGACTCTAATTTCTAAATTAAAGTACTATGGTGTCGTAAACCAAGCTATTAACCTGATTAGATCTTATCTTTCTGAGAGACTCCTTAAAGTTGAAGTAGGAGGTGAAAAGTCCTCAGGGTCAGTTATTGATATGGGTGTGCCACAGGGCTCGATACTAGGCCCTTTTCTGTTTCTAGTGTACATAAACGACCTTCCTTCCTTTGTAAAAGACATGTGTGACATTGTTCTTTTTGCTGATGATACATCTTTGCTTTTTAAAGTTGATAGGTCTAAGGATAATTATGATGATGTTAATGCCTCTTTAGCCCAAGTCTCAAACTGGTTCACTGCTAATAACCTCTTACTTAATGCCAAAAAAACTAAATGTATTAAATTCACTTTGCCTAACGTGGTTCAGAGACCTACAAAAATTAAACTAAATGGGGAAGCACTTAATCTTGTAGATTCAACTGTTTTCTTAGGTCTTACAATCGACTCCAAAGTGCAGTGGGGTCCGCATATTGAAACACTTGCAGGTAGGCTTAGCTCCGCGGCTTACGCAGTGCGTACGATTAGGCAACTTACTGACGAAGGAACAGCTAAGTTAGTATATTTCAGTTACTTCCATAGTGTGATGTCGTATGGTATTTTTCTTTGGGGTAAAGCAGCAGATATTCAAACTATTTTCGTTTTACAGAAGCGAGCTGTCCGCGCCATTTACAAAATGAAACGTCGGGACTCTTTAAGAGAGCGTTTTAAAGAAATAAATATTCTTACTGTTTTTTCGCAATATATTTATGTAAACTTATTGCACACTCACAAATATATAAACAACTTTAAGAAAAAAAGTGATGTGCACAAAATTAACACTAGAAATAAAAATAAATTATGTGTGCCTAAATTTAGACTAGAAAAAGTAAACGGTTCTTTTATGGGAAATACTGTACTTTTTTACAATAAACTCCCAATCAACGTAACTACCTACCGACTCGAAGGTTTAAAACGTACATAAAGAATATTCTTGTAGAGAAAGCGTATTATTCCATTGAGGCTTTTATTAATGATAAAATTGCGTGGCCTGATGTCACTGTGCCCCTCGACGGTTGATGGTATACAATATCTTTACTACCTTGATAAGTAGGTACCTACCACTTAAGTCGGCCAAGTGTAGCGTGTGATGCCAGACAACATTTTGTTGAGGTGTTATCTTGTTAACTTTACAATTACTTTTACTTTCTTTGACATGCCTTACTTTGTTCGACTGGCTTCCCACTAAAGCTTGACTATTTAGATTAAGTATTTTAGATTGTTAAGGGATCGCTTTTAAAAAAAAGCTAGGCCCACACCACCAGGTTCTTGCCTGATTCTTTCCCTGGTGTAGGGAGTCGCGTTGGAACAGGCATTAGAATCACCTAGCATGTAAAACGAAGCTTAAGTGATCCTTGAGGTCCTACAAGAATAAATGATTTTTCTTTCTTTCTTTCTTTCTACCGGCCCCGGTGCATCTAAATGCCGTCCCACCAAATAGCACTTTACTGGGAAACGACACCTTTTATTATGCACTTCGTGATGTTATCTCGAACGGGAGACATCAATGGTCGTAGATGGAGTTCAATAATGCCTTATCAAGGTGATATTTTGTGGCGTCAGGAGAACTATTTTCACTTGCGGTTTTGCCATTCAAAATATTTTTTTTTTATTTAAACTGGCAAAGTATCTACTTATGTGTTAATCTGCAGTACTAATTCAAATAAAGTATCGTCCGAATTCGCTTAGCCGTTACGTTACTCAGTTGAGTGAGAATAAACAGCGTCGTGAAGGAACAGGGAGTAAAGTCAACTGCTTAGCACTTGGTGTCTAGACTACATTTTCTAATTTCTATGTGATCATAATGGTCTGAATAAATTCTTTGGCTTTAAGAAATGCACGCACGAAATTGAGAAAAAAAAAACGGTCCGCTCCTGTGCAAGGACTGGCTTTTTAATTCTATAATTCATGTTACACTAATACCGAGCTTATTGTAGGTAAATACAGTACATAGGTATAAACTTAGACTATGCTATGTTCTGGACTCTGGAGTCGCTGTAAATGTTAGGCTATCTGAATTTGTGATCGTGTGTTGCTCCGTATTTTTCTAAGCACCTGTTTATTTTTATGGAGCAATTTGCCACAGGTTTCGCACAAAATATTTACATCTGAAACAAATCATGGAATGGAAACTTCGTGTTCGTAGAGGCGATAACTTTAAAATAAATAGTAAGTATCTAACTTCAATACCATTCGTCGAAATAAACGACTTTATGATGCGTTGTTTCGATACGAGGTGAGGTGTTTTGAAAAAGATTGAGTAAAAGAGGAGAATAAAATTTTAAAGCATGAACTGAATGTGATTTTTAGCTATTCAGACTCGACACATTTGCAAGGTACCTAAATGTTTATAACAGTGCTTAGAATTTCTTATAAATCAGGAAAATCAGGCATCGTTGTAAGTTTAGGTAGGCACCTATTTATTTACCTAATAGGTATGGTACAATTGAACTGAACAGATTTGAAGCTAAACGAGCAGTTAAATCAGCAATTTTCAACATAAAAGCTGCCACAAACTTTTGTGTCAGCTTCTATGTTACTTAATGACCAAAGAACAGATCATGAACACTGACATGCTTAGGTCTAATGTTTGGCTTATAATACCATAAATAAAAGCTCCAGTTTAGGTAAACATGATTTAGTAGGTATCATTGCTTCAAATGCTGTATGAAAACAGACCCAGTGTCCCGTAAATGTATCCATTAGAAGAATCCTTAGAGGAGTGGTGCTTTGCTAACTATTGCTCCTGCCCGGGAGAGGTTTGAACTGTATATAAGCAAGTTCACACGAGCTAGGGACTGTTTTATGGTAGCGAAGGCGTCTGATGTTTTAAATTTTTCTATATTTGAACTTTAGGTATGGCATTTAAGCTCAAACAGAAAATATTTATTATTCATGGCATTTGATTGAAAATCAAAATTGCACATGTCTCATTTCCTATTGGTTTTATGCTATTTGTATTTTTGTTATACCTTATTGTAGAGAATTAACTTCCCACTGAAGCTTGACTAATAGATTGTTAAGGGATCGCTGTAAAAAAAAGCTAGACCCATAGCACCAGGTTCTTGCCTGGGTCTTTCCCTGGTGTAGAGTCGCGTTTGAACAGGCAATAGAATCCAGCATGTAAGACCAAGTTAAAATGTTCCTTGAGGTCCTACCAAAATAAATGATTTTTTCTTTTTTTAAATTCTAATTGAAGTTTAAATTTTTTTTTATATTTTGAACCATGTTTGTGTTTTCCCTTTGCACTCTATAGTTAGGTCGTGATAACTCAGTAAGCCCTTATAAGTGCGTTCCATTTGACCTATATTTGCTTGTCAATGATGCTTCATGTGATCCATACATCGTTACATGCGATGCGAGTCTCTTGAGTCGAGAGCAGTCGTTCCGCTGTTGCGTTGAAGAATAGGCAATGTGGACCACTTATCAAGTTATTTGTTATTATTTTTATAATAAGCCTGATGTTTCCCACTGCAAGGCAAAGAGACTATAAATTACAAATAAAATTATAATAAATTACAAAGATAGTTCAACAAAGTTTGATTCACTGGCTAGAACTTTCCAATGTAATTAATAAATTCACACAGCGTCATTTAGTCCCAAGCTAAACAATTAAATGCTTGCGTGTTATGGTAACCTTTTTTGTAAATACATAATTACATAGGCACGAGACAAATATTAGCAGATCATACATGCAGGAATCGAACCCAATCAAAATATATAAATAAATAAATAAATATCCCTGGACATTCCACACAGCGTCATCTAGTCCCAAGCTAAGCAATTTAATGCTTGTGTTATGGTAACCAGATGACTAATATACTACATAGATACATTTTTTTTGTAAATACATACATTATATACATAGAAAACAACCAGACACGAAACAAATTTGACGACTTTTTTTTTACATTAAAATTAAGCACTTGTCTACCTACACCAAATACGATTATAACCACAGCCTACACTAAACTAACATTCATAGAATTTTGTTCAATCTACTCAAACAATAGTCTTAAACAGAATTTCAGGTAGAACAATGCACAGCTATTTATAACTGCGTCATGAAATGTAATTTAATATACTTCCCGGCTACATTCAGACGAATTCCATAGCGAAACGAATGGTGTGATAATGTCAGGCGTAGTAGGTACCCTGACAAATTGTACTGAAACTATATAACCGTTAGTTTTAGAATGTGGTGTTTACAGTGCGAGTCGGGGAACCGAATCGAATCAAGAGTACCTACCTATCTACTTACCAAGACAGTAGTGGCATACTACATGTCACTGCAATGTCATATGAGTTAACTAGCTGCTGCCCGCGGCATCACTCTAGTGACGGAGCTTTTTGGCCACTTCATTGTGGTACAAAGTAGACGCACTAACTTACAAAATGGGCTAAATTCATGTGTCCATGCATTTATAAAGATCGCAAAAGTTTAAGACACTTAAACAAACAATTGGACTAGTGAGTCTGGACTAGGAGACATAGCAACCCACTGGCTCGCTGTATAGATGCTACAACGGATGCACTTTAATGACACAAATGCAAATTCTGGCTTCCTGCGCTCCCACGAATGTAGTGACGCGCGACGGTCCGGTGTTGCCAGGCTTAAATAGTTCGTATGAGCATGTGGTCAACTTTGGTGAAGAAGTTTTTAGGCCGTCTAAAGGTGGCTTAGGCCATGGTCTTGGTACTAGAGCTTGCCTTGATTGAATTGAATGCAGAACTCAACTCAATAACTTTTAATAAAGATTTATAGTTCTCACTAAAACTACATAACTCATTCTGAATATGAATATACTTAATCGACTCTTTTAACAAACTAACAAAGCTGCAAAATTATAAAAGATCTAGTAAGTACTTACCCTTTACGACCAACGGACGCGACAGCGAAGCCCAAGGCTACAAATTTATTTGAACACCATGAAATCCGATTCAGTAAAGGTTCGACAAGTTCGTTAAATGATTTCAGTCCAGCAACATTGTTTTATTTTCATTGCAAAGCTCTGGATTATTCAAAGCAAAAGTTTTACTCAAACGTTTCAGCACTGCCAACTTTGATGGAAAAACCTTCAACATTGCAACACCAAACTAATATCTCGGGAAAAATTAAAATCAAGTTTGATCGCTTTTTGTGCGCGTAAGCCTTTAATAGGCCCTTAACAGTTTCCTCCATTCTTTCCACACATTTTGACTTAATTAACTAAGTTTCGCCATTAAGTTTCATACATACCAGATGTCGTTACTGCGATGTCGTAAATATGTCAAGTGTGGAATAAATAAAACTAACTGGTGGTAGTTTCTCGTTTTATTACTTGGTGATCGTTAACACAATATAAAGTACTATTTTGGTTCAGTCGGGAACTTAAAAAACTAGGCACTAAATTTTGGTACTAAACGCGAAACATTGGTGCGCTAATGTACACACTTACTGAGTGAGATGCATTACGAAAAGTATCGTCAAATACATTTATATGATTAGTATGAAGTGTAAATGAACTAACTCGAAAATATACAGGCATTATAAGAAAGCTGGTTTTGTATAAGATTCGTTGGTTACTTCATAAATGTATAGGCCGATTCTATTTCGCAATGCACCTTAGGGTTATAACCGAAACGGTACAAAATTAACCCATATCACCACAATAAATATTAATAAGTTTCTACATCTAACTTACATATACCTTATGGCTTTGCACCCTTGCAGTCAAAACATCATTTTCTCACTAAAATATAATTTCGTCTATTTACAACATCAAGAACTTTCTGATCTTAACTTATTATCTAAATAGGTAATTCAGAATCTATTTTAGATACAGCGGGTGCAATTGTTCGATATATCACAGGGCTTAGCGTTATTTTACACACTGATAATATACATAGATGATATTGTATGAATAATTATTGATATTATTGAGTATGTCCATCCATACTATGTTCCATCGAAATTTAGATCACACAGAAACAATAAGGTACACTACAATGTGTTCTATACGAGTTTTCGTTACATAGTACCTAAATAGTAGGTAATTAGTACCTACTGTTTACTATGGACCTAGTTACTAGTATTGAGTATAAGTTCATTGTAGTAACCGGGGCGATGCACTGGATTCTAAATAATTAAATTACGCAACAGTAGTTTTGCTAACTGATACAACCGTTTTAAGCGAATTCTCTTTTTCATATTAATAATGGCAATATTTTATGTGTGAAAAATGGATCACCTACAAACGATTATTTTCTGTGTGATCATACAGTTACTGTGGCGATTCAATATCGATTATAGTAATCATAAATTCCAATGGTAATTCTTGTCACGCGAGGCAAATAATATGACGTAGATAACTAGATATTTAGTTTAGCGTGAGCAAATTGTTGTTTTCTTTTCATTTCAGTTCATAAATGTAAGGGAGAAGTAACAATTTTGAGTATTTGATTCATAACTTTTGTATTATATGGGTAATGTATACAATTTTAGAAATAGTTATTTTTCCATGTTACAAATGTCTTTTTGTTTACACTATACAACAGTTTAACACGACCCAAAAATATAATAATGTACTTGTTTTAAATTGGTTCAAAACGTTAAAATCATCTGGAAATAATTTAAACTAAATATTACGTAACAAATTATAAAATGCGTACATTTACCTAAAAAAAACTATTACAATTAAAAAAAAAGCTGGCTTCCGTCACATCACAACTCGTAGCGATTCAAAAAGTTAAAAAGTTTCCATGCAACAATATAATATTTCTAATACAAACTCTACATCTATACAAATAAAGTGTAAAACTGCGTGTTCTATAAACTGAGTATTTATTAGTAAAATAGTTTCAGTGTATACGTAATGAACGTACATATTAAGGGAAATCGTTCTGAATTATGACCCTTACGTGCGAAATGTGAAAGTAGTTCTGAAACCGCCACCAATTACGATCGACTCTTGCTCTGATTTTGATTCTAAACTTAGTAACTGAGATTAATTGAATAGGTCAGTGATTATTTAATACTAATACTAGTTTTTATACAGCAGTTATACAGCCCTTGAGCTGGCGTATTAGAGTTCCATCATTTATTTATTGACCAAATTCAAATGATAAGTTTCAGTCAAACTATATTAACTATTATGCAAAATCAAAACAAGAATTACTTTTCC
Organism: Xanthorhoe designata; assembly: GCA_963582015.1. NCBI lineage: Eukaryota > Metazoa > Arthropoda > Insecta > Lepidoptera > Geometridae > Xanthorhoe > Xanthorhoe designata. The sequence goes on from OY757033.1 coordinate 9,218,847, forward strand.
TTTTAGTATTTTTTTATTATTCACTATTACGATAATAGTAGTACTTATAGAAATAAACATTTTAGATATAAATATTGGCTTTAAAAATCAATATGGCTACAAATTTGTAAACTAAAATTGAAGAGCATTTTTATAAAAATGTTTATAATAATAAAACACCGGGTAGTCAGTTTCTTTTCCTTTGTTGTATTTGTATTTAAATTGTTGAATTGTCGTATTTAAAACATACAAATTTTAGGCTAGTAAGGATGTCCCGTTCAATGTAACGCATGTAGAATTTAAATCACTCCTAGAGGGATCAAATGACTTGAATTAAACGATTCCCTAAAATGTACTTGCCAACATGCATTATTCAATTCTTAAAAACGGTTTAAATAATCACAGGAAATGTAGGTACGCAATGTTCTGAATACAAACTAAAACTTTTTTACAGTTTTGTATATTCACTGAGAATTTTTTTTGATATTTCAAAAAAAAAGTCTTGTTAAGTTGTTTAAGAATATATTATTAAGTCGGATAAAGGTCACATTTTTTTATTTATATTTGGATAATTTCCTTTTTACTTAAGAAACAAATTTCAAAGAGTCAAACAAAGAGTTTCAGTACTCTCACAAATAATGATAATGTTTTTTATTTTATTAAAAGCTGACAAAGACACTTCATTTATATAATTAAATTAGTTTTGTACGAGTCATGAGTGGTTGGCATAATTATGTTTTTTAGTAGGTAGGGTATACGATTTCATATAAAACATAAAAATTAAGCTAGAAACTAATCAATAATGAACAAAACGAACACAATCAGTTCATATAAAGCTGCTTTGATTTACAACGCTCAGAAATAAAAATAAAAAACAATAGAATACAACCCCTTAGTTAAATTAATATAGCACTCGGCCCTTAGACAAGAGCCATTAAAACTGACGCGATACGAAAGCGTAACGAAAGTTTTGAATATATTATGCGCATGTGTCAGACTCAAGATCAACGTTCAATAGTTTTCATATTAAATGAATGCTTAAACTGTCTCTTGTCTAATGACCTTGTTCTAAATACAGTGACGTCATTCATACTCTTAATGCACAGCGTTACAGTTTAGAATACTTACTCAGTTTTATTACGTATTAAATGTCTTCATAAAATAAACGAAACGACTACCATAACTGAAGTATTTATCTTAAACCGAAAGATACTTCTATATAATTAATTCCATCAAACAATTTTATGAACTTCACTATTGGAGACTGTTTTATCTTTGGCGAATTGTTTTTCATAATTTTAAATCTAATTTTCAAAGGGTCGTGGAAAGGATAATACATAATAACAATAGTACTCGCAACATGAGAGTGCCGGCGCCGTCTAAACGATACACTTTGACTTTTATTGCACTCTCGATATTAACCGCTTGCAGGTTTGAGCAGATATTTACAGCATCGCACCATTATGTGGCGAGTACTGTACAGTGCTCGTAAAATTCGTTTCCCCATAAGGAAACACAATGCGGCTCGCAAGCTATTGTTCACGAAATCTATGCTTATATACGACTATTTACAAATATTTATTGTTTAAACAAATTATTCTTATCGTCGCATCAGTGAATTGTGAGGTGGTCTTTTGTTTGCTCTATTTAATGGTTGCTAACAGCTGCTTCTAATACAGTAAACAAAGCAACATGGCGGTGTACCTAATGTTATACAATTTACGATGTAAGTTAAATGAAAACGCTCGATTGACGGCACTTGACTAATAAAGTAAAATTTTCTTCTTTTGTAAGTCTTTGTTAGGTTAAATTAAAATAATTCAATTGTTCGTGTTTGCATAGCAACGCGTTACTGTTAAATTATTCATTTCTACAGCGATGGCAATAAAGCGAACAATTCACTGACAAAACGTACATCCTACAACTTCGTTGGGCTCACACTAGCTGCATTACCTACCCTGTACCTAGCACAATATCAATATCCACTCAACAATATGTCACTATTACTAAAGCCGTGTCCCCATTACACCTGTACGGCGAAACTGTACAGTCAGACACGACTGATCAGATCATAAATGCTGACGAACGGCGTATCGTTTGAGAGCTTGTAAGTACACATTGGACGTTTTTCTAACGCGTGTTTAGATAATTGCATCAAAATTAAAACCGACTTCAACTTCGTAAGAAGACCTTTTTTGTGCATTTCTGTTAATAACTCCGAAGATACTCGTCAGATCGTTAATTTTTTGAATGGGAGTTCCATTAGGTTACACTCTTTCAAACAATTTTGAAATCAGCTTAGTCCATTATTGACAGAATAATCGGTAAACATACATTAATAGAACAAAACATTGAACCTTCTTTTTTGAAGTCGGTTAAAAATCGAAAGGTACCGATACCTCACGTGCTCACTCAAACGCGGGCTTTGAATAATGTTCAATGTGTATGGATGTATTTTAGATTGTGGTGCTTAAAACGCGCGTATCCAAAGCCTGCGCTTCAGAACGACTAATGTGTACTAGCTCCGAATAAGGACTAGGTTTACGGCTACTTTTAGCTGATCAAATATATACCACTAATATAATTTGATGGTTCTGCGATTTAACAAATATCAATTGATATTTATGTAATGATACTATTTAAATTGATACATTGAGGCCAAACAAACATTGCTGTTGTTATTCATGGTATATTGATTCTACAAAAGTAAAGGCAGAGTTATAATGAGACAAGTTTGGGAAAACAGACCACTATCAGTTCACACACAGATTACCCTATAAATTGTTCCAAAGCTTAGTTTATGCTCTTGATCAATCAGAGTCATGTCGCCGTGTGATATAGTGTGTTGTGTCAACGATTGCCCTTTCATGTTGCTCTAGCTCGTACAAGCTTTCTCAATAACAACTATTTCATGGGAATTTGTGTATTAATCAACTCGAAATTGATTCAGTCGGGATTCTTAGTAACAATACATGTCATAGAGATAAATTTAAGCGGAAACATTAGTTTTCAAAGTGAGATTGTTTCGAGTTAGGGTAATTATAGTAGTTGAACCAGTAATATTGAAGGAAAAATTGGCCTATAATATAGGCCGAATAGCGAATATTTACCAAAGACCAGCAAGGTTGGAAGGATTTTGGGTAATTTGTGACTGTGACATCGTTTTTTTAATACGTCGTGTCTCGGAAAACTTCGTTATGTCAAAATCTGGAATGATTGTTGTAACCAATCGATTTGTCAGTTTTTGACGATATGAACATTTTGTATGCGAAAATGTTTTTTCTTTTATTACATTTTTTCTTCAACTTTACAATGTTTTTAGTTATTCTGCTATTCGGAACGGAACGGAGACAAATCCAATAAATTAAAAACCATGAAAATCGGTCCAGCCGTTCTCGAGATAAGTGTTCCAACAAACCCGACTTTGTTTTATTTGTATAACAATATTTTAACTCTCTCAGTATACTCCAGCCTTTACAAACATAATGAACAGAATTCTAACCTTGAATGTTAGAGAATGTATTTCATTCATTACCCTTATCTTCTAGTATCCAAAGGTAACCTTCTTATATTAATTACAGATAATTTAATCCAAAGAAGGTTGACCTTTTAAAATTAACGCTTAAACTTATATAAACAAAAAGCGATAACCTGCCGTAGGACGAATACATTTCATAAATGCAATTTAGAATGATATTCTCAAATAAATTCATTATTTGTACAAGTTCTAAATCAACTATTTACATCGTCAATACTATGCTTGAATGGTTTAATGACTAGTGTTAACACTAGGGTTTATAAATTACTTGCCTCTGTACTTCTCGGTGGTGGCGTCTTCGAGATTGCTGTCCCAATCGAACTCTGTGACTCCGTTACGAGCCACTTCGCCGAGATGTCGCCATCGGTAGTCGAAGTCAGAGTCGCGTTTCTTCAGTGCTTCGAATCTGATAACAGGTAATTAGGTCACGCGAATGCTACAAATAAAGGCCGCAACAGCCAGTCAGGTGGCCCTGAGGGCGGTGAGAGTGGAAAGAAACAACTTTAAATAAATTGATATTTTGGGGGTAATTTTGGCCACGCCATCTTACAAGCTTCCGCCTGCGGTTTCGTTCGCTTGGTACTGGTCAACCTATATCGTTCCACTGCTGGGCAAATGTCTCCCCCATATCTCTCCAACCCCATAGCACTTGGTACTAAACCGAATAAAAAGTAACCGATGTGTTATTCCTGGTCATAAAATATGCATTCCAAGTTTCAGCCAGCTGTTTAGTAGTTTTTCGTGGAAGAGTCACAAACATCCATATATCTATACATTCATATAAACTTTGGAGTTTAAAATATTCTTGGAATTTTGTATGTCAACGTTTAACATCACGGGGCTATGGGGTCTCAGAACTTGGACAGCAACAGTACAGCTTCCATATAAATTATCTACTCATTAGACTACCAACATGTCAAAGACACATTTAGTCCTGGGACCACGAACTGGAAACGCACACCCTAGGAAGAAAGGAGCTATTTACACAATACAATAAAAAATCATTTATTACCAACAAATCGGTCTTAAGACTCAAGAATAAGAAAATCTGTCATAAATATTTATTTACCATTAAGTACAACATATTTTGTTGCTTCACCACGATATTATGGCTCTATAAAATGTCACTATTCTGAGTATAAGCCTCCCTCAGATCTTTTAACTTTCCCAATCTTCTTTCTTTGCTACATAAACTGTAGTTAGATATCCCCCCTAGGTGCTCAAGAACCTTGAATTTTCAAGAGTATGGAAGGTAAGCCTTAGGAACATGTAAGCTGGTGCTTGCTTCGTATGTAATCGCACCCTACGACTTGAGGAAACGGTATATCGTTAATGCGGCACCCTTTATCACGGAACGCTAAACGGGTGATATTTTAGGGAATTAAACGTCAGCGCTTTGCTATGGCTGTAAACTTGGTACGTTCACTGATAACACAGTGGGAACCAAATTCTGTGCACGCTACCAAATACGATCTAATCTATTTACTGTCTATCAAGTAATAATGCCTGTATAACTCAGATATAACTCTATACAGGGATTATTAACTGATCATTCTTTTGATTGGCATCATATACCATACAGTGTTTTTTTACCAATTTTTTCGACACATCGTAACTTTCTTATAGCGTCGTTAGGCTTGCAACCTGTCACGTATGGAATGTTAACTTCTGCAAAATGTGGATATTTGTCGAAAACTTTTAAATGTGTATTTCTTACTTAAATTGATAGGGTTCAGCAAAATATCCTATCTACAACATTAAAGGTACTTTTCCTGCGTGTCACATAGCAATGGAACGCCATGTATAGACTTCGTAGTTTTGGTACACTAATAAACGAAATTACCACTTCCTGCTTACATAATTCTACCGCAAAGCAATAACGACAGAGTTATGATGAGTGTCGAAGAGATTAAGGGCGTTCTTATCGAGTTCGAAGGAAACGATGCGGAAAACAGACTTGAGTAGATATTTTCTATATTTCATTTGAAGCTTAACCGGACTTTATAAGCATTTCAATAAGACTTTTTAATGTTTAATTTTAAATGAAGAAGTGGATTATATTAGTGATAAATGATTAAATATTATTAAGATAAAAAAAGAGAAAAACCTATTATACCGACTTCATACAAAGGAAGTCAGGGTATATAATGGTGAACTGTTTATTTCAATAAACTTTGATTATGCTTATAAGGAACCAAAATGTCATAATACTGGACTATAAAATACCAGGCAAATAAGGAAGAAGACGTGAGAGCACGTTACCTGGAATCCGTAGCTATTACTGAACACCTCAGTTGTTTACCCTTTCACGTCGATCGCTGTACTAAATTGGGAAATAGGTTGAGGCTGATGAAACCAGCAAAATAGTACCTATTCGACTTGAAGACTGGCATATAAAGAGCCGAAAAATAGACGCCCCAGTTCTGCCCTGCCGTTTGCATAATGAAAGTAAAAACGAATCGCTTAGGCTTGCTAAGCCGGCATACTGACAAAAAGGTGGCTGCGAATTACAAGGTTCAGAAGACAGGATTATCTCGAACATCTCATCTGAGGAAACAGATGAGATCTCCAGCGAAGTATCCGGAAATAACTGGTTTCCTTCAAACTAAAATGTTGAGCGTCAACTGGCACACGGGAAACACATAACCGTAAAACTTTTATTGTTATAGAGCATCTTCATAGAGCCTACTGATCGGGATTGCAGAATTTTGACGATGCAAGCATGTGCTACAAAAGACGTCAGCATATCTTTGGAAAGCAAATGTTTTATCAGCACAACCTTTGTTATCGCAAACAAGACATAGCCTCAGCATTTTATTAGATCTTTATGCCTTTTTTTCAGGCCAAGCGAGAAAAACATCGTCCCGAGCCTACCACAAAATAGTTCATATAAAGGGAGTCGATGTGCCTTTTGATTAGAAATCCAATAAATGATAAATAAATGATAAATGGTGGTGAACAACTGTAATTGACTAATTAGACCCTACAACATTATAATGAAGAACTAGCTGCGCCCCTCGGTGTTACCCGCGGTGGTTAAAAGTAGCCTTATTATACATATAAACCTTCCTCTTCTATCCGTTGCGTAGTTTTAAAGATTTAAGCATACATAGCGAGGGATAGAGAAAGCTACTTTGTTTTATACTATGTAGTGATAGTGATAGTGATAAGGGACATTAGCACAAGTAAAGTGAGATCTATACCCAGAAATTATTCTTTCTTCTTTCTCCCAATACATATATTAATACTAAAAATATGTAATATTTTCAGAGAACGCTAGAAAATACAATCTAGGTTGTAGAGACTGATTAATCAGACTTCCACTTATCCCTTTTCCACTCAACATCGGTCGGAGTCGCAAAAACAGAACTCGGGAAGAAAGCGCGACCTTCAGAGCCATATAAGGCTGAAATGCAAGACGTGAAATAGATCGACACTCGATAAGCGGCCCGAGTTTATGAGGTCACGCAATTTTTGCTAAGTGATTTTCACAATATTTTTCTGGATTAATGTTTAGGCTGATTTGTTTGAAGATAGGAAACATAATTTGTTTTTCGTTGTGGCGACCTCGCACACTTTCTAAACATAGGCAAGGCAAGTCGCATTATCATTTCGACGTTTACGATGGATAAGTGGACGGTATCCGCCGGTTCTTTTTGCGCTATCCAGAGAGTGGAAAAAACCTTATTAAGTAACAGATAAGATATGAAATGGGAATGTAGGTAAGTCCTTGCTCTAGTTCTGTTACCAAAAAAGTTTAACATTGTGATGGAAAATTCGAACTGGGAAGTGTTTTCTCTATGAGAACTAGGTCTTGATGAATGTACCAATACTTTGAGGGAACTTGAATCTCTATTTTGAAGAGCAACAAAGGGTATTTCTAAGAAGGAATACAGCATTATATATATTTACATATTAAGTAAGTACGTATGAGCTAGTGGCTAGCTCTGGTGACGGAGTTTTAGGCTGTCAGAAGGCCTCCTTTATGGCTTAGCGACTGAAAGTCGTGGTCGAAAATGTATCGTCCCCTTCGAAGCACGGCAGCATTTATTTATCAGAAGCATGTTTTACTAAGCTCTTTATATAATGGATACACCTCATCACAGTCTAATAGAGTGAAGAGTTAAACAAAATGTAAGACAAATATCAGGTATACAGAAGAAATGAGGCGTGAGTCCACACGCCCTCATCCGTTCGTTGATCCTAGCACCAACAGAACATTACACAGTTCAACTCGGCTAGTTTCAAATTGGATTCCAACTATTATCCAATTGTATCGAGTGTCTGTTAGCAATGGCAACGTTGCGATTACGCAGACAGGTTTAAATGAAAACTCCCAGTTGCATTTTGTAATAGAATATTTTGATGTTTGCATAAAAGTTGTTTGGAATTTTCAATTAAAATTTCTGCCTTGAAATTTCCGTTTAAAAGAAATATACATCGTAAAGGAGCTTATAAAATACCAAGTGTATGCTAAATTATATGAAATAGACGGGATGTAAAAACAATTCTAATAATAATTCCTCATAAACTCAGTATGAGCTGCAATTTAATCTTTATGAACTCTTAATAAACACCTCTTACCATCCCATTTCAAGCTTTAGATAGGAAACAGCGCGGCATTCATAGAAACAGGATGAAGCATGACCTGAAATACCTAATACATCGCCAGCTATTCATGACCTAAGCGATTTATCTATTTCACTTCCAAGTGAGCTATCTTAATGGTCAGCACTTAAAATGCAGCGCTGGTGAATTCCGCACGCTTCTGCTGGCGCCTTCACTTATCTCATCCTGGATTCCTTGTGTATAAGTGAGGTATTAGTGACGGTTATCACATACTATCTGCCTTATTCATAAGGACATAACTATGATGTGATTAATTTCATCTAAGTAACTAATATTTTGAACGCGAAAGATTGTATGGATGTATTGATGTTTGTTACTCTTTCACGCAAAAACTTCGAATGGATTTGGCTAAATCTTGAAATATACATAGTTTATAACCTCGAATACCACATAGGCTACTTTTATCCAGGTAGGTACTACGCGACTGAAGCCCGACCAAATCAGCTAGTGTTTTTATATTGATACTTTTGTGTACCTATGTGAAGAATAAACTTCGGAACCACTACATATTAAAAAAAAAATTACTATTTATTTTGTAGGTCATAAGTATTATAATAATATATTGGGTGAAGTCGGGGCTGAATGATAGTATTTAATAATGTAACCACTGTTTATCTATTTCATGGGTTGGGGTGTGTAAGTTATACAAAGAGTTAAACTCAAAACAAAAATAAAAATCAGAAAACATGGCTAAAAGCTCTCGTTTGATAAAGTTTAATCTTATTACACTATGTAGAGCAGTTTTTTCATGTTAAATGCATACCCAAATACATGCAATGGATAACTCCAAGAATCCTGTTAAAGGTCGCGCCACGTAAAAAGAGCGCTGGCTGTCGAACTACGGAGTGGTCGATGATTGGTGGAGAAGTAACGCGGCGCACTTCATACCATTGATTTAGCGAGTGCTACTGGTTCGTCAGCGAGTGCCCCTCAGCGCTCTTTTTACGTGGCGCGAACTATACCTACCTCTCAAAGCAAACTATAAACAATGTAAGTGCTGTGTGTCACAAATAGGCCACAGGGTAATAACTTTCCAGACACAAGAAACCCTTTAAGGTTTAAACCCTCATAAATATGCCGTCTAAAAACTAAGCTCACTTTGCATCCATTACGTGAAAAGTAGACACACTGAACTTGTTTCGGGAGATTTGAATTACCATGGTAATACATACACAGAGAGTGCCGTGTAGGTCGAGTGGGCTAATACTTGGACTTTCAATCCAAAGGAAGTTGATTCGACTGGCACATGACCGGTAAAAGTGGAGTGAAAATGAGAATGCCCTATCATCCTTGTATGTGTGATTAAATAAAGTTTAGAGAACTTATTAGTTTGGACGAGTGTCCAAATAACTGACTATCGGATCGAAAGTCGAGGTACTAATCCACTTGGCCAACACGGCTCTATATGATATTGCTTTCCAGAAATTATTAAAGTTAATTTTATAGTCTGCGTACTCTGTTGTAGTGCATGAACATAGTTATAACGAGTGAATGCGTTTTAGACATTCCTCAGATCTTTCTTTTACAGATCCTTTGAAAATGCCTTAGTCAGGGGCGAATTCAAATAAGTACATATTTGGTACCGATCGGAAAATAGACCAGTTGATTTTGCAAATTTTCATCGAGAAATAATGATATTTGTAATCTTATGTTTGACGTCGCTTCTGTCTGAAGATGGGTGGGCCTTTAGACACACATCTTCAGTAAGTGCCTAGTGATATAAGAGAATAATTATCTACCTTCGTAAGGCAGGTACAATAATTATACAGCCGTGAGATATTTTTTCCATAATGAGGATAACACAAAAAAATTAATATCTTACCATAGTAAGCAACATCACAGATAGATATGATATTAAAGCTCGCCGTTTGTAACTTACAGTTCCAAAACTCATCGTTTGAACATCAGTCCCTTGGCCCATACAGCTCTAGATCCAGTGAGTTGAGTCGCTTTATGTGAGCTATATGAGCTGCTGATAAAGACGACAGGGTCGCTCCTGAGACGGTCACGCTAAGCTGCGTAAGAGATACCGATAGGATAAAAACATTGTTTCAAAGCTCACCGTTTAAACATCAGTCCCTTGGCGAAGTCGTAGAGCTCTAAATCCAGTGAGTTGAGCCGCTTGATGTGAGCTATCTGAGTTGGTGATAGAGACGCCAGGGTCGCGCCGGAGACGGTCACGTTGTGCTGCGTGAACGGCACCGCGAAGAGCAAGTTGAACGTCTCTTCGAACACGTATTGGGATATCTGTGGAATATTCATTGCTTGAAATCGGGAATAAGAGGTCATTACGAGTTATACTTTGCTTGTTTTTAGCTAGTTAACTTTTACGTTAGTTTAGGGGAGGCCTATGTCCAGCAGCGGACATCTGCTGGCTGATATTATATAATGATTACAGTTAATTTCACTGGCCAAGTTTCAAAGGAGAGCCGTAGTTTACAGCTGATATACGCGCGCTTTCGAATCGTGAGTTTTAAGAAACAAATGGTTCAGTTTATAATGTACACATATTGTATTTAAAGCGTGCGTTTTAATATTTACAGATGTATTGCTGATATCTCGCGCGTTAGCAAAACGCCTAATATGTACAAGTTCTTAATTTTGCCAAAAATTTCTAGCGATTATGTATTAAATTTACTCAATTAAAACAACTGGTTTAAGCAATTTGTAAGAAATACTTAAGAAATATTGTAATATCATATACGCGTACTCTAGAGACATTTGAACCCTAAACGTAGCAGATGAAAAGAAAACATACAACAAATCTTGGGATCTATGTAAAAAGCTGTAGTCGTCGCCACACTACCGATTTATGATGATATTTCCCTTCTACTTTTCCATATGTAAGATGAGGGATATTGAAGCAAAGGGACTAAGAAATTAGATAAATCAACATGTTTAGTTTTAACGCAACACCAAGATGTCTCTTTTGCGTAATAGTTGCAGCTTAGTTAAATACGTAAATAGTAAGATTTCACACGTCCGAAGAGGTTCTAGAGTTCTTGTATAACGTGTTGAGAACTCGAGCATACAATTGTGAGACGATGATTTTCCTGAAAAAAAGATCTCATTATCACTTTTCGCCCTCTTTGCACGTTCTTTTGAGGCGCATCGAACAAAAGAGGATTGGTTACATCGAGGCGTACCCATCCGACTTATATGACATCCGCTTTTACGTGTTCAATTTTATCAAACTCCCGATGAGGTCTCCGGAAACTGTGATTGGCGTCTGCGAAACAGGGGTCCGACAATAAGTCACCGCTGGTACCATTCCCACGACAATCGACCGACCGTCAGTGACCGAAAGTTCAAAAGTGGCTCTGGTTTCCGTATAGGCATTTCGACAGACGTGTGGCGTTATAATTCTATTGTGTTACTAAAGACGACTGTTACGCGACCCTACACTTAGCCACTGTGACTGCGGGGTCCCCATTCAAACGATGAGTCACCTCCTTGTCTGCCCCTTGTGCCCTACCAACTGCACTAGGGAGGACCTTATAAACGCTACATCCGATGGAGTAAAGGTAGCGATCTTTTACTCGAATACCGTTTAATTTGTTTTACCCATTGAAACGCAAGAAGAAGAAGAAGATTGTGTTACTGTTACATCAGGATGAAAATTCTTAAAAACTGATACTGTGTGAAAATCAAAGATTATGAGTTCTATTTGTTTGTGGCAGAATACCCTTTCGGAAAACACAATGCCCAGTAAACAGATCAATAAGCCCCACTCACAAACAGCATAGGAAAGCAAGTGACAGATGGCCTAACATTAGCTGGCATAAACTGTCCGCCGCACACGAGCGAAATACCGAACAGAATTTACAGCGGGGTCGCGTTAGGCATTATGTTCATTAGTCCGCATATGATGGAGTTACATGACAAGCTTTTGTATAAAAGCAAATGCACAGCTACGAAACACTAACAATGGGGTGTCAGTCTCGCTTGTGTGTAGGAGATTCCAGGCACCATTTTGTAGTCTCCAACAGAAGTACATTACATAATTTTGTACTAGTTTAAAGTTTAAAGTAGTTGCCCTCCCGTTGTTTGCTATATTTAACCGAAAGATATAACAAGAGTACTAATACGAGTACCTTTGTCCAGTTTAAACTAACGGCCACTCTAACTGGTCAGTGAACGAAACGTCCACTGACACCCGTCTCGTGGCCAATTACTTACAATGTCACTGGTTTTCTCGAGTCTACTAAAGTAGCGACTGCGCTTGAATGGCCACGGGCAGAGCCACCGAGCTACCGTTTTCTTTTATAGCACCTTTTAGTGTTACAGACAGCACAATAGCGGGGAGTGGCGTCAAAGATCAGAGGATAAAATGTGTCAATTACCACTCACTTCGCGCTAAGACCGTTTACCTGAGTATCATCACAACTCAGGAGGATGGATCTCTGAGACAACGCGAGGAATACTAATTCGATGAGCAGCAAACGGCCGGGAATTTTCTAATAGAAAATACTCCAGCGAATTTCTGACATGATTTAGGTATTTGAGCAAGCTTAGTTTAACAACAGGCTTGTGATTTTTGCTTTATTTTTCGTTGGAAACATCAAAGTTTTAACCAACAATGTTTTGATGGAGCCTTTATCCGATGGAAAATATACGTTAGTGAAAACGATCGAAACTAATCAACCGAGTGTCAGTTTGTTTTTCACAGCTAATCCTTAACGGGCAACAAAGCATTGTATCCATGCTGTACCGCGGCTGCAATTCAGCGGGTGGAGCAATTTGCTGACATTTTATTTTCTCTAAAGTAGAATTTGTGAGGGAGGATTGAACGTACTCCTCGTAGTTTCTAATACCCACAACAAAGAATTCTAGAGATCTAGGTCTGTATGTAAGGTAAAATCTATTGAGGCACTGATTGAGGTTTTTTTTGTTAAACCGCGTTTGTTTGTCCGTTTATAGAGTGAGTTCTATATTATACAGAACAGAGATATGAGAATGCAAAAACAAACGTCCATCGAAATATTAGCGCTATTTGAATAACTGAGAGATGACATAAACGTTTGACGTCAAGGCCAAAGTCAATAGACTTTTATTCCTTAAAATCACAAGGAACATTTTATTTTGATTGTCAACACCATTCCAGAACAATTTCTTAGCGTATTTTTATTACGGTTGCTCTCTGATAACATTTAAAGGGGGTGGAAATCTCGAAAGCTACAACTGCGAAAAGCAATGAGGAAAGTGCTGAGCAATTAACCAAGAATGCGCGCCTTGTGCGAACGCATAATAATTTCGGGCAAATGGCGTAACATCACTCCTGTTTCTATAGACAAAGCTCCATTCGGCTTTTAGCGTTAACAAAAAAGGCTTAAGAGTCCGGCGACGTGGCTCGGCAAAATTCAATTACTCGCGCGTTCAAACATCGACACACGACAAAATCTTGGTGTGATTGTCATTTTGCATCTGTGTGCGTGAGCGTGCGTGACACACGCACACAAACGCACTGTTAGAAAAGGTTAAAAATGTATTAAATGTAAATGCATGGCTATTTTGCAAGGAATTTGCTTGTCTCCCGTAGTCCCAAAAATTATGACTGAAAATTGTTTTTATTCTTCACACAGTGTTGTTTTTCTGATACTAGACCATATAAGCTATGTTTCTTACAGAAGGAAACTTAAAATATCCTAGTGTTTAATACTATATAAATATTAAGAAAACATGTCTTCTATGATGTAAAAATATGCAAAATGCGATTCGGTTTAATTTCACTTTAGCTAAGTATTTTGAAAAAAGCTTCTGGCAGAAACCTAGATAAATGCTATCCTAATACGAATAATAGCATACTATGCTAAAGATATGCTCAAATTTCAAATGGTTATGGTATTACGTTTGTATGGGGAAGTCGTACAGCGCAGAAGCCTTAACCTGTAAATAAGGCGGAATATAGTTACACTTGATTCGTAATCTTCACAAAGTGAATTGTGTGGTATCGTTTTAAGTATAATCACTTGTTATAAAAAACGGCAACGCAAACGCTTTCTAGCGGATGAACGCCTGTCTAATTCATATTCTGTGTTTGAGAGAGGCTCTCCATAAAACATGTGAGTGGTGTTAAAACCAGCGTGGAGTATAAACCCGACACTAAGCAGACAAATCCATATGGCAGCGATAGTCGTGCATGAATATTCAACGCGAGCGAGTGGTAGCTAGAATGTGGGACAAGTTAGTAGCTGGACTCGATTTATTTCGATTCTCAGTGAATGAGAAATGCTACTGTCGACAATAACCGAGACAAAGAAGAGCAACATTATTATTACCACATGTATCAGTAGTTGTGATTGCTGTGGTAAGATGATTGATATTAGAGCCTATGCACTGATTATTTGATATTTGACTGGACTTGTTATACTAAAGAAAGAAAGTAAAATCGTTTATTTTGGTAGGACCTTAAGGAACACTTCAACTTCGTCTTACATGCTAGGTGATTCTAATGCCTGTTCTAATTATATCTAACGACAACGTTTTTGACATCGAATGGCAATGAATATACTTTTTTTATGTTTCTAAAGCGAGTGTAGAAATGTATCATGACTCATGTCTAGGGGGGCTGATAAGACCAGAGTTTTTTTTTCAGACGAACAGCTTGGGTGTTTTAGTCTTTGTCCAACGGCTCATTGGTCTTAGGTTATGCCCAGAATAGTGTGCAAATAAGCCACACTTCTATGCGAGGGTCATCGGTAAAAGGTAGAATTGTAAATGAATGTTTTATGCTAAATCTGCACCTATCCAGTGTAGTCGAGTGCGACATACAAATATGCTTAGATGAGACAGTGATCTGCAAGGATCTGGAATAATTAATAATATAGGGATTAGACACATCATACGATTGAAACTAACATACTAACAATATATTTTAAGCTATGTTTAGAAATAGGTGTAGGGCAAAATTGCCTCCTGACGCTGTATAAATCATCTAGTAAAGATGTAAAGGTCTTAGTTTTTTTGAAATACATGGAAACTGTATTTAATCGCTTTATTTATATCCCGTCGTCGAAGCTTTCGTGGCATAGCTGGCCAAGACGTTCGTGATGGATTGTTGAAGTTAAGTTAAGGCTCTTGTTGCGGCCAAACCTAATTTTATGTACCAACTTGAAGCAATAAATGAATATGAATATAAGTAAAGTTCTGAGCGGTCACAATTTGGATCAGCTATATTACCGCGATGTAAATATTTTAAGCTATAAAATCACGATATCGAGTATATCAATGTTTTTCTGGATATGAATTGTAATCGCGAAAGTTTATAAAAGTCTAGGTATTCTGTGTTAAGCTTTACTCAACGTCTCTGAGTTTACAGTCTACGGTATTTTATTTTAAAATTAATTTTAGTGAATTACAGAGTATTGGCGCCGACTATGCCACCCCGTTACACAAACGAATCAATAAATCACTACTAATTGTTACTACGTCGAAGTTAGACACTAAAGGGACTATAGTCGTATTTTTAAGGATGCTGTAAAACATCTGTGAATAATATGAACGTATCTGCAAGTACATAAGCTCTTTTAAATTAAGAAAGATGAGCTTATTAAAGGAACAGTAGCTTGGCTGCGATTTAGTTACTCGATCGGTCTAAAGGAGGCATTCAAATTAGTAGTGTGGAATAATAATGTCTAGCTCTAGGGTTTAATGCATTAAACATCCCCATTAGGTTTTGATTGTTAATGAACAAATAAACTTAAACTCTCACGGTGCTGAAAATGTTCCTTTAATGAATACTGGTGGTATTGTTTAGATATGATTTTAGTGAAAAAAAAAATGGGTACCTATATCTTTACTATCCTCCCGTCTAACCTTTACATAACCAAAGACGATTAATATCTAGAAGACAGACAAAGGCCATACACAAAATCGTAACCCGATCCCGCAGTACCAGATAGCCTGAAAACTTTGAAACATCAATTTTATCCAAGAAATTTCAATACTTAGTAGTAGGTAGCAACAATATTCAATATTTAAACATTTTTAACTAGAAAGTAATTGAAATTTCTTGGATAAAATTGATGTTTTAGAGTTTTCAGGCTATTTTTTAGGGTTACGATTTTGTGTATGGCCTTTGTCTGTCTTCTAGATATTAATCGTCTTTGACATAACTTATACTTCATAATGAAAATAAAACGATAAAATAGCTTTTTATTTTTCTTCTGTACCTACTGAAATCCTACTAGTTTTATTCATAATATTATTATTAAAATATTAATATTATACACGCGAAAGATTTTATGGATGGATGTTTGTTACTCTTTCACGTAAAATTACTAAACGGATTTGTCTGAAACTTAGAATGTATATAGTTTCGATGAAATATAGTTAATGTCACGAGAAATATCTTTATGTGAGATGCACAGGATAGAAGAGGCTGGTAAAAAAGAAATAGGCTACTAGAAGTTAATACCGGGTTGAGATTTTAGTAGTTACACACTTTATTCAATTGGCTCCTCACTACAGTTTGACTTTTTTTTTATTGATGCATCTCTGAAAGGAAAGCCCAAAGAAGGCCCCAAACAGTGTTTGTTGTCGTAGTTCTACACGATATTGGTCTCCCCAGAACAGGTGTAGAGGTCTCCACAGAACCAGCGGTCACACTAAAGAAAAGTCCATTAACTTTAAGATGACAATGACAATTGAACTGCCAATTGTATTTTAATAGCAGACAGTGCAAACCTCAGGGTACATAAAGACGTGTTCTAAGTGTACTTAGGAGTCGTATCCAGCGATATTGAGTCCAGCTTCGATCGTTCAAAGAGACCTTGTTCAATTATTTGCTTACCGCCACAGAACTATCTGTAGTTTTAAGGCCAGTTATCTCTATCCTATTGTATTGGGAACGTGTTTGCATTATATAACACCTGTTTAAACTATCCCGATGGAATTATTTTACAAACAAAGGGAGGACAGACAGATCATGTTAAAATAAGAAAACAAATAAAAAAACAACGCAACGTACTTCACAGTATTTGTCATATTAGATTTATAGAGGAAATGGTAACAGTTAAGAGGGCATACAAGACAAATTAAATAAATAATATGAATATTGTTTTAAAGTAAAAAAAATGAAACTTTCAACTTTTATCTTTGATTTTACCTTTTGGTCCTGATTTAGGAAATTGCTCTCTTCTTACGAAATTGAAGTCATAAAAAAATTAATCAGTAGTTATTGCTTTTTTTTTGTGAAAACGTAATTTGACCATCTCGCTCGAATTTTCAGATCCTTTCTAATAGTACAGACCTACAATATAAAACTAAGTTGGCCACTTGCTCATACGAACTAACTAACTATAACAATATAAAACTATAGTATCTGAAGTTTAACTAAAACACCTTAAAAAACCTTACCTTCTGAAACTCAGTAAGTCCGAAATAAGCCATCGCAGCCAGATTTCTCTTCGCAGACGCGAGTAGTACTCTATCCGTGTCCGCACTCCGATGTCTAAGCGTGCCGTTGTAGCAGCCCACCAATGCTAGGTCAGCCAGCATACGCGTCTGGCGGTTGTTCGCGAGGTTCCAAGGACAGGAGGTGAACTCATCCAAGGTTACTCCTCGCCAGGTTTCGCCGCTGTAGCAGGCTGGAACCTCGGCACCTGAACACACGAAATGTTTCAAATGATTATTAGTAATTAAACTATTGTGATCGATTTTATTTATGTCATAGAATTTAAGATGTGCAATAAAGAATTTTCAATCATTCATTCATTTATCGATTTTGTGTAGCAGTCACAGTGCATTTCATTTGCGTTTGTATCGATACAAAACACGCAGTGACGGCGCGTTCTAAAAACATGGTGTGCGGCACACCATGTTTTAGAACGCGTTAAATAAGTTTAGTTAGCCTAGGCACACCGTGTACCTAGGCTAACTAAACTTACTATACGTTTTTATAATAGACGTCGTTTTGCTTTGAACGTTATCTACTACCAAATTTAAGGAACGAGCCCCTGACTACCACCACCATACGCGTTTTCAAATTATCTTAATAATTTGTGAGAACATCTACCTCGCCTCGAGGTTACAATGGTCTTAGTTAGGTACTCATTGTTTAAAACTATTTATTTTGATTATAAATTCATTGTAATACAGACCGATTTCAATGAATAAAAAATATTTTTTATATACAGTATACCTATAAGAAATAAGCACAACATGTTTTTCTTTTCTTTATCATCCAGAAAATATGCCTAACGTAATACAATCCTAATTGAAGACATCGTAAACAAATATTCACCAATTATTATTATTTACGAATTCTATCATAATGATAACTCAAGTTGGAAAGGACCTAAAATGTCGGTAACAAACAGAAAATGCCGGCACGCGAACGCAGAAAATAAATTAACGTGGTTTGTAATTTATAATTTGATGTTAATAGTGCGCTTTAGTTTCGAAGCGGCACAGACACGCATGTTTGCTTTCTCCACGACACTCACTTCACGTACACGCTCCGGAAGACTAAGCAATAAAGAAAAAACAAACATGATCAATACTGTATCCCCGAAGTACGTTAAACAATATCTCACATATTTTTTAGACATCCATAACGTGAATTGAGTTAACCAGAGTCACGTCTTTATAATTTTTTGGCATTCATGCCTAAATTTTGCGGAAGTTAGTCTCATTTGAAGATGTCTAAGGTGGAAGTGAGTTTTTTTTTATTTTTAGCTATGACTGTCACACGCGGGGCTTTTACTGCGACAAAGCCTTTGCCCTGCAGTGGGACCATCACATTTTCATTTGAATATGAAGTAAGAGGTATGTGCTTGTATACCTATTTCGTACATGCCCGCCTACATTGAGCAGAAGATAGCAATATACATGACAGGTTGCAAACCCATCTATTAGAAAACAAATTGCTTTACGTACAATGTTTTCCTTCGTCGTTCAGCTCGTGATAATGCACACAATTATTATCCGAAACAAAAATACATTATACATATACACGGCCGGGATACGAACCATCGATATCGGTTGGCTAATGCTCAAAAACACTTCGATATTCCGATTTCACGAAAGCGAGCTTAAAAGTTATTGAAAAAAGAGTATAATGTGAGAGGGTATTTTATAAAGCCGAGACGTGGGAGCTCTCGCGATCAAAAGAATCGTTCAAGCCATGTGGAAGAGTCGTGTCCTGTGTCATTTCATGCCTAGTGAAAATAAAACGCGATTTGTTTATTTTGTTAAGCGTTTAATTAAATCAACTGTCATGAGCTTATTACTGTTGCTTAAACTGGCGGCAGAATATTATAAAATAGTTTACTCACCCGCGGCCTAGCTCGCGTGTTACGTATCTGCATAAAAAGTAGACTATGTTCCAGGCCATAAACTATGTACTTACTATGTTCAAAGTTTCAGCCAAATCTGTTCAGTAGTTTTCGCGTGCAGGCTAAATACAGTGACTACTATATGTATTATATAGCTGTAAGATCTTGTTATTTACCATTTTAATGTATTTTGCAAATTAATGCGTTTATAATATTAGTAGTAGGTATATGAAATTAACTCAGTTACCTTTTCACTCCCTTCGCTGAATAGGTTACGGTTCAATTTGGCATATTGTAGGTAATCTTATATAGATTGCATTCCTACACACTACATAGGCTACTTTTGTCATCAACATCGGCATCATCATTACGCGGGTGGTTTGTTCTAAAACGAACATTAGACATTGATAGGAATTAAACGTGTTTGAGTTTCTCAGAATGATTGCTTTTAAAAATAATTGATAGTTTATGTATGAATGAACAAAACTTTTTGGTTTTGTTATCACACTTTTATTATTTTTTCAATGTAAAACAAAATAAAGCATGTGATCATTAGCCATTCCATTACCGTATCGGTGATCTTAAACTATGTAAATGTATTTAATGACAGTAATAATCATTAATTTAACTTCTTTTATTGGCCGTCATAAATTAAAATAAATAGACAAAATGTACGAATTATAGAAATACTAACTGCGCCCCGCGGTGTTTCCCGCGGTGAATAGTTCCCGCTCCCGTTGGAATACCGGGATTAAAAGTAGCCTATTTTTAATTCAGGGTATAAGCAATCCTGGTACCAAATTTCATCCAAATCTGTTTGAGCGTGAAAGAGTAACAAACACACTTACATACTTACACACAAACTTTCACCTTTATAACATTAGTGTGATTTGACGTCCACTAGAGACACTAAAGGACTTCTATAGTTGTTTTTGCGCTGACACTATTTAAAAGTTTTTGCTAAATTACAGAAAGTACTAACTCCAAGCTTAGGTAAAAGACATTAACAAAGCTATATTTTAAAGCTGCGTTGCTTTTATGAGCTTTTTCCGTAGATTCCTACTTATACAGTTACTTTCTTTCAATAAAATGATTTCCATATTACGACTAGGCAAAGGTCAACCAAAACATTTTAACCTATAGCAATAGCTCATTCGTGAGGCAATATTAATCGAGACACGAATCGACGATTCATTCGATGTGCTTTGAGGTGACTATTTAAAAAATAAATTCGTATGAGCAAGTGGCCAACTCTGGTGACGTAGTTTTTAGGCCGCCTAAAGGATTAACGACAAGGCGTCACGGCTGTAGAACTTAAAAGCCGGGACCGACAATTTAAAGGGCCTTCCGAGGCACGGAAGCACTGTTAATGTCATCTATCCAAATTGTGACCGCTGAGAACGTTGCAAGGATTAAGTATACTATGTAGAGCAGTATTGTCAAATATCGAACCACAATAAGCAAAATAACAGATAGATATAATATTGAAACTTGTAAGTCCCTTCCAGTTGTCCCATTCATTTTCACTAACTTCAAATATCATCAATAGCTTATACAAATAACAGTAGTTAGTACGGATTTAGTTTGTACGGATTACATTAAATAAATAAATATCCTTGGACATTCCACACGACATCATCTAGTCCCAAGCTAAGCAATTTAATGCTTGTGTTATGGTAACCAGATGACTGATCTAATACTTAGATACATTTTTTTTCAATACATACATATTATAGGTATAAAAACATCCAGACTCGGAACAAATATCTGCAGAACATACAAACTTTTGTCCCGTAGCGGGGATCATTTGTAAGGATAGTAAGATTATAGTTACCCGTGGCAGTCCGACCCTGGCACCAATGTCTGGAGCCCTTCCACGTAGCACCACGCTTCACATGCTTGTACTCCGATAAATACCTGGAATGATGACGGGATTACATAACTGAAATAAGCGCGGAAGACTTTAACTTTAGTCATTCAAGACCATTTAATATACTGGGTGGGGCAAAATTTTGATTCCTTCACGGTAGCTACCTTTTCTTTTGTAGAGTAAGAAAGTTTTGATGTTAGGCAATCGTCGTTTTATTTTAAAGAAAAAAACAGTAATCTTTCCAATATAAATATTGTACCTACCTACTCTATTCATATTTTCCTTTATTTTAATTTTTCAGTACTTTCATATTTTCCTCTGTGATTACTATTTATTTTTCATCTGATATTAAATGATTATATCTAACAACATTTACGAGTGCACTATGTTCAGTACAAAAAACCGCAGCATGAAATCTTTATACTGAAAAATGACGGTTCACGCACTCGTTTTTAGTAGTTAAGCGCGTTTTTATTTTAAGAACTCAATCGAGTAATGCGTAAAGATCTAAGTGGATTAAATAACACCAAGAGCTTTTCTGATATTACTTTCAATACGATTCTGATAAAATCCACATTCTTCACCATACCCAAAGCAATAGTTTGTAATAAAATATTGGAAATAGAATAAACCGCTTGTGATCCTTGAATTGAATGTAGGGATATACAGCTGTAAGAATTTATTAATTAGACAGAAACTTTATTGATGGAGTGTTTGTTTATGAAGATCAAAGCGGACGAAAACAAAGTTTCATGTCGCTCGAAATTATAGAAAAAGGAGCCTATCTTCTTTATCTCAGAAACTCCAATTGGATGTTTAGCCTGATTGAAAATAATGGGCTCTTGGATTTCTTTGTTGTCTCTCCTTAAGATTCTTAAATAATCCAATGAAGAAAAAAGCGCATTATAACAACAAAAACCATGCTCGAATTTACCATGGATACATTGCTTTGTATTCACGCAATCGATTCATTATAAAAAGTATCCTTTTTTAAATAATAATTTAATGGTCCATTAACTTTGATTAGGGACAGTGCGTAAGGCCAATAATGTTATTTTTTATCGCTTAATAGTGATGTATAATTTATTTAAAACGCCACTCAAATAGACAAAATTTGAATAATTATTAAACCATAGATACGCTGGCGAAAACGTTTTACCATGGCGTCACACGGCAGATTGATTGCTTTCCACTATAATAAATTCCTACAAAACGAAAATAATTATACGCCAGGTTGACTTTTAGGCATTTGAATTTTAAAACTAGTTTGAGTAATCTCGTCGCTATGAATCACTAATGTCAGAAGTAATGCCGCACTGAATAAATATTGTCGTTCCGCATCTGGTGGGAACTAAAATCTTATGGCCTCTTCCACAGACAAAGTGGCGCTTATATAAAATATGAGCTATAAAATGTTTACTTTTTTGTTGTTTTTTAGTTAGCTTATATTATCCAACTGCTGGGCAAAGGCCCTGCCTAATTCCTTCCAACACTCAAGATGACTCGCCACTTCCCACCAGCCTCTTTACTTTAATAAGGAATATTTTTCAGGAGAAGGTACCGTGAAACATGCCAACTTTGCCACCAAGGGTATCTTTGCCCGAAAATCAATTTTTAAGCAAATCTTTAAATTCCAAAAGTTTCGGAATACTATAGTAACATTTATTGACTTAGATAGAAAGTAGGTTATGTGTCTAGTAACACAGTCTATCAGGTGTGTCGCTAACTTCACTCAGTCACTTTTTAGAACTTGTAGAATGTGGTGCGTATTTTCGCGGGCAAATTTTAGTACAAGTTCTAAAGTTAATTGTGCGTGATGGCGAAAACACAGGTTAGTTTAATTTATAATATGTTATACAAAAACACTATAAGAGTATTGTATTTTATTATCATTGCTGAAGGTCTTTTAAAACTAAAGTTATAATGGTGGGTAAAGTTACCCAGTGATGTTGCGATCTACTACTGACAACATTACCCGCCATCAAAATAAGCTTAGGGTTGGCACACTTACGAAACTTACTATTTTTATTATTCTATAGTACCTATTATAGTATTACCAGTGATCGGAATAAGTAGATTATATTGGCCTAAACTTCAAGGAAGTTGGTAAAATGTGAATTCCTGCTTAAAATTTAAAAGCGAATTACAATACTTTGCAGAAAAAGAAGAAAAATACGTTAAGATCAGTTTACTGAGATGTGCCAACCCTAGTACTTTTAAAAAGCGAAATGCGGTTTGTATGAAAAAGAGGAAAAAAGTTAGGGTAACTTTGCCCAGCCACTTTGGTAGGAAACCTTTCATGGTATCGTTTTCATTTATAAAGTAAACGCCATTTTTGCCAAAATTCTTGTATTGGACTTTGTGCCATCTGTATAGAGGCCTTAGTTGCGTCAAAAATCAATGTGGGTAATGTTGGCAAAAAGTCCAGATAACTTTGCCCGCCATCAAAATGAATAAAATACTTAATTAAATATTGATGAATAATAAAATCTGATAAAATAATACATGCTCATTATCTTTTAATTGCAGATGCTAAAAGAAAATACTTACGTTCCCATAGAATCCAAAAATTGAAATTATTTGAAAAATGCTGGCAAAGTTGGCATGTTTCACGGTAATTATTGTCAGAAAACCTTGACCGTCTGACAACCTAAGTCTGTTTTATCTCCACTTCCACTTAACAAGTTGTTTAAAAAAAAACTTTAGGCTTCCGTCATTAAACAAACGTTTACGAAAGTATATTGATGTTTCTTAGTAAGAAGTACCTAGTTTATCGGAATCATCATTAGGTGTAGAAAAAATGGATCGGAAAAGTATTGAGTTATCTAGTCCTAAACCAAACATGTTTTTCAATTTGCCAACCCGCATAACACACCCGTCAACCCTCATTTGAAATTTGGTCCGTAATGAGGGTAGGTCGTTTTACTAGTTATCGCACGAAGCCACGCGGAGGGAATTTATTATTTATAAAAAATATCAAATTTCATATTTCATTTCTGAGCAGAGTACCCGGTCAAGTACTACGGACGGTTGAATTTACACTTGCATTTTACGTAAAGTAATATTCAGAAGTTTGCTTTCACATACCAACGTACTCGTATAATCATTGACATGTTCCATTCAATTATTTAATTTTGAGTTCACTTAATTGGTCAAGGATTTTCGATATGTTTCGGGGAAAATTGTATTACAGATACCCTGAAACTGAGCTTTAATAGCTGACATATTTTAATAAAATGGTTTGTTACCTGGCGACAGGCTCTCGTAGTAGCGTGATGTAGAAGTACCGACGGTGTACTGAGCCTTCGTGGCGGTCCAGCTCGCCACCAACGCATGCTGTCAGCTCCGTGAAGTCTGCGTGTAGGCCGCATCTATTAACAAAATAACATATAAGTACCCCATTTAAGATACAAGGTCATGCAGAACTTTATTCTATAGACAATTTGTTAGAGTAAGATGGATTGTCCGACAGTAGATTTTCTAAGAAAACCCTTCTCACAAGCCGACATGAATATTAAGTGCTCGAAGTAATATCGACTTTCAAAGCTCGATGAGCAGAATCGGAAACAGTGTCTCATTATTTTTTGCATGAGATGTGTTTCGAAGAATCGTGCATGCAACTGCAGAACAGGTTAAGTAAGTTAACCTGAGAGGTCGCATAAACGGTACTTATGCTGTTAAGGCTTATACAAAACGTGTGAGACTTCATTCAGAGGTGAACCATAAATCCGTAAGATCGCGGCATTCTTATCGCGAACCCAATCGTGGTTCTGGCAACGAGCCTTGTACAAGACTTTTCGTTTAAAATTCGAGCTGATCCAAATCGCCTTGTTTATGCAGGTGCGTTGTCGGCTCCAGATGGAATTTTAGAAGCGAAGCAAACAGCTTTATGTTTCAAAAGAATTGTATTACAACGGCCACAAAGCAATCCCCGAGAAGCACTCGACTATTTTTCTTATATTTACGATAAAGTTTTCATTGAACAAGTAGAGTGCACGCCACGTATTTCGAGATTGAAGAAAATAAATCTCCAGAGCGACACAGAAAACACAATGTTCGTGGAGGACTGAATCTCCGGGTGAAGCGAAGCATGAAGTCACAGATAGGTCTGTCGAGCTCATCCATTCGGTACAGACATTAGAGCTTAATCCATCCTGTCTTAGCAAAATCTTGTGTTTCGTTTTGATTACAAATTGTTATTCATAATATGCGCCATGTATTAACCGGTGTTACAAGTCTATCAGAGCATAAATTACCAGGATTAATATCAACAATACCCATATATACCGTGTTGGCACGCCGCCGCCGCCGCTGGTGTGCG
The DNA here is from genome assembly GCA_963582015.1 of Xanthorhoe designata. Lineage (NCBI taxonomy): Eukaryota > Metazoa > Arthropoda > Insecta > Lepidoptera > Geometridae > Xanthorhoe > Xanthorhoe designata. The sequence continues at coordinate 9,244,460 of OY757033.1, forward strand.
ATATTGGATACCTAATCGATATTAGCTCGGTGCCGAATATACTTGTAATTGACATTTAAACTATCTCTGTCCGTACGCAGATAATGGCATCGATTTGCCGGCTATCTAAATGCATAACTACGATCATATAATGTTTAATTAGCCGTGATAAACAAATAGGAATACAACTCATACGCTTTCAATTATTAAATTGCCAGCATTTAAAACTGATTTGTATAAGTTACCGTTAAAACTATTAGCAGAGTACTTACGACAGACACGAAATAAGTAAAGCTGTTGAGCATGCACCAAAGATAAATGCCTAGGTATAAACTGACGCCTTTAAGTGACTCCACCACTTCAGCATTACTTAAATGCTGTAAACTAAGATTGAACTTCTCTCAAATGTGCCTCTAATTTGCAATTATGGGTCAGGTCCTCATGTGTATTTTCCATACACATAAAAGGGAGTAAAGTTTCCGGCAGACAGCTCGGCGGCCGGCACGGGTGGCGAGACGGCCGGTTTTATAGCAAACGTGCGTTTCATCTAGATACGCTTTATCGCAGGCGCAACGGCTGGCATTCCGCCTAAATGCTACCGAACCAATTACATTTTATTACAAGCAATTAATACTTTATTATTCTAATCCACGGCTGGTAGGATTTCGCTGCAAAACGTGGCAAACAACTCCAGTTTTGATTAGCGACAAGGCCAGAATTTTAATATTTTATTGAAATGTTTAATCTATTTCCATAAATATTGCAAATTGTTAATTTTATGATAATTGACGTCGTTATTTTACTGATAAGCGACATTTAATGTATTTTTTTAATTAGAAAACAAATTTATTGAGTAATATTTTGGTCTGATTTGGCAAATGGAATTAGAATAGTCATTTTGAATTCAATAGATGCCTATTAATTATAAATGTTTAAGCGAAAGGTCAACCACCATGTATGAGTTTCTTGCCGAACGTTCTTTTACTGGCAGGATTGAATGGATGTTCCAGAACCAGAGGCCTGTAGCAAAACGATTGAAACGTAATGTTGATGAGACATCTCTATCAGATATAAAAGCTAAAAGCACCCATACAAGATGACGAATGGTACCGTCCATTAGAGTAGGTAGTACAAGCAAACGCGACGATAACGTGCTTGCTCAGCTCCCATAGAACTGGATTGGCAGCAAGCCACTTCCCCGTGTCGTTCCGTCGAGCGACACCGCGAAACGACCCCTCTCATGTTCGCACTGCCGTTCATTCACCGACCTAGCACATACCAAATTGGCGAACATTAATAAACATTGTCATCCGTTGAAAGAATTACGAGCGTGTTCACAGCCAACATCAGAAACCGGACCTCGATAAACAGTACACGGGTCGCTGCGACGTCCATTAAATCTATCTGAAAGTGAAGCTCCAGGGAGCCGAACGAAAATAAAATAACCATCCGACCACAGATTAAACATATTTAATTACCTTAGCAGTCCTGATTTATTCCAGCTAAAGGAGATCGATCATTTTTTATGATCAAAGTTAAATTATAAGTTGCAGGTATAGGTAGGTACAACTATGAGATCAATAATAACTACTTTTAATATTGAGAATTTTAAACAATAATCATAATTATCACTTAGCAAAAATTCACATGAATAACTAGATTTCTGTATTCTTAGCAGTTGCAAGAAACTTTTTAAGACTGATATTTCCGTAGGTTTTGTTAATTTATCATCATTAAAACCGCTAACACTCGAATATTATCAAATTTAACGATCATTATTATCATCCATCAAACAAAAAGTCGTGGTTCTAATGATCGATCGGTAGGTGTCACGATATTTTCTATAGAAAATGTATCTGTAGTTATTTGTTCGACGTCTTATTTTCCAAATATTCCTTTGTAGCAGGAACATCTCACCTACTTTGTTGACGTGGCTATTACCGTGAAAGTGACATGCTAGTAAAGCCTTCGCAGGTGTCGGAATATTTTGTATGCTGTCGCCATATCCTAAAATCTCAGCCAGGACGACGTCTTATGACTTCTAACCGCGGATTTTTTCAATTACACCAAATTGTATTTGAAATGAGGTATTCTCACCGTGGCCGGTGTGCTCGGTATCGACCCGAGGTTTCCGCGAAGCTTGCCAATTAGGTTTTGAGCGTTCCATTCGCAGTAGCTTACGTCTGCAGCTCGTCTTTAGATGGCTGCGCTAAAGGCTAATGAGATTTGATTTTGTAAAGACAAAGCTAGAGCGTAGGGAACGGCCCCGAGCGTCGAGCATAACGAAGGCAGTATTGCGAACTTGTTTTTACATTTTCACAGTGCGTCTGTAAAATAATTTACTAAGACTACTTGTTTTCTCTTATGGTGCATTCACTTAAACGTGGTCTGGGTCTTAAAACTGGGTCTTCCAAAGCTTCTTTCAATTCCAGAAACACGAAGGAGAAAATTGCTATATCCACAAAACAAATTGGTTAAGAAATACCTAATATTATTAGCAAGGAAATAAAATTAGTCCCTTAATCGCTGTAAAGCAGTTTCTTTGTCGGTGGAAGTAGGATGCGAGAGGCTTTGCCCATCACATAATCTGCTAATCCATGAATCTGCCTCCCTTTGCAGATGGAAAATTTAATATTAAAAGGAATACACAGAGTAGAACCTGTGCTTTTAAGGTTATAATAACTTGTATGACAAAATACACTATCACTTGCATGTTCGAAATAAAATTTATGGTACACGTGTGTAAATCTTCGTCTGAACAGCATGAACTCCATTATACTGTCACATCGATATGTTATGCAAAAGAATGTCACACTGTTGCCAATTTCTTAACCACTGGGGAAATTTAAGATCACTTGCTCATTAATGACTTGCTAATGGAGCACGGCGAAGTATTTAAAAATATTTTTTATTACATTCTCAAGGAAACGCACCAAAAAGTAAAATAAAAGTTGCTAGAAATCATTTATTTCATATTCTTGATTTAAATATTCAGTAGTTTCGTGTTGAATTGTTAGTTCTCTATATGGAATATTGAACAGGTATCGGCAGCCATGTAAAGTGATGAAAGGGGTCGATTCCTAGACCGTGTCAAATATTCATCCGACAGTATTGATTCAGACGTCTCTTGTGTGTGAGGAACAATGGTGCAGACCTGGAACCGAGTTGGAACCTATTATTGCAGTCGGAGTCTAGAGAAATGAACACAAGTCTATTGTCTTGAATGTTCCGTTAGGCGAACAAATATTTCATCAGCGAATCATAAGATATCGGAATATTGCAGTTATTCAGCATAGTTAATTAGACCAATTAAATTCAATAAACCTACGAATGCTACAAAAATTGGTCTCAAATACAAATATCAATATATTATAATGACCGAGATTGACGATTGACTTTACGGGACAACAACTAAAATGAGACTTTCAAATCCATATTAATAGTTGCATGTAAAAGATTGTGCTCGCGAGGTTTACTACTGTTTGCTGCTACTTAACTACTATTTTCAAATTTATAAATATCCTAGCTTAGCGGAATACATAATATTTTGTGCCATTTTATAGCAACACGAATATCGCGCTTTAATTGTTAGCTTAGCGGATTTACACGTTGCCAACAATGAAAATGGATATGATTGTGTTAAGGAACACATTAAAATGTATATTCTGAAGGTACGTGATTATAAGAGATGTTCTGAGTCACTGGAGACTAATTTAATACCCGTAAAGGATTCTGCCGGACCCTCAGTCGTATTAACGCGGTTTCTACAAAGAACAAAATTATACATCTCTTTTCGCTCTGACCCTTTTCCTTTTAATGAAAACCTTCGTTGCGGTAATCCCCACGTATACTGTATTATGACCTACTTAGAGTCCGTAATTGCCAACTCTTTATGGGATTAGAATTTGAGAGAATGATATTTGAATCGAAAATAATTCACCTTTATCTTGATTTAAATCTAAGCCAACGTTAAAACATATATGAAAGACTCAGCTACGAAACTCAATGAAACAAATAAATGTATGAGTTTAAATATACCTAAACTGAATCGGAAGGCAGCAAAGGGCAATGGATTAGAAAGATGATCGGCATTGTGGAAGGATATTATTTACAGAATGGAAGCATCGTTCTCGCAGCGCCGATAAGAAGTATCAGTCGGAAACGTTTCAGTATTATCTGGAATAATCCGGATTATCCGGACAAGTTGCCCGCCGGTGCCGAAGCGTTAACTCCTTTGTCGAGTTCAGCCCTCACCAAACACCCAGCCGAATACGATTGTATCTTCGATAAATAGATAACACCATTTACATTTCAATGTGCCTGTTTATCCAAAGATACTTGGAACTTTGTTAACGAGCTATAAAAGAACGATCTTACCTTTGAGATCAACCTTATTAAAATTATCAGTTTAACGAGTCAAAGTGCTGGCATAAAAAGTATAAAAAGTAGTAGTAACTAATTAGACGCTCTAAAACTAAATTGCGAAGTTTACATTCCGGCGAAATGTACTTATTCAACAACATTGCTAACCACTAAAATGCGTCTGGCACATAACAAAAATTTAAAATCTTATTGTCTGAGGAGTTACGCCGTTACGCATACCTGTCGATGGAGAAGAACAAAAATATCTTGTTGAATGTGAGCGCGAGTATTTTTGGCCTCACCCGTCAACACTCGTCTAATGCATCCACTCGTGTTCCAAACTAATCGTCCGAACAACGTAAATACACATTCACAATGCTACACCTCATTGATAAATTAACTCCTTTTCTATTTGTTTAACGAATCGATTCTTGTTACTTACTATGTATTATATATCTGATCATGTTTGCTTTAAATTTACAAAAACTGACATCTTAATTAATGCCATCAAATCAATGACAGATGGTAACATTGGTTTAATTATATGAAATCGATACAATTACTAGTATCAAATCCAGCCGCAGTTGGTAGAAAGCTATGCGAACTTTGAAGACATATGCCATGAATATTCCAGTTTACGCACATTTGCGTTATGTTGTGAAGCCAAGCGGAGTGCAAGCCTCGCGTGACTGACTAGTTGTCCTACACAATGGGACAATTATGTAGCCTACTGTTACATAAGCACAAAGGTCGAGTTTCCTTTTTATAATGATTTCATTTACACTTTAATGCTCGATGGATCAACATTCAGATACGAAGCTAATAAAATTAAAGGCATGTATTGTGATGATAGTCGCTCACGCAACGTCGTTCCACTGAAACATTTAAACGCCGCTTTAATTTTATTGTCTGCTATAAACAATGTTATCATTGCTTTTTTCTAATTGTGTAACAACATAAATATTGAAATTTGTCAGGCATTCAAAAGAAATAGCATGGAGGCGATAATTTGTAGGAGCTTTACTACGAAACATTTATATGCAATAGTCGATCGAGTCGGCTACCGAGAAGACCCTTATAATTTTTTTCGACATCCTCGATCCAACGTGTTAAGTTGTCGGAATGGCGGAGATGGGAAAAAAATGTGGATGTCGCGTTGCATGTGCGGGTTGAATTTTGATCGAATGTAATCAACCGCGGCGTGCGTGCCTCACCGCCCCGCCGCCGCGCACCCAGGCGGCTGCCTGCCTAACCAAAAGTACAATCGATGTTCATGCAAACACCACATAAATATTAAAACTTTCATTTAAAGGCATAGCCAGAAGACTGGCTCTTATATGAACTCGTTCTTGAAAGCATGACCATAAGTAAATATTCGATTCGGTACAATTAAACGAATCCCATGAGACGTAACGAGAGCTCTCTGTCTCGAGTTCGCCTTATCCGGAACTAACATTTACTTTAATATTATACTCAAACTCGAAAAGCAAATTATTTACACCACCAAATAACTAATTCTTCCTGTTTGGTTCAACCCATTAAGTTGGTTTTAAGACCTCGCCGTTAATTACTTGAACGAGCAAAAATAACTTCACGAAACAAATCCCTAGGGGTCGTTTTTAAATTTTTAATTTTCTGCTTGTTGAGCAAGCATCAGAAACACTGTTTACTGAAATAAAAATATATATAATATTAAAAACGTGAACTGGGATAGGAAACGTCTTAGTATATATAGCGGAGTCGTTTATTAAGGTTTTTTTGTAAAGGACATTGCTGAGGACGCTCATTAAAAGGTTTGATTAAGACTTAATTCTTAATCAAACCTTTTAATCAAAGAAAGAAGTAGCCCAAGTCAGCGGACAATATGAGGTAAGGCCGCGGGCGTGGTTCATTATTGCTGTTCGTCGTCTTGTCTCCGGAATCTCTTTGTGTGCGTCCGTCACGTGCCTCGTTCAATCTATAGCTGCTCAAATCGCGCGAAAGGGCTCCCGACTCCATGTTTACTAAGTGACTACGCTCCGTAAGATTGAGGAAATTATTCACTTCCTGCCAACTGCTCGAGATCATCTTCAATCTTCTACGAGGAGCTCGGCTATTGTCGCCTATTTAAATGGTAATCCTTTTCAATGGACGAAGACTGCGCACTAATATGCATCTTTGAATCCTTCGTTGTATATTGGATGTGAGAAATATGTGACCCTTACTTCGATATTCTATGTATACATTTACTAACTTTCTCTACTTTTAACTACCCTAGTTTCAGCCTCCACGCGCGCATCTCTTTGGAGCGGTATAATCACGCATGCTTTGTCAACTTCAAAGCGGCGAGTAATCAACGCTTCGGTTTATTTCCAACGTGTAAAACATTACATCCTCTACTAAAGGGCCGGCCTCGTAACCCTACATCCCCTGGGGAGTGGTAAAGTACCCCAGTCCTGGTTTAGATCCTGAAGTTAAAATCGTATACTTACACGTAAATCCCATATAAGTTACGATAGGTACGACTACATGTTACAAAGGAAACAATACTCTCGGGGCGTGACAATGAGACCAGAGGAGAAATGGTGTTATTGATAGCACGATAAACAAAGTGATTCGATCTGTTAGTTGAGGGCTCTTATTGATTCGATCGTACACATCTGTCCCTCCATCTGTCTATACAATTTAGCTGTCAGACAAGGAGAGCTTCTGTGATGTGGCGGATATAAATCATTGGTACAAATGGTATATCCAGCTTTAGATACTGATCAGCTCAGATCTGATCGGGTCGCTTGAGGAATGCAATCTGAAATCCCGCTATTTTGTTGGCGCGAATCTGTGACATATTATGGGATAATAGCTGCCAACGCCAACGCGTCTGATTGCAAAGCCGCGCTTTTGTCCACGGAGTAAAATAAGTAGCCAGAAATGACAATTTAAAGCACACATAGCGTCATGGAATAAAACAACCTTACTACAAGTATACAGGTAAATTATACAATGTACGTATAAATATTTGCATGATGTAGAAATTCCAACGTCTTGGATCCCACAGCACATGGCAGTAACTGCTCAGCGACGGAAGCGAGACGCGTGATGTCTCTTCATGTCTGAGTACACTTCGACGTGACCTGTGGATTTAATGTCCAATTCCAACTCGCATTCTACTCCCAACTCCCATACAATACGGCCGTAGGAAGTGGTAGTAAGCCATACAGTCGTCGTATTAAAACATGTAACAGCTAAATTTAGCAAGGCAGCCACACAATCTGAATACGTAATCGCCGCCTGTCAAAATATTTACAGGATGCGAGGAATATAAGATGCATTTGAGTATTTTGACTACGAGAAGACATCAACAGTTTCTGAGTCGAATCAACCAAAGTACAAAATACTTTTGGTTACGATTCTTGAGAATTATTTGGGTATTTATTTATACCATGGAAGAATAGAACCATAAGCAATTATTCAAGCTCATAAAGCCGGGCGGATGACATAAATCTTACGAATGCATAATCATTGTACGACTCGCGATCGCTGCAACTTATTAAATACCAACTACCGATATAAATAATGTTATCTGTTCATCGTTATGAATGAATTTCAATATAGCTACCGGCAAGATCTACTAACTAATTCCGTCGCAACATCAACATGTAACTAACAAAGCTGGGGCTGTGTTTACACTGATAAAGATTGAGATAAACCGTTTTAAATAAATTGTCTCATACAATTCAATAATTTACTACTATTTTATCGAATTGGTCTATAAACACTATCTTATCTTTCCAATTAAGTAAATCAGTAATAACAGTCCGTCACTCGAACAAATCTTATGCAAGAGGCGTCGTATCGCACCAATTAGTTCTCTACAAACGATATAGTAACAGTACGGTTTCCGTGGCGTGGGTGTAAGTAATCGATATTGTCGCGCTTATTGATTATTATAATCGAGATGCGATATCTATGCGGTACCTGTTTTTTCAATTAGCCCGTGGGAAAGCAATGTCGCCGTCGCCTGAGCGTCCCCAGATGCGTGCCGATCGCATCTGCTACCCATAAGAACTTAATTTTTAACTGGGACCGGTCTGACTTGTCATTATACCTTGCACGAATGCTAATAGGAAGGAGATCAGCGTTCTATTACTTTTATAGCTTGTTTACATAACGAGTGAACATAGGGCACATAACTTGAAGAGAGACTATGAGTCTTCATTGACTAGAGATAATAAAATTATAATACTGAGGATATTTTTATACGGTTAGAGGCAAGTACAAAAAATACATATATAATTCATGAACAGTGGTAAAGTTCCAGTAACAAACTTTATTACAAAGTGATACATTTTTAATCAGAACTTCTACGTTTAACAACATTTATGGAAATAAATTATATTAACCTTATTGTATAACAAAATTATAACCAATTATAAATACATACGCGCAAGTAAATATGCATATTAACTTCGAATGAATACAATTATCATATGATAAGTATACTATTAATAAGCGTTAATATAGTCACTTATTGTCAATTTACAGTCGAACGGATTGACTGCATGATTATGGCTGGAAATTCCCTATACGTGTTGCAATTATAAAGATAACGAAAATAAAACGATGTTTTATGTATGAAGCAATATGGGATTGGTTCATCCGGTAGTGGCTTTTGAATGCGAACCAAAATTGGAATGCCGCTAGGCAGTTTCGTGTCTAATGAAAAATGCCTGAAACAAACGGACATGACGGTTAGAATTTTTCCGACCTCTGAAAACGCAATAACACCACGCCAAATACTCGTATAGCACGACTGATTAACCATCAAAAACATTGCGAATGTTGATTTTCGAAACTGTGGTATCGATTAAATTTGCTGTATACTTTTATGTAACTTTTCTTAGACATAATAACGAGCACCAAAGTTTCTCGAAAACAATAGATTCATCAAAAGCTAAAAAACACAATAGCTTATATGCTGACCTAGTTTATTATACTGGCCAACATAATTCTTAACACAAAAACATATTCCTCGCGCTCCGGCTCGCCAGCAGAAGAGCTACGCGCAGGTGTCCCGCCAATCTCAGTCGTCGCGCTCGGCGCCCAGCGCTGATATTCGGCGACCGAGACCGGAACCAACAATGAAGAACACCGGTGCTGATCAAAAGATCGATGCAGAAGGCTTCACAGTCGTGGAGAAAAAACGCCGATCAAGCAAGCAGTCACGAAACCAGCGTGGTACTGCTCCTTTGTCTACTGGGCTATCTCTGCAGGCAGTGGAGCCGACCATCGGGATTTACATTTCCCGCCTCGACCCGTCCATTACCAGAGAAACTATTCTCCGTTACGTGGACGAGAGGGGCCGATGCCGGATCAGGGAGCCGCCCGTAGTACTCGTGCATGGCTTGAAGCTGTTGGAGCAGAAGAAGGAGACCAACTTCAAGTCGTATGTACTCCGAGTGGCTGCCAAGCACAAGGACGTATTCCTCGCTCCGGACTTCTGGACCGCGGGAGTAGTCTACAGACGGTATAGGGAAGCACCGCCTACGAAAAAGTCCCCTAACTAATTTTAATTATATATATATATATTTTTTGTGTATGTATGTTAGTTTATTAGGTATTTATAAATATTTATTCAAAATGTATTAGTTTAGATGTTAAATCAGTTGAGTATAGGGCACTGGTGACCTGTAGCACAGGTTTTTATACCTATTTCAGGCACCAGTCTCTCACAAAACAGGTTCCTACCTCTAACCTACAATTGTTTGAATTTATCATAATTTTTTAACTGTATTTATTTTATTATTTTTAAAATTATTATATATTTTTATTTATGTTTGTGAGAGAAACAAATAAACAATTTGATTAATTTGAATTTGAATTTGAATTTGAATGTACCTACCGTACCAAGCAGTGCACAGTTTAGTCTCCCGCTTCTCACACGGGAGCCAACCCGAGACTACGCCTAGCTATTATTGTGATTGTAGTGGCTGCGGCTTGAATGAGACACGCCTGATCGATCACCACATTATCACCGTAAAACACGAACCAATGAGCTCAATAATACCATTCAACCTAACAGATGTGTACCGAGATCTGGCAAGCGTGTAATTCATTCGATTACAGCGTCCAACTTGCGAACGGGATCGATATGATAAGCGAGCAATTAATCAACTTTGATCGATTGATGTTCTTAATGTTCGAACTCAATAAATTAATTTTAACAACTTGATAAAACGGTATCTAAAGTTCCAATAATAGGAAGGCTTAGAAATTAATGAATGAGAAATTGTTCTTTTAATTTGCAAATTCTTTACAATAGAACCTTTTCGTACTATGGCTTTAGCAAGAGAAAATCGAATACCAGTTTAAAATACGCGGTTATTTATGTTCACGCTCCATTTAACTTTCATTTTCAAAGCACTCTCATTCTTTTCCATAAGTCTTCAGAGCACAATAAATAGCTTCAATTACAGCACTTGACATGTAATTACGTTTGAAATATTAACAAAAGGATATTACAAACAATATTTACGGGAATTTTTGTCGAGACTTGGGCAAGTAGCCGGACTTTTCCGGACAATCGGCAATAATCCCTGCGTATTAGGGAGTCCCATTAAATAAACGCGTGCTCCCGATGTTAATACATAACTGTAATAAAACAAAGGCGCTTTGCATTGTAGTGGGCGAGCTTGCGACCTGTACAATAGCCCCACTTAAGTACGGTCCGGCGCTTTCATGCCGGAACGAATTTCCCGGACCTGTCGTAATAAGCATCCGCGGCCAAACAAAGACATTTTCCGTTCGGAGGAACCGGAAACATTACTTCGGAATTATGTATTCAAAGAATGATATATTCAAAGTTCTCGCCAGATTTGCAAAAACATAGTCAGCGAACGAAGAAATTATGGTTGTTTATATAAGAAGAAATATTACTCTATCTTGGGTTGTTTGTGTAAGCTTACAGTACTGAGCTAACACTTCCGCGGGCAAACGCTTGCCCTACTCCCGATGAGCGGAATAAGCAACACAAACAAAACAAGCAAACTGGTAGCTATATAACAAAAAGTTGGTACAGAGCTTTTTGAAAGCTACTTTTCCTCCTAATAAACGGATTTGCAGCTTTATACGTTCTGCCGACTCGGCAAATGGGCTTGACGTCGGTAATTTTATAAGGGAGCAGGTTACGCAGGGGTAAGCGAGACAGTGGCCGGTCTGATGACGCGTGTAAAGCGAAGATATTAGTTCCTGCGTCTGGACCGCTCGTTACGGGTTTAGGGCCGGGCCGCAGCCCAGGGGACCTCACGCCTGCCGCCCCATTCGTTATCCGACCGCCACACTCTGAATTTTTCATGAACACAAAACATAATTCACACGACACTGCTGGGCGATTAAAAAGAAAAATGATGATCCAGTAAAGTCGTTACACGGACAGCTTTCCGAATGGCGTCCTAAAAGGCCTCATTACAAATACAAAGAAGGGGAAATGGCCGTTCGTGCACTTCAATCAGACAGGCCCAAACTGTTCCCTAGAAAAACAAACATTGAATGGTATTGACAGCAAAATTTAATAGGGCTGTCATGATGAATTTTACGGAATAATATATTTAATATTTTACCTGTAAAATTGAGAGTTGCTTCCCATTATTGAGGATCCAATACCGTAAAGCGACAGGCTTTTAAGGTAAACCGTTGCCTTTTTTATTTCATAAAAAGTTATATAAGCTCAAACCTCCACAAGCACTGAAACACGCAGCAATATTATTCGATCTTAAAATTTGTTATAAATGTAAAAACGTAATACTTTTCAGATAAATCCATTGGACACGGAAGGAATTAAAATTCCCTATTCAACCTTTCCATTACCATTTGAAAGCACGAATAGTCTCATGCAAAACACGGCCAGTCCCATTATTTTTGCTTTCACAAAATTCACACCTACGAGAGCGCCGGCTTCACGAATTTGGGACGTCATTTCACGAAGCATTAAACTAACGACTTCATACTGCCATGGCATGGCAGCGAGCAGGAAAACGGCAGGAGGCAGCCCTATCCGTCAGGCCGTGTCTGGGACACATGCCGCCGCGCCTGGCCCGCACCAAAACAATTAGATCACTGCAGCCGGTCTTTTAACACGTCCGTCGTCTCTGATATAAAACTTTTGGTAGAGATCCGTATGTTTCACCCGGCTGATGTCAAAGCAATAAAACTGAACAAGGGATAACAGAAACAAATAAAGCTGAACGAAAGATTTACAAAGTAAACAGTGACTCGTAATTGTCTGAACGTTTCGTAAGCAAAATCACGAGCGTTTTTATGGTTTATTTTTTATCACAAATAGGCTCACTCTAATCAGACACGGTGACCAATTGATTAGGCGGTCGAATCAACCAAGCGTGAATTGAAATGGGCGGGAGCTCCGGGACTAGCTACGGAGAAGCAAATCGACTGATACATTACAGATTTAAACGAAGCCACAAATAAGTATCTTTTGACCAGGATGAATGTCTGACAGATTCGTTCAGTGCGAAGATGCGTAATTGCGTGATTTGCACATAAATTCAACTGTGCTTTATAAATCAGTGTAGTGCAGCGGACAGAACATGAAAAGTGGCTTAATTTACAGTACAATTCCAGCTCCGATGCAAAATGCGTTAGAAGGGAATTAAAAGAACAAGTCTCGTAATTGAATGTTTCAATGAACTGCAGTCAGTGAGTTCAGCGGCAGCCATACATTCATCCATGCACGGCATAATTCTTGGAGGACATCACTGATATTTACATTGCAAACGCATGGTCATAAACATATTCGTGCAATTATGCCTTTACAGGTTCAATGTCATGAATGTCCTTGCTGAATATTACAATCATTACTTTGCAGTACTCGAATTCGGCAATAGGAAGTTATAGTGATATCAAACTTCCTGTTCTTGCGCAATCAAACAGACCTAATAAAGAAGATTAGACATAAGTAGTTATAAGGTTTCAAAATAATTTATTTGTATGTTGAGTCTCATCATTTAGTCCCAGAGGAGGGTGGAGTAGGTAGATAGGAACGCAGCCATTAAACATTAACCCCGTTATTCATATTGGACTTGTAAAATTATTTTAGCTAAAATGGTTATTTAATCTGTAGCTATTGCTTTTCATTGCCACAAGAGTAACAAAAAACACATTCTTTAAATCTATATTAAATTGACAAATCTTTATGAATAAAGGCCATAGAAAATTGTCAATTTATCATCATGTTTGTTGTGAAAAATTAACTGCATTGCAATATAATAATATTACGGTTGGGAAATGTTTTCTGAAATGGCTTTAGAACTAGGAGACATTGAATTTCTATCGTCTAGCAATAATGTTAAATCGACACAAGAGATACTTATTTTTATAGCGTCATAAAATAAAATAGTCCTGTTCATTGCTTATCCTACGCTCCACCTACTTCTCACGAAATTGCAATTTCTTAAGGGATACATTACTGATATTACGTCATTTCCTTTCAATGTTATTCCAATTTATGCAGAAAAAGCGAGACTTTTAGGGTTATCTCTTTTACGTAAACTTTCGGAGATTACCTTCGTATGGTACCTATTTGATGAAAACTTCGCTGAATTTTGATCAATCGCGATTGCTAAAGTGCAATAATATTCTCTGCGAAAAAGTTTAGAAAAAATGTGTATATCTTACGGGGTTGGTTGCCAAATCTGAGTAATTTATGTTCACTCTAAGAATAATATCCTGCAACCAAAGCTTTAAACAAAATATTATTAATAACTCATAAAGTTGTCATCAACAACGTTTGTATATTAGCAAACAGTTTATTTCAATAAATTTGCGAATTAATTTCTAAGGAAACGGGTTAGTTCTATTGGAAATGTAAAATAGCTGAGTATAATTTTGCTAAAAAGACGATCCGACAAAATAAAACTGGTCCTATACCATTCAAATATTTTCTGTGTCTAAGGATCTCATGATAGAGTAATAAAATGTGAATGTTCGACAAAAAATGTCCATGTTGTCGTGACAAATCGTTGAAATCGCGTGGCCCGGCGATAGCCGCGACGACCGCGGCCGAGTGGGAGGGATCCTTATAGTTTGCAATTTATTCCAAACTCGGCAGGCTTGTAGATTTATATCGGTCGTAGATTGGCGGCGTAGCTCACGCGAACTCTATACATTGAAAGCAATTTCTGTAACGGCCACATGCGCTTTGCGACCGTATCCTACCCAACATAAACGTCGGTTATTTACTACGAAGTGGAAGTGCGTGCTTATGACACCAATAACATATTACAACATTTGATTCGATTTCCTGCAGACGAAACTGAAAGGTTTCCTGCGGATAACGTCCAGGCATTCATATCACGTAACGCAATAAAGAAAATACCGTTCGTAAAATTAGTTCCAATACACAAACATGGAATAAGGATAAAGGTGTTATTAGATTGGAGAATTCTCACGCAACAGTTCGAGCGAAACATTACAAGAAAATAATAAGGAATATAAAACAATGTACATTTTCGTGGTACAGCGTATTTTTAAAAGGTCTTGCTCAGAACATACAAAAAGATTTACTGCTGTTCGGAAATGTTTAAAATCCAGAATGACATGGCAGGACCAGCTTGACGTGCACTTAGCTTGTTAGAGATTAGCAAGGCGAGAAATCAAATGAGAACAATAAAGTGATAAAAAGGAATAGAAAATGCATTGTAAAGAACGGGAGTGCTCGGTTGTTAATGTAATTATTGATATAGATAATAAATAATCATACTACAATTAATGGTATCACGCGAACAGTCCGATATAGAGACACCTTCATGGGGGCGGCAAATGCCATTCCCACGCGTCAAATATTTCCGGATAGCGTGTTAATTAATGCTCGGATAGAGGAGCTAGACAATGCGTCAGTGAGCGAAGCCATTAGCTGCACAATTAGTGCAATTGTCGTTAATTTATTGCCGTGCATCGAGCCCAGAGCCAATGGCTAGCGGAGGATTCTGAGTAATTGCGGAACTAAATCAAAGGTCAAACCAGAGCTCTGTAAAATATTAATGAATGAAACTGGTATTCCACTTCAGATGGATTGGACTGGCGCAGAATCGTAACAAAGTAAGTTCGTATGAGCAAGTGGCCAACTCTGGTGACGAATTTTTTAGGCAGCTTGAAAACCTTCGTTATGGTGTAACGACTTTAAAGGTCAGGGCTTTAATGCTCTTCGAAGCACGGAAGCACTCAGCTGTTAATGTCACTCGCGGTCACCTTCCAAGTTATAACCGCACGAACCGCTTAACTTTGACGATCTATCAAGAACGTCATAGCAAGCTTCGCCACGAGCGCTTCGTACAAGCTTAAGGAGACCTAGATACCCTAGGTACCCTATCAGTGGGTGAAGCCGGGCTGGGGATGATGATGACTCAACTTCATTTCACAAAGTGTGCAAAGAGCAAAAGACATACCTAACAGTCAAATATGAAATGCTATACATGCAAATGTGGGCACGAACCAACTGTAATGTAATTACAAAGGCAAGTTTAATAACTTGCCTCTGAATACCCAAATCAAAGGATCCTAAATGTCTACGGGGATACAGCCGTGTACACTTTATTAATTACTTTGTGAATTTATTTCTAACGTCGTATTTGCAAAATTAAACTTAAATGTTTACTCGACCGACCAAGTCGAATTTAAATGTCAGCGTAGTTTTTCCCTATCACTTAAAATTCTAAAATACAACAGACAAAACAGTTATATTAACGAGGAAGTATCGATATTTAATTCATAACCGCAACAATACTATGTATAATTCATTTGGTTATACATGTATAATTCCCACGCGATAAAAATGTTTGACTCACGCCACACATCATTATCGCCACATTTGTAATACTTTAGTAAAATAATGTTATTAGCACCGCAACATAGTTTCACGATTGTTAATTTGCTAACTTATTTATTTTAGTACAGTGTCTAAATGTGTAAGTTGAATTTTTCAAAAGACATTAAATCTCATTCGTTACTTGAATATAAATGAAATAACTTTCTATAAATTCTATCACAAAAAAAATATTTTACCATCTTATAAAAACGTCCGCATTTACAAACTCAAGAATAAATAAACAAAGAAATGCAGTGACAAATTCTCAAGCCACTATAAGTAGTATTCATTTAATTTTATTATTCACACTGTTTATTATTAAGCTAGCACATTACCGCCAGATTTCGTATAAATTCTCACAAGATCAACTTTAAACATCAAAGTACCGGTTGGTTTTATCAATTTGTTCCTACATAATATCCCCGTATTTCTTAGTAGGCTGTCTAAACTTGACACTGTTTAATCTACACTTGTGTATGTTTACGATAAACATAATTTAGGTTGGAGTAGATAACGTGTTAATAGATTAAATTCTAAATTAAGTTTGCGAGTGTCACACCCTCGTTACCGCGGCGGCCCTTAGAACCAAATCACATGAAGCCAGATGGAACCGGCGCGTTTTAAAGCTATAATTTATGATTTGTCTATATCCACATGCAGTGCCGTAATTAATAGGAGATAATCCCATGCATAATTTTCACTGAGATCGAAGCCAAGCCGAGAACATATAGGTCGTTTTTCATTCATTAATTCCAATAAGTGTTTGATATACGACAATTCATTGACTGTTTAGTCTGGTAGCGCTCGTAAAGCAGGGATTTAGGAACAATGCTCGCGGAACTATGAAAGTAGGTATATGTACTATTTTATATTGTCCAATGTAGGTTGTCTGGTAGAGATCACTTCTTAGTGATAAGACCGCCCATTGTATGACATAGTAAAGTTTTTTAGATTTTTTGTATTGATGATTTTGTAAATATAGTGTGCAATAAAGTATATCTATCTATACGTTCTAAGATTACTGTACTTAATGAAAATGTTGTATGATAGAAACAGGTTGTTGGTAGTTTGATACATTGCATTGAGTTCCGCATTGACGTTGATAAGAGTATTCAATTCAAATGACGCCTTCGCTGCAATGCTGCCATTTGCATAAGCTTTGACGACTGAGCATTGAGCATAAACATTTTCATGGCAGAATCTTGAATGAAAAGGCTAACAATTTGTGCCGAAACTTGTAAAGTCTTTTTCAGAACAAGTGGTTCTTTTATAGTGTCAGAGGTTCGTTGTTTGATATAAAAGGTTGGCACTATAGTGGTGTTGTCTGAGGACTCGTTGAGAACATCTTTCGGTGTAGCACAAGGGACAGGGAAGCAGTAGTTGTGAATGGGGACACTTCAGTCGCAATGGGTATTGGTTATCCGGTAAACCAATACCATTTATAGTTTGGGAACCTTGTTCTATTCTCGTTCGATTTTGCCTGCTAAAATGTCAATATTCTTAACAAGAAGTGATATGATACGTACGTTGCAATAGTTTGATTTAAAACATTGTTTTACAAATTATATCAAAATACTGAGAAGAGTAAAATTGCCTGCAAAATTTCTTAATAGTAAAGCAGCATAATATTGTTGCTTGGGTCGGGCGGGTATAATAATTAGAGCAGAGATACCACCATGATACAAATTGCAATTACGTGAATGCTGCAGTCATACCCAAAATGCAGGTTAACAGCGTTCTGATCATTAATTGTTCATTATTATTATTCATAGTATGAAATATATACACCCGAAAGGAACATATATTATACTGCATTACATCTAAATACGTAATAATAAGAGACATTGGTTACAACAAAATGACCCCTAATAAAGGGTGATAACGGTGACTTACCAACAAGAAACGAACTTATCAGAATTGTAAGTACATGCATTAACTTCGTCAAGCATTTTTCCCGTTATTCATATTGGACTAGTAAACTTAATCTACCTTATTCCAAAACAAGGTCTAAAGATAGTCTAGGTTTAAACCTCGGTATAGACCATGGTCTAACAAAAACGTTATTCCAAAACGAAGTTTTAGCACTAAACCATGGTTCGTCTGTGGTTTAGAGATAAACCTCCGAGACCCCTAGTTTATCTTTGGTACTAACCTCAAAATGTCAAATTTGTTTTGTTGTTTGTTGTAATGTAAAGTGAGTGTTGTGATTTTCTAAATAAAAATGGATTTGGACAGGATTGACCTCATTGATTTGGAAATGCTGGAGACGCCCATACAACGACGACCCCATACTCATCGTCATAGAATCAATCCCTTTGATATGAGTGACGAAGATTTCCGTTATAAGTATAGATTTACAAAACGCTTTGGCGAAAAAATCGTGGACCTGTTGCGGGAGAACTTGTCGCAGGATCCTCGAGGATGCCCCCTAAGCCCGGAATTGCAAGTAGTTTGCGCGCTACGCAACTGGGCACGCCACGAAGTACGTAGAAGTTATGTCTTATTATTCTATTGAAGAAGGTAGGTAAAATAACAAATTTACTGATACTTTCTTGTTTTATTGGTAGATTCAAGACGATACTGGTGATTTACATGGAGTGTCACAACCTGTAGTCAGCAAAACTTGCAAAAAAGTTGCAGAAATACTTGCGCGAAAGTCTCACAGATGGATAAAAATGCCTGCAACTTCGAACCAACAAGAGGAGACCATGGGGAAGTTCCGCACAATAGCGAATTTTCCAACAGTCATTGGCGCTATTGACTGTACTCACATTAGAGTAAAAAAATAAATTTATGCTGATGGTGGTCAAGTTTATATTAGGTAATAGAAAAGGATTTTCTTCAATTAATGTACAGGTAATAAAATCCAATATGATGTATGTAATGATGTGTTATTTATTAGTTATTACCTACCTACTATCTAAGATGAGATAACAAATAAAAATTTTTTTTCCAATTTTCAGCTCGTTTTTTTAGTATTATCCATTTTATTTAGATATTCTTCTTCTTGAATCTTGGTAGAGCAAAGGTTTTAGTTGAAGCTACGGGGAAAACCCCCGGGCTTCACTTCACTTCTTTTCACCCCGGGTAAAATCCTTCTTCTTAGGGTAAAATGGTACTTTCAGACTTCGCGCGCATAGCTATTTTAAGCTGACACTGACAGAGAAACTGTCATTTTTGACATAAAATAGCTTCAGACGTGGCCAGCGAACCGAAATGAACGAATGGTTTTACATAAGTTTTCGTCTAATCTGTGCATATTATTTAAACCTAGGTTGATCTCAGGTTTAAGAAAACCTTCGTTACTCGTCGTTTTGTAATAAGAAACGGTTTAGACCTCGGTCTAACTTTAAACCCTAGACTACATAGTTCTGGTTTAAACCTAGTTTCAAGTCGTTTTTTGTAATAAGACCGTATATAGCTAAAACTGATATTAAATATGTTGCTATTTCTTTTCATTGCCATAAGAGTAACAAGAAAAAAAACACTCCTTAAATCTGTACTAAATTGACAAATCTTTATGAATAAAGCTTGAATAATTCTCAACATATTTATTTTTATTCAGGTTTCTCTTGTGTCAGCTATGCGATTCAATCAACAAACAATTAATACGTATTCCATTTCCATTTTATTCTAACATACCTGCCCAACGTAGGTCAAAAATCACTTAGGATTTAAAACGATACAAAATTATGAATGAAACAAAGAACTTTACTTTTCCCTAATGCGTGTTTCATCTATTTTTTTTTAATAATAATAATAATGAACTCTTTATTACACCAACAATAGGAATATACAATTACAGTAAAAACAACTTAATATTAGTATAATGGGCGGTCTTATCGCTTAGAGCGATCTCTTCCAGACAACCTTTTTACATAATGTTATTCAACAAATTCAGTAACGAGTTGACATGTCGTTCTATTCACTGCACTGTGGGGGTCAACGAACGATTAATTCACAATATGATAGTTCTAGTTGTTTATCGTACGAAGTAATAAAGATATCTCAGACCTCAAAGTCTCGCTCCCGTGCATCTGATTTTATTAGTTCAGAGTTGACATTCACTTTGACTACAATTACGAATGATGTGTTTTTACGTAATTAGATGTTTTATCTTTTTTTTGAAAAAGTCTTAATCAGCATTACTATGATTGTAGAAATAAATATTATGATCACAAATAGACATTTCTCTAACAAAAAAATTAAAATACCCACAGATGCCCAATAAAAAATTTGAGCGCGTCAATGTGATGGATTTCAAATTATACGCGATATCTGCAGACTATCGATAGCTAAAGGAGGCGTAGTATCTTTTAAATTTAGTAAAAGTTTGCACACTAACGGCCAGTCTCAATAACCGATCGATTTTTGGTGGGTAGATAGATACCTATTTGACATTTATACAAAAAAAAAACAAATATCTAATTATATTAAGCTACCCAAAGATAGATAGGTTATTAAGACTAGCCGTAAGCCTGGCATCGGTTCAAAGATAGGTGGTTAAATGGACGACAAATTAATCGAGTCACATGTTTTACTAACGATGCATATTTCTTGCGTAGAAATAAAGTCATCTGTCACTAAACTCAAACTAACTAGGATCAAAGTGCTCACTTGATCTATATCATCAAGTTGATGGATAAATTAAATGTGTTCTGCCAAGTCTATGACTAAAATGAGAGTGTGACATCATGAAAGATAAGTACTCGAATAAAAAGTAACGGAAATATTGTCATCTATGGGTATAGAGACGCTGCGTAAAGAAGTTAGCGTTGGAATTGCAAATGGTGATTACCTTAGAATCGGTATAAAAGTAACAAAAAGAGTCACCGTGCGGGAACAATCACAGGAAAACATAGTTAAAGGCATTTAGGCTACCTATACCCCGTATCGTACTGCATCTGTAGAATCAGAGAGTACGACGAACATGCAAAATGCGAACGTGACACAATTTCCATAATCCTGTTTCACAGGAACAATACACAACATGTACATTTTATATCAATGCATGTACTTTCCAGCTATTTACATCGCCTTTCTAGTATAGTCGAATAAGCCTGGGACACAAGATACATTGAAGATTACGACGATGTATAAAACAGACATGAAAAAGTATGAAATTGACGGCGAGTAATTCTGAGATAAAGCTGTGGGTTTGAACGTGATTTTAGCGCTTAGCAGCAGAAATTACTAAAAACTTTTTAAAGGTCGAACTTGAGAAAAATTGTTTCATTCTAAACTTTTACAACTTTCATGAAACTGGCAAAGTTAGGACAGAACCAGAAACCACCGGGCTAAGGGACAGTGGGAACAATAAAAATAATCAGACGAGTACAATAAAAACACTTTCATAAGAATTTCATAATGAGTGTTACTGTTTCTATCCATGCTGTAAAATTGACAAAGTACAGCTACAAAGACAATGTTAATAACGAAAAGCTGGCACTAAACAATGTTCGTTATGAAAAGTTATTGGCGCTACATGAAAGTACTAAATTTTGCCAAAAGTTTTCGCTGGAATTCGCAGTTGTGAACTCTTTTAGCGAAATTTTCAAGCACAGTGAAGCGCCGTATAATGTTTGGTAAGCCCTTGTTGCAATAAAGTTGGACTTGTTCAAACAGAGGCCCACTGTGGAGCTGAGAACGGATGTGTGCAGGCTCCAATGGACAGAGGATGTGAGAGGTCAACCGATGAATGGGACTTGGAAATGCAACACAACTAGAAATCTAGTTGATTGATTGAAATGTGAGATTTGAATGATGTATGATGAAACTATTGATGAAAATGGTCCTGTCGATGAATTTATGGCAATTATAAATGCCATAAATTCATTAACATGTCAAGGTTTAAAATTGTTCTAGTAGGCGTCACTGATGTCTGAATTCAATCGCGAACCTGTGTGAAGGAACGTTTGTTCGAACGTCACGAATGATTTTAAGCGTTTTTTTAGATTTACTAAAAATAGAAAATAATTCTTAGAATGCACAAAACTTTGCGCGCATGATGAGTAGAACGGACGCTATACTAAAATTTAATGAAAAATATCTGTTCCCTTAAACAATTCTATTATTCAATCAAACATCATGTTAAATTATACTCTTACTTTTAAAATGTCTCTAATAAACAAAAAAACCAGTCCAACCACTTTACAAATGAAGAATCGTGCACAATGATAACACTTTGCATAAAAGTTTACGGACAAGATAGCTTCTATGAAAACATAACCGGTTTAAATAGGCACATAACCTTTGTTCTTATTTCGTATTTCGCTTTTGGCGACAATGCAGCCAAACATTATTCGCGCTCGCTTCTGTCTGCAGATTTACGAGATTAGTTAAACCAAAACGGCGTAACAAATCCGACGGCCAGTTAAATCTTTTGTATTGAAATATATAACGCATTCCGATGGACGAGGACATTCAGTTTTATTTTACTGTTATTACTGGACGTTGTCATGAGTGATGTTTCTGTTTGCGTTTTTAAATGCGTTTTGTTTCTCAGATCTATTTCCATTCAAAAGAAGAGGAAGCATGAATGCATCGAGGTGAAAGAGCGTTTGTTCGTGCCGCGACTTCATTCATGAGGATTGCTCGGCTGTCGTATAAATCTAACCAAATTGTGATTTAAATTTTGCGTAAATCGTGCACATATAACCGTATTTTCATTACAATGCACTACACATGAAGATTTATCACACGTTGTGAAAACGAGGCAACTGTTTCCGACATATCGGGGGTGTAGCAGACAGCGCTCGTGAGTGGCGACAGATAATTTGAGTTAATTTACGATGGAGCGATAACCGCGCACCGACTATCGCGGTAGGACGTGATAGATTGGCCCAGCAGATAGCACGAGCTGCATAGTGATGGGCTTTGTTGTGCGAAATTTATGGACCTTTTTTGGCGATGAGCTATTTGAGTGCGCTTTATCTGATAGAAGCGAGGATAGGAGAAAGGCCACGCTAAATAAATGGTTTGTTTCAGAAGTTTTATGGCTTCGGATAAAGTTTTATTCGGGCTAGTTAAGTTAGTAGAAATTGTATGTTGAAAAGCTTTTTATGTTTATTATTATTATTATAAAATAGTAGTATGTATATTAATACAGTATTGCTGTACAATACATTTAGTATAATATAGGAATCAAAAATAGACGGAAATAAAATCGTCAAAGCCATTTGTCAGAGGTCGCTTAAGCTCATTTCAATTATAAAAAGTAAAGTTCATGAAACAGACCCAATTATTCCAAGTATCTTCACAAAGACACTCAAAAGATCATTGCGGCCGCGACAGTCACGTCAGTCTCGTCAACCGTAAACTTCGCAATATTCATCATAAAATCTTTATGGAGGAAAGGAAGACTGCCATAAAATCAAGATTGTCAATCTTAATCTCGGTTCGTCTCATCACTAGAGCGGGCTCGTTAACGCTGCCTCATTGCAATTGAAACCGGGGATTGTGACAGTGGCAAGATTACTCGGGACGGCGGTATTTAGTGGAATGAGTTTGCGAATATTGGACTTGTTATTCAGGAGTTTTCACTGATGGAAGCAAGATAAACCTCCATTGCCTTTCATTGAACATTGCCTTTCAGATGTACAGAGAATGTAGAGCAAGATTGAAATTCAGGAATGAGATTCTACTTCAAAGTTTTGGTGTCATATATGTATTTATTTATAAACCTCAATTCCAAGCTTGTTACACACTTTTAAATTATTAATGAAGTAGTCATAAGTATAAAACAAAAGTGATTGATGAAATTCACTCAAGGGTCACATAAGGTAGTCCCATATAAAAAAATTTGGGGATCTGATGAGGATCTTCGGAGCTATGAACCGAAATGAACCTCGAGAGTGAAGAAGTCGGTTTTATGAAATTTTTAATTTTGCAACTTGTATAAAAAGATTCACCATTCGATTGCTACTTTTCTATAAGTACACGATACGTATAAGTACACTAGCTTACTTGCCCGTGGCTTCGCCCCCGTGGTTTCTACCTGAGTAAAAAGTAGCTTATATGTTATTCCAGGTCATAAACTATGTACATTCCAAGTTCCAGCCAAATCCGTAACGTAGGAACGCACTTGTATCCTCTAATTCCTCTATTCCCGAGAATCGAACCCATATTTTCATATTAAAACCGGGACTCGTGACAGTCGTAATATTATTCTGGTATTTAGCGTAATGAGTTCGCGAATATTGAACTTGTTATAAGAAAGTTTTCAGTGATACAAGCGAGATGCGGCTCTGCTGTGAATATTTTATAGTACATTTAGAAGAGCACAAACTACTAGCTGAAAAGACTGGCGACATTTTAGTAGTATCATCATCCACAGGCCGACACTGCTAAGGTATTATAATAATGTACCCTAATAATGTGACCTACCTAGTTGTTTTACAACCAGTGTAAAATTTTACTTTGATCCTAGAAAAGACAAATGGCCTTTTATTTTTATACAATATTTTTAATAGCAAGGGTCAAATTAATTTAATCTAGACGGATATAAATTCTGATCTTATAGTGACCATAAATTGTTCATTTATTCATAAAGGAAATACGCAATTAAAGTAAATTATCTTGTTATAATACTATTTATACGCAACTAAGTAGACTGCAGGTGAACTGAATGTAATGCGCAATAGATTATTATACTAATATGCCGGCATGCAATTTTGTCTTATCATTATCAGTCAAATTAGGCTCACAGTTAGCGGCTGCTCTTATTCACCTCCCAATAACTACATAATTTGAAATATAGTGTTCATACAGCGCGTACTGTACGCAGTTTGCGGTGTTTGTTTCCCTTGCCGACTCATTCAGTGAGCGACTGCGTCTCGCAGCGAACGGCTCACAGCGAACAACACGAACGGCTGATATAAATAAATAAATATTGTAAGGAACGTTTTAGTATACAGACCAAATAATATATTTTTTTAATATTTAATGTGCCTGTTATACCTACTCGTGCCTTATATCTCCGTATGCATCTTGTTTACCCAAAAATAAAATGACTTCATAAAAATGCGCAGTAGTAAGAACGTGGGCGCACCCTTGAAATGATATGCGCGTGCGCAGCGCAGGGACTAGTCGATCACCAATGAGGACAATTAGGTCGAAAGACACGACGGCCTTCGATCCTAATGAGGCGATATACTGGTATCCCGTATTAAGGCAATATTACGTCTACTCGTTCAATACTATAAAGTCTGATACCCACTGGAGCACAATCTGCGTTTTTTTATTGGAGATAGAAAACTTTTAAATAGATTATATTGACGACCTCTGTGGCGCAGTGGGCGAAAGCCCGCCTGAGACGCAGAGGTTGCGGGTTCGATCCCCGCTGCGAGACAAATGTTTACATGATCTGCAAATATTTGTTTCGTGTCTGGGTGTTTTCTATGTATATTAAGTATGTATTTACAAAAAAAAATGTATCTATGTAGTTTATCAGTCATCTGGTTACCATAACACAAGCATTAAATTGCTTAGCTTGGGACTAGATGACGTCGTGTGAAATGTCCAAGGATATTTATTTTTATTATTATTATACTACATACGCCTGGAAGAGCTACTGGTCTATGAGGGCGCACGATGTACTAACTTTAGTTTAAAAACCTATAATTATAGCTTTTGGCGGAATCGTTTTTTAATAGATGTCGCTACTTTCGAGTGCATGCAGACTTGTATGGTGATTAACTGTCTTAAGAGCGGTCAACCCGGCTCACTTTTCATACAAACGCTCGTACGTGATTATGCCGTTGTAACAGACCTTTCTTTTAAACTTTTGGACTAATAGGTATCTTGTGCACTATATCTAGGTTTCTATAGAAACTAAAAATCAAAATTTTGAGAAACAAATTCAGTATAAGCTTCCAAAAACCTGCTTTTAGCATAAATTTTACCTGAACTTTGGCCGTTCATAATATACTCATAAATTGTAAAAGTAAAAAAAATATTGTCATAGAAACCTTGCAAATCTTATGGAGATTCTAAATGACTAATATTTATTTTACAAACTTCTAAGGCTTACTGAAAAACACGTATTTCCTGGAACACTTTTTATAAAATTTCTGCACACTATTTTTCGAGTGAGCGAGTGAGCGGCGAAAGTACCTACTGAATGCCGAGCGCTGAGGCGCTATCTCTCTGTTTTCGCTTTGCTTCTTTTTCTAGCATTGCGCTGGATGAAACAACAAGCTTTTCAGCTATGCCCGCGTCGATGATAGACGCACCGGGAAGGGCCACCTTAATTACTCTACTAGTCTCTGCTATAGAGTAAGATTTTGCATGCTTTCCTGCAAGGGACTTAAAAACTTCACCTAACTTAGTCACTACCTTCATAAAGCTTTAATAAACAGTGACCCTAAAATTAACTACAAAGTAATATTATGTCGCCGGATAATGATACCCCGTCTTGAAGGTATTTGTCCAAAACACGTCATTGAACAAACAGACCGTGGGTTAATCTCCGTTTGAAGAGGTGCAGTGTCAAGCAGAACACCCCACTTGGGAGGTCCCTAAATAAATGGGTGACAAGCTCATAACAACTAATACCATCTTTATAACTTGCAACGTTTTGACGTTTTACCATAAAATAGTACAAGTGGTTTGACGCAATAAGAATAACCAAGGTAATAACTTAGCTCGTATTCAAAGCTGTATTCAGACTTGAGCTTTCGCTCAAGTATCGATTTTTTTACAGTTTTCTATGGAAACTGAGTGATGAATCACCGCTTGAGACACGATTAATGCTTAAGTATGGACTCTGAATACGAACCTGAGTCTTAACTGAATTAGGTTAATCGAGCAAAACAACAAAATGGGGAAAATTCAAGAAATAAGTTTTTTTCTGCTTTGCAATGCCTTGTCGATTTAAATCCCAGCTAAGATTGTCCGCACTCGACTTAAGTATCGATTATTTGACAGTCCTCTATAGAAATAGTAATGAAGCGTGCCTCGAGACTCGATTCACGACTGAGTGCGGACACTGAATAGAGGCTTAAGTTTCGAATTATAATGGTTGATAAAAATCATTCAAATATTGTAAGTTTATCTTAGAATGTTAGAACGAAATAACAATACCTTTAAACGTTTAAAACATTTCGAATTTCAAACACAATAGTTGCTCACTTGGGAATACTTCAATACAATTTGTCAACAGCAAAATAGAGGATTCAAACAAAACAAAAAAAGTGATGGATGACTAATAGACAGTCCGTCATTTTGGCTACGTCGGCATCGATTTTATTCTCTAGTTACACTACGATTTACTGCAACCCTTGCGAGTTCAATTTGATAGAATTGATTTTAAATGGAACAAAAGACGACATAATATTTTTTTTTTTACTTTTACGATGAAATTTGTTTATTCTACTTGCGTATTTTTGTGTTTATTTTCTTATTTTTTTATTAAGTAGGTACCTATGTCACTTCTTTTTGTTCACCAATTGTTGTTATACGTCCACTTACATTATTAGGTCTTGTACATTTTTTATTGTATGGTCCCAAAAAGGTACCAACGGAAGACCAGCGCAGGTATTAATTACTTGCACACGCTGAGTTGGAACCTTTTTGCAACTGAAATTTTGATATACATTATAGGTTTGTTTTGTTTTTAATAATATTTAGGTTAGTCTTGGGTTAATGTTAATCTTGGTTTTAATTTTAGTTGCAAATAAATGTATTTTGATTTGATTTTGATTTGATTGATTTATTTTTAGGCTGTGTAATGATCAGTCAGTGTCAATTTCATAGACGACGTAAAAACGCAACATAGAAAACAAAACACATAATTCTGACTCTGACTTTGACTTGACTTGACTAACATGATTTATAATCACATGGTAGTGGCTAAATGCGTGGCAAAAGCCGGCAAAGCCAAAATAAAGAAGAAGAAGAAGAATTCAATATACGTAACTTTTCTTCAGCAGTAGGTAGGTACCTAAGTTTTAGGCTAAGTAATGATGAGTCAGTATCAAAATCAGTTAAGTATATTTAGAAGAGTTTCTGAATAAAGTTTCCTGATTGTGTATTTCAATAGATCGTTACACGTCTCATTCATTCAAAGTATC
This sequence comes from Xanthorhoe designata, assembly GCA_963582015.1. NCBI lineage: Eukaryota > Metazoa > Arthropoda > Insecta > Lepidoptera > Geometridae > Xanthorhoe > Xanthorhoe designata. The sequence continues at coordinate 9,272,726 of OY757033.1, forward strand.
CATCTTGTAACTAAATGACCCTTTGTGCGTCTCCCGCAATCAATCCTGGACAATGTAGCTACATAGTCTGATGAGCAACACAATTATACCACACAAGTATGATCATTTATGGTTAGGAATAAGTGCTTTAAGCTTTCTTATTAATAAAGTGATTATTATAAGTGAACCATAATATTTGAAGTCATAATATAGTTTATTACATAATTATGTATTTGTGAGATTTGATGAATAGCTAAAAGTACTTATGAAATACAATTGTGTGAACGTTTTTGTTTTTTAATGGAAGCAAAAAACTAAACCAACATTTTACTACAGTCAGCTACAGGTACGTTGATTTGTAAGGCTTGAAGCTACAGAACCAGCTGTATTCACAGAAATTTAACAAAAGAAAGCCACCTAATACGAGCGGCTAACCTACATTCCTTGCGCCTACAATTCTCGCCATCAGTGGGTGTGAAAAAGGCAATTTAAATTCATTCAAAGCATATTTCTAGTTAACAATAAAACCTGTGTTTAATATAGATCTTTGGAAGACCACCAGGAAACCATGGTCAGCTAATTTACGATGGTTGGAGGTAGACGGCATATTAATGAGGCTCCCAATTCGTACAGTGGTAATATCTCAATTATTGTTTACAAGCACGTTTGTTATAGGCGCCAGGTTTCGCCAACAGTTTTACTACTCACAACGAAACTATTAAACAAGAATCAGAACTTCGTTTATTGACCAAGTTGTTTTGCGTACCAAAGAAATATTACATCGTATCTTTCGGCTTTCACCCTTAGAGGCTATTTTCCACACACTGATGCGTATGTATATTACCACAAATACAACCATTCCTATGATAATGTGCAATAGAAAATAATGTTTGGCTCCGCATTCGTCGAATAGATTGACTTTTATCTACTGTTATGACTTCGTTCTGTTCATTTCAGGGCTACCGAAACGACCACTAAAGTAAATAAAAGGAAATTGGTCGATTCAGAATTGTTTGCAAGGTCTGCACGAGTGGCCGATAGAATAATACCGCGCTAGAGTCCTTGTAGGCATGTAGTGGACAAATCGAAATTCGTTTTCAATCAACAATGCCTGCCACGTCCAGGCCGTGTTCGCAAACGGCCGCATAATCCCAACGGCGGCGAACAATAGACAGGAGAGGTGATTTGCATGGTGTGAATACAACTATTATTTATTACATTCGGCACATTTGCATGCCCGAAACAGCACTCAGAGGGACCAAGGCCACCTCTACGGCGGCGCCGTTGCTGGTGTAATCAAAATTCTACGGACATCGTAGGCCCGACAATTATTAATATTCAAATTACGGACACATTATAACTATGATGACATGAATTTATAGCCATCCCAACTCCTTGACATCCATGGGAGACACGTGTTACAGTTTACACAGCTTGAACTATTCGTCATTCCCAAAACGTTTCAACAAAAACGTCCGTGAATGCAATCCTCCTAAACATATTAGGTCGTTCGAGTTTTTATTCCCATGTGGGGTTCAGAGCGGGTGTGGAACTAAAGCGGTTGCGGTACTCACTTCCAGCCGGTGGAGTATCTCGAAAACAGCCATATCTCGTTGCTGTGAGGTCGAAAACAATGGCAGCGCTTTCGCGCACGCTGACAGTTGCACGGTCTCTGTAAAGAAACGGTCAAAATGTAGTTGCAAGAAGCTTTTACCGCAAAATGTTTCAAAATAGAGCAAGAGTAATAGCTTCGGTATCAATTTCGTGGAAACGTTTAAAGCGAGGCAGAGAACCGATACTGTTGAGGCACGATTTAAACGAGAGGGATTTTCATTTCCTCCATTGGGTGTGAATTCTTTGAGGGAGATCGCAATGTGTGCGGAAATTACCAGTGGAATCGGTATCGCCCGCGGACGACCCAGCCGGACCATCGCACACAATCCACCTAAATACGATTTATAACCGTTTCAGGGGAACATGCTTATTCGTTTTGTGGATTACCGTTAATCTGGAAAAATATTTTTTAGCTGAAGAATTTATTTAACTTTTAACATCAGCTTAAAGTATGTTTGAATATGGATTGAAATATTAGTTTACTTACTTAAACCCTAACGAAAATGTTAACATTAATGTATTAACCTTCCCGTTCTAGCCTTACTCATGAATCTTGCATCGTTTCCTTCGAAACAGCTCTACATACTAATTTAAAAGTCTAAAAATATTTCTTTAACAAGGTAATTTTTCGACAACAATAGCCGGTAACATAAGCCATTGCATATTAATACCTACCGTAAAACAAAGGTTAGTAGTTAAAACGCAATGGAAATTGTCCTGCTGATCGATAGCGCTATACACAACTATAACGCCATTCATTTCGTTTAATCTATAAATACTTTATTTTCACATACCTTGATATCTAGCACATTGAAATCCATATTCAAGTGTGATCGATATGACTCGAACTATCCGATACATATTTGTAAATATAAAGTTGTTTTAACTTTGTATTTACAATTATGTACTTACAAGAGTTGTATCGTCAGACATATCGCTTTCAGAAAAGACAATAGATACAAAACACACTATATTACTCAGTTCTGCGTTCAATCATTCACACAGCAACATTTTACCATACTGACTTGACTCAGTTGCTGTTGCTGGCAACAATTACTTCAAATGTTGCCGGCTGAAATTCAAGTAACATGCTATGCAATGCTATGCACATAGAATTAAAGTTTGGTCAGCGCGTGCTGGAATACATTTTGTCCTCGGAACGAGAACTTTAACTGGAATAATTGAAAAGATTTTTGTTTTGAACCATCTGAGACATCTTTGTGAACTGAACAAGTTAGCTCTCTATACATTGAGTTCTTTTAGGTAAATAGTTCCGCGTTTTGAAGAAAAAACCTAGGCTATTGCTGTCTGTCTGTCAATTATATCCTAGACAACCTCAGGCATGCAACTAATGGGTTGCTCTACCTTGCTATTTCTTTTTTTTAAGTGGTTTGGCTGTCTATCACTTAACTTCACTCAGGGAATTAAAACTGAATTGCGTGACTATTCAACCTTTTCACATAATAAAATACAATTTAGTCATTCAGTTATTACGAAAGAATTAGCGGTTCAATTTGCAAAATTATAGTTTTTAGAACATGGAATATTAAAACGGTTGGAATTTAAAGATCCATTACGACTAGACAAAGTAGCGAAGCTTGGTTTGCATATGGCTACATTTTCATGCTCGGCAGTAAAACCACAGTAAACGCAAAAAACTGAAATCCCAATACGGCACCAAGTACAGTTTTGTAATCTGTGGCGTCGCTTCTAAACTTTGTAACTTTAAAAAACAAATCCCATATTGTGGAGACCGAGCTCTGAGGCGAGGCGACGGGCTGCTGAAACTGGCTGAACGTTAAAATATTTACACTGCGGTGAAAACGAGACTCCGGTCGGATCGTCTGCTTTTTAAACCTTAAAACTAACAGAAACCTGTAAGGCAAACATTGCGTATTCGCGTATTGTAATTCGAACGCTCTCGGAATTGAGTAAACTCTAATAATAATAATAAATAAAAAATAATAATAAAATGAAAAAAAGAATAAAAGAATAAATAAGCGTGCTTTTCATAAAATACTATAATAGTGGGATACTTTAATTTTAAAGAAAATATACTTATTTACTGAAACTAAACTACTAGATATGACACAAAGAACAACAAAACTAGGTCTCGAAATCTAAATGACTTGGCGTCAAAACGTGTGATTACTTTAAATATTTTCCAACAACAACATCAAAGTACATTAAATCGTAAAATCCACATAATCAAAGTGACGGCAAATAACGTAAAACTAAAAGCAATAGATTGTCGAAATTCTGATAAAAACATAACTCATGTCGAACCATAAATCCGCCCCTGTATAAAGTTTCCCTTTTATTAGCTTTAACAAACTTTTCACGTATTAAGTCTTCTTTATTTGTTCTTTTTACGCATCCCAAATCGAGCATTCATCAAAGAAACCGAATAAAAGGAGGTTATTGAAAGTTCGGTACGTGAGGACAACTCGAAAGTTAGCAAAACATCGCATCATATTATGCTTTATCTGTGGCCTTTAACCCAAACTGTTTGTATTTGATGAACTCATGCGAATTCTGATGTTTTAGGTGGTCTTCACTGTGAATAATTGTTTCATTGTAATTTATTATCTCTTGAGGTGTCCGTTTCCTACAATTAAGATTAGAATTCCGACCACACAAGCTGATGAATTACCTACCACATCGTGTTTTCGTGTTTTACGAATTTTATATAATTTCCAGTGATAGCTGAAGTAAGACTCGCAAGAAATTGTAGGACGAAGAACAAATTCCTCAAGTTTAGGAGCCACAATTAATCAAATGCCAATAAAGTTTAATTAGAATTAGAAACAATCGTTCCGTAAGATAGGTAGATATTTTTAACCACGTGTTTATTTTCAAGCCCCAATACACCGCTTGTAATTTAGTAGCGATTCCGACGCCACATCGTTTATAACTGGTGTACTACCCTGCTTTATATTTTATCGGATATGAATTTACCTTTCCCATAAATATTCGCCCAATGTTACCCTCCTTCTCCCGGCCAATTGGAGAAACATTTCGCAGTTTTCGCACCCCTGAATAACATTTAGATGCCATGGAAAAATCCATTACACATGATGAGCGGAAATGATAAATTTTATGGCCAAAGGCTATCGTGAATGAAGCTACTTGTCTCAATTTATATTCAAATCGTTGTTATTACTATGGAATACCAATGAGAGTCTCGTAGTGAACTTAGCTACAGATTGCCTTAAACTTTAAGGCTTAAAGTAAATCAAAATATTGCATTTTAATACACTACTTACTTTTTATGAAAACGCAGCAAGCTATATTTCTCCACCTGATGCTAGCTGGCGAAGATCGGCAGCCAACTTTATTAAAGAATTGGCATCTTACAAGCCTCTTCAGCGAAAATCGGGATTTGCGATGTCACATTTTAAAGTGAGTAGATAAATGAACGTTGGAGGTGGAAATTTTACAAATTCATCATCCAAGTCTAGCGCGAGACTTCGCAAAGCCATAACTCAACGGGGGCGAATAGATGGTGAAGTTTCATTTAATTAAGACTGAAAGGCTCATCCACAAAGAGGTTGAAATATTTGACGAGCCACCGCAACTCTGTTAATGAAACTAGTGTGGTGAAATAATGAGTGTATTTCACAAAACCGTTTATTAGCTCAGTAGTTTTAATTAAATGTTTCAGTATTTAAAGCCACGATTGCTTATTAGAGAGACGTTGCGAACTATGAGATACCCTTGCGAGGATTCGCTAATGAAATGGAGCCGCAATCCGTCGGTTTATTTATGTTGATTGCGAACAAATTAAGTTCGCATCCAAAGTTATACGTTACCGCTGCTCGTTCTAACCGCTTTCGTTCCTTTTTCACTGTGAATTATTGCATCTTCTGTTTACCCATAACTCCTACCATGTGAAATCTTTCAATCCCCTTTAATTTGATTACGCAACTTGTGAATGGGTCTAGTTAGAAAAGATTCAGCGGAATCACTTCGGAAGTCGGAGCGGGGTGACGCGTGCTTTCTGTGAATAGATGCTCCATTTGCGAGCAATTCTGCATCGTCACATCGCCAGCCACCCTTTACTACCGGGGTTCACACGTCGCGAGGGATTGTACTCGTGTCGGGAAGTCACGTGAGGTCGTAAGGATTTTTCATGTTTCAAATGTAAGTACAGAGGCATTTTCAAACGATTTTATGAATATTGCTTTATTGGAAATGCGACAGTTTGTGAAAAGTTGTTTGTTATAGTTTAACGCAAAAACTACGGAACCATACTTTTTGTTCGTGTAAAACCAAGCGAAAGAAGCAGCAGGCGGTTACTAGTAAAGATATGAATTATAATGATATCCTTTAGTTTGATAATAAGATATAATAAGAAAAAGTTAAGGAAAATGTCTGAATAGATTTTCATTAAATCCGTACGATTTTGTTGCGATTTTCATGGAAACAAATAAGGATATCATGTGAGGAACATTAAGCGAGTGATTACTCGATGATTAGAATCAGCAGAGTAATCAAAGTAATAAGAATCATACAAACATGGATAAATTAATTAATTAATGTTGTCTCCAATTTTTAGATTGATATACATAATAGGAAACTAAAACACGCAGTTTCATCACGATATTTTCATTCGTTATAATAAGCACAAACCATTTCACAATACACCTAATTAGATTTCAATACTACAAAATGTTTGGTAAACCACCTACTGTGCAATAGCGCCGTAGACTAAACTATACTAACTGGCATACAAAATATTGACAAATCGTGGGTGAAAATTAATGTATTTTGCGGGTATTAGTGCACGATGGGTAACCTAAGCCTAAGTTTCAAACCAAGCGTGGGTAGGAGACTATTAGCAAAGGTGGTTTGCGTCCGGGACCGCACCCAACCTTCTAGATTCGTGCGTCGTTAACATTAACAAGTGGATTTAGTGTAAATTTTAGGTTTATTTACCTCAATAAAACAGGTTTTTGTATGAGAATGAAAGCCTTTTGTTTGAATACTCAAAATTGCCAATGTCATTTCTTATCCATAACTTTTTGTTGCCGTTCTTTCATTCGCTGCAATCTCGTCTCGTTTTCCTACGGTCAGTTAGGATTGTAGGTATTAACTATTCCCTGGTTCAAGAACTAGTGTTCCCTTGAATTCAGTATAAAATTCTAAGGAAGCCGGCACATCGTAGAGGAATTCCTCTCGTTAGTTTCACGAGCAGCAATTCTGCAATCTTTACGATGCACGACGGAACATAAAACGGTAAATCCAATGCGGGTCCAATCTATTTGATATTCAAGTACCAGGAGCAGAGGAGACAAGCCGTACATTGGCAAAGCTCAAAGGTTGATGGAAATAAAGAGAGCTTTTGATTAATTAAAATGCAGTCGACAATTTTTTTAAATGCAATTGAAAAGGACCTGTCTTGTGAATAGCGTAACTTTAATTGCCAGATGTAAAAGTTACACTATCATGCTGTAGTGTATTGCCTGTAATTAATTTAAACTGTGTTGTAACTGTTATTGATTTAACCTATGTAAGATATCTAAACGATGGCCAATTAGAGTTACTCTACTGAGTTAGAGGGAGGAGGCTTATACCCAGCAGGGAGCTATTATTTGAGCTACCAATGATGATGATGATGAAGACATCTAAACTCACCTTAAGATCCAAATCCATAACAAGATGTTTCCCAAACGAAGTGCCGCCGGTCTTCTGTATGTGCAGGAAGACCATGACGTCATGCGCGTTCAGGTCGAACCTGAAGTCGTCATGCAGGACCTCGTCGTAGGAGAGTCCTGGCTGGGCGATGACGTCAGGCAGCGGCCGTCCGGGCGCTTCTGCGTATGATAGGGCTAATGATTCCGCCACACGCTCCCGAGCTGTCACTGCACAGACCTGGGAACAAGAAACCAAATTTAACAAAAAACAATACCACGGAGCTGGGCTGGTCATGTTTGCCGCATGCCGGACGAGCTGTGGGCCAAGATTACCACTGAGTGTAGCCCTGAGACAGGAAGACGGCGTCGCGGTAGACCTAGAAAGAGGTGGCGCGACGAACTCACAGCGTGGGTCCAAATGGCACAGGACTAAATAGCCAAGACCGACAATTTACGTGTAGTCAATAAGTGTGCATAAATTTCGTATTCCATGTTAGATAATACATATTTTGATATGAGCTAGATATAAAATAAACGGTATATTAGTATTAATTTAATTAAATTGATATGGACAAAAAACAGTGGTATCTAACCGTAATATCCCTGTTTATAAAATAATAACTTCACACATGTAATTACCATATTACCTAATCCAGAAATACATAATGTAGATAATTTACTAACGATTCGAAATACAATCGATCAATCAAAATCAGGAAGGTGGAGCCATATGGAACTGTTACCAAGTACATAACCACAAGTTATAATGGTAACCATAATTATGCGGCCTGTGCAATTCGATCATTCATCATGTTCCGTCAAGCCTTCATTATTGGTAAGAACAAAAAAGCTATTTATAATGAACTGTACCTACTGCGATAACTCTTTAGTACTTTTCATACTATCGAAGCATTGTTGCAATTTTGAGCTTTTCGTTTTAATAGTCTTGAAGCGACCTTCCGAAGAGCGATGCTGACCTTATCTGAAAGTAAACTTATGTAGTACTACGAAGTTTGGTATCTTTTTGTAAAGTTTAGTCAAAATATTTGCCACGTCTTGGCAACAGAATAACTAACTAGGTTTTTAAATGCCTACATGTAGATTCCCTTATATAACCACAAATTAATTAATTAAACTAAAACGAACAAAATTAGACTGGCGCCTGAGTAACCGACAGTGATTTAAAAAAAATAACACACTACACAAGGTGAGCACCGAGCACTGTAGTGTACATAGTACAACCGCAAACCGCAGTTCAACAAATAAAATTGATAGTGAATCACAATCCAAAACTAAACATTATCCAAGCATTTACCATCTGGAAGTCAAGAAGGAATGAATCATTATTTCAGCGAGGTGAAAGACAGCGATCGGAAACCAAAGATTACTAAATAGTTGCTCAGCAAGCAATGCCCTTGAAAGTCAACCCTCCCGACCCCGACCTAATCGAAATCAACCCGAAGGGAACAAGATATTCTGTAAACCCCCGTCAAGATGAAACTTTTAAAATCGAACTTAAAGCCTGTTCGAAATATGAGCTCTTAAAGAGAAAGAGGTGACCCGTTTTAGAGTATTTTCATAATTCAAGCAACTTTAAATTTAGAATAGCAAGACCCCATTTTTCCACATTTTGCCTTAAACACATTTTTCTACAAGCATTCTTTGTTGTGCTCCAATTTGCAACCGTGCATAAATAACGCTATAAAGGTATTTTCAACAACTAGTGCAGAATAAGAATGTAAGCAATCTAAAATATAATTTAAGCACCTACGTGTATTTTACTGTTATTTTAAAACATAATATTCAAACGGACTTAAAAATTATCTAACAGGACAAAAGTATCTATTTTAATTACAAACGAGCAAAGAAACCCCGTGCGAATGAGACCCTCAACCTTATTCCAAAACCCAAATTCCTCCAGTTTGTTTCTCTTTCCCTTGTTCATGCCCTTTCGGTCATATTGAAGCCCAATCTGAAAAAAAATAATGTTTTTAATATCTTCGAGCCGCGTCGTCGACGGGGGTTAAGAGGGCGTCGAGATAAAGGGCGCGTACCCTTCGCTGCTTGTTTGTTCGTCTAATGAAGTGGGCAGAACATCCCATTAATATACAGTTACAGTCAGCGCCAGACGAACCGCCCAATACGCTTGTGACAGCGATTTCAAACTAAATCAATTTATTACGTGCTCGAGAGTGCATCTGACGGGATCGGTTTAACCAGAACTCTTTTTACTTTGTCCGTTTTCGTAATTCTTCGTTTTTAACATTACTTAGAAAGCTATTGAACTTAAGCAATTTATAAAATTGTACCTACTCCGATTGAGAAATTATGGTAAGTGTCCAAGTCCATTAGCCTAGCATTAGATACTTCATAGGCATCGCAAAAAGCTTTTAGTACGATCTTACTTTAAAAGTAAAAGGCTGCCACATTTTACTGAAATATTATTACTTTTCAATCTCATCAAGAAAAACCCTGTATCGATCCGTAGGTTCCTCGCGTCGGGTTACTCATTGATGCGTCGGTCGGTATTGAGTATGATTACACCGAGAAATATGATCCGGCGCCAGAAGTTCAAGCCAAGCATATCATATGAAACCTCATGTTCTTTGATTTTATACACTCGCACACAACATCAAGGTTTAAAATGGATGAGACAGCATTTAGGCAGCTCTACAACAAACATGCGTAGGGTTCCTCGGTAAATAAGTGTAGTAATCATTAATGAGGCTCCTGAAATGTCAGCACTAGTAAACCCTTACATCATAAGTCTCATATAACGTGGGTTTATGTTGACACACCCTGACTAGCAAAACCGCAGGTTGCTCTAATTGATCACATTGTACAGCTAGGCTCTCTATACAAAATACCTTCACACTGTACTAACACTGTTAGTCTCAAAGGCCAACCATTAGATTTGCTGTCAAATACATAAAGATGAGCAACATACTCTAAAATGTTACGCTCTGAAAACATGCATGAAAAATATTTTTGCTGTTAAGCCTTCCCATTTACCTAAGTGGTTTCTTAGGTGCTCGCATAAAACGAGTGATACATTTAACAAGAATAGAGGAGCTTTGGAAAGTCAGATACTCCTACATTTATTGCAGTGTATAGAACAGCTTAGACAATCTACTAAGTCAATACATACTTACTAAACTTCAATTAATGGTTGAAACTTCCTCAGCGTTTTATAGTCGACGGCATTTAATTTAATGGCACTTACGGCTATCTTTTAAATGATAATTAGGTATCAATTGAAGAACCATAAAATAATCATTGCGATACCCGTTGGAGCCGCGAAACAGCCATTACGAAATCCTTGTAACTCGAAATTATTCGTCAGGAAACTGTATAAAAATATTTCGGGTAAAAAAAGCTGAGTTTCGAGGCTATTTAAAGGGTTATAATTATCGGTCTATAGTAGAATTCAATTATATATTCAAGCTAACTTCAATAAATAAGAATTCTAATACGCAATCAGTTTTAACTTGTTTATGTATCCGACAGAACTGTCTGCGATCGAAGATAGCGACCTGCTAAATAGCAGAATGTGTAGGAGTACCAGACCAGGTGTTATCCTGTCCATTATGAATTCAGACAGTAGGCGACCCGGTCGTCGTGGTACAGCTTGTGTAACAGTTACTAAAGGCATGAGGTGGTAGGTAGCTGTTCGCTCCATATGCGGCCACGGACACTGCACGCGTGCAATGCAATTTCGTTCTTTGTCTCAACTTTAGCTGGGAATGCTGACCGACCAAAACGGGCTTCAAATTTCAAGTTTGACGGTATTTTTTTTAACATCTAAAGGTCAACCTTATAAATCCTTATAGATCTATCAGATTCAGCATCTTTTGTTGTAAGTAAAGACCTTCCAAGTTTATGGAGACTTATGGAGTTTATGGATAGATTGAAAATGTATATCTTGTTAAGGGGATGCATTTAAGTACCCGTTTTTAGAAACAGGATTAGTTACCGACTGTAACACTTCTTTTTCCTCGTTTCTTCAGGCATTCAGATATTCAGGGATAGTTCAAGTTACTACAAAATACTTTATGTACATTTTTGACACACGCTTACATTTAGCAGTATTTAGCATGATACCATACGAGCTAGGTTGACAGCCCATCGCCGTACTAAATAAAGATAATCTGTATAAATAAGTTTCATTTTAAATAGCGATCCTAAATCCACTAGCTCCAACGTATCCGGGCGTAAATGCCGGCATTTTCTTATTGGATTTGTTATATTAGATTCCTACTAAAGTGCGAATAACTATTTTATCTAGAGTCGGGAAGAAATAACAATTGTATAAATGTAGCTGCTAGAATCCGTAAGAGACGCCAGTACGATGAACTATATAATATCGTGTATTTTGCCAAACCCAAAGAGCCTTCCATTTCCATGTACGATTATTCAGGAAATTATAATAACAGGAATATAATTGGTTTCTGAGTTTTGGGTAAGTTGTGCAAGAATAAACTTACCCCCATATTCTTAGTCGTAACCTTAACTCCACCTCCACTCGACTCAGCCTTGAAATCGTGATTTGGTATCTATAGACATCAAAATTCACCTCCACTCATCCTTCACTTGAGAATTCCTCAAGGAAATCCTCGCTCGAGGTTTGTCAAATAGCTGTCAACGTAAGGTAGGTCGCGAGCTACCTTGAGTTTTCCTTAGGACATTAGTGTGAATAATTGAGTGTAAAAACGTGAATGTGCAAAGGAATTTACAATTTTTATACGACGACAACGCATCACGGGATATTGGGATGCAGAAAACCCATTGGAACTATTTGACGAGGTCGAATTTTCCAAATATCGGCTTATCAAGGATACCCTACCTACTGTACTGTAGTCCGTGGCTAATTCGTTCGTATGTAGTGGCTATATGGCCCTAAACCTATTGTAATGTGACCTGACTTTTTAAAATAAACAATTTAATAGATTTTTTTGTCTTTTTCTATAATAAAAATCATTTCTTGTACTCTGGCATCAATATTATTATCCAATAAATATAGCTGTTTGCAAGGATCAGGTAGGTACAGGGATGGTTTAATTAAAAAACTAAAATGACTTATGTTTATATTGAACACACCAGTATCCATTTATTTACAAAAATTAAACTAACTACTACATGATAGCTCTATTTCTGTTACTTTCCGCTTAGCTGGGTTGCACAAAAGTTCCTCAGCAACCTCTTTTTCTATTTTCCCTTTTTTGTTAGAATCTTCTGATGCAATCATCATGCATCCCTTTTCCCTTCTCTGAAGCTATAAAGCCTTTCTTCCTGTATTGTGTTTTAGTAGGAACGAGCTCCATGTGTTTCTTGCCTGCTGTTTGTCAACGCCTTTGCTAATATAGCGTTGCAACCAAGCTCTTGTTGTTCAAAGGATCACCACAAGTCTTCATCCTTTGTAAACTTATATTTCAAGCGCGTATTTAAATTGTCCTAGCACGATAAACTATAAAATCTTTACTAAAGTTTTCTTTGTTTACATTTTGTGTTTACGAAATTCGACTGATTTTGACGTTTTTAATCACCACAGATTACACATTTCCTTAGGCTTGAAAAAAGTTTGATCAAATTTACCTTTGACTGATCTGATTTCTCCTTACTCGAGGTAGATTGATTTGACTCTAAAATAACGTCTAAAAATACCAAACATAAGGTAGTTTCTGAGGCACTTTCGAGGGACCTCGAATGAGTTTGAGTGAAGGTCGAGTGGAGTTAAAGGTAAAGTTACGACTAAGAATATGGGTGTTAGTTTCCACACTTTCTGTTTACTCGGGTACCTAACCGGAACCCATTAAGTATTATGATAGGAACCTATCTAAGTACTTCGTAATAAAACAAATAAAGCTCACAAGGTGTATCCCTTAAAAGTAAGTTCGTATGAGCTAGTGGCTAACTCTGGTGACGAAGTATTTAAGCCGCCTGAAGGCCTCCGTTTAGGGTATACCCTCCAAAGTATGGAAGCGCTTAGTTGTTGTGATCTCATAGAACGTCGCTTTACTTCAACATCTATCAAGAACGCCAACAAAAGCTACGCCACGAGCGCTATCCTTAAAAGGCCTGATAGACGTGCGAGTAAGTTTGCGAACTTGTGGCTCGACGACCTTTTTCGCCTCGTACTTACGGCGACACTAATTCAGGAGGTAGACATTAATTCAGGAAAAAAAAAATGAAATATGATCACGACTGTATCCCTGGAGCGGTAGACATTTCTTTTAGATCATTAGGCAATTTTTAGATCTTTTCGAAAATGTCTAATGGGGTAGTCAGAGGTATGTCCAAATACATACACATATTTGGTACATGCCCACTTTTTGCAGAAGTTACCTTTCCATACGTGACAGGGCGTCTACTCTGCAAAACGAAAAACGAAGTTTCGTGACAATTTTCGGGTTCTAATTATGTTGGTGAAATATTACGAATTCAGTATCCACCAACATAAGCTGACCCCGAAAATTGTCACGAAACTTCGTTTTCGTTGTTCCGGAGTAAAGGCCCTGGTTGCAAGCCCGTCGACGCTATTAGAGAGCTACGTAACTGGTTTCCTCACGATGTTTTCCTTCACCGTTATATGCTCGTGTTAAAGCGCATATAAATTTTTCAATGCGAAAAGTTCATTGATGCACGGCCGGTTTCGAACCCACGACCTTCGGATCGAAAGTCGAGGTACTAATCCACTTGACCAACACGGCTTTTAAATTCAGGATACTTGAAATTTATACAAAAACGAAATTTAGTGCCAATATTCGTAGTTCTGCCTCTCTACTCTTTAATAAAAAAACGATGCATCGTGACAATCATCGCAGGTCATTCATCAGTCATCATTGGTTAATTTTTCAAATTCAGTTTCCACCAACATAAGCTGACCTGCGATGATTGGCACGATGCACCGTTTTCGGTTTGTAGAGTAGACCTTCAGCTTATGTTGGTGGATACTGAACTTGTTATGCTGCGTTTACACGCTTGCGAAGGATTGGCAAACCTTCACAAACCACAAGCGTCCACAATTCTCGCTTGGAATTTGGAAGGCGTTTACACGCTTGTGACTGCGTCAGTGTTCTACGTACATCCAAGCATGGCGGACGTCGATCTTGTATCGGCTGTTACCTTTGGTTTAACCTACTTTTAATTTTTTTTCCAGGTTTTTTTAAATAAATAAATAAATATCCCTGGACATTCCACACAGCGTCATCTAGTCCCAAGCTAAGCATTTTAATGCTTGTGTATGGTAACCAGATGACTGATATAAGTAGGTACTACATAGATATATTTTTTTTTGTAAATAGGTACTTATGTAGGTAGGTACATATTATACGTAGAAAACAACCAGACACGAAACAAATATTTGCAGATCATACAAACATTTGTCCCGTAGCGGGGATCGAACCCGCAATCTCTGCACCTCAGGCGGGCTTTCGCCCACTGTGCCACAGAGGTCCTCAGAAAAATGTTTTCGAAAAGTTGTCATCAATTTTTATTTTTTGGATTTTAATTCCTTTACTGGCTTTCCCATTAACTGGGCAAGACGACTTCAAGCATCTGCAACTTTTTTGATATTTTTGGTAATTTTTCAAAAACGATAAACTCTCTTCGTTCGACCAGCCACTCATTTTGAAGTCAGAACTAGACGTGCGTTCGCCACGAGATCACAGCGGCTACTAAGCGCGCGCCAACGTGTAAACGCGACGCAATCGATTGCCGCAATCGCCCTTTGATTTGTGTTCAAAAACCGACACTAGACCCGATCGGATACAAGCGTCTACAAGCTCACGCAAACCAACACAATCACCCTCTTTACACGATTGCGATTGCGGAGGCTTGCCAAGGTTCGGCAAGCATGTAAACGCAGCATTACAGTTCACCAACATTAGCTGAACTATGAATATTTACATGATTTAGTTATTATAATTATTCCAAGTATGAATATCCTCAGAATATTCAAAAAATTACAATTGGCACAAAAATACTTTAAGTAATTTGCAAGTATATGCATTGGTAAACATAATCTTATTTGTGAGTATTGTATTTTTATATGTGCATATTACTACGAGTACATGCAGATAACCTAATGGGTTAAGTACCCTGTTTTGGCAATAAGCAGCACACAATATTGTTAAGACATAATTTTTATTAGGTTCATTATTATTAAGTACTTACATGCCTGTAATGGGTACACATTTATATTAATGTTTTTTTTTACAATGTGTATTTATGTGTACTGTTGGTGTTGCCTTAATAAATAAATAAGTACATTTTTCAATGTTGTCAATCCATTTGAAATAAAATGTTTGCAAAGTAAAAGTACTAAACTTAAAATGTAATTAATAAAATATAAGATTTTGAATAATAAGAAATCAACTTTTGTCTTTATCTAGAAATTCTTTTTATTATAATATACAATGAGTTTGCTGACTTTTTTTGACAAGTAGGTAGGTACCTACTAAAAGAGGTACCTAGATACTTTTAGATAGAGTTATCCGCTTATCATAATCAAGCAATTATTGTTATCTTTAATAGGTACCATACCTATATACCATATAAATACAAATATCAGTTTTATTATACAAATACACATATTACCTATTATTGTAAGTACACATTATATTAAATGAGAGAATGAGGAGAAGTATTTCTGCCTACCCTAAAAAGGCATGATTTTTAAATGAATATTTTTTTTATTACAGTTAATATACATTACTTAGGTACATAATTTTTTTATGAACAAAAGAAGTATTAACAAACATTCATTATCTGAAATACTAAGACTATGTACATTTTGTATATATTTTCTACTATTATTTTGTTAATGCTTTGTTAAAAATATTAATTAATTGTTGTGGTTACACAGCTTAGTTTTATTAATTTATCCTTTATAAGTATTTAACAAGTTACTCAATGAATGATAAACACAACTAGATATATCCTGTTAAATAAAATAAATGAAAATATTAATGATAATGAGTAATATGAATACACCGATTAGCTCAGATGGTAACAAGTAATATTCAGGAAGTAGTTAGGATTTCCTAAATAAATAAGAAATTCTTCCTTTGACGCTGTGTGGAATGTCCAACGATATTTATTTAATTATTATTTATGTAGTACCACTTACGGAACAATAAATGACGGATGTTTAGTTGTGAGAGACCTTATCTCCCAATAGGCTGGTTGCCTAATTATTGCTTCCGTAGACAAAAAAGTGGTAAGCTCAGTTGCAAAGAATTGACCTGGATAAAAAGATTAAGAAAGTTACTTACTAAATTATGATATTTAAAAAGTGGACCCACCTGATCAGGGCAGAAATATCCGAAAGCCACCATCCCAAATAGCGAGAGCAGTAAACAGAACAGGATCACTTTCCGAAGCTTCGATCTTGGCTCCATTTTTTTTATTTCGTAAACACCGCTCGGCAGTAACAAAGCGAAATCACTATCTACTTGCACTGATACACTTTTTTGCATCTCGGATGATTGCATGTCTCATTTTTATAAAAATATCAAGGCATTCACACACTCACGCCGATTTTGTCCAATATTCTACCTGCTCCCAAGCATAGAAACTCATAGTTCTTCACAAAGAAAGCATTCTCGATCTATTGATAAAGTTCGACCATTGTTTTTGTAATGCCGCACGATGTGTTATGCCATTCTGTCGTCTCGATAATAAACTATGGAATGGAAGGACGTGTGTACTACCATCGGAGACCGTACCGAGCGCTCAACTGCGAGCGCCTGCTCCAGAAGAAGTTACTCGGAACCACAAAGTATCGCGCGCAACTGTCAAGCAGGACGTTGCCTGCTTGGCGACTGAATGAATAAAAACAAACACGAAAACGCATTGAATACAGCCATTAATCACCGGCGTGTTTCTGAGACGTGAAAAATCACTGTTTTTTTAGAATAATACGTTCGAAAAAGACGGAATTCCCAGACTAAACTTCCTTCCATTTTCTATTTTCCACAATCAAAGTAAAACGAAATCGAAATATCAACAAGAATTTGACACTCGACAGTTTTGACACTTGACATGAAGGAATAGATGCCAGAAAGTTGTAGTTGCCAATGTCTTATGTTTTTTTAGCTATTGAACGGTGACGACATTCTACCCAAGATGTTTTCGGATATTGCTTTCGTACAGTAAAGGTAAGCGTCCACTGGCCCGCATCGCACGTACTATCGGACGCATCGCAAGTAACGGATTTTAGTTTGCCTTGTATAAAAACTCATACAGTAGTGGCAATTCGGAGTGTCGCAAAGCTTAACTAAAATTAATGCCATCTTTTTTATTCCCACCCATCGCTATGAAAGGGACGGCAACATATTTGGTTAGTTAAGTTTAGTTAACTTCTGCAAGATGTGGGCATGTACCAAATATATATTTGGACATACCTCTGACTACCCCCTTAGACATCTTCAAAAGGATTTAAAAATTGCATTAAGATCTGAAAGAAATGTCCACCGCTCCCTGGGATACAGTCGTGATCATATTTCATTTTTTTTTTTCATTTCATTTAAGTTTAGCTTTTGCGATAAGTACTCCGAATTGCCACTAGTACCTACCTACCTACCTATTTGCGTGCTTTGTTCGGAAATCAAATCGCTGTTCCTATACTTAGTAGTAATAATTGTTTAGGGTGAACTCATCTAATTCTGTGACTCGCCTAATTCGGTGATATTGGGTTTGAGCACTATTACCGGGCTGTACGATTGAAATCAAGGACTTTAAATACAACCTTTTGCCTCTGTAATAAAGCTCAAATTCGTCTGTAAAGTTTGGGGACGATCGAGTGAGCGAGAAAACAACAATTAACGGTTTTGTCAGATCGCGCGCAAATCTCGCCGGTTTCGGCTGTGTTTGTGAAATGGTGGCGAATTTTGCTGTATTTATGTAAGTATTTAACAGATTTCTTAGCTTCTTTCTAATAAAGTGAATTGTAATTGATATTCGCTTGATGTGGCAGTAAAAAGTTTGTCATAATTCTGCGTCGTTTTAGTGTTAGAGCTTATTTTGTTCGTCATAAATATTAGCGTTTTAGCGGTTGAGTGGTTTCTGAGCTATCACAGAATTATAGTAGTTATGTACAATTATTTGTGGTTTTAACTGAAAGAATTGAGATAAGTAGACAAGATTGATGTTATTTTATTAGTTTTATCTTGTCTTAATTAAAATGACGACTTTGAGCCAATAATATATATTTTGCTATCACGGAATTGAGTAACACTTTAATGTTACTTGTCACGTAATTACGTGAGTAGTTTGATTACCAAATTTCGCAGCATTTGTTTTATTAATACGAGCTACAAATTTAAACAGACGCTAAAATCTAAGCAGGTATGTAAGTATTTATCATTATAATTTGCTTGTTTACTTTCAGATCTTATGGATGACCCCAACAAGAAGAACAGAAAATACTCTGAGTTCGATCTCGGAGCCGAAGAATAATTCTAAAAGATATTATCTAAATTTTATGATATTAACTTTGTAAAACTTAAATAAAGTTAACTTGTCTAATTCCGTTATACCAGAATTAAAGTAGTAGCTATCACGGACTTAAAGAGGTCACCACGGAATTAGGCAAGTTGACGTGCTTTGGTAAATTTGGTATAACTCTTAGGTTTCTAGAAAAAAATGCGATTAATTGCGCCTATATTCCTCATAAAATACTGATTAAAACTCTGGCTAAGTCTGAATTAAAGTAATTAATAAATTTATTGTTATTTTATTAATCAATTGCTTTTGTCACGAAATTAGATGAGTTGACCCTATAACAAATAAAATACAACTATTAAACTAACTCAATGTAAAACATGCACCGTAACTATTTTTACTAATTGACAGGTTATGAGGGATTAATCTGTATTGTAAGTAGGTACTTACAATAGTTTTTCTTAAACTTTCGCGATCACAATTCATATTTATAAATACATGTACACGGGATTTTATCGCGTTATTTACCTTATTTCTTTTCTTCCCGACGTTTCGGCTATGTTGCAATAGCCATGGTCGCGGGTGGCCTATATATAAGCCTACAATTGTGCAGCCGCCGAAACTGTATGGCTTACCGAAAGTACATAAGACAGGTGTACCCCTACGACCAATAGTAAGTCAAATTGACTCACCGACTTACACGCTGGCTAAACATGTTGCTGCGGTTCTACAGCCGTTCGTAGGGAAAACATCATCATTTGTTAAAGATTCTCGCCATTTCATTGACATTATCAAGGGCATAAAAATGGAGCTTGGTGACATTCTGGTGAGTTTTGATGTGGAATCCCTATTCACCAATGTTCCAATAACAGAGTGCATTGAAGTGGTAAAAGAGAAGTTAAGTTATTTTGAACTTCCGGAACAATATATCGTTATACTTAAGAATTGTTTAGATGGTAACTATTTCTTATACCAGGGACAACACTACCTCCAGATTGACGGAGTGGCTATGGGAAGCCCAGTTGCGCCGGTTTTAGCCAATATCTGGATGGAACATTTTGAAAGTCTTTTAGATTTAGCTTCCTATGGTGTAAGGATTTGGAAACGATATGTTGATGATGTATTCTGTATATTGAAGGGTGGTGCACATGAAATTGAGCGTTTGACTACATATTTAAACTCAGTCCATCCTAAAATTCAGTTTACTCACGAAAGGGAGGAAGGAAGAACTTTGGCTTTTCTTGATGTTAAGGTAATGGTGAAGACTGATGGTTCCTTGGCACACTCAGTCTATAGAAAACCAACACATACAGACCGGTATCTACACGCTACATCTCATCATCATCCTCGTCATTTACAATCTGTTGTTTTTTCTTTAACTAGCAGAGCCTATGATCTATGTGACCCTGAGCATTTAGAGGAAGAACTGGGGCATGTTCAGGAGGTACTTAAACGTAATGGTTATGTAGGTTTAAGAAAGAGACAGCCAATATGTACGAGAAGAGATAAATTACCTGATGTAAGCAGACAACCTACGTATCTGCCATATGTGAAGGGAGTAACCGATAAAATTGGTAATGTTTTGAACAAGTTTTCCATTAAAACCATTTTTACTCCTCTAACGAAGGTGGCTAAGTTGTTGAGATCGCCGAAGGATGTCATACCGCTACAAGTACCTGGCGTGTACAAAGTAGACTGTAGCTGTGGTCGCTCATATATTGGCCAAACTAAGCGTACTGTAGCCGAACGAATAAAGGAGCACATTGCAGCAGTTAAGAACCGTCAGGTACATAAATCAGCGATAGCGGAGCACCTAGTGGATTCCGGGCCCAATCACTGGATTGAACTTCACGATCCCAAGATTCTTGCCAACGAACGCCAATATTATAAGCGAATGATTCGTGAGGCAATTGAAATCAAGAAGTATCCGAATTTCAATCGTGAGGATGGTTTTAGGCTCCCATCATCTTGGAATCCTGTGATTAGTAGATGCAATGCACGTCGTAATATGACTTCTCGGTGTGAAGATACTGTTAGTGTGGTGTGTTGCGGTGTAAATGCAGCCGATCCGAATTCTGAAGATCTGTGAGGGTAGTTTTACCAGTGATACAAAACTACCCACCCGCTACACAACGAAACTCAAATTGAAGCATACTCCAGTCCACCCGCGACCATGGCTATTGCAACATAGCCGAAACGTCGGGAAGAAAAGAAATAAGGTAAATAACGCGATAAAATCCCGTGTACATGTATTTATAGGTACTTACAATACAGATTAATATAACGATAATACATAACGATGGGTAAGGTGGTACACAGTAGGTGTAGGTACACCTACTGTGTACCACCTTACCCATCGTTATGTACCTACCTACCATAATAAAAAAAAATAAGATTAATTAGGTATTATTAATCGTTCATTATCGTTCTGAGCGGTCACTACTTGGATGGGTGACCGCAAGTGGCATTTTCATCTGAGCGCTTCCGTGCTTCGGAGGGCACGTTAAATTGTCGGTCCCGGCTTAAAGCCGTAAAGTCATGACGGAAGCCTTTAGGCGGCCTGTAAAATCCAGAGTTGGCCACTTGCTCATACGAACGAACGAATAAAAATAAAGGGTCCTTTAAGGGTGTTTTAACTTCAATGTTTTCAAGCGACATTTATCGGACTTTAACGTCGTCGGTTTATACAAATCTGACGGTTAAGAGCGTCTCAAACTAAATAATTAGCTCCCAAAAATTTTCAGTATTTGGGCGTTAGTTCGTGAGACAACACAAATAATGAGAAATAGTCCTGAACACAAGTTCTTATCTGTGAAGGAAAACATGTTGAGTAAACCAGTTATTCTCATAGGGGCTAACACAATGCTAAATACCAAAATGTATTTTAAAAGACAACTAACCCTTTGGGATCTCGAATGCCTAATAAGATCTGAGATGTAATTGTCTACCATACCTTGAGGATACAGAGTTATCCCATTTCATTAAAATTTGTAAAGAGTGCTTACCTACATAATGAGGAAGGTTTGATTAAAAACAATTAAATGCTCCTATGACAGGCTTTTAATTCAATATCAGTTTTTTTTATAATTGTATGTATGTTGTATTTAAAACAATTTTTAAAATAATTTTTCTTTTATGTAGGTTCACATAGTTTTTGTGAGCAAACAAACAACATAAGTGTTTAAAACATATACAAGCTGGGTAATAATTAAAATAGAAAATACCCAGAGGCTGACACTTTTACTGAGACATAAAATAAGAACTGATTTGAAGATATTTTTATTTTAAAATGATGAAGGCACTTTAAAATCAAGGTGGGGGAGACACATCATTACATGCATACAAATATAACGCTGGTAAGAATAAAATGATAACATTTTTCTGTCAGAGTCAAATATCTCTCGTCACAATGATGTTACACTTACAGTTATAACATTAATACATATATAATAGTTATATACAGTGTTCATAACTGTGTACATTGTACACAGTTAAGTTACAAGTCAATCAGGAACATTCCATTTCATTTCTATTACTTATACAAATTCAGACAAATATTGATTTTAAAATTGTTCATGCACAGCAAAGACGATTAATATCTAGAAGACAGACAAAGGCCATACACAAAATCGTAACCCGATCCCGCAGTACCAGATAGCCTGAAAACTTTAAAACATCAATTTTATCCAAGAAATTTCAATACTTAGTAGTAGGTAGCAACAATATTCAATATTTAAACATTTTTAACTAGAAAGTAATTGAAATTTCTTGGATAAAATTGATGTTTTAGAGTTTTCAGGCTATTTTTTAGGGTTACGATTTTGTGTATGGCCTTTGTCTGTCTTCTAGATATTAATCGTCTTTGATGCACAGTATACACTGTTGATTTTAATTAAACACATATATATATATATGGATACTCAAATGGATTAAAACACACATTGAACAATTACTTGATACTCAAAAGAACATGCATTTGTATTGTATGTACTTTACATACAAATAAAAAAAAAAAGAGACTAACAATTCACATAGACTTGTACAATGTATAAAATGTTGATGGAAATATATGGCTTTGAAAGTATCTACATTTAAGTTTTGAACATGCACAGTAGGTACTACTTGAAATAGCGGAAATAAACATTAATAATAATATATACCCCAAAATAAAATACAGATACAATAGAATGAATGGAGAAGTCCATAGTGAAACCAAAGTCAATGCCACGAGAGAACTCACAATAACAGTCATATAAATTGATATTCAAAAAATGTATACAAAATGTCCACACCATATGTTTACAATTCTGTAATATAAAAGTATTCACCACTGATATAAACATTTTATAATGACACCGATGACCCGGGGTCCCATCACTACACTTAGTCAGTGTACATTGTTGATATTGATTTCATAACTAACATCACATGTCCCTAGTTATAAAGGAGCAACTCCTCTCACCACAGAATTTCCTAGTTATATAAAAATTACTATACTTTCAGTCCACAAATTTGAAACAAAGTCCACAATTCCACTCGCCGCCGCTTTACGCACGACGACAGACGATGTTAGAATGTTCTGTTCACTAGGCGTATGTTCGTTAAAAGTTTTTTCAGTACGAAATATTAATATAGCACATTTAATTTGTTGATAGTTTTTTTTTATCTATGCACTGTTTAAAACAATCTTACTCCCTGTTACATTAATTGTTCAGGTTGAAACGCAACATGCACAGGTCACGATATGAAGGAATACCATCCCTTCGTAGAGTTCGTACGCCAAAACGTACTGCTGCGATGCGGAACCAATTAGTCGACTACTAGTTGTCTATGGGGAGAAGCCAGTCCTTGCTTTGTTCTCGCACAAATCACCATTAATTGCGTCCACGTCCGCGGCCGCGAGAACCGTCACGGTCCTGAAAATAACAACAAAACAATTAGAATCGAATGTTACCATTGAGGTTTTACAACATTTCGACAAGAAACTAACCTTATTATGGTGCGGTCTAAAGTTGGATTCGCGGTCACGATAGCCGTGATCGCGATTATCGCGCGAGTCGCGATCGTCGCGATGGTGCTCACGGTTTTCGCGATGATCGCGATTGTCACGAATATCGCGATGATCCCGGTTGTCACGCTGGTCGCGGGTATCGCGCTGATCACGATTGTCACGTGGATCGCGATGTTCTCGATTGTCGCGGTGGTCACGGGTGTCGCGATGATCGCGGTTGTCGCGATGGTCCCGGTTGTCGCGGGTGTCGCGAGGTTCGCGGGCGTCGCGCGGGTCGCGGTAGTTGTTGTTGCGGTAGTGTCTCGCGTGGTCGTCGCGGTCGTCGCGCGGCGCTTGGGGCGGCGCTTGGGGCGCCGGCGGCTCGGGCGGCACCTTGCGCTCCTCCTCCTCCTCCTGACGGCGCTCGTAGTGCGTGAAGTCGTCGAAGATGGAGGTGGTGTGGCAGTAGCAGTGCATGATGCGCAGCACCTGCAGCCCCTTGGGATGCGGCACCTCCTGCGTGTCGCGCGAGTTGGTCACCGGCTTGTTCTCGTTGTTCTCCAGCTTGATGTGCCGCAGCTGCACGTTGGGCACGTCCTTCACGTAGATCCAGCGCACGCGGAACTGGCCCTTCCACTTGTCCTGCAGCCAGACGCCCGAGCTGGAGTTGTAGTCGACGGGGCTCATCATGCGCGCCATGCCGCAGAAGTGTCCGCTGCCGTTCACGGAGAACAGCAGGTACACGGAGCCGCCCTCGCGCTCGCGCTCGCGGAACGCCGCGTCGAGCCGCTTGTTGCCGTGCTCCGTGCTGCACCAGATCTCGTACTTGATGCTGCGGTGGATGTCGTCCTCCGAGTACGACTTGATGACGAAGAAGCGCGCGAGCGGCGCGCTCAGGTCGAAGTCGGTCGGGTTGTACTCGTTCTTGACGTGCAGCTCGTTGAGCAGCGGGTGCGGCGCGGCGGGAGCGGGCGGCGCGACCAGCGGGGAGGGCGTCGGCGCAGGCGCGAGGGCGGCGGTGGGGGCGGGCGGAGGGGCGCGCGGCGCGTGCGTCCAGGCGGGCGGCGGCGCGTGGAGCGGCTGCGGTGCGGGCGCGGGGGGCGGCGGCAGCGGCGCATGCGCGGCGTGAGTCAGCGGCGGCGGCGGCGCGCTGGCGACGGGTGCGCTCTTGGCAGCGCCGGCGTCCCAGGCGCCGATGTCCATGTTGTGCTTGCCGGGCACGATGGGCGGCGGCGGCATGCCGGGGCCCTTCTTCTTCAGCACGGTGGTCTGCGAGGCGGGCGCCGGCTTGGCCGGCTGGCTCGCTATGGAAGCCCATGTCATCTTCTTGGGCTGCGCGGCGGAGACGTCCCGCAGCTCGGGGCGCTCGCGCTCCAGCTTGTGGTCGGCGAGCGAGAGCGCCTGCACGCCCGCCTCCGCGCCCTTGACGTCCGGCACGTACACATCGTTGCGATAGTACTCATCGTAGGGCTTGCCGCGTCCGAGCTGGCCCCACGTCGAGTAGTCGCCGTTGCCGTGGAAGTAGTTAAAAGATGACGCCGGCTGTCCGAACGCAGCGTTCGAGAACGGTGTCGTCGTCGGTCCGAAAACTCCTGGAATCATAATGTTCCTATTAATAGTACAATTAGCCCAGTGTTCTTTGGATACTCGCGTCGTAGGACGCGCATGCGGGACGTACAACGTGCGAGTTGCGACACAATGACGTTTTCACATAGACATGTGGTGTGGGTGGAGCTCAGAAGCAGCAAAAGAATGTTCTCAGAACTCGAGGATTATTACACAATTACCGAGGACATGCTGTTCCATAAGTAAACACAGTGTAGTTTTGCAAATCAAGCACAAAGATTAACAAGACAATTAAAAAAACAACAGAAAATGTGGTGGTATTTTAGCAAAAGACGATAAGGAGTAGAGTATGAACTATTTCTAACAAGACCCTTACTTTACATAGCAGGCATAGTCTTATGGTGCTGCATGCTGCATCATGTAACTCAACTACTGCTATGATGCATCAATCCAATGACCTAGTTACAGCACGAAAATGATACACTTAAGTAGGGCAATTTTTGTAGCAGAATTTGCCTCACAGTGAAAGTCAACAGGAATGGAATGATTATTTATGAAACAGCAAAGCAACATAATTTTGCAGCAAATAGCGATAGTTGTGTTAGTAAAAGCAAGGACAATATATTGTCCTTGGTAAAAGATAATGGAAGTGTGTGCACACAGTTATGAATGTTGAATAAAAATGTAACATCTTTTCTCTTGTCACTGAATTAAATGTACTATCTACCCTCAACTCCATAAGAATCGTGAGGATTGTATCCTCCATGGAAGGGCATCGGGTCTGTTCCATTGGTGGACCATGTCCCATCCCCGACTCCAAAAGCTTGATAAGGAAGTGGTGTAGTACTGTAATAACCTGAAACGACGGAAAAGATTTTCCTCAAAGGAGATATCCCATTTTTCTTAAGGACTTGGGCTAGGTAATGTACTTGATAATACCAATATTGGCTGATAGAACAAGAGAAAATGATGCAACAAGATGCAAAAGATGGTACACTTTAAGGAGCAATTAGAATAGTTTTCTAGAAAATACAACTGCGCTACAAACTATCTGCAAATATTGTATTAATATTCAAAGCTGAGAGGTACATTTTTCATTAACATTCTTTGTTTATGTCACAGTTGGATTGTTCAAGATTTTACTTTACTGCAAGATGCTTTATAGATCTTGTAACAAATAACAATCTGCAACACATTTCAATATAACTTTTAGCCCAAAATGAGACATCTCATTTGCTCTATTTTTGTAACAACTAACATTATGTATGAATTGTGAAATGAATATGTTATTCTTAATGAATGTTGCAAGGCCTATAGGCGGCCTAAAAACTCCGTCACCAGAGTTGGCCACTTGCTCATGCGAACGAACGAACGAATGAATGTTGCTATTGTACAATTTTATAAACTAAAACTTAACATTAATGATGAACTTAATTAACACATTTCCAGATTTGATTCAGAACTTGTAATTTAAACTAAATTATTTGCAATGTAAGCAAGATATCAAGTAACTTAGTTCACAGACAATACAGAGTTGCATTATCGTGAATGCATCATTGTAATATGACTAATTGAAATTCAGGTAATTCATCAAACAATTTACTTTGTTTGTTTCATTTGTATAAACACTTTTGTTGACTAGATATTAATTAGACAAAGATAGCTTGTTATTTTACTAGAAGCAGATTACTTTTATGAAATAATACAAAACCATGGATGCATATCCCCATGCCTGTTTAAATGCATGCATTAACATCTAAAGATGATAAAAGCTGCCTACTTTCAGTTAGGAGCTTTGAAAGATTGGATTGACCATTAAGTCTCCGTATTCAGAGTTCATTCTCAAGTGTGAATTGTGTCTCAATGCTTGAGCAAAGCCTCAAGTTTGAGTGCAGACTCTGAATACGAGCCCTAAGTAAGTTTGTATGAGCAAGTGGCCAATTTTGGTGACGGAGTTTTAAAGCCACCTAAAGGCCTCCATCATGGCTTAACAACTTTAAAAGCTGGGACCCACCGGGAAATATAGAAGCAGAAAGTAGGTCACTTGAAAACCAGTATTAGTATATGAACAGACCTGCTGCACTGTAGGGGTCGGCTGCTGATGAGATGGGTGGGGCATAGGAAGGTTGCTGCTGGTGACGCCATGACACTTCCGGTAATTCTTCACCACCACTCTCTAAATGTTGATTTTTCGGTGCATTTGTCACTGAAACATGCGAAATTGCTTTTGTGGAATCAAATTGGTGAATGCATACATATCCTGCAGGAATCATAGTTACACGTTAATAGTTCTCATAGATCCACATTAAGGAGGTATAATTAGGATTGTAATGATTCTGAGTGGGAGTCACATTCTATTCGAGTAAAGGTGGGCTGAAGTAGCAACAAAATTTACCACCTACACCAAAGTGTAGGCACAAAGAGAGCTTGCTGACAAGGTGAAATTACCAGTTCTTAACTCACTGGGCTACACATAGCTGAGTAAAATTAATAGAAAAGTGAAAGCCCGTCATTAGAGCGCTAATCATAGTGGCACAGCACAGCACAGCAATCGACGTACGAGAAGCCGACCGGTACAAACTGTTATTCGGAGAAAACATTTCGCTACGTCACAGATTTCCTTTTTACCTTGGTTCCCTTGCCCTTTCATCCGCTATACGTCCAAATTACATGAAACAAGATAGACACCACTTAAGTACACTCGAAATAACATGTTTTGATCAAGAAATACCATAAAATAATGTAAAATAAGAAAAACCTGGTCTGACACGCCTGCTGACATTGGCCGCGATTTGTTATTATTGAGCACTTTGGAGCAGTTTTTTCTCACAATAACATAAAATAATCACATGGGTTTCACTACACTGAGTCTTTGTGGTCCAAAATTCACTAAAACTGCTAGAAAAAAGTCCGTAAAACCACAAATCCACTGAAAGTCCCAACGAAACGAACGAAGCGGATGGACGTTTGGAAATGGCGACTAAAGCAGGGTTGCCATGCCAGCATTAAATTCTTTCGGAAATTATCGTTTTTTTTATTCCAGAATTCGTTTGTTACTTCAAAATTTTCAAGTGATCGTAGGCCTCTTCAAACAAATTTTAATTAATTTGGGGAGAAAATATACAAAAGCATCAGTTCCTGCACACATTCCTTCCATTCATTGCCACTGTTAATTATTTGGGAAAGTCCCGATTCAAGAATTATAAATTAATATCTATTTTTCAATCATTTAACTTATATATAATTTCACCATAATAATCTGCCTTATCTTTTTGAGTATGAATATAAGAATCAGCCCTGTTGTTAGTATGCATGATAAGCATATGATTGAAGTATGTATAGATCATCTTACAAATAATACAGTCAATTTTGAATGTTTTTATTTCAGATTAAAAAAATGAACTCTTTCATTTTTTGGTAAAAAATGATGATATAGTTTTGGTCCCACTTGCAGCTTTTTGTCTAGCTTTTTCTTTTGCAGTCAATGTTTTAACCTTTTTTATTTCTGGTGTTTTTTGCTCAAACTCCATTATCTCATTCCCATCAAGTGAAGTATCACATTTAATTTTCTTGTTATTTCCATTACAGTCAGCTTCAGATTTTCTTTTATTCCCAACAGATTCTACTAAGTCTGGTTTAAAATTAAATTTTGCTTCCAGCTTGTTCACCAAATCATCTTGTAGATATTCAGACACAATACCAAATGCATATTTCAGGTAAAACTCTGAAACAAAATAAGTAGTGATAAGTTTTCAAGGTTAATAATACATTATTGTTGTGTACAAATAAAAATTTGTAAGTATGTAATTATGACCAAATTATGTATATTTTTTGCTGAAATTAGAATTAAATTTGTGACAGGCATATTGTCACCATCAGAAAGTTACTTGGTCTACTCACATGTTTTTCTTTACCATTAGGAGCTCTTAAAATTTTATATTTGAGTTAGATTAATTGATATAGTAAATATTTATAGGTCTACCTTCATCAATATCACCATTGTTAACATTGCTTGTGACAAATGTAGCTGAAACGGCTCCTGATGTGACATGAATGTTTTTTTCTCTGAGGACCTTGGCTACTCTCTGCACTCTTGCTTCAAGCCAGAACAATGTTTTAACTTCATTGTATTTATAAGCTTTCATATCTGCAGGTCCCTGAAAGATAATTGTTGAAACATTATTAACCCTAACCTGGCAAGCATTTATGAGGAATGTAAAGAGTTAATAAAGCAAAAGAGGTGTATCAGGACAGGATAGTAGCAAGAGAGGTTCATAGTCTCTGCCTAGCTTACTCACACGGGAAAGAGGAGTGATTTTATGTAAGAACCTCTATTACAATTTTTTTACACTAAATAAGGTTTTTTCAAATTTGGAAGACTTTGCAGTCTTCATCATATAAAATGCAAAAATAATTAGCTAATTTCTATAATGAAAGTTAGGAAAGTACCTTCAAATCAGCAACATCATTCAAATTATCAATGAAGTCCAATAACTTATCAAAGCCTTTTTCTGCCAGCAAATCATCAAGTGGTACTGCTTTGTTACTGCAGTGCTCCTTTAGCCGTGGCAATACTGTAACCAACAAAATCATAGTATGACAATAAGTAAATGCAATATACTTTCTATCCTATATTATTAAATGTGGAAGTAATTAATTTAGGTAAGTTACAAAATTAAAAAAAAATCCACCTCAAAATGTATTGGACTACCTTGGGAGTAGGTATATTTATTTCAAACAAAAAAGGAATTTTTAGAATTGGTCTACTGTTGTTGGAATAAGTGAACATTACATAATTAAAAAATAAAATAAATAAATATCCTTGGATTGGACATATCACACTACGGCGTCATCTAGTCCCAAGCTAAGCAACATAGTGCTTGTGTTATGGCAAAAACAAAAAGATAATACACACAGTGGAACATACAATCTCCTCTTTTTTTGAAGTTTGTTAAAAATAGGCGTACTTTGTGATCTTGATGAGAACCTGAATCTTAGCAAGTGCTAAAAAATCTTTAGCTTTTGAACTAACCTAAAAATATGGGGTTCACTGGAGTTACCATTTGAATACTTCCATCAGATTTCACAGTTTCGCCAATGAACCAAGATCTGTGAGGTTCATTGAAAGTAACAACTTCAAATAGTTTTGTATTGGCATTATCTAAGCAGTACTTAGCTGGTTTTCCATGACCTGGATGTGGAAGAGTGATGATATTGAAGTTGCTGTTTTCTAGTAAAGAATCTGTAATATAATACGTTGCATTTTTATTTTTATGGTATTCGTTCGATCAAGAACCAACAAATTAAAAGATTATTTTGGGATTTAGTTTGAAGTAGAATAATGAACTTGAACCTTTTGCTAGCAAAATCCAAGAGTTTTCCACTTTTTTACAAGGTTTGACTGGTGTGTTCACTTTGTTTGATTTCTTATGCGATCTGGTACTCATTGGTACTCATAAATAGCTCTAAATAGTTACTAAGAAAAGAAATAAAAGACAAGCAAAGAGCCGCCAAACAGTGTTTTTGTTTGGTCAGGTTTTGTCCACACAGAGAAAGAAAGTAAACACTACGTTTTACTGTATTGCTGCTAGTTGTGCTACTACTTTTTTTGAAGCAAAATAAAATATTGTCAAATAAAATAGATAATAATCTGTGTTGGTTGTCTGACTGTAACAACACAGATAACTGTAACTGACTCTGACTGACGCTCACATCAGTGTTTCCACTTTAATGATTTCGTTTCCCCACGCCTCAATTCAGATTTCCCCAGATTTCCCCTTTTCAGGGCTTTTTTCCCCTCAATTTTTTTTCCGCTGTATTTTTTAGTTTTGACCCTAGTTAAAAATAAGTCTTTATTGATTGATTTTAGTCTGCTGACGGCTCTGGTGCTACTATACTAATAGCACATACATTTTAGCACAGACATGACATACTAAGTATACGCCACCTGCACATGTTGTCACTGTTTCTTTTGTAAGGCAACACTCTAGTCCACGGTAGAGTCCATAATAGTTCCGAAATTTTCTCCAATATTTTAGGCTAGGTTTTAAGCAATATTTCCCACAATTTCCCCTTTTTAATGTCTTCCCCTTTTTCTTCCCCTCTGGACCCTAATTTCCCCTCAAAAGGGGAATTTCCCCTCATTGTGGAAACACTGGCTCACATACATGCTCTTTGACGCTCACAATGAACTGACGTTGCTTGCGTCGTTGACTTTGACTTGACTGTTTGTTTTGACATTTACTTACAGTGAGAGAGTTGCCAGAACAATAACCGGTGGAATCCGATGAACATTCACTCACACTCACTCACGCTTCAACCAATTTTGAACATCTCTAGTTTATTTTATTCGTTCTTATTTGTTATCTGTAATTATGTCAGTGTCACTGATGTGATGTCTGTCACTGTAAAAAAAAAAAACTGGTTTGTTCCTGTCAAAAAGTTTGATTTGATTGATTGATTGAGAGTTTTATAAACTTTTGATTTTGATTATTTCCGAATTTTTCGCGGTAATATTGCCGGCACGAAAACTCAGTAAATCTTCACTCTTTCTTTCAAATCAAAGTTTATCGAAGGGGTTGTGTTCGTTTCACTCACAATGCAAGCTTTCCTCAAAACGGGTAAAATATCAGCGGCTGATAAACCGTCAGCATCTGGTGTGAAATCAACAACTAAAAAGAAACCACCAGCACCATGGGTTGAGAAATAGTAAGCAATAGTTGAAATAGCATTTTCTTCACTCCACTGTATGTTTTTATTTGTTCTGTAAGTACGTTTACTAATTTGTGGTATGTTTTCAGCCGGCCGAAAACTATTGATGACATTGTAGATCAAGGAGAAGTAGTGCAAGTTTTGAGGGAGTGTCTGTCTGGCGGGGACTTGCCTCATCTATTGTTTTACGGGCCCCCAGGCACTGGTAAGACGAGTGCCATCCTAGCTGCTGCCAGGCAGTTGTTTGGAGATATAACTCGTGATAGAGTGCTAGAGTTGAATGCTTCAGATGAGAGAGGCATCCAGGTTATCAGAGATAAAGTGAAAACATTTGCACAACTGACTGTCAGCAGTACAAGACCTGAGTAAGTAGACTTTTTAGGAGTTAACTTTAAGGCCGGCATACACGGACAGCTTGGAGCAGCCATTATCAACTGCTTCAAGTTGCATTTGCACAGCAATCTTTTCTCTTGTATGTGCACACATATATGACGCTGCTCGAGCAGTTAACTGCTTCGGGTGGTAGTGCGGTCAAGGAGTTGCTAGGTGACTTGAGACTGTGCAAGCTTTCTGTGTATGTTGATCAATGGCTCACTGCTTGAGCAGCCTGTGTATACCGGCAAAATCCAGTAATTAATAAGGATTAATAACTTGATATTGACTACCCTGAGACTTACAAATAACTGAACTTGAATCTAAAAGAAGACTTACATAGTTTGTGACCTATTATTAGACATAGTGTGCTCAAATAATATTAAATAAATGAATGCTTGTGTTATGTAACCAGATGAATGTTATAATAATATTAACCGAACAAGAAAGGATCTCTATAGTAGTTGTATTTTATTTTTAGTGGAAGACCATGCCCTCCTTACAAGCTGGTAATCCTGGACGAAGCAGACTCCATGACCACTGCAGCCCAAGCAGCGCTTCGTCGTACTATGGAGAGAGAGACACGCACCACGCGATTCTGTCTGATCTGTAACTATGTCTCGCGCATCATCCCACCAATCACAAGCCGATGCTCCAAGTTTCGATTCAAGCCGCTTGCTAGGGAAAATGTTATTAAAAAGTGAGTAGTTGATGTTTTCTTATGTAAGTAAGTTTGTATGGCTAACGCTGGTAAAAGTTTTCTAACAAAAGAGTCATAATGATACTGTATTCTATGGATTTAAAGGTTTCCTATAGAACATACGAGCTTATAACAGTGAAGGAAAACATCATGAGGAAACCAGTTAGTTCTCTAATAGCGTCGATGGGCTTGCAACCTGTCATGCATGGAAAGTTAACTTTTGCACAAGTGGGCATGTACCAAATATGTATTTGGACATACCTATATATACCTACCTTGGACTACCCCCTTAGACATCTTCAAAAAGATCCAAAAATTGCATATTGATTTGAAAGAAATGTCTACTGCTCCTGAAATACAGTTGTGAACTTGTGATCATATTTCATTTCATTTTTTTTTTTCAAATGGCTAAAATACTGACAGCTCTCTTAATTTTCACAATCTACCAAGAACTGCTAAGAGCCTAGGCACACCACGTTTTTGGAACGAGCAGTCACTGCGCGATTTTATGTTGCGCGTCACAAGGAGTGTGCGCGGTCACAGCTTGCTGCCTACATTTTGTTCGCATTGCATTTTCATCGATACAAACGCGCAGTGACAGCGCGTTCTAATAACGTGCAAGTTGGTCTACAGTTCTGCTATGCCACAATATCTATGTCCAGCTAATAAGTGTTGTTGTGCAGGCTTCGTGAGATCTGCCTGGCGGAAGGTGTGGAGGTTGGAGATGGGCAAGTACTCCACCAAGCCGTGGACACCTGTGAAGGTGACCTGCGTCGCGCGCTGACAGCAATGCAGTGCTGCCAACGACTGCTCGGAAAGATCACGGCTGAAGGGCTTATTGAGGTAATTATAGAGATTATAAGTCCTTGTTGTTGTTGTTGATAACCTATACTCATGAACGCCTGTCCCATTGCTGGGCAAAGGTCTCCCCTGTCGCTTGCGTGGTCTACCTCTATCTCTTTTTAACCGGCTTCAAAAAAGGAGAAGGTTCTATGTTCCGCTGCATGTATTTTTTTCATGTATACTGCAATTAAAAAAAAAACGTTTATCACAGACATTACAGTTAGTAAAAATGTGAAACACAATAACCAACTACTTTCTGGCATAAGTTTTACAAACATTCAAAACTTTTTTTATTGGATTGTTTTATTAATCTTATAAATCAATTTTGTTTAGGTGACGGGACTAGTGCCTGATAAACTGGTGAATGAGTACCTCAACGTGAAGAATTACAGTGAACTGGAGCTGTTTGTTGAGAAGTAAGTGATATCATGAGATAAACACACACAAACATAGTATGTTAATTTAGGTTTTTTTATCAGAATTTATTTTGTAACAATATATATATAGAAATTGTTTTCTTTTCTACTGTGTCTTTTTGCTGAACTTTACTTACGCACAAAATTGTACTATCGTACGTCCGGACTCCCGAGGCGCACATTACCATTACGTATTCGGAATTCCAATGTCGTAATATTGTCATGGTTAGTAAAACCCATATGATTTTAAAAGGAAAATAACAAACGTCTATACATAATTACTTACGCATTTATGACGAATGTACCAAAAACGCCGAAAAATGTATACTTATGCGCTTTAACATAAGCTTTAATAGATGAAGGAAATCATCGTGAGGAAACCAGTTAGCTTTCTAACGGCGTCGAAGGCCTTGCAACCTGTCACGTATGGTAAGTTAACTTCTGCAAAATGTGGGCTGGGCATGTACCAAATATGTATTTAGACATACCTCTGACTAACCCCCCTCCTCGCTCTCTGGGAACACAGTCGTGATCATATTTCATATATTTTGTTTCCTGATAAGTACTCCCTTAGATATCTTTAAAAGATCTAAAAATGCCTCGTGAAAATGAATTCGTAAACTTAATACATTTTTAACCGACAAAAAAGAAGGATGTTCTATGTTCCACAGGTTCCACTGTATGTATTTACACACGCCGGCAAAATTAGGGGAACAAACAAGAAACCTCGTTTTTTTTTCAACTTGGTAGGTATTTTCGCAAGTGGTTTTCTTTTTTGTATCCCTAACATCCTTGGAAGGATTACCGAAGAAAAAAAACTGTTCTTTGATGTTTAAAACATTAAATTATTGATGTTTGAGTGTTTGTTAACAATTTTACGGTCATAAATGCTATTCATTAAAACAATTCTAACGTGTTTTAAACTGACTTCAGCTCTTTCTACTGTAAATTTTTAAGAAGTACACATTGTATTAATTTCAAAATTACTGATTTGCCTGCACCTGAAGTTGCCAGAGCCGTAACAATGATAGAGGCAGGTCACACCTATCTTTCAGTGAGTATAGTATTGAGTGTGTCGGTACCTGTGGTCTATCGCAATATCCAACGGTACAGACAAACGGCATCTTACGTGCGTCGACGAGGACAAGTAAAATATCAGGCAACCGATGCCTTAGATGACCGTTTTATAAGGATGCAAACTGTGAGAAATCGTCGCTAAACTGCTGTTTAGACACAAAATTTGTTAGAAGCAGTCCGTTACGTCCGTGTAAGTGAACGAACAGTAAGAAGAAGATTTAATGAAGTTGGTTTGCTGTCACGAGTGCCAGCCAAAGCGCCAAAACTCGAGAGGAGTCATCGAGTAGCCAGATTAGCGTTTGCTCGACAGCACCGTGATTGAACAGACGAGTATAGGCGAGTTTTATTCACTGACGAAAGCCGATTTTGTGTAAATTTCGTTGATGGAAGGCAGAAGATGTGGCGGTATCGAGGAGAACGCTACAATCCAACGAGTTTCACCGCGACAGTGGCTTATGGTGGGGGCCCGTTATGGTGTGGGGTGGCATATCTTTGGGAGCCCGTACAGAGTTGGTCGTCATCAAAAATGGATCCCTGACTGCACTGTCATACATGTCAGAGATCCTAGAGCCCTATGTAATGCCATTTGCCCCATTTATTGGCGATAATTTTGTGTTTATGCACGATAATGCTCGGCGCGAGTGGTGCGCGATTACCTTAATAAGGTTGCCATTACCCAAATGAACTGGCCAGCACGTTCTCCAGACATGAACCCGATAGAACATGTTTGGAGCGCCCTCGGAAGAAGGATACATCAGAGGAACCCAGCTCACAGCAACGTCGAAGAGCTCAAATTGGCCTTATTCGAAGAGTGGGAGAATTTGCCTCATTAAATGATTAATGGCATCATTAGAGGCATGAAAAAACGCATTCAGGCTCTCAGAAGAGCCCGTGGAAGCCATACGCGCTACTAATTGTTTTTCAGGATGGTTGATTTTGGAAAAAAACTGCATTCGACTTGTTAAGCCTAATTTCGAGAATCTGTTATTTTTAAGTTCTATTCAATTTTTCCTTGAATTAAAGGAATTTCAATTGGAAATCGTGTTATTTATTTACCTGATATTTATAATTTTAATTTAATAAAACAGACACAACTGAATTTAAAGAAAAACTTGTAAATTTCAGTTTTTTAACTTTGTTCCCCTAATTTTGCCGGCGTGTGTATTTATGTATTCAGTGTTCATCGATTATTCCGTCAATAGTAGACCGATTTTGAAAATTATTTCTTTGTTTGAAAGAGTATACTCCCGAGGTACTTAGTTTTAAACATTTTAAGGATCTAGTGAGGATCTGCGGATTTATGAACAAAAATGTAGGTAGGTACCTCTAAGAGTGCAAGGAATTGCTCTTTTACAAAATTAAAGTCGGTTTAGTAAAAATTTAAATTTTTCCACTTGTTTTGGCATTAGAATCACCTAGCATGTAAATCGAAACTTAAGTGATCCTTG
This sequence comes from Xanthorhoe designata, assembly GCA_963582015.1. Lineage (NCBI taxonomy): Eukaryota > Metazoa > Arthropoda > Insecta > Lepidoptera > Geometridae > Xanthorhoe > Xanthorhoe designata. The sequence goes on from OY757033.1 coordinate 9,309,520, forward strand.
AGGTCCTACAAGAATAAATGATTTTTTCTTTCTTTCTTTCTTTCTTTTGAATTTATTTATTGCTTCTTTCTATCGGAATCTATCAGAAAGCATGGTCTAACGCTTGTGTTTTCGGACGCGCCCTTAAACCGTATAACATTAGTAAGATACTACCAAGATCCCTCCAACAAACGGCCCCTATTATTATTGAACTGCATTGAAGGGTCGAAGGCAGGTGTCAACTTCTTTGTAATTCCGGCTGAGTTAGGCATTGTCCAACGAATGGGAATTATTATTACGAAAACGTCTGTAATACAATTGAATAAATAGGTAATAGTGCAGAATGCTTGTAATGCAGTCGTATAAATGTTTTCCGTTTGAAGCCGTTTGTGCTTAGAAAGAAAACAACTTTGGGTTTTAGTACCTTTCTGTTATTCCACGGAAAAAACCACGAGACGGAAATAGATTACGGTGTTCATTTTAGATATACATTATTATAATCTACTAGCTACCCGCGGTGAATAGTTCCCGTTCCCGTGGGAATACCAAGATCAAAAGTAGCCTATTTTTTAATCCAGGGTTATAAGCAATCCTGGTACCAAATTTCATTCAAATTCGTCCAGCTGTTTGAGCGTGAAAGAGTAACAAACATACTTACATACTTACACACACAAACCTTCACCTTTATAATATTAGTGTGATCGTGTGATTTCAAATCACACTTACATACTTACACACACAAACAATTATTTACACAGACTTGTAATTATTGTGTGATCGTACAAAAAGCTATACAGAGTGTCCCAACGCTAAGCCACATGAAGGAGAAGTAGGTACCATAATTTTAAGATCGTTTGAGAATGTCTAAGATCCCTACTTCCCTACTAATAGCGAGATCTGTTAAATTTTCACGCCTTATTACCTGAACCGATTCTGATGAATTTTGGTACAGAGATATACTAGACAGACCATTGGAAAGGCTACATTTTGTTCGGGTGCCTCGCGTGAGAAGCTGCGGGGATGTATGTTTGGGGTAATCTGAAATTAGAATAGATCTTATCCGATTTCTTTCACCGCTGTGTAGCATGGACTTTCCGATGAACATAGGCTATATTTTATCAAGTAGGTACCTTGTGAGCGAAGCCGCTAGTACATAATAAAATTATTCCCAGGTTCCTAATGGACGCCTATTCAGCCTCGCAGCTGTTGGAACAGCTCAGTGCCACAGTGGTGTCGGCTGGTCATCTCACGAACAAGCAGAAGTGTGCTGTGAGCGAGAAGCTGGCGGGCGCGGCACATCGCTTGCTCGACGGCGGCGCGGAAATGATGCAGCTGACTGATCTAGGCTGTGCTATTATCATGGCCAATAACGATCCTTAGATTATGCGGGCACCACACATTGGAGTAAAAAGTTAAGTTCGTATGGCCAACTTTTGTGACGGTGTTTTTAGGCCGCCTAATGGCCTCCGTTATTGCTTAACCACTTTAAAAGCCGGGACCGACAATTTAACGTTTAACGTCACCAAGTTTAGATTAGTTATCATCTATACAATGTGTCTAAGGTTCGTATTCAGGGTCCGAATTCAGTGAGTTCCAGCTCAAGCATCTATTTTTGACAGTTTTCTTTGGTAACTGTTATATATAACCCTTCGTCACCAAGTTTACATTAGTTATCATATCATCTATACAATGTGTCTAAGGTTCGTATTCAGAGTCCGAATTCAGTGAGTCTCAGCTCAAGCATCTATTTTTGACAGTTTTCTTTGGTAACTGTCATAAATGAGGCAATAGAATCACATAGAATGTAGGATGAACCTTGAGGTGATGATTTTTTCTTTCTTTCTTATCACCGCTTGAGTATGAGGTGATTCTATTGCCTCTATTATAACAGTTACCATAGAAAACAGTCAAAAATAGATGCTTGAGCTGAGAATCACTGAATTCGGACTCTGAATACGAGCTTTAGAATACGTGTCCGATCCGAAAGGGGTGTCTAGGACTCCCAATAACATGTCAAAAAAAGGTTAGAGATTTAGTAATATCAGTAAAAAGTTAATGTTATTTTAATTGCATCTAAATTACTCCCAGTTTCCCTTTATTCTATATTTTTTTTATGATGTACTACTCTCTGGTATTTCTGGCTATGCCCACTTGATATTATTATTATTGCATAAACGAAAAGATGATTATAACCCATTGATCTTTAAGTTTGAAACACAAGTCTTCTACGAAACAATGTCTTGAAAATTCTGTAAGCTTCCTAATTATTAGCCTTGTAACTTACAAAAGTGAAATGTATAACACGTTAAACATATGATTAAATTCGTTTATGTAAATTAAAACTTTTATTTTACATAATTTGATCTGATTTATGTTAAGTAATGTTATATGTATGTACTTAGGTACTAACTAACTACAAACATTTCTACCCTCTTATTCTGTTATAAAAAAAACAAGCAACATGACGGTTTGAAAAAAGTTTGAAATATAATTCTTAAATATATATTAGGGCTGTAGTAAGACAAGTAACGATGTATCTGTATACTTCAGTCTTCCCGCGACCACGGCTGGTGCAATCCGGTCGAAACGTCGGGTCGAAACGTCGGTCAGAATATTAAAGGTAAAATTCGTGATAAATACCCGTTTGCATATGTTTTATGATGTATTTGTAGTCTAGTAGAGTACTTACAGAGTACGGAGGTTGGAGTCACCCTTTCTCAAAGCAGTTATAGAAATCTGAGAAACGATTTTCATACAATTTCATGCTTCACAATCGTGAACGTGATGTTAGATCATTTGCGCTGGTTGTGTAATAAGGTAAATACCCTACCTACCGCTTACATTTCTGCTGAACTCGGGTTTCTTATTTTGTAAATCTGATTCAAATCTCATTCATAACAACTCATTTGTAAAGCATGAGGTGTGCGATAACCGAACGCTTCGCACAGCGTCATGTGCATTTACGCGCGCGTTCATTTCACTTCCGCCGTCGCGTCGGTTGAACGGACGCCAGAGTAGGAAAGAAAGAATATAACGTTCGTGAAGAAAAGATAAGATCGTTGAGCGGAGTGGAGCGTTGCGACGCGCGGGGCGTCTCCCCTCCTCGGTCAGTTTGCGCGCGCTCGCCGCCCATTGGCCGAGCGCCCTCCCCCCTCCCGCCGACACCCGCGCGCGCGCAGCGTCTACGTCCCCAGATTTCAAATCTCGACCGTTTATTTCGTAGTGAGCGGGCGGACCGAGCGGTCGTGTTCGCCGTATCCGCCGCGCGCATAGTCTCTAAAAAGTTGGAATCACAACGTGGTCGCGAACCCGGTGTAAGGACGTGACACCAGTGCGTGCAGTGCTCCGGTTCTGAGAAGCGCCGGCGGCGGAAGGTCAATTTCTTTCGATGAGTGGAGGTTTAGTGCATGTTTTACTCATCATGACTAGATCCACACTCATCCATGGAAGTTGCGAGTCTCTACAGCGGCGTTCGTGAGCCGGTGATTACAGGTGTCATTAGCGTAATGATACGGTGCAGAGGTCCAGCCGCTGCTACCTGCCCCGCCGCCAGTGACGCCCCAAATGTCGTTTAGATACACTTCGCGCTTAGCGTTTTGTGTAGGTAAGTTTTTGCCGGATTCGTCATCGTAAGGTATTGAATAGATTTTTTGGTTCAAGGTTTCCGAGGCCGGCGGTTCTAAGGTTTGTTACTTACGAGTCGTTATTTCTAAGCTCGCGGGGGCGGGGGAGGCGCGGCGCGGGCGGGGTGCAGCAGATAGCGGCGCAGGCGCATCTGCTCCTTCTGAGAAAGGCTATTGTGGCGGTCCCGGAGTGGTCAGTGCGGTGACGTCACGGGGCCGACAACCTTCTCTCGCCCCGCGCCCCGGCCCGCTGGCCCACCTCAACAGAACAGAGCTGTGCCCGGCGACGTTTGCTAATCAATTTTAGCATTTATGAAGATCAAAAAGGCTATTGAAATCGCACAGTTCATATGCTAATTCGGAACAAATCTCAATTCTACGTTCGGCGGTAAACTTGTCAAGGTTTTTGGTTTAGCGATTAACAACCATAAACCATCGGATTTAATATACAAGTTTACATAACATTACACAATATAATACGGTCTAAAAATATACCGCAACTAATCTTCGCGACCTCACATGCAAATTAAGTAACAGGAAAAATCGAGTTCTAACTAACATAGCAATTTAAACTTACCTATCCATCATGGATGGTCCTCTATTTGAAAAATTTTGCAATTTACTTATGATTAAGCGTCCTTATAACACAAAATTTTAATTATAACGATCAATACTTGTCTCTAAACTATTATTTTCATGTCACGATCAAAATCTATAATTCTTGTTGAAGTATTCGATGATGCATCACATTCTGTTCTGTAATTTGCATAACTTGAAAACGTTAGCTATTAATCAAACTTCAAGACAAGTAGCTATGTTAGAGACATTTAAGAGTTGAATTCATAAGTTATTGGTATTATGACTCTACATTTTGATACTGGTAATAAAAATACAAGAATTTTATAAATGGGAGCTGTTAACAAAGACTTGGTTTCAAGTCTTGTTACCAAACTGTCGTAAGAGAACCGTGTATTATGAACCCATAGCGTATTATATTTCTGAAGTATGCTTGGATCGGAAATTTCTGATTTTGAAAGTAAATTTGCTCAATGTAACCTTAGCTCGGGCATAAAACCTTTTCAGCAAGTTGGAAACCGCCAATCGTTGATAGTTCATAAACATTCATCTTGTAAATTGCGACTCCAATGTCATCTTGCGGTTGAGAGCTGATGATCAAAGAGAATAAAACTACATCTACGTTTACTGATGATCGTATTTCTCGATAGCATTGAGAATTTGAGATCGACACAAGCTAAAATCAGCTTGCTATTTGCAATTTGAAATTAAAGTTTCTAGAATGATTCAAGAACGGTCCTCAAATCGTTGCTTTCTCGAAACCTACAAAAGCTTTTTCACAAAAGCCGGCTGGGGCCGGGTAAATTACGGTCTGTCCATCAACTGGCTGTCTGATCTACGTGTTTTTATGCCTCGTGGAGTCGCTTAATAGAGTTCCGGGTACTGAATATAGTGGGGCAGGTACCCGCCGCAATCGCCAGGTAGAAAGAATAAAGGCCAACTCAAAAAAACATAATTAGGTATGTAAGGCTCGCCCGCGGACGTTTTGTTAAAAGTGAGAATTACGTTCTCGGAACCACCACCATTTTGTTCGCTCTGCAGTTGGCAACCAAATGAATGATCGCATTATTATAATCACGACTAAACATTTCCGACTGTTTTTCAATGCTTTTTATGAGGTTTCTTACAATTTCAACTAGATAGCGGATAATTTGCGGCTTTTTGTGGAATAAAGCAGTTGTGGTATGTGATATAATTCATAACCGTGAAGTTACACACGACATAACCGTCAATAATTAAGCAGCATTAACCGGCAAAGGTCGAATTTATAATGACTTAGAACGGCTCGGTCAGTGAATGCTGTTTTTCTTGAGCCGTTTGAGGGTAACGGAAGGTTGACCTGATTTACAAACATTCCAGAATCCATTCCATGCATTTTGTTATAGTCAAGCGCCATATCTTTGAACAATATCATGACATTATTTTAGCTAAACGCTACATAAATAAATGCCGAGACATAAATCGTACTTGTTGAATTATCAACGATTCAACGATAACTCCCAATCCCAACAAGTCATTTGAACGAGTATTACCAAAATGGCAGCCTCACCTTAGAGCGATTCAAAGGACGATAAACTCGAATGCGACATGTTTCCCATGAACTCCATGAAGTCTAAAGTTATGTGTATTGTGCGCATTGCGCGTGCGCACGACGCGTGGTGTTTTTTGTCGAGCGAACATGACGCTTCCGTGTTAGGCCGTGCGAACCGAGCCTCCTAGGGTGGCGAGGGAAACTGGGGTTCCCTTTGTTTAACGCATTACTGACTGCACTAATGCTCACACAGTGCCCACAAAACAACGAGCATTTGCACATTTATTCAACTACATATATCTTTTCTTCTTTTTCCTGTGTGAATCCTATCGAAATTGCAGTGGGAAACGTAACTGGATAGTGGATGGATGGATACCTACATGAAAAACAACGGTAACGCTATAAAGCTTTCAATTTCAGGAATAATAACGAACGGTTTACTGCAGCGAAGATACAGTACCTACGTGCCAAAGATATGAAAGACTTGGGAATAACATACACGAACACGATAGTCACAACTTTGGAGAAAAATGTAGATTGTGTGACAGATGACATGAGTTATAAGAGCTGCCAATAGTTCACTGGGGTGAGGGCTGAGCAAAGACTTTACAAAGTCTTTGGGGCTGAGATGATAGCTGACAAGGGGTAATGGAAAACAGTATATTTTGCGCGACCCCACGTGATGAGGGACACGGGCAGGAAGACGATGATGGTCCTAACTTTGGAGCAAAACTCGTAGAACCGATTTGAAAAAGGATAAAACTTTGTAATTGAAAATGCTTGCGCTAAAAGCGTCGCTCGTAAAGTATCCGGTTTTAGAACAAGGGTTGTGAGGGGAAGTGCTTCCTGACTGATGGAATATTCATGAATGCTCACGCCGTTATGCGCGTGGGATTTTCTCATGTTGCTAACTATAATTGTGAGCGTAAATATTTTAATTGAGTTTCTTTTAGAAGCTACAAATATTAGCGAATCGTTGCCAACAAAAAACTGAGTGAAGGTTTCTGAGTAATGTCATTGTTCGATCGAACGATAAAATAAATAAAAGTTTGTCTTGAACTAACATCATATTCCTTTTAAACTTAACTTGAATTCTGAAACGGATCTCAGTTTAGATTTTACATTTCATTTAACATTCGCTATGGCTTTATTAGTCAAGTAAATGGAGTTCAATTCTAATAAATCTGCAGGCGCAACCGCGGGGGGTTAATTAAACGGTTAGGTTCAAAGTTCTTATGCTTTCTCGGAACTTACGCTTTTGCTTAGGTACCTACCTACATCTCTTCATGATTAACCACTCGTTATCGAATGTTTGATGTCGTGACATTTTGTCTTGTTCGATAAAAAAGTATGCAATGCCCCAACAAGGAGTAAAAGACGGTTAGGTAGATCTAACAATAAACAGGTCGCAATATGCGATAGAACCCCTCGACATTCAAGTCGAAGGGTAAGAAGCAGCTGACGATTCAGCTGCGGCCACAGGAATTTTACATAGAATGGACGTTAAATGAATATAAGGGTGTAATGGACCATGAGTTATGTACCTGGTCGTTATGCATTGCAAGAAGATAGACGTCATCATTATGCAATGCGAACATGAATCAATAATTAAAGCCAATTCACTACGGAATTGAATGGAAACCTAAGTGTGTATATTTACTAAGTATGTAAAATTGTCAATAGCTCACTGCCTACTTCCTTTTTTGGGTTGTTCCAAAAGTACTTACTCCACGTTTTGTTCTCAAAGTTCCTAGGTACTCCAAAAAATGTATCTAACTACTTACTCCGAGAAAAAAAATATTGTTTTTTACGTTTAATTCTTCTCCACCCTACTAGTTTCTAAAAATAAATATCTCATACATTCGTTCTCTCAAACTACTCCAAACATACGAATTAGTATTACAAATTAGTAGGTAATGTAAATTAAGTAGAGGTACAATGTACCATAGTAGCTGTAGTAAATTGATAATTGCTAAATTGTTAGCATATAATATTTTTGATGGTGTTATAAGTAGTATAACATATTTAACTGACGAGCCTGTATTTAGTAGTAGTACTAATAGGGTTATTAATGTAGTAGGGACTGCCGGTCAGCATTTAAACTGACCGCTTCGACAATGGGTAAGCTAGGCACTTTGCATGTTGTACATCAGAACATGCAAAGCCTCCCCAGCAAATTACTAGCATTAGAGTTATTTTTAAAGGGATGTAATGTAGACATTATGTGTGTGACTGAACACTGGATTGTATATAATCAGTTGCTCCCTTATTTTGAACAATTTAATATAGTAAGTTCATACAAACGTAAGAACGCCACTAGAGGCGGTTCTCTTATTATTGTGAAAAATCATTTAAAATGCAAGGAACGTAAAGATGTTGTTAATCTCTCTATTGAGAGGACTATTGAGCTGTCGTGCGTTGAGCTAGAGCGACATATCATAGTGAGTGTTTACCGTCCACCTGACGCGGATTACGGGCGGTTTGAGTCCACTATGGAAGAAGTTTTGCTTAAGATTTTTACTAGTAGTAAAGTTTTAATAATCTGCGGGGATTTTAATATAGACATTATTTTAGATTCTCTGTCTGAAAGGTTCATTAACTTGTTCAAATGTTTTAATCTGACGCATCTTTTCAATGAACCAACTAGGGTAACTATAACAACAGCCACATGTCTAGACAATATTTTTAGTAGTTGTGAACCAATTAGTAAGAACTTAATAAAAAAGTTTGGATCAGATCATTATGGTCAAAGTGTTAAATTTCCTAATTGCATACTAAATGAACCTCATAAATTCACTTACCGACCTATCACAGCGAGTCGTATTACAAAGTTTAAGGGTTGCATAGAACTTAAAATGTCACTTTTGCCTTGTATAGAAGACCCGAATGAGCTGTTTAACTGTTTATCTAATTTAATTACTGAGGAGCATAAGGAAATATTTAAATTAAAGACTTGTGTAGCTAAAACTAGTGCAAGCTTTGCAGACTGGGCAACACCTGGTATTTATAGAAGTAGGAATAAACTTTATGATCTGTATTCTACAAGGGAACTAATGCTCCACGATCCTTCACATAACCTTTACATTAAGAATTATTCTAAAACATTCAAAAAAGTATGTCAGGTAGCAAAATCAATGTTTTTAAAAAATAAAATTGAAACAGCACCTAACAAAATTAAAGCCACTTGGAAATTGATCAACAATGAGACTGGTAAGACAAAACGTGGCCACAAACAGATAAATCTAAAAGTCAATGATCATTTATTAACTAAAAGCGATGAGGTCGCTCACGCATTTGATAATTTTTTCTCTAATATACCACATGTGGTGACCCAGTCATTAAATTCATCCGCCACTATAGCATACGGCCTTTTGGAATGCAGTGTTGCTCAGGGTAATAATGAATTCAGATTTAGTTATGTTAACGCAGACAATATTGTCAAAATATTTAAAACACTGAATATTAAAAACACTGAAGATTTATGGGGGATTTCGACTAAGATATTAGCTACTATTGTTGGTGATATTGCTCCTTGTTTAGCTTATATCTTTAACAATTGCGTTGACGAGGGAGTTTTTCCCAATCTAATGAAGATGAGTAAAGTTATTCCTTTATTCAAATCTGGTAATATAACTGACCCCGCTAATTATAGACCAATATCGATTCTGCCTGCGTTAAGTAAAATTTTTGAAAAACTAATTCTTAATCAACTGCTCTCTCACTTTAATCTCAACGGACTTTTACACCAGCACCAATTTGGATTTACGAGAGGTAGATCAACAACCGATGCAGGTACATTGCTTCTAAAGCACATTTATGATGCCTTTGAGAACTCACAAGACGTAGTCGGAGTTTTCTGCGATCTGTCGAAAGCGTTCGACTGCGTGTGTCATGCGACTTTAATCTCCAAATTAAAGTACTATGGTGTCGTAAACCAAGCTATTAACCTAATTCGATCTTATCTTTCTGAGAGACTCCTTAAAGTTGAAGTAGGAGGTGAAAAGTCCTCAGGGTCAGTTATTGATATGGGTGTGCCACAGGGCTCGATACTAGGCCCTTTTCTGTTTCTAGTGTACATAAACGACCTTCCTTCTTTTGTAAAAGACATGTGTGACATTGTTCTTTTTGCTGATGATACATCTTTACTTTTTAAAGTTGATAGGTCTAAAGATAATTATGATGATGTTAATGCCTCTTTATCCCAAGTCTCAAACTGGTTCACTGCTAATAACCTCTTACTTAATGCCAAAAAAACTAAATGTATTAAATTCACTTTGCCTAACGTGGTTCAGAGACCTACAAAAATTAAATTAAATGGGGAAGCACTTAATCTTGTTGATTCAACTGTTTTCTTAGGTCTTACAATTGACTCCAAAGTGCAGTGGGGTCCGCATATTGAAACACTTGCAGGTAGGCTTAGCTCCGCGGCTTATGCAGTGCGTACGATTAGGCAACTTACTGACGAAGGAACAGCTAAGTTAGTATATTTCAGTTACTTCCATAGTGTGATGTCGTATGGTATTTTTCTTTGGGGTAAAGCAGCAGATATTCAAACTATTTTCGTTTTACAAAAGCGAGCTGTCCGTGCCATTTACAAAATGAAACGTCGGGACTCCTTAAGAGAGCGATTTAAAGCAATAAATATTCTTACTGTTTTTTCGCAATATATTTATGTAAACTTATTGCACACTCACAAATATATAAACAACTTTAAGAAAAAAAATGATGTGCACAAAATTAACACTAGAAATAAAAATAAACTATGTGTGCCTAAATTTAGACTAGAAAAAGTAAACGGTTCTTTTATGGGTAATACTGTACGTTTTTACAATAAACTCCCAATCAACGTAACTAACCTACCGACTCGAAGGTTTAAAACATACATAAAGAATATTCTTGTAGAGAAAGCGTATTATTCTATTGAGGCTTTTATTAATGATAAAATTACGTGGCCTGATGTCGCTCTGCCCCTCGACGGTTGATGGTATACAATATCTTTACTACCTTGATAAGTAGGTACCTACCACTTAAGTCGGCCAAGTGTAGCGTGTGATGCCAGACAACATTTTGTTGAGGTGTTATCTTGTTAACTTTACAATTACTTTTACTTTTTTGACATGCCTTACTTTGTTCGACTGGCTTCCCACTGAAGCTTGACTATTTAGATTATTTTAGATTGTTAAGGGATCGCTTTTAAAAAAAGCTAGGCCCACACCACCAGGTTCTTGCCTGATTCTTTCCCTGGTGTAGGGAGTCGCGTTGGAACAGGCATTAGAATCACCTAGCATGTAAAACGATACTTAAGTGATCCTTGAGGTCCTACAAGAATAAATTATTTTTCTTTCTTTCTTTCTTTCAATAATAGTGGCAATTCTGAGTGTCGCAAAAGCTAAACTAAGCTAACTAAAATTGCTGCCGTCTCTTTCATAGCGATGGAAATAAAAAGGATGGCAACAATTTTAGTTAGCTTAGTTTAGCTTTTGTGACACTCAGAATTGCCACTAATACCTATTTTATCTGTGATAATTACTGATTTATTTCGCATTATACTTACCTACTCCACAAGAAAAAATCCCGTGGAGTAGTTTTGCAACTTAAATGCACTATTTTATTTAACCTTTTTTAATAATTACTATTTGGAGTAGATAGAAAACTAATGAATGAGATTCTTATCTACTTATCTTTTTTGAACAATAGTAGAATGGAGTACCTACTTTGGGAATTGCCCCTTTTTATTTATTTTATGTTAAATTTAGTAATGTATTTACCATAATAACCACTGGTTAATGTCATCAGGAAGAGTACCTACTGTTTCCTGGGCCACAGCTAACGCTACTCCAGGATACAGTCAAAAATTGTAATTTACCTTTTATTAGGGCCAATAAAAATATTTATATTTTCTATTTATAGTACGAAATCTGAAACAAGGGACTGGCTCTAATAAGATTTACCCTACTTCTGAAGAAATATTTGTTTAGGCAGGTAGGTGCTTCCTTTTATTTCTGAGAAAGCAAAATGAAAAATTGTTAGATCCCTTGAAAAGGGGCATCGTACCCTATTCAAGGGATTTAACAATTTTTCACTTTTTAAATCTAACAATAATCTGCTGTAAATTGTAATTGTGAACTGGATACTAAGAAAGGGGGGTACATTTATACCTTTTATTCTTTTAAACGTTTTTCTACGATTATTCGAATTCAATGTTTCTTTTCTCTAAGTACCTACCTACTTACCTAGTTGAGTTATACTCGTAATAAGACACCTACCTAATAATTTGGCGATTACTTTTTCAATTTCGAATGTTTCAAATAATTAGGTAGGTTACGGAAAAATTCAATGTTTTCTTCTAAACTTGGAGCTTTTATTTTTTTTCTCGCTGCTTTTGTTCTTTTAGCTAGGTGGTCTATGTGAAATATTCAACCACATAGAATACAATTTAAAAAAAGATTTGTACCATGAACCAGCGGGAATGGCTACACAAAGCAGTAGCCGAGTTGATTGTCGCCAATTAGTTGTAATAACGGCCCTCGGTCGGGTAACTTCGTGTAATTTGTTCAACAACACTCACAGTAGGGTTGTCTACTACCGTCTTTTTTGAGATTACGTCCGGTTATAAATTCTAAGTTTTTTAAGAAGTTTTTTTGCTAACGTTACATAGATTTAATGTAACTGCTGGCAGAGCACGTCGTGTGCTAACTGCAAAAGGACCTTGTTAAAACAAGAGTTTCTTGAAACATTATTAGGTATAAAAAGAGATTTGTAGTGCGTAATGTGCGTATTCATTCTTTTAATGTCGTAAGGAAGGAGTAATCGCCTGCACATTCTGAACAAAATATAAATATTTTCCGGCTATTTCAGCATGGTTCATATATTTGGCTCCTCTGATCTGGTAACCCTAACCGGGACAAGATTTATGTGTGAAATGTTCGAGGTCGATGCTCCAGGTGGCGCAGACTATTGCGAAGTTTGTATGAGCTTCTTACAGTATGCTGTATAGTTTGTATGAGCGTGCCACAGAGTAGTGTAAAGTTTGTACGGTCATGCCACAGTTAATAGTACAGTTAGTAGGTATGTGCGTCTATTTTATGAGGTATATACATATAGGTAACAAGTTACACAATCAGGGGGCAGGTTAATTCAGATGTCGCAAAAACTAAACTAAACTAAACTAATTTGACTGCACTAAAAATGTTGCCGTCCCTTTCTTCGCGATCGAAATAAAAAGGATGGCATCAATTTTAGTGCTGAAAGTTTAGTTTAGATTTTGTGACATCTGAATTGACATTAATTTAAGCGTGTCTGGAAATAATCCTTCTCTTAAAAATTTGTTGAAGCAGACTGTAAGGTTGTTAAGTATTAGATATTTTATGCATTTAATAGTTTTAGTAGGTATTGATTCCATCTAGGCCCTTTCTTTATAATCATTTCTTTTAAAACTGCGCAACAAAATCTGAAAAAACTCATGTAGGTACCTACCTATGTATAATAATTATATTTCATTTTATACATTATGTATGTACCTATCTAAACTAAACCAACGAAAACTCTAATATTAGGTATTTTAGTTTAAGAGAGCGCCATATGCAAATTAGTCGTCGAAATCCTTATAAGGTTTAAGGTTTAATATAATTTATTCTCAAAAAGATAAAGATAAATGTCACTTAGGTACTTGAGAACAATGATTTCTTATAAAAATAATTCACAGTTTGACTTATTTATCTCAGTATAATAGGTAGTATAGGGAAATGATACTTTGAACGTTTATCTTGCGTTATGGTTTTTAGAAACACGATTGGTAAAAGTTTTCTCGATCATATATATCGTCGATGGAAATTTCAATTGGCGTAAAGGACAAAATGGCGATATTGAGTTATATATATTGCCGTAATCAGCTCGCCGAGATCTATCGAATGGTATAGTCAAAGTTTCTAAATTCCAATGTTTATGACCTTTACGTCCAAGCATTTTAAGGCATATTTTGGTAAGAGAAAACATATATCAAATGAGTGAGAAGCGCAGAACGATAGACACGCAACATAATTTATAGCGAAAAAACAGTTTTTATTTAATTACAAGTTAATTAAACAAGCAATCGAAAAATTAAAACTCAGAACTAAATAAATACTTTTAGGTTATTTTTCAAACCATAAAACCAACAAAAATAGCGTTCTGTTCCTGAGATAAATAGCAAAATGTGTGAAAAACATGTATTTTTCAAAAATATTATTTTTGAAAAATACATGTTTTTCACACATTTTGCTATTTATCTCAGGAACAGAACGCTATTTTTGTTGGTTTTATGGTTTGAAAAATAACCTAAAAGTATTTATTTAGTTCTGAGTTTTAATTTTTCGATTGCTTGTTTAATTAACTTGTAATTAAATAAAAACTGTTTTTTCGCTATAAATTATGTTGCGTGTCTATCGTTCTGCGCTTCTCACTCATGAATAAAAACATTATTCGCTCTCTCGCTCATTCCTCGGCGTTATGGCAGACTCTTAAGACCTAGGAAACTTCTTTCAATGCCTCTTTGGCAAACTCGTAGTTGTTGTAGGTTTTGTCCTGTTAAAGACCATGTTCTGGCATGCGTGCGTATGTAAGGCAAGGAAGTAGGCAAGTTTCCATTGCCTTAGTTTTCAGTTTAATTGGTATTTTGCTTTTGAAAACTTCCTTCATTGCCCAGTACTTACTCTAGGTGCTCTTGATTCTCCGCTCTTATTTCAAGTTCCGTGCAAGATTTAAAGGAAAAATAACTTCCCGGTAAATTACCTACCTGAAATTCGTTGTTATTAGGCACGGCATTGCACGTAGGTACCTACTGCCTTCGTTGCTGTTTTTAATTTACGCAATTGTATAATCCATAATGTTACAGTCAGCAACAGAATTAGTACCTACCTATAGGTACCTACTGGAAATTTTGAAAAATTAGAATGCTTGTTAGATTTAGGTTATGATTAATTAAGGTACTTACCTACAACACGTAGAAGTTAGGCGCCTCGCTGTAATAACTAAGGTATTATACCTCGCTGTAATGACGTCATCGTGATGTATGGGAATCACAATCCATGCAGGTGCCAAGTTGATTTCGGCATGTTGGACGTTAAATTGTCGTCCCTAAGCCATGACGACGCGCGACGGCCTTAAAACGGCCTAAAAAATCTGTCACCAGAGTTGTAGTCACTTGCTCATTCGTACGAACTTACATTTTGATTATGGAAATAATAAACTTGGTAAGTATTGTTATGTAAACGTAGACTACGTCTACACCACTACGTTACGTAGTGGTTATATTCTCTTTGCTGGTAGGTATATAAACTTTCAATGGAGCAAGGCTTTTAATCGTAAGCGATAAGTAATTTTTTTGAGTACCTACCTACCTACCCCTACCTCCTGTAGGTACCTACTTGTGGCAAAACTTTATAAGTAAGTACCTACCTACCTACTTACTTACCTATATATTTATAAAAAAAATATTAAGAAATTCTGTTTATAGCAGAGTTCTGTAGTATTTGTGTATTTATGAAACAAAACCTTCCTACGGTCGCTGGAATCAGATGATGTAATAGTTGTTATTACTCGTGTAGATTCATACCTAACAATTAGATTTGACATCAAGCTTGTGATTGCGGTTTGTGATTCATGTTGATTGTGTGTTTTTTAATAAATTGATGTTTTACATTTTTGTAGTTTTATTATGCCTAATCTGGCATCATAATAATGTCCTAGTTAGAGATGGCGTTCTCTTTTTTAAGGCAACTGCTACAAGTTGTGAACGAGTTTTGTAAAGGGCAACATCGAACAATCCATGGTAAATTCTCAAAGCATAACCTATAATTTGCCAGTAAATAAAGCAGATAGATAGCATTGATGTTCCAATATCCCTTGGCGGGAGTCAACGACCAGGCAAGGGCAACGGAGCGGACTGCCGATGCCGTCCCTTAAGGTGCTTCTATGGGTGAAACTAGCGCCACCGCCGATTTTATTTTATTGTTACGTTGAACAAAGGAACTTTAAAAAACTGAATGTACACTTTATGAAACCTATCATAAGCTTTTTTTTAATACCTATGTAATAGTTTCATTTTGTACCTATAGGTTAGGAGGAATAACGAAAACAGATTTTGGTGGCCACCAAGTGAAACTTCGCTATATCTCCTAAACTATGCAAAATGAAACTATTACATAGGTACCTATTAAAAAACAGCTTATGATAGGTTTTACAAACTGGACATTCAGTTTTTAAAAATTCCTTTGTTCAACGTAGTAATAAAATAAAATCGGCGGTGGCGCTAGTTTCACCCATACAGGCACCTTATGCTACGCGTCCACTGCATCGGAATCAGCAGGCTTAAGGTCGTAGCCCACTTATTGGGCTATTATATGGCTATTATACAACTCTGCTCCCACCCGACATGAAAGAAAGAAAGAAAAAAAGAAAAATCATTTATTCTGGTAGGACTTCAAGGATCGCATCAGTATCATGCTAGGTGATTCTAATGCCTGACTCCATACGACACGCGACAAAAAATATAATTCAAATAATGGGCTACAGGTCGTGCCCTTTATTTAAATCTACTTATGGCAATATATAATTGGCAACATAAATTAGCAGACTGTTCGGTAGTCGTTAGTTTAGGGCGGTGTTGGAGCAGAATCGTGTAAGTGGGCTATGACCTTAACTCAACATACTGTTATGTACAAACCAAAAATCATAAACGTAGTGGTTATATTCTCTTTGAATGGATCGGCAAATCTGCGGCGGTATTCCTGACGATTCGACTTACTACAGATGACGACTCATCCGCTGTACTTACCTAAGTCGAATTTAAAAATAAAAAACGACTTATTTCGTAAGGAGAGCACTTTCCTGTACCCTCGAGGTGCATTACTGTTCATAACTCCGAAGATTCACGTCAAACAAATTCTAACCATTTTATAAGAGACCACCTCAGCGAGTATACCTACTACTCTTTCAAGATAAAAAAGAATTTTAAAGATCGGTCCACAACTGATGAAAAAATCGGTAACTTTCCTACATAAAAAATACACACTGGAACATCGAACCTCCTCACCTTTTGAAGTCGCTCTAAACAGACTCCGAGCCGGTGGGCGCGTAGCTTTGCACCGATCCTGTTTCACTCGAAACCAATTTTCTTTGCGTACTGCAATCTGTAATTTATTTTTGCAAAGACAAATCCATTTCTGCTTGTACGTGACTGTGGTGTAATGAGATCTAATGGCGCGACGGCTGCCATTACCGAGTCGGCTTGCGGCCGCGAGACGCCGCAAACACATTACTTTGTCAAGAGAAAACTTCATTCAGCTCATGATAAATTGCTTTTTAGAGAGTTTTTCAGCTTAAAACGGTTTATACAGTCGTTTAGATATGACGGAGGCCTTTAAGCGGCCTTAAAACTCCGTCACCAGAGTTGGCCACTTCCTCATACGAACTTATTGGGCTACACTATTATCAAAAACCAGTAGGTACCTACCTAGTCAAGCCACTACGAATGTTTTACAAGACTATATTAAACATGGCGTCTTCGCACTAACAATAAAATAAGATGTAAGTTGTTTACACGATGCGAGCTAATGAAGGGTCAGCTTCACCTGCAGATTGCTTCATAATCATAAACCAGAGGACTTGATTGTTTAGCAGCTATTTACTTGAGATGTCTGAGACATCATAAACTGAGCCGGAGTTATGTTTGTAACAATATTACGCATATAATTTATTTGTCAATATAGGTACCTACATAATCTTTTTAACAGCTGCGTTGGCTGAGTGGAATAATGAATCGATCCGAATGCCGTGGGTTGGAATCCCGATGGCAAATTAAAATGGTTTTTTGATTACGAAATGTGCGAAAAATGTATCGCTGTTATTGTTTATTAATTTAAAGTAGGTAGTAGTACCTAAAGGCAATTATATTACAATTTATTCTGTGAAGCCTAAGTACCTACTTATAAATAACTTAGTCATCAAAAAACGAGAAGCCAAACATGACTTTTTTCCAGCATTAGTTTTTCAATAACACGTTGCATGCAACATGGCACAAAAAGCACGCCGGACCTGTTACACTACATTTTGCTCCACCCTGCATCTTGCACCTTTGTTTCCAAGACGTGAGTAGCATCAAACAAATATAATAGTAAGTAGGTACTTAGTAGTTATCTATATGATATGCACTATCTTCGGAATAGTTTAGAAACAACTCAGGCCTTTACATCTTTACTAGATGATTTATACAGCGTCAAGACTTCAAGAGGCAATCTTTGCCTACGCTTAGTACACACTTAGTAGGCATAAACTAAATTGGCACACTGTATAAATTGCATCCTGACACTGTATCATCTAAATATGTAAAAGTCCTTTTCTTACGAAAACACGTGCGTTAGATTTTGTAAGATGTGTGTAGGTAATAAAAGTAAATGCGTTGTAAGCGGTTAATTGTGTAGGTTACTGACCTAAATATATTACAAATCAATGTAGATTTATTTAATTTACATATTATTTTTAATTATACAATACAAATCATTGACATCACTGAAATGATGATAAGTACAAATAGACGGTAGGTACCTGGATGACCGAGCTTTGCTCGGTTTTGCCTGAAAATACGGATAGGTAAGTAGGTACCTAAAACGTCATTTTCTAAAAATTTAACTTAGTTAGATCGATTTATCGCCCCGAAATCCCTTGCATACAAAATATTATGAACATTTGAATGAGGTGTGTGAACAGCACACACCCTTTCTTAGCCACCATTCGTTGGGCCTGAGCACACTTCGAAATTCGGTCATGACAATAAGAATCTATCCATATATATATATAGGATATCATAATAAATAGGAAAGGTACCCTGAGAGACTATAGAAAAATAGGTATTTGAATAATGTTCCTGTCTCGCTGAATGCTGCCGCCGTGCCATCCCCGCTCTGCTTTGTCTGAGTAAGTGTCTGGAGTTAGTGGCGCATAAGTGATCTCCTTTATGAATTTGGCTTGCTTGTTGTAACATCGTTATAATAAGATACAACGATGTTTTAAAAGTAAGCTCAAGACGGAACAATATTCAATAAAACAATCAATTCAAACAATATTTTTTAAGCAATATGCAAAAAATAACGTATGTGTAACTTGCATACAAAAGACATCAACGCGCTCCTCTGATTAGATTATTTTCTTTAGAGTCCAAATGTAGGTACTTACTTACTTTCAAGTTCAAATTGATTTCCTTAAGAAATGCTAACTTCTATACACGTCTTGGATTGAATAAAACGACACTGAATAGGTACATAAGTATAATGTCACAAGCTCATTTTAATTCTCAGTTTTATTAGATTAATTGTCTGTGCTTGTGCGAGATCGCACAAAGATTTTTGTATTTTTACGCACGAAGCGAATGACATTGTAGGAAATCCTTTGTCAAGAAGTAAGACTGAGTATTTACAAATAAACTAGTATCCGCCCGATAAAAAGTATCCTGTGTAGTAGTCCAAGTTTCAGCCAAATTCGTTCGGTTAGTTTTCGCGTGAAAGAGTAACAAACTATTCATCCATCCTAACAAACAAACTTTTTCATTCGTTATAAGTACTTATATGAGAGTAAAAATAATTGTCAATATTTTACCTAAAGGTCTTATAAGAATAATAGAGATTAACTAAACCTTGTTGTAGAGGTAGGTATCTATCAGAGTGGACTAGATATCTAATTGATCGGTTTAATTGGTGAGCGGTCGAGCGTACACTGACATACTGGTGACTTCGTCATCTGCGCCAGTTTACACACAATTACTCAAGATCTTGTCTTTTTGTCTACGTTAAGTAAAATAACTACAATTAATAGCTTACTTACAAATATCAAGCGCAGGAAACTTGATTATGGTAAGTTATTTATCATTGATCACAGAATTGATAATGGTTAGATACTAATATTTTCCTTGGATATACATATAGAGTGGGTAGGTACCTATTGCATTTTTTAATTTGATGGAAGCACCGTTCCTATATAATATTGCATTATATAGGATTTATATTTGGTACTAAACAATGTTAGTTTCAAAAGGGGTATCATTGATCACCACCCTTTTTTTACTCGAGTAAAAATGAAACGCTTCATGATATATGAGTTTTACATGATCTATAAGTTGTGCTACTACAGTGTGCTGTCTTGATGAACACGCTAAGTGGTAGGACAATCCGCAGCCCTCAAAAGTGAAACCGCCGTATCATTACAAGTAGCTATTGTTGCACTCACAATGAAGAAACAATTGCAACGCATCACAATTTCACAATGCAACTCCCAGGAAACGTACCACTGGCTCTGTGCTTATTTATTTCGCTACGTTATTAATGTCACATTTTTTGTAATACATACTTAGGTACTTAAATTAGTAAAACACCCACATTGAGTTTTTTTTAACTTTCGTTTCTCTCTTGAGTCTCTTATTTTTATGTCCACGCTCTTCCACAAATCTCAGCTATTGAAGTGATACGATGATCAGGAATTAACGGTTCTTGGTTTGTGTTCAACATGTCGACGGTTAGATTTAAATTGGCTACTACCTACTACGTACACGTTGTTTTGTTACTAAAAAGTGGTCTATAACGATCATAGATACTGAATAAATACATTTTGAATTTTGAATTTTGACTGTTTTTATGATCATCATAATGGCTCACTAAATTAGGTACAACCGAAACTTTAAATCATCTATTCAATTTTGATGATTCTGGTTTTGTGCTCATACTTAGTACTCATCGATCTCACAGTTTTTTGTAACGTGTAGTATAGGACATAGGTAAATAACATCCATCTCGATATTGTAGGTACCGCTATTCTTCTATTTCAGTTTGAGGACGTAGTTTTGAAATTGAAACCATATCCGTGTTGAAATCGCGGTATCCGCCCGCTAATTGTGCCATAATACCTAGGATATACGTAATGTCGTCGCCAATTTTATATTGCACAACCGTGGTGGGCACCAATTTGCGAGGCACGGTGCGTGTCGAGCCTGGGGCTGAGGACTTGAAGCATGCCACATCCTGTCTAATTATGTGACGTACTCGTACATTTCACATTGATCTAACCTTTAGATTCAAACAAACTGGAATACCGTGAAATACACGCTTCAGTCAATCTCACATTCACTGAATAATGACGTTTTTAAACATGTTTTCTAACGGGTTGATATAAGGGGACCGGAGACCTAAAATTGAATACAAGGGGCCTATGCAAAAGCACTTGTAAACGTAGTGCTTATATTATGCTCTTTGGTGTAGCTTGTTAAAATTAAATAAATAAATCCTTAATAGATAGTTGAAGCGAAGCTCTGCATTGTAAACAAAATATAATAGTAGGTAGATTAGACTGACCTGAATAGGTTTATAGGTGTTAAGCCATGGTGGGGGCCTACCTTTCCTTCCCCTTCGGCCGCCATCGCAACTGTGATTCGCAACCAGTTGCGATTGAAGAATATTTGATCTTTGATGGCAACTAGTTGCGATAGAAGAATGAGAACAACCAGTTGTCAAGCTGCAATCCATTTGCTATTGGCAGTTCTAAGTTTCGCTACTACTACTAGTTACTAACTAGTTGCTAAAAATATTTTTTTTTTCTCAGAATACAGAAAAAACAAGTTCTTCAAGTTCAACAACAAAAGAAGAAGAAGTTCTTTCTGTATTCTGAGTTTTCTTGTTACGGCTTATAACTCTGCCGCCAGAGGTAGTCAATAGCATGAACAAAGTGGCTACTTCGTTCATGGTCAATAGCTAACTTTATTTTTAGTGGTATTCTTCAGTCTTAAAGTCGTGGCATCGCTACAATTTGTATACGTTGTACAGGTAGGTACTACCCTAGTTCCAAAGATCAACTCAGTTCTACTTATAAGTTTAAATTACAGACTGCAAACAACCTCACCTATATAATGTACATACGTCTACCAATTTCGACTAACAAAAATGCCGCTGCGGCCTTGTGTTCGGTCACCCCAGCTTTTTAATCAATTCTATGGTAATGGGGACACCTGGCTACACTTGTCACCAGTCTCGGTGACTTCCCTTGTCACGCGGGGTGCCCCTAACGTACAATCGGTAACAAATTAACAAAAGTTAGGGGTAAGTATACTTACTAATTTTGGTTTATAATTCGTTCAAATGCAAATAACATTGGTTCCATCTAAGTAAATTATAAACTCGGAGGGATTGGTGTCAATGTTGTCGCAAAAACTAAACTAAACTACCTAATTTGACAGCACTAAAATTGATGCCATCCTTTTTGTTTCGTGCTGTCAAATTAGTTTAGTTTTGGTGACATCTGAATTGACATCATCGTGTAGGTACTCCTCATGAACGAAAATTCGTTCATGGTACCTACTCCTATTCTTGTGTTGTTTTTAGGTTAGCTAGCAACAACTAGGTACCTATTAATTAAAATATTGGACTAACGGGCCTTGCAAGTCCACCTCTGCTCTCAAACCCCATTATTAGACGTAGACTTGAAAACGCTTAAACTACGCCAAAGACTAGAATACTTGGGGTTGTATTGTAAAATGGAAAGCTGACCACCTAGCTTCACTTTCTGTGTCATACTTTCTAGTTCTTTCATGACTACCTAAGTATATCAAGTTGTGAGCGTGTTTAAAAAGCGATATCGATATGGGGATATGATTAAGTTCATTAGTTTCATACAAGCATTTTTATCAATTAAAACTGCGCAGAAAAGAGTTTATAGAAAAATGTATTTAAGTAGGTACATTAACTTAGTTTGAGAGGAAAGTTATTTTCAAAATGCGAAAGTTTGTAAGTACCTACAGATGTTTGTTAGTCTTTTACGCAAAAACTACTGAGCGGATTTGTCTGAAACTTGGAATGAACATAGTTTACGACATTACATGTCTTTAATTTCTTTGTATTCATATCTAAGTATAAATCACATCAGCACCCTAGAAAACCACTAGTGTATCAATTTCATGGCTACTTAGATCCGTAACGAGCTCTTACTCCAAACGACGTGAATATTGTAGGCATGATGATAAAACTATTCCACAGAACTACAAATTGATGTGGTCACAGGAAGCGCGCAACACGCCATTACAATTAAAGCGGGGTATCTGAACACCGATGACCGTCATAAAGCGGCCATAAATAAAAATATTTGCATTTTGTTTCGCATGTAGTTTGAAGCAACTTACAATTTACTGAGAATTTTCACTTTAGTTTAAAAATTATGTAAACTTTAGATTACGCAATAAATATCTTCATTCATGATTTCTGATTATGTGTAAAGAAAAAAAAGAAAGCCTGCTAGGTAGGTACTAATAATTTTAGCAATGGTGACTTATTCCGTCTCTTTGCCGATGAAAATGATTGTGTGAATGTTTGTTAACTGATAAAGTTTAGAATAATAACAAATTTCGCCGTATAATATAACGTATTCAGAAATTCATAAACACGACATATTCTTGCGTTATATTTTATAATCTAGTGTCTAATGTATCTACTTAGTCGGTTTGTAAATAAAGAAAATAGCGAATTTATGGACGTGAAAGTGTAAAGCTGGGTATCGACTTTGCGAAGCTGAACCGCAAAGCACGCCTCGCTATAGCCAGCCTCGCGGTGTGGAGACGCGTTTGCCTCACTCGTAGCCTTATACCCATCGTCATATAGCGGTTCTCGGATCTTCAGGCCGAGGTGACAAGACACCGATAGCTTCTGTAATTACCGTCACGCACTGAGGAGTCTATGGACCAGGGGCTTTCTGTCCCACGAGCCGAAATTGATGAGTAATGCCGACCACAGAGGCTCAATAAAATTACTACAATATTTTTCATCTTTTTTTATTAGTCAGGGGCGCGGTATTATTAATTTTTGATTAGATTTTAAAACGAAGAACTAAGAAAGAAATATTATAATTAAATTTAAATTTGGTACCCAGTATGATTACTTAGTTTTAACAAAGACGATTAATATCTAGAAGACAGACAAAGGCCATACACAAAATCGTAACCCTAAAAAATAGCCTGAAAACTCTAAAACATCAATTTTATCCAAGAAATTTCAATTACTTTCTAGTTAAAAATGTTTAAATATTGAATATTGTTGCTACCTACTACTAAGTATTGAAATTTCTTGGATAAAATTGATGTTTTAAAGTTTTCAGGCTATCTGGTACTGCGGGATCGGGTTACGATTTTGTGTATGGCCTTTGTCTGTCTTCTAGATATTAATCGTCTTTGGTTTTAATAACCAACCTTGCGTTACAAAAAAAAATCTTTGGAAATGCATAATTAAGTACTTTCGCACTCGGTTAAAAATTGTCAAATTCCAATTACCATCAATAATTTTACATTGGAATTCAAGAGTTAAAAATATTCGGCAAAATATGCTAGATACATCCGCAATCTACCTACCTCTATTTTTCTGCTGTGTGTGAGTCTTAGCCTATGACGTAGGTATATAGGTAAATTAAATATCTTACTTACATATATCTTATACCTTTAACGAGCAATTCTTGTATATTACCTATATGTAAGTACCTATATTTATATAAGTAGGTATATATATAATCTGAATCTCAGAAACGACTCCAACGATTTTCATAAAATTTTGTATGCAGAGGGTTTCGGGGGCGATAAATCGTTCTAGCTAAAGGATTCATTTTTATAAAATGTTGATATATCCGTGTTTTCAGGCAATAAAAAAAAATACCGGTCATCCAGGAGTACATGTTATTATACAATCAATAATTATGCGAGAATATAAGCGTAAAAACAAGGTCAATTTGTACCTACTTGTAACAGACATTATTATCACTATTTTACTGAACTTCTTATATCACAAAATTATAAAATGTAACATAAAACGTGGAGCAAACACAAGCCGAGAAAAGGTATCCGAGAAGGCAGTGACTGCTAAACACAGGGTTGTGGTGAACAGGAATGCCGTCGGCGGCCGAGCGGCGCCGCAGTCAACCCTCTCGGCAGGGTTGCATTCAGGAGGGGGCGAAACACTATCATTTTAACAATTATAATGCGTGACAAAACAAAATTTCAGTCAAAACTTTAACTTTTTTCTATTGGTCTGAGCTAAGTGGTAAATCCGTAAACAGGTTAATGATTGTAACACCTTCGCTTGTTCATCGTTCTGCCATCTTTTATACTAGGTACTATTTAAAATACATGTGTATAAGTAATCAAGCACTCTTCTTCACATGACATTCTTCATTCTTCAATCCATCGAACAGAAATACCCAGAACCAAACTTGTTTCCAGCGTTGTTTTAAACAGTCCGCAGTTAATGAACACGACTTTATGATTTAAAAAAAAAAGGCTAAACGAGAGCTCTTCCCTTCAGTATTGCATTAAACATTTTCTTACATTTTTAAAAAACTATTTTCTTTAATACAATGAGAAACCTATAATTCATCTTGCCCCTTTCCATGAGTTCTTAAACAGCCCCGCCTTTTTCCATTTCACGCTTCTTGGAAGAGAATTTTCAATCATTTCTGTCTTGCAAACTGTCATTGGAAGCAATATCTAGAACGGGGACCGGTAATCAAGCAAGAAGCAATCCGACTGGTGCGTGTTAATGCATTTCGATCGTGACATGAACAATCATTACATAAGTAGCTTAGCTATGTATTTACCCCAGTCTTTGCGTGTCTCACTCATCTTCATATACGTCAATGTTAAGATCGAATAACGTCTGTGGATTTATCAGATGCTTCTTTTATGATTATTTATGTGAGAACATTGTACCTAGATATGTATCAATAACATCGATTATTTCTAATTTCTGCAAAAAAAAGAAAAAGTGTAAAGAAAATGATAAAATACTGTAGGTATTTTATCATTTTCTTTACTAAATCAGAATAAAATCTCATTTCATCTAAACTTTTTTGAAACCAACCTCGATCAAGCACCACTACATGGGTTGAATTCCAAATTCAAATCACTTTATTCTCTAGGGGAAGAAAGATATTCCATACAACATTATGTGCCTGCTAGACCGAGGAGCATGACTTACTTTAGGAAAGGTTTGCATGACACATAATATGCCATTGACGAGCAGGTAGTATAAAAAATAATTTACTCGATTTAAGATGTATTTATCTGGGATTAAGCATAATAACAATTTTTTTAACCTATCATGTCCCACTGCTGGGCAAAGGTCTCCCCTTTCTCCCTCCACACATCCCGGTCCATTCCTGTTTCCGGCCATGTAGAGTCAAACGCATCCAGGTCATCTCGCCATCTTTTTCTGGGTCTGCCGCGTCTTCGTTGCCCGCTTGGCACCCAATGTGTAACGAGATTGGCCCAACGTCCTGAATGCATTCGAGTCACATGGCCAGCCCAATCCCACTTCAAGCGAGCTGTTTTGATGCCCACGTCTTCAATACCCGTTCTAGAGCGTAAATCTGCATTTCTAACGTGATCAGTAAGTTTGACGCCAAGGATGCTTCTCTCCATTGCTCTCTGGCAAATTTTGAGTTGAGACTTTTGTGATTCGGTCAAAGACCAGGTCTGAGCTCCGTAGGTCAATATGGGCAGGATACACGTGTCGATAAGTTTTCGCTTTAGTGTCAGTGGAAGAGAACCCTTCATTAGCTGCTTCATAGACCAGAAGCTCCTCCAGGCGTTTTCAATGCGGCGACTGATTTCACTGTCTTGCCGGTTGTTGAAGGAGACTATCTGGCCCAAGTAGATATACTTTTCGGCATACTGTATTTCCTGCCCGTCTACTTTGACTCTACGTTTTATACTATTGGCCCACAATTTTCAAGTTTAATGGTGGCCGAACTGTTATTGTAAATATATTTTAACAAATCTATGTAGGTATTATCAATTTCTTGGTTCTGTATTGCTGTGAATATGGAAGAATGCGTTATACTATCAAAAGCCTTTGTATAATCTACAAAGGCTATGTACAGGGGTGTGTTGTATTCGGAATATTTTTCTATGATTTGGTTTAAGGTGTGAAGGTGATCGGTTGTGGAGAAGCCTGAACGAAATCCCGCTTGCTCTGGTGGTTGATGTTCGTCGAGTTTAGCCTCTATCCGTGACAATATTACTTTGATAAATGCTTTATAAATGTGCGATATAAGACTTATCGGCCTGTAGTTGTTGATGTCCGATTTGGATCCTTTCTTGTGGAGAAGGATTATGTTTGAATGGCACATTTGTGATGGGATTTTACCAGTTAAAATAATTTTGTTGAATAGGTTGGTAATGTGAGGTAAGAGTGCAGGAGCGCCTATTTTTAAAGCTTCGGTTGTAATACCATCCTCTCCAGGGCTTTTGTTGAATTTCATGCTCTTTATGGCTCTGTGGACTTCAAGTCCAGTGATTAAGGGAATGGTATCAGGGCAGCAGTAATTTGGTTCTGTACTAGATTTAGTTGGGTCGGAATAAAGCTTTTTGTAATAATTGGTGCAGATTTCGATCAGTTTATCTCGGCTGTTATGTTTAACGCCGTTTTCATCTGTCAAGCTGTTAATCCAAGACTTTCCTGGCGACAAGAATAACAAATAACAGCATAATATTTTGCAATTCTCCAGGTTCTAAGGCTACTTTAGTCTCTACAAATCTGTGCCTATGACTTATCTCGATGCCGGCTTGTAGTATAGTCACGTAACCTCATAAACTCGACGTCACACGTCCGAAACTTGAAATTCGTGGAAGTCAACATACGAATTCAAGTACACTTTGAGCCTTGAAACTTAGAATATAGAGTCTTTTATATTTTCTGAAACGCTGAAAATTGGATCAGATTAACGTAAGTTAGTAAAGTTGCCAGTTAAAAGGCCCGCTCTGGTTAATAACTGGTATATATTCTGTGGTGCGGGAACAATAAATCTTGTGGTGATGTCGTTGCCACCGTTTCTGTAAACATTTAGTTAAGCGGTGTAAGGTGAATCATGGTGAACTGTCGTGTTTTACACGTTAGTATCGTCAAGGCGACTTTGCTAGATTTTTGCAAGTTAAGACGCAAAGATTTAACTGACTGCTGAAATTAGAATTCCTTAGACATCTTATACGGATCTTATCTTATGCCTCAAGACCAGAGACAATGTTTACTACACCATGGGGATACAGTTTTGTAATAGGGTTTTTATGTTTTTAATACGATTAGGCTGTTGATATATCCTTTCCTCCTTATTTGCTACAAACTTCAAAACATTGACATGAGCGTGAACAAAAATGAACAACAATGAACAAAAATATGAGCGTGATCATCACTTCCTATTTCGAGAGTTGTTTGGAATTATTTAGTTTTTCCTATAAATTAAAAGTGGGATTGACTTTCCATCACACGGTTATGGGTTCGAATCTCGACCCTCCATCAATGGTCAATTCGTTTGAGAAAACTCGCGTCTTAGTAAATCCCACGTTTTTTCGGTTTTTCCTGTGGGTATGGTCGGTTTAGCTACAGTGTCCCGTTATATCAAAGACTGCCTCTTAACACTGTATCATCAATCTATAAATGTAGGCAAAGCATAATAAAGTTATATCCTAAGCCACTCTAGCGGTAATAAAACCTACAACGTAGCTCAACTTGACGCAAAGAAGCGCCTTCAATCTTCAACTTGAAAGTGGTAGTGCATATAGGTAGGTACCTACTTTACTTATTATATCTAATTATCTATATAACTTACAAAAATATATGTTTGTTTTAGTGAAAGTTATTGTCACTAGGTCAAAGTTTAAGCAC
Source organism: Xanthorhoe designata (assembly GCA_963582015.1). Classification (NCBI taxonomy): domain Eukaryota; kingdom Metazoa; phylum Arthropoda; class Insecta; order Lepidoptera; family Geometridae; genus Xanthorhoe; species Xanthorhoe designata. The sequence goes on from OY757033.1 coordinate 9,337,938, forward strand.
TGGTTTTAGAACAGGCATTAGAATCACCTAGCATGTAAAACGAAACTTAAGTGATCCTTGAGGTCCTACAAGAATAAATGATTTTTCTTTCTTTCTTTCTTTCTTTCTTTCTTTCTTTAAGTACTAAGGTATTATTGTGTTTTTTTTATTTCTCAGACCATGACACAACATCTATTTAGAGTAGGTACTTATCTTCATTATTTCGGAATGATAAGTTAATAATGAGAAATAAGAGAGCCTTTTCCTACACATCAAGTACTTAACCTAGATATTTTACGAAATATGAACTTTATTTCATACATAAATATCATAAAAATTAATGGTGATACTATCCAGATAGTTCAATCGATCCAGATCGGTGATTTATTTTTCAAGCATGTTCCACAAGTTACCAGTGTACTTATGGACAATCCGTCGATTCCGGCCGTCAAGGGCAAGGCCACGGGGTCATTGAACCTCGGCCACACTCGTTACTCAACGCGTTTATTATGTTGCTGATGCCTTTGAACATTGATGCTGCGATATCGAGATTTGAAATGTTCATAATGGTGTCAATTCAGATGTCGTCAAAACTAAACGAATCTAATTTGACAGCACTAATATTGATGCGATTTATTTCGATCGTTATGAAAGGGACGGCAACATTTTTAGTGCTGTCAAATTAGTTTAGTTTAGTTTTGGCGTCATCTGAATCAGGTCAGGCTAAAAGGCTATTTTCGCATCCAATGATTGCTTCCATTCATAATCTGCAAATATTATTACTGTAGGTACCTACGCTCTGTTGTCTAGTACCGTGAAACATGCCAACTTTGCCAACATTTTTCGAATAATTTCAATTTTTGGATAATTTTTCTATGGGAACGTAAGTATTTTCTTTTAGCATCTGCAATTAAAAGATAATGAGCATGTATTATTTTATCAGATTTTATTATTCATCAATATTTAATTAAGTATTTTATTCATTTTGATGGCGGGCAAAGTTATCTGGACTTTTTGCCAACATTACCCACATTGATTTTTGACGCAACTAAGGCCTCTATACAGATGGCACAAAGTCCAATACAAGAATTTTGGCAAAAATGGCGTTTACTTTATAAATGAAAACGATACCATGAAAGGTTTCCTACCAAAGTGGCTGGGCAAAGTTACCCTAACTTTTTTCCTCTTTTTCATACAAACCGCATTTCGCTTTTTAAAAGTACTAGGGTTGGCACATCTCAGTAAACTGATCTTAACGTATTTTTCTTCTTTTTCTGCAAAGTATTGTAATTCGCTTTAAATTTTAGGCAGGAATTCACATTTTACCTACTTCCTTGAAGTTTAGGCCAATATAATCTACCTATTCCGATCACTGGTAATACTATAATAGGTACTATAGAATAATAAAAATAATAAGTTTCGTAAGTGCCAACCCTAAGCTTATTTTGATGGCGGGTAATGTTGTCAGTAGTAGATCGCAACATCACTGGGTAACTTTACCCACCATTATAACTTTAGTTTTAAAAGACCTTCAGCAATGATAATAAAATATAATACTTACTCTTAAAGTGTTTTTGCATAACTTAATATAAATTAAACTAACCTGTGTTTTCGCCATCACGCACAATTAACTTTAGAACTTGTACTAAAATTTGCCCGCGAAAATACGCACCACATTCTACAAGTTCTAAAAAGTGACTGAGTGAAGTTAGCGACAAACCTGATAGACTGTGTTACTAGACACATAACCTACTTTCTATCTAAGTCAACAAATGTTACTATAGTATTCCGATACTTTTGGAATTTAAAGATTTGCTTAAAAATTGATTTTCGGGCAAAGATACCCTTGGTGGCAAAGTTGGCATGTTTCACGGTACCTACCTAAGTATTTAGTATTTTTTTAATACGACACAGTTTCCTGCAGATATGATCATGCGACTCACTACGATTGTATTACTATCATCTTCTATTAGAAGAGAGGATAGAGTCGCATTTTTCAATTTTCGTGAGGATTGAAGTGCACGACACATCAATCACAACGCACTTCACAAAACCTAGATCTTAGAGACAACTCTTGATTGCTCTTCATAACCTCGTGAACTGCACGCACTGCTTTCTTTAAACCAACTTCCTTTGCAGATACTCTAACCCTTATAATAACTTAATAAAATTCATTTTCCCAAAAATCTTAAAAAACAATACGCACACAACAAAATGTACACCCGCTTTCTTTGCAGTTACTGCCATCCTTATTCCAAAGTTGTAAAGCTGAAGTTTCGATGTAGAGTGGATGGGTTATGTTTGTAGTGATCAACAAGGAAGCCAATGTTCCCACACGTGTGATCATTAGCTGTTCCAGGAAAGCGACTGTCTTGATGGGAACCCTGTTATTAGTTACCTTCTTGTTTTGTCACTGCACTGTAATGAAATATCGATTTGGAAACTGTTTTTTTTGTTTAGATCTAGAAAATACACTTGAAATTGAAGTTTAGGTCTTCTTTCTAAGTATGAGCAGTTTTTTGACAACGTTTAAACCTGACTAGCTCCAAAACTAACCGTGTTTTTCTTTCTTGTCGGTTTTGTCTATCCAAAGGTTGCCAAAGGTATGTTAGAGATCACCTAGAGTGCTATTATAAGGTCGCCCATTTTACCTTCTGGTTCTAGTTTTTGAATTTTGTTTAATTTTCCTGTGTTATTGTGTTAGAATTAAGTTGAGTGAAAGTGTTATCTCTATCTATCTATTTTAGAACGATAATAGTGGCAATTCTGAGTGTCGCAAAAGCTAAACTAAGCTAACTAAAATTGTTGCCGTCCTTTTTATTCCCATCGCTATGAAAGGGACGGCAACAATTTTAATTAGCTTAGTTTAGCTTTTGCGACACTCAGAATTGCCACTATTTACTTGTTTGGTTCATGGTTCTCATAGATTGACTTTAAGTGTTATTAACTGTGCCTGAGTACACACACGGACGTGTTGCCTCTCTTCACCTTTGTAAACGTTGTCTTACTGTGCACATCCCCTACTTTAATAATAATTGGAGTTCTCGATTGAATGAAACTGATTAGATTCAATGTACAAAAGCCTTTTGAACAGACTAAAATAAGGTTAATTATTTTAGAGTTCCGGAATATTGGATTAATTTGTGTTAATCAATTCCTATATCAAGCAATTGTTCAAGTAAAATTAACTGTCTTTTAATATTGATCTACTTATATAACGTTGCTCAAATAGAAATACTTCCGTGCCTTGGTACAAAATATATTTTCAGCTTTGATCATGTTTTGCCTAAATCACACGTAGGTATATAGGTAGTACATTTACCTACTTACCTTGTCCGACTTAGTTGTGACATGTTCAATAGTGCATTTAGTGCATAATATTGTCAGAAAGTTAATAAGTAAGCAAATATGACTAAATGTAAATAGGTATAATAATAATTATTAAGTGTTAGATATGATTAATATGGCACTTTTTCACATGCTTACTTAAATTAATATTTAGATCATTAAATTGCTTAGATTGGGACAAGATGACGCTGTGAGAATGTCCAAAGATATTTTGAATTACGAGTAGTTATAGATATATATTTTGAAGCTCTCCGTCAACAGAGTTAGCCTCTAGCTCATACGAACTTACTAAGGTATGTAGGTAATTATGTATCTATGCCTCCACCATTGAGATGATGACCTCCACTTAGCGAAATGCCAAGCAGCTTAACTGCAACTTATGCTCAATCGATTATAATTATCATCATATTTTAGTTAGCAAATATTCAGGGGCTCCTGTTAAACCCGATAAGATAGATTAGCATTCTTCATTTATTGGTGACGATAACATACGCGCCAAAAGGCTCGAGACATTTCATAATACCTACTTATATAGTTGTGGTTTTAATATTTAATAGCAAACATAACGTCGCGGTCGCCAACGTGGTAGAATAGGTAAGTAATAACGTTTCTCGGAAAGCATTATAATTGTGATTACACGGACTCTTACATCGTCAGCGACACGTCAAAAATATGGCTCTTTCCTAATTTCATATAGCTTTGAACAAACCGACCGTCGCGCGGGCCATCATAGCTTGCAATGGTCTTATAAAGGTACGTTACCGTATTTTTAATGACATTTATTTATATAATGACACTATAAATATCTACAAGTCTTTCCTACGACAATGTCAAAAGTAGATTAAAAAAACATGATTTTGAGTAGGTATAAATTACTACTCTAAATTTAGTATGAAAGAAATGGTTACTTTCAAATACCTAAGCAGTACCTGCAAAAAGTAAATTCGTATGAGCTACTTGTAAACTCTGGTGACGAAATTTGTGGTCTCCGAGGCTTAATCGGGAGCGCCATCAACTGATTTTGTTACTGCCACCCTTTCAACTTACGAACGCTCACGAAAGCTACACAGCTTTTTTTATTAGAAGAATCTACCTAGTTACTGGCGAAAAAAGCACATACTTACCATAAAACTTTATAAAAACTACAAGTGTAGGTACTATTTTAACAGCAAATTGTACAAAATGTACTACGAGTATAATCGTAGACCGAATGACGCAATCTAGTGGACGCCAGTAAAATTGTTTCGTTTACAATGATTGCGCTCACAATGCCATAAAATAGGTAGGTACGACCGCAAAGTGGTCGACGTACAACTCAGTAATGCCGACAATTTTCTGCTTTGATATTTTGTATCTAAGCGCTCCTTGCGTTTGGTAAAATTTTCATTAAAAATTTGTAAGTAAATCCGATTTTTTAATCATTTCACAATGACAAAGGCCTAGTACAACCTACAAAGTACCTACTTAATATAAAATTCTATTAATCCGAGCAAAGTTTGGCAGACCACGGTACATAAAATTTCGGTGTCCTATATCTATATTTTTTTCTTTTGTTAATATTTGTTGCTCTGACGCTCCGCTTGTCGTAGTAAAATGAAATAATATTTTTTTTATTGTCCGATTATGTATGACATTACAGTCTTTTTACCGGGTCCGCTAAGTTAGGTATATTTTACTATTTATACATTATATCACTGAGTAGTGAGTACCTAACTCTTATTTTATTTTAACCGGTTTGTTGGATAAAAAATAATTTATGCCTAGTAACAGTAACAAATCGTTTACATGAACTCTTTGAAGGTCGTTCGTAAAAATGCAAATATACAATTTTATGAATATTATTATTTGTACTTATTTATTTTCACAGAATCAATCTACTCATACTGTTGTTCATTATTTGTTTTTTCTTTTGGAATATTTTTGAACATGATTCGTGTGCGTTGAACTCCTTTGTAAGGATCTAAGTTGAAAAGCAAACAAAAGTATTTTTTACATTTAGAATATTAATTAAGTAGGAATTACTTACCAATATGTTTAAACATTATATTTTCTTCCTAGGTATATCCTACTCTTAAGGATTCATCAAAAATAATTCCTGTTCATGAAAAACTTCGTAGACCTTTGGCGCGCGTTGAAGTCTTTTGTACTGAAAACTTTATCGATAGGTAGTGTAAGCAAGCTGTATTTTCTTAATGTTTCTACATCATGAGAAGTTTTATTATTAAGTGGGTACGTATTCACTCATTATAATGATAGAAATTTCGTAAATATTTTTTGGAAAAAGCAAACAAAGAAATTATAAGAACAAGTTTTGATAAAACTATAGGTACTATAATTAACTATAGGTATGATAATTATGATTACGTTATTCATGGGCGGTAGTAGTGGCAATTCTGAGTGTCGCAAAAGCTAACTAAGCTAACTAGAATTGTTGCCGTCCCTTTCATAGCGAAAGGGAATAAAAAGGATGGCAATAATTTTAGTTAGTTTATTTTAGCTTTTGCGACACTCAGAATTGCCCCCAGTATCAGTTCTCAAATGTTCTAAGCCTCGCTACAATGCAGGTTTTCAAGTCAGGGGTAGGCTGAGGGCTGAACAAGATGGCTGACTATGGTTCAATGACCCAAATGACTCAGCGCTAAAGCTTGCTACGACGATTTTTACAGCACATAAAATTATTTTGTGTTTTTGTTATTTGAATAAAACTGGTTTTAGGTAGTAGGTACGTTAAATACATAAGGTAGGTAGTACCAACAGTATGTATTTTATAACTTTTATGTAAGTTGTATTCTCATAAGTAGGTACAGGAATTAGTGTTTTTTTTGTATTTCTCTTTAAATGCATAGGAGGTAGGTATCTACTTAGGTACTTACATACCTACATAAGGTATCTACTGTGTTTATTTAGCATCTAAAATGATAATTTTCGAAAAGATCTTTACTTACTTAGGTAAGTACTCTACTCCATAATATAAAATAAAAAAAAGCGTTGTCTGCCGTATGTAAAATGCAGTAATAAGATTATAAACGAAGCCTAGAAATTCGCCTCAGCAAGCAAGCCCCGGACACACGCTACGGCCGATTTACTACGAGTCTGTACTCTCGTTATTACGTTCAGAGGCACGTAATAGTGCTGCGTTCAGTCACCCTCTCCCTCTCCTCTCTGAACCTGCCCCTCTGCCTCGGCTTGACGAATCAGCCTCTCGCCGTGACGAGAACCTCACGAACAAGGTTCTGTTGACGACCGTCAATGAGCGTCCGTCAGCATAATTGATAACCTGCCAAGTCTTTTAAATTTTTTGTAATAATGAACGAGCATGTGTGTTTTCACCGAGTATCGTTCGATCGCGAAAAATAAGCTCATGTTATACACTGTTGCTGTAGGTAGATGAAAAATGAGAACAGATTTATGGTATTAACAAGTGATCATAGCATAGACAAGACGCTACGCGTAAATAGTTGAATACCAATACTTATACTTACTCAATAACTTTGTTCTTGCTGTAAGACCATCGCTTTGAAAAATTCTAAGGTAAGTTATCCGTTTGCTGACGACCGTCTTTCAACTCGAAGCGGACGCAGCCCAGGCATTACGCTCCATTGAATAATCTAATCTTCGGATTGTCTTTTCTCGGGTTGAGTAACTGGTTCTTTTTGTTGGAGTTTTGAAGCTAAGTTTTTGAGCCGTGAATAGTTTATTTTCTCACTGTGATATTTTAAAGAGTCCTCAACACAGAATCAATATATTTCTCAAGTATTGACTGTAAAAATTCTAATGACAACTTTTTTTTCTTTTTAATTTTTAGTCAGCAAAACAGTGTTTTTATAGCTTAACAAATCCATTTATAGTTCACTGATTTCAAATTTTTCCTTACCAATGCAGCCTTGCCTGCTTCATTTTGTGTTCATTTAACTGCAATGAGCACCACCCCCTATCCAGATTTCTTGTTTTGAATGCCAAAAATTACAAAAACCATGGTACGTACTGATTCTAGTAGGCACCTTGGTATTAGTACGGGTATTCAATAAGGTATCAAAAAATGCCACTAAAGCGATTATTAAATAAAAAGAATATAAAAAAAAGCCAATAAAAAATGAAACTTGCAGCTCTGGAGTCGCTCCGCCAATCGTCTGCAATTTCTCAGTATTTTATGTCATGACTTCATGAGGCATCAAATCCTTGAAGTACATACCTACCCCATCACGATTTGGCCATCGAAAGTGACTAAGGGCCGGCTTTCCCAGCAAGGAGCTGACATCACGCATTCCGATACATTATGGACAATGTGATCGGGTTCGCTCCCATGATTCATTGCAACATCCAAAGAAACGTGAAGATTCTCTCAAACCGACAGTGATACGACTAACCGGTAAAACGATGTTTAGCAACACTTTCAGTACAATCAGCAGCTATAAAATACGGTTTATAGTAAATTCATATAAGCAAGTGGCCAACTCTATTGACGCAGCTTTTAGGCCTCCTTCGTTCGTTCGTTCGAGCAAGTGACCAACTCTGGTGACGGAGTTTTTAGGTCTCCGGAAGACCTCCGTCATGGCCTAACGACTTAAAAGCCGAAACCGATAAAATTTAAAGTGCCCTTTAGTTTATGCTCCATATTATATCAAATCAAAAATAATTCTTTTATATTTTTTTAGTGCTTTTATTTACAGAAACGAACTACTGCATAATATTTAGGTACATACCTAACTGTCTGTACTAAATACAATAAGAACCAGTTGAGCCACCTAAGGATCGACGTATATATCGTAAGTGCTTGTGAAATAATTATAGTACCTACCTACATAATAAACACTTATCACATAGAACATAAGTTTTTAATTTTTATCACATCTAAACCCCTAAAAAGAACTTTGTTATTCCATGTCCTAAGAAATAACTTATTTATCTAAATTCCTAGAAGCTAAAAAACCGGGGCGCTACACCACAGGATATTATGTTGTGCGCACTGCGCAGGAAAAACTGGCGTCATTTCCATACGTTGAGAAACTTGTAAATAACTAGTATAGATCGCGCCATGTAAAAAGAGCGCTGCCTGACAGGTTGCGCAGTTGGCAATTTATTTGGAACATCGCGCATAAAAGTTTTAGATTGCGAAATGGTTTTACATAAAAAAGTAAGAAATAATGATGTAAATAATAGTTAGTGCCTACCTATATTGTTTTAGAAACGACTCATAATAATGTAGTTGATAATTTAAAACAATTATGAACAACAGAAGCAACAAATTATAAATGTTTAAGTATTTTTTTAAATAAAGATACTTATCAATAAACATCTCTAAACTTAATATAATCTACAAAGCCACGAGTGACAAGCTAAATGCTAGTTCAAAAATAAAATAATAGGCCTGGTACTTTCGCGCGCGAGTGTACCCATGCGCAGACATACCCCCTCCACTTTCTCCCAGCGCTCTTTTTACGTGGCGCGGACTATATTAATATTATAGGTATATGCAAGGCGCAGCTGGGAAAGCAATTTGAGGCATCCTTCGTCACCACATTGAATAGGTGCTTACGTGTTTTTATCGAACGAGATTGAAGCGATTTCCTTATGCTGTAGCAATTTGTTCAGCAATATAATTCATAACGGGAAACTAGGTAGATACTTCTAGAATCTAGTAAAATATTAGCCTCTACACAACACAAATGGTTTAAAGTTTAAACCGTAATTAGATTATTTCTTTGGGTAAAATAAGTAGGTATAAATCGGTAAAATATAGCGCCTTGGGGATTCAGATTTCAGTCATCGAGTCATCTCTACTGTCAAAATTTTAAGAAGAATAATAACCATTATTTTTTCAAAATTGTTTCTTGTGAATGACATAAACAACAGAAAACGTGTACCGTAGCGTAGGTACCTTGAGAAATAGCAATTTGACCCTAATTCGTTTCAGATTAGTATGGGATACCTACTTAAAAAAAACTAGGTACCTACCTGCCAACGAGTTTTACCATTTTTCTGCACCTAAAAAGTACTTATTCTTTCGTTTCTTCAACAGGTGAGCAAGTCAGTGCCCCTAACAGTTTCCTTCGAGATATCTACCTACACTAGACAGTTACTTCATGTGGAGATATCCGGAGGAAATTAATTTATACCTCAATACAGGAAGCTCAATCAATCAGACTTGAATTATGTTGGCTTGTTGTTGGGTTCTAAAGTCTTAGAACTTTAGAACCCAACAACAAGCCATTTCATTCTTACGGTGCGTCCACAACGCAGTTACGTTTTGTAGAACAAAACAAAGTTTCCAAGTGTTACCTACTGAGCAACATCCGATAGCTAAATAAAATACAACAGTCCTCCTGTAGCCACTAAAATTACTTATACAGGGTGAATTTTTGAGACGGGACAGTAAGGGCAGGTACCTTAAACGTTATAGTTACAGGAAAACGTTTGTAGGAGACTATCCATTAATTTTTAAAATATTCTGAACTGCATTTACAGATTTTTGAAAAAATGTACAGTCAGCAAGAAAATGGTCATTTTACACAAAAACTTTTTTTGATGCCAATCGATCCTGTTTCTTATAAGGATCAAAAGTCTCTACTAGACCGACTGAGGTTTGAGTACTAGAAATGTCAGAAATCGCAAAAAACTTTTTCCATACATTTCGGTAAAAGAGCCAAACTTCAAAATTAATCAAACTTTTTGTTATGGGTAGATCAGCTATAATCCGATATAAAGAAAAAAAAGGCTGGCTGAAAAAAACAGGTCAGTAAAAAAAGTTTTAAATTTCAAACTTCGAATTCGATTAGAATTCTTGGTTTATTTCAGGTCATTGTTATGTTTGTTATGAGAAATTGAATTCTAGATTGTTAGTTGCAATTTATTTATGTAGGTAAGTACATACTTCTTGTTAAAAAATGTAATTTTATTAAAATGTCATTTTGAGCAATTTATTTCGTAGATCATCTAAATGTAGTTATTTTTGTCTGTGTCTAAAGTACACATAATTAAAATGATTTATTTTATTTTAATTGTTTCAATTCTAATGTTGTAAAAGATTATCGATGCAACTTTGATGATTTTCTAATTAGGTAGGCGCTTTTGCTTTTAGGTACAGTAAGCCACGAGGCCAGCTAGACACTCGCCATCAGGACTATCACTAATTATCTTATGCGTATTTCCGTATAAACCGTACAATTCTGAAAAAAGTTTTTCGCGATTTCTGACATTTCTAGTACTCAAACCTTAGTCGGTCTAGTAGAGACTTTTGATCCTTATAAGAAACAGGATCGATTGGCATCAAAAAAAGTTTTTGTGTAAAATGACCATTTTCTTGCTGACTGTACATTTTTTCCAAAATCTGTAAATGCAGTTCAGAATATTTTAAAAATTAATGGATAGTCTCCTAAAGCCGTTTTCCTGTAACTATAACGTTTAAGGTACCTGCCCTTACTGTCCCGTCTCAAAAATTCACCCTGTATATGACACTGAAACTGAACCATTTCGCTGCCTCGATGTGATTTGAGTCTAGTCCCAAAACTATTAATAGTGGAAATTCTGAGTGTCGCAAAAGCTAAACTTAGCTAACTAAAAATATTGCCGTCCCTTTCATAGCGATGGAAATAAAAAGGATGGTATTAATTTTAGTTAGTTTAGTTTAGCTTTTTCGACACTCAGAATTGCCACTAATACCTAATTAATGTTTTTAACTCGCTTTAATATTAGTAGGTAAAGTAGGTTATGAGCAAGTGGCCAACTCTGGTGTTGGAGTTTTTAGGCCGCCTAAAGGAAAGCCGGGACAGACAATTTAACTTGCCCTTCGAAGCACGGAAGCGTTGATCTGTTATAATCCCACTTGTGGTCACCCATCCAAGTTGTGACCGCTCGTTGCTTAACTTCAACGATCTATCAAGAACATCTAAAGAAAGATTATAAATTACTAAAAATGCAATTATGTTTATCATCGAAATGCATTTCACATCGTAAATTACAACGCAAGGGGAGCGACTGCGGGCGGGATCGATAAGTGACAATTAAATGTACCTAACCTTATCGATGCAACTTCGTCTTTATTTATTTTAAAAAATAACGTTAATAGTTAATGCTTATTTTGGTCATATTACCTATGTCTTGGAAATGTAAAAGATAAACCTATTCGTAAACGGGATAAGTGGTAAAATTCAAATTTTTATTAAACCGACTTCTATTTTGTAAGAAGAGATAGCACTCTCGTACTTAGTGCATTTCTGTTCATAACTGATCCTAATTTTTTTTGGGAATTTTTAAAATCGATCCACTATTTGACTATTTGAGTCGTTGTACATTAAACTATATGAGTCGTTGTACATTAAAAAGCACATTAAAAATACAAAAGTACCTACAGTAGAACATAGAACCTTCTCCTGTTTTGAAGTCGGTAAAAAAAGGTTAGAATTTTGTTCCAATGTTTTTCGTGAATTTCAATAATGGAAACAGAGCCACGGATGGGAGGTAGAATGTCAGGTCATGTTTAGACCGCGTGGGCGCCAAAAAAGTGCGCCACAGATCCGGGTCACGTGTGTGGCCCTCGCACAAGTTTCGCGCCAAAATAACGGCTGTTCAAAAATAGTTCGATAAAAATACATATTTTTATCGAACTATTTTTGAACAGTCTTTGCTCAGTAAATATCATCCAAACAAACTTTGCATAGTACCTACCTACTTACTACTTTATAATTATTCGATTTAGTAAAATTCGAAGTGGTAGGTAAGGTACTTACTTGAGTAAGTAAATATTAAATTATTTATTTCGGAGATTACCCCAAACAAACCAACTTTACCTCTTTAAAATATTACTAGCCCGCGGCTTCGCTCGCGTGGTACTTGCCTTGATAAAATATAGCCTATGTTCATTCGGAAAACCCATGCTACACATCGGTGAAAGAATTTTTGAAAATAATAGATATGTATACCTAGATATAGCCAAGCTGACCCGGCGCACTTCGTACCACCATAGTTTAGTTGTTTAGTTTTTTTTCTCACCGTTTAAACCTTGAACCTAAACTTCAAATTCAGAATTTCAATCAGAACTAGGTACCTACCTAACATTATTTAAAAATTTTTAGGAAAAGAATAAACCATTTTGGAGTAAAACGTTTTAAGGCTTCTTTAACGTCACAAGCTCAAAGAGTCCGTGGCTCTTCGCATTTTGTTACACTTAATTAGAAAATGATTGGTTCCGGGTGTTTTCGATTAGATTCCCGCTGAAGCACGCAGGGGCCGGCGTGACTCGACGGATTCCTGAAGCTACCAAGTACCAACTGGATAGCACTTCAAACGAGGTTTTATTATTTCCTCAACTCGTGAGGTGAGTTACTATTCTGAGACATCTTTACTCTACTGCCCCTTAATATTAGTCTAACTAACGCGTTCTCTGCCAAACCGTTTAACGCCCCGGGCGTCGCCGTTTTGTTTCAGCTCGAGCAGGTATCAACATCACACTTTACGTTTTAGCATCAAAAGTGAAATGGAATGAAAGAAAGCTCATCATAAAGCCTGTTTATTGCGCTCCTAAAACGATTTAAAGGTTATGATGACTTAGAATTATTCAAAAGTAAGGTCTATTATCAACAAAGAAAATGCTACATTGAAGTCGGCAATATAAATGTTGTTATGAGCTTCGCTCGTAAGGTATTGTAAGATTGTCGATAAAACCGTTTGGACCTATGGTAATGCCGATTGTAGAGCTCTGGCAAAGAGAATATTTAGACAAGCGACCAGCGATATGGTATCGCGTAACGCCACGCCCCACGCTCAAATTAAAATTTTGTTAAATTTTGTTCTGTGTTTTTCATTCTAACATGGATATATATGAGCACAGATAAAAGAATACTAGTAGTAAGTAAGTAATATACCCAGATTACATAGGTAGGTACATTTCGTGTTGAAAAAGTTACAGCTTCTTCCTAAAGCAAAAGCAGACTTCAGTCTTTCTGAAGATCTACAATTTCCAGGACAAAAAAATACCTACACTGTATTCCGGGAACAAAATAATCTATAGTCATAATAATTATTACCTACGGTTTCATTAACCGGCACAATGAAAGAGGGTTTTTCGCATAAAAAATGTATATGCGCTATAACACAAAGCTTTTAGCGGTGAACGCTAACTGGTTTCCTCACGATGTTTTCAATATCGTGAGGAAACCAGTTAGCTCTCTCAGCATCGATGAGCTTACAACCTGTCACGATATAAAAAAAAATCTACATCTCCCTGGGATATAGTTGTGATCATATTTCATTTTTTTTATCATCTAAATCTCGGAATCGGCTCCAACGATTTTCATGAGCATTTTCTAGCAAATTTTAGAATATGCGGTTTTATTTATTCGTGTTTTCAGGCAATGAAAAAAAAATAGCTCATAGCTCAGTCATCCAGGTACCTACTATTAGTAGCACGAACCGTTTCATAAAACGCCTTCGCATTGAAAGACGCTTGTTTAAGTGCCATGGCGAGTGCCCAACACAAAACCGGTTCCTTCGTGCCCCACGTGCAGATACCATCGTTCGTCTTCGTCTATTTTACCTTGTATTAACCGACCATTCTACACTGACCCTTCTACCCTTTACAACTCCATTTATCTGCCGTCAATTCAGAAAGAAATTAAAAAGCTTGGTAGCTCTACCTCTGTTGGTTAAGCTCTCGGATATTGTGTTATACAATACAAATCCTGCAAGTAAAACAAATCAATCAATGTACTGTTTTAACCCCACTTTCGACATTGAAATTGAGTATTCTTCGGGTTAAACCAAAAACATGAAACAAAATGACAATTTTACCTTTAGATTATTTATTTATACAGACTTTGCAATGTAGGTGCAGTGCAAGTGAGCATAACAGTCATTACAATGTTTGTAGACCGTTAATAAAAACTGACTTTTTAAAAGTTACATGTTGCCAACAACATGCAAAAATGTTCGTTATGAAGTACCTAGGTAAGTACCTACAAGAATAAATAATAACTGCTAAAGTCAGCGTTTTCAAAACGAGCGACCTAAATGAAACGTGACGGTTGTCGAAGAAATAAACAATAAACATGCAACTAATCGTACCTACTAGAGCACAAACTGTTTTAAATTCAAGTACCTACCTTCTATCTATAAAAGTACACACCTACATATCATATCGTATTAAATAAGGCTTCGTAATCGAATACGTACGACACGAGATAACCGAACCTAGAAAAACTATTGTTTTTACATTGAAAAATAATCGCAAACTGTTATACCTAGGTAATAGAATGTTGGCTGAAATATTATTGAAAAATGTAAGATGGCGGCACACGTTTTCGAGAAACCAGTAAGTAACGTTGCTGGCAGGTTTATCTGATCACTATAGAGCTAGACATTCAAAAGGAATTTGATTGTTCGGTTAAATAAAAGGGGACGATGCATGAATATCAAAAAGGCGGTCCTACTAGTTGCCGCGCGCTGGCCTAGTGATTAATAGATTTGCATCGTAGCATAATATCACGGTCTCAGGAATTAGATAATATATGACGGAACGGACTGAGTCCGGGAAGCGTTCGTGACGTAGATAGGTATTGTTTAGATGCTGAAATTAACATTATAGGCTATACCTACCACTATTTTGTAACTACCAAAAAGTCAAAAATTGATAATATTTATCACAAAGTTATCAAGATTTAAATATGCCCAAAAATTGGAGTAGGTAATTGAGGTACTTAGGTAAATGAAAACGCCCGCCGGCTCCTGCGCGTTTGCGAGATGGCAAGCAATTTATGAATGAAGGATTCATTGGAAGGATTGAAGTTAAACATCAGTAGGTAGTAGGTAAGTATAATTCATAAGCAATTAGGTAATTATTTTGTGTTTTGGGATAAAAAATAACATTATTTTAAAATAATTTCTTCATTATTATGTGATCATGATCACTGATCAGTAACAGACACTGAGTGCACCATTGAGATGTATTAAAGAGTCACAATCCAATAGCTGACAACACTCAAAAAATGTGCGTGCAAATTCAATGTTCTACAATGACATTTGACATTTGAATGTAGACGTTATGTCGTTTGTTTTAATGTTCAATGTCGCTTGTACGCAAAAAAGAAAAAGTCTGCGCACTACGTAGCGTGCGCCGAGTTTTGGCGTTTACATTTTATTTGTCTAATTGTGGCTCTATAATAAGTACATCTCAATGGAGTGCACAGATTTTTTTGGTAGTTATAAAATAGTGGTGTATATAGAAGTGCCACATCATCAATGTTTTTTGACCCTAGCTAGGGTGCGTTTCTACCATACATGTCAGGAAGCTGAACGGTGCTCAAGAAAAAAATCTTAGGTTCCATCTCAACTTATAATTATAACAAATTCAAAAACCCTCATTGTAGAAACTGATTTATCTTCATAATGTAAGTTACTATCGTTTACTCTACCAATCGGAAATCGATAGGATAATTATCCTAGTAAGCAATAGTAAATACCTACCTTTTGTTATGCATAATTCAGCCTTTTGAGCAAGAAATTACTTCGAAAATTGGCGCAACATGTTTTTAGACTCAAGAGTAGAGGGTCTGCCACCCGTTCCGAGCCGCTGAGGATAAACCGTGTTTGCACGAGCGTATTTCCCAGAGGCATGCGTCATACACTGCTTCATTATTTTACCATTTGTATAGTAGTAGGTAACTGTTTATAATAGGTACCTTGGTAAATATTATAAATAAATAGATATTCTTGGACATTTCATATCTCAAGCTTAGCTTTAGATAATAGTGGCAATTCTGAGTGTCGCAAAAGCTAAACTAAGCTAACTAAAATTGTTGCCGTCCCTTTCATAGCGATGGGAATAAAAAGGATGGCAATAATTTTAGTTAGGTTAGTTTAGCTTTTGCGACACTCCGAATTGCCCCCGAATTGATAATGATTACTTAATTTAATGCTTGTGTTAAGGTAACCAGATAACTGATATAAGTACCTACTACAAGCTTAGATAATTTGAACATAGAAAACACCCTGACTCGAGAAAAATATTTGCAGATCATGCAAACATTTGTCCCGTGGCGGGGATCGAACCCGCAACCTCTGCGTCTTATAGGCGAGCTTTCACCCGCTGCGTCACTTCTGGACAGTCAAAATTTATAAGTAATTAAGCTACCATAAGCTTTCTTTTATCTGTGGCTTTAGCTATAACATTATGTTCGCACACAAAGTATAAAAAGTAATTAGGTACTTACCTGCAGTTAGAAAAACAAAAAACAGAGACACAATTAGAAAAATAACAACAGTTTAAAACAATAAAATAAAACAAAAGGACAGAAAACAAAATGAAAAAGAGAACAAAACAATATAAACAATAAAAAGAAGGATAACTAATTAAATGATGATAGTTAACTATATTGTACCTACTACATAGTTTCGACATCTATGTTTCAAGTAGGTATATCGTGGTAAATAATTAACCATCTATGTATGTATTTACGATACAAAAGCCGCGACCTATGAGAGTTGAGAGGTGATGCCGTGATAGAGCAGAATCAACACAAATCAGGGGATAATCAAGGTTTAGGCAATGTCTGAACGCTAGCTGATGCACTATGTAGGTACCTACTTATAAAACAATGACCTGGGAAAAATAGTTAGGTAGGTATAGGTAGGTACTTACACTGCAATTTGTCTTTGAAGGATTTCAGACGGCCCGATAAATCTACAATAGGTACCTAGTAATACTGTATTATTCACTTTGAAAAGTTGAGGATTTATTTATACTAGATGCATTCTATGATTATTTGGCTAAAGAATTTGTAAAATCCTAACAAACCACCATCTGATTATGAGAATAAGTACCTACATGCAAAGTTCTAAGAAGTTATAAGTAATACCAACTTGAACACAAAAACACCCTCTTGCACTCCCTTTAATTAAAGGGTAGTTTTAAGAAAATGATATAGGTACCTAAAGGTTTATTTTATTTGTATTGTAGGTAGGTACTACCAAATATTAGTACCTACCGAATTTCAAGTCAAATGAACAACCCGTGAAAAAGTTCCCATATACCTACTTAACTGAATCTTATGGCAGAGTTACCTAGTTTTAGAAATATTTTGTCCTAATCTTCTAAGAAATATGTTGAAATATATTAATGCTCAGTTTTAAGTTTGTAATTTCAAGGAATAAGATGTTTCATACAAAAGTTTAACCCTTTTTCATCTCGGTAGGGGTTCAATTTCCAAAAATCTATAAGAGGAATGTACCCTCCAAGTTTCATGTTTCTCGGACTTACTCTTGGTCTCACCAAATTCATGTCAAATAAAAATAAAGTGATTGCACTCATAATTTCACTCATTCAAAACGACCAATCAAAACAGGGGTTAAACTAATATAGAAGCACGCGACACCCGCATTGCCGGCACGTGGCGAATCTGCGGGTAGATTGGAAAAGTGTTATCACCCCTAATGTGGGGTAATGGAGTGTTCATTACTATACCCCCATCGCTCTACATTCACACAAAACTGTACTTCTTAAAACCGAGATAGGAAATTTACTAGGTAATAAGATCGTTAAAAAACTAAAGTACCTATAGGTATGTATAGTTTAGGACTTAACAAATTGTGCTTTGCAATTCTAAATGTTAATACCTAGGTGTGTAGGTACTTCATACTTGTTGCAGTCGAGATAAATTACCCACTTAAGTTAATTACATTTTTGTTTTTTTTTTATATCGTTTAGGTACATACACCTACCTAAGTAGGTACTTACCTACCTACTAAAGATGTGAAAGCTGTTCCGGACAAAAACGAATTTAAAGGGTTTTATTTAGAAAAATATTAAACTAAGTAGTAACTTAGTACAAACTTTGAGGACGATAATCCCTCTATGTGCATTAAGATAGTAATCTTAAATTCTTAATGCACATAGAGGGATTATCGTCCTCAAAGTTTGCCCGGAGGGTATGCGTCAACACGATGCTTACCTACCTTACCTAGGTATAACTGGTGATGAAGATAATACTACTCCATTAGATAAATGCAACTGTTAAATTGGCAGCATTGTGACTTTTCTTGTACCTACAAAAGAGATGGGAAAATATTTCGCAAATTATAACTTATCTACTTATGGGCAGGTTTTTAAAGTGTTAATCTTCTAGGTAGGTACCTACTACCTACCTACTATAAAGCAATCTGTAAATAACATTGATCAAGAATGAAGTTAAAATGCCTATCTTACCTACTACATCATCAATATAGTAGAATACTTACTTACCTACCTACCTATAGGTATTGTACTTATTGTATTCGAAAGCATCGATTGATCGGCAAGTGTTGATTGTTGACGGACATCGACCCTTCGGCTTTCCTCGGTTCATTTCCAGCGACAACCGATTTGTTCTACTGTTGAACATTATAAGCACAAGCACTTTTTACAGCTTTTAACAACTCGATTGTTCACCTCATGATTAAAAGAATCGTAGGTAGGTACCTACCTACTTAAGTACCTACCTAAAATTGAAACTACTTAAGTAATGAAAAATTCGTAAATGTGGTCAGCACTTTTTTTTAATTGTTTAGTTTTAGAAACGATAAAAAGGTAAGTAGGTACTTAAGTATAACCACAGATAAAATAATACTAGTGGTATAACTTATACCTACCTACTTATATAGCACATAATTAGCTATTTTTTGAAGAATACAAGAGATGATGGAATGAATCCTACCTAATCTAGGTAGGTACATCCATTCCCTACATCCCTGTGTAAGTGTACCGAGAATTCTCTTTATTCTTATTAGCCTCATTCAACAGCGTGGAGTTATTTGGTTAGGTAGGTATGTCTACCCATCCATTTCCTAAATCCCGAATAGATTAGGGCAGCTTTCCAAAAAGTAAACAAAAGCATTAGAATGTCATTTTTCCCGCGCTCCATTCGTGGCGGGAAACGTCAAATTATGGATGCGTTCAGAAACGACGCGGCCGACCAGAACATGACGAATTACGAGCGCTCGAAAGCCGGTCCCGTAATTATTGTGGACAAGGCACTTTTTGCCTTTGACAAATAGTAAGAGCGTGGAATGAGACCGCGGAGCTTTGTGTCGCTGCTAATGACACTCGTGGATGAGCGAGCTCTAATATTACTATTTCTTTTGTGCAGCGGGGCTAAAAAGGCCGTTTACAGCAATTCTGCTAAAAAGAATTCATTTCATGAATTCCGAGCAATAATTTAGCAATATCTCTAAAATGTGGTAAAATGGCACAGATTTAGCAATATTGTAAGCAAAGCAATTCCATTCACCAGCAGATTCATATATAAACGTTACATTGCCATATGAAAAAATTAAACACCGCAAACTTCCAAAAGGTTTTATTTCAATAAACTTGAATAAAATTTTAAAGATATTCTGCAAATAATTTGTTTTTGTATCATAGAATGTTTTAATATCAATATTAAACATAAAAACGATGGCATTTTTGAATAAACTGTTTAAAATTTACAGTTGTAGGTGCAATAAAATATTTTTCTTTGATTGACACTGACAGTTACATAAGTTTATCGCTGTCAATGTCAAAGTATGGATGGATCGTAACGTAAACAAAACAATAATGAAAAATTTTAGAATTTTGCTAGTAATAAAGTTGTTTGTTTAGTGATTTAAACTGAGAAAAAGTATATTTTTAGGGAGTATTTGAACAAAGTTTTCAACCAAAGAGTAGAATAACTATACCAATGTCCAGCTTTGTTGATGCTATATTATCTCGTGTTTATCTACGAGTTGGATCTTTCTATTTCAAAGTAAGTGCTTACATAGATGCTTTTTCGGTAAATACATTCGTTATTTGATTACCATTGCATTGTTCTGAAAAACCTACAAACCTACAAAATTTAATTTTGAGGCTATGAAAATGCGTGCAACGAAAGTGCCTGAACAATTTTAAAATTTCTTAGTACCTATCGTACCTATGTAGTTTACAATGAAAAAAATTGTTATATAAATAGGATTTTATTGTAAATACAAGAACTTTTACAAATTATAGTTGTGCTCTAAATATGACTTGCTGACCAAAGTCTCTGATTAAGCGTCCCACATCTTGACCTGCAGCTAAATGGTCATTCCCTGTACTTGAAAATACCTGTAACAATAAAGTATTAAGATAAACATTGTTTTAAATAAGTACCTAAAAACCACACTTTCATTTTCAGCCTCTTGATGAGATGGAAGTTGCTCAAGATGAGATTAAAGTGCATGGTGGATCCACACAAGGGAGTCATGAGTTGCCCCACTATGCGCTACAGCTAGATATACCTACATACTCAAGAATTGAAGTCTAAATTGCAATTATAAAACAATATTTCATTAGTATTTTCATTTGTATGTTACCCATGTTTATGTTGATGGAAAATAAAAACTTTTTCTATTCTATTCTATTCTAATAACTATCTAGATTATCTAGCATATCAATAAAAGTTAGATGTTTTTATAATGTACCTAAGTATAATATTAATAAGATTATGAGTGATGATTAATAATTTGATGTAAATAAATTAATTTAGCGATGAGCATTGTTTTATTTCCACTTATTGGACTGTATATCTGAAACAACTTAATTTTTCTCAAATTATAAGTGTTAATGTTTGCATGGATGTGTTTATGGATGTTTATTACTTTGTCATGCTAAAATTACTCGATGGATTTGCTTGAACTTTGGAATACTTATACATAGATTATGACCTAGAATAACACAGTACTTTTTATCAGAGTAAGTACTTAGCATGTGAGCAAAGCTGTGCCCACAGCTTTGCTCACATGCTACTAAACTAGTTATAATAACAATCCTACACTTACCATGAGTATTGAGCTTATTTCATCTTGACTGCACAGGCAGCCGGCCTAGTAGCCCAAGCCCTTGCCCATAATGATAGCCCTCTACTTCGGAGACAGCCATGGTAGCTGGACCGGAACGGGTTTATTAAACAAGCTCTCTTCATATTCTGCAGGCTTCTCAATAGGAATGTGGGTAGTAGGTATTGATGTATTCCAAAACAGACAACCTTCCTGTAAAACCTGAAAATAAGAAAGTGGTTAGTATTTGAGTTACATGGGTATGTTATTAGGTGTGTATGATAATAATAATAATAATATACCTACCTGTAACCTTGGACTATAATACTCGTCCATGCATGCTATACTTAACCAACTATACCTAGGTACCTACTTAACTAAGAAATTAATAGTGGTATTTCATTATTTTTTTTGCAAATAAATGTAGGTACTTATCTACTCTTGCAAATAGTTGGTGCATCTTGTGGTACTTAAGTAGGTTAGGTACCATTGTAGGTAAGTACCTAGATGCACCAACTTGATGGTAAGTAAATATCCTCTCTACTGCATCTATTGATAATATACCTAGGTAAATAATCTAAACACTAACCATGGATGGATATTGTCCTTAGTCCGCCTCGGCGGTGCCGGCGCAGCGCCAACGGCGAGGGTAGATAATTAAGGCTCCAACTCGGTATCACTGCTCACACTTTTACTAGGTACCTACCTACCTAACACAAACTCCAGATCGGCATTTCAAATGCTCATCCTTTCTCTATGTGCTACATAGACTTTGCCGACGATATAAATGCTGTCCGTAACATGGGCGTGCTCCAAAAGTTAAAAATAATAAAGGCCTAAATGAGCAATTATTATTATTTTCTTCAATTCACTTTACGAAATGAATTCAAAAAGTTACTCCCAGAGTAACTTTTTATGAATCTGCTATTTGACAGAAAGTTACTGAGTCATTTCACGATTTTCCTGTCAAAACTGTCAAATAGGTGAATTGAGCATTTCATCTGCTTGATAAGAATTGCAATAAGGGGCCATTTTACGATTTTTCTTCTAGTGAATTGAAAACAATATTGCTAAAACGACCTTTTTACCGCCCCGGTGAATTGAGCATTTCATTTGCTTGTTATGAATTGAAAACAATATTGCTAAAACGGCCTTTTTAGCCCCACAGAGCAGCAGTGGATGCGTTCTCATCTCGCCCGGGATGGTACAACGACCTCCCCTTATTTGTTACAATACTTGAGTTGAGCCATAATATGAATCGAATGAACGCCAGTGATGGGCTCAAATTTCCTTGGCCAAGCCACGCCACAAGCCGGCTCTGCTGTCACGCGAGCCTCATTTTGATGGATATAAAATTATTTATGGTTGGTAAAAAAAATGTGAACAAGTAGGTACCTACCTACTACAATACAAATTACCTACTTACACATGTTTCTTCAAATCTTGTAGCTGTAGGTACGTGCCGAATTGTTATTTTTGGAACTGTACTTAGGTAAGTAGGTACCTAATAGTTTTAGGTAAAATAACCTAAAGATTGTTTGGGTAGAGTCACAAATTTACTATACAAGCAAAATGCACGCTTCATCCGATAATTTGGAGATTTGATATTCCCGAAACCGTATAATTTTGCAGAAAAACTCTTGACACCTGGAAGAATTCGCTAATGATAATGAATGACGAAGCCTTTTCGCGGAATTTTGGGAAGTGCAATATGAGACGCCTCCTTGGTGGTCGCAGTGAGTGGCCTACCTAACCTTCACCAAAATGTTTAACGAATTATTTTTCTTGACTAGCCAAGCCATCCCAGACCGTGAGGATCGCACGCATCCCCTCTGTGAAAAAAAAACCTGTTTTAATGTTGAACTGGTTGCTACGCAGATGGTTTCTTAGAGACGAGAGTCTCTTGTCTAGAGTCACCTTGCCTGTCTCTACTGAGTACCTAGGTATTTTAAGTATAATAATTTATTGTTATAGTTAGGTAAGTACCTACTTAGATATGTACCTACCTACATAGCACACAAACAAAATAGAAAAGAAGTTACTTACTACCCACATCTGAATAATCCATTCCTAGTCTCTAGAAAAGGACATTCATCATTTCTAGTACTTACCTATACCTACTTATAAGATAAATTGTAAACTTACGTGAGATTGCTAATTTTTATTTAAGCATTTTATATCTTACTTAATCATCTCATTAATTCAAGTCATCCAAAAAGCATAAAAAATTAACATGAATATTTTGATTTCCGTATTCTTAGCTGAAGTAATAAGTACTTAGATAGAGTTATGGATAGGTTATCAAACCTGCTTTTGTTGCTACCCAACACTAACGTTTGTTGCACTCCAAAATGGATAGCTGTAGGTATAAACTTGACCTACCCGCAGTTTTACAATAAAATATTTCTGATTCTATTTTATAGCGTAAGTAAGTATGTATGCCGATAACGAGGGCACCTACTTAACTAATACCTAATAACATTATTTTTTAAATGTAGGTATTTTTGACTATATTCTGTAGGTACCTAGGTATAGGTTGGTACTACAACCTACAAAGTACATAGATTATGTAGGGTAGGTACTTACCTAAACTGAATCTCGAAATGGCTCCAACGATTTTCATGAAATTTAGTAGGTACCTATGCAGGGGATTTCAAAGGGCGATTAATTGATCCAGCTAGGATTCGTTTCTAATAAATGTTTACAGGCAACAAAAAAATACCGAGCAAAGCTCTGTCATCCAGGTACCTACTAATAATATTAGCTGAATCTGAACCAGAGCTCTTTCAATGTAAAAATAGAAGTGGGAATTTGCTGCAGACCAAATACTGAGCATTTCTTCCTTATCATTATCTACCCATTTCCATTTCCAAGAGTTCTATAATAGGGCCCATTCGAAGTCAGAACCCGTAGAAATTGGTTCATTAGGAACCGAAGCCTGGGGCTTAGGTACCACGAAGCGAAAGTTGCCAAGACCAAAACCTAGTAGGCCCTACATATTATGCAAATAAAAATGTAAAGTTTAGTTTATACAGGTAGGTAGGTAAGTAATAATATCTAACATTATTTTTTCTATAAAAAGCTCCGATTACTAAGTGGCATTAAACCACTGACACCAATTTACAAATAATAATGAATACTTACCTACGTTTATAAGATCAATAATGACCATCTAAATTGAAACAGCGATTAACACTGATGACTTCTTGCTTTCAGAGGAACAAAAGCTTTACACTCTGCTAAACAAAATAGTTCATTCATTTTGCGTACGCCATAATTACCCCAGCTATTGTTGTGTTTACAATGGCGGGTTATTTATTATTTCAATTTCACAAATGTTGTGGAAAACAATGTGTAAGTAATGTAACCTAACTGTATTATATAGGTACAACAGTTACTGGCATGGCATGGTATCAATTTTGCTAATACGTTTCTGCGAAAGGCTTGAAGCGTTGCTTGAGAATACAATGTAAGTTCTAAAATGGAAGGTTTTTTTCTGTGAAAACTTTAGTAGGTACCTATAGGTACCTAAGTGCCTTTAGAATCGAAGGGAGATGGAGGTGATTGATAAATAGATAGTCCGGCATAGTTTTCCAAAATTAAATTTTATTTATCTTTAACTTAAATATAAGTAGGTAGGTACTTACATCGAGATAAGCTTCTAATGTAACTTGAGTAGGTACCTAGGTACCTATACCTACCTAATCGCAAAATATTGGTAACTAGCTGTGCCCCACGGTGCTACCTGCGGTGCGGTGAATACTTAGTTACTAGTAGGTATTCTTTTATCTGTGGTTCCCGTTCCCGTGGGAAGATCGGAGTCAGAAGTAGCCTTTTTTTAATCCAGTGTAAATATATTATAATAGGGACATCTATGATCCCCCGCATGAGCTATAAGCTTGCATTGGTTTAATTTAATGCTCTAAGGTTAGGTATCTAGGGCTCCAGCTGTAGACTCTAGCTAGAGCCTAGACGGATTTCCACACGTTGACCTTAGTTATAGCTACCTATAGATAAGAGTCTTATAACTTTATCTATAAGGTAACCTTGTAGGTGACCTTTAACCTGTGACCTTTAAGTGGTTAAAGACATAAGTGGGTTGTATGTAACTTACAACCCATCTAGATGGGTTGTACCCACTTACCAACACTATTAATTAATACCTATAGGTATGTTGGTAAATAAGTAGTAGGTAATAGGAACTCTATTTTCTACAGCGCCGCCCCATGCAGATAAATTTTCTAAAAAGGTTGGAGATTCGAACGATTTCTAGAACGGTGGTACATCGTTCGAATTTGAATCAGAGTCTAACTAAACTGTCTAAAGAACCGTGCACCGAATCGACCTTTATTTTGATTCCACAGTTCATCGATATTGAGTAGGTAGGTAGGTACCTACTGTGGTATTGTTCGCACAGAATAGTAACAGTTGTGTTGTGAAACCGGAGAAAGCGACGCAGCACAATACGGCTAGATGCGCCCGATACGGCGAGAACTTTGAACTTTGCTCCGCTACAACCGCTTGCCGATATGTTTCTTTACTGCAGGTATTTGTAAGTTTTTATTACCGTAGCTGGCTTACACGTTTTTTAGCTGAAGCTAAGCAATAGTTACAATTTGGATGGGTGGCCGGCGCGTGCTTTAGGTATAGGTTCTTCAGGCAAACCAAGAAAATCGTCAAGAGTCTAGCTAAATTTATATTTGAGTTCTAAAATGATACTCTATGTAAAAAACTATCTTTAGGTACTGTACCTACTTCAACTGTAAAAATACATAGGTAAGTTTTAACATTCTAATAAATTCC
Source organism: Xanthorhoe designata (assembly GCA_963582015.1). NCBI lineage: Eukaryota > Metazoa > Arthropoda > Insecta > Lepidoptera > Geometridae > Xanthorhoe > Xanthorhoe designata. The sequence goes on from OY757033.1 coordinate 9,363,867, forward strand.
TAGGTAGCTTGTTTGTATGCTAAACAACTGACGTTTATTATGGGTAGCAACGACTTAAAATAATGTGTATTAAGTATGAAGCTTAAAATATAATCGCTTTCAACAGTAGGTACTTACCTACACTTAGCTCAGAATTTAAGATCTAATAAGTAGGTGCCAAGGTAGGTTTTATCAGACAATATAATTGAACTGAAAAACTGATAAGTATAACAATCTTGAGACCCCTAACTAAAAACGATTGTTACTTATTCCACCATCGGGCAGAACATCGGGGTGAACGACTGACGTGGCAACCGCAACATTATCGCTCAACCACAGAGTGCTGACTGGCTTGTAGTAGGCAAGGCAGGCCATACTATGCGGTGCGGCATCGCATTCATTCTGTCAATTGCTACACGACGTGAGCAAGCCAACCCACATGTCGGGTTGCAGAATCGCATCGATTTTGACACTTCAAGCCAAGCTACACACTTGACGGACGGACGTAATCAAATTAAGGCCACATGTAGCGGTGCGGTGTTCGGCACTTCAGCTGCGCTGCGGGTGATGCAACACCACCATGATTTTAAATTTTTGAGCCAAGCCATGTGATGCCGTCCCAGAATGATATCGACAGCGATGCAGTAAGCACTGCCAAGGTTTGACACTTCAAGCAAGGGTCACTGCATTGAGTTTAACACATCAAACGATGCGATGTGGTTCATGTGGTGCGACACTGCAATGATTTTGACACATCAAGCTAAGTCACGCTATGCGGTACGACCGACACCGCAAATGATTTAAGCCGTGTGACAAGGTGCGGCATCGCAATGATTTCGACACTTCAAGCTACGTGTTGCGGTTTGAAAGAAAGAGAGAAAGAAAACTTTTTATTTTGATATCATAATATAAGTACTTACCTACAAGAAAAAACACCAAAATACAAAGATGCCAAAAATGGCGTCCGACTCAGCTTGATGTTGCGTTAAAATATGGAATATTTTAGCGCAATGCTGATCTTCCGTCAGAACCATTTGACTGTAGCATAAATTCCTATATATTATAAAAAATAACCAACAGTAAAAAATAACAAATAGTAAATAATTATTAAAAGAAGGTCACGCGGGCGTTAAGAGTATTTACACAGAAAACCAAATTAATCTAAAATAAAATACCGAAGTGCTGTGCAATATTTAATTGACTAACAAATTCATTCTTATTCCAAATTGACAAACATTTACATTTGGTTAAGTATATTTGTTTACTGTACATAACATAATTTCTAGTAGATAGATATAGGTACAGACGATTACTTTATAGCGGTAATATTTTAAATGTGAATGAGGAGGCTAGGGAATGCGTGAGAAAATTATCCACCAATAGTATCACTTAATTTTACTAGCCTCGATCAGCGCAGCTCTGTTATTGGTGAAAATAGTCTTCGTGTATTGCCCATCTTTTATTGAAGAAGCTGGTATTATGGTAGTTTAGATTGGTTTAGATTCAACACAATTTTGATTCTTCCAACGTACTATCTCAATTTTTGTGTATCGTGTTTCTTCCTCTCAAGCAACAGGGTAATTATTGTTTACAAAAGTAATTCGATCTCTAGGCCAAAAATAGAAAGCATTTATATCTACAATACAGTTATACCTACCTATACTTACAATGACTAAAATAACACTGAATAAAATACAAGATAATTTACATCAATTAATAAATTAAAATAAGTAACAAAAGCCTGGAATGTTAAAACAGCACATAGATTACATAACAGGAACTTTACAATACACAATTATATACCTAACATAAGACGAGCTTTACAATAAATTGTTAAGGCTATATTATGGGGGTCTTACGCCGCGCGCGCCGTGCGGATGGTCGCTTTACAAATCACCTCCCAAGCCGCATCGCTAGCCCATTTACGCAGGTGACTAAAACCATGTAAACCCCCTATTACATGTTTTTATTGGTCATTTTTATCAAAGCAAGACATTTCCAGATTTCTGATTGGCCTGAAGTTGTCATGCACGTCATGACGAGTGGAAATGTACAGACCTTTAAACTTCATAAAAAGGTTCCGTATACCTACATATGAATAGATTTCGTCCAATTTATCGAAAGAAAAGTAAGTTTATTATATCGGCAGTGAAGGAATTCTGGATTATGTACGTACTCTCTGTTTATTATTATTAGAAGCGCGTTTGAGTAAGAGCCTTCGCACACTGCGCGACAAAGTCATCGTGTTTAGTCGCCAAGCTGTCGCTGTCACCTGTCGCCTAGTGTGCGCTGCCGTTTAGTGTTCCGGATAATGTTAGTAGTATTGTTTCGATATAAAATATTTTTAAGATTTTTGTTTTTTGTAAGCCCTATAATTATTTTTAATTAATTTATGACTATTGTATTGGTGTTTCATTAAGCACCTTATACACTATACTCATAAACATATTTTTTTATTAAATTATGACTATTGGTGTTTCATCAAGCACCTTATACGAGAAGGTACCTACACTTATACATACCTAAACATTAGAGAAAATCATTCATATTAAGAGGTTTAGGTACTTCAATTTATATTGTTTTTCTTATAAGTCATATTTTTTGCTTCATAAGGCGGTTAAAGCTTCATAAGTTCAGCATAGCATTATCATAAGTAGGTAAGTATATTTTTTTATAATAATTTAATTAGCATTAAAAAAAAGTGGATAAAAGAAAGAAAAATTCTTAAAAATTTTTTTCGCTTGTGGGTAGTCTGACTGTAAGCATAAAAAACTTTGTGCTCCTTATTTATTTTATTTTAAAATTAATTAGAAGTTTAATTTGATGCAAATTTTTTATGAATATTAGCATCTAGCCCCTCCCTCACACGCTTTTATATAAATTCTCCTCTCAACTTACCCAATACCACTGCACAACAACACTATGGACCTTTATGCAAAGTTGTCAACAAACATGGAGGATCTGGCAGGCTCCTTTGACTCCAGGATGCAGCAGTATGAGAAGGATCTTAAGAAACTCACTAGCACTGATCTGAATTCACACAAGGATTTGGATGCACTGACACGGGAGTTCATGGATTTTAAGTCCTTCATGTGGAAAACTGTGGCCATGATGAAATCACAACTGGAGCTTCTGGTACAGGGTCTGGATCGCCAGGAGACTGCATCACGCAGGAAGGTTTTACTGTTCCATGGCATTGCAGAGTCCAGTGATACTGCGGTGGGAGACACTATAATCAAGGTATTACACAACCAATTTAAAATGTTAGATGTCTCATCTGAGCATTTATCAGTCTGCCACCGTCTTGGGTCTAATACCAGCAAGCCCAGGCCTGTCATGGTGCGGTTTGCCAGTTATAAGTTACGCAGCCTGGTCTGGAATGCGAAGACTGCGCTGAAGAACTCTGGATTTACAGTTTCTGAGTTTCTTACTAAAACCAGGCACGAAGTCTTCAACACTGCGCGCAAACACTTCGGCATTAAGCAATGTTGGTCATCGGAGGGCAAAATTATTATTTTGTTGCCGGATAACAGTCGCCGAAGGATAGAAACAATGTTGGAGTTGAAACCGCTGCTTTCGTTGCATCCTGCGGCTGAGCCTAGTTCGGATAAAAAGGCTCCTGGAACGTCTCTGGATAAGGGGAAGACTTCTACTCTCCCCGCAGCTAAGGCTCAACCGCGGTCAAAGCGCACCGTGAGATAATAAGACAATTGGTGTATGTTTATTTCCTTGGCTAATGTTGTTTGTATGATATAATCTGTGTCTGCAGTTCGTTAGACACATCTTAATTTTACTGTGTGTTTAGTTTAGTTAGAAATCTAGGGTAGGCTATTCAGTGGATTTTCTACAAAGATCAATTATTTTCTATATGTCACTGCATGTCACTTTCTGTTATTTTGACAGATGTCAATTACAGTTTTGACACTGACTTTCTAGAACTAAGTATATTTGTCACTACGTTTATTTCGTTCTGTAATCGTTCTTAGCCTGCTTTACATAAAACCATTTTGTTTTATTTGTATAAAATATGTTTATCTCCTTTTGTTGCCTTTGCTTCCTTTTGAGTTTACTTTATAATTTTGTGTAAAAAAAAAAAAAAAAAAAAAATTGTTTTTTTTTTTTTTTTTTTACTGTAGACTGTGTTTGATGATTGTGTTGTGATGTCTACCTACCTGTTTGCTTCATTGCAGCCTTTTGTAAGGTACTTACCTATACTTTGTAGGTAATTACTGGTAAAGGCCTGTTTTAATGGTGACCGGGTTGGTGGCTTCATAGAGGCAGTGTGTTTTTGCTTGCAGTAAGCTAGTGAGTGATGGGGGCTTGCTATAAAGTGGACTTGCTTTATAATTAGTAGGTATTATATATTATACTTATATATCTTTAATTATTATTATTAATATTTTTGTTTTATTTATTTGTTTATTTAAGTACTTAAATACATATTAGGATATTTTAGTTTATGGATTATAATTTATTTGATGATAGTTTTTTTTCCTGCTCCTCCTTATGCTCTTCCGATAATGACTACACTAGTGCTATTAGTGATGACGACTCAACCCTTTTGCATGACCAGTTGGAAGCCAGGTTCTCTGGGTATTCTAAAAACTTGAACATTGTGCATATAAATGCACAAAGTGTTCCAAGTCATTATGGAGATATGCTTGCTTCGTTTGATTGCAAACATATTGATGCGGTTCTTATCTCAGAATCCTTTCTGAAGTCTGGTCTGCCCTCTACTCAATATCACTTACCTGGTTTTAAGCTCATTAGGAATGATAGAGAGGGCAAGGGATGTGGCGGTGTGGCTATTTACTTAAGAGAGGACATTCCTTCAAAGATTATTGATAAGTCACCCAATTTATACTCCAACTTTGCGGAACATCTTTTTATTGAAATCATTGTGAATCACTCTAAAATACTCCTGGGTGTGTATTACCCCCCATCGTCTAAAATTGATTACTTTTCTTCGTTTGAAGCATTACTTGAATCCTATACCTCCTTATACGATCACACAATTATTCTTGGGGATTTTAATACATGTTTATTAAAAAAAGATGCACGCGCTAACAAATTTTTATCTATAGTCTCTTCTGTCAACATGCACATTCTTCCTCTTTCTGCTACTCACCACGCACCCCATTCATCTCCTTCTTTACTTGATCTAATTTTAGTCAGCGATATTGATCGCGTAGCATTTCATGGTCAACTAGCAGCTCCTTTTTCTTATCATGATCTTCTGTTCCTTTCTTACAAAATTCGTTGTCCCAAGCGTAAGCCTAAAACTCTTTTTCTTCGTAGTTTCAAAGACATTGATTTGGAGCGCTTAAGATTGGATGCAGTTAGTATTAACTGGGACCCGGTAATCATCGCGAACAGTGTAGACGACAAAGTTACTGCTTTTAACACAATTATTACCGGTCTTTATGACATTCACGCACCATTGAAATGTGTTAAGGTTAAACATGCACCTGCACCTTGGTTGACTCCTTTAATTAAGAAGATGATGTCCAAAAGGGATAAGGCAAAAAGGATATATAGGAAGTCACCTACTGAAGACAATATGGCTATTTACAAGACGCTTCGTAATCGTTGCAGCAAGATGTGTAGAAATGCAAAGAAACTCCACATACATAATTCTATTCTTAATTCTAGTCCTGCTCTTATGTGGAAATTTCTAAACTCGCTTGGGCTGGGCAAACAATCAGAACATTCTTCTTTTTCTTTTGATCTTAACACAATTAACTCGCACTTTTCCAAATCTCCACTTTCTCTTGATTCCTCAGTTAAACATTCCACCATTGATCTTGTTTCTCGTATGCCTAGGCCTGAGTGTTCTTCTTTTAACTTTGAGGAGGTTGCTGAGAGTGAGGTATTAAAGTTCCTTAAATCCATTTCCACCAGAGCTGTGGGCACGGATGGTATCCATGTCCATATGCTTCAGTTACTGGCTGATGAGCTTGTTTCTGCTATCACACACATAATTAACTTTTCTCTCGAAACGAGCTCATACCCTTCTATCTGGAAAAAAGCCTATGTTATACCCCTTCCTAAAGTTTCCAATCCTGTTACCGTATCCCAATTTCGGCCTATTTCCATTCTTCCTGTCCTTTCAAAAGTTTTAGAATATGTGGTCCATAAACAACTCTCCTTCTTCCTCTCTAAACACAGCCTGCTGAGTCCATATCAGTCTGGTTTTCGTCCTGGGCACAGCACTGTAAGTGCTCTGACTAAAGTTTCAGATGACATTCGCTGGGCTATTGAGAACCAACAACTTACCGTTCTTGTATTATTGGACTTTAGCAGTGCTTTCAATTCCGTGGACTTTGATATCCTTTTATCTATTCTTTCCTCTCTCAATATCTCTCTCTCAGTAATCTCTTGGTTTGATTCTTATCTTTCGGGGCGTTCGCAGTGTGTGCGCTCGGATGACGCTTGCTCAGACTGGTGCAACATTACTGCGGGTGTTCCTCAAGGTGGTGTTCTCTCTCCCCTTCTTTTCTCTGTTTTCATTAATGCCGTCTCTCAGATCCTTTCTTCAAACTACCATCTTTATGCGGACGATCTGCAAATTTACCGACATTTTAAAGTCGATGAGATTTCCGAAGGTATTGATCTTATTAATTCTGATCTCAAGAGTATTAACTCTTGGTCCAAGGCTTTTGGTCTCCTAGTTAATCCTTCGAAATCTCAAGCTTTGATCATTGGCAGTCCATACATGCTGAATCTTGTAGGTCAGTCTATCCTTCCGCCAGTTTTATATGCTGATGTACCTATTGTCTTTGCTGCCAACGCTGTGAACCTTGGTGTTGTTTTTGACAGTCAGCTGTCGTGGGTGAGTCATGTTAATGCTATTAGCAAGCGGGTTAACTACTCATTTCAATCACTCAAGCGTCTCCAGAAATTTCTGCCTTTTGAAACTAAAATTACTCTTGCCCAAACTCTCCTTCTCCCTATTATAGACTATGCTGATGTTTGTTTCCTTGACGCCACGGAAGAACTTTTAAATAAACTGGAGCGTCTGCAGAATTTGTGCATCCGCTTCATCTTTGGATTGCGTAAGTTTGATCATGTTTCCAATTTTAGATCTCAATTGAAATGGCTCCCCATTCGTCGTCGGCGTGATCTTCATGTTGTCTCTTATCTGTTCAATGTTCTACACAATCCTCTTTCACCTTCTTATCTTCGTGAGCGTTTTGAGTTTCTTGTCCCGCGGGGTGTGCCATGTAGGTCTGCTACGTCCCTTCTGCTTAAAATTCCCTCTCACTCCAGTAGCCGTTACGGCGACTCCTTTACGGTTGGCGCGGTTAGGCTGTGGAATAGTCTTCCTCACTCCATTCGTGACAGTCGATCTATTAGCATTTTTAAAAAGAAAGTTAAAGAGCACTATCTCTCCTTGTAATCTCTTTTGCTTGGTATAGTTATAATAATATTATGTAGTATGTAAGTATATTTATATATTACTTAGTTAGGCATTTATTTGTGTAATTTTTATGTAGTTTAAGTATTCTATATTTATTTTGGTAGTATTTATGTATTATGTTATTATTATTATTATTTTTTTCATTAAGTATGTATGTTTTATTATTATTTACAATGTCTTATTTTTGTACAATGTTTTATTTTGTTTTGGTTTTACGTACACGATGTACCCACAACTTGAATCAGCTTTCCCTATCCTCAAAGGTTTGCTGGAAGAAAACTCTAGATAGGGTTAAGCTCGCCTTTGTACATGCCTTTTAATTTAGTTTTTTTTTTAATTGTATTTTTTCTTGTGTACAATAAAGAATAAAGAATAAAGAAAGAAAAAGTAAGTACCTAGGTATGATTCAATTAATTTACATAAAGTTTTACATTAAGTTTTTTACGTTATTAAGTAAAACTGCATTCACCGATTAAAAAATTACACATTATGCTAGCTGTCTTTGAACTAAATACACAAAACCTAGAGTTTTACTTACAAAGTCTGAAAGACACAAAGAGTGAAATTTGATCTTTAACATTTCTTTAATGCTTGTTCCATTCTTGAGGGTAAAATAAGAATTACCACCATACTTTATACAATTAATTACATTAATACAAACCTAAGCTTAAATTGTAGTAAGTAGATCCAAGTTTCATAGTTAGATTAAAAATTATACGCATCTTTCAGTCAGTGACATCTTTCAATAAAAAAAGTGTTCATATTTTGTTACTTTAACCTGTTCAACGCGAAATTCAATGTAAAATACAACTGACATTGGTTAATTATTTATTAAAGCTATCATACAAATTATGTTGTCATGGCATTTACCCAGTTTTTGAAAAAAACATTGAAACTGTTTAACTTTAGGGTCTTTTCAATCGTGAACTAAATTTAATCTTAACTTTAGATTAATTTTAGTTCTGTCTGTAATAATTCTTTAAATTTTAAACAGACAGCTATTGCTGGCAAACTGCACAATTAATGACAAGTACTTGGATGACGGAGCTTTGCTCGGTTTTCATTGCCTGAAAACACAGATAAAAGACATTTTCTAAAAATGAAACCTAGCTAGATCGATTTATCGCCCCCAAAACGCCTTGCATACAAAATTTCATTAAAATCGTTGGAGCCGTTTCCGAGATTCAGATTATATTATATATATTAGAGATAGAGATACATCCATGCAAGTAATATGTCTCAGTCAGAATGTTAAGCTGGCCTTTTTATAAAAGCTAATCGCGTTACCAATACCTTACTTTAATAAGTTGATTAGTGGTTGATACAAATTTGGCAGTTTTCTTGTATAGTATGAATGAAACGATACGACGAACCATAGTACCTGGACGAACAGCGAGCATGCCGCTGAGAGGGACAAAACATGCAGTGAATCCATGGTTTCATAGTACAAAATTCGGAGCATCAAGTTTCCGGCCATAAAAAAAAAAGATCTAATGCTTTGTCTCTTTTACTCACAAGAATGTTGTAAGTATTATATTCTTCTTTGTTTTTGTGTGGGTGAGAAAGGAATATACAGCGCTCTATTTCTTACTTTCTCTAAGATAAGAAGTGCATATTTCTGCACGTTCTTACTCAAGTAACGTTAGAGTTCAGGGTGAAATATGTGAAAAAATACCTATCCAGTGTCCAATCCGAATAAGGCGGTATTATGTAAATAATTTAATTGTAATTATCGATTGAAGTATCTAAATAACCCATAATAGCGATTAAATAGAGTCGAACCTCGATAGCTTACACCTTAGACTGGACAGAGTTTTTATTAGGTAGGTACATACTGACAAGTACATATTTTGTTGTGATATTGATTTGTCTATACTTTACCCCAATGTTATACAGAGTCTGTTTTCTCAGGTCCATAGTACCGATTAGCGACTTCGTAAAGCTCTCGTCTGAGTTGTTGCGCCTGCGATCGGAACTGTTGCTCTCTTTCTCGAATAGTCCTGTACTGCTCTTCGCGTTCTTCTGTGTCTTGTTTGATTAACCAGCGAAGGTAGAGCTCTGTAATACGAAATAAAAGTAAAACATGTTAGACGACTGTATCGATTGTCTGTTTATTATCCGAATTGTGCTTGAATTAAATTTGGTACCAGGATTGCTTATACCCTGGATTCAAAAATAGGCCACTTTTCATCCCGGTATTCCCACGGGAACGGGAACTACTCACCGCGGAACACCGCGGGGCGCAGCTAGTATTATAAAGGTGATAGTTTGTGTGTATGTTTGTTACACCTTAACTCAAACGGCTGGACGTATTTGAATGAAATTTGGTACCAGGATAGCTTAAATCCTGGATTAACACATAGGCTACTTTTGATCCCGGTTTCCCCACGGGAACAGGAGGTATAGAATGTATAAACTTATTCACTGCGGGTAACACCGCGGGGCGCAGCTATTTATACATATACAATACATAGAAAAACACCCAGACCCGTAACAAATATCTGCAGAACATACAAACATTTGTCCCGCGGCGGGAATCAAACCCGCAACCTCCTGCGTCTCAAGCTAGTTTCGCCCACTGTGCCACAGAGGTCGTCAAACTAACATGGTATTCTTTCTTTCTTTCTTGTTTAAAACTGAATTTGAGTGATTATAATCTTTACCTTCCCATATGACGAAGGTCATAGGCGCGACAGAGGGCCATATTACAGTTGGCGTGGGCTCGTAGAGTGGGTTGATGTGAGAACTCAGCTCGTCCGGCTGATTGATCCATGACCAGACACTAGTGGTTTGAGTGTACACGCCGCGGGATTCGCGTTCATGCTCGTTATCGCAGAGGAATGTACCTGGGAAGGTAGAAAAATAAGTGATAGTTTTTTTTGTCTTTTTTAAACTTTCGCGGTTAGAACACTTTATAAAACATATGCAAACGTATTTATCGCGAATTTTACCTTTAATATAAGCCCGACGTTTCGACCGGATTGCACCAGTCGTGGTCGCGGGAAGACATAAGAATAAGATAAATGGCTTCGCTTTGCTGCGGGGCGGTACCTTCATTACTTCAGTCGTTCTTGCAAGACGGTTTGCTTGAAGTGTTATTGGGCAGGCCATGTAAAACGCTAAGCGAGCCGGTTTTTAATAATGTATTACAGAATTTTTTTTTAAGTGTGTGAATAGGAACATTCTTGTATACCAAAGATTCGACTAATCCATTCCAATTTGACAAATACTAATGGAAGAATTAAAAAACTTTAATGAGAAAAGTAAGGAGAGCTAAGCGAGCAGGTTATGTACCTACTTAATATCTAGTCTAGTCTAGGGAATAAACTAAACTTACCAAATTGACTGGCATATGAATGCTCGAACAGCAGTATCAAGAAGGCCTGTCTGTACTGGAAACTGCACGGGAACTGCTCCAAGAACTGCCTCACGCAGTCCAGAAACAGTAGGAAAGTGGGGGCGGAGCGCGCGGCGGTCGCGTAAGGACCGCATCGATGTCGTGTGCCGAATGGATGCCCGGCTTGTAGCCATTCGCGTTCTATTAGGGCTTGGAGACTGGAAACAATAATATGTATTATAATAATAATAATATTTATTTATTTCATTCCTTAAATTTTAACATTACATCAGTGTTAAGACCTTATTTTAAGTATCTTGCTCTTGCATATCTTGAAAATAAGCTGCAATAACAAAACGTATCCAACCAAAACACACACGTTCTGATGAAAATAGCAGATAATGAAGGATTGTAAAGTAAAATAGCAAATTAAGTAACCTCACTAAGGTTAATCCATGAGCCTTAAGTAGGTAATCTACTTAATAAAAACAATATACACAACACACACAACACAACTCACCAACAACAGAGACTTGACAGAGACAACTTTTTAATGGTTGACTTGTTCAATGTCATTAATTTTTATCGAATGTCTTATTAAATTTATCCGCTAAATTCGGTTAGTTCTAACTTTGCTAAAGAGTTTCATACTCGTACATCTGTTCAACATAAATCGCTGTAGTCAAAATCGGCTAGGAAGTCATGAGATCATAAATATTATTAAAATGTCTACTTACCCTCTTATAGTTCTGCAGTCCGGGTTAAGTATAATCTGCACTAGAGAGCACACGAGTAGAGTCGCGTCTTCGCCTTTCGTTCCATGTAAGAGTACTGGCTCTGCTTTCTAAAATAAAATATTAAACCTTATTACGACCCTGGGCAAAATTGATAGGGCCATATACATTTGTCGTATCTAAATTTCTGCAAAAGTTACTACCCTAATTAATACCATGGACGAAATCCATGCTAATATTTAATATGTGATTTTACCTGATGTATGTGCTGTGCGACTATACAGGCAGTATGTAGCGAGTTCCTAACATTCTCCGGCCAATTGCATGATTCTAGCTTCGATATCCATTTGTCGCTCGATATCTCTCGGTCGTTGCACGCTGAAATATAATATCATGCGTGAATATTTTAATTGTTTTTAGAACACATATAAATAAAACAGATCAGTAGATAAGGCCAAGTAAATTGAGAGTATGGTTATTTGCTGGGTCCAAATATTTCAGCACAAATTCTCAAGGTTTAAGTGACATTCAGGGCCTTCTGAAGATGTTTAGTGGGTTACTCAGAGGCATATCCACACACATTTGGCAGTTGCCGCATCCATTACTTAGAACCTCATCAAATAGAATACCAACAAAGTCCACTGCATTCAGCAATACAGATTAAAAAATAAAAAATGTCTATGAGAACTACCTTCCATTAGTTTAGAATAGCTATCAAGCAGTTGTTGTTGATTGTCCACTTCATCCATGGATCTATTGTAAATCTTCCATTGTGAGTAATTAGAGCTAGATTCGGTTCCTCCTCCTGAATCAAATAAATTATTGAATAAATTAATATTTTTTTGCGACTATTTGTGTGAGGAAAAAACTGTAGGAATTTTGAAATCTGTTTTGGGTGAACTTTACGCTTGTTTAATGGGTTGTAAAAGAACAGGACTTGATTAAATCAATATAGGTACTTCATAAATACCTAGATATCGTAAATAAAGGATCAGAATGGACTGAGCAAAATGCTATCGCGGCCAGGGGATAGATTCGTGTTCATATATAAATAATAATAAATATAATAAATAAATATCCTTAGACGTTTTACACGGCGTCATCTAGTCCCAAGCTAAGCAATTCAATGCTTGTGTTATGGTAGATGACTGATATAATACTTAGATAGATACATTTTTTTTGTAAATACATACATATTATAGATAGAAAGACATCCAGACCCGGAACAAATATCTGCAGAACATCCAAACATTTGTCCCGCGGCGGGCATCGAACCCACAATCTCCGCGTCTCAAGCGGGCCTTCACCCATTCGCCACAGAGGTTGTCAAATATGATAGTGTGATAGATATTCCTACCTTTATTTTGCTGTTGTGATATAGAATTAGAGCTTCTAAGATCGTATATGACGCCTTTGGTTCCGGCAGCGACTACCGTGTTCAGTATCGTCTCGTCGGGTCTACATCGGCGGTGCTTTGGTCCGTAGAGCGGCTGTCCTGCTCGCATAAGAACTGCCTGGAAGAAAAGAAAGAAAATTTAAAACAGTAAAATTTTATTTAGCCTAAAGATCTGACACTCCCTGGGAATATAGTCATGATCTTATTTAACTTTTACTAATGAGTTAAAAAATTAAGAGCTAGGTGATCTAATACCTTTTTGATCACAATGCCTACGCCGCGAAACGACTTTGAAGGATTACTGTCTCACATTTAATCGAATAGTCCTTTATGACCAATACCATGAATAACCAGAGCAACAAACATGGCTAGGGACCTCTTTTCATCCTTTTCCATCCACTTAAATCTAAACAGTCAAGCAATTGGTCCAATTAAACTAGTTGAAGTAGTTTTTAAGATAATCTAATCAAATAGCCCACTGGACTCCACAGCTGAGCAAAGGCCTCTCTTCCCTCCCTTTTAACATTTGCCATAGTAAGATAATTATTATTATTATTATTAGGAGCCTGTATCATCCCACTGCAGGGCAAAGGCCTCCCTTCCTTCTCTACACTCCTCTCTATTGTGAGCTAGTGTAGTCCATTGTGGACAGTAGGAGTCAAGCTCGTCTCTCCACCGCCGCCGCGGTCTGCCGCGTATAGTAAGATAATAATTATCTTAAATTAGTTACCCCATTATTATGCCTATATGACAGCACTGGAAACCGGCCACCTTGTCTGAACGTAGCAGCAGATGCCAGTGTCTCATCATCAACAGACTTTGGCACCACCACAGCCTTGCCGTAGCTGGAGCAGACATTAAAACCCTGGTTCACTCGGGATACCCTCCATTCCTCTGTTGCTAAAACTTTAGTGTATTCACCCTCTATGCTGAAACAAAATGTGCAAAGGAATTAAAGTATTTGGATGGAGAAAATGGTCTTTCATGTAATTTAGATAACTTTTAGGGCCAACCCTGATACTTAATGGAAATTTTTATATTACAAGTCAAAATGAAAAGAAATATATATAATGGATTTACAACTTAATAGTTGGTTGGATCTGGCAGGCCCGGATGGGGGAAACAGGCACGTGCCCCAGGCCTGGGCAGGTCAGGGGGGTGTCAAAATTATAAATTAATTAATTTATTTATTAAGGCAACGCCAACAGTACACATAATTACACATTGTAAAAAACATTCTTAAAAAAATACTATGATAATGTGTACCCATTACAGGCATGCACAGCACTATTTAATAATCATTAATAATAATCTATAAAAATATGAAACTACGTAGTAATAAAAATTAAAAACTAAATTTATTAAATTAATCAACAAAACAAAACTCAATACCTACATTTTAAATGAAAATACATAATAATTTCCTAAAATTCTCATAATTTCAAAGCCTTCATTTTAAAATACCTAACTAAAATTATCTTTGCCCTCACTAATTATTCTCAGATTGGTCATTATGACCTACACTAAAATGTTAATGTTATTAATGATCAAGAAGGCTTTTAAATCAGCACCCTTACTCTTGAAGCCACACCCTTATGGCTCCACTGATTAAGGTTTTGTCTTGGTCCAATGTAGGTCCAGGTCTGGGGACTCGTAATGAAATATGCCTAAGAACCATTGAAGCACACAGTTGTCAATATGCTCCTATACTAGCTGTCTTCTAACTATTTTGAGACCATGCAGAATGTTGCTTAAATGATTTATCCAGAATTTCTAGGCAAGTATCATGAGAGGTAATTACCTGTATAATCCATAACCATCTTCCACAATGGGATGCATGTGTCTATAGAAGAATGGATAGAACAACCCTGGGTCCTGTAAACCTGACAAATTCTCCAAAGTCTGTGCTACAAGGTTCAGTTCCGTTGAGCTGGCAATGTCAAGCTGGAAAATCCGAAGGTCTTTACACTTAAGGAATAACGAACCTCCTTGAGTGACACCACTATTTGGTTTATTTTCTTTCTTTTCAATGCTATCAATATTTTTATGTAGTAGCTGAAACATTTTTAGGGCATAAGAAAAATACAATTAATAACATTTAAAACAATTATGCTAGCACTGTAGGGTAACCAGAATAGAGGCTGTGTTATCTTACTAACCCATAGCTCGTGTACTCCCTCTTTTCGAGAACTCAAAATTAAATGATGTCCAGTAATACAGACAGTTCCATCTACGTTGTCTTGATGTGGATATTTCAAGATAACTCCGTCTAATTTATTTATTAGGATAAGTTCTATAAATTCCATACCGAAGGGCTATCAAGGCAAAATAAATTACTTTCAGGAGTTTCAGGTACACTAGCAAAATAGAAAAAATTCTTAACTTGCTTGTGCTGTGCTGTTCCTGCAGGTGTGTAGGTGTTTTTTTTTTATTTACCTAACCTAGTGTCAAAATGATTTGACATGACAATTGACACTAAAACTTTTGACAGTGACAGAATGAGGATAAAAAAAATCTGTCAAATTTTTTAGGGTAACACCATCCAGTACTTGTCGCTAGGGATGGGCAAATGGAAAAAAAATATCGATATTTATCGTATCGATATTTTTCAAATATATCGATATATATAAATAGTAATAATAAATAATAAATATCCTTGGACATTCCACACAGCGTCATCTAATCCCAAGCTAAGCAATTTTATGCTTGTGTTATGGTAACCAGATGACTGTTAGACTACATAGATATTTTTTTTTTGTAAATACATAGGTATTTATTATAGATAGAAAACACCCAGACACGAAACAAATATTTGCAGATCATGCAAACATTTGCCCCGCAGCGGGGATCGAACCCGCAACCTCTGCGTCTCAGGCAGACCACTGCACCACAGAGGTCGTCATATCACCCAAGAAATATCGATATTTCGATTTTTTGGCCAAATATGCAATTATTTATAAAAACTCGAAATTTTAAAGCAAATACACATCTGGCTGTATTGACATCAGTTTTATTATTAAAAAAAACAGGTTTTTCATTGCTTGACTTATAAAAAAACAATTAATTACACAACAAGTAATTTTTGTTTGTGTTTGAAGCAAAGAAAATGTGACGCATGAGCAGACAGCACAGCAGAGCTTTAAAAAAATATCGATTTTGATATCTGAAAATAAATAATGAAAATTGATATATCGCTGGAAAAAATATCGCTGATATAATATATCGATATTTTTCTGAAAAAATATCGATATTTTGATATATCGATATTTTTTGCCCAAGCCTACTTGTCGCTATGTTCATGACAGTTGCGCAACAAAGGGTATCGAAGAGAGAGAGATAATCACTATTGGTGTGTTTGAAAAGGATAGAGTCATTTCAAAGTTCGGCAAGAAAGAGAGAGATAGCGCTTTCTTAGCTCAACCACCACCACCACCACACAACCAAAGACACACAACAGCCGGCACAGCTACATATTATTATTATCTGTGCACCACAACCTACGCAACGCACGCAGCGCCATCTGTCTGTCGTGGAATTGAATATGGTAGCACTGCTTGCGATGGCGATGTGTGAATTTTCTAATTCATTTCTTTTATTTTCTTGTCACAAAACAATCACCAACTAGGTCGAAAAGGTACAAAAGTATTGCCAAGTTTATATTGAAGTAAATAACTTTGGTATTCGGAGACGTGCTGTTGTCTGCGAAAGTAAAACGTGTGGTAAGTCCGTTTAGTATTTTGTATGCTTATTGTATTGAAAGTAGGTAGGTAAGTGGTTGGTGCTGTTTGGCAGGCTGGTTGAGCTTGGGTAATGACCGGTATTTTCAGTATTTAGATGTCTATTACTTGAAGATAAAGTAGGCACTCGCTCTTGTCACTGGGACCACATTTTCTTACATCATTATAGGTCAGGCTATAAATATCAAGTATTGTTTTCTCACAGGTGATGGAGGAGAACTCTGATGTCCACATGGAGACGGACGTATCGTCCACCACAGACGATGTTGTGGAAACCCAGGAGGTTACTGGATCCAACGGACAGGTTGAAATGACCATAACAGTAGAGAAAGTGGATGAAGCTACTTCTAACATGAAGGATAGTACCAATGCTAAGTCAGGCAATAATGTTTCAAGTGGTTCAGCCATAGGGGATGATTCCCCAGTAAAAGAGCCGGAATCCCAACCTATAGATCAGAAGTCACCCAGCAAAAGCAATGATGTTACAAACCAAACTCAAAAGTCACCTGACAAGACTGAATCCCCTCATAAGGTGACTAGCATCATTTCTCCATTGAAAATCTCAGCACAGACATCATCCACTGAATCAAAAGCTGAGACTGCTGATTCTTCAACAAAAATTTACCCCTTGTCATCTTCTAGTACAGATAAAACTAAGGATCATGTTGCTCCAAGCACTGGACCTATAATAAACATTAAACAAGCATTTCTAATTGTTAAAAAGTCCCCCAGCAAGGAAACAGGGGCTGAACAAAGCCCCAACAAAGATACATTTCAAAAAGTAACATCTCTGATACTGAAGTCACCTTCAAAGGAAATGCCAGGTGAAAAAAGTCCTGTGAAAATAACTGAGGAGCAGAAAAAAGTATATCAAATTACTAGCAACAGGTCCCCTACTATTAAGTCTCCACCTATCAAGTTGGTGAGGAAGCAACCTACTAAAGAATTTAAGTTACATGACACCACCATCAAAGAAATTAAGGTAACAAAGTTGCACAGCACAACAGACAAAGAAATGCAGGAGACAATCCCTACCACAAGTAAAGACTTGCCTACTGCAGAAACTAAAGTCAATGGAGACTCAACTAGTCCTAAACCCAGTCAAAGTGAAGAAACACCAGAGGTACAGAGCCTGCCTTCTGTTGAAGTGCCAACAGATGTCACAGAAGAGGCATCAAATGACTCCCAACTCTCATCTACTGCATCTGAGAAAGAACACAAAAGCATTAGCCGAGAGCTGAGGTCTCTCATTAACTCAGCAAAGGAATCT
Source organism: Xanthorhoe designata (assembly GCA_963582015.1). Classification (NCBI taxonomy): domain Eukaryota; kingdom Metazoa; phylum Arthropoda; class Insecta; order Lepidoptera; family Geometridae; genus Xanthorhoe; species Xanthorhoe designata. The sequence continues at coordinate 9,381,740 of OY757033.1, forward strand.
AAGATAATCAGTGAGTGCACACAACTCACCAGCAAAACAAGAAAGTCCAGAACCAATTTAGATACGAGTCTCAATACATCAGTTGAAGTGGAAGCTGTTCATGATGAGAGAAGAGACTCTCAAGCTAGGGATTCTGACAAACCACATTTAAAAAGATCAATGAGGTCACAGAACCCCGAGTTTGTAACAAAATGCAAGCAATTCTTAAACTCTGTTACATCTAAGGTTATGAAAGACTCCGATGAGACTCAGTCAGATAGTGAGCTGGAGTACAAACATAAGCAAATAGTTGAGCCTCTAATAGCACCTGCTAACTCCACAGAAAGCTCCCCTAAAAAGAAAAAGATTGAGGATACTGGAAGTGTAAGTAAAATATTGAAAACTTTTTATGTATTATACCAGCATTCCTGTTTCGTTATTCTATTGTTTTGCACAAAATGGCTGCCAATGTCATAAGATCTGTCTTATTATTTATAAAGGTAATAATGTTGTTTTTTCCTCAGGTTGAGAAGTCAAAGTCCAGAAAGCTCCGTTCTGACCCATATTGCTGGAGATGTCATTGGCAGTTGGAAGCTGAGCCAAATGAAAAGCAACCAAACCACCCTCCAATGCACTGTTCTGTTTGTGTACGGTCATACCACTCTAAATGTATGACTGTAGTGGAAAGAAAGATTTCTCCAGATAAAAACTGGGTATGCCCAGATTGCTTGCAAATTCTCCATGCTGAAAGTTCAGAGACAAGGTAAATATTAACAAAATACTTGAACTATAATTATGTTACATTTTGTCAGCCTATTTACATTTAATATTATGACAACACAATCAGGAATAGAAAATGGTTTGATATATTGCAAAAATATTTTAAGCCTGTGGGAATGGTACAGAAACTCTACTTGTCTTGTGTAAATTTTGACTTGCTCCTGAGTCCTGATTAGACATCTTAGGATCCTAAATATTTTAGATCCAGGAGAATGTCGACCGCGCATTGGGGATATAGTTGTGATACTGTCGCGTTATCCGTTTTTTGATAGCATTAATGGGATAAACTTTGTTGAGTGTATCTTAGTGCACTAATAAGCTAAATTGCACTAGATCCCACAGTATTCTTGTTTTATAAGAAGCTGTATCATGGACTAGCCATATTGTACCAGCTCTGACTTTATCTACTTATTTTATCTGTTTTCTACCTCTAGCTGAAGTTTACATTAAATGTGTTAATTACAGAGGCCTTAATAAGTTTCACTGATACAATTATCTTATTTGTTTATTTTTCCCAGTAGGTCATTGATTGATATCTAAATTTATTTATTATTATGAAAAAAATCCTTATTACCTTATCCGTAGGTAAGATATTTGCATTTACAATGATCATTAAATGGTTATATGTGTATTGTTGTGTAGTTAACTATGTACCATACACTAGTTTAACTCCTTTTCTAAGTATACTAAGAGTAAGTTATTATTTTCAGATCACACGCTATGAAGAAGATATCACTAGGAATGCTCTGTGACCTGCTGAAATACGGATTGGAAAGGATGGAGGCACTTAATGGGGTAAAAAATTCCATTCAAATTATATTGTTGTTCAATTTCACTATTTGTTAGGAATAGTAATTATGAACTCTGTACTTTGCCCCTGATCTTCTTTAGCTTAGTTAGACCAATCATTTTATTTATGATGTGTATGTATTATTCTTCATTCTTTTAATACCTTAACAAGGTCTCTTATTTGTTGATCGTGCAATGTGCCTACCCAGCCAATCAACAATACAATGGCAATATTTTTTTGCAATGCAATGAACATACATAAAAAAACGGGTATTTGCGACAAAGGTACAGTGTAACATACAACCTCCTCCTCTTTTGAAGTCGGTTAGAAAGTGCTATATCCTAAGTGAAACCATATCAGGCTGAACACGGATTGATATTCAGTGTAAATAGTACAATACAATGAAGCATAGCAGTATATGCTAGGACCATTCGTTCGACGCAACTTTCACCGCGCAATACGTACAGAATATCACGTACTAACTATCACATATTCTGCGGCCGGGCGCGGCTCAGTGAAATGACCTTGCTTCTATACCTCGTATTATCAGCCCGGCCTCAGAGATCTCCCCTCTCCCTCGCACATTCCGATCAATAAGCGGTCGGATACGGCGTCACTATCTGTCTCCCTCTTTCTAATAATAACTGCGTATTTACGTGTGTGCGTTGTGCATAGTTCTACTTTTAGTAGGCGGTAGGTTTGAATGGTTTTGCAGTTTGAGAATTGCATAGTAGGCAAATGACCCGAATTTACTGTAGTCAGTGCTAAGTAGGAAAAAAAATCGTTTTTAAAAATATGGCTTAACCCTATTGTCTTTCAATTTCTAGTCTGCATATGAATCGTATTAACTGCGTGGTATCCTAAAAGGAACTCTATGATTACGTCAATTCCCCAATGAGGGTTCTCTTTGAATTATGAGGACACAAAACCCATTGAGCAAAACCTAGTATTTATTAATAATACCAAATAATACTTTCGATAGTTTCAGATTCATGTCAGGTAGGGAAATGTAAAATAAATAATGTAAAGAGGTTACCTTACCTACTATGAAATCCTTAATCGATTGAATTTAACTTTAGAATTTTGATGAACATTGAAGTAATGTTAATTGTACATATCGATTCCGATCTGTAGATATCGTTCGTCTGAATTTAATTCTGCCGATTCCACAAAGTAATTTGATACGGCTAGTCTAACATCAGCTACTGTCCTAACTCAACAAAATTTAACCTCGTAGATATTACTATTTAGGGCCTAGCCGGTTTAGATACACATACGTCGTAATCCATGATTATCTATATCAATGGCATTAAAATCTATTTACATTGTTGTTAACACGCCAATACTGAAAGTAAGACTAGCGCCACACTTGACGGAAATTCTGAATCTATCTGATGATATTCTGAATTCTGAATACGTCGTCGGCGCCGTAGTCTCTAAATGCAATATCATTATCGGCCAAGATCGACGAAGATCGCGACTAGTAACTGCTAGGCTGAGTCTTGAAATATCAACGACTTTCTGCATGGCCACACTGTGATCTCTATCATGAACGCCGTATTTTACAATGTTTCGGAGGTTGCATTGAAGCGCTCGTGGCGAAGCTTGCTAACATCCAGTCTCAATAACCTATCTATCTTTGGTTTCGCTTACTGTCAGTAGCTATTTGACGTTTTTTGTAAGGAGGAAATGGGCTTTTTTTGACGGGAATTCAAGATGGCGTGTTGTCTCTTTTGTTTTATTTTCCGAAATTTGTGTTTTGGCGAATGTTAATATGTAATAATGGTGGATTATTAACTGTTAAGTGTTCGTGAACGTACATAAGTGTAGGCAAATGAAACAAAACTGTATATCATTGCATTTCGAGTTCTCTCAAAAAGTCCATGTAAAAAGCTGCAGTAAAGAACCCACATCTTTACTGACGCTGACTATGACTTTGACTCGACCTTGACGAAACGAAAATATATACACATACACATGGTAGTGGCTAAATGCGTGGCAAAAGCCGGCGAAGCCAAAATAAAGAAGAAGAAGGAGGAAATGTCAAATATCTACCCGCAGTAAGCAAAATCAAAGATAGATAGGTTATTGAGACTGGCCGTAAGACGTTCTTGATAGATCGTCGAAGATAAGTTACGTTCTGAGCGGAGTTGGCCACTTGCTCATACGAACGAACGAACGACCGAACGAACGACAATACAATCGTTGTCTGTAGCTTTAAAATCGTTAAGCTATGACAATGGCCAGCAGGTAAAAATCGTCTTCAGAGATGATCCCTAGTTCAAACGAACATAGTCTTTCTTCAAAATTCGCATTATTTACTATTTTTGTGGGTATTTTCCACGTTATGTTATGGCTAAAACGCATTCACAAGTTATATCAATCAATTATCGTGTCTTCAATTTCTAAATACTTTATTGTTTAACTAGCATTCGACCGCGACTTCGCTCGCGAGATTAAAAAGTAGCCTATACATATGTTGTGTTATTCCATATACTAATATATAGGTACGTCAAGTTTCAACAAAATCCGCTCAGTAGTTTTTGCAGATTAAACATACACCCATCCTCACAAAGTTTTGCATTTTTTATATTAAAAGGTTCTTATTGTTCTTTTCTCTTTTTCAGGTGGAGCCTTTCCTACAGCCAGTAGACCGTACAGAATTTCCTGACTACGATAAAATAGTCGTCCATCCAATGGACCTATCGCAAATGCGTCAAAACATTGCCGACGGTCACTACGGTAGCACCGAAGCGTTCATAGCCGACGCGCAATGGATACTACACAATAGTATTTTATTCAACGCATGTGAGCAGACCTTTAGTACGTTACTCTTTATATTATTGATCAATCATTCGCTGGCGCACTGGTAACACATTCATTCATTATCTCCTAGATTAGTTATTCACTGTTTCTATCCTATAATATACTTACAAAACAATTCTTTATTGTATTATAACTAACTTAACTAATCCTCAAGTCGAATTTAGAGGACCGATAAATTTCCATGAGCAAAGTACATAAGCACCAGAATAACAATAGTGGCAATTCGGAGTATCGCAAAAGCTAAACTTAACTAACCAAAAATGTTGCCGTCCCTTTCATAGCGATTGGAATAAAAAGGATGGCATTAATTTTAGTTAGTTTAGTTTAGCTTTTGCGACACTCCGACTTGCCACTACTATTATGTTAAAACCTATATTTTACATTTATTGAATACTTAAAATATTTAAACATCTTTCAGCGCGTGACGATATAAGAGTAATTTTTCTTCTGATTAGTATCATTTACCAAGTCAACAAACCCAATTAAAATCCTAAATCTATCTTTTATTAAATCTATTTATTCATACTCTTATCACATCACTGTTAGAGTAAAATAGTTTCAATCTTACATTCATATTCATTGTCACCGTTCATGCACAACATTCTTTCCGCTCTTGTGCGAATTTATTCATAGACAAATGTACCGTAGAGAAGAATTCCGTTTATGCGAAAAGATTGCGCTTGGGAACACCCATCTCTATGGTCGAATTAAATTCACAGACTTTTTAGCGACAAGAACAATCTTTATGGTATTACAATACTAATATCACCTTGCTTTTTTGCCCACTAACTAAATCATAACGGCTTAAACATGCGTTTTATAATATATCTGATGACTCCGTTGGCAACTCTTTACGGAAAGACTTATAATATTACAAGCTACACAATGCATGAGTCATGCATGAGCAAGTGGCACTATGAAGCATTACTCCGGAGAATTAAAGTCATTCAATTTTGGTACTCTGCAACACGTGACTATAAGTCGATAGCAAATTGTGGTCACAGAGCTACCGCCGCTAGTTAAAATGATACGTCTGAACGTTTCAATTGATGAATTTGAGAGCATTTTAGCCCATTTATGAGTCCATTATAACGTGGTTAGTTTCAACAGTCGGGAACAGGCTCAACACATTGAGTACCACCGACGCACAAGTTGTTACTCTAGGCTATGCTGAACCCTTCATTAAGCTGCGTTTTCACCAGAGACGAGCGAGTATGCGTTGTAAGGAATGAGTTTGCAAAACAAAAACCAATAGAATAACCTCATTTTTCGAGGCTAGGTAAATAAAGCGATTGTATTGGTTCTTGACAAACATATTCCTTGCAAGGCCTCCTTGCTTATATCTGGTGGAAGAAGGCACTTCACTCATATCACACTTATGCATAAAGGTGAAAGTTTGTGTGTGTGTGTGTGTGTGTGTGTGTAAGTGTGAATGTTTGTTACTCTTTCACGCTCAAACGGCTGGACGAATTTGAATGAAATATGGTGGCAAGATACCTTATATCCTGGATTGACACATAGGCTACTTTTGATCCCGGTATTCCCACAAGAACGGGAACTATTTACTGCGGGGCGCAGCTAGTAGATCATAAAATTACGCGCTTTAAGTCTTTTTTGTGAACATTAGCGTAACAGTGATATACTTTCAGCGCAATCGAAACTCACGGCTGCGGCTCGAGCGTTGGTTCGCACGTGTCGCTCCGAGATGACCGAGATCGAAACTTGTCCGGAGTGCTACGCCGGCGCGCATTCTAGGAACCTCACCTACTTCACGGAGGTCTGCTCCACACCGCATATCATTCTCTGGGCTAAACTCAAAGGTAAAAATAGAACTCTATTTAGACTAAGTTCCTATATCGAACGTACGGATGTCCGTAGGTAGGTTGTCATAGCAATGTTGTTATCTGTCAAACATGTTGTATAAACAACGTTGCTATGATGACCTACCTATGGACATCCGTACGTTAGATATAACGTAAGTAGTGTTGCAGTATTCGGGCATTAGTCTGTTTGAAAGGTTTTACAAAACTAACAGTATGACTCTTCCAGGTTTCCCATACTGGCCAGCGAAAGCAGTGGCAGTGAACAACGGTATGGTGGACGTGCGGTTTTTCGGGCAGCATGACAAGTCCTGGGTGCCCGTGAGAGATTGCTACCTGTACTCGGAGAAGGATCCCAACACAACCAAACATAAGAAGCAGGAGTTGATACAGTGTAGGCAGGTACGAAATTGAACAATATTACTTAACTTTTCAATGTTATGGTATTTACTAAATATACTCGATATTTTATTTTATACTCGATCACAAACGGCCATTCTCAATAACCTTCCTCTTCTTTAGTTTTTGCTTACTTTCGGTAGATATTTTACATTTATACTTTCAATCAAAATATGCCAAATATCTACCTACAGTAAGCAAAGCCAAAGATAGATAGGATATTGAGAGTGGCCGTATAGGAATGAGTGATTGCTATAGTCTTTCCAATCGTTTATTTAACTTTTGACAGATCACGCACAAAAAGTTTTATAATCATTTTTGATACAATGTACTACAGGGAATACTGTACTGTCATGGACGGGATCCGCCCACTTAGAGATGTGTCAATTGTGTCATTCCAAATTTAATGACCACAGGTTTTGAAATAAATCGATTATCGATTATATTAAAACATACAATAAAATTATTGTGATTATTTTTATATCAAATCACGTTTATTATTTTGCATTAAAATGCCCTAAATGTCTCTGTTTTAATGCATATAATTTGCGTAATGAAAACAGTTCCATCGTACTCGTACCTAGAAATGGGATCGAATTTATTCGCTGAAAATTAATGAATCTAAAATAATCGTTTAGACTTACTGTAGTTGGTTCAAATAAAAAACATGTGAATGAACTGCGGTACCTACTTATAATGAAAAGGGGCAAAATATTGAAATTCATAGTAAATAATGAGTGTGTTAAATCGATTAAAACTTCTTCATGAATAAAATCGATCGATAAAATAAATCGAATCGGTAACGGGTTAGGGTATCACTATTTGAGTCAGTATTAGATCTGTCAAAAGTTAAATAAACGGTTGGAACGGGTATAGTAGTATAACGGAACAATTTGTATAGTAAACTTAAAAAAAAACTTGATACCGCTAAAGGAATTGCTTTTTTTTTTTATCTAGAAACCCTCGTGATTTATCTTTTACAGTTCTTTATAGATCGTCCACACTAAGCGATCACTGAATGTGTCAGTGATCGCTAGTAGTGCAACTGAACACTTCTGTCCTTATGAAGGCACTTTAAATTGTCTGATAAAAAAAATGAAATATGATCACGACTGTATCCCGGGAGCGGTAGACATTTCTTTCAGATCATCAGATTGTCTGATAAGGTTAATAAAAATCGTAAAACCATGACGGAGGTAGTTTAAGAAGTAGTATTAGATATTACTTATACCTATTACCTATTATTTGTACTTTCGATTCCATAAACTATACTACAGTAAAATACTTGAATAACTTTACCAATAGTCAAAATCAAGTCAATTTTTACAAACAAAGTAAGTACTTACCTGTTTATGTTTTTTTAAGACTATATTGTTTGTTTCAGGAAGCTGAAGTGCATATACGTAATATTTGCAGAAAGTATGGGAGCTTTGTCTACGCGCCGTTCAAAACCACCTTTGATAATACTAAAATGAATGAGCAACTTAAAATGATGGTAAGAGTATTTTATTTTGTTTTAAAAAATACAAAATGTAGGTAATGTACCAAATATGTATTTGGAGATTTGGACAAACCTCTGATTAAGGACGATATATCTATATCGTCCTTGCTTCTGTCTACCCCTTCGACATGAAAAATGAGATATATATTTTTGCATTTCATTACACTCTGACTACGAATTTTCCTGGTTGTTACAGATACCTTCGTTTGATGGAGAGATAAAGACTGCAGCAGACAAGAAAGCGTCGCCCGTGGCTAAGGATAGCAGGAGATCTACCTCCAAGAGTTCTAAAAGTTCTTACAACGATGGGTAAGAACCATTGGAATACTCAATCATTACTTATCATTTTTTATACAAATACATGATAAATGTATATAAAAAAATGCACTAGGATTACTATTGCAACTTAAACGTTAGTTAAAATACAAATAATATTGCCATGATATTATATTATTTTGATTAAAACTTTGAATTTCGAACGAGTTTTCGTGCTGCTATCATTCAACGATGAGGAAAAAATATACTGTTTTTATGAACTAGATCTTGATTTTTACAGCGATATTAGCGAATGTGATGAGTCCTACACAAAAACTTCGGAGTCTGCGAAAAAGATAGATGAAGATGAAACCGTCGTACTGAAAGAAGACCCTAAAGACAATCCTAAACAGGAAGCTGATACCAGTATTAGTGAGACGTGAGTATGATACGTACAGTACACTTCAAAGAATTCCACGGGAAATTTGCGTTAACGTTTTTTCTAGCATTGCTAATGTTCATTAATCTTGATGACTGTCTTACAGTATGACTACTATTTTTTTTATACTTAATACTTTTTTTCACAGAGATAAGCCAATGGAAGTCGATGTATCTCAAACAACGGAATCTGAAACGCCGTCTAAAAAGCGACGTCGCTCCACCTTCCCTGAACCCGTGCCGGTCACGGAGAGCATACCCCAAAAGAAGAAGAAGGTCGAAGAGAAACCAGAAGAGAAAAAACAAAAAGAGAAGACTCCAGAACCTGGTCCCAGCAAAGACGACAAAAGCGAACTCATCAAAAATGCAGAGGCAGAGGTAGAGGAAATAATAAAAAAAGCGCAAGAGTCCAAGGAACCGAATAAAGAAGCAGAAAAGGTTTCTGAAGATAAAGTGGAGTTGTTGCAAAAACAAGAAATACTTAGGGTAACTCCTATTAAATTAGTCGCGCTACCTAGGGCTAACAAACAGACTCCTAAAATATTCACTACAGCTAAAGTTACTACTAAGTCCAATCCTAGTACTCCTACCACTCCTAACACACCCAGCACTTCAGCAGATGAAGATAAGCCTTTGAACACGTCAACATCGAAACGATCTAAAATCACAAAAGCAGATAAATTCATAATGACTGAACAAAAAGACTTGAAAGGAAGAAGTTCCCGCCGTAATTCAAGAAATAACAAATCACTAACTTCCACTCCTAAACATGATAATAAGACTGATAAAAGTAATGATAAAAAATCAGATAGCGGAAGCGATGCCTCCACTAGCAAAGAAAAACCACCTAAAAAGAAGGATGACGCAGATCGGTCGCTTCTAAAGAAAGACGAAAATTCCAAATCCATGAAAGATGAAAAAGATCAAAAGAAAAAAACAGATGACGATATAAGTCTCGCCGCTATCGCCCGGGGAAATAAAAACTCTGGCCTACCCACAATCAGTAACGTAGTAAGTTTATCAACATCAGCCGAGAAAACCAACACTACTACAACAAAAACAACTACTTCAGCATCTAAAAATACAGCAGCGAAATCCATAGAGATAACGATAGAGGCCAACGCTGATTCAAGCATATTCACACCGACGAGTTCAGGTAACGTCGGCAATATGAAGGAAGCGGTATCAAAACTGCAAAAGCTACGGAATGAGACTACACCAGATTCCTTCGTCGGCCGCGTCGGCGTGAAAGCGTTCGCGCGGATGACGTCACCGGATATCAACGACGATGTACAAGTGGAAGTGAAAACTGAGCCTATAGACCTGGATGAGGACGAAGACAGGCAAATGGAGAAAATGGATCTCATGAACGCATGTAAACTGCAGCCTGTCAGTCATACCCAGAGCTTGCGGGATGTAAGGATAAATAAAGTTGTGATAACTCCTTCTGTGGTGGTAAAGAAACCTGCTCCGAAAGCGGCGGAGCCTCGCCCGCGTGCGAAGAAAACCTTCCCACAACCGAAAAGGCCTGAAGTCGGGTCGGAACTGAACGGAAAGAACTCTATGGTCTATATTCCTATTCAGCCGCCGATGACCCAACCGCCATTGAAACCGACAAAGCCTGGTTCTAATCAACACGGTGTTTCTATGCCAATAAATGTTACTGCGGGACCTAGGCCGTGCGCGCCTGTCATATCAAGTAAGTATTAGTTTTTAATGTGTGAGTTATATGGTTATATTATATAGAAATCAATGAGAACCAATCTCCGGGTAGTCAGGAATTGTGAAAAGATTCAATTGTACTTTTAAGATATAGTTAGTATTGATGTTTAGCACTAAATTTACTAGCGTTTTTTTTTTCACATATTTCTCAATATTATGCTGGTCTATTAGAACCAGCATAAGTGCTCGTTCGCACGAGAGCTTTTTTAACGTCTGTTAAAAAAGCGTTCAAATAGAACAAATGTATTCCCAAGTATATTATGTTCACACGTCAGCGCTTTTTAAACGCAACGGTTTTTTATCGAGCAGTGTTGTATTTTCTGCGCTGGACGTTGGACGTTAAGCCCTCATTCGCACGAGAGCTTTTTTAACGTCATTTGAACGCTTTTTTAACGGACGTTAAAAAAGCTCTCGTGCGAACGAGCACTAACTGAGAGCTTTTCATAAGTAAATAAAAATCATTTCTTAGAACGTTTTATTACAACTTTTTATCTTTGTTACAGCCAACAGCATAGTCAACACAGTAACAACCCCCCTCCGACCCACCACAACCCTCACAAGCCCGCCTCACATCATCGTGACATCCTCAATGAACTCCGCCTCCTCACTGCCTCAAGTGTCGACTATCAGCCAAATGCCCACAGTTGGACCGACGACCGTCCATACTGTGCCTCTGATGACATCTGTGAATGGACAGTGGATGTTTAGCTTGCAACCCGTTATGTCCGTTGGTGGTGTTGATGTGAGTAACTATGTTAACGAACCATACATTAGACATATAGACATTTTATGATATAAAAGTACTAAAGAAAAGAGATGAATTGTCTGAATGTGATATGACTAAGAAATGGGTAAGATGACGGCTTTCATTTCTTTAGGGAAGGTTCATATCTGACGGAACATGCGTCGCGTATTATACGCCAGAACAAACAAATGTATAGAAAAACACTTGACCGTTCACACTCAACCGATGATACGTTAGTACGCTAGATCATACGCTGTTCGTATTTTACGTCAGATGTGAACCTTCCCTTATTCTTATTTCAATGGCATAACGAGGTTTGCCTTGCCATGACAGCTTGTTTTCAATAAAATAATCCTATCCTACTTCCTACTAATCCTACTAATATTATAAAGGTGAAAGTTTGTGTGTGTGTAAGTATGTAAGTGTGTTTGTTACTCTTTCACGCTCAAACTACTGAACGGATTTGGCTGAAACTTGGAATATACATAGTTTATGACCGGGAATAACAAATAGGCTATTTTTGATTCCGGTATTCCCACGGGTACGGAAACTACCGCGGGTAACACCGCGAGGCGCAGCTAGTGTTCTTATAAATTTAAAATTTAAAATGTATAGAATATAGATGATAATGGCAGGTTGATGGTTACATAATTTTGAAGGGTTTGGATGTGTACATCTTAGTGCAGGCGACTGTACATAGTAGACTGTAGATAAATCATCTCAGACTGATCTACGAGTATTCAAAATCTTTTGAAGAAGTCTAGAACTACCTGAGGCTCGTTCCAAAATAGAAGTGCTACATGATCACTTTTTAAAGTTCCTCATTTACGTGATAATTTATTTATTTTATTTTATTTTTGTTTGTTGAGGCTTTCCTATCGAAAGTTCAGGCACTATTCCACTCTGCAAATGTATTAATGTTGTGGAAATATTACAAGAGTGAAGTCACTCATACGGTATGAGTCATACCCACTATATTAACAGTTACAATATTTTAGTTCACCGTTTCTTTTGTATACTTACGTACTTCTGTATTGTTTAAAATAAGCTCCTAAGTGAGTCAACTAAAGCCATGCTATCAAATGTTTAATAACTATCGTATCTTGAGAGAGCATAGCTTATCTCACTCAATGTCAAATCAGTGCAAAATCATCTCTGGTTGAGTCTGGTTATTAGTCAGTGACATTGATAATTGATAACCAAAGACGATTACTAGATATTAATCGTCTTTGTTGATAACTGAATGTGACCTATATTTTCAACCTAGTTACTACAAGCCCGGCTAGCTCAGTCGGTAGAGCATGAGACTCTTAATCTCAGGGTCGTGGGTTCGAGCCCCACGTTGGGCGGCCTATTTTTTGCACTGGGAACTATTTTTAGCAATGTTCCAGTTTTTCTTGAACATAATAATTGTTGTTGTGTGTAATTTTTGTTTGATACGAGTTTTATGTAGTTGAAGCTATAAAGATTCCTTGCTTGACGTGTTCAGTACCTACACGTACAATATGAAAAGTAGGTTAGGTATTATTTTACCGACTAATAAGAGGGGTAATGGGGTAAACCGAACTTGTGTTGAATCTATTGATCTTAACCTTTAGTGGAACTACTGAAATAGAACGCGTTTTCTTCTGACCACTAATGCAATTAATTTAAAACATTGTTCTATCTGTGAGACTGGTGTTTTTTTTTTCGGACGGATTTTTATGTTAATTGGTCTTCCGGACCTTTATAACTTCACCGGGCTTTGGCGAGTGCAGAAGGCCTCTACGCCGGAAAGACTAGTGCAGCCATATCAATTTGTTATAGTACGGAAAGAGACGCACAACACGAACTTTGCTGAACTCCGATCTTTTATCCCGACTAATCCCGAGTATAACCAACTATAAATTGTGTCATTTATTTCAGACCGCGTCATCCCCACCAATGGTAAACGGCATCACAGAGAGACCGGTACCTACACTAGTGCCGAAAAGTTCATCGAACTCTGTTTCTAACACTACAGTGCTGCCACTGACGCCGGTGGCCAATCGCAATCAACTCTCGCAGACTCAGGCTTCGCCGGCTGTGAATGATAGTAATGGAACTCCGCTGGAGGTACGTCTATCCTGATTCGAAAAGAGTGGATTTTAGTGGACAATAATTATTTTTAAAATCTATTTGGTGCGGTGGACCCGCATGTGTCCATGTTTCATCACTTACCCGTATCCCGGTACATTTCTACACTCTTTGGGATTATGTTATTGTCTGAAATATAATATAACATACTAGCTGCGCCCCGCGGTGCTACCTACGGTGAATAGTTCCCGATCCCGTGGGAATACCGGGATTAAAGGTAGCCTATTTTTTTATTCAGGGTATAAGCAATCCTGGTACCAAATTTCATTCAAATCTGTCCAGCTGTTTGAGCGTGAAAGAATAACAAAAAACTTACATACTTACACACACAAACTTTCATCTGTATAATATTAGTGTGAAGTGTGTTTTATTAAGTTATGTGTTTTCAGATGCCACGACTACTCCAACGGCCGCTGATGAGTCCATTCGACGCGAACACGCCCATCGGAAATCTACCGCCGCCCTCTACGGCTGGACCACTTACAGCTAAACTCAACCAAAACGCTGTCAAGGTAACTGATTATTTGTTTCATGATTTCAGAAATACTATTGGTAATCCTACTAATATTATTGCCGAAAGCGCTCGTGGCGAAGCTCGTTCTAGATAGATCGTCGAAGTTAAGCAACGTTCTGAGCGGTCACAACTTGGATGGGTGACGTCACCGCAAGTGGCAGTATCAGCTGAGCGCTTCCGGACTTCGGAGGGCACGTTAAATTGTCGGTCCCGGTTTTTTATGTCGTTAAGCCATGTCGGAGGCCTGCTAAGACCATGCTAACAAGTCTGTTCAACAATAACTTTAGGCTATAAATCGAAAAATGTTGTTTGTTTTCAGTTGACAGATTTCTTCCGCACGCTTCTAGAAGATTCCATAGAGAAGTTGGACGAGCCGCTAGCGCAAGTGACCGCGCTGAAGATACAGCTGGAGCAAGCGCGGTGGCGGCATCAACAGAGTTTAGATGAACTTAAACATAATAATGGTAAGTGAGTACATATAAGCCAGTGGCCAACTCTGGTGACGGAGTTTTTAGGCTGCCTGCGACTTCAAGTATAAGTGATTATGCCATGTCTTAACCATTTGTAATTGGTATGTGGGGTTTACTATTCTATCATAGGATATATACAAAATACACGTGAAAACAGAGACAAAGCATTGTTTTTGTCCCTTGTGGCGTGTACCCCTTTTTGTTTGGTCGAAACGTTTATGTTCTAATTTGTACTACGAAACTGTGTGTACCTACACGCTAGCAAGGAGTATATTGTGCTATACTATGTCTATGGTGTCTATGTGTACTAGCTATAAGGAACTGGTTTGTTACAGAACTCACTCTAGCGGAGATGCGACAATCGTTCGAGAAAGAGAAGATCAGGATAGTGAGCGAGACAAGACGAGCTGCCCAGGTCGAGCTAGAGGCAGCTGTCAAACTAACGAAAAGCAAACAATGGTATTTTTTTTCTCTTTCATTTGACCTCTCTGGGTTTGTGCATTTAGCCAGTTTCAAGTAGTATAAATAATTCAAGTTATATATAAAATGTACCACCAATTCCTTCCGTCTCCGTCTACTATCTACATCATTCTCAAATGATTCCAGGTGTTCAAACTGCCACCAAGAGGCGCAATTCTACTGCTGCTGGAACACATCGTACTGCGACTACAGCTGTCAGCGCGCGCACTGGAACACACACTTCAGCCAGTGCACGCAGGAGAAGTCATTCGTAAGTACTAATCCATAAGAAATTGTAAGATATAGATCGCGCCACGTAAAAAGAGCGCTGAGGGGAAGTAGCGGGGGTATGTTTGCGCCTGTGTTCACTCGCTGACGAACCAATAGCACTCGCTAAATCAATGGTATGAAGTGCGCCGCGTTAACTTTCCATCAATCATCGACCACTGCGCAGTTTGACAGCCAGCGCTCTTGTTACGTGGCGCGGCCTATACACAAATTGAATTTGCAGGTATCATCTGCGCAATGAGTATTTTGAAATTCATTTACTTTATATCCACTCCACTGTCACGAGAACTTACATCTTCAATATCTTTAATTAATCAAAAGGAAAATAACATATATTTACAGAAACTAAACTACATCTACTTAGCTGTACAAAATACAATTAGAACCAAGTTAGCCTCTAGGATTGTTACAAACTATCTGTAGGTAGCTTAACTGATCATCAATAATTATTCAAAATATTTCTATGAATTCAAAAGGCTGGCTATATGTTACTTGTGTTTGTTTACACGCAGCGGCAAATATTGCAACATAACAGGAAGGATCAGCTCGAACAGGGCGTACAAGCGGACAGTAATAACCGCAGTGTTATCACAACTCACCTTATAGGCCAGGACGGGGTGAGAAAGCAGGGTGAAGCTACATAACCTGATTCAGCATTACTCTTTTGATCTCTGATACTCTATTTAGCTGAAATTAAGCTTGTAATCGATACATCGATTGACCCAATGATATAACAATGCTGAAGACTAACGATATGTAGCTTAAACCTTTACGGACTTAGAATAGACTTAAAGTCTTGTTTAACATACGTACTCGTAAGTAAACTAGAGTTCAAGTCTACTCCATGTTTTTATAAGATAGACTAATATAGGAAGGTGTCCGATAGGTACGTTAAGACTCGTAACTCGCGAACCCACTAACCTAACCAGACATGCACAAATAAAATTATATCTACCCATATTGCATTCAATGCTTCAGCGCCAAATTTTACCATTTCATGCCAGCTTCTATACAGACTCCCACACGTATGACATTAGTTGCAATTCGGAGTGTCGCAAAAAACTTAACTAACTAAAAATGTTGCGGTCCCTTTCATATAGCGATGGAAATAAAAAGGATGGCATTAATTTTAGCTAGTTTAGTTTAGCTTTTGCGACACTCCGAATTGCCACTACTATCTACCTTAACATTATTTTGATGAATATATTCGTCTCTTACATCCGAAAAAGAACCAGTCCAACAGTTTTTGAATTCGATTCAACTAATTAAAAATGTAAGTATCTATGTAGTCAGTCATTTGGTTACCATAACAGCTTGGGACTAGATGACGCCGTATAAAAATGTCCAAGGATATTTATTATTATTATTATTTGCAATTTTGTTTATTTTTATTTTATATTAATTCTCTAGTCGAATATAGGAATGTTTTCAATTGGTAGTGGACTTTATATTTGTTGTTTCCATGCAGCCCTCGGCTCACGCTGATAATGCGGACGATTCTCGCGAACAGGTAAAGAGACAAATTATTGCTCTCTTTATATTGGATTTCATGCTTTCGTACAAAATGTAAAGTGATCTTATTTTATCTTAGATCTATATTTTTCCTCATTTATATATATTGCCTTTCTGCCCGAATTTGCCAGAAATTCATATTATAGCCTGCCAATCGAGAACATGTAGTTTTCTAATGTAGAAATATTATTTCAAATAGGTTTCGGAGATTGCTCTACATAAACACACGAAGTTACAAACAGTTAGGTACAGTTGTGTTTGTAGATGTTTTTACTCACTTATTCTTCATAATCTTCCATTTCATTATAATATATATATTTTTTGTGTATGTATGTTAGTTTATTAGGTATTTATAAATATTTATTCAAAAATTTATTAGTTTAGATGTTAATCAGTTGAGTATAGGGCACTGGTGACCTGTAGCACAGGTTTTTATACCTATTTCAGGCACCAGTCTCTCACAAAACAGGTTCCTACCTCTAACCTACAATTGTTTGAATTTATCATAATTTTTTAACTGTATTTATTTTATTATTTTTAAAATTATTATATATTTTTATTTATGTTTGTGAGAGAAACAAATAAACAATTTGATTTGATTTGATTTGATTTCATGCAGCAAGCATTACCATTACCACAATTAAGAGCCTCAAAACAACGGCCTCGGGAACAGGTATTATCATTAAACACTTTCATACCTAAGGATGAAATAAATAAGGCTTGCCCTTTCATATGTGTCTTATTCAAATTCAAATCTGGAATAGGGACTCCAGCTTGGACGATAACAATAGTCCATTAGTAAAGAAAAGATCCGTGGAGGGGGTCACGACCCTCAGCATTGAGGAAAACGACGCGAGGAGGAGGAAAGAAAAGATAAATTAAGGATTTTTTTTAATTAATGGAACCGTTAAATTCGATGTAGTTCACACGATAGACATAAATGCTCTTCAAAATGACATTGAGTTGTAAATATTTAAATCGCGCGTGTGTAATACTTTTTCATTTCACGCAGCCATTACCATTATCGCACGACAAAGCACCAGAAATGCGGTCTAGGGCACAGGTAATGCCATTTTTATTTAACTGAAATAGCTAAATAGTTCGTTAATAATTAACTAATAATATTCATATGTTTTCCATTTTCACATTTGATTTCTATATTCAGATTAAGTTTGTTTAAAATGCTGTCACTTAGCAAGACATTTATTTTACATGCAGCAAACAAATAAAACAATAATTGAATTGGGAGAGCAACGTCCACGAGAACAGGTAGGCTATCTATCTTTGTTTTATCTATAAATCATAGTGGGTTCATATATGCAAGAAAAACCTTGGTCTCGGTCTACCACTATGGCAAAGTGTGATTTTATGTTAGCAATTAAATGATGGCTAGAAACAAGTAGTTGTTTATGTATGCATGTAAATAATTTACATCATTGTGTTTCCATGCAGCAACAACAAAATAATAATAAAACAATTATTGAGCTTGGAGAACAACGAACATGGAATCAGGTAAATAAACACGAATTTTTTGAGAATGCATAATTACGAAATACATTCCTATTAGGCCCTCGGCATTAGTCTTAAGTTTAGAGTATTCAGCTATAGTACGTATATTTTATTGTATTTTTACATGCAGCCTGCATCAACACACAAAACTATTATAGAACTTGGGGATCAGCGACCGTGGGAGCAGGTACATAATAATATATGAAAATGACGTTACAGTATCCACCTGTGGCTTCGCTCGAGTTCTTACTCGGATAAAAGTTGTAGGTAGATATTACAGGTCCTAAACTGTGTATATTCAAAGTTATAGCAGTTTATAATCTGACCAATCACGGAGACATTTGTCGACATTACATTAAAATTGGCATAGGCAATCTTTAGTCGATTAAAAATTTAGATAATTTGGTTACATGCAGCAACCCGTACTAACCCACGCGGGAAACAAAACTACCATCGAACTTGGCGAACGTACTCGAGAACAGGTATATAATTAGATTAATTAATAAAAGTCGATATTATTTGATTGTTGTAATCAATAACACATTTATTGTGTTACATGCAGCAATCCTTGCTAACACAGAAAAATATGCCAGAAAATACGGAACAACGCCCCAGAGCACAGGTAAATACATAAATAACAAGTATTTAACCCTAACTAACTAAAGTGATAATTTGCCTGTAATAAAATCGATCTATTAGTAGTTTTTCTACGAATATAATATTTATTTTTCATGTAGCAACGAGCTGATAATTCGCTTCAACTTGATAAGGTAAATATAATTATATTAGAAGTTAATAAATGGAGATGTTTAAATGTCTCACTCACGAAGTTGATATTTTCTACTAGTTAACATTAAGTACCGAGATAGTCAAACAATAATAATGAAAAAGGCTTACCCAGCATATTATTTTAGTGAATTCGTATTCAATACATAACATGTTTATTGAGAACTTTAAACTGCCTAACATTTATACAATGAGATTACCTTATAAGAATGATTAATAAGTTGTCTAGATATCTTGTAACTATTGTATTTTGTTTACAAGCTGCAAGTAATTCTCAATAACGCTAAGCAACGCGAAGATATACGTCGACAGGTAAGATGTAGTTTCCTTCTTCTTTCATTCAAACCAAACTAGGCTAGCGCAATGTTTTTTTCAAAGAGTTGGAGACACGTCAAGGTATGCCAAAAACCGTGCGTGAGCTGTATTGAAATTGAATCAAGGCATTAGCGAGCTGTTCAGTTTTCAAAAACGCACTTATTATCATCGTTTTTAGACTTTTTCGTAGAATTTATTCGTAATTATTATATTTTATTATTTAATCGTAGAATGTAACGTAAGTAACCGCTGCAACTTGCTTCTTCTTAGTGATTCATAAATATACTTAACCCGTTCAGACTTAAGTTTGTTTATGCTTCGAGAAAAGGATGGTACGGCCGCCACGCCCCGTGCCGCTTCTTTGCTCAACTTGGCGGGGGCACGG
Organism: Xanthorhoe designata; assembly: GCA_963582015.1. Lineage (NCBI taxonomy): Eukaryota > Metazoa > Arthropoda > Insecta > Lepidoptera > Geometridae > Xanthorhoe > Xanthorhoe designata. The sequence continues at coordinate 9,401,348 of OY757033.1, forward strand.
TAGTGTTTGATGAGTAAACTCCCTCCGGTTCATTACGACTTAATCTCAAAATGTCTAGCTACTCGTCTCATCAGCTATAGTGGACTTGAAACTTAAAGATTTTTTTTCTTATGTTACAGAAGGACGCGTCAGAATCTAGACTGCAGCAAGGCGATAACCCACCAGTGAGTCATTTGAAATCAATAACCTCAATATCAAAATATTTATTGATATTTATTCAACTTTGATCGATTTCTTTGGGAACATCGGTTTAAAAGTTGAGAGTACTACTAGGCCAATACGGCCTGTAATATTATGCGGGCGCCACACATGGGGTATATTGGCTCCAAGTTATATTGTTGCATCCAATACAGAAATGCGTAGATCGATTTTGGGCAGGTATTGGACATAAACGGAACATTGCGTCCAATTGCCAATATCAACCCTAAAACCGTGATAGTTAGGAGGGATCAAGGGCGAGGCATTTGCCCAGCAATTGGACACAATGGGCTATTTACAATTGTGAGACTGGTTTTACGGCCACTAGGTTTATTTTGAATCGTGACGTGATGTTTATCGTGTTGCGTTCACTGGCTTTGCAGAAGAGCGTCCCGCCACAGACTCCGTGCCTCACCACGATCGGCGGGAAACCAGCGCCGATGAGGGTCTTCACCGATTCCAGCGGCACGCAGAAGACCTCCATCATAGGTATCGAAGATTTATGTTTCTGGTTAAATAATTTTATTTCTCATAAAGAAATACTTACAATTTCACATACATGAGAAATAAATAACACTATACATTACATACATTCAATTCATACTAATTCTAATCGACAGTGTTTGTTGTTAAAAACGTTGCAACTACCCGCACTTATTACTAGAACTGTGAAAAAATGCAGATTCATTCAACACCTGTGCCACAGTGTAAAAAGGACAGGTCAACTTTTGCAATACTAAGATTTCATTATTTTAAGTCATATAGTTGTTAAAATGATATAATGGTATTAAAATATTTTTATAGTGCATTTTGTCATCTGTTCGAAAATGTCTTTACACAAGTCACAACTTGTGACTTGTGTAAAGACTTGTGAGTCACAAACTTTGCTTTCGTCAATTTTTAACTCTCCATCATTTCAAATCTCATACGCGTGTGCGCTTCTGCCTTGATTTATTTTATTATTTAAGATATCTTTACATTATTATTATATTTTAAAGTAAATAACTCTAAGTTAAAAGACTTTTCGTCACAATATTTTAATGAAAACGTTGCAGTAAGCATGATCGAGGACACGAGCGGCAATCAAACGTTAAAGTGCCTCGGGACGTACAAGGCACCGGCGCAGGCGCAGCCGACTACGCAGATACCACCGCTACTCATCAATAAACAAGTAATATCATACGCCCATGGAAATATACCCGGAATAAATATGCTTTTATTAAAAGTTTTCAAGTGTCATAATAATCTTAAACATAAGTACTGATTCGATCAATATTTTGTTCTTTTCTTGTCCCACATTACGGTCGGCACGTTATATTACCTATTGTCCAAAGAAATTCTGATATTCCAGGTTTATTTTTATTTTAAGCCAAAAGACCATTTCACATTGTGATCGTATGCACAAGCCACGCGTAATATAACTGCGTTGATTGTGAATATGTGTTTTTCGCTTTTAGGAGACATCTTTGTATACGGTTGTCTTTATTGCAATAAAAACATTACCGTACCGTAATACACCACGACCTTTACTTACATACAATTTCTGAAATATTGTGTAAATATATCTGAACACAGTTTGACGCATCATTATTATCATCTCTCATTAATTCTTGTTGGCACATCTTTTTTTCCTCCCATCATTCGTCATTTCAGTACTCACTTCTTTTTTACACATATCTGACACACCATCTGACAGGCCATCCATCTTCTCTTAAAACTATCCCTTCCCGTGTATCCACATTCATCGTTGAATTGATTATCGTCACTTTATTCCAGACAAACGATGACAGCGGCGCGAAGAAGACTGTAACATCAGGCGGCTACCTCATAGTCGGCGCGTCAGGTAACACCACCTCGGTGATAACACCCGCGACAGCGCGGCGCGCGCACGTACAATACTTCTCGTGAGGGCAGGCGCGGCCCCGGCCGGGCCAGGAGCCGCCTACCGTGCTCATCGACTAGACAAACTCTTAGTTATGTGTATAAATCTGCTTAATCTATCCCGTGAGGGCATGGACGGCCAAATGTCTAGAGCACGGTTTTCTACGACTGGACTGTGAACATTCTTAATTATGTGGATGTAGATGATTGGTTTGAGCTCTTGTATGATTTTATGTGAAGGCAAAATCGTCCCAAAGCTGATCTGAGCTGCGTGCTATGCTCATTGGCTAGACTCTGAACAGTTATGTGAATAAGTCTAGTGAATGCATTGGTTACGGCTTAATAATCTTTCAATTTAAAATTACTAATTATAAGTCATAAAATTTATCATTCACACATACAAATTGATTGTTAAATATTTTCCAGGGTACCTACAGGAAAACATTTAACAATCGATTTGCAATTAACCAAATTAGTAATAGTTAAATAATGTAGCATACTTACATAGTAACTTCTTGAAGTCTCTGTAATTCCTATTTCTAATATAGAGCCATCAAAATCATTCATAGTCATTTTGTTAGATAACACTAATCTACATACCATTAATGTCTGTAGGTATGGCTAGAATTAATTAACATCAGAAAATTTAATGTTTGGCAGCAAAATAGGGTGACCACATATCTTATGTTTTCATATCTTACTCATTACATAAGATGTGACACGAGCCTGTCATCAATTATTTCATTTTGTAAATCAAGGCCTGTTACACACTCTTTTAAGTGTAATCAAATCAATTTAAAACAATTATAATTATATTATTTCATGGATAACAATAGCTGTAAAGTAAGTGTAAGTCTATGAATATGTGTATTCATAAACGCAGTAGATAAAAAGTATTTTTATGTAAGCACTCCTCTAAAAATACATTAAAATAATCTGCTCAAAAAGCACTCATTGCTGTAAAAACCTTACCATACGTATAAATTCGTATATATTTTGTATAAATGCATACAAGAATGTAGAATTAAGACTGTTTATACCTTAAGTTACTAGAAAAACATTAATTTTAGTTACAAATTAAGTAACTCATTAGTTTTACTATACTTATGTACGAGCGCTAAATTGATGATTATGAAATGAAATGAATCGTGTTTGTAAATTTTCGCAACATTTTTGTAAATATTCTTCATGTGATTGTACAAAAGTACATTAATGCCAAGTTTAGTAGTTTGTGCATGTACCTACCTACTATTAATACGCTAACGAAATAAGGGTGGTCTTATAACATTCACTTACTGTCTACATTTACACCTACAAAAAACATGTAACATCATGATCATAATGCAAGGACACCTTCAAAAATGTTCTTTTAGTCGTTCAAACCAATTGCAAAAGGTTTTCATAAGATTTGAGGTGTGAATGTAGGTTTAAAAAATGCTGGTACAAAATATTTTTATAAAAATTTTGCAGTAGGTGCTGCGCGTTTTTATTAATTATCCTACCAGCTATCCCAACCCAAGATATTCTAGGTTATAGGAAATACTGTTTCAAAGTAGTAGATGGAGCCTTTTAAATAATGTAATGTGTAAAAGTAGGACTCGTAATTCTTTAGAAAATGTTATTTACTGCCTAAAATTACAAAATGTTGGTTCTGTTCGTCAACAAAGTCATGTAGTATTTTGATAATGTAAATATTTTTACTATTACATTTTAAAGCTTGCAGTACATAAGGTACAAGAAGTTTTGTTTCAATAAAAATTCGGAACTATTATAAAGTGTTTTATTCAGATTAAGTTAAATTGAAAGAAAGATGGGAAAAAAATTTTACACAACATAAAAGAATACTAATCTAATTTCTTTAAAAACTTAATAATACAGAGCTAGGACCAGCCTGCCAAACTTTATCTATAAATTCTACAAAAATAAATTATTTATTTCTTATTTATACACCAGTTACATACCTACATTAGTACTATCAACATTGATGCATGCATCATAATAATTATACAACCAAAAAATCATAATATTCAAGCTTTTGCATTCAATAAATAACATGGAGTTGCAACTTCACAATCAATTCAAACTTGAAAGTGTGACAGAGAAGCGTGGTACAGTGTTGAGGTAAGGAAAACCTTTTACTATCTCTAATTCTAATGTTACAAAGAAGAAATTTCCATCCTCATCATTATACCAGTGTGACCATTATAGCCATTCATTTTTGTCATTTATGATACATTGCTGCTCCTGCTTTTGCTAATTGATCAGCCATTTCATTCCCATATATCCCTCGATGGGCTTCAACATAGTTCCACTTCACAGTCAGTTTGTTTTGGAGGCTGTCCAATTCTTTGAAGTCTATTTCATTTTTCACAGGCTCACCAGATGCCAATTTCCATCCTTTTCTCTTCCAACCTGGAATCAAACATGTTACAATAATTGTTACTTATTTATTGCTACAAACAAATATACCAAAGAACTTCATGCTAGGCAATTTTTATTATTTAACTTTTTTTAAATGTAACTTTATTATTTAACCTTCCAGGTTTAGGCTTTAGCTAAATTAGTAACAACTACTGAATAAATGAAATTATTAGAGTAATAGAGAATAGGTACCTGGTAACCATTTAGTCACAGAGTTGATGAGAAATTGGGAGTCTGTGTTGATTGTGAGTTTTTTAATCCCATTATCACCTGCTAGTTTCATAGCCCGAGTGGCAGCTTGGATCTCTCCACAGTTATTGGTAGCTCGACCAGATACAGGTTCACTGACATTGAGAATGTGATCATCCCCCCAGTACACTCCAATACCTGCTCGTGCTCCGCTCCTGCCATTTGCAGAGCATGCCCCATCAGTGTACACATGAACAAAACCCTCACTGTCTTCTTCAAATCCATTATTTGACTTTTTTGTCCTTTTAGATTGTGGAGGTTCTATCATTATAGTTTTACGATCAGTACCTTTTGAACTTTTTGGTAACTTTTGCTTTTCAATTTTATCTACACCTTTCTTCACTTTTTTCAGTCTTTCTTCAATGTCATCCATCTGTTTATTTAACACTGTATTCAAGTCCTCATCAGAACTTGAGTCTTCATCGCTGCCTGCCATGTCTTGCCACGCTTGAGACTTTCTTTGGCTGCTGGAGTCGTTTGTACTTCCATTTGATTTGTGGCTAGACGATGATGATGAACATGATCTCTTTTGATTATTTATTGTAGTCTCCGGTCTATTCTTAGCGTAATTTGGTTTAGACATAGGGGCGAAACTTGAGCCTCCTTCGGCTTTTACAAAGTCTAGAGCACTGGACTCCACATCAAATTTTTTATAACGAGCACCAGAAAAACCTTTGACTTGTGCTTCACACTCAGCCCAGGTTTGGTAAATACCAATTGAACGCCCTCTTGCTACAGCGTAAAAAGGCATATTTGTTGAAATAGCTAGCACTGTTAGCCAATTTGTTAAATTGATCGATGTGTAAACATTTCGAAATACTCGTTGAACCCACATTTCAAAGAACACATAATTTGACAAATAATTTTGATATGACATTTGACATTGATTTATTTGACGCTCAACTACATGTCAAATTCAAAATTAAAAAAAAATAAGAATCCAAATCGGTCCAGCCAGCCCATGGACCTAGTATAGTACCTACCTGCAAAGAGCATGTAATAGTACCTACCTGGCTGGAAGAACAGCGAGCGAGCATGCCGCCGAGAGGGACAAAAAATGCAGTGAATCCATAGTTTCGTAGTACAAAATTTGAGCATCAAGTTTCCGGCCATACCGCATACTATTTATTGGCCATACTGTATAGTACGCGGTAGTGTCGTTCATTTGGCAACGACACTACTGGGGGCCTATCATCAGCCCCCTGATTGTGTAACTTGTTTCACATTGTATCCAAGTTGTATCAAAGCAAAAATCACAGTAAATCGCGAAAATAACTGTCAGATTTAACGCTGATTAAGTAAATTTGTAAGTAACTTACTTAATTACTGTCATATTTGACAGTTGTTTTTGCGATTTACTGTGATTTTTGCTTTGATACAACTTGGATACAATGTGAAACAAGTTACACAATCAGGGGGCAGTTTTCGACTGGTATAGTTTTAACTATTCTCGCTCACGGTGTCAAGTACCTATTCTAATTTTCTAAATGTATGGAATTTATAGTTCATGCAAGTTACCGGGGGAGGCGCTGCACTGGATTTTCATACATTTGTGATATGACTTGACTCGCTAACGAGGACAGTATCCAATACTATGGTTAACTCGTGATAGACCCCCTGGTACTGCGGCTGGTAGTGTCGTTGCCAGAAAATGAAAAAAACTCGAATGCTTTGTCTCCTTTACTCAAAAGAATGTTCTTTTTTTTGTGTGACTGAGAAAGGAATATACAGCACTCTTAGCAGCACTCATTATTGATCCTAGACATAGACGACAGCACAGCACTCCAATAATGTCCAATTTGTACATACCTAAACATAAGTTTAGACAAGTACCTACTTACCTATACTTAATTAGATTTGGCTATAAACGCGATAGGCTTCAATCAGTGAATTTGATGACACACCGTCAACGAAAATCATCATTGTAGGTACCTAGGTATTTTTTAACAAATTCGAGTTTTCTTTTCGCATCGTAAAAACTGCCCCCTTGCCTGACACCAACCTAATCTACTAACAGGTACCTACCTACCTACTAGGAGGTTCAAGTCCTAACATAATACCTACTAAAAAAGCTTGAGTAAGTACCTATAGGTTAGGTACTTACTGCTCTTTCACGCGAAAACTACTGAACGGATTTGACTGAATCTCGGAATATACCTACATAGTTTATGACCTGAAATACCTAACAGCAGGCTATTTTTTTATCCAGGTAGGTACCTACTACGGGGGCGAAGCCGCGGACGAGTAAGCAATTAATAAAACAAGACAACTATGGATAGAAATACTTTAATTAACATACTTAAGCCTAAGGTGTGCTTACTCTAGCTTCACACTTTGATACTAATTTATGTAGGTATAAGTGGCAATTCTGAGTGTCGCAAAAGCTAAACTAAGCTAACTAAAATTGTTGCCGTCCCTTTCATAGCGATGGAAATAAAAAGGATGGCAATAATTTTAGTTAGCTTAGTTTAGCATTAGCTTTTGCGACACTCAGAATCGCCACTATAATTTAGGTAAGTTCTACATTAATAATGAGTGAAGGCACCTCAATTCATACCATGAATGGTAATCAAGTTTTATTTAGGCATCTAAGTAAATACAAGTTACAGATTTAGATAAGTAGGTAAGTACCTAAATCTATACTTAATTAACTTTATAAACTTAGGTATCTACCTACTACCTGCTTGTTTATTATCATTATCTTTTTTCTATGTTTCAGCCTTTTCTGATACATAGAAAGTAAATAGTTAAACATAGAAACTACTTTGGAAATAATAGTAATTTATGTTACATGTTACACCATTAGACATAAAAGAAAAAAAAAAACAAAACTCTAACAAAAGAAAACAGAACAATGTCAAATAATTGAGACATCGAAAATATGTTGGACCCAGCCTGGATCAATTTGGTATCTTTACTCTTAATTATACTTGGATGCTCCAGCTTTAGCAAGTCGATCGGCCTTTTCATTGCCTACGATCCCACCATGGCCTTCCACATAGTTCCACTTGACATTCAACTTGCTCTGTGCTCGGTCTAACTCCTTGAAGTCCTGTTCATTCTTCACTGGCCCGCCTGATGCTAGTCTCCATCCATCGTCCTTCCATCCTAGTAAAGAAACAAAGATATTAGCTCAATTCACCTTTAGATCTCATGAAGAGAGATGCATTTGCTTTAATGCTCCATACAAATACCCTACAAATTTTTTAAATGCGAAAGTAACTCTGTCTGTCTGTTATGTTTTCACTTTTGTTATGATTTGAATGAAATTTGGTACAGAGATAGATTAGACCTTGCGAAAAAACAGGCTACATTTAGTTCAGGTCCCACATAAAGTAAGCCGCAGGGGAGCAGCTAGTAATGCATAAAATATTACTTGAAACTGTTTCTTAGTCAGACAACAATCAACTTTACATACCTAATCATTGCCATTATTGTACTACTGAGTACACAATACCTACACTCAATGGAATGCTCATACCAATGGTGTATGGTGTCTTATTCCTAAGAAATTATAACAGCATGCTCAGATTTATATTGAATGTTTATGTTGAACCTACTTATCAGAATTTCCAATGTCAAGTAAAATGCAATAACATGTTCTGAGGGTATGAATAACTAGAAATGAATTGGATTATTTTTACCCAAAGACAAAGGAAGATAAAGTTAGGAGTACCTACCTACCCTCAATATGCTTTGATATTGAAAAATTACAATCAAGATTGTTTAATCAATTAATGCAACTATGTACCACTCCAAGAACAATAAAATAGAAAAAAAATAAAAATTATTACAATAGAAAAATTAAACACTGTTTAGGTATAATCTCCTACCAACCTAAGTAAACTATCAGTATAATACCTACTTGTTGATCGAAGATCTTACTAAATGAGTGTAAAATAGAGAATTACCTGGCATCCATTCAGTAGCAGACTTGATCAGAAATTTCGAATCTGTGTTGATCTTCAAATTCTTGATTCCATTATCAGCTGCCTGCCTGCTTCATGGCTCGCGTGGCTGCTTGAATCTCCCCGCTGTTGTTTGTGTGACGACCGGATACCGGCTCGCTGGTGTTGAGAGAGTTTCCTTCTCCCCAGTACACTCCAATGCCGGCACGGGCGTCCTCTCTTCCATTCCCTGAGCATGCCCCATCAGTGTACACTTCAACATAGCCGTCATTGTCTCTTTCGAATCTTTCACCGGAGTACCCGCCATAAGACTGCCGTGACGAACCACCGTAGGATCCCCTTGAGCTGTAGGTCGAACTTGAGCCACCTTGTTCTACGAATTCTTGAGCGCTTGACGCGGAATCAAATTTCTTGAAAGTTGCGCCTGAATAGCCTTTGACCTGATTTTCGCAATCCCCCCAGCTCCTGTACACACCGGCGGATCGGCCTTTTGCTACTGCGTAGTAAGGCATAGTTACTTACTGGTTCGTTTTTAGCAGCTTAAACTTACTAACACGTTTACTTTGCAAGAACTCAGAAGTAGACTAAACTATCACGCACGCAACCGGCAACAGTAGCTGAATAATATTAGTCAGTCTGACTTACTCAGTCAGCAGTTCGGCATAAATTGCACCTTTGAATAGCACTTGCAAAAGCAAACAAAACACAACAAAGCAATGCACTTGCACTTGGCAAAGCACGTGGTGAAGTGAAAGCACGCGCACGCAGCCAGCCCAGAGCCCAGCCAGCACTATCTCTACCTAATCTGTGGCCAGCACACGCTTTATTTTTTCAAAATTGTATTTCCGTATTTTCAGTGTTGCCTACTTACCTACATAGATTGATAGTAAATGTTACACTTAAAATAAATCCTTGTTTCTACTAAAATATTTGATTGATTGCATTTCAGGCTAAGCGTAACTCAACAATTTGACGATGCAATGATTTCAACTACATTTCAAATTATTATTATTTATAGAATCAGTTTACTTGATAATTATGGTAGGTAATGTATGTACCTATAGTGAGAAATGTTCTAACTACTTTCATAATACAAAAGTTTCTAATTTGGTAGAATTTTACTTATTATGTGTATTTTGTGGTTCTGTCGCTAAGTTGCCATAAAATCAACATAATTATCTCTCAGCATGTCCGCTTCCGTAGAAACCGGAAGCGCACTGTTTAAATCTTGTATTTATAGCTTCCAAGACTATAATCAAAGAGAATAAAATCACATGTATCATGAATTCATGATGAAGGACCGTATGGAGATTACCGAAGAGATAAAAAAGTCAAATAAATATAATAATGTACTTTAATTAGAGACTTAACAATAGGGTTTCACCATAATTTTGTTAACACACACTTTGCTACACCACCACACAACTAATGTCTGTAAAAAATCGTAAAAACTAAAGGTAAACTAGTGAATTTACATGACATTACACAGGCTTCTTTGGGGCGGCCGAGTCGTCGATAAAATAATACTTAGTAAATACATATTTTTTACCCAAAACATCAAAAAGGTGGTATGTACTACGGCCGCACAATGAAGTAGGTAGGTACAAATATTAATTACGTAAGTTTATGTCTGTCTACCTACCTACACTGTACGTTCAAGAACGTCATTCTATCTACCTTTTATATAGTGTGTGTATCTATGATTCTATCTCTTACACTGTTATTTACAAGTGTTCCGTTTTTCCTAATTAATTGGGGAACACCTATAGAGCCATCTGAATTTTGCAGTAAGTAAGTAGTAAGTAGTGTAAGTATGACATAAAAAGGCTAAGTACCTACGGAATGGTAGGTAAGTACATATTTCCAGAAGTGTATGTTTCAATACATTTCTATGGAAACAATAGTAGGTATATAAATACCTAGTAGGTACGTAAGTGATGTCGGTCTAAGGGAATGGCACTAAGTAATAGCTATAGGTAGGTACTATTATTCTGTAAAAATTATAGTACCTACTTATCTTCCTTTACAATTTTAGATAGGAGATACAATAACTATAGTTATGTTACCCATAACTTAGTTTTGTTAGCACATCGTGTCTACGAACTAAATAAGAAAGTACCTATTAGTTTGCATATACTTCCAATAATAACATAATGAATACGGGTGCCTGTCTTCAAATCCGATTCACATATAAACCAAGAAATTTACATTAGGCACAGATAAAAGAATACTATTAGGTAAGTATAACTTGGTAACATAATTACAAAATTTTAAGTAGGTAGGTACTCATATAAAATTTATTCTAAAGCAAGCATATTATATATTTTAATATTATATACACGTTGGTATCTCAGGACTGTGTTTAAACGTTAATTGTTCAGAAATATAAAATTAGATACATACTACTTACCTAAGTAAAATTAGGCTGTTTTAAAAGTACCTACTTCAAACATATTAAACACAACAATAATGCAGTTTACAACACTAATGCCTTGAAAATATTCTCACTATTGACAACGAGAGAATAATAAAGACCTAAGTTTATAGAACAACCTTTATCATACATAAATTTCATTAAAATTTTACTAACAGCAGTACCTACCTACTTACATACATAGGTATACAATACAACATATCAATAAAATTTGTTAAAAAGATGAACAATTATTTTGGTTATTACTTGGTAAAGTCAATGATTTGAAAAAGTTTTAGTTTGATAAGTAAATGACTAGTTAACTAATAAATTTATAGACGTGAGTGCATCACTACCTATGGTTAGTCTAGCCATAAAAATGATGTTCTAACACAGCAGTATAATATCGTAATAAAAAGATAAAAACGTATTTCTTTTCCTAACATGTAGGTACATTTTACTAAAACTTCATACAAATTCTACAATATTTTGTAATAACTACTTAGGTACCTATTATTTATTACCTATCTTTCAAATATTAAACTACAAACTAATACAACTGCTGTGTTGGATTACCCTTAGTATTACAAGAAGAGGCACATTAATGTTTAATGTATGATAATACACACTTCAAAGTTTTAAACATTGTAATTATGATTTCGTTAAAAAGTTTTGCAATACCTACCTATAATGTAGGTAGAACTGGTAGAACCTAACAAGGTTATCAAAACGCTAGGCTGGGATTCACGACGAAACTGACACTCGACACAAATGTCGCCTCGCCACTAGTATCGAATGTATTGATTGACAGATTGACATCGCGACTACATCAACAGGGGTAGGTATTGCCTAACTTGTCGCGAAACAAAATTTATCGCCATCAGAAAAAAATCACAGTACCTAATCTGCGAAAACAACTGTCAGATTTATTTAACGCTTATTAGGAAGGTAAGTAATTTAGAAGTGGCAATTCGGAGTGTCGCAAAAGCTAAACTAAAGTAACTAAAATTAATGCTATCCTTTTTATTCCAATCGCTATGAAAGGGACGGCGACATTTTTAGTTAGTTTAGTTTAGCTTTTGCGACACTCCGAATTGCCAAATAAGTACCTACCTAACTTACTTATTTACTGTCATATTTGACATAATAACGGCAGACTTGTGAACCATTCTAGCCATGAAGAAATGACTGATCTAAGTATTTATGAATAAGGCGGTATAAACCGATTCTTTGGCTGACGAAGATTTATACCCGAATAAAGGTAATCGACACTGAGGTACATTGCTAACCATATTGTCAATTCAATTAGAAATAGATATATTAAGATAAGGTACATTTAGTTAGACCGGTCAGCTACTCAGCACCTGCAGACTAGATACAACTAATCTACCTACCTAGCAGATTCTAGGTTAGTTTCTCTATGCTGGATTCCCGCTATGCACTGATCATAAAATACCTAACAAAAAGTGCCGCTATGCACGGAATCAGATTCTTGGACTGTCGAAAGGAAAATGCTTGTGTTTAAATATCACAGTCATCTAAAATGTTGCTGCTTCTTGATGGAATTGTATAATAAAAATTTAAATAAAATACTCTCTTACGGCCGAAATTAATATTCAATCCTAATCCTTAATTTGAAGATTGAGATTGACATTTCAATCTTTTTTCTAGAAAAAGCTTGCCAATAACCAATCCTTGGATTGAGTTCGCAATCCAAAAAACCAGGCTATCTTTGGGAGGTCGGATCACGGATTAAAGATTGGCCTCTGTTCGAAAATGACAGTTTGAGCTTGCCAATAACCAATCTTTCTATTTGACGTTTGCTTTGATAGGTGAAAACAATCGCAGATTGCAATCCGAGAAATTTGTTGGATTTCTTCTTGACAGATTGAGATTGCCAAAGGATCGATTTTGTAATCTTGATAAATTTATTATATTTATTATAAAAGTACCTAATAAATCTGTCGGAATTTTCAAGTGATAGTGATGATAGTGATAATAATAGTGATTTGGAGGTTCTGGCTCAGTTATCGGATTGGGAAAGTGATGATATCGACGCCAACGCCGAAGTTAGAAGTTCACGAAGAATCAGAAGGGTGAACTTTATGCAGACCCTCGAGGATGTAGAATTATTCACCTTCAGATTTCGGTTAGGCTGAAGTATAGCTACCAGCAGCAGATATTATTCTAGAATCTAGAGAATAATACCTACGGAAGAACAAGATGTTACAGAATGGGCAGCTCTCATAAATTATTATTTTAGTTACTTATATACACAGGTACTTATATCTTTAGTTACTATCTTTAGTTACTTATATCTCCAATGTAACTTCTTTTTGCAAAAAAACATAGTAAAAAAAACAATTAATACCAATCTGTAGCTACAATCTTTGTCTGATATTTTGTGTTGATTTATAACTGTCAGCTAATTTTTTATAAATATTTATTTATTAATACTTAGTACAAATGTTGATTAAGTATTTGCATGTTTTATTTTATTTTAACTATAGTTAATGATAGAAACTGTTTTATTTGTAAATGTTAATTTGAACTTCTTTGAAAAAATTTGAAAAAATTTGATCTCTTAATTAAAAAATATTTTCTTGGCTAGTTTTAATCTCATTATTTTGAGTTGATTTATGTTTCATAGCGTTTTTATATTTTTTATCGAAATATACGCAATTCTTAAATTTAAATTAGATTTTTATTTACCAAAACTTTTTTCCTCAAACTATGCAGTCCCAGGCTAGCTTTAAGAGTACCTATACCTACTTTAGAAACACTTTTCTATCGAATTGTACCTTCCATTGTTAAAGGTAGCACTGATAAATTCCGTGCATAGCGGCACTTTTTGTTAGGTATTTTATGATCAGTGCATAGCGGGATTCCAGCATAGAGAAACTAACCGCATTCCTATTCGTAGTAGGTACATAGGCAATTATCTTTTTGACCCACAAAACTCTCCTTACATAAAAAAATAATCGTTCTTTTAGGTAAGTACCTACGTAGGTATTACCTGTCCCCCCTGTAAGGCGTAAATATACCTATATAGTATAATTATACTACAGAAACGGCGTAAGGTGATGTGCGTCGCAGGCATCTTTCCGCTTCAAAACGTTTAAACGTTTAAGGTACCTTTGCTAATGAATTTATGTAGGTAGGTACCTATATTTCATTTAGGCGTAAGGTGACAATATTTATGACATTATTGCAGTAACTAATAAATTATGCCTAAATAAAAAAATTAGGTACACAGATCATTTAATAAATTTAAATGCTTTTCCATCTTCCACTAATTAATTTACAACTAATAATTATTCAGAATTATCTACAAATTTTCGTCTTTATTATTGAATAGTTTTGCCCACCTCTAGCTGTCATTAATTATTATTTTATAAATTCCACTACACTAGTGATTATAGGTACCAAAAAGTCGTCAGACAATGACATCTAGTTCTTATCAAAAATATTTCTACGCTAATATTTTCTAGATTGAACTGTGCGTGTTTATCATACTGATTTTGTCATGCTAATTATAACGAATAAAGCTTTATGGACGATTGCTTGTTAAGGTCGAGCCTAATTTATTATTTTATCGATTAATAGGTAGGTATTCAAAATAATCATCTGACTTGGATGTGGATGGAACGATGATATGACTGTGCTTGATGACGGATAGTGAAAAAGAGCTCGTATTAACGAAACAATACAGATAATCATAAACATGCAAAACAAACAAGACACACAATTTGTTTGATATGGTTAATTAATTTGAGACGTTAAAATAATTAGGTACTAAACAGTTTTAAATAGTAAATACTAGATCAAAATGCCGAAACTAGTCTATTAGATATACCTAACTCAAGTCCATAAAAAGTTTAACGATAATTCCCTCCTCGATACACAACACTACGCTAACTACCACTCTACGCGATACGCTGCAAAAATAGTTCTCTGTTCAAAACAACAGTTCAAAAACTAAAAACTTACATTATCACTTCCGTGATCTTTGGCGTTCACTGGTTGTTACCTATATTGCACGCGGTACATACGCGCATGTCACTGTCACTGCACGCGGCAACATCACGTCACCTATATAGAACACTCGTCACTGTCACGCGCGTAGTCATCATCATCATCATCTTGACGAGCCTTCTTCACCTTCCCGCTGACCACTCCGGTGTTCACTTTGCTGAACAAACTGCTGCGGTTGAGTCGCGCTGTTTCCCTTTGAGGGCTGAGTCGTTCCGCGATCGCTCTCTCGTAGTTATCAGATATTTTGTTCATTCCGTTGACGGGACTTGTGACTGGGGATCTCGGTTTGGTGGGAGACATGTTTTTTTCCGCTGCTTTTTCGAATAAAGCCGCTGTGGCCGCTGTGTACGAAGGAGGATCTTTTCTAGCCCCACTCGAACCTAATAGTTGGGAGTATAGGAAGCTATTGTTTCCGAATCCCGCGTATCGATTGTCCATCTTCCCGTTGACCATCATGAGACTGACGGGTTTCTCTGGTGGGATCGGTTTTTCTTGTTTCTTCTCTGTGTTGGGAGGGTTTTGATAGGTCAGTCTGTCCGCGCCGATGGAGTAGATGGAGCTGAGGTTGACGTAGCCAGGGCTACCAGCTGTTCGGACAGAGTTGTTAAGGGGTTCCCTCAGCCGATTGGGAGGTCCTTCGCTAAGAGTTGATTCCTCCACGCTCGAATCCTCGATAACTTCAGTGCTGGTGATTTCGTCCATGTTGGGAGACAGACAGTCCTCGTCTGTCTCATCGTACGAGCTGAAATGTGATGATATGCTATGAGCGTAAGTTACAGCCTCGGTCGTCACGTCGAGTGTTCAGACTTATGTACTGAATGCAAGTGAATGTTCATTGTTAGTGTCGCTCATGCGAATGCCGATGAGTTTTAATAAACAAAAGCGAAAATGTTTCTTTTTTTCGGTGAATATGTCTGTAGGAAGGAATACATACATATTTACAGGGATAATTGTTAGGTAACATATTCATCAGTAAGGCAGACAAAGTTTCAAGCGCATTCGATAGCAGACATTGGGTAGGTCTCTCGAGGTATCTCTTGTTCCTTGGTGCAAAATGTCGGTAGGTGAAAGCGTAAATTCAAAATGCAATGACCACTGAAAGATGGTCTCACAAAATCACCCAAGCTCATATTTTCAAGCAGTTTTTGGAGCTCAAGAGCCGATGGTCGAGCATGGTCAGTGCAACAAATGACAATGGGTACATACGACACTGCAAATATCACCAACACTTCCTTACCCTAGCATAGCCAGATCTGTCTTCCTCCCTGATGAAAGAAATTACAAATATACTACTGGTGATGATAAAATACATTAATCTACTTAGATAGATACGTACAATAGGTTAAAATATATACATACATAGATAAGGCATAGGGGTAAGGTATAGCAACTAAATATTAAAGAAGAATGATAGTTAAGAAGTTGGACAGGAGAAAATTGGTAGTATGATCTGGTCACCAGATGTGTGTGTTTGCATTCAGAACATATTACTGCAACCGTGTTAGAATCCAGAAGGTTTGGGTACTCTTAGACATTTTCAATTAAAGTGTGCTATCAAAATGCATCAAAATGCTCGATGTAGGTACTATTTCTAGTGCTTTTATTTTGGTACTTTACTTTACCGCAAAATGATAGATTTAATTGTATAATCCGAATCCGTTAAATCCATTAGATCGGTATAACTCATAGAATCGAGCCATGGCTTTCTTTTTCTCGGATTCTCTCATCATCACTTTATATAACTGCCTGTCGTGTGATAAGAAACATCATGTTATTGTGTATTCAAATCAAATTATATAGAAAAAAAATAAAAATAGTTTCAAAATGGCTGCTTATAAGGAGGGACCTTCACCTACAACTCTCTCCTCTGGCTTTGCATTGGGTTCAATTAAATGACATTAAAAATTCTATTCCATATCTTCATTTAGCTAGATTTAAACTTTCAAGATGTATGCAAATTATAGTAAATCCAGTTTTAAAATACAAGCATCGCCCCACAACCACAATGTTTTCTGATTTAGTAAAACAGCCCCTTTGTAATATGAGCAGCAATGTTGACAACCCTATAGTTTGAAAGCCTTTATAAAAATAACTTACATTTGGTCCTGTGCATCGCTGCCCCCTTCCTCGGCGACCAACAGTTCGTACTCCTCGGCGGCGAACCGGTCCCATTCTGACATCTGAAATTATAATAAATACATAGAATATATCGGGGTTTTATAACTGATTTGAGATCGTGAAAGTTAAAGAATGACTATCTGTTACATTGGTGCATTTCAAAAAAAGTTTAAAAAACGAAGTGTCATGCTCTTCAGTAGGACCATCCCGGAATTTGGATATGAGAGTAGTTTCCAAAAAAAACGCTACAATTTAGGTACATTTTTTTCTATTTTACTCTCATATCCAAATTTCGGGATGGTCCTGCTGAAGAGCATGACACAAAACGAAGCTGTTGGTAGCGTCTCAACAAAACAAAGGAAAATGCTACGAGTAGGTATTCTAGATTCTAACCTTACGGTGGCATGTACAAAACAGTTAGTACTTAATACAATCACCATCATCATCATTATGTAAAAACTAAACACCATTACGGCTAAGATCGCGAATTCAAATCCGGTCTGAGAATTTTTGGAATGCATTTAAAAATCATATCCCCAACGATATAAATATACTTAAAATTCTATGCACATAATGTTAGAATGTAACAAAAAAAAACGACTATTTTTCATATCATTTTCAACTTACAATAGATTCTTCTAAACTGCTTACCTCACAGTCGGAGTCGCGTTGCGTAGCGAAGGGGTCCCGTTGTTCGTGGTCGAGATACTTCTCCAGGTTGAAGAACGTGTCGTAGAAGATTGGCGTGAGCTTGCATCGCTTCAAGTCGGTTAATGTGATCTTGCCTGATTCCGCTGGATGCACCATGTCTAGCATCTGAGGATACATTTAAGATTCATAGTTTGGTAAATATATATTTTGAAAACAGTGTTCAACTGTAACCAGGGTTCAATTGTAGCTAAGTAACGTACTTAACGTTTTAGAATTTAAGAAACATCAATTATTTTTCTAAAATCCATTCAAAAGACATAAACGCGCACGCATTAAAACAATATTTACTTACTTTAAAAAAAAAAATGTTTCTCTATAGGTAATTCTGTTTAATAGTGCACGTTGAGTGCCACGGCACACATGTTAGACTTGTCTTATACAGGAATTTCGGCGACTCCCTCTTTCAAGACCAAGTATACACGTTAACAAACGCACCTGACACAAGCAGTCATTGAAGGGCAGCGTCTCGATTCCAATCGCTTCCATCCGCTGCATCTGCTCCTCGTAGAAGTACTCCAGCTCGTACATAGATATGTACCCGTCTCCATCCACGTCCATACACCTGGAATTGTACATTATCTTATTAAATACAATAAAGGAAGATTGAACATGGTCTGAATTGGCCAGGGGCGTATGGCACAAACGAAGAGAACAGACTGAAAAACGAAATATATGGGACTGTTTTACGCGAAACAAATCGCTTTGAAAATAAAACTTGCTACTTCTAATCTATTAATTCAACAATAAATATACAAAACGTTCACCTCGTTGGTAAATTGTGAATTTAGACCAAGTGGAATAATGCCCCGACTTTCAATTCGGGTCTTGATTTCAGATCCTGTCTATGCATCAATTAATAATATCAGATCAGCATTTTTGGAAAAAAATCACTCAAAACCATTTTAAATCAGTGAAGGAAACATCATAAGGTTAGGATTGTAACAGGCTTGCAAACTGTAACATATATGGATAACTTGCGTCATCCAACTTAAGTGCTAAATATATGGACGTCCGACTCCCTTTGACATATTATAAAAAAAATATACCTACTAAAAAATTATATGAAACACCAACTAAACAAATGAACTATGAATAATAAACAAACATAACTAGTCACGGCAGTAACCACACAGAGCAATCAAAGTTAATATTTCCAAATTCAGGTCGTTGAGTACGAATCAAAGTGTCTCAAACTTTCATTAATGCATTCTAGTTCAATAAACCCATGAAATAACACGTGAATTTAAAATAGGAATTAATGCATATTTAACGTGCTATGTGTATGAAGTAGAACCTATGAGAGTTTTAGAGTGCCGTCTTGCATGCGATCGCAAAGTTCACCCTGAGGTGCCACGAAGATTAGGTACCTATAGCTGGTTCAATTGAAAAAAATTAACATGTAGAGTCGTTAAGCAATAGTGTAAAACACTAAAAGAAACAGTTAAAGATGGAGTGCACGGAAAAAAAATGGAGTTACAAACACATTTCAATGATTAATTTTTGGTTTGTTGAAATAACTTGTTGAAAATTTTGTTGCCTAACAATGTTAAAAATAAAAAAAAAGATTTTATAAGAATTTCTTTGAAATATTGGTTGTTAACATTGAACATATTTGCATGCACTAAATAAATAATTTACAGAATTCTTCAAGTGTGCGCATATTTACCTTTTTGTAATCAAATTAAAATGTTGTACCCTTTGACCGACCAGTCCCCAACCTTCGTGAATGTGTAAAACAAAACTCAAAAATGTGCAATTATAGTTTTAGTCAAAAGTGTATTAAAATTAGTTTTAACTAAATCTGTATTTTAATACGGTGAAGAAAGACAGATGTAAGATAATTTCAAATCAGGAGGTTTTGGAAGCTACAGGAACCACACAAACAATGCGAGGTTTTTAGCATGGGGGTGTCTGGTTACCTAGCTTCCCACACCATAATAAAACTTTCTTAGTTATTATTGTTACCTGAACCAGTACTCGATAGCAGTGGGATGAGTTTTATCTTCTTCAGCCAGCAGGAACCAGACGAACTCCGTGTACGACATGCGTGGTTCCCCGTCCGGTGTCAAGCGGTTCTGGTTGCCGCGCGTAACGCAACCAGATAGCACCCGCTCAATCATTCGACTTGAGAGAGCTAAAAAAATTGAAATAATCGTCAACGGCATATTATTTATTACTAATAACTTCTAAGTAGATATTGAATGGTAGGTATTTAATTGTATTTATAGTCTATACCTATCGGATGCAGGGTCGGACTGAGTTGGAAGGGCAAAGTGGCAAAAGTCCGAAAATCCGGGGCTGGAGGTTGGATAGTGGTGGGTGGGTGGTATGATACCCCTGTATTTACCTACCATTATCCAGGATTATATAGATATATAGCCCGGGTATACCCGTAGGGCCTGATAGCATGTAGAGGGGCCCGCGCAGGTTAGCAATTGCTAGCTCAACTATATGGCCACTGGCCAGTGCCGGCACTGGTTGCATGTTACCATCACAATCTGTTGTACATGTAGGTACTCAAAAAGTAACTCTCAATCAATTGTATTATAATATAAAGTATACTAAATGAGTTTTGAAAGGTTATAAGTTGTCTAATCCAGCTAAGGTAATGTGCAGTTACCGTGATCATTGTGCCTCGCGAGGTCGTGCCTATCGATGAACAAGTCATGGTCTCGGTCCAGCTCCCAGAACTTGCAGTATATCACGTAGAAGTGCTCATAACTGGAAAGAAAACAAACCCGTTATAAACTTTAACCCTAGGAAGATTGCTAGCTTTAACTTTATATTTTCATTGAGATGACGTATGGCAAATGAATAAATTATTTTGCCAATTATAGCTAATCTTATCGCTCGCAGGATGGAAAGAATGAAAAAAAAAACAACGCGTGGTAAAGTTGAATAATTAAATAGGCTATGGATAAAAATGTGTTCAAGTCGTGAAAGTTTAAAAGTGTAAAGTTCTCACCTAAAGAACTGCGTGACCTGATTGATATCCTCCTCATCCTCCAGCAGCTGGATGACCTGCAGCAGGTTGGAGCGCCGCAGCTCCGGGATCGATATCCTGCCCGACCACGAGCGGTTCACGCAGTAAAATATCCTAGCGATCACCTGGAAAAATGAATATAGACCTTAACTCAATCTTATGTCAATCTCCAATATCTTAATGTCTAGTAGGCTCACTACACCGGTCTAGAGAGTTCGGTTTAGTGGTATAGGCATAGGAAAGCTTACTTAAACATGTAGAGCTTAATAGTCGTGAATTTTCTCTTAATTCTTTCCATTCTTAACCGACTTTAAAAAAGGAGGATTCCGTCAGATGAGGAGCTTCAGAATTATGATCTGAAACGCACCTCAAGTCTGACATACCTAAACAAGCTGAAATTATGTAAAAGTATTCATAAAACACTTTTCAAGGTCTTTTATAAAATGTTTTGGTGAATACTGAACGACCTGTGTGGTTTCTTGCAGATGCTAGCTCCTGAAGGAAAATAAAAACATGTTTATTGCATATCGAAATTTCCCCTGAGGCATTGTCGTTTACCATTCCTTTGTACTTAAGTAAATATAGCGGTAAGTTTCAATCAAGACGATGTATAGAACAGCTTTATAACTTTGAAACTACCCTTTGAGCAAGTTTCAAGGCTTCGTATCACGCTAGGTGCTTTGTGGCGAGTTTTAGACTTTTGCTAAAATACATACTTCAGGGTCGGTTCTTGGTTTAAAATAAGTTTTCAAAATGAATAATAAGTTCTATGGCTGTAAATAAGTAAATTTCAAGAATTACAGAACCAAATGTCGCTCAGTCGCGACGACAAGAGCGACAGCTCGCCGACTAGACGCAGCGACTTGTCGTCCAGTGTGCGATGGCTCATAATGATACATTTTTAAATTACAACACACAATTTTCAAGGAATATCAAGGTATGAGTTTACGGTCAATGATTAGATCATAATGAAGTAAGTATATTTATGTAGTGAGCTGAATTTTGAAACATTTAATACTCACTCTTAAATATTACACAGATTTCTGCGTCAATCTTGACACACTCTTTTCCTCACTAAAATTTTATGATGTTTATATAAAATATACTATAAGTAAATATACTACTATGTACTAATAGGTATTATGTTTCAGTAGGTACTTACAGTATGTACATATCTCGAATGGAATTCCGTGGCTTCCTTCAAGAAGGAGAGTCCAGGATGCGTGTCCACCACATCCTGGACTAGAGGAACGAAGTCTTCCGGCGCGAGGGTATCACTCTTCCCTCTCGTCAGGACATATACGAAGCGAGATGCTTGATCGTGGCACTGGGACGTCACTCTAAAACAAGACAAATAACATCACTCTCTCTCTTGAAATAATAAAAGCTATTATTTCTCAACTTATTTTATTTCATAGATTAGCGAGCGCGCGAGATTATAGTTACCGCAACGCAAGTCAGTTTTTGAATCAGATTGACGTTCAAAAATGTTTTTTTCTAATTGAAGGAATTGCCTAGCGACCCTTTTATAAGCCTCACAGAGAGTCTTTCTGTGCTATTTCACATTGTAAACGTAGGTAAACTAGAAAAATAAAGTCACAAATCTCATTTACAACACAGAATTGATAATGTACCTATGTAGATAAGTACTGATGTTTGTAAATATAACGAGCAAGATCGAGAGGATTAAGGGCCGATTTTTCAATGGCCAGATAAAAAGTCAGTTAGTTATCTGTCCAATAACTTTAACTGATATCCTAACCAACGACTAAGATGTTTCAATTTTTCAATGGTCAGTTAACATTCAGATAGCTATCTGAATGATTTTTGTTACTAGCTTCACACTAAATCTGCGAGAGCGAGATGCGCTTATGTAGGATTACAGTTTTTAGAAAGAGACAAACAACTGTCAACTCAATAACAGCGGGAGTCACAATTTGACAACGTAGTACCTAGTAGAGTATTATCTACATGTATGAATGTTATTACCTGTTTGTTGTATTAGCAATTTTACTTCCAATCATAATATTATCTAATAATAACTGCACAGTATGTTTTTCGAGACGAAATCTCCTGTGAAATTGCTTGTCGTCCCATGCAGACATATTATCAGGTCGTCTCTTACGACTCTTTGTCTTCTGTCTGGATATAAATAGTTTAACATTGTATAATCCTCTTCAATTATAATATCGTCTAATGAATCAAAAATGTCCATGGTGAGCAAAAACAGGAATATTTCTATAAAACAACCTACAAAATCTGCAAAATACGTGCGCCCGATGACAGAAACGTCAAATAACTCGACAGTTAACATGCTATCTGGTGTCCGAACGGCCAGATAAGTTTATTTGACAGTTAGCGACTTTACCTAGCCGTTAGAGCCTATCTGACGATTGGAAAATTGAGAATCTTTATAACTGTAGAATAAATCCTATCTGGTCATTTAACTGAGCATTGAAAAATCGGCCCTAAGGAGGATTAAGTATTTTCTCGCTAGCTTTCACCGCCATTTTGTGAGGTTCAATGAAGCTACATGTAACTCAAGCATCTAGCAAAAAGTAAATTCAAGAAAAAAGAAAAGTTTACTGTCGTAACATTATTATTACATTTATTAAAGTACACGTAAAGACAAACTTCGCTGACTCAAACCAAAACCAACCAATTTGGAAACTATTCAACAACAAACCCGACATTTTATAAAACGTCCCAATCTTCCATAGGGTCGAATCTTGCAACACGATTCTCCAAAGTATTCCTTCGAGACGGCGACCGTCGCGTCGACGAGAATTCAGAAATATTTGACCGAGCCCTGAATGCCTAAACATTGACATTAACTTCCATACGTTTGGGTTGGTATTGAGTCTATTCAGGTCTCGAATTCTTAAACCTTTTTGTGACTTGAAAAGGCAGCTGAGTGATCTTTCCAATTAAATACTCACTCGTAGGTTGAAATAATACGAAACTTTACAAAATAAATAATGAGTAAGACTCGTTTATTTCCAAAAACAAACAGTAAAAAATTACTTACTGAAAACAAGTGTTTGTTTCTGAAACAAAGCTTGAAGAAAACAACGGTCGAGAAACAATGTAGTAAGTTTGTACGATTCATTTATAATTAGCAAGTGACAGCCCCTCTACAATACCGCATAGGAAATTAAATTATGCCAAGGTCAATGCAGTTCAAAATAACGGAGGAAATGCAGTTATTTCATTGCGACTGCTATCCATGCTAGCTTTATCTGAGATCAAACTCTATTATTTCTTAGCCAGCAAACCTTTAAAACACAGTTAGTATACAGCGGCTTCTTTACAGAACAATAAAAAAATGCTTATGTGGATACTCTACTATGTGGCAAGGTTGTTGCAACATTTAGGACTAAGTTAATTTACACTATTTTACACTAGTTAGACACTAATTCTAACAAAATTTTTCTATAAGTTTTTGATCTCCATACTGCATCATCGCAACGCCGCATAATCCAATGTTGCCAATCAAAATTATAAAAAATAATACCTAAATAATCTTTGGACATTTTACATTTTCAGAATATCTAGTACTCCTCCGCTAATTTAATCAAAACCAAAAAGATTTCCTCGCGATGTTTTCAGTTTCACAAAGGCTACCTAACCACCACTTTACCAACAGCCAAGCCTTAGTCATCTAAGCAACTGTTACCAGTGGCTTAGAAATGCCAAAGTTCATATCATAATTGTTAAAATTCTGTAAACGAAAGTTGCTTCTAGTCTAAATGATGATTTGTCAACATGTTCTTGGGAAAGAATACTCACTCTCTCCAAAAATCTATGAACTTGTGCCCATCGACAGGCACATGCAGGCTCTGCTGTGTCGCGAGGAACAGCGGCATTTTCCAGTAGAGCGGACATTCACACGCTTTCACTATGTGCTTGAAGCTCTCTCTAGGAACCTGGAACAAATAAAATATAGATGTGAATATATATTAGTTGCTGACCTGACAAACGTCGTTCTCTCGAAAGCCATTGAATCTCAGATTGCCATGCCTATTTATTTGCAATTAGCCATTCATTTTATTTGTATAAAAAACAATTAGCAGTACCCATTATAATATGCGTTGCAATGACACGTTGTTTTGCAACTACTCGAGCGTATACTAAATTTTTCGCCAAAGATTTGTCACAATAAAAAAAATCATACATGCATAATAAACATACAATTTTCTCCTATTCTGAGCATACAATGTAATTTAATGTTATTTCCTTCTATAAAGTACCTATCCTTCGTAGATATAATATTATAAAGAGGTAAAGTTGGTTTGTTTGTCGTAGATAAAATTGACGTTCATATTGGGCTCTTTAAAATGAACATCTAACTGGACCAGCTTTCTAGATTGTAAGACAGTTTGTGTCGTATTTACCGTATTTTTTTTAACATAATATTTATGTCTTACTTATCGTAAAAATCTTTTTAGGCTTGTTACATTTTCCTAAAAAAGTATCATCTTTTTTTTATTGCCCTTTTTCCACTTTTCCAGAATGTTTGAAAAGGGTCCTTTGGTCGTAGAAGGGAGATGCTGACAGAATCCTTTCAATGTCGTTAACTTTAATCAGGGTTGTAATCGTAGTCAAAGAAAGAAAAGAGGTTTTATTTCGTTTGATCACGATATAGGTAGGTAGGTACCTATCTATATCATAGTTGCCCATTGAATTTGCACCATTCCAAATCTAAAATTAAATAAGTCCTTGGAACAGCAATAAAATCCTAAAACTCGGCAGTATAAATCAGATAAAGTTAAATGCCCATTGTTTTCCAAGTTAGTATTGCCCACTGCCCAAAACTGGTCATCTTTCGCACATCCTTTTCCTTAATTCCGTTTTGTGTCACCTGTCACATCGCACACCTATTAATTCAGAGTTCTAAGCGATTTTGATATTTATAAGCATGTGTTATGGGTGAAAGTTGTATTTACAGGTATGTATATTGTGGTCACGCACGTCTTCACCATAGGCTTCCGCTATTAGGAAATATGGGGCGAGATGCACGTGCCATGTCCAGTAAACAATGAAGTCTGTTTGAGGAATATGTACTGCATGGTCCACCTAGAGCCATACAGTCTCGTTATTACTGCAGGGTTTTATTACCATGATGTTGCAATATTAAATGCTAACTTCTGAAACATGTGCGCAAATTGCCAAATGTACCGATATTACTTGATTTTACTACACCTTTCATAGGATCTTAAATGTCAAAAGATCTGAGAGAATATCTTCCAAGCCTTGGAAATACAAACGTGATCATGTTTCATTTTTGTAGCAAGAATATTTGGTCGGGTATCCAGAGCTCTAGAGCTGTGAATAACGATCTGTTCAAGTCCAGACTATTTATTGTATTCCAGTCTCGACTTTTAATTGTATCCAGTCTCTTGTGCGCAAAATAAAACCATGTTCGTTCCAGACTAGGAGCTTACCCGTTTAAAGTATGATCTACTTGATTTAGTTAGAAATTGATTACTGAAACGTGTAACTGACAGGTTTTTTGTTAATTTTAGAAGCAGATTTATGTTTAAACCTCTCAGATTGGTCGAATGCTCGATTAGAATTGCAAAACTGATCTGTACATAGATCGATAATAAGATTTGAATAATTATTTGGAACTGGTCTGCTTTGAACAAATACTTAACAAGCTATCTAGCACTCAACTTCGCGGTATTGCTTGTTACAATGTTACCTTTATTTATTAGGAACATTAATCAATACATTCTGATTGAAGTGTAGGTTAGTTTGTATAATATAATCAAAAAAAAGAAAAAAAAGAAAATGTAAGTACATTTTCTTTTTTTTTTCAGCAGCCTGATACAAGATTTTCAACAAATTTTCAAGTAAAATGTTATGACACCTACTTTGAAAGTATTCAAATGGATAATTTGATGTTTCTAATAAAACTGCCCTAACCTTCAATATAAAGGTATTGATAGAAACACTGAGAGGGTTTCAGAGGAATCAAATCAATTCTCCTTGGCTCGGGAACACCTTAATTCTTACCCCATAAAATCGGGCTGAGTCAACGACCGAGAAGTAGGTCAGACTTGACGGGTATTTATAGGCGACGGGCGACTAGCTTGACAAAGCGTGATGCCCCGCGGTCTTCGTATGCCAAACCATAATACATGTACATGCACATTAGTACGCCTATACTATATACTTCCTCTCGATTAGTTAGAAGGTAAAGCGTAATCGATTACACAGGCAGGACTAATGCGTACAAGCCACAACACATACACATATAGGACAGTCATCGCATAGTGTGTTGTTTATAATTTAAAGCAGTAGTTCTAATAGGCATCCTACTAAATACAAACATACATCTGAAAAACTATGAATGTTTGTATTTCACAGCCTATTCCATCTCAACAATATCCCAAACACTACAAACAAACGTTAATCGTTGGCAACGATTGCTTCCTGACACTGTATAAAAATTAATCATCTAGTAAAGATGGATGGATGGGTGGAAAGGCCTTAGTTTTTTCTTGTGTTTCACATGAAAATCGTGAATTTCACATAGGGAAGCCAAATGTAGAGTGAGATAGTTTATTCGTACTTTGGAACAGATTCAAAGAAGGGAGTCTGAAACTGTTTGATAAAATCAAAACAAATTTTGTTATTGAATCAGACATCAAAAACTGCTAACGTACTTTCTCAACTGTACCTACTTATATGAAAAATATTACTATAAGTGCTTTTCCTCTACGTTGAATTGTGGAAATGTGCAAAATTCTAGTTAGATAACAAAACTCATAAAGGTGTTTGACCTGCTTCCAAGTCGCGAGTTCACAACCAGTGGGGTAGGGGGTCAATTCCCTAGCGGTCACTCAGGTACTTATTGGCATTTATGTGAGGGAAGATAAGAATAACTTTGTCTGCACAAAAAACCATTTGAGAAAAACCTATCAACTCGATGCCTAAGCGACATATTTTACAAGCGCTTGCGTTATTTTTTATTTGTTTAAGTAATTGGATAGAAGGCCTGAAATAAAATTACAGTAACGAATAAAATTCACGAAGTTGCGTTAAATATATTTTTACATCGCTTTCCATTTTAAACAGAAACCTTGTTATGTTCGTACAGATAACCACAATAATAATAATTGAAATGGATTACACTGAATGTTGGCGATTTATGAAAATTGAGCGATCATGGAGGATTATCAATAATAAGGTAACCTTAAAGGCTGAGGAATGTTTACGAGAGGTTTTACACAACTTAAATGTTCAGTCCTTTGTTTTAATCGGGGAGAGTCGTGAAGCCGGTGAATAGCAATTATCTGTAAAATAGTAAGTTTATGGCGTAAGCTAAAGAGCCAGATAATTACATCTGAGAGATACTTTCGTTGGTAATGAACCATAAAATTACAGAACTCTCTATATCCGAAGTTAAATGAAACCAGTTATAATAGGTAACTCGACTGTTATCATATTATTTAGTTACTTTTTTTCCTTTCCTTTTATATTTTATGTGTACCTACACCTACATCTTAAGAAGATCCATATAGAAATCTAAACGTCTGTCATGATTGGAAATGCTTTCAAGAAACTGTATTGTAATTTTTCAGAAGTTTTTTATTTCAGACAGACAAAGCAACCAAAGTGATATATAAGCCAAAATTTCAAATACTTATATTTAATCTAAATAAAAGGAACCAATTTTGTGATTTAACTTTAAGCTGATGTAGAGTCATGTCAAAAATTAGACTAAATTAAATTTACTATTCAAATTCTGCTTAAAAATTTGAGTTCATTATTTGTATCATACTTAGTGAAATATAGGCAATGACTGAACTGTCTTGCGAGATTTATCAGCCTATTACCATCTACTGAGACTGGAAGTAATGGCATGGCACTTATACTCGAGTAGGAACTGGCCTAGAATTCAAATAGATTACGAAATTCATGCCTGTACCTCAATGTAGGTGGTGATAAATTTAAGTAGCCCAAACCTTAGTTACATACATTTACCTGAACAACCTTGTTATTCATTTTATGCCGTCATTTTTGACTTCGCTTTTAGTAATTAGACATGAAATCTATGAAATCTAGATAAATGTTTATTAAAAAGAAAAACCTACTAATCATGGACACTAGTCCATGATTAGTAGGTTTTAGCATTATTATATTTGGATTTCAAAAAACTGAATAACGAATACACGTTGTATCTTTTTAGTATTCTAATCTGTTGAGAATAAAAGCATACAAAACCAAATATTTTTACTTTATTACCTACTAAGTTTACTAACTACGATTTTTTCTAGTGATTTGTTACTCTTTGATAACGTCTTTAGAATAATGGAAAACTTTTCCTATTCTGGTAAAGAGTAAAGTTGGATATGCGTAATTCATATTACATTTTCCCGAGAAAACCTATGAATGAATATATTAGAGCCTCACAAAGCAATTTCCACAAACGCTGGAGAAAAGCATTGGAAAGTATTCAGTGTTTACTCTGAAGTATTACATTTTGCAGCAGGCAGGGATGCCATCTGTTCTGTATTTTACTTCAAACTTGTCTAAATCGGCTTAATAAATTGACCTAGCTTTTGTGGTCCGGAGCCAGAAAATTTACTGTAGGTAGCAAGCCAATTTTCAGGCCAGTTTTGAGTATATTTCATACAAAATAATTTCATATAAAGTGTTCGAAGCAGAGGAGGAAGGCCCGGTCAAAGAGAAGAGGTAGACTGGTCTTATTGTTTTTGGGACTCTTTGACTGTCTACTCCTTTATTCAAAGAGTCTTGCTACATTTAATATCAACTCTATCAAAATACCGATATACTAACTGTTTATTTTCATTTATTATCAAGTTTTTCACAAAACTTATGGATGTTTCTGTCTGCTATATTTGTTGGTGTGCCATAATATGGCAACCCTAAGCGGGTCGCGATTGACCCAAATATTCTGAATAGGAGCGGGTCGCAAATGACTGCGGGCCATTCGGCTAGTGGGCTCGGCTCTTGTTGTAGCTAAGCGACTAGCGTGACCCTTTAACATGTTTACTGCTGATTTGCAGTGCTTTTGAACGAGAGCACCGCGCCGCAGGACAGCTTGCAGCCGGATAACAAGCGCATCGCGGGCACTGAACGCGTTCACATGTTTACTGCTAAGCCTGTGCCTTTTGTACAAGCACAGCTTGCTATTGTATAATATTAGCGTCGGTAGCACTTAACGTGTTATATACTAACTAGTTTATGATATCTATAACACGGGCCACCCGCGCTTCCATACAACGAATAAGTCAATGATGTAACACGATTAGCTTATTTGTCATTTTATGTAGGACGGTGGTATTTTGTATCTCTCATTGATAAATCCACAGACAGGAAATCAAAATGAAACTGCTGAGCGAACACGCTGAATCAATGATTAATTAAAAAGGTCAAGTTCAGTATTTTCAAGTGCACCTACATTTTATAACAATAAAAATGCAATGCTAAGCTTATTTTATTGTATGGTGCATACATTTGAATTCTAACCTTCAAAACAGCTATATTTACAGAATAGCAGTGGACGAATGTCAAGATATAAACTGACGGAAACAAAAACATTGGCCCATCGTGAATGAAAATATCTTGGAACAAAACCAAATGGATTTAGAGCACCTTGCGGAGACGACCGACTTGGCTTTCTTTCTCAGGCTATTTTCTATGGAAAGTAATATAAAGAGAACTGGCAGATAGCCCATTTGTAAGTGTCATTTTCTGGCATACCAATGCTGTGAATTACTTTTCTGAAATTACTAATCTACCTACTAACTTACTTTTTTGAACTAGCGGAACTGAAGATTAAACCTAAAATATGTTTCTTGACAGCAGCGCCGAGACCACCGGGACACTATAAATTAGCTAAATACCAATCCATAGGTATTTTTAAGTATATTTCGATTCTAATTTAATAGAGCGGAAGAGTTTGTTTGTTTCAACGAATCCCTGTCTATTTAAAAAAAAAGCTTTCTAAAGATAGCTCATTTCAAAGATTTACCAAAGCAGTAAATCGAAGCGACACAACAGTTGAGTTCTTCTAATACCTATAGGGGAATGAGGGGCATAACGGGGACGCTAAGGAAAAACAACGATAAAAGTATCAAAAAGTTATATTAAAATAAAAACATTAATCATAGCCTGTTTGGCAATTATTCAAGTAGCATTTGGCATTATTCTTCGGTAACAATAACATCTAATTATATATTTTTTTAAACATTAACTAAAACCTTACTAAAACCCCATTATGCCCCTACCCCGGGGCACAACGGGGTACTGAAAACGGGGCACAACGGGGTACCTAAAAATTGTCTAATTTTTCTCACAATTGATGCAAACGTGAATCTCTTTAGCGTCAGCATCATTAACACCAGCACAGGCCGTATGAGACCAATCAAAGTCAAAAAGACGTGCTTCCATGTCCTTGAGATATTCCGCAAGCTCTTTTTCTTCCTGTTTAGAAAAAACAGGCTTAAAGTTAAGTTTTTCTCGCCAATAGCAAGCTCGCCCTTCCTTATTATGCTTGCATGCCGCTCCAATGTGGTCTGTGGTATGTCATACTGTACTGCAGCTTTTCTGTAGCCCATAGATTTGCTAAGAACCGTATCAATAGCCTCTTTCATCCTTTCCGCCGACCAACTGCTTCTCAAAGTTTTTTTCTTGTAAGTACAAACCATTTTGCATAGCTAAAACAATAGATAAGAAAATAATCATGAGAAAAATTTACTTAAAATAACAGGGAGCATAACGGGGACGGGGCATAATGGGGTACCCTATTATGCCCCGTAGCTATGTCCCCGTTATGCCCCGATGTTTACTTTTATAATAAATCATCAATAACAAAAACAATAACAAAATATGTAAAGTATTTCCATCCTCAACTTGACAACAACAAAGAACTTAAGAAAACATAGGAATGAAACCATACAGTCATATAGTCATAAAAACTCACCTGTTTACAAGCAATTCAGTCACGACACAAAATTAGATGAAACGACGCGAAAATATATTATTGCCTCTAAAAAATGAACGCATGCACTCTGCCCGCCAATCGCTTACGTACTGAGCGCCGATGCAAAATGGTCCCCCGACGGTGGATAAAACACGTGGCTACCGCTTCCGGTTGCGGCTACAGGGGGGGGACCCCGTTCTGCCCCGCGTCCCCGTTATGCCCCACGGTCCCCTAGGTACTTGATGCATAATGAACTATAAAAATATCTAGGTTTAATGATAAAACCTTCTCTTCCTGCATTGTACAATCGAGCACGGAACAATTCTACCACGAGACTTCCGAGGACATGATTTACATTGTTACCTACAGGTACAGTCGACAACAAAAATATGTAAAATCATGCAAGTAAACATTTATGAGCTAATATTCCGAGCCAACTCCATTAAGGTACTTTGTTACTATAAGCAAAGACGATTAATATCTAGAAGACAGACAAAGGCCATACACAAAATCGTAACCCTAAAAAATAGCCTGAAAACTCTAAAACATCAATTTTATCCAAGAAATTTCAATTACTTTCTAGTTAAAAATGTTTAAATATTGAATATTGTTGCTACCTACTACTAAGTATTGAAATTTCTTGGATAAAATTGATGTTTTAAAGTTTTCAGGCTATCTGGTACTGCGGGATCGGGTTACGATTTTGTGTATGGCCTTTGTCTGTCTTCTAGATATTAATCGTCTTTGCTATAAGTTTGTTTCATAAAATGGTTTTGGACAAAATCTAATAGGTACCAAGTTAATAGGTATCTATAAAATTTCATATTTCACTATTAGATAGGGGGATGATGGGAGGAAGACTTGCCCTGAAGAAGATTATTTTGGCTTAGCAGAATATAAAATTGTCTTAATGTTTGTTAAAAACGAAAAGTGCTATCTAATATCAGTAATTTAAAGCAAGGATGGCTACTTTTTTCATTTTCATATTTCAGCCATTACTGTTTCCCTGCTGGGCAAAATCAGTAGGCATTAAATATTTTCTGTATTCCGAAGCATCAACCAATCTTCATTGCTGACTGTTTAGGTAATCCGTGGGAACCGTCCCACGTCCTCGACACGCGACATCACAATCAACAAGTTGGACATAAAGAAGACACAATAAAAACTACATCGTCTAAACACAGAGTACTCAACAATAACAACTAAACTTTGGCTAACCTTTTTATTTTTTGTCGATGTTTGTGTGTAAATTGCTGTTATGACTTGAATTTCTGTCTATTTTAGATTTAACCTTGCATTATGATGAGATTCTGATTATGGATGCTCACTTTGGTCACTTAAAGTATCTCGTTCAAGTTATTAGATTATATTATTGTACTTCATTTTAATTATTCTTAGTGTTTGTTATTTGATGTAATGTCCATGTGGTGTACAATTGATGATTAAACGAACTTACCAAGTGAAGTTCTATCATAATTATACGAAGCACTCCGTCCGAAGAGATAAGTATCCTGAAATAAAATATTATTCACACATTGTAGTACCGCATAGGTGCCACCGTTCATGCACTTTAGTTGAAATACATAATTAAAAGCGAAAATACACTTCCTGTCGCTGGCAATACTCCCCAGTTCGCCGGCGCTGTCTTGGTATGCCCGCTCGTCATTTAGTTCCGAGTTTTGGTTTAATTAACATGATATTGCCAATGGGTTTTCCAGCACTGCTGCGGGTTCGGGTGGGTGATTGATACTTATCTCTTCGGACGGAGTGCTTCGTATAATTATGATAGAACTTCACTTGGTAAGTTCGTTTAATCATCAATTATACTCGCACTCCGTCCTCGAGATAAGTATCCTGAAATAAAATATTATTCACACATTGTAGACGTTGAAAGTTGCTTTTGGGAATATCATAGTTAATAATAGTAAGAAAATTAAATGTGTCTATTTATAGTAATCATTTATTTTTAACATCAAGGTCTTCACTCATAATTATAATAAGCTATAATCAGTAGGAAAACATGTTAAACTAATATAGTAACGCATATTATTATAGTTAATAATTAAATCATTAGAACGAAAATCATAGGAAATCTCCTTAGGAATTATTTACAATGGCTCTAGCCAAAGACATATGATCATCATCACCTACTATTGATCTGTTATAAAAACGCCCGAAAGTTTTTGAAGTATCGCTCCAGCCAGCGGTCTTCCGGATGATATCAATATTGACGCCTAATTGGTGAGCTTTAGAAGAAGCGGCATGGCGGGTGCTATGTGCCGTGAATATGGCAACATCAATACCACACTCTTTGAGTGTTGCCTTTATCCACCGGCTAACAGTTTGTGTAGACACTATGTTGTGAGGTTTTTTGAATGAAATGAATAGACTGTCAGTTTTACGAAGAGAGGCGGTCTGATTGATATATGATAGTAAAGTGTTGGCTGGACATATCCCTGGTTTGTCAGTAAAGAAAGGTATGTAAAGAATGGGCTGATTGATGCCTATTTTTGATGTCTTCACTAAGTCGGGTATTTTTATAATCAATTTTGTTGTTTGTGTCTCTATGTTACTCAATTTTATTTTTTGCAGGGTTTGTACTCGATGGGCTGTTGTAAGCGCCAACAAGGTGATAGACTTTTTTGTTAATTTCTCCAGTGTAAGTGATTCGTTAGGGAACCATGTACTTAAAACGTCCAGTACCTTTGACGTGTCCCACGTAATGTTATATTTGGGAACAGGAGGGCGGAGCCTGAATATACCTTTAAAAAATCTCTTTATCCGGTCATCTGAAGATATATGTGAGCCAATTATAAGAGATAAAGCTCCTCTATAGCTATTTAATGTTCCATATTGGATGTTACCTGTCTGGAATACTTGTGTAAGGAAGTATAGGATCAAAGGTACTGAAGCTTCAAATACATTGTAATTATTGTTGGTGCAAAAGTTGTACCATCGTTTTAGGCATACGTTGTATTGCTTAATGGTGCTATCACTTAATGATGCCAGCATGATATCAATGGACGATGGTGGTATACTTCGTCTCAGCAGCGCCGCCCGCACAAGACCCCGGCAGCCAGGGTAAGATTCCGATGAATCTGCCCCTTGCTGGAATGGAAAATAATAACATTTTCGTTTGGTTCAAAAATTATTAACTCTGAGACTACTAGTTTCCGAAATACTGGGTACCATGGCTGTGTGGGCCACATTGGGACCACCACAATGCCTTTTGCTTGATCTGTTATTATTTTACGAAGGGTTTTTAAAATAACAGCAAACGGAGGAAAAGCATAAAAGTAAAATGGTGCCCAATTCACTGTAAATGCGTCAATGGTAAATGCATCTGGGTCTTGTTTCCATGAGATATAGGTGTCACATTTTCTGTTTAAGCGACTGGCAAACAGGTCGATATCTGCTGGACCGAACTTTGTTGTTATTTGTCGGAATGCTGTATCTTTCAGCTCCCATTCGACATCAGGATGAGAGCGTCGAGATTCTGCGTCAGCTACTTTGTTATCAATAGATTTTATGTAAGAGGCGACCACGACGATTTTACGTTGTTCACACCACTGCCAAATAGATTTTGCTACTTCCGTCAAATGAGGGAATTGCACGCCGCCCATCCGGTTGATGTAGCTAATAGCAGTAGAGTTATCTATGTGTATTAGGATTTGACAGTCTGAGTAATTTTTGGCAAATATCTTAAGAGCAATAAATGCAGCAAGGAGTTCCAGTTGGTTAATGTGGAACTTTTTCTCGGCGTTGGACCATGGCCCACTAGCAGTATCGTTCCCACAGGCCGCACCCCACCCCGTTGTTGAGGCGTCAGAATACAACTCTAAGCTAAAATTGTCGTCCCTTATCTTTTTTACAGATTGAGGGAGGGCTTGAAGCCACCATTCGAAATCTGGCCGTAAAAAGGAAGGGATTTGCATAATTCTATCATAATTATCATGACCTTGGAGGTTTAGGAATTTGCAGCGTTCTAATTGTTTAGTGTAGAGCCAGCCATACTCCATAGCTGGACAAGCAGATACTAATAGTCCAACAATTTGAGCAAAATGTCTTATTTTACAGTTTTGTAGTTTCATGATTTTTTTAATTTCGCTAATGATACGATTTATTTTATCGTAGGGTAGTTGAATATTCATCTCATGGGTGTTAATTACATAACCGAGGTATCTGCAAGTGTGAGAGGGTTTCAAGACGCTCTTGTTCATGTTTATTATGAAACCCAAGCTAGTAAGGAACTGTTTGGTAGTTTCTACATTTTCTAGGCAGTATTCCTGCGAGTCACCTATCAAACAAAGATCATCAAGATAAATACTGGATAGGTATCCAGCTGATCTTAACACTTTAACCACCGGTTTCATAACTTTCGTAAAGATGTATGGCGCTATATTTAAACCAAATGGTAAGACGTTAAATTGGTACAAGGAGTCGTTATAGATGAATCTTAAATATTTTTTCGAATCTTCGGCCATTTTCAATAAAAAGTAAGCGTCCTTCAGGTCTATTGTTGCCATGAAACTATTTCTAGATACGAGTTTTAGGACTGTTCGTAAGTCTTCAAGCTTGAAATGATTCGTATCGATGTGCTTATTTAGTTTCTTAAGATTAAGTATGAAACGCATCTTTCCATTTGGTTTTGGTCTCAAAAAAATACTGGAGATAAATTGGTTTTTGCATGGTTTACATGGTGATATAGCTCCTATCTTAAGGAGATCTGATATCGCTTCCTCGAACTGTGTTAGTTCTGTGAAAGAATAGCTAGGAGCTGTAGGTAACGAATGTTGTTCTACAGAAGGGAAGGAATCAGAAAGGGTAATTTTAATGCCAGAAATCCATGATAGGATTGTTTTTTCCTTAGTAATAAGTAACCACTGTTTATAGAAAAGGGATAAGCGTCCCGCGTAATTTACCTCTTCTATGATCGGCGATGGTTGGTAGGCTTCTGCGGATGCGATGACGGCTTGTATGGTCTGCCGTGCTGATACTGGTGAGTAGTCGTCTGACGGAACTTCTGTGTTGTAGCCGGCGGCTTCCGGGGTGGAACCGCCGGAGTTTTCGAGTTTAAATTACTGTTTTTAGATGTCGACGGCTGCGGTTTCTTATTGTTATTGTAAGTATGTTTAATCTCAGTACTTGACTTGGAAACAGCTTTTGCTGTTTTGAGCGTGTCCGGCAAATTCTCACTAAACAATAGCTTGTCTATTTTGGAGTTTAGTATCTGGGTTTTTACATCTTTTTTCAGGACGGATGTGCTAAACATTCTTCTGGTCACAGAGTCAGAGTGTTGAACGTCACATAGGATTCTGTTTGCGTCCATTAGTTTTTTAAGAAGCTCGTGATTTTTATCCTGGGAATCCAGCATTTGAGATGTTGCCGATGCCAGGCAAGAAATAGCCGCTCCGAGAAGTTTTTGCTTAGCTTCGATGGCTTTGTCTCGGTTAGACAGAGATTCTGGTAAGGCGGCCTTTATTTCGGGGTTTAATGCAGGGGCCCCCAGTAGAATACCATTAGAGGGTAGTAAGTATCTTTGTTGGAGTTCTTTTTTGGCTTCTTTAGTGAGGCCAGTGGTGGCAAGATGTTGTAATCGACTTGCCAACTCTTTGTGAATATCTGGTCCGTATTGTTCTTTGTTGGCAGGATCATCGCCAAGAATATCCAATATTTCCTTATCTAGGACAATATCATCTTTGTTTTGTACCTCACTTGAGGGTGGATCTAAATTTGTTAGATCTAAATCAGAAATTGTTTCTGTTTGTGTCGAGATTGGAGGTGTTTCGGATGTTTCCGGTAAACTTTGTTCAGTAGGTAGAACGACATCATCATTTGTGGGCTCTGCCATAAGTTCCTCCAATAAATTGTTTTCTGGAATTATTTATTGCAGAATTAACGTTTGCTCCCACCATAAGCAAGTAGGTAATTACCCACAATTCATATCATAAGTATATACTTTGAGTATAATTATTATTATACTTCAATGTGCACAAAGTGTTAACAAAGTGAATGTTTAATTTTTGCACTGGAAAAGCCCAATAGCAGTTCCGATTGCATGTTAAGTATGATAGCGTAGGCTTGTGTTTATATTAGCAATGCAATCATATTTTAGAATGTAGTGTGACAGTCCAAGGAACAGCCCGAATACATTCATAACAATAATGCGATGAGACAGTCCATAGATCAGCTCGAAAATGCATTTTTAGTTACGAGAATAAAAAATTTCCATTAAAATTAGTTGAGGGTAGATACAATAACTTTATGCGGTGAGACAGTCCGATGATCAGCTCGATCGCATTGTATTGTATCTAAGAATAAGTAGAACGAAATGATAAATGATTTTATGGAAGTTGGTACATACCGTCAATCTGTCCAATTTGTTCACAAGAGATATCACTAGAACTCGACGAATCCTTGTGTTTTCGAACACGTTTGATTTTCTTTTTTAACTTTTTTAATTGATCACTAATGTAATCAATATCGTCTTTATTGTGCTTGCGTTTCGGCATAATGACTTTCGTATAAAAATAAGTTTTGGTGCGAAATAGAGGCGTAGAACGGTTGAGCACTAAAACGCGAATGACGAGCGGGCATACCAAGACAGCGCCGGCGAACTGGGGAGTATTGCCAGCGACAGGAAGTGTATTTTCGCTTTTAATTATGTATTTCAACTAAAGTGCATGAACGGTGGCACCTATGCGGTACTACAATGTGTGAATAATATTTTATTTCAGGATACTTATCTCGAGGACGGAGTGCGAGTATAATAAAGTTGTAATCTATCTATCTATATTTAGTCCCAACTGCGGTGCTTTTTTCAGAAAAATGCGCCGTTGCCAATCGCTTGCAAAATCCGCATGTGCGTCGTGAGTACTGAATGCGTTGAGGCTTTGATTGAATCGCAAACAGACAAACTTTAAAAAAAAAATCTCATTTAAAATATTTCTAGCACAACACTTTATCCTTTATCATTTTAGTTTCCAGACACATCTTATAGTAGGTAAGTATC
The DNA here is from genome assembly GCA_963582015.1 of Xanthorhoe designata. NCBI lineage: Eukaryota > Metazoa > Arthropoda > Insecta > Lepidoptera > Geometridae > Xanthorhoe > Xanthorhoe designata. The sequence continues at coordinate 9,440,234 of OY757033.1, forward strand.
TTGTTTTCCACTACACTGCATTTTACGTCTGTTTTATGAGTAAATGTCCAGTTTACCAATAAATGTCGAATGAACTAGCTAAATTATAATTTGTAGTGCTCTTCATATTTGAAGGTTGAAGAAAAGAGCATCAGATACGAAAGGTACTTACATTCAGTGAAGTGGTTACACAAGCTTATCAGCAAATCTTCAATTCTGAGCAGACTGTAATTGGACATCCTAGTTCTGAATACAAATTCTAAGCCGAAATGATAGCATCTTTGTTTTCTCTGCTTTCCCTTTAAGGCAGGACAAATCTAGAACATAATCACGTACCTACATCTGCTTTATGTTTGTTTTGACAAACATATCATTGAAAGTAGAACACTTAATAAGGACACATTTATTGAGGCTATGCATGTTTTAAAAATTCCGTCAGCAGAGTTAGCCTCATACGAACTTACTTACTTATATATTTAGACTGCAAAATAAGTAATGATTCTGCTATTCACTGGCTTATTCCAAAGGAAAAAACAAAATATAAATGCCACTTTAAGTGTTATTAAGCACTCGTGTATGTTTTGTTATAAACTTTATAATAAACGTAGGTACCTACCTAAATGAAATACAATTTTCTGCAAAATGTGGGCATGTAGGTACCTCTGACTACCCCCATAGACATCGTCAAACGATCTCGTATTCTTATAGATGTATATTAGCAGCAATGATCATGCTTTCTTCAGTTTCATTTATACATTTTCAAAGGTTCTTAGACTGCACTCTGACTGAACCCTTAAACTTTATTAGGTCTAGGTACGGTTAAGATTCTCAGCAAAGATATGAGCTATTTATGTTCAAGTGGCGTCTCTTGACTTGCAACAGTGTAAACTTATTCTTTTATCGTACAACTGTAAGCAGCTATGAACTTTCCGCGTGTGAGCGGCTTGCAGTGGTGCTTTAGAATGCAATTTACGGTGTCGCATCGCGTCGCATCCTAACAAACGATACCGCAATATCGTGTGAATGTTGCCTAAGAATTTTGGCATTAAATATTTACCAAGCTAAAATCAGCACATAGCGCCTCCGATACACAGTAGGTACGTGCCTTCTCCTTGACATTTTTTTAACTCAGATACAATACTATATTACAATTCAGAAAAAACTATTTATTACATCTAGCTGCCTACAAACCTATTTATTTTACGGCAATAAACAAGTCTCAGTGTTATCTTTATTGTGTTCAAGAATAAGTATTACCGCATGCTCGATGTTTCGTAACCCTGTTAATTACAAATAATTGTTCTTATGCAGCTGATATGACGCTCGACACGAATAAGCGACAAACGAGCAGTTAATTTGATGTTAAGAGAGGCTTCCCTAATGCAGAGTTGCAGAGGGGAATGACTATGCAATTTCTTTTATGAATCAAATTGACATTTCGAATGTGGAATAAGTACATCATTGGGGCTTCTAAACGAGCAATCATTTCAGACAAATCTGTCACATGGTGGGGTCAAAATATTTTTAATTGGCATGCTGTTAATGGATCGACTAAAATAAACTTCATCGATAACGGGTGAGTAAATAATAGGTTTTTCCTCTTGGTATTTAATAATAGGCAAACAGAGATAATGCAGTTACTTATCCGTGTAGTTTTTTTTAATTGGTCTATATTTTAGGAGATATACACAAAAGCTTACTTCTTTATAAAATTTGTATATGTACAAGCCATCATTATTATCTATCAGATTTTCTGTCTAACGTTTAGCGATATTACAAATTGTTTTTTTGTGTGTCTTTCTTCTTATTCAAAATGGAATCTCATTAGAAATTCGCTAAAGTCAATACTTTGTCAGACAATCGACGTAGAACATGGTGTGACATATTAGAACAACAAAGGGCATTGCGATTCAAGAATAAACTGATAGATGACTAAAACCAGAAAGGAATAAGACAAGTAAAACTATTTCTTGATATGCCTGAACTCACTAAAGAAAGACTATTTGCAAATGGCTTCTGCGAGCAATAGACGCTTCGGGCTAATCAAAAGAAACCTGCAATGTTTATACGTGTTAGGTCTGCAAAACCTGTCTTCCTACCACGTGCTATTAGGTATTATTATATGGTCACGTACTGCTAGATTCGAGCCGATACCGCGTTGCTAAGCTGGCTCTCTGGCCAGATGCCAGCCACTGCACTTACTCTGTATCGAGACAAATGATGAATGCTAACGCATATACAAAGGTTTGGATACGAAGTTTTATAGTTCATATCAATTTGGGTCAAGGATATTGAAATTTTTTCTTAATTTTTTCCTATGAATCAAAGTTATTTCGGGAATGAAGTGGCTTGAATTTGATTGAATGAGATCATCCAAACAAATATTACGTATGTGTGAGAATTCATTAGTTTGTGAAAAATTCCACTTTTCGGTTTTAATATTCTGCGGCGGAATTCGATGTTGAGTTATTTTTAGCTTCCATTGAAACTGGTTTAATGCTGTTAATTGTTCATTATTTCCTACAATTCCTGGTTTAGTTCCTACAATATCTTGTTTAGTTCGATACTTGACAATCACTTATCACTCTACTCACGGTAGCTAAACCAATATTAGTAGTACATAATTCTATACAAGCTACATTTGCCTCTAGGAACATAATAGTAATTCTGTTCAACGTTATTGCTGATTAGCATTTTTATTGGTCGAGGTTCACCTACGTTATTTGTAGATCTTTGATATTTTACTCCTATTTCCTAACAAATGTTTAGAAAACATTCCTTATCACAGATTTAATTTAATAATAAGCCAATTTGGCAAACCCTTAAAAAGGCTTCTTGCCAGAATTCCACTAAAACCAGGTCCATTCATTCGATTGCCTTGCTCGAGACAAATCACCGAATTTGGGCGACGTCAGAGTCACAGAATACATAAATGTGTAATAGTCAGTATGCTCCGGGTTGTTTTTACCGAAGCCTTATTGAAATAGCCGGGATTCCAGCCGGTGATAGATGTCCAATATTCGACATGGACGTCGATGTGGACGTCTGGATATTGGACAGTATGTTTTATTGTTTGTTATTCGGAAAATACAAATGATGTTATTTGATTTTTTCGCCGGTCTTGGTTTAGGCTATTCATAAAGATGTTTTTAACATTCATAAGTAGGTACTCCATAAACCTATTTGTAGACACTAAACGGGATATTTAATTTGATTCGCGAGTTTCTGGATTTCTCGATATTTCGACACAGTTGCGTGCACCATGATCATGGTAAATATACCTTTTATAGTGTTTACAATGCTCATAACCATGATACGAGTAGTTTTAAAAGTAAAAATATATTTCCAGTCATATTTTTAAGTTTAATTTTGTCAAAGCCTCCAGTAGGCAGGTACCTACTAGATTGCATTTCATACGTTCTAGCATTTATATTTTAAAATCCAATTTCAATTCAATCTTTTAGAATCAGAAAATGGGTTCTGAGTTTTATGAACCGAAAAGAGCTCAAATATGAAAGACAAATTTCTAGCAATGTTTCAACGTTCGTCGACTCAAGGTTAACTAAAATATTACTGGAATATTTTAACATTGCGAATAGCAGTTTTAGACATTTATTATGGAATAGTTTTAATTATGGTATACTTACTTACATACTTCATTTTTATATAGGTAGGTAATCAACTAAGTCCAACTTTGAAATTATTGTGATAGCCTGATAGTAAAATAAAATTATCCTCATGTGTTGAAAACGTTTTAGGTTAAGTATAACCTTTTTTGTGTGTGGTTAAATCCTCTTTTTTATACCTAACTTGAAATTGTTATAATCTTTGAATTTGGAATTATATTTGATACATGACGGCTTGCAAGAAGAATAAGGGGAATTCCAAAAAAAGTGCACAACACTGATTTGGGCATGTCCCTCACATTCATTAAGTTTTTACTGAAACAGGATATTACTAAACGAGTTGACTTAGGGTTTAACTGAAAGTTTACATATTTTACTTGGTTTTTAATTACATTTACATTAATTGAAATAAAACCATATTTTTTTATTAATATTTTTATCGAGTGGTTCGTCATTTTTTCGTATGTCCCCGACGCCAAACTCCGAACTAATGCTAAATTTTCGTGACTTTTTTCTTGAACTGTTCTATAGGTTTTGTTATTTTTAGGTAAAATGAACCTTATTCTTCACTTTTAGAGCTTAATTTATAGTTTAAAACAGCTTTGGTCTTTAAAAACTGCAACAAAAGGTTGTCCCCAGAATTCTTAACTTCCGGACATTTCGGGTTTGTTACCACAATTTGAAATTGAAATAATTTACCCATTTTACTTTTTTTTATTTTAAATGGCAACACTAACGCCCATTGCGATCTGCCATTAGAAAACAAGCTTCAAAATAGTATACCGGCGGTGTAAAATGACTTGCTGTGCAGCTGGCTGGAGTGGAGAGAAATTGAATGTCAGATTTGTTACAATAAAACCATGACTTTACCAAAAGTTTTCACAATTTATTGCCGCGTAAAGAAAACCCAATTTTAATAGGGAACACCTCGGAGAAAAAAATATTATGAACAAAGAAACTAAGCTAATAAATATTTATTATTGAATGCATTGCAGGCACATTATGTTACTTCGGTTTTGTTATGACTTGCCCGGTAACATATAGACGGACTGCAAAAGTAACAAAACCGACAGCAAAAAGCTACGTTCACATTGCGTTTTTAGTTTTGTTGATTAAGATACGTTTACGCAAACGAAGTAGTCGTACGTTACTTAATTTATTCACACTTCAATCGAAATAAATTCTCAAGATATTTAACTTACAAGCTCGATATTGTTTATCCAAGTAAACATTACATTTTAAATAATTTTAAGAATTTATTTTGACTAAATCGCTCTGTAGACTACGCCTTATAATTTTGTTACTGTTGGTTTTGTTACTGTCCCTAGTTTTTATTTTTAGTTTTGGAGGATTTTCTTAAACATTTCTTTTTATTATTTATATATTTTGGCTCCCAGTCAAAGTAATAACTATTTTGAGCTTTCTGGTTATATTCTTGGCATTTCAACGTAAATTTTGTTTTAATAGCATGAAAAACAATGTTTGTTTTGGAACCTATGGTAACAAACCTGAAGGAAAATTGCAGTTTTTAAAGGTTTTTATGTTTTATGTTCCCTAAAAAAATCTTAATATTATAATTAAGTATTGTATTTTCCCAGAAATTTAATTGGGAGTCTAACTTTCATCATAGTTTTATTTATATAAGACTTTGAAAATGGTATCAAAACCGACATCTTAACATCACTTCCTATCATATTTTATTTTTTATTTCCTTTAATATTATTTAAATTGAAATATAATACAGTATTTAAACATTTAGAAACTTTAAGAATTAAAATTCAATTCATTAAAATACCCTAAAGTGATGTTAAATTTTATACCCACATTTTCACCTGTTGTTCATTTTTTTTGGAATTCCCCATAAAATGACTTCTATTCCAACTACCATGGTGTTTGCTTTTTTGATAATATATAAAATACTTTTAAAAAAAATATGGAAGAATATTTTACATGGTCCTTATCGAGTCGGATAGTTTTTTGTATAGTCTGCTTGCTATGCACTTAAGATACGTTTCTATTAAAAGTGCCAACGAATTGCGATCTCTGTGGAGTACCGAGTCGGTGGCTGACCGTGCTGCGAGAAGACGCAGCCGCGGTCTGGAAACATTTCCTTTGAAGTGTGCACTGAATTGCGGTCTCTGTGGAGTACCGAGTCGGTGGCTGACCGTGCTGCGAGAAGACGCAGCCGTGGTCTGGAAACATTTCCTTTGAAGTGCGGTCTCTGTGGAGTACCGAGTCATGTGGCTGACTGTGCTGCGAGAAGACGCAGCCGTGGTCTGGAAACATTTCCTTTGAAGTGCGGTCTCTGCGGAGTACCGAGTCATGTGGCTGACTGTGCTGCGAGAAGACGCAGCCGTGGTCTGGAAACATTTCCTTTGAATTCCGCACCGAATTGCGGTCTCTGTGGAGTACCGAGTCGGGAGGCTGACCGTGCTGCGAGAAGACGCAGCCGCGGTTAACCAAAAAGAAGCATCAGCGAGCTACTCTGCTACCTGACGTCACATCTGTGACAGGAGTTTACAACCAACCGTGACGAGAAGACGTGACGGTATCGTCGCTGGAGCGACTAGGCGGCAGAGGCTCTGTGTGGAGGTGAAATGGTTTGCCAGTGAAACTGTGAGTACAATTTGTGATCTATTTATATTGGAGCAAGATTCAATTCAGTTTAGAATCAAAAATTCAGTCTGAACATTTCAAGATTTATTTTATTGGACTCTTAGTTTAGAATTAATTCTACAAAAAGTGATACTACGGGGAACCTATGCCCGATTTTGGTTTGATTTGTCTTGTTCACAAATATGCGTAAAATTGTAGGATTTTTCTAGAATATGAATTTTTAAGAATTTTGAAGTTACGGTATTGATTGACATTGTTCTATTGTTTTAGTAGGTATTGTTTGATTTTCAAAAGTTTTGACTTATTCTTTTGTTAAAATGTCATCTTACGTCAAAAGCCAAATGGGCTATAAACTTCTCATTGAAAAAGATTACATAAACTTCAAAAAGTCTCCTAAAGACCGTCTTACCGATGAAGCTTATTTGCTGACGCGATTAGAAGCTTTGGAAGAGAAATGGAGTATATTTTCGGCAACACATCGAGATATTTTGTTAAGAAAAGAAGAGTCAGGTGATGCAAAATATATCAAAGATAATGTGTATGGTTGTGTTGAGAAAATATATGTTGAGTACAAAACAGAATTAAGGAAGGCTTTGAATTTAGTTAAGATCACAAACAATACTGTAAGTTTAAGTAAAATCTCGTCGAAAAGGGAGACTAACAATGTCAAATTGCCAAAGATATCGATACCGAACTTTTCTGGTTCTTACGCTGATTGGACAACATTCATAGACTTGTATGTCTCTTTGATTCATAACAACGCTTTAATTGACGAGGTTCAGAAAATGCACTATTTGAAGAGTCATCTCACGGGAGAGGCAGAACAGCTTTTGAGGCACGTGCCTTTAACTGCAGCCAATTATGAAAAGTCATGGCTAGCTTTAAATAATAGGTATAATAACAAAAAATACTTAGCAAATTGCCTTTTAAAGCGCTTTATGAATCAACCCAGTATCGGATCCGAGTCGTGCACTGCGATTAAGGATATGTTGGATGTAATGAATGATACGCTGAATGGTCTGAAGAATTTGGGTGTAGAGGTAGAGTCATGGGATACAATAATTATATACATGGTTGGTTCAAAGTTAGACTCAGAGTCACGTAAGGAGTGGGAATTTAAAATTAGTACCACAGACAAGTTACCAACTTTACATCAATTATGTGAGTTTTTAGAAACACGCTTCCGATCCCTTGAATTCTTGGAACCCAATCTGAAACCTAAACCAGATTCTTCTTACCAGAAGCACAAAGTCATGCATGCTGTATCGACTGGCTCCGATTCTGCTGTTAAGCTGTGGTGTCCATACTGCAAGATGAATGATCACAAACTCACAAACTGTCAATTTCTTTAAGCTAGATTTTAACGGTCGGCACTATTGTGTATAAGGGAACAGCATTTGTTTCAATTGTTTGTGTAGGAACCATTCTTCCTACCAATGCCGAGCGTATAAGTACTAGATTTTAGATATGCAAACAATAACATCACTCTTTGCTCCACCCAAGTCAAAAGTTAACATCTAAACACACGATTTCATTCAAATCAGGTTTAGAAGAAGTCCATGTAGCATTACATAATGTTGAGACGTCATGTAATGACGTTTCTAAAGTGAACGTACACTTTTCAACAAGGTACATTTTTCCTAGAAGAGGGGAAACAATCCACAGGTTCTGTTAGCAACTGCGGTTGTAGACGCGTATGCAGGCTCATAAACGTCTCTCGTAACAGAATCGATTGTGCAACTGCTGGGTCTGAAGAAGAGTTCCATAGTTGTGGTAGCTCAGGATTTGGCATCGGTGTAGATCAGGTTGTTCTTAAAGCACATCTTCGAGATCAACGTTGCATCGTGTCATGATCCCAGTTACCAGCTAAAAATAATATGCACATGATTGTGTTAGGTACGTTCACTAGTTTGCATTCTTCAAAGAAGATTGAAGTTAATAATCCACAGGTTCTGTTAGCAACTGCGGTTGTAGACGCGAATGCAGGCTCATAACGTCTCTCGTAACAGAATCGATCGTACAAATGTTGGGTCTGAAGAAGAGTTCCATAGGTGTGGTAGCTCAGAATTTGACATCGGTGTAGACCAGGTTTGTTCTTAAAGCACATTTTCGAGATCAACGTCGTATCGTGTCATGATCCCAGTTACCAGCTAAAAATAATATGCATATGTGATAGGTACTTTCACTAGTTTGCATTTTTCAAAGAAGATTTAAGTTGAAAGTCCACAGGTTCTGTTAGCAACTGCGGTTGTAGGTATGCAGATGGATGCGTCCATCTGCTGATGAACGTCTAGTAACAGAATTTGTCGTGCAAATGCTGAAAAGTAGATGCACATGTATTAGGTATGTTCACTGGTCTGCTTCTTTCAAAGAAGATTGAAGTTGCAGATTGACCAGTGTTGGCTGAAATCACTCTTGCAGATACTCTAATTCACAAGGTCAATAGGATTGACGTTCTATTTGATGCCGATGTGTATAGCAACATAGTTATTGTGTAACAACATAGAGGGTTTGATCAAGTGTTCTAAGGGCACTCCGATTGCACAATGCGCCGCTATTATTTCGTGTCCCACTGAAAACAGTCATCTTAATGAAGGCTGAATTAGTTCAGCATTGTCATCATAATGTTATGGTAAGTGAGGATTCTTGTGTAGAGAGTTACTAAAGAAATTCTGACAGATTAAGAATGGTATCAGTAAAATTCTCACTGAGGAGGAATAACGTCGTGAGACTTTTAAAGTCAAACAACTCAGAGAGATGCTACAGAATGCTATGTAGTGAGATTGCCGTTTCGTGAAGATAATTTGCTCACTGAGTGCCAGACTGGAAGAAGGTAAAAAGGTTTATATTTACTGGTGGTTATATTATAGCAAAGTTGTGTCAAACAAATTAGGTCTGTTTGTTCCTCTAGGTTGGGTAGCTCTTTGCGTCGTAAATCGTAATTGCGAAGGTCATGATCCTGAAGTTGTGGCTGGCCTGAATCGATTGGGATGATGAGTTACCCGATGAGCTTCCCTATCAATCAGAACTAATAAATGTAAGCAACTTGAGTATTCTTAGGTGGCTTGAAGCTAAATAATGATATTCTTTCGTGGTGTCTTGTCTTGTGATGCAATTATTGCCGCATACATTGCAGCAGTCTACCTGAGGACTGTTGATGTAGAATGTAACACTCATGTTCATCTTGTTGCGGATATAACAACGGTGGCTTCAACAATGCAAGTTTCGATTCTACTTCGTGAGTTGATGGAAACAGTTCTGTTGACTAAGTTAACCACGGATTAACTTACCAGTTAGGAATTACCAGTGGATAAGATATTGTTAGATGATACGATTTGATAGTTGGTGAGCAATCATCCTTTTGCTCGCATAATGTAAGGCAGGATGGTTTTTATGGCCACAGAATAAGGTTTTGATATTTATATTGTTTAATGTTATTAATCTGTGGTATTATTTACTTACTTTACATTGTTGTTTAGCACTTTATTATTGCTAAGTTTGTAAGCTGTTGTTAAATTTGTGTTTTTAAGTTTCAAGTTAAGTTTGTTTCAACTGCCTAACAGAATTCATGGTGGGCGGTTATGTAAGAATAGCTGATGAAGAACGATCACAGTCGTTCTTGGTGGGCGGTATGTTGAAAACGTTTTAGGTTAAGTATAACCTTTTTTGTGTGTGGTTAAATCCTCTTTTTTATACCTAACTTGAAATTGTTATAATCTTTGAATTTGGAATTATATTTGATACATGACGGCTTGCAAGAAGAATAAAATGACTTCTATTCCAACTACCATGGTGTTTGCTTTTTTGATAATATATAAAATACTTTTAAATAAAATATGGAAGAATATTTTACATCATGGATATTGATTATGATTGATTCTATTTCATTAACGAAAAATAATCCTTATCCAATTTTTTCCGAGATTTGAACCCGTTTTTACTTATAAAATAAAATAAAAAATGATCACGACTGTATTTCCCAGGTGTGAGGCACTAGGCACATATTATTAGGCACCTAGGCCATTTAGATCTTTCGGAGATGTCTAAGAGGGTAGTCAGACGTTTGTCCAATTGGTTTAACTAACTATAGATTATTTAGTCTAATTCCTCACCTGACTATTAGGGAAGGTGGCAAAGGCGGACTGCACTTTATGCACAGCATGGTCCTGCTGATGGGCCGGCGGAGGCCTGCCCTTGGGGAAGTGGAACCGGGGTATAACCCTCGCAGGGGCTCCGGTGCTGGCCGCGCTTCGAACTGACCGCTGGAGCGTCGTGTGAGGAGGAGCTGATGAAGGCTTTGGTGGTGTTGATGCTGCGTAATTCTGCGGACAAAATTTAAATTTCAGTTGTCGCTTTCATTTAGTATCTTATAAGTTCGTATGAGCTAATGGCCAACTCTGGTAACGGAGTTTTTAGGCCGCCTGAAGGTATCCGACATGGCTTAAAGACTTTAAAAGTCAGGACCGAAACAGTTTGTTTTTAACAAGTAAATTCAAATTCAAATTCAAATTGTTTATTTGTTAATATTGAATATTGAAGATTAATGACTCAAATAAACAGTGAATAAGTTTTACTGAATTTTTTTACATGAAATAGATTGATCGTAGTCTAGGTATATCTACTCATTAAAATATGAAAAAGAAACGGAGTGAGCAGGTCATTTTTTCTACCAATATCAGTTATGAATGTTAGTAACTACAGTATGCTCTATTCTTTTAAAAGATTCCAATCAGTAAAGGGTGTTTTTGCTCGGTCAGCGGGTGCACCCTTATTGACCTAGATTTCAAGACTTCGATTTGCAAACTCAAATTATTAAAGTTTTATCCGCTGAATACTATTTTTCAAAATTCCGTCCATTAAGTTGAGACAAATTATAAATTAAAATTCTAGGAAGTGTTAATAAAGTTTTACAACATTTTATATAAAAGTTTGATAATGTCTTATGAATGAACCAATTTAGATAGGATTTGGATACACATAAATCGTGACCTTGAACAAGGCTACTATAATTATAAAATTTATTATTATATTCAGTTTCCAAGGTATTTTAAAAATGTATGAAACTAGCCTTCTGATTCCCATAACTTTGTTTACTCTACGTTCATCGATTACTTTTATAACATTGGTCCGGATAAGCGTGCGTAAGATATCGGAAATAGAAGCCGTAGGTGTTATCTGACAAAACATGAGCATTATCCCGAATATATTGAACGATATTATTACTTGCCCCACGCGGCTTGCCGAAAAACTGTTTAGTTTTGTAGGATTTGAGGCTATTTATTTTCCTGTTCTGCGCTTGTCTTTTAGCGGAAGATATTTTTACGAAAGAGGAGATGCGATATTTTAGTACCTAAGTACTTATGGTATATTTATACAATAAAATGTTTTTATTAATAGAAAAATATTGTAACAGGTATCAATCAATATAAAAATAGTAACATAAAAAAAAGAAAACCAAAGTTAAAAACTTTAATATCAGCACATATAATTAAGTTTTAGATAAAATAAAAATGAAACAAGAAAAATCTCATAAAGCAAAATACCTACATCGCAAATTCGCGATTCAAGTCTGGTCGGCATTGAGAGTGACTGACGACAATTCCTCCTCAAGATGAATGTCGGTCGCACTTCACCGTTTATTATTCTTGAGAGGATGTGATGAGGCGCTCGCTGAAAACCGCTGAAACTTATCTTCAGAGTTCTCAACACAGATAATTTTATCAAGCATAATTCTCAGCGAAGGTTGAGCTTTGACTAAAGCTCAACACAAACCGAGATGTATGCGAGCAGTTTTTAGTGTCATAATATTTTAAACATTATTTTTATTACTTATCCTATTACATAGTACCACTTGAGAAACTTGCAACGCAAGCGGCCACAAGCGGCGCCGAGAGCCTAAGCGCTTTAATACTGTGCATTATTTACCTACATTTATTAATGTAGAAAAAGTTTAAAATTATATTACTCTGAAACTGTGGCCGCTTTGCTGCCGTATGTGCCTTTATTACCTTGTTTATTCTTTTCTTTAAGTATATAAACTTTATTTAATAATCTAAATATAAACTATAGGTAAAATATCTTGCGTACCTACAGATTTTCACGTTATTTTAAATCATGTGGCAAAAGTCTTAAATCTTAGTACCTAATCGCATTCCTATCACAACGAAGCACGCATAAAACTCTATTCGAATTGGCACAGCAGCGAGTCGTTTATGAATCCCCTTGGCCTACCCTAAAATTTAGGCCACGTCATATCACACTTTATTTTTAAAACCTTAACATGTGTTCATTAGAGTTCATATTGTTCATAATAACCCAGGTTCATTGTCCTAGTCTTGTTCAAATAAGAGTCTATGAACCAAGAAGGTGCGAAAATTGGCATAATTAGGCCAAGACACTGCCAAAATACTGACGAAGTTGTAGAAAAAATAACCAATTGTAGGTCACTACAGACAGTCACAATGACAGAAAACCTTTTTTGCTATGACTGTATTTAAAATATTATTGTTCAAAACACTACTTACAGAGTTCCGTTTTACGTTTTTTCCGTGAAACCACAATGGGTGTTATTAAACAGCACAAAACAGAAAAATTACTGAACAATTATGTACAGGAAATGCCTGAAAATGTGGCTCAGAACAAAACATATTTAAAAGACCTTCGGATTACCTACCTATTCCTTTTATTAAAAAAATAGAGTTCACACCTTCTTTTCTTATGTAATAAAAATAGAGCAAAATGAAAATAGGTTAAATGTAACAAAAAGGAGGTTTATTGCGTTTGATGGAACTAGAGCAGCCATGTTTTTGATAGGACGATTCATGGAAATTATTTGAATAGTTATCCCAGAGCGAACGTCGACTTTAGATAATTATGATCTTATGCTCTTGCTTATGTTTTTGTTATAATCAACAATAATATTTTTTTTACCCTGTGTGGGCAGCCGAGACGGTTCAATTGTAGGTAGGTACTAACACTGTCATTTCTATTGTTAGTTCCTCATTTTTCACGCCTTTGTAGCTTAGAGCAAGGTGTAACTAATGATTGTACTTTAGTCTCGTCACTAGTCTTATCGAGTATTTAATTGTTCATAATGGTCTAGCATAAATATCCCAAACTCGTGAAAACATACTTCCATTTTATTCCTGAAAACTCGACAAATATACGAAAAAACGTAAAAAGCTAGGTATTATTATGAGCAATTTTAATTGTTGTAACTCAGGCGAAACGTCCGGGTCATTTATAGCAATGAACTCCTATCTCAATGTTTTTCTAAACAATATTGAGTCAGATTTGAGCTAGTAGTACCTACACATTAGGCGTTTTGAAACGAGCGCTTTGATAACGCGCGTTTTAAGAACCATTAAAAAGTCAGGCCTTTACATTTTTACTCTACATGATATACATCGTCATGAGGCAATCTTTGCCTACGCTTAACGGGACACTGTAGTGCCTGGAATATTGTTGAGCCGGAACACCGGAATAGGCTTGCCCAGCACCTAAACCATCTTCTCAGCTTGGTGGCCATATCCACAGGAAAGACAATGGTCAATACGTCAATAAGAACCATAGCTCTTACACATCTGTACACAGAGCTTGAGCCGACGCGCGCATTGAATGAACACGGATGTACGAGTATTGAAATTTTTTGTCGTTTCAACACGCATAATGTGTACTAGTTTTTAGGGACATGCCCAGTCTTTTACGTTATTGTATAGGTAGATACATTGAATATAAATAGTCCTGTTTATCCCAGCTAGTAATTAAGGCATGAAACACATCTGAATCTCCTAATTACTGATCCCAACTCTACTGACCGTTGCTAATGACCGCGAGCCCACGCGTAACATTTTAATTATTTTTGGTCATAAAATATAAATAATAGGTTTTATTACAAACAAAAATTTAGATTGAAATTATCTAAACTCTGTCCCCAAGGTACAATAGACAACTCTTAGATTGAATGGTAGATATAGTAACATTTTGAGCGGTTTCAATTTGACAGTTGAGCACTTACGTTCAAATAGCTTACGTGCTTCGGAGGGCACGTTATGTTGTCTCTTTCGACTTTTTGAGTCGTTTAGCCATAAAAGAGGCCTTTAAGCGGCCTAAAAATTACATCACCAGAGTAAGCCCCTAGAATAAAACGATTAATTTTTTATAACTTTTAGAATTTAGGTTTTTTTGTGTAATTAATAAGAAGCGGTGTAATTTTAGGCACTGTACGAAGTCAGACCTTCCACAGGCTTTAGTATAGAAAGACGTAATGAAAATACAGCTGATGTGTGCAGCTTGTATACATGATAATACATTTTCCCCACGTTATGTATCTACCTCTGATAACACCTCATATTCCTTTCAGCAAACAGCAACCTTCATGCTCTTTATTATTCTAACTAGGGATGTGTTAGATCTGGTAGGCATACGGAAGATAGTCTGGATACGGAACTGGCAATTATCTTTATCAACTAAGGTTTGAATGAACCCAAACATTTTATAAAGCCGGTTACATAATTTTCGTCTTCCTCATACTTTTTCAAAGTTCATATTTAATTTTAAGGTCAATTTTGATTCTCTCACATGGGTTATTTATTGTTTTCTGTGACTGGGAAGCAGAGAACTGGATTGTGATAATAATCGTTACAACCATAGATCCCGATTATTTACCATTATGTCACAGTTTTTGTCAAGTTGCACACAAGACGGAGTCAATAAACCAGGCCCTTTGTTCGACATGACAGGGTTTAAAATTGGAATTTAAAGTCGTATTAATTTCCATGAAGTTACGGAAACGTCATACATCACCAGAATATTCTAATATTGGCAGACTTGCGAACTTTTGTTATGGCGACCAGATGGTTAACGCATTAGACCAGAGGAATTAATAAACAATCTAATTCATGTATGCAAAACATTTCGTATTATATCTGTTAGATAACTCTAGATTTACAAACAAAATGTGCTATGTTGGAAATCTGTACGCATGCCTAATTATAATAAATAAATAAATATCCTTGGACATTCCACACAGCGTCATCTAGTCCCAAGCTAAGCAATTTAATACTTAATAATGACTGAATTCCACGATAATCTTGGGATCAAGTTTTAAATGATAATTCGATATAATTGTTTTAAAATTTCATTTTTGAGAAAATCCCAATTAAAAAACCGAACTTGTATAAAGAATAAAAGTGAGTGAGCAGAAATATTTGTGAGTCGGAGAATAGGAGCAAGTGGAAATCTATGCTTTCTGCCTAACGTTTCGGAAAAGTTACTTTATTTTAGGTACGCGTAGGTATGTATGTTAATGCCCACAGGAATTTAACTTTCTGTTCCTGAAGGCATAGTATCACTCGGAATGTACCTACTATGTCCAAAAATACCTACCTGCGCAACCCCTTCAACTATACCGAAATCAATTTTAATCGAGTGGCATATTCAGATCTACACTTCAGCTTGACTCACAAATGGGATCGTCAATATTGAATCAGCTCCAGATAAAAGGTACCTACATCATCATTTGATGGCAATCGTTTCACTGTAATGTTTATTCTGCAGTAGTAGCAGTAGTTAAAAGGCGAGTGGTTTGCACATAGTGCACGCACACACTGAATACGGGGAATATATTTTATATGGAAAAAGTTATTTCAGCCTTGCCATATAAAATAGTAGTGTGTAATGTATGTACTTTTAAAAGCTATGACTAATTCTATATACACTGAAATAAAATAATTTTCATTATTATAATATGTGGCCAGGGTCGAGCTTTAGCTTTTTTAGCAAATAATAAGAGTAAATACCAACGCAATACAGTCGACTTCACATTGAGCGTCGATTACAAGTGCCAGAGACCTGGCAGCACAGAATAACCAGTAAATACTACGAAACAATCGCCATGGATTCCCTCCGGCTATATTTACTGTGGATAGACGGGAGAGGGGAGGGGCGACCACGTGGTATAAATAGTAGCAGGCGCATGTACGAACACTCGACCACGCCAAATTGGGAGACGAGAATGGCCGACCACAAGATGGTAGACGGAAAGTTTACGATCAGGATGATTATTGTAGCTATGATTTTCTATACGAATTTTATGTGACATGATTTGATGATGAATGCCACTGGTGAATGATGCCAACCATAATTTAGGAGCATCAAAATCTTATGAAAGGTGTGGTCCATCATTTGGCATAGACTTCATTCCGTCTAGCAGCATAGCCGACAACTTAATTCCCTTTAACTCTGAACAAAATCTTACTGAATGAAAGCTGTATCTAGAAGTATTTAATAAAGAGCTCATCCTCATGGAGTCATTATTCTAGTAGCAACAGATATAGGAGTCCATTTTACTGTTTAAGTACATCTTTACATTACTTGTGTAAGTTTGTTTTATTCCGAAAATATACCTAAAGACAGAATTTGTTCGAATCACCAAACGAGTGAAGTCGGAGGAGTAAGCGTCATAAAATTGGCTTTGTTAGGGATATTTTGTTCTCGTTTTAGACTAGGCTACTAGACAGCTAGCATGAATCTTTCGGTGCTAATTTAAACGGCGCCTGTTAATTTCTGTGAATTTCGATGTTTTTCATTGAAGAAATGACTAGCAAAGTTTTCTTCAGAAATAAACACAGAGCAACCCTGTCAGCTGATCCCTGAACTTTGCCGGTGAGTCTAACCACTGGCCAGTGGCCCGTGTGACGTAAGAGGGGGGTGGGCGATGAAAATATTCAAACTTTTTTGTCAAAAGATTTAACAAAAAAGTTTTTGTATGAAAAACTTAAAATTAGAATTTACAAGATTTGCACCAACACACCTGTTCATTTTAATGGTCACAAAATCCCTCTTCCGGGATAACATACCAATTATGAATGACGTTGTATAATGATTTGGAATTGTTCTGTCATGTGGTACTTAGTTAATTTTTGTAAATAAAGAATTTATTTATTATTTTACAGTGTTAAACCACACTTAGGTTAAGAGCGATCGCTTGTATCTACGCAGGTTCGAATCCTGCCGGAGCCTTTAACTTTTAGTAAGATTTTTTCATTTATAATGAAATAAAGAATTTGAATTTGAATCTATGTTTTTAACCTTTTCATAATAGCAATTAAATACAAAGTCAATATACGTACCTACGTACCAAAACAAAATAAAATAACTCCCTTGAAGAACGGTAGAAAAAAATAATGAATTACATTTTCATTCGTGTTTGTAAAAATATACCTTTGTTCTGGGTTATTTTTAATTATTTCTTTGAGAATGTTATTAACCTTAGTGAAACCAAGATGGTTGGTCTGAAGTTTTATGTTTTCTTCTTTAAAAATAAAAATAAATTCCATTTGTTGGTACTCAACTTAAAAACGACTGGAACGATTTGACTTTTGTTAATGAAAAATTTGGAAAATTGGCGACAGATAAAATTTAATTTAATTGTACCTAGATATTTGTAGCAACAAACAGCCTACTGGGTTCAAATTAAAGTTCGAAAAACCAACGCCCGGAATAATTAATTAATTGCTCATTAGAGTTTATAATTAGTATTTGTGTATATAAGTACGTACTCTACATGTAAAACTCTGCATAAATTGATTCACGCGAGAAAATTAGTCACGCATTAGTATTAATTAATTACTTGATAGTTATTAATGACTAGTGTTCAATCTTCTTACGCGGATAAAACGTAGCCTGTGTGTTAAAGGACCGCTTGCTACCGCTATCTATGAACAGAGCAGATTTCACGAGCAACTCTATACTTCTCTACTCGCAATAATATTACCTTAATTCTAATATAATTTAAGTATTAATATTCATTAGTGGTAAATGAGCGTAATTAGTATCAACTACTTACCTGTTTGTACGGTTTGTGCCTAGTGGCAATAACAATAAAAAAAATACGTGCGAGTAGTAGGTAAATAAGTTCGTAATAGTGGTTAACTTTCGTGACAGAGTTTTTGATCCGCTTAAGGCCTCCAGCATGGCGGCGGGATCGGCTGGATTTATAATGCCCTCTAAAGCACGGATGCACTTATTTGTTATTACCACTAGCGGTCACTCATTCAAATTTAGGGGCATCGCAGTGTCTGGCACTGAACATTATTCTGCTGTAATATTTGGTTATTTAATTTTTCACCTCAAATTTGGTCGAATGTTCACGTAATAATGTAATAAAATCTCAATAATAACTCATCACTATAATAACCTAAACCTCATAAAAAAGTTACCTTACCAGGTTTATGGTAGGTACCTTACCACTGGTAAGGTACCATAAACCTGGTAAGGTAACTTTTATATGAGGTTTCGATTTACTAATAAAAAGGATTATTTAATCTGGCCCTAACTGACCATATTATCTCGGTTAGCTACACCTACTTGTTAATTAAAGCTGAAACTACGTGTAAACGCTGGAGAGTAATAAACCTTCTCATCACAGGTTTAGTGCCGAAATGAAACCTAGTCAAGTGCCCTAACGTTTTAACGAGGAATCTTGATTGCCCTGTGAAACCTTGATCGTTTTAGAAAGCTGTGGCTGTTACATTAAGTTCGCTCAATAACGTCTAAAAAATAGATTTAAGTTAGGACGCAAAATAGAAAAAAAACTGCCACTTCAATGGTGAACACGTTTTATATTTTTTTTAAACTTTATAATGTTTATAGGATATAAAGGATGCCTAAAAAGGTTTTGTAAAAAGTGGGCTTTGCTAAATACCTACCTATTTCTGTGTTGTCAATACCTAATTGTGTTCAATGTCAGGAACATATTATATTTCATGATGATCAAACTTTCATGGCTGTTGTCAATTATTTACTAACTGAAACCGACGTTCTATCTAAGTTTCCCTAATGTATTATTCTCACAAACGAAATAAGATAGTTTGATAGTCTCTCAGGGATTTCCACTTGTACTTACCCACTTGATGTTTATTGATACTGATCTCCGAATTAATCTACGGCGAGCACCATTTAGTCACTAAATTGATAATCATTGTAATAATAAATAATACATTTACTTGGATATTTTCACACAGCGTCATCTAGTCCCAAGCTAAGCAACTGCTTGTGCTATTTGTATGGTAACCAAATGACTGATACACTACTTATATTTTTTTTCTTTGTAAATTAATACATTTAAAAATAAAAAACACACAGACCCGGAACAAATATTTGCAGAACATTGGTTTGAAAAAAACCAAACTGAAAAAAAAAACAAGTTCACGTTTTTTTAAATAAAATCTACAGAAGGCAGTCCTCCTTTATTTGACAATGAACTCATTTTGGTACCTTATTTTGGAACAAATACTTACTTACTATTGTACTCTACGAATTTTAGAAGAAAGGTAGTTACGGATTCTTAAATAGGTAGGTACCATGGTAAGGTTTATCACGATTCAAATCACAATAATACTTTGTTCGTTTTGCCAAATATTAAGTAGGTACTAGGTACAAGGCTAAAAAATATAACAACAAAGCGTAATTTAATAAAAAAATAAAAAAATATAACTACTACTAATTAAAAAATATAACAACAAAGCGTAATTTAATTACAGGTTTCTTATGCAGATCGCAACCTTCAAGTTTAGTAACTTGATATGTTAACAGCACCAGAATTTCCAAATTAATAAAATTTATTTCATTCGTTGAGCACCAAGCGTAGCATTCAATTATAACACGGATGAATTCGGCTTTCTCTAAATCAAAACGAATTTTTAGCGATCCTGAAATTATCCTGTGTGCGTCCTTGTCTCTTCGTTGTCTTTCTCTCTCACTCGTGAATGTATACTTATTCGGTGTTTTCTTATCATCAGTAGCGGCGTTAGGGTAGGGCGCGGTTGGGCGACCGCCCAGGGCGCCAGATATAAAGGGGCGCCGCAGGCGCCCCTTTATATCTGATGCTCCTGATATTTTATCATCAGATGACGATAAAATATCAGTTAAAGAGCATTTATATATTAGTAGTTGTATTGTAGTAGGTATTATAAAAAAACTTACTTTTAACTTCCGCGATACAGGCTTGACCTAGTGCGGGGTTAGTTTGTAAATTGTTTTGCCCTTCTTTTTTTTAATTATATGTCTTTTGAATTTTTGTATCATATGTTTATTAAAATAAATTATTATTATTATTATTTAATGGAATTTATACCAGTCAATGAGTCGATTGGTGAAAGACCGACTGAAGTTATTCTTTATATTTTAAATAAACACGGACTAGTATTGAACAATTGTAGGGGTCAGGGTTATGGACCGTAAGCAAAATCAAGCGCTATGTTGCTTTCATCATAAAATGTTACTCGCTTCGCTCGCGTCGTTTTGCGCAGAATAAGAACCCAAAATCAAGCGGTAGGTTGCTTTTATCTCAAAAAAAATTTGCTCGCTTCGCTCGCGTCGTTTCTAACAGAATAAGAACCGACAGTACGCAAAATCAAGCAAACTCAAAATTTATTTATTCAGTAATAAGATCCTTTATAGACCACTTTAAAACGTAATATCCTTAAATTCTTTTGCCCGCTCTACGTTGCTTTCATCTTTAAAAAAGTTTTGCTCGCTTCGCTCGCGTCGTTTATGACAAGATAAGAACGACCACCTAAGCACCTAAGCAAATCAAAGTGCCACGTTGCATTTACCTTCAAAAAATTTTGCTCGCTTCGCTCGCGTCCTTTTTCGAACCGACCCTAGGCAAAAGTGCCACGCCACGTTGCTTTTATCTGCCAAAAATTTTACTTGCTTTGTTCGCGTCGTTTCTAAAAAAAAAGTCGGGTTTTCATCTAAACACTTTAATTAGCGTTTTAATTTTCTTAATAATTGGCAAGCGGACGTTTTACCTTATTAAGAAAAATATTGTTTTACGTACTATATTAATTAGAGAACAATTTTATTTTGATCAAAATTAACAAATTATAAAAAAATACTTTGAAACATGAAGATTCGTAAAAATAAGAGGCTGCTGGATGTCGACGCGGCCGGGGAAAGGAGTTTTTCCAAGCTAATAAAAACCTATCTGCGATCGACAATATCTCAATCTAGAATCTAGATTGACAAAATTGGCAACTTTGTCAATCGAAAATGAAATTGCATAAAACATGGATTTCGGTGTCCTATTAAAAGAATTTGCTGATAAAAAGGCTAGAAAACAAAATTTTACCTTTCTATAAAATGGTTGAAATAGGTAGGTAGGTAGGTAGGTATATAATATATATGATTATTTTAATGGTTAAAAAATATATTATAAAAAATGATTATTTAATTTTAACCCTTTTTTTTCGTATGGCTTTGAATGGCAGATACCAATAGGTATGTATAGGGGGCGCCGTAGAAATTTCGCCCAGGGCGCTGGTAGTGCTAAAACCGGCACTGCTTATCATGTTTGGGTTTCAGGCTCGTGTCAGGTCTTTTATCCAAGTGACAAACGCTTCGTTTCTATTCTATTTCTATCACCGCCATTCTTTTGATTTGACATTTCAGATCGCTCGAGTTTTCATCATCGAATGTCAATCTCTACACTTTTTGTTCGTTACTAGCTTAAGCGATTGTAGATTCTAAATATAACATGGCTAAAGGCAGGTACTTTCAGACCAGCTGAAAATCTGACGCGTTGCCATGGTAACCATTGATCGGTAGCGCCATCTTGAATGCAGTTGTCTGGGAAATTCTACGGGATTTCAATGGGAGTCTAGTCCACGAGTTTTGATTGGTGATTGTTCTTTGTAAATTGAGTTTAATAACTTTGTCTTTTGTTTAAATCATTTTAAACTGAAGAATTTTAGTTTGTCGGACCTTTTTGTACAATTTTATTTAAGCGTCCTTGCAGTTTATTGTAATTTTGTTTCAACTTAGAGAAAATTGTTTTTAAATTGAATAATGTAGAGATACTTTGTTTTTTTATTTATAAACGAAATAAATAATAATATAATGAGGATAAAAAAAACACATCTAATTGTCATACCTAATCAGAACGCAAAAATAAAATATGAGGTTATTAAAAAGAAGGAAGGAAGAGTGTTTCACAATCTTGTCGGTATTAGGTAATCTGCGATTGAATTTTATCTCCTGCAACTATTTAATCGAGACGATTATTGATTTTGGAATAAATAAATTTCTTGAAAATTGTTTACAACTCCCAATAACTAGGTACTAAGTAAATACAAAAAATTTCGAAGTATGTAGGTCTAAGAAGATTCATGTTTTGCTAGGATAAATTACTGACTTAAAAGGTTATTGTTTAAAAACAACCTAATAAGTAACAATCGTATTCATTACGTACGTACCTATTATTAAACCCAGTAAAGTGTGTGATAGTTTCGTAAAAAAAATCCGACATTGCCTGCGGTGGGAATGACCGGCAGCAATTTTCACTCTTGACTTTTTGCGGTGCCACAGAAAATGTTGTTCGTGCGGAAAAATTAAAACCTAGGTAAAACCTAAACGTTAGCGTTTTCTGTTGACTCTGTTTATATTATACTCACATTTGGGTAAGCTCTAAATGTTGGTAAGTACGTAATTAAGTTGTGTTTTTTTCGCATAGGAGCTAAACCCTTTTATCTCTCTCTATGATTGTAAATTAACTAGAGAAAGAACGGGACATGTCTGAAGTAGTCTATGCTAAGAATTCATTCGTGAATGACATACGAATGAATTTCCACATCCTCTCTCGACGCCGACATTAGAATAGATGTATAGTGGCACTTAGCATGCTCTGTTTATTATTTTACTTTGCGACCTCGGTGTCGTGGCTTGACATAAAACGTTTAATTTCTGTTTCGTAGATGTTTCATTTGTTGGGTTTTGTTTATGCCTTTTAATAAACCTTAGCATAAACGTCCAAATTAATTTAGGATTGGTTTAACTAAGTAGGTATACACTATTCATAACCTATAGTAAATGTATAAGTTTTTCAAACTGTTTATTACTTATTCTTGGTAGGTATAAGTGTAAAATATCGGTCTCGTTATTTAATAATTTTATTTTAATTTTTACAATAGTTTGTTGCTTTTATATTTAATGTCTCATACTATTTTATATTTTATAAAACATACACAAACGGGTATTTATCACGAATTTTACCTTTAAAAAAGACTATTTTATATTGTCCCTACATCAATCCTCACAAACTTTCGCATTTTATTATTAGTATTAAGTAATATTAGTAAGATAGGTAGGTAACCGTTCTTTTGAGCATATATCTTAGAAAATAAAATTATATAGTTTGAAATCAAATATATTAAGTAGGTATACTAAGTAAGAGGCTAATAGACGAAACCAATGACCAAAGGGCTGGTGCTTACCTCGGACAGAGGATAAGTAGGTATAGCATTCCAACGAGGTAACGTTGCCAGCCTTTTGGGCACTCTACCTGCGGTCGGTGACCTGAACTCTGTCTTCTATCTTTAGTTAAAATACTTATATATTTTAGATAGAATACAGAGTTCCTTTTATTTATTTAGTTGTTTAGGTTAAGAAGTGTAGATAGTTTTTGTTCCTGTGTGTTTCTTTGTTTACTAAGTAAACCTTTTATCAGATGTCAATGAAGTGTTTCAGGGTTTGTGCATCAATCCGCACTGAATCAATCAACGTCGCGGAAAACGTTACGGCAAAAAACCATTTGTCACAAGCAGAAATCTAGACTGTGTGATGAATTGATCTGGAATGTTCTTTCATACTGACACTCACGTTTTTTGCCTTTGAAGAAAGGCGCTCATTTTAATGCATAATATGATTTATAGCTGCATTCCGTGGTCTACGGTTAAATTTTCAAAGGAGAACGAGCACAAAAATGACAAAATAAAAAAATATTCTACTCTATATTTGATTTATATTTGCTCTGACCAAAATATAGAAAACTAAAGGAAACCTGAATTTTATTTGAAGAGGCACTTTAATTTTTATCTTGTATACCTAAGTAATCTAAAAAAAAAATTCTTAGGCAGAACAAAATTGGCAATAAGAATTTGTCTTTGTGGACACCAACCAGGTACTTAGACAATATTTTTAGTCTGTTCTTACCCAGTTAAACAACATGATGGCGTCTTTGTTTGGAATTTGATAGAAATATTGTGGTAAATTGATAACAATTTCTCAATAAATTTTCCGTATAAGTCTCATAATAATCTTAAAATTGAAATTCATAGCCACCTACATAATCGAAAGACGAAGAGTAGGTGTATTATTTAAGTGAGTGGTGACGGCAGTGTAATAAAATTTAATATTTAATTTGAAGGCTGCTCTGGTGTGTAGCAGCCCCTTTAGGACGGTCAAGGGCACTTCACGATGCTGCAATAACAAACCAACAAGCGATTTTCAAACCTAACTTAGAGCTATTTAAGATATCTTTTGCAGCACTGGTAAAGTAGTAATTTCTACTTTGCATTTTGAAACTTTTTCATTTCGATAGCTCGAATTTCGACGTGACTTTTTCGATTAAACTTAGTTTTGTTACCTTTAACTTAGGTACCTACTCGGAATATATTATTGAAGTTAGTAACAGCGGAGTTTGGCGGTTTACTCTGTATATTAAAGTCACGATCCTTCTAATTGTTTTAATGAACGAAATGTACAGCAGGCTAACCAAAATATATTTTAGAGAACAAACAAAGTTAGCACGAAAAAGTTAAAAGTTATCAGATCCTAAAGGTTAAATCCTATTTTTTTAACACGATGAAATAAGTTCGGAGCCAGATCAATTCTATTTTTTAGTAAAGTTTTTATAATATAGACAAGTAATTTTTTTAAATAGGTATTTGATTGCCTTTCATTCAGACATACCTACTTTGAAAGAATTCCAATCGAACTTATTTAAATAGGACAATTTCATATCACGTAGCTAACGGAGACCTCCTACCTAGCACTACACATGCATAGCAATCGCAGGCTTTGTGCATTGCTGTGTTAAACTATTAGTAGGCGACCTTTCGCCCACACACCGACTTAATTTGTATTGAATTCTGCAGGTGATAGTGATACCTTGGATACATAAATGCCATAGGGTATAACGAGAAGGAAGTTAAAGGCCACAGGACTGAGATTTTGACCGACAATTTGGATGGGTGACCGCAAGTGTCTTAAACAGTAGAGCGCTACCGGAGAGCACGTTAAATTGTCGGTCTCGGCTTTTCAAGTCGTTAAGCCATGATGGAGGCCTAAACTCTGTCACCAGAGTTGGCGACTTGCTCATATGAACTTATTATTATTTAAAAATAAGACAAGTGTAAAAATCACCTAGTTGCTATAATTTTACGACAAATGCATCGTAGATAATAGTAAACAATCTGTCTGTTTGTTTCGTTGACCTTGTGTTACACAAGAACGACATTCTTATTGGCAAACTGCTTCTTGTGCCTGTTAAACTTACTAAGTGCATT
Source organism: Xanthorhoe designata (assembly GCA_963582015.1). Classification (NCBI taxonomy): domain Eukaryota; kingdom Metazoa; phylum Arthropoda; class Insecta; order Lepidoptera; family Geometridae; genus Xanthorhoe; species Xanthorhoe designata. The sequence goes on from OY757033.1 coordinate 9,465,804, forward strand.
TCTGTAACTTGTATGCTGCATTCGTAATTGCATTGCCAAACCATATGGTGACGATAAACTTGAGTAGAATATGCATCATGGACATTTAAAATTAAAACCAATGAATTGGCAAATGACTCACGCATTTATTTACAATAGGTACTTGCAGACTTATTTTGTTGACTAGACAAATTAAAATGGTAAAGGATGTTCACCAAGTGTCTATGGCGAATATGGCGAACTTTTATGTTGTGCAGTGGCACACATGAAAAATACTGAGAATCAAGTTTAGGAAGGATAGTACCTACTACGACCTAACGTTGCTTGCGACTGCTAAAAATACGAAAATCAAGATAATCATGTAAATTTTTCACTTTTTTGGTTGAATAGAAATAATGAGTTATGGTTATTGTATAAAAAGCTTTAATTCGAAATAGTAAGTATTAGTGCACAATTTTACTGGTCAATGTCCTTTGTTTACTAAATCTACATCTTTTATTTTTATTAACTTGCACTGAATTTAGTTCATATCTAGTATAGAAAACCGGGGACTTTGAACTCAATTATTTTAATTTACGAAAGGCCACTTCTAATGTTTACTAAAATAAATATTTATTATAATCATCGAGAAACAATAATACCATGTTTTGTCCCTTAAAAGCTTTTTATTTGTGACATAGGTATTTGTTTTTAGACCAATTTTATCTTCTATGCCTATTAAAACATTTTTCTTCAAAAAAACTTTGTAATTTTATATTCTACTCTCGGTGCCCGGAGACGAAGCTCCAATCAATACAGAGCTGATTCAGTCTATTTGTGTACGTTTATTCTAAGTACAGCAACCGCGGGGTCTAGCGCCTCAGTTCAATGCCCTTTTCTTATCATTGATAGATAAGGAGAGATTAACTCTATATTGACACTGATAGCGGCCACTTCCGTCTCTATTATGAATAATGTGTATCTTCATAGTCATATTGTCATCATCAGTCAGCAGAAGAATATAATTATTTTTAAGCTCAGTCTGTGTTAAATAGTAAAATGGTTGATTTCATTTTAAAACAGTTATGGACCCTTACCTACTTAATTTTTTGACCAAAGGCCCGTTACTCCAAGCAGTCCAAAAACACCATATATATTGCAGCTTGCAGCTTAAAGCATAGGTACTGAATTCTGTGTACTACTCTACTAGTTAAAACTGACAAAAAACTATTTACGAACTATGGTATCATCGTGTAGATCCCTCCCTAGGATAGGTATATCACATATTGTATGGTAGTAGGTACGTGCAACGTGGCATGTAACGCCTGTTGTAGTGTCACGTAGAAAGTGTGGTCTGCGTCATCAGTTCTACTCATGGTAAAGTGCGGTGTTGAAGCGTCATACGAAATTGCAGTTACACACGCGAATGACTTGACTTATCGGGTAAGTTTACAGATAGGTATCGTCATCGGCTTTAATAGCGACAGTCTAGAGTTTTGATTCTAAATAATAGGGTTATTTTATTTATGCAATATCCCTTAAGAATCAAATTGAGGTTCTTAATTTGAAATTTTATGATATTTATCAAAATAATGATTTTTGTATAGGTGACCAAAAGGATTCATTTAGATTATTTTAGTTTATTTACATGTTTCAATACATCAACCTTCATTATCATGAAGGGTTCTGTCATGTTTAACGGGGTTGAAACGGAATTGAAGTCACCCTACAAATGACTTCTATCCAGTGATTGCGCAGATCTTCGTCAATTTATATATACAAGACAAGACAACTTTTTTAATATTTATCTATGTAATAGGTTTATTTTGGAGCAGATCTGCGTTCGAGAAACTGGCTGTAAATCTGCAAATCTCTAAGACGGACGGGACGGTACGGAATCTTAGCGTGATTGGTGTCACAAGTATTTCCGAACTTTTGAAGAGCTATTAAAGCATTATGTTGTTAAGTTCAATACATTTTAAGGAATTACGTAGGTACAACCAAAAAGTACAACATTCAAATACCGGCCGTGGCCTTGAAACGTTAGCAATTTAATAAGCCAATTAATATTCCTGCGATTCTTCATTTTTCAACAAATAATTAAATGAAGACTCATTATTGAGCTATTTGTTTTAGAATTATAATTTCTTACTTGATGGATGGAATGTGGGCTGCCATGACTGTGTTGTGAAATTCGTATGATAGTAGTAGATAAGTAAGTAGGTACATATATTAAACTAGTACCTAATTAAAAAGAAAGGTCGGCGTGCTAAGGCAACCTGTAGGTACAACGGGGGCAACCAAGTGTTAACAGCACATCATTTTACCTTTGGATACCAAAGGTGCAAGTATTTTTACTTGTGTTGTGTGAATTACATAACTTTCAAAACCAGGTAGGTACTGTCATTACTTTAAATCACGAAACTAAGTCATAATAATGGCATATAATTTCGTCAATCAAGCAATTAAAACATGATTTGTCGATCTGACCTCTACGTGAAATGGTACTTAGCAGGGGGCACCGACTAATTGCGACTTAATCTGTCATTACAGCTGAGGTTTAGCGATAGTGGTGAAATAAATCATTATGAATGACGAAGGTATTTTGGGAGATTTTCGAGAGTATCTAATTGGGTATAATTTGCCACAGAAGTTAAATAACTTTATTCAATGTTAATGATGATCCTCCCTTAGCCCTTCTACTTCTCTCTATTGTTAGTTAATGAGTCGTCCACTTTATGAGTCAAGTTCGTTTTAATGTACAAGTAGCTCGCGCACCGTTAGTCACATAAATATCTATATGCGTAGGTATTGTACTTACTTCTGACTACACAACACATTGAAAAACACAAACCTCTTAAAATAAAAGTACAAACCAAAGTAACCAAAGTACCTATTTACAAAGCCACATGTATTAAGATAAGGCTGATGAGTTTCAGGTTCAGTCATAGAGACTAATCCCGTTTCTAACTGGCAGCACTGGCAGCCCTTCACGCCACGGGTTTGCACTAATCTGCCATGCCACAATCCGTCTCACCGCCATGCCTCTGACAGAAACAATGTAAGGTCGTTTCAGGAACCCAACCGTGTAAAGACTCGGTTTGAGTACAGTAAAGTAAAATGAGTGTTATTGATGGTAAAATGTACCTATGCATAATCTTCGTTTAAAATATTGCCTGATATGATAACGCAGTTTTCCAAGATGTTGAAAAAGATAACATGAAAAAGTATCGTATAATTTGCCTTATTAGATGCATACTGAAGATATACAAATGCCAAGTATTTAACCAAAGATAAATACAATAAGTAGGTATAAAAACGCGCTCTAGCTAACCCTCATGCGTAAGGGGTCAGTAACCTTTTTTCTTGTCATGTTTTTAAGTTCAAAATAAAGAATCAGTGTCTGATGGTATTTGCCCATAGTTTTGGACTTCATTTAATGAAAACAAAACTCGTAAAATATAATCCCAAATCATGAAATCCTGTTCTATACCATTCGATATTTACATAAACTTGTTCAGATAATCAAAATGATAATTAGATCATTCCAATCACTAAACCAAAACTGTTCGTAAACAGAACATGCGAGACTTTTATTGTAAATCAAAATGTCACCGATATCGTTTCTGCCTCTTATATTTCTCACCTTGCTTCTTTACAGTTAGGGGCAGTTCCGGAAATCCATTTCGGTAACAATCGCGATGGTGTCATTCAAAATGAACCCCCAAGATCAAGATAGTTGAATAATCATGACATGGGACACAGAATTACCACTACCACTGGCGGTGTTGTCAGGTTTTAATATCGAGGAGGGCCACCATCCGACCAAGGAAAGGTAAAAAACTTAAATCAAAATCTTAGATTGTTTTGACGACACTACTTCTTGCCTTCATTAACTAACTTGTATTATTGTAAGAAAAAGATAGGCAGATTTATAAATTCTGTTTCTGCACATCAACTACAAGAATTCTGCCATTAAATAATTTGCTGACCAATGATTTACGATTATACGCCAGTCATTGCCATTCTCAGGCATACATTTATTGGAATCGGCGTAAAAACGGACATTGTTCGCTCAAACTGCTCATTGAGTTTCCAAAACCACCTACGGCGATTGTTCCTTCGATAATAAACTACGTTTTTGGCAATTCCCATTCAAGTTTACTGTTGCTCACTGCTTATTTCGGAAAATTGGGCGTTTCTACTCAATAAATCGCCAATATTATGTGAAAATCACGTTCGTTTTATCGCGAAAGGTTTCGTAAAAGGTGAAGTTTTATACAAAGTAGCTAAAATATTTTTAAACTGTTATTTAGACTCCCACGTCTGATGTTAATTTGCTCACCGCTTTGAATAATAAGATAAGACACCCGTCATACGCAGTTCATTGTTCATTCTCACCTGAAACAAAATAAAAACCTTAATTAATTATTTGAAGTAGGTACCTACCTATGATAAAATAATTTATTACTTCTACGTTTCGTTGCGTACCTTTGAGAAATTAATAAAACTCTAAGCCACTTTGTAAGGTTAAAATTAATTACTTTGTGGTCCAGCATCTAAATCATGGAACTTAAACGGGCAAGACCTAAATGAGATATTTCATTCAAGCTTATTCAATTCAACTTTGTCTGTCGTAAACCAGGTGTCTTTATTACGCAACTTTCATAACTCTACTGATTATAATCAATTACGCAACAGATTTCTACATTCCGATAAAATTCGTATGTAACACGATTAAAAACCAGATATATTAAGTTAATTAATACCCTGTGGATAATTGTTCGTAATGGAGGCTCTATGGAGATGGACATCTTCCGTCTTCCTGGTTCTAGCTCTCAATGTAAGTTAAATAGATTCATAGATTACGCAAGCTGCAATCATAATTTTATGCAATCATGTTCATTGTTCTTTACAGATTGGATGTATTCAGAGTCAGAATGTGGGACCCAACTGTCCATTGCCGGCGCAAACGCTTCAGGGAGAACTATTGCGAGACTGCAACATGGGGCTCGTAAACCCACCGCCTCAAATTAACAATATATTCTTAAATCCGCTAAATGGGTTAGCACAGGGAGAAGCAAATGCACTAGAATTACAGCGACAAGCATTTCAACAAGCTAACATACCTATTTTACAAAATCCTTGTGGAAATCAGATTATTTCGAATGAACAAGCTCTACTGAGTGGAGCTGGGCCTAATTTTCCCGGATCATGCTTGCCATTTCGTCAAACTATGTTGCCCCAAAATCAATGTTCGATGGGACCATTAGTCCAAACATGTCTGCCGCAACAAAATGCAGGATTAGAGACGCTTCTTCCACCACAAGGTCCGTTTTTACCGCAGGGTGAGCTACCAGGTCCTTTGCCAACACTATCAGGTCCATTTACATCATTCACACCAGCTCCAAATCTTGGGATTGATATCTGCCCAGGTCTACGAGAGAAACCTTTGTCATGTTCACGATTAGATCCATCGCCAAATCCCAATATTTTACCTAGTCTGGGTTATCATTTCACCCCACTAGTACCTATAAATCCTGGATTTTCCGTACCCGTCAGCTGTACAGAAGCACGACCTTTGCAAGGAGTTGATTTACCTCCGCCTCAAGATTTATCACAAATGTGTGCACCGATAACTCCATTTGTACCACTTAATAATCAGGGTGTTCTTATTGACGGAGTAAATTGCTTACCGAGAACACTAGGCCCTCAGTGTGATGTTTCGCTAGAACCTCTTCCTTGTCCTGCTACTTTATGCCCCTCTCCAGTTGGTCCATCGCAAAATCTTTTACAGTTTCCACAGTTTCGACTTCTAAGACCAACATTCTTTCAGCCATTTTTTCAAGGTCCTTTAACTAATAATTTGCCAATTCAATGTGAAGTAAATGATCCTTGTCCAAAAACAAACATACTGGACCAAGCTCCTGTCTACGTAAACACAGCGCAGATTCAGCAAGAGCCAATATGTCCCCAGCAACCTATAACATCAGCTTATTTTGAACCAAATTTTTTGCAAGGATTATCTCCGAATCTTCAATTTTCTCCGTTGCAAGCATCTACTATCACTCCATTGAGGATAAATCCTTGTACTACTGAAGAAGCTCCTAATTTTTTTATACCTCCGCCTTTATCACAATCATGTCCTACGGGTGGTTTTTCAGGTATTTTACCGCAGATGACAAATTCAGCCAACTGTCTACTGCCTGCGATTTTACCAAGTGCTTTTAATGGACCAAGCATTGAAAGCTCTAAGATCTATCCACCAGTGATCACTGAAGCCAGTCCCACACCCATCAACTTGCAAATAAATGTACCACCACCTGTAATTCCTGCTCCTAAAATAACAATCATCAACGCGCCACCAGCACCAGTTTCAACAGCTACGGACACCAACGTTTTTGATATGCCGTATCCTATGCCTCCTATGATAATAGAAGGTAGTAGGTCCAGCTCTCGATCTTGGCTGCCTTTAATCCTGGTGGCACTGTTCGCTGGTGATGGTACTTTTGGAGGATGTGGAGGTGGATGTGATTCCGGTCCAATTCCAATTCCGTATCCTATTCCAATTCCGACGAACAACCCGGTTATAGTTCAAAACTAGTACCTTCAATTGAGCAGAAAAGCAATGAGATGGCAGTCATTATGCGTTGATGGTTGTAAAAAGTGGATATGAATAGGTAATTTATACAGTACTATTAGTATTTATTGTAATTACTTTAATAATGAAAATGCTAGAATAAAATGAGATAAATAAAAAAAAAATTGTTGTTAATTTCCTGAATTGAGATGGATTCCAGTATTTCCAGTTTACTAGTTTCAAATGTTGAATCACATTCATTTAATTATTTTAGTTATTTACAAACCCAAATAAAGTGAAAGAAACTAATAATCGTTGACAAAAAATTTAACGAGATCATAATCAAGATAACCACCTGGTACCAGTTTTCTTAGTGCGAGTTGGGAACTCCTCAATAAAACAACATAGGTAGGTATAGGCCTTAAAAACGCTAAAATTATACAATTTTTATTTCTCTTCACTGAGGTAAGTGGTACACAGAACATTATAATGGTAGGCAGGTAATTCGTGCCTGATAGCAAAATTTAATGTTACAATTGATTGTTTTTATTTAATTTTTAGTTTAACTTTAAAGTTTTTTAAATCGAATTAAGACATTATTATGAAAACAATATCTAAATAGCCTTCTCGATCAAGTTGAATGTAAACAAAGTCCGGAAGCATCGTTAATGAAACAATTGAAAACAAGTACCTACCGTTCTCAGCCCGATCTTTTTTGTTCTCTATATTTTTCTGATATTTCCTAGAGCCTACATTTACATAAATCACGCCTCTTATTAGGGTCTTGATACACTATCGCCTCACTCACTTGGTATAACAGTTTTTTTCTTACATTTATATAGATATTTAGACAAATATGATATTGGATCACACTACATTATTAATCTTTCAGTTTGTGTGTAGGTTTATTTATATATTAAAAGATTTAGGTTGGTACTTAGTAGTAAGTACCTACATACTTATACTTTCGCGATCAGAACACCATGATAAAACATATATTTACGGGTAACATACTTATTTATTTATGAATATGTTTGTATTTATTCATATGTCTGTATTTATTTATCTAAGTATTTATTTTGGCATTTAGGTTATGTATTATATTGATACTTACCTATTTACACCACCTTTTTGTCTTCCTGTATATCCAGTTCATCCTAAGGTTCTCTGGAAGAAAACGCTCATAGCGATAAGACCGCCCATTGTACTTCATTTTAAATATTATATTGTGTCTGTTATCTGATTTAATGTCAATGTAGTGTACAATAAAGCCGAAGAGAAAAAAAGTATACCTTCATGTTTGTATGTTCGTTTGATCTTGTGGCCGATTTGATGTGCCCATCCAAATTGTGACCGCTTAGAATTTCGTTCAACTTCAACGATCTATCAAGAATTTATAAGCAAGCTAAGCCACGAGCGCTTCATGATTGAAGAAACATTTCATTGAGACTCTTCAATACTTTTCATACCTTATTATTTAGTTAGCCGCAGCTGCTGCGCTAATATTATTTACGCCAATTGATTCATAGCTGCTCTATTTTTAACTGACCTTCCAAATGTTTTACTTATTACACACAGTGCTTAATGATTCAGTATAATAAAATTCATTATCATTACAGAATTATTTATAAATATTGCACCCATTGATAGCGTATCGCTTACAACACCGATATTGTAGATCGTGAGTAATATCAAGATTTACTATGTCGTTACAAAACCAGATAAGATAACTCTCATTCAAATTTATATATCTATCTAAGATGTTGATCATCATTCTTATTATAGATCTGAATCTGACTCACGCGCATTCAAATGAATAAGTAAAAAACTCCTGAGAAGAAATGAAAATATCGTTGATATTATATATTGCTGGAGTAGTTATTTTGTGTAATATCAAAGTAAGTAATATATACCTATAAAACATATAACTCATGTAACGTCATCACCGAAAAAAACCGGAGAAAAAAGAATTAATCAACTCTAATAATAATCTAATACCTAAAGAGATTTGAAAAGAAATGTCTACCGCTCTCTGGGATACAGTCGTGATCATATTTCATTTTCATAATTATATAATATTTTTCAGGATGGGGAAGTGTCAGCTCAAAATTATCTACCAGGGAACTACGGAGGCGGCCCTATATACTACTCCGGCGGTGGTAGAAACGACGATGATTTCGGCATTCTCCTAGTCCTCCTACTCCTAGCTGCAAGGCGAGGTGGTAACTGCGGCTGTTGTAACAACGCTAGAACTATCCCAGTACCCTACCCTATACCATTCCCAACCAACAACGCTGTTATTACCAGAGGGCGTAATAAACCAGCTACTATCGTCAGTAGCGATGACGCATCTGATGACGATCCTGTTATTAACGTCATTACTAAAAATATAGATCAATCTACCAGTGTATCTCAGTCACAGAGTAGTCCTAAGGCTGTTAGTAATAGCAGGAGTGGTGCTAGCAGTTCTAATCGTTCTGGAAGAAGTAACGGTGGAAGAAGACGCTAAAAATGATCATTATCATTAGCCTACTTCACTGCCGGACCTTTCCAAATGCGATCTTCGCCTTTGCTCCAGCTGAATTTATCTAGGAAATAAATTTTATTATTTTTATTCGTTAACAACAATAGTGTAACAATAGAGTGTAACTTTTCATAAGTTATTTACTAGGTATTTATTTATGTTGTTTAAAGTATTTACCAAAATAAATGAAATTATATAAATTGTGATTGATTATTGTACCTAACCCCTAAAGGATAATTTATCTTGATTACTGGTGATCATTCTATTGTTGAAAATTCACGCAGCCTGTCTAATTTGATAAGTTTCATGCGAAACGAAAACCATTTAAAATAAATAATATCCACCACAACTTTATTGCGTGTAGTTAAAAAAACCAAGCAGGTTCTACGAATGGAAATATAAAATTGTTTTATTGTATCATTTTTTAAACTAAATAACCCATAAGCTCAGCTTTCATACATAATTGAATCTTTACTTGAATATCGGTTGAGTTTTTATTTGCACACCAAAGCATCTACCCAAAATAACTATTTCTCTATACCACATGAGTGGTACCACCCCTAGTAGGTATACTTAAAAGCGTAGCCACCTATTTTCTTGTCTGTTTTTAAAATTGGAAACACATAAATTAACTACAAATTCACACATAAAGAACAAGTAGGTACGTCCTATAAACAGTTGTTGCAATGAATCAATACAAAGTTGGGTTTTCTTCCGCCTTGCAGATGCTACCAAAGACATTTGTACTTATAGGTACAATGTCTTTTAAATGTCCGAACATTTATCTAGTTTAAAGTTATCACGGTAATGATAAAACATAGATAAAACCTAACTAAATAGTAACGACCAATCAATTCTGCCTATCGTTCGAGGAAGGAGGCAGTCATGATAACTCAGTGGAGAAATTTGACATCAATATGAAGGAAAATAATCTTTCATTCATGTTGCTATCACCAATTAGAATAAGAGATAATATACTTCAAAAAATGCTCTAACATGTATGCCCTAATAAGAGGGATAAATCCGTATCTAAGTAAAGAAGTATTTTTTTTAAGCAAGAGCGTTTTTTTCCTTTTGTTGGGGGATTGCTTCTTGGTCTTCAAATGAAACTCCTTTCCAACAGTTTATAAATACAAGTATTATGAAAATGTATGCTTTTGGTACATTTACAATAAAGATGTCGGTAAGTATAATACATAATTATGATGTGAATGGATTGAGTGTCAACGGCCAAGTTCCATACACCTTAATATTATATCCTCTCTGCTGCAGAGGGGCGCGGGGGACGGGAACTCCAAGAAGGAACGGTCAAAGTATTTGAATGCTTTAGCAATCTCGCCTGTTACAAAGTGAAGAATTGTCGTATGTTATTAGCGTAGGTACATAATTATTATTTATTACTATTACCAGAAAAAAAAAACAAAATTATCGGACCAGTAACCGTTAAAGAATTGGAGTTCAGTGAGTTAAAGCTGGCTCAATTTTCACAAATATAACTTTTTCTATTTACAAAAATAACTTACTGATTTGCAGTAGGTACTTAGATTCAATAGCGCAAGAAACTCATATAAAATCATGACTTCACAAAGTGTTTCGTAACATAATACGGCATAAAATCAATATAGAGATATCGAACCCAAAACATTATCATTATTCATCTGCCTTTTCCATTAAACGTGACCAGATAACCAAAACATGAGATAAGTTCGTAATACGAAGATACCGATTATGTCAGATCTTGAGACAAGATAATACTTTGTATATAAGAAGCGTGTCTTGGCAAATAATCGAATTTTCATCATGACTGTAGCCATATCTAATGGGATAGTCATTTTGCTGTTATTTCTGCAGGTATAATGAGATTTCGTAAAGTTAATTATTTGATTTCGTTGACTTGTTTTGATTGATAAAAATAAATGAATGTTGCATTATTGTTTCCTTTCAGAATACGTCCGCTCAGCAAGCAGTGAGCAATGTAGTAAACAATGCATTGTCACAACCGAAAGCAACATGCAATACTGCAGGATTAAATTTTAACTCCGCTCAACCAGGCCAACAGATAAATTGGCAACAGTCATCAAATTTGCAGCAACCACAGACTTACCAACAGCCTGGATCATGTTCTCAAATGAAACAACAGAACACTAATCCGCTAGGTGATATATTTTCTGCATTGCAAAATTTACGGTTTACTTCCCAAAAACCTCAATCAGGAAACCCATCGTCAACCTCTGGATACAATCAACTCCCTCAGACACAAAGTCCTTCAGCTTCAATCAATCCACAAAGTCAGCAGTATGCTAATCCTATTACAGATCCGAAGCCTACGTTTACATTCCAATTTGTACCTGTACCTCAAAATAACCAGGAAAATTCAGTGCTAAACTCAGTACCAGTTCAGATCCTGACAAACGGTCAAATGACATCTCAAGCTGGACCGAGTTACTACACACAGAATCAACCAACGTATCAATCATCAACTGCGCAAAACATTCCAACCAGCTCTGGTCAGAATCAGCCAATTGTATTTACTGTGAACTCACAACAGCCTGCAGGTCAAAGTCAACCGATCGTATACACTCTGCAACCGACGCAACGCACTAGCAACCAGCAAAATACTCCCCAATCACCGAAACCAAACATCGCAACTGATAACCCTATGGCTCTACTGATGTCGCAACTTCAATCTCCTTCCGCAAACCCTGACATGTCTTCAATTCTTCCAATGCTTATGGGTTCGAAGCAGGAGAAATCGGGAATGAAAGCACTGCTTCCGTTGTTGTTGAATTTGCTGACCGACAAAGGTTGTGGATGTCCTCATTGCGGATGCCCATACAATGCTGAACCGACAATCAATGGAGGCTATTCTAATCAGATCAACTATAGTCGAGGACTAGTTGACACCTCTGATATTTCCGAATCGAGTAAGAATATTGAAGAGTTGAAAAAAGGAAATGGCCGAGAGCTGAAGAAAAACAAAACAAATGTCGTCAACGATGTAAGTGAGGAAGTTTCTGATGAAGATGATGAATACGAGTATGATGATGACTGAACTCTACACTATCTCTACTCTACAAGCTGAAAAAAATCTAGCTTAATATTTATGATTAAAGTAGATCTTAAGTTTTTGAGTTAAAAATAAAAAAATATGATTTGATTTGTTTTCGTATTATTAAAAAATATTTAATACAAATTTTAGAATTACGCTTCTTTCCCTTGGATATAGACAGAGTCCTAAGATATTCACATTAATAGCATATACCTATCGATACCTACTCTGGTAGCAATCAAATAACTTAGCTCTTACTTTTACTCTTGCATAGTTTATGGCTCTTGCGTGTTTTATGATAGGGAAGTAAGATTCTAGAGTTAAAAGATTACCTACAATTCATCTTATGTTATGAACTAAGCTGAGACTTGTGTAAGTAGTTGCAGATCGTTTTCTTCCAATTTATTAGCATGTAACTGTGAAATCATCTTGTAGGTCCTATCCTAGTCCTAGTAATAATCCCACTAATATTATGAACGCGAATGTTTGTATAGATGTATTGATATATTGATGGATATTTGTTCCTCTTTCACGCAAAAGGTATGGAACTTTGGCTGAAACTTGGAATGTACTTACCTACATAGTTTATGACCTGTAGGATAGCTATTTCTTCTGGAGGTTCCTTTTATATTCATAACTCCGAAGATCCTCGTCAGATCCTCACCATTTTTATGGGACCACTTTAGGAGTAGGTAGGTACCTAATTATTCAAACAAAATAATAATTTTCATAATTCAAAAAATTGCATTAAATTAAAAAATACTACCTAAAGAGGAACATAGAACATCTTTCTTTTTTAAAGTTAGGATAACAAGTTCTAAAGTCAGTTTACTTTGGTATCTAGTTTACTATTTTTTAATTATTTTTATTTTTTATATCATACATAATATAAATATTACAATTATGGTGCCAGAATAACTTTGAGTTTTAAAGACAACTTAAATTCCTTAAAAAATATCTTTTCATTTGTCAGTGTTAGAATGCGTCATTTCTATCACCTGCACCAATGAACTGCATCATCAATTTATCGAAATATTCGAAGACAAAGAAAATCAGACAAAGAGCAGTCGATAACTTAATGTATAAAACACGAATCGTCTTCTACAAAATTATAGTTCACCAGAACATCTCACTATTCACCATGGCTTCCAAAAGATTTATTGTACTCCTCGCTTTGATCGCCATTGTTGGTGTAAGTATCAAAATTGGACTTTAACTCAATTTTTAAATTTTGGAATATTTATTCTTACTTATGGTTGAAGCGTTCGGGTAGCCCCGGTAGTTTTGTTTTGTTCCTTGCAAAATAATACCACCTACTTGTTTTTGTATTATCCCACTTATTAGTAAGTATGACTGTTTTTGAATGATAGAAAAATTATGAATACATTATTATAGACTTCTTATTCTTTTATGAATTTTATCATATGAACTGCCAATTTTAATATACAAAGTCACAGAAACATCGAGCAAGATCAACGCAACTAAATGAGAGAACTAAACATAATATTTTCTGTTAACTATTACAGATGGTACTAGCACAACCTTGTGGGGGCTGTGGCAATTGTGGGGGCTGTGGGAGTATTGGGGGCTGTGGGGGCTGTGGGAGTTGTGGGGGCTGCCGTGGGGGCTATGGAGGCCGTGTTTACAGACGAGGGGGTTCCGGAATCCTACCTCTGCTGGCTTTGAGCAGCATATTCTAGAAGGAATATGACAGGGAAATAGTGCTTTAAAATGATGAATGGTTTCCTTTGAGATGAGTGTATTATTTTTAGTCTAGTTTATTTAATTGGATAGATAAACAAACGTGTTTAACTTTAAAATTTAAAAATATTTCATTTGATAGTTGTATTTATTGTATTTATTAGAAGATTAATAAAAATGTATTTTTAAATCACTAACTGTTTATTTACTTACTTATCAAGTACAGACTGAAATTGAGCGTTTATTTTTTTTTTTTTTTTTTTTTTTTTTTTTTAACCTATATCGTCCCACTGCTGGGCAAAGGTCTCCCCCATATCCCTCCAACCATCTCTGTCCTTCGAGATTTCCCACCAACCTCTCTCGAAGGTGTCGAGATCGTCCCTCCAACGCTTCCTTGGCCGACCACGACCTCGCATCCCGACGGGCTGCCAATTGGTAACGGCATTTGTCCAATTATCGGGATGCATCCGACCAACGTGACCCGCCCAGTCCCATTTGAGTCGGGCAGCTTTCCTTCCGACGTCTGCAATGCCCGTGACTGAACGCAGTATGCTGTTCCGTACTCGGTCAGTGCGTTTAAAACCGAGGATACTGCGTTCCATTGCTCGTTGGCATATCTTGAGTTTGGACTTCTGTATTTCAGTCAATGACCACGTCTGAGCACCGTAGGTTAGGACGGGCAGAATACACATGTCGATGAGTTTGCGCTTCAGTGTCAGAGGAAGGTCTCCCTTCATGTGCGCCTTCATGGACCAGTAGCTCTTCCAGGCGTTCTCAATTCGGCGACCGATTTCTCTGTCTTGCCTGTTTTCGAAGCTTGCTAACTGGCCCAAGTAAATGTACTCATCGACATATTGTATCTCCTGCCCATCTACCTCGACCCTACGTTTCGTGCTATTGGTCATTAACTGAGTCTTGGATCTGTTCATCAGGAGTCCAACCTCAAGACTAGCCATGCTCAGGTCTTGGAGCATACCCTGTAGGTCGTGAGCTGATGGAGCAAAAAGGACGATATCATCTGCAAAGCGCAGATTGGTTAAGCGCTTGCCTCCGATGTCAATGCCCTTTGTTGCCCATGTATCAGTCAACGTTTTAAATACCTCTTGGAGGGTTGCTGTGAACAATATGGGTGATAGGGGATCTCCCTGCTTAACTCCTTTTTCTATTGTAAACGATGGTCCTGTGGTGTTTAGTTTAATATTTGCTGTGCTGTTGTTGTAAATTATCTTGAGAAGGTTTATGTATGTTTGATCTATATGTTGGTTTGTTAATGCTTTAAATATTGCAGAGTGTTTGACGCTATCGAAAGCCTTCGTATAATCCACGAAGGCTATATAGAGGGGTTTGCGAAATTCTGAATATTTTTCGATAATTTGGTTGAGCGTGTGTAAATGATTAGATGTGGAGAAGCAGGGACGGAAGCCAGCTTGTTCTGGGGGTTGAAATGAGTCTAAGGTTTTTGCAATGCGGTTCTGAATGGTTTTTATAAGAATTTTGTACAGATGTGAAACCAGGCTGATAGGTCTGTAGTTGCCGACGTTAGTCTTGTCTCCTTTTTTATGAAGGAGGACAATGTTTGAGTGGCACATCTGTTTTGGAATCTGTCCTGAGTCTAATATGGAATTGAAAAGATTTGTAAGATGCGGAAGTAATGAGGGCGCGCCGACTTTTAACGCTTCAGTAGTTATACCGTCTTCACCCGGACTCCTGTCATACTTCATAGTTTTTAATGCCTCGTGTACTTCTTTTCCCGTGAAGAACGGTATAGTTTCGGAACGATGATATGTGACCCGTTCATTATTTCGAGAAACATCAGAATACAATGCTTTGTAGTAACTTGTGCAAATGTCAAGTACTCTGTCGCGGCTGTTATGCTTAGTGCCATTTTGATCTTGAAGGCTACTAATCCAATGTTTTCCTTTGGTGAACCCTTGTTTGGCTGATCTCAATGAAGTATGTTTCTCTATTGCGATTAGAATTAAATATGAATTGAATGTTCTTATATCCTTCCTTATACTACGTTTTACTTGTTTGTCTAGAATTCTATATGCTGGTGTACAAATTGCAATTTTTTCCCTACTTAATATGAGTTTTTTAGTTTCTTCTGAGAGTTTGGCTTTATCTGTTTTTGTAATTTTTATCTGTTTAGTACTGTGTTCAATTGATGTTAATATTGCTTTGTATTGATCGTCGACATTTTCTGTTTCATTAATATTTAAAATGGAAAATTGGTTTGAGAGCTCTAAATTAAAACGGTCAGAATTCTTGAAGAGAGTGAATTTAGAGTGACGAGTAATTTTAGTATTAAAGTGTTTAAACCTGTGAATTTTAAAATTAAATCTGATTTTTGCTCGAACTGGTCTATGATCGGAGCTAAATTTTATTTTGTTAATGACGCTGACGTCCTTCACTATTTGTTGGTCAGAAGAAAGAATAAAGTCGATTTCATTTCGAGTAGCTCCATTAGGCGTTACCCAGGTCCACCTTCTAAGTGGTTTCTTATTGAAAAAGCTGTTAGCAACTTTCATGCCCTGCCCAAACGCGAATTGAATCAACCTGGTACCCCGCTCATTGCGGTTGCCTAAGCCAAATTGACCAATTACAGTGCAGTTATCAGTTACCTGTCTGGACCCAAGTTTTGCATTGAAATCGCCAAGAACCATGTTCCAAGTGCCTTTGTTTTCTTCACAAGCTCTATTGAGAAGATCATAGAAGAGTTCAACTTCTTCATCGCTATACGCAGATGTTGGCGCATACACTTGTACTAGCGTCAGTGTGGTCTGGGGTGTTACGCGAAGTCTGAGCACAGCTATGCGCTCTGAATAGCCTTTAAACTCGATGATATTATTCCTCCACTTCTTAGCCACCAGAAACCCCACTCCATGGAGTCCGCCGGTTTCTCCGAAGTGAAAAAATACATTCCCGTTTCGCTCTTCTATTCCTTCTCCTATTCTTCGAACCTCCGCTAGGCCTAAAATATCCCAATTAATATATTTAAGTGCATTTTCTAATTCTAATAAACGTTCATCGCTCATAAGCGTTCTGACGTTGTAAGTTAAAACGTTTAGTAGGTCGGTGTCCTTTGTAACGTGAGCCAGGGTCGTTTGACGGTCGGATCTCGCTCGGAGATTCTTTGCACCCCTGACTCCAGGGCTGGCATGGCGCCCGTCAACGCCAGCACAGCCGCTGGGGTCGCCGAGCACTTGGGGCCTTGGTTGGTTATGTGTAGTCATGATTGGGGGGGTTTGGACCTTAACCCACCACGCTGGTCCAGTGCGGGTTGGTGGGTGTTGCGCCAGAGCCTCGTTTGTTGGTCGGCAGGGTGTACCACGGGCAGGTGAGGTTGGCTTGGGTTCCGAAAGATGTTAGTTGGAACCCCTTACTCCCCGTTTATTATTAAAAGTTTAATTACGTTTATTATTAAAAGCAAATTATACGAGTAGAATCAAGACATTTCTATAAACAAGTCGACGATTAGATCTGGGGCTTTATTCCCCAAATCACTTTATAAGAACGTAACGTGCAGTGACGTCATTTTGAAATACGAATCTATGGTGCCAAGGCTTGTTTTCTAAAATGGTATTCTCCACGCTCTGTCACACAAGTTAAGTCTTGATCTTGAACGAATAGCCACTGGACTAGACATATTATAAGCGAACGTACCTTCACCGGTCTTGTCAGTAGGTAACCAGTCAAATTCTAGCCTTGGTGGTTTGTTTTTGCGTAAGTCTGAAGCACTTACTTTTCAATAAAACATCTCCCAAAAATTACTAAATGTTCAGTTAAATTGTGTAAAAACTATAGCGACGGAAGCAGCACTACTTCTTTTCACATGTTAGTAGGTAGGTACATTATTTTATTACATTTAGGTATTGTTATTAATCACTAAATAGAATCACATGTAGGTACCTACCTAAAATAAAATTTCGTATTAGCCAACTTTATTTAAGGTGCCTGTATGGGTGAAACTAGCGCCACCGCCTATTTTATTTTATTATTACGTTGAACAAAGGAATTTGAAAAAACTGAATGTACAGTTTGTGAAACCTATCATAAGCTTTTTTTAATACCTATGTAATAGTTTCATTTTGTATAGTTCAGGAGAAATAGCGAAAACAGAGTTTGGTAGCCACCAAGTGCAACTTCGCTATGTACATATAATAAATATGTATGTAATTACAGATAAAATGTATCTATGTAGTTTATCAGTCATCTGGTTACCATAACACAAGCATTAAATTGCTTAGCTTGGGACTAGATGACGCCGCCGTGTGGAATGTCTAAGGATATTTATTTATTATTTATTTATATTTTATGTCGGGTCCAGTGGCTACTTCGTTCATGGTCTTGATATTTTCGTAATTCGTTCAAAACCATACTTCCGCGAATGTTTTTGGGAAAGTTATCATAATTTTAGTTGATTGATTTTTTTGGTTTAAGCCACATCATATTATAAGTAAAATAACATTGAATTAGATGATTATTAAATAACAATAATTATTAATTTTGTTGTTATTCAAAGTTTTGAGTCAATAAATAATTATTTTAATTCATTAGGTACGTCCGACTAGTTCCCGGACGAAATGTCAAATGTCATAACAATTACCTACTTCAATCATTGATTGATTTTCATCGAAATTGCATTTTCTCTATTTTAATTACCTAAAACTAGCAATGAAAATATAAATTGTTCTTCGAAAACAACGCACAAACATAAGTAGTGGATCATGATCCCAATCAATGGATCCTAAAATTGTAAATGTGTGAGCACTACCTAGAAGTGGTTTTAGTGATTGCGCCAGATTGCGCGGCATCCTTGGAGGCAAACTTGGGTAGCTTTGTACTTTATTTGGAGCTATCAAAAGTCAATTGGAAACAATTGGTTAGCACTATCAGCCAGCCTAGTGCAAGTCGCTTCATAGCGAAATTGGAGAGCACGTTCAATGTTGCTGCCAACCTACATTTCCTACTTCTCGTCTCGGCAAGAGAGTAATTAAGTCAGAGTTTTTTTTATCAACCACATTTATTTCACAACCATTTATTATTAATTGTATTTGTTAGATCCATGAGGGCATCAGCGATCCTGTGAAAGAAATCTCATCATAGTGCTCTGTGAATAAATTTATAAAAAATGTGTTGTTTTTTTCTGGCAAAGCATAATATTTTATTATAGCACTTATTTTAGGTTATCTTGTTAGGATTACCGACTTGATTTATCTTTGTTGCCGACAAATATTCAATGATAGAATACCTACGTAATATAATTTTATCAAAATACATTAAATAAATAATACCGTGCCGTCACTAATGTCAAGTCAAACCCTGACAATCAAAGAGAATATAAACACTACGTTTACTGACAATGTTCCCCGACGGCAAAAAGTCTCTCCTCCAATGAGGCTGCAGTGTAGATGATGTGACCAAAAAGGCGTTTATCTTAGTTGCCGCCTGAAACACCTATTCAATGATTTAGTACATTATTTGTCGTAAAAATAATATTTTTAAGCTATTGCATAGCTTCTATTGCGGGCCTTGAGCGTGGAGACCGAATCCAGAAATTCCGTAACGAAAATAACCTAACACCCTCCACTCCGAAAAAATGCTATGCAATAGCTTTACCGCGGCAGTCTCCGAGTGCTACACGTCTTCTTTCACCATTGAATAGTTAAAATAACACAAATCTCATAATAAATATGAAAAATTGTACCGCGCTTCAGCAGTGTTTTTACAAAACACGGTATTGAGAAGCATGGAATTTTGACAGGTATTAACCTCGCTTAGTCGTGGCACAAAGAGCATGTAACGGTGGCATACGGAATTTAAAAATTCATGACATTGCGTATGTTAGGTTTTCATTGGTCAATACCAATCTAAACGAGCTTGGGTGACATGTAAAATTGCCCGTTTTTGGATTTTAAATTTCGAATAGTCAAAAAAGCACGTGTTTTAGTGAAGTTATGTTACTTTGTGCGCTGGGGAATAAAGCTCCTGTTATGGCTGTACAAACAGATGTTTATCGATAGCAGGATATCAAATCAAAATCAAATCAAATGACATAATACCTAGCTTTATTACAAAAGGAAACGTGACAAGTGCCTTTAAAATATTATGTAAACTGATTAGTCCCAGATTTCCTAACAAATCGATCTTTTAAGATTGTGGTATAAAAGTGAAATACGATTATGCGCATTGCGATTTTTAAAGATGGCACCAAAGTCGTTGTGGCTCAGCCTGCTGCTGCTGGGTTATTTCAATGTAAGAACGATTATTTCACACATTTTTATTAGTAGGTTAGGTAGGTATACAAATTGTAGTATTGGTGGATGTGCTCCGTGATATTTGACATTTTAAGAAATAGTGACAAATATCTAACTACAGTGTCGTTACCAAGACTTGCAAAACTACGCGCTTCCAATTATAGTACTTCATCTATCCGCTAGAGGCATTGTGACAAGTTTTTATACATTATCTGTCAAATAATTAAGTATTCGCTAGTGCGTAAAGATTGAATGGTAAGCACATAGGAAGCAAATCACAGGTAGAAAGAATAGGTATTGAGACTGGTCGTTAACCGTTCCTAATTTTTATAAGTAAATAATAATGATAATAAATAAATGTCAGTATGTATAATTTAACAATGCAAATTTCAATATTACAGGCTTTCGTCTACGCGCAGTACGGATATGGACCGGGATATGGGAACCAACCTATTATAATTAGGTCTAACGATGATGATGGTATGAACACTATCTGGCCTCTACTGTTCATTCTACTGGCTGGAGGATTCGGGGGGTGTGGAGGAGGCTTCGGGGGGTGCGGTGGGGGGTTCGGAGGAGGCTGTGGCGGAGGTGGCTGTGGCGGAGGCGGCTGTGGAGGAAACACTATTCCCATACCATATCCTATACCGATTCCCATCAATAGCCCTGTCATCACTAACTAAATGTGTCCAGAGCCTGTAGCCATTATGACAAACGCTGTTTCTATTCTCTTTCTATCATCTCTATTCCTTTCTGAAAAGTCACGCGATCAGAAGTGTCAAATATATAATTAATATTTTATTTTTATTTAAATATAATTTATAATTTATATCGAAAGAAGAATCGTGCGTAGAAGATAGCTTATTGTAATGTGATTTACTAATACCTACAGTACCTACTTAAGAATGTTTGTTGCAACTTGAAATATTAACTTATTTAATAAAAAATATTACAAGTGTTGTTTAGTGTTTACTGTCGAGTGGTCGAAGCGTTCCAAGCACGTACGATTGGCTAATAGAGAGACCACAAAATTCCGTCGAGTATTTAAGGGCCCAAGTGAAGAGACGGACTGAATTTGGGAAAAGATGACCCGACATGTTGGTCTGCCATACTTTCCACGAGCCAACGATTGCAGCACAAATTCACATTTCTAGAATGCTTACACCTGATCTACTATTACTAAACCTTAAATCGGAATTTGTACCTTATCACATTAAAATACTAGGTTAAGTACGTGCCCAACTCCAAAAAATATAAAAATTGCACCATCACGTACCTAATTACCGATATACTAAGTTTTGAAATCCAAAGTGTATATATAAGGCTGTTGTTAATAAAATTCGGTCATAGCCTACCTCCCATTATGGGTTCCCGGAAGTTAGTTTTTGTGATAGCGGCGCAGCTTTTGCTTGAAGTAAGTTTGTCTATTGCTATTATTTACTCTGTATGCAGAATTTTGAATTTTAAAATACTATTTTAAATAATTAAATTAATATAGACCAACAATCTTCAACTCCTAAGAACCAACAAGCCCACAATAATTTACACCATTCAAATAACAATTAAATTTATATTTCAGAGCTGCCTCGTACTCAGCCAATGCTTGCAGCCCCAATCATGTGGTGTGTGCACATCATCAGTAGTACAGCCCGTCACGCAGTTCGTGATCCCAGCTGTGATCAAGCCCCTCATCCAAGAACCTTGCGTGCAGAGCGCGCCAGTCGTGCCTTACGGAGGTTACCCTGACGTCGGCGGATTTGGCTTCGGCGGTCCTGGCTATGGAGGATTCCCCCCAGCCCCCTTCGGAGGCATGCCCCCTATAATTTACGATGATGATGACGGTTTTGGTGACAACAACTTTTTATATTGGCTCCTTCTTTTATTGAGCAGAAGGTGCGGCGGGTTTGGTGGATTTGGAGGTTTTGGAGGTGGTTGTGGAGGAGGATGTGGAGGTGGATGTGGAGGAGGATGTGGAGGTGGTTATGGAGGAGGATGTGGAGGTGGTTATGGAGGAGGATGTGGGGGTGGTTGTGGCGGAGGCTGTGGAGGTTACGGAGGTGGTTGCGGAGGTGGTTGCGGAGGTGGTTGCGGAGGTGGTTGCGGAGGCAGCTGCGGAGGTGGCTGCGGAGGTGGCTGTGGAGGTGGTTGCGGTGGGTTCGGAAACTACGGAAACGGTGGATGCGGTGGCGGATGCGGAGGCTACAACGGAGGTTACAACGGAAACAACGGTTGCGGTTGCAACTACATGCCATACCCTTACCCCTGCCTACCTTACTACGATGACTTTGACTGTGGGTGCAATGGACCCTACTCAAACCCAGGATGTAACGATATCAACTTAATCGTTAAAACCGCTGATAGTTGATGAGAAATAATGAAAATATTTATTAAAAAATATAAACTGAATTTTTGCATGTGTATTTAATTACCTAAGTACCTTTGTCTTGTTTTGATAAGAAAGTATCATCCACATTATTTCAAGTGCATTGCTGTAACGTCCTAACGACTCCGCATTTCGAAATTTCTGAATGTCTCTAAACATATTATTAAAAATTGTGTGTAAAATAGCAGTACTTTCACAAACGTGTACGAGTTGGTACATCGTACTCTGAAACCATAATGATTCGTTACAAAAAATGGGTTTTCTGCCTAGTGCTTTCATTGCAGGTTAGTTAAACATTTTACATGCAATAAATAGTGAACTGTAGTGCTCAAACTTGTCATCTAATAATAGAAGGTAGGTATAAGGACAATTAATCTATAAGTTCCTAAATTTACACGTGCTCTGAATAATTCGACAGTAACAAACGCTCAGAAACGAACATATTATTATCAACTAGTTGAAACGACACAAATTAGAGTAGGGTTCAACAGGATTATTATCGCAATATCTGAGTAAGACCATAACTTCGATTTCTCTTGTGGACATAGCGCATTGGTGCTCAATAAGGTTCCAAGTAGTATAATTGTAACATTCCAAAATCTTTCCAGCTCCACTGTTCCTATAGCCAATGGTACAGAGGCAGTAATTCGGAACCAGTATTCTACGTGCCTGCATCAGCACCCCCCGAATATGCAAGGGCTGTAAAAGGGTACCCTCCAGACACAGGATATTATGAACCTGTTGGAGTACCAACAGGTCTTCCACAGTCACCAGATTTGCCTTTCGTCCCTCCACCACCAGGTTACCCTTTTGGAGTTCCACCTCCAGGCTTTCCTCCAAGTCCGCTATATGAAGGACAATATCAAGCAGCAGCTGCTGCAAACGCTCATCCAAACCAGCCAGTCATCATTATCAACAATGGAGATTATGGTACAAGGAAAGAAAAGAGCGGACTGTTTGGTGATGATGGGGGTGGTCTGCTTGCGCTGTTGCTGGCGTCACACCATGGACATGGCCATCACGAGTATGCTCCAGAGCCCTTACCCGCTCCAATTGAGAATGCAGGAGTTGGTGGCAATGGTCCTCTTAATATTAACATCACAATAATAATGCCGAAGTCAGATGATACTAAAAATAAAAGCGAAGACGAATAAATATATTTTATTTTGTAAAGAATTAGAAATATTAAAATAAATGTTGCAAATATAAGTAAGAATTTCAGAAACATGTAGTATTTCAGGTCACCACTCTTAATAAAAATATTAAATACTTACATATTTAATTGTTTTCTTTATGTCACTGCTTTAAGAAGAGTCCCTTTTTTGTCCTTAAATTGATTTAATGAAATGAAATATGATCACAATTCAAAACTGAACTGAACTGATGTCTATGGGGGTAGTCAAAGGTATGTCCAAATACATTTTGGTACATGCCCACATTTTGCAGAAGATAACATTCTATACGTGACAGGTAGCAAGCCGATCGACGCGGCTAACTGGTGTAGGGAGTCACGTTGGAACAGGCATTAGAATCACCTAGTATGTAAGACGAAACTGAAGTGATCCTTGAGGTCCTACTAAAATAAATGTTTTTTCTTTCTTTATTTCCTCACGATGTTTACCTTCACCGTTTAGAGCAGCGCATATTGAAATCGAAACGAAAAATTTATTGATGCACGGCCGGATTCGAACCCACGACCTTCGGATCGTAATTCGGGGCACTCGGCCATCACGGCTCTTTGATATTCATGAATTTTAATGATGAGCATTGTAATAATACTTTAATGATTTTCTTTGTAAGCATAGTTCTGTCTGTTTTCCCAACCAAACTTTCATTTAATTTTTTTTTTTATTTTGGTTACCTATTAGTTAACATTTTTACATTATTGTATGAATAGATTACGCACTATGTTTGTGTTGGTTATTGTAAAAAGCCAGTATAGTAGATTATATTCAACGTCTAATCAGAAATCTACAGATTTTATTCAGATCTTAGGAGAATGCTAGTTTAAATCCATGAGTGTGAGATTGAAACAAAGCTAACAAGGATCATTGTCCTGAACAAATCTTGACTAAAGAGTGGCACCATTTTGTCCATCGACACTAGTTCATAAAATATATACTTATTACTAATGCCGGTCACCATCACCATCTTGCACCTTCATTACACGTTACTGAAGCCAGCAATAAACACTGCCATACAATTCCAAGACAACAATCACTACAGATAAAAAACACCTGCGTCGATGACCTTGGAAAAACAAACATACAGTTAATCTTGCACTACGTGTTCATTCAGGATGTCAACATTGGGAAACACAGACAAAGAGCTGAACTATCGAAATGAACTATATAAATAGTAAAAACTGACGGAAACAGGAAGTATCAAAATGGCAGCCATGAAATCCACCGTTCTTGTGGCCGTGCTTCTCCTGTTGAACGTAAGTTTAGATTGCAAGATACCTAATATTGATTTGCTATTGAAAATAAGCATATTGAAGGATTCAAATTCATCGCGTTAAGTTTACCCTGGCGAGATCTGCACTTGAAAACCGGCCCATCTATATTTCTCTAATCAAGTAATAGATAAGTATTCATTTAAATTCAAATCAATTGCTTCCAGCTTGCTCTATGAATGACCATTACCATTGAATGTCTATTAAATATAATATCTTGCTTTATTTCAATTTCGTATTGCGCCAAATCTTGGAAATAACCTCCGAAAATATGAAATCTGGGCCTCAAAGTGATGTGAACCGGAAGTAAATACATTTTCACAACCTTGTCCCGAGCTCGCAAATTTTGTTGCTTATTGGCAATCATTTTTAAGTACTTAACAAAAATGAATCAAAACTGTTTAATTTTTACCCAGGTAGTAAATGATTGATAATAATATCATTTTGATCTAACGATTTAGTTTTGAATCAAACCGCAAATTATATGCCATGACATTTTACATTACACAATAAGTAAAAACACAAGTATAAACATCACTACACTTTTAACCAAAATATTGTAAACGCCTGACTTTGCTTCAAACTACTCCGAAATTAATCATCTTTGCATCTTTTACATGGTATAAGATACGAAGATGATACACGGAGGTTTTTATGTAACTAGGTATACACAAGGTTTCGACACAACAAAATTGTAACAACATTATTCATTTTTTAGTGTCACTGGATCCAGTGTCAGTACTACGGTGGGTACGGCGGCGGCTACGGTGGCGGGTACGGCGGCTACCCCGGCTATCCGCCCATCATCACCACAGACGGTGACGACGGCTTCGGTAGAGACATCCTACCGCTACTGTTCATCGCTCTGCTTGGCAGAGGAGGAGGGTTCGGTGGATACGGCGGGTACGGTGGTTGCGGCGGGGGCTGTGGTTGCGGCGGCTGCGGTGGGTGCTGTTGATGATGATGAGAACGACCATTGGATTGATTGATTGATAAATGACAAATTGCGAATGAAATCTTTGTTTTATTTACCCTTTACGAACATCACCGTTGTATCATCTGTGCTTTTTGTATTTTGTATGGGCGTAACTTATGTTAGAGTTTGTTTTGATTCGTAATTATTTCCAGAGATTGCTTTAATTTTGAAATATGATAAATCTTGATAAAAGTATTATTTTTTCTTTATTTACTGATAGTCATCATCGATTGCGGCTAATGACAAAATGGTTGATAAGATAACAAAAGAACCTATACCTTGAAAGAATATGCAAATGTATGTACAAATAACTTGTATACTCGCAATAAATTGTAATAAATGTTCGAAACGATTACTTTAACCTTTTATAATTTATTAGTGTTTGGATAAAGAAGGAAATTTGTATCGTTAAAATAGAAACAAAACATTAGTACAAGTAAAAATGAAATCATATTCTTTGATTATATTATTTTTAATGATTCACGTAAGTTTACTTGCGTTTTTTGCATCTAAGTAGTTAAAAGTGTGATTAAATGTTTTTTTTTCAACTTTATGCTGACTAAATGTGTTTTGAATGTTACAGAAAAGTTTTAGTTTTAAACCTAGTCATCAGATTGAACGACAGACAAAAAGTATATTTTCAAATAAACCTTGCAAAGAATTATTTACACCAGCTCGGTACATGTTTGGAATTAAAAAAAAAAATTATGAACAGTCACTGGTCGGAATAAATAATGGAATTCAAAACTTTCCTGATGTGGAATACCCAACCAATATATTGGAGGCATCTAAACCATATTTTTGTAAACTGAGTGATGGCATGCTTGGACCCTTTCCAGAAGATGTGAAGTCATCATACAAAACGCTAGTAGAAAATAATATGAAGGCCTTCGATGAATTGAAAACTAAATATGAAAAAATGTACATTGATGATTTTCTTTTTAATGCCAAGAATTGCATTCAAGAAAATACAGAAAACACGCAACCGGAGGAAACATTAGATATAGAACCTAACACTAAATCTGAAAGTAAAACAGATAATGAGACCGGGACCGAGACTGAGACAGAGACTGAGACTGAGACTGAAACCGAGACCAAGACCGAGACCGAGACCGAGACCGAGACCGAGACCGAGACCGAGACCGAGACCGAGACCGAAACCGAAACCGAGACTGAGACCGAGACCGAGACCGAGACCGAGAACAAGACTGAAACTGTCCCGTATGCAATAAGCAGTACAGCGGGAGATATGAAATCTGATGATACAACAAGTGAATCTGTTGAAGATATTGAACAAAACGCAGAAATTAAACAGTTGGAAAATGGAGAAGATATATTATTTAGCGAAGACTGTTTTCAATCTTGTGAGAGTTTACAATACTACAGCGATGAGATCAAAGAACAACTTTTAGAAGCCGAACGTAGGCAAAAAGCTGTGTTCTGTGCCAGATCCTGATGATACAAATGATACTACTTACTTCTGAAAACCTAAAAAAATAAAATTAAAACCAAGAGTAAAGCATCGTAAATTTATTAATACAAATAATAAACCGTTTGGTTATCGAATAAATTCCTTTAAGAAGTTGTAGAGATACAAAATTCCTGTAAAAAGTTGTAGAGATAACACCTTAGGTATAGTTATAAGTTTGAAAGATTAATAAATTATTTTAATGAAAAAAAAGCAATTTGTACTACTGAATTGTAATACTTTATAATTGCATTGAAATCACATACCCTTCACAATCATGCGTCCATAAAAAGAGTGTGTCCACTTTATTACCTGAAAAATAGAGATTAATATTAGGTATTACATGCAAAAGTTTTTCACAGAAATTAATATCATTTCATTTAGATCTGGTATTGATTGATAAAACATTCGATCTAATTGTCACGTACTTAGTTCTATGCAATAAAATGTATTCATATATAAAGGTTTGTAAATATTGTTTGATGTTTTTTATAAGATTAGTTTTAGTTCAAATGAGACTTAAGGAAAGAGTAGGACTGGTGTTGTTAGCCGTCATTTTTTATAAGGTAAGAAATATTAATAAATTAATAGGAACATCACTGTTTCTATAATGTATCACCAGATTTTGCCTAAGCTTAGTAATCTTTATTTTCAGACAACATGTAGTTTGTGCGTACCTAATTCCCCAGAGGAAAATCCATTTGAAAAGTATATGACTAAGATAAAAAGAGGAAAACTACATTCCATACCAAAACATGCAATACATGATAAGGAAAATGGTAAGAGATTTGACATTATTTAATAAAGAAATGTGTATAAAATCAGGCCATCCGCCGGTGGGTTTTTAGTAGTAATCATAATATGTGACAGATTGCAAGCCCAGCTCATCGACGTTATTAGAAAGATTACTCATAGCCTCATAGCATAGTTGACGCTGTGTGAGTTACCAATGATCTTTATTTTATTTATTTGTTTTAATTTAAACTAAACACAAAATATTTTCAGGAAAAAAATCTATCGATGTGTTAAGTGATTCAACGACGCTTCTCAACAATCTCCGAAAAGAAAAAAGAAGAAAAAGAAAAAATAAACCAAACGAAAAAGTCTACAGTCGAGATGATCTGCCATTAACATTATTGCCTGAGAGTTTTCGTAATCAAGAACCATCTTTTTATTTTAATGAAATGGAATTGTTTCCTGAAGTGCAATACCCTTTGACTGCATCAGAAACATGGGCACCAAGCTATTGGAATCAGCTGTCTTCCAATAAAGAGGAAGCCCATTACAATATAGATGATTTAATTATCCAAAATAAGAAACAAAAGAAGAAAAATAAAGAAGCATTTCTGCAGCCATCAATTATGAAAACCATATTGAAAGCTCAAGAGAAAAACGCTAAAATAAATTCTGAGAAAAATCACACGAATATTGGTGGAGTGAATAACAAACTTAATGAAACAATCATTATAGATGATATAAGTGCTAGCTCATCTATACCAAAAGAAACACAAGGCCAACAAAAAATTACTAAACCACCGCTCACAAGAGAAAAATCACTTAAGAAAATCGTGACAAAAGCGCAACATGCTACGAGTGCTTCCAAAAAGCTACTAATAGAATCAAATGCATCACATTCTAAATTAAAACAGTTGTCCAAAAAAAGTAAATCAAACAATAAAGAATCAATAATTCATGAATCAGATACCAACAAAACAACCAATGCCACCATTATTGTTTTACCTACAGACAATTTTGTTGCAAAAGATCAAATCGAAATACTAGTGGAAAGCTTATTAGCAAATAAAGAGTCTGCAAGTAATTCTAAACTTATAGATGCAACAAATTTGCACGACTCTAAAGAAAATGACACTGATACTCTAATAAATACCATTAAAACATATGATCATACTTCAAGCCATGTTATGACTGACAATAATTCAAATCAACTGGAACTTCTTTTAGCTATCACTGCCTCAGAACCTTCTATGGAAAGCAATGCGACCCATGAGTTCGCGACCGATGAAAAAGTTTTACAAACAAGTTCCACATACCATTCCAAAACAGTTTTGTTTAGTGATTCCGTCAGACAGAGTATATTTGATGTTCTTTCCACTGAAAAACTAAACGCATCATCTCTGAGAGATAACATTCTAAAGATTCTTCTTTCTGAAGAACAAAATCCAACACTAGCTGCAAACAAAGAGAAGCTCTTAATTAAAAACCTTACAAATGTAGACATTGTTGATTTTCCATTAACCGTCACTTTGATTGACATTATTGGACCCCCAATTACTGAAAAAGCCCCCGAGACAACAAAAGAAGTTAGTTCTCATAGTTCATGGACTGAAACACATCATAATGATGTTTCAATTGAAACAACTCAACAGCTAATAGAGACGATGTTAGAGACACCATTGACTGAATCAACTAGGCCTAACGATATAGAAACAATATCAGACGACTCAATTCCAGAAATTCCTATTATCTCACCAATTCCATCTTCTATCGAAAATGTTTCCAACCTTATTATAACTAATGAACTTGCAGATAATTTACGTGAAATAATATCTAAGCCATCAGATTTTCACTCGCTTGTTCATGATTTGCGTGAAATAATTCGCCTCCTTACAATATGGAACTCACAGATTGATGACACGGATAAAACAAATAACAATACTGGCGATGCTCCAACGAATGATTTGACAACAATAGTACCAGCTAAATTAAGTATCACTTTAACAAAAGAAACTACAGCAAACAATACTCCAAAAGATGAACAACCTGCAGTAGTTTTTAATAAAAGTGAAATTCCAGAAGATAATCAAATGGAAAAAGTTCCCAAAACCAGTTTAAGTGACACTATAAAGGATAATCAAACTGATAAAGTTCATGTACTGACTTCAAATGATACCGATATAGTTTCCGGAGTTACAATAAGTGACACTTCAATAAATGCTTGGCCTGTTGACACAAATGCCTTACATACATCAAGTAATACTTCAATTAACCAATTTGTTACAGTTCTTAAGGTTTCAACCAGTGAAACTCTGATAGATGATCAGTGTTGCAGCCTACGATCTTCCTACGGGAGCGTTGTCGGGTGTCTTCAATGAAGTCTTTGTATTTTTGAATTTTATAACGAATTTATTTATTTAACGAATAATGGTTACAGAGGTGTCGTTCCTTTCCGAATGAGAGAAAGTGAGAGAAGTTAGTTATAAACGTATGACAGAACTGACGTTTGCTGTCATCTCGGAGCGAAGCCATACGATGTTCGCGTTGCTGAAGTGATGCGCCGAGCCGCCACAAGATGTCGTTACGTGTAGATATTATCGGTCTGAACATGCCGGCCGCCTTGGAAGTATCAGGTCCAGACTTCCAATACGTAGGACTCGATGAGCTCTTACTGGTATGACGATTCAGCGAGGAGCGGGCAGATCTTCGAGAATGCCCGTCGTATAACGCCAGTCGCCGTCCGGATTTCAGCCACTCTGGAGATGGCATCGTTACCAGGGTACAGACGCACTATCCTACCCATTCTCCACTTGAGGGGCGGAAGGTTATCCTCCTTGATGAGTACCAGGCTGTCCAGGGCGATGTCTTCTTTATTTTCCTTCCATTTCGTACGTTGTTGAAGTTGAGAAACGTATTCCTTGGACCAACGTGTCCAGAAATGTTGTCTCAGCTGCTCCACCCGATCGTAGCGTGCCAGTCGCGTCGGCGCTGTTGACGTCAGGTCTACGCAGGCTGGCGCAGTTAACGGTCGGCCGATCAGAAAATGCGCTGGAGTCAATGGCAGGAAATCGTTTGCATCTGAGGACAGAGGGGACAAGGGACGGGAATTCAGGACGGCTTCAATTTGCGTTAAAACCGTTCCGAATTCCTCGTACGTTAGCCTTGCGTTGCCCAGCACACGTCTTAAATGGTACTTGCAGGACTTGACTCCTGCCTCCCATAACCCACCAAAATGAGGACTATATGGGGGAATAAAAGTTAAACGAATTTGGTTATTACTAAGAAAATCTGAAATTTCATTAGGATTATCGAAAATAACGGATAGTTCTTTTTCAGCACCCACGAAATTCCTTCCGTGGTCTGAAAATATTTGACAAGGCTTGCCGCGACGTGATATGAAACGTTTTAAAGCTAAAAGATAATCCTGTGTCGATAAGCTACCTACTAACTCTAAATGTATCGCTCGAGTTGTGAAACATATAAATAAACAAATGTACGATTTAATTAACTGAGCACCTCTGCCTTTACGATTTAATATAAACAGAGGCCCGGCATAGTCAACACCACATCGCATGAATGGAAAACTTGCCTCTAATCGTTCAGATGGTAAGTTCCCCATTAAAGGGGTCAACGTTTTTCCCTTCATACGTTTACATGTGACGCAGTTATGAACTACTTGCCTAGCTAAGTTTCGAGCTCCTAGCACCCACCACTTTTCACGCATGGAATATACTAGATTCTGAGGTCCTGCGTGAAGTAAACGTGTATGTTCATACTCACATAACAACCTAGTAAAACGATGTTTACCACAGAGTAGCACAGGATGTCTTTTTTCAAAGTTAAAATCTTTCGCGTTACACAACCTGCCACCAACACGAATGATATTGTTTTGATCTGAAAATATATTTAAATCATTTAATTTATTAACGAATTTACGATTTTGATTAGACAATAATGGTGAACCATTTTTCAGATTAATATATTCATTAGGAAACGATTCCTGTTGCACTAAGCGCGTCAACTGAATCAATGAGTGATCGAGTTCACTCACAGATAAGAAACCGGTTCTGCATTTGTGAATGCAGCCGGCAGCGGCCGCTCGAGTGTTATCTATAAAACGTAATACATAAGCACAAGCTCGCCGTAAACGCATAAATGACGAAAAATTATCGTAGGTATTTAAATAATTAATTTATTTGAAATAAACTAGACTAACGCCTCTCGTAATGAGATCGGCAGTGTAAATACTTATATTGCATACTAAGGAAAGGCGCTGATGCAGTACCTTAATTAACGGTTTTTAGAGTATACAATTGTAACGGTAATTCACGATATTCCCTCCACAATAGGGATGAGATGTAAATTTTGTTGATCCAATTTGATAAGAATTTGCCTGTAAAAACTTTGAATATCTACTTATTTATATTATCAAGCAACGTATTTATATTGATTAAATCGGAGTAAAATTAAAATTGCTATTTGAAGTGGAAGTCCTACGTATAGGTATATATATATAATTAACGATTTATATATGATTAATTTGTTGTAAATTAACGATTTGTTAGTAGTTGTATTTGCGCTTGCATCGAATACAACTCGTAATTTAATTGTTAGACTACCTTCACGATAAACGCCGTGATGCGGCAAAACGTAATAAGATTTATCCGACTCAATAACGTTTTCTGATACAGGAACATATGACCTAAAGATTAATATTCCCGCATAAATCGCAATATAGATGTTTATAGTCGGGCGTACGGTCTAACTTTCTTTCTAACTCTAAAACGATTTTTAGTCATGGTGAATGAGTCACCTAACGAATCAGCTGATTCCTTCATAGGAATTCGAACAGAGAACCTACCGTGCTCGTCACGTTTTGTAGTTTCTGTAAATAACGTTTCACAATACCGATCATCCTTCGTCAACGCAGAAGGTAAGTCGGGTAATTCTTTTAACTCCCAAAATCTACGCAATTGAGAATCGATTTGAATTAAGTTACATTGAACTCGGTCAATTTTAAACGAATATTTGTTACGAATAGGGCCAGATATGATCCACCCGATTTTCGAATCGTGGAGGTATGGTCCCGAACTTAGCCTTATTTTCCCTTCATTTAGTAGTTCCCAAAATATATCCGCGCCTAGGAGTATATCTATATCGGACGGAACACTAAACGATGGGTCTGCGAGCGTAATATGGCTAGGTATACGTATACTCTCGCAGTCAACGTCTATCGATGGCACTTTCGATGTAATGCTTGGAAGTACCAAGCACTGGATGTCAGTGTTGAAGTCACTGACCTTTGAACGAATATTTAATTTACAAGTGTGGGTACTTTGTGAAACGACTTGACCCACACCTGAAATACGAATTGTGGACTGTATTATAGGTAAACGTAAACGATTAACTAACGTTTCAGTTATGAAGCAATTCTGACTTCCGCTGTCAAGAAGAGCTTTAACGGTGTGATAATTATTTAACGAATCTGGTACATCAATAAGTGCCGTCGATAACAAGACTGGCTGTACCGCTGCATGGGAGGTAAGTACATTACGCTCGGGACCTACCTGCGCATCAGCTGATTTGTAAAGGCTATCACTAGGAAGCGAATTATGCGTAGACGCGACCGCGCGTGAACCTTCACTAGAACGAATATAATTATTATGCAATAACGTATTATGTCTAGAATTACATAATTTACAAGGACCAAATGAACAATCATTTGGCACGTGGCTATCTGAACGAATACAATTTTGACAAAGTTTTGTATCCCTGACAATATTAAGCCTATCTTGCACGGACATATTTAAAAACTTTGCACACGAATATAAATAATGATCGTTGCCGCATAACACACAAACGCGCTTATGTTTAGTTTTGTCGAAGTTACTAAATTTCTGTGCCGTGTACGAATGCGTTTGAGGTAGCGGGTTCGAGTTCGGATTATTGTGCCTCTTGGTATGTTGATATGAATTCGGCTTATATGACTCATTATGCTTTGGAGTGAAGACGGTTTTATTGTTATTCGATTTAATCATCTCCAGCATATCAGCCCGGTTTCTGAGAAAAGTAAGTAAATCGTCTAACCTAACGGTATTCTTGCTATCGGAATCATTTTTATTGGAAACAAGTAAACCTTTATGGGTTTCCCACTCGCGCTCAGTGGACGGGTCAAGTTTTGAAACAATTAAATAAACGATTAACGTGTCCCAGGAATCAGTTGGTTCGTTCAATGATTGAAGGGCACGTAAATTGCGTAACGTTGAATCTATGAGCTTTCTTATTTGTAACGGAGACTCGTTTTGAAGCGACTGTGTGGTAAATAATGATTTCACATGGTTTTGAACAAGTAAACGGTTGTTATGAAACCTATTTTCTAGTAAATCCCACGCGTGAACGTAGTTGGGAGCCGTAAATTCCAATGCACTGATAACATGAGAAGCAGTACCACTAAGCGAGGATTTTAAATAGTGAAACTTTTGAATTGCATTTAAATCATTACGATTATGAATCATGGTAAGATAAGAATTTCTAAATTCGAGCCATTGATCATACGAACCGTCGAAGGCAGGTAACTTAATTTGTGGCAGCTTAATCGACAAAGGCTTACCTACAGAATCCTGACTAACATTTTGATGTTCACTAACGTTTAATAAACACTTTGCAGCAGCCATTATAGAAAAATACTGTGTTTCGAATGATTCTCTATATTCTAACTGTGACGGAAGGTCAGATTCTAAAACGATTTGCTCAATTTGACCTTGAATGTCATTAAAATTTTTGAAAATAACGGTCTGTGACTGAATCCGCAAATCGATTTCAGC
The DNA here is from genome assembly GCA_963582015.1 of Xanthorhoe designata. Taxonomy (NCBI): domain Eukaryota; kingdom Metazoa; phylum Arthropoda; class Insecta; order Lepidoptera; family Geometridae; genus Xanthorhoe; species Xanthorhoe designata. The sequence continues at coordinate 9,500,714 of OY757033.1, forward strand.
CACGACATTAGGATCTAGTTCTACCTTTTCATTTTGGAATTTAGCAATATACTTTTCAAATAACGTTAATCTACATTTGAGCGTAGCTCGCTGCTTTTTAAATTCAGCGAGGCGGTTATTAACTACTGTGCTAGCTTGTAACCGGGGGGATTTGGGCCTATCAACTTTACTACCGGGATCAGGATGCAACGATGCTACCTGATAAACCTCATCATCACTCATTTTGGCAGATTAGAAAGGCAAAAGTACTTACAGTTTCCTCTTCAGTACCAACTCGAACGATGCGGGGCACAAAGGAACGCACGACTGAAATACGAAAACGACACAATTAACGCAAATTGTTGGAACGGGAGAGGTTAGGAGGGGTGAGATGACCAGACCGTTTATGCAGCCTACGATCTTCCTACGGGAGCGTTGTCGGGTGTCTTCAATGAAGTCTTTGTATTTTTGAATTTTATAACGAATTTATTTATTTAACGAATAATGGTTACAGAGGTGTCGTTCCTTTCCGAATGAGAGAAAGTGAGAGAAGTTAGTTATAAACGTATGACAGAACTGACGTTTGCTGTCATCTCGGAGCGAAGCCATACGATGTTCGCGTTGCTGAAGTGATGCGCCGAGCCGCCACAAGATGTCGTTACGTGTAGATATTATCGGTCTGAACAATCAGACTGACACAGTTTCTACGACAGAAACACTTGATACTTCCTCAAATGCTGGGATTGACATAGTTCCAATGACTGTAATAAGTAACATTCCATCAGAAGACAATTCTACTTTAGTTTTTGTAGATACAGTACAAGATCAATATAACAAAACTCCAGAATCAACAAAAAACATTTTAACAGATGATCGATCAGGATTAGTCCTAGTAACTACATCAAGTGACACACCAATAGATGATCAGACTAACATAGTTCCTTTAGCAAAAAGTGACAAACCAACTGATGATCGATCTCATATACTCGCAACAGATACACCAAGTAAAACTGAAAACCCTAACCAAATTGATAAAAGTCCTGCAGCAAAATCGAGTGACACTCCATTAGATAACTCATCGGAAATTATCCCGGCAGCTACAGCAAATGATACTCGAAAAGATGACCAAACTGACGTTGATCCTGTAATCACACCAAGTGACACTCCAACCGACGACCAGTTTGACACTGTGGCAACTACAAATGACAATCAGATAGATGATCAATCTGGTATAGTCCCTGTAGTAACATTAAGTGAGACTTTGGATCAAAATGACATAGTTATCGTGTCAACAAACGATGAACGATCTGATACAGTCTCTAGAACTTCATTAGGTAACATTTCGGTAGATGTGCAGAATATCATAGTTCCAGTGTCAATAACAAATGAAAATCTAATGCGTGATCGGTCTGATTTAGCTTCACTGAATACATCAAGTGATCTTCCAACGAACGAGCAGATTATCATAGCTCCTGTTGCACTTATAAGTGACCTGCCAACAGATGAACGGTATGAAATAATCTCTGAAACTGCACTAAATAATACACCGTTGGCCGAGCAAATTTACGTAGTTTCTAAAGCAACAGCAATGGACAATCGAACACATGATTGTTCTGATGTAATCCCTAGAGATACACTAAATGACACTCCAGAAGCTGATCAAATAAAAAAAGCCCCTATAATCACATCAAGAAATGAGCGAATAAGTATAGTTCCTGTACCTACAATAACAGACCCTCAAACTTTCAATGAATCTACAGCTGACTCTCAAGAAATCGTAATGGCTCTAGCTGATTCTTATAGATTCATTGACAAATCTGTAGCCGATAACACTCAAGGACATGCAGAAAAGCCTTGGACAAACCCTAGTAAAACAGTTATCGACTCAACCAGTCACAAAAATGATGATACTTGGGCTTCTGAACTTTCAACGTTTCCTAATCCACGCACTGTTTCATCACTAGCACAGGAAAAGGAATATAGTAAGTCTCATATGTCTTTTATCTCAAAAACTCTGACAGACAATCTCACAAAAACCCCAAGTAAAACAATATCAAATCCTGATTTTATGACATACAATTCAACTCTTGATAGCTTAAATAAGGATAACAGTACAGAGACTGACCCACTGAATAAAAACTTGGTTCAACACATATTTTTTCCTAATAAAAACATTAATAAACTGTCACCAACTGACTTTGGCGACTTCGCCAGTGAAATTGTGCCAGAACCAACATCAGATTATGTTACTGATATTGTTAAAAGTTCTATTATTTCTCCGTTTGACTTAGATGAAACACTTATCAATGACTTTAGTGACATTATAATTGATCAAAATTTTAATGATACACTTACTAATACAGATTCACCTACAAAATTTACGTTCAGTGATATTTTATCTGACGATAATGATTCGTTTTATCCCATATTATTTGTTTCCACATACATACCTAATGACAAAGAAACTTTTTCACTGTCACAAAATGATACGAACACTTATACATCATTCAAGAATGATTTATATAATAAATATATACTTGAAACTGATGAACAGTCAATTCAAAATATGTGCCCCATTATCGAAGATACCTCGCTCGAGAATCAATGCTTTATAATATATGAAAACCCTGATGTTTCAAACTCAACAAGCAATCATACAGAAATGTTGTCAAGTAAACTGTTATCCAATAGGGAATCTATTGACTCCTTAACGGAAGATTCTTTAAACAAAGACACTTCAATAAGCAAAGAAATGCTTGACTTTACTGATTATTTTACGTTATCACCAGACGACACGACTACCGATTTCTATGATAGTTATAGTGCTTTGTCCAGTGAATTTATAGATAACAAGTATCAAGACTCTAACAAATTCACATCAGATCAAGTTAACAATGTATTTGACATGATTACAAAGTCTAAAGAACAGGATACATCTCGACTTGCAACTAATGAATTATTAGATGAGCCAGCAATCACAAAGGATTCTGGTAAAGATGTATTAAATAAAAAAGAAATGGATAAACGTTCATCTATAAACATACCTATGAATCTGCCGCAGGGAAATGATAAATCGGAATCATCTAAAATAATGAAGGATGAAATTCTAAATTCTGTTTCTTTAGAACTACAAAAACAAAATGTTACTTATGAACTCTCAAACAAAGACTCAAGTCATAATATAAAGGTATCAAGGCAAGAAGATCCAATTCTAAACGGTTTTGAAGATATTCCTAAAAAGAAAAATGAACATGACTTAACTGATATTGCTAGAGATAATAAGTTTGAAGAAAATAACAAAATTTCTGACCGACTATATAACATTTTTCCAAAGCTTGAATTCCTGATGTGATTTTTTTTAACGTTATCCAATCTAAGCTATTGTTTTGTAAAAGAGGATACAAAGAACTAGTAAGCTAAATAATTAATCGGGCAGAATCAGTTGGTAAGAGTTATGATTTGATTCTATAATAAATAGTAATAGCGAGCTCACTCTAGCTAATTTACGATAGTATTCTATTAATTATTTGTCAGTACCATTATTGTTATTGTCTTTTTCAACAAATTTACATGTGTTATCATTGTAATTTATTTCCCTATTTAAACTATTTTTTGTAAATATAAATTAAATTATTTCAAAAATTATATTTTCATATTTTAATGTTTGCAGTTTAGTGCCAGCTCTCTAGCTGAACCACAAACCACTCACTTGAGCGATGGTAGCGGTTTCTTAGTTCCCCTTTACATTATTGTAAACCACAAAACTGCTTCGAGTACCTAAACGACCAAGAGTTTGTGTTTATCCTATTTTTAGATTTATTACAGACAAGGGTAGGCGTATCAGGCAGCAGCTATTTTTGCTTACTCGAATTTAGATTCCTTTGGTTTTTTATTTATTTTTACGCGACTGACTCAGAAGGAGGGTTATGTTCTTCAAGTGCAGTTAATGTCTAGTCATTTTCTTTTATTTCTAGTCGATATTCTCAAACGAAAAACTGTTAGCAATCATCTACTATTCATAGTATGTCGGTACTATAAATATGTACTCAATAACAGTAAAATTGTGTTGAACAGTGTTATTATTATTGAACTGTGACGCTGGCACTAGATGACGCTGTGTGGAATGTCCAAGGATATTTATTATTTATTATTAAGCCTTCCCCCACTGGGTTTAATTAAGAGATATCGTTAGTTTTGCCCTAATTGACAGAATAATAAGCTATAGGTACAATTTAATCAAAGTAATGTACATCATTAATAAGGGTTAATTTTGTTACATTCGTTTTAGGGGAAAAAGTTATGCAGTCAGCTTTTTATAGAAATTAATGGCAACGTTACTAACTATAACTTAGTTTCAACTCAAGATAAGTAACAAACAAGAGGTAAGTAAAATGGAAAGTCAGATAACACTTCAGTGAAAGTAGAGGTCGTAGAGCACACAATCATAAGCTTTTGACAAACCGACGCGAATAAATAAAGACAAGTGGGAGTGCTATTTTTTGAGAAAAAAAATAGTTATGTGTATTGTGAACAGCTAGATTGTTCCCCTTGCACGTCGGTAATAAATAACAGTGGACGAGTAAGTTTAGGTAAATAAAAAATCATGTATAAAAAAGCGTCTTGTATATTATGGATTATGTCTCATATGATACTCCCAAAGTATGAGACGAGTCGGTTTAAATGTAGCTTTATGTTCGCTATTATCATAGATATTTCATTTCTATAAAGTTTCGACAATCTGTAAATCGTATTTCTTACGTAAGAGACGCTAACTAATATGATGAATTGAAGTACAATTTATTAGGAAGATGGATAATGTACAGAGGGTCTAGACTACGTTAGAATTACGAGCACAGATAAAGTTAAGACGACCTCTGTGGCGCAGTGGGCGAAAGCCCGCCTGAGACGCAGAGGTTGCGGGTTCGATCCCCGCTGCGGGACAAATGTTTGCATGATCTGCAAATATTTGTTTCGTGTCTGGGTGTTTTCTATCTATAATAAGTATGTATTTACAAAAAAAAAAAACAAAAAGGTATCTATGTAGTTTATCAGTCATCTGGTTACCATAACACAAGCATTCAATTGCTTAGCTTGGGACTAGATGACGCTGTGTGGAATGTCCAAGGATATTTATTTATTTATTTTATTTATTTATTTATTTATTTAAAAAGTTTGTAAGTTTACAGGTACTTAACCAAGACATTACAACTTTATTTAAATCTATTAAAATCTTGACAATAATTATAATTATACAATATACATATATACGTTAACACATAAACACATTGAAGAAATACTGTTAATAACAACAAGAAACAAATCACAATAAACATAAAGTAGGTTACCATAGATATTAGAGACAGTACTACTTTTGTTAGTGGAAATTAAATAGTGTATGTCTCAGAGTATTTTTGACATGCCCTTTCAAGGACTGGCCAATTGTCTGCAAAGCTGTACCTAGGTTGGATTTCAGTTAGAACGTTAAGATGTCGCTGTGCGCAGATGATCTTTATTGGATAGATTTATAATCTATATTTAAAATATATTATTTACCTAGGTACTCATATTCAATCAAAAACTAATTCGTTTATTGAAAGATTTATTTTATTCTGTACCTAACCAATAGTGCATTTGTTGTACTAATACCATCTATCGGTATCATTACAGAACTTATGCTTTAGAACACTTTGCTTTCGTTTTTATTAGAAGTACCTACTTAGTTTTACTACTTCTTGTTCCTATGTTACTAATAAGCTTAGAACATCTATGCCTAAGGCAGTACCGGCACCATGAAGTGAAAGTAAAGGTGATAATTTTAGTAACAGGATGGTAGATATAGAATATCTGCTGGCTGTTGGGATAGTATACGTTCTAAAATAAAACAATAACCAAACAAAATCTCAAAATCAAACTGCAAAAACATGATTGTATATGGTTGTGTGAAATAGGTCGTCGATTTTAAAGCATAAAGTCTTGACTTAGGTTCGAATCAATAGTATTTGTGTATCAATTAAGGGATATTATTAATCAACGAACTCGATCAACAAAACGAAAACTTTTTTTGTATCCGCAATGACATGAGCAGTACTTAAATGGTGAAGAAAATCATGAAGAAATTAAAAAAAGTTAAAAAAAATGTACTTATATAATATTTTTTAGAAAAAATAGGGGGGGGGCAACCTTTCTTGTTCATTTCCAAATGGTCTTTAATAGTTGCTGATCTATTTATAGATTTATTGGAAAACCAAAAGCTTAAATTAACAGTTTCGCTTCTATAGTAAAATCAGAAAGCCAATTAAAGGTTTTCACGTATAGTAATAGTATAGTAAATAAAGTGAACAAGGTGTGAACAGAAAACAGTCAACATTTTAGGTACCTACGTAAATAAAAACAATAAAATATTTCCATCAATCAACTGAAATATCTATGAGAATATCTAACGACTCCCTTGAGCCTACAATCTCAAGCCTGTTTTAATTATTCAAATAATTTACCTTGCATTTTTACATGACGAGAATTTAAAACTGCTGAACATCTCTTTTGCATAATTGCAATAAGGTCATTGACCCTTTATCCGATTAAAACTACCAATTGTAGTTTAGTGTAGAGTTCAAATTCTTAAGCTGCTCTTAATCCTCTTTAACTGCGTCTAGCTGACAACACTGCATGTAAGGTTTCTAAACTCCTTTAACATGTCGTAAGCCATTTTCCACTACGTTGCTTGTGTCATGTTCTAGTTACAGATATGTGCATTTTAAGTTAGTTTTACGCTATAGAAGCAATTAAAACGTATAATAGAAATTCTCATTCATTGATGATAAGTCAAGTGGTTAACAAAGGATTTGCGATGATAGAATTGAATTCGATACGAGGCGGTTGTTATGACTTATGGCTACATGCGCTGAAGAGAAAATGACACAATAGGCATGGATCTCCACGTGACAATTTGCAAATAATTTAGATTCAGCATCGTCTCAAAGTTAATATGTCATCGATTCGATTAAAATAGATTAAACCCGTGAAATGATTCGATGACGCGGCTACAGCTAGAACCGGTTCGGTGGGCGACCTTGCGCGCTGCGACGCGCGACGAGTTACATCACTTTAAACTGCGCGGGCGCCGGCTGCGCTTCGGTGCCGGCGCACCTTCTTGTAGGGATCATGATGCGAAATACTACTTAAATCACAGATAACAGTTGCTTCTGCTGCTCGCTCACAAATACTGGCTAAACAAAACAGTTATGCCTCTCGCTCCTGATGTGGTACCTACCACCTATTCCAAGTTCCATAAGATTAAGGCATTTTTGGATGATGGTATGTAGATGGTATAAAGAGATTATGGAAGAGACCTTTGCCCAGCAGTAGGCCTATATATAATAATCAGAATAGCATTGCCATCCAGCACTGCAATGCTGCCAGTGTCTTGGGCATGCTTCCGTCTGGCAGTGGCTTGGATCATGAGCTACCTATAGATCGTTTGTAACGATCCTTAGGTGGCTCAACTGGTTCTAATTGTATTTTGTACAGTTATGTTGTACAGTTTGTATACTAATTATTATAAGATTCTCCAGGTGTCGGCAGAGATGGTAGAAAAAGGTATACTTAAAGATAACTTTAACCGTCATTAATAAGTAAAGATTAACAAAGCGACATTGTGAGAGTGCTTTAAGATGTAAAAGATTGAGATACGAAGATAACGAGACCAACAGTGTTTGGATGCCAGAAGTTAATTAAAACGGATTAAACATCTATGGTAGCCAATACTGCTATTTAAAGCCGCGGACGTTTATACGTTTCTTGTAATAAATATTGTAATGTACATGTTTCATTATAAAGTCATATTAAGTTTCTTGTTGTATTTCCAAAGATCCAAATTGGTTCAGTCGGAATCTGTTGAGGTGTGATTAAAACACAAACATTAATAATGTAATCAGGATAATGGTTAACTAGCCTTACCTATTACCTAATTAAAGTTGAGTAGGTACTCGTAATATTCAGTATTAAATTGCCTTCATATCCATTATGTAGCTTGTTACAAAAATATTTATTTTTAATGTCGAGTTATTGACTAAAGCTTGAGTTTTGAATTGACAGATTGTATTATTCACTTTTACAACAACAAGAGTGTTATAGCCACACAAAAACCAGCGTACAACCAACGCAGATAAACGTAAACGACAAAAATGGTAGGTACTAAAACATTACTCCCACAATGTTACAGCTCTAATACACTCGAGTCCCTCCTACAACGTAACCCTCTTGTCGTGCACTATTATCCTATAAAACAACGATTATTTCCTATAACATTTCTCAATTATCCAATTTATTTACGGTATTAAGCTCACAGCCAATGTTTTTGTTTACTTCAATTAAAGTCGCATGCTTGCTTATTATTTCCATTAATGAGATAATCAGGCAACTGATAAAAATAACTAATTTCAACCATTGATACCTACAATGTCGTTGAGCCAAAAAATCGTAGCCTGAAATAACAAACCTCAACACAATATTTAATATTTTTATGGGATTTAAGCGCGTATTGAAATAATTTCATTACAACAATATACCCAATTTTATAAGTTATAATTCTTATCATTACTTTGAACAAAGACAAATAGTAAAGTACCATTTACATGATTCCATTTTCTTGTTTACAAGAGCAATATTTAATGCAATAATTACGCGCAATAATTGACCTTCAATAATTGGAAGCAACTGTTTACACGTAGAACTAAAATAAATGAAATGCAATTATTAAATGAAAGTCTTGGCATAAAACAATTGTAAAGAATTGAATACAAGCAGTGTTTATGAAATGATGGTATGTGCTGTTTACACCAAGAAAAGTTCGGAATCAAAACTTGTATAACAAATCAAGAATGTTATGTGTTGTTTAGATCATGCAAGTCATATATTGCTTTAATTTAATTGTAAACAACAGGCAAAAAACTTACAGTGTAGTACTTTATTTATCTATTGTTGAAGCAATAGGCGCCAGAGAAGCAAGCCAAATGCAGATGACATTGTGTACGATAAAATGTGTAGTGATAACATGTGTAAAAGTAGGTATATTTAAAACCGATACCTTTCTGTCTAACTAAATCATTCTAAGGCCCTGTTACTATTGTGGCAATCTCTATAATAAGCAAACAATAAAGTTAAAATAACTACTAAATAAAAAATGAGCTATATATACCATTAGGTAATAAGTGCTGGGTACTAACGGTCACCTATCAATTTGGTATCGAACGTGACATCTCCATTAATCTTTTAAAACAAAGCCATAAAGATTTCACCTACATGATTGTTCCTATACAACAATACTACTGTTATGTCTACCTTCTGAAAAGTTCACACCGAAATAATATGGAGTATATTCTGCCTAATAACATTATACGATTGTATGGACTGGCACGCAGCCAGTAGTGTTATCGAACCTAGCTATAATACAACAACATGACCCCAGGATAGGCATACCTCGGAAATGTCACAAAGTTACAACAATAATGTTAGGCGAAGAACTTTAACCTATAGAGGCAAAACCTACACTAAGTCCAATGTGTTAAAATTTAAATCGGGTGTCAGCGGGATCGGGGTACTCAGGGAGTAATCCGTTATGCCTGCTGTACCTACCTATACCTACTTAAAATAAATAGAAGAAATAGAAAGAACCAAATAAATGAAACAGAAAAATAACTCATTATTCAGGTTCACTGACTTCACGACAGTGGCAGTGGTTGTGTCTCCGCAACCAGAGGATTTTAAAAAGATTTTCTATCAGAATCATTAAAACGCGTTTCTTACGCCCAAATACTGAAATAATATCTATATTCGGAGTCTCTCAATGTATTAGGTAAGTCTTGTGAGTGCGACAACGACAAATTGTGTCTCAAACAAATTGTAATACAATTGACCTAAAATTGTTTTTGCTTTTTTTATTTGCACGTTAAGTACCTACCTACTCTTTTTCCCTTTTTTGACACTTTATCAAACCCAAGGATTATTTATTTACTGCGCTGGTTTACCAAACCTCTGCAAAGTACATACTTTCTAAAGAAGGTTGGATAAGTTAACTCAAGAGTTCGATTACGACTTCGTGGGCAAAGAATCAAAGGTCTTTAATGCCGTATCCACAAGGGTCATGTTCAGTTTTACAATTTGGAATTCAACTGAAGACAATTCATTGTTTTATTTTATTTTTATTTTATTTTATTTTTACATATTTAGGCTAAAAATTAAAAATTACAATTAAAGAAAGACTTATTTTAGACTTTATTCAATTTAAGAAGAGTACCTAATTGTAATTACATAATTTACGAACCTCACGCTTTCGTTAAATACAATTAAACAATCTTGAAAACGAAACAAGTTTGATAGTAATCGTAAGTGCCGTGAGAAATAGCACGGTACATATCCATGCATAGCCGCGGGGTCCGCAGACAATTGAATCAATTGCTTCGTTCAGCTTTATGTGTTACCATCATTCACGGTTTCAACCTTACATCTTATATTACATCTAGCTAAGAGTACCTAACTTCGGCGGAAATCATAGCAAGTGGTAAAATTAAAAAATTATAAAACCAGCTTCAATTTCGTAAGATGAGAGCAATTTCCTGCACTCTTTAGGTGCATTTCTGTTCATAGCTCCGAAGTTCCTCATAGCTCCGAAGTCCTCATCAGATCCTCAAAATTGAATGGCTACCTTGGGAGCTTTCAAACAAAAAAAGCATTTTTCAAATCGGCCCACTATTGACGGAATATTCGGCGAATATACCTACATAAAAATAAACTACATACAATTGAACATAGAACCTTCTTTTTTGGAGTCAAAAAGAGTCAAATAAATATACGAATTCGACCGAAGTCCTACCTGAGTGACATTAGAATAAGAAACAACTCGATAATGGACGAGTATTATTTTATTATTCTGTAGTGTACACAAAACTAATTAAAAAATACATACTGAAAGGACATGTACAAAGGCTAAGCTCGCCTTTGACCCTAAAAAGTGTTTGCTACCAGCAAACTTTTGAGTCTATGAATAAGGCACCATACTAAATAAAATATATGTTTTACAAATACGTGCGGGCATGTTTTATTTAAAAATAAATATTTTAAGTGCTTAAAATGACAAAGGGCAATTCGATGTAAGGCTTCATGTGAAGCGATATTAGAAAGGCCCTTTTCACTGGAGGGAAAAGATACTATACCTTCGAGCTCGGCCATCGCATGGGAAAGTTTTCATAATGTTGGCAACATTGAAAGAATGAAGGACGGGGCCGAGCCATCATGGAAAAAGAGGATGACATCTGACGTTTTGGGAGATGTCAGAAGGAAAAAAATGAAGACGAAGGGAAGTGATGTTTATGACGTTGGAAGTGAAATAAAGTTTGTTAAGTGTTATTAGATGTTTTGTTTCAGCACAAAAGTCAATAATTATTTAGATGATAATATCAGAAGTGGCAAAACAACCTTGCAGCCAGTAGAAACGGTGGAGTAAGCTCAATAAACGCGCCAAACGAAAACGAGTGCACTGGAGCACTCGTCATGTAGGTACACCGGGAACTATGGAGAAAGAAGGTACCACAAATTACTGAAAACCCCAATTGTAAGTACAAATATGTAGTACCTAACCTTACGTTGAACGATACTAAGGTACCTACTTTTCGAAATCGACTCTGAAAAGTTTTATACGATGTTACGCCAAAACCTTTGCATGGCCTGACAAAATGATCTGGTATCAAGATCTAAAATATACGTACCTACTAAATGGTTCGGCGAAAATGAGGTAGGTGGCTAACCATAATTTCATGTTGTGGAGTAGCTATCATTGATTCTTGTTGAAGTAAAAAAAAAAAAAAAAAGGGAAACAATACGAATAACAATACAATACGAATGTAATGCTACCTACATAATATACTACCTACACTTTCCAAATCCAAAACAATTTATGTGTAGGTAAGTAAATAAATAAGAGGTTTAGAACAATTTTGTACAAAAAGTATTTGTTCGTTCATTCATTTGTATGAGCAAGTGACCAATTTTAGTGATGGATGCCGCCTGAAAGCCTCCGTCATGGCTTGGCGACTTTGAAGGCCGGGATCGACAATTGAACATGCCCTCCAAGGCACGGACGAGCTCAGCTGGTAATGTCACTTGAGGTCACCCATCCAGGAATTTGAATTACTAAATAAGCTTTGCCATGAGCTCTCCATAAAAGCTTCACAAAGAGTATTTATGATACAGGTATCATTGTTCATTAATATTTGAGTCAGCTGTGAAATTAATATTAGTATATAAGAGAAAACATTCTTAATAATTTTAATCTGAATGGGGAAGAGGAGCTACTTCTCCATAATACAGTTTTAACTAACACAAGGAGTAAGTCTGAAACTTCATGGTAGATACTCGGGATTGTTGTTTTTCTCTTGCCTTCTCTAATCTTTATGTACAGGGTACCTACAGGGTAGCGCCTGAACATTGTATTTATGTTGTAAAAAAATAAATATTATGTCCTAAGTATTTCAAAGATTAAATCAAATCAAATCATTTGTGTTTTTCTGGAAAACATACAGTAAAATAAGTATAAATACTGAATAATGAATGTAAAATACCTAAATAATTTATGCTACTAAATTTGTCCTGTAAAATACCACTTGACTGCAATGATTTTGAAAACAAAATTGAAAATATGAAAGATATAAATATAGATAATATGAAAGATAACAGTAAGTTTAAGTTGGTAAGTCCCTTTTATTAATAAACAAAGATTAGCATAGGACTGAAGATGCTCCGTGGTTTGGGTCTGAGTTGTATGAAATCAGTAATAATAAATCAGGATTGACAAGGGAGTAAGATGGTCCTGCTCTGGTAAATACTGTTGAATTCAATAAGATGTTGAAAATAATGTTGGACTATTAGTCTAATAGAATTATTCACAATATTTTTGTATATTTAACTGGTCTGGGACTGGGGCCATTTATGGAGAGATTCTAATTAATAAGACCATTGTGTTTAAATTATAGACATTGATTTCTTTGTGATTGTGAAGTGACAGGAAGAAATGTCATTGATCATTGTAGGGTAGCCTTGTGATGGAGATTAAAGAAGAAGGCAATAACGGTTAAAAACATGTATTTATTGACAGCTATATGATTAATATTTATATTGATAAATTAATGGTTGACAATAAGTTAATATTTTGTTGAAGGATGGAAAATATTCCTGATGCATACAAGTTGCAGTTCATATCTAAATGCGTACATAGGTATGTACCTAGTGTTAAATTATTGAGTTGATTTTTAATGACGAATAAATAGGTTTATTTTAGATATTAGTTGGATTTATTGTTTGATGGTTGTATTCATTGTCTCTATTGGAGATCTGAGTCTAAAAGTATTTCAATTATAATAATGTAGGTGCTCGGGCTTTAGTCAAATAACGATGAATTCTTATAATAAAATGCTAGATTTTACGAAAACAGGTTGTGAGTATGATGAGTTTTATCGATTCAGGAATATTCCTACGAAATTGTCCATCGTGAAAGCATGAGTGTAGATATCTCATGCCAGAACCAAGCGGTACCCAGAGGTACCACTTAGAGATCAGAAATAGAGATCAATAACAGAAGCAAATTGGTTGCCCTCTGTTTTGCGTGCTATATGGCCTACAATTACGAGATTCTAAACTGCAACGGATAAAACCATTTTAGAATCAGGAGTGGCCGATAAAATTATTATTAAAGATAGAACATTATACCTAGGTACCTACCTAATTTTAGCTTGCGAGATACCTACGAGCTGTTGGGTGGAACGGTCCACAGTAGAGCTAAGCGAGGTGGTCGGCGGGTAGTTAATACCTAACATAATAATATTTTTGGTGATTAAAAAAAAAAAAGACCTCTAACAGTGGAAAAACAGAAGTATTGTGTTTTTCATCTCACTGGTGAAGTCAAGGTCAGCTTGTTTGCAGATTGGAATATAAATGTCGGGAGTTTTGGAAATCAAGACAACTTGCATAGTACCTATTGTAGGTGCGGGATAAATGCATTAGTCTACATACAATGACAGTGAGGGCGGTCGGTTTGAATGACTCAAAATAACAAGTAATAAGTAGGTACTTGTTGGACACTAGCAATGATGGTTTAAAAAATTATGATAATTTCAATAACAAGGTTCTCAAATTGCAATTAATTAAACGGTAAGGTTCTTTTAGGGTGAAAGCTATGAATAGTTTGGCTCCCTCTTGATTAGGGACATATTTTGGGATGCGTACCTAATAATGAATGACTTTCATTAAGTTTGTACTGTACATAGATGGGTGGGTGGTAACCCCTACTATTTATTGTTCTGCATTGCCTAACAGTTTTGGCATGGTGGGTGTTTTCTCACCTAAAGTGAAATGACATTATAAAGAGTGTTTAAAAAAAAACTAATAAAGTTGTAGGAATGAGTCTAAAAAAGTAATGTATAGGTACCTACTTAATGTAAAAAGTGTGTCAGGTGATTGTTATGATGACAAACTTTAAAATGCATATAATATAAACAATTAAGTAGGTCTTGGTAGATAAAGGCTTATTAAGTTATGTTTTCGCACCAGCCCGGCTAGCTAGCTCCAAGGGGGTGTAGATGTGTTCAAACACAGTTGTAAAATGAAAAGTAGGTATAATATAAAACACATAAGGGCAATAAAAGTATAATCAAACAGTCTAGAAACGGTAAACCACTAAATAAATACCTACTCGTAAATTGGAGTCTGATAAGGTGATTGATAAGGTGGTGGTAGTCGCCAAAGGACTGGAAGCATAAACGTCCGTGTTGGCAAGTTAAAAATATATATCTATAAAATATATAAAGAACTAGTAAACCTATTTTAGCTAAAACGGTTGTTAAATCTGTTACTATCTCTTTTCACTGCCATATGTATGAGTGATCGGAAAAAAAAAAGCTTTATTAAATTGACAAATAAAGGCTGCAGTCAACAATCTGAAATTTGCGAGTCTAGATAAAATGCTTTAGATCAGGTCACAAATAAGTAGGTAATGTATAACCTACAAAGATATGTATCGGAAAAATACAAAGATATGAATCGGAAAAATAAATTAAAGAAGAAATGAACTTGGTACGCTTAAGTGGGCACTGCCCTTTGAGTGCAAGTCATTTCAAAGTAAAGAGAAATATTTATTTTTAGAAAAACGAACTTGGTACGCTTAAGTGTGGCAATGCCCTTTGAGTGCAAGTGGTTTGAAAAAAATAAATATGGCTTGTTTAAAAAAGGAAAAAAATAAATAAATAAAAGAAGAAATGAACTTGGTACGCTTAAGTGGGCACTGCCCTTTGAGTGCAAGTCATTTCAAAGTAAAGAGAAATATTTATTTTTAGAAAAACGAACTTGGTACGCTTAAGTGTGGCAATGCCCTTTGAGTGCAAGTGGTTTGAAAAAAATAAATATGGCTTGTTTAAAAAAGGAAAAAAATAAATAAATAAAAGAAGAAATGAACTTGGTACGCTTAAGTGGGCACTGCCCTTTGAGTGCAAGTCATTTCAAAGTAAAGAGAAATATTTATTTTTAGAAAAACGAACTTGGTACGCTTAAGTGTGGCAATGCCCTTTGAGTGCAAGTGGTTTGAAAAAAATAAATATGGAAGAAGATTTGTTCATAGAAAAACGAACTTGGTACGCTTAAGTGTGGCACTGCCCTTTGAGTGCAAGTGGTTTAGAAATGAACAAATCTGGGTTTTTTAAAGTTTGGTAAAATTCGGATATAATATTTTAAAACAAAAGCTAAGCTTTTGCTGGGATGAAACTGTCAAATTACCTAATTAGGTGCCTAAGCTAATTTATGTTATTTACATTTCAGCATTTTATCTTAACTCGTGGGCTGCCTGGGGCAGGCAGCATGCAGAATGGCCGTGTTGGCAACATTGAAAGAATGAAGGACGGGGCCGAGCCATCATGGAAAAAGAGGATGACATCTGACGTTTTGGGAGATGTCAGAAGGAAAAAAATGAAGACGAAGGGAAGTGATGTTTATGACGTTGGAAGTGAAATAAAGTTTGTTAAGTGTTATTAGATGTTTTGTTTCAGCACAAAAGTCAATAATTATTTAGATGATAATAATAATTAGCCCATAATGCACAATATTCACGGCTCGGTACCAGCAGTCATACAAACGAGTGTATTAAAGCCTTAATCGGATTATCGAAGATAGATAATGTGTCTCCTATTCATCAGTATACTGTAATTTTGTAAGGCCGTCAAAAAATAGATCGAATAAACATTTTTAAAAGTTATAAATATATCGTAATTCTAAATAGGAGCAAAAGTTTAAGAGATTTTAAAGAACTAAGAAATCATTTCGAATTTAGAATATCCATCTGATATTAATGAGTATATTGAGTATGTATTCAATAAATTTTTATAGCGGTCAATTTAGCACCACCAGTAAATTTCAATCAGAACGTGCAACAAAAAAAATGTGAAAGAGAGAAATTGCAAGCATATAATATATCTCTCTCCTATTAACACGTGTTCGCTTGGATGGATCTCAAGGTTTATGACAGTGCTTAGATAGTGGGCCATATAAATCTTCATTAGGGCCCGTATCGGCTAACCGGCCCTTTTACTCAACGAATTTATGTTCATTGGATAACTAGGTTTGTGGCATTGTTCCCTTTGATCTGCAGAGCGGAGTTATTGGTTCCTTTGAATTTTTAACCTGAGGAGATCACTCGGGGTTTTAAAATTTCGGGTCCATAATTTACATTTCTATACTTAGCGGCTTTGACTATCTATAAATAGCGGAGTTAAACACTCAACACTGGAACTTAAGACATAATTCAGATCTACAGACAATACGGACATCGGAAACGTTTTGAGGATACAGGCGACTGGGCCCATACTTCTACAGCTCAAATGACATTATTGATAAAAACAAATGTTTGGGCCAAAATAATATTTGTCAAAAATTGTATAGGTACAGGCTAGTATAGTATTATTATCATCTGTGGTACAGGTAACATTATTGACGTAGGTACCTACAATAACTTTAGGCAAAGACGATTAATATCTAGAAGACAGACAAAGGCCATACACAAAATCGTAACCCTAAAAAATAGCCTGAAAACTCTAAAACATCAATTTTATCCAAGAAATTTCAATTACTTTCTAGTTAAAAATGTTTAAATATTGAATATTGTTGCTACCTACTACTAAGTATTGAAATTTCTTGGATAAAATTGATGTTTTAAAGTTTTCAGGCTATCTGGTACTGCGGGATCGGGTTATGATTTTGTGTATGGCCTTTGTCTGTCTTCTAGATATTAATCGTCTTTGCTTTAGGTAAGTATATAGTTCTCCTGTGAGGTAGAACTTATGTAAATCACATACAATAGATGTAATGGTCTCGAGTGGCTACTTATTGTTGTTTTGAAATATACATGACATTTAAAATGGATTAATCCAGCTGACTATCAAACTTCGTGATCTACTTTATTCGACCATAAGCCGTGCTTAAAGTTCATTTCATTTTCATAACCAAGCATTGCTCTACAGACTGGTTTTTGGAATAAAATTCGATACAATAAAAATGTTGAGGTGTGAAGTTATTTTGTGTAAGAACAACCTAAAGAAAGTATGAAAAATATTGTTTGTTCGATAAAAATGTTTAATTATATTCGTTGTTAATACTCGTAGTACCTACCCTTTATCTCAGACATTGAGTTTGAGTTTCTGCCTTAATAAATATTAAGGTTTTAGAAAAGTTACATTGACCATCGGTGTCTTTTTAAATTTAATATTTGAAATTGAAGGTCATCTAAAGAGATTTCTTTTGTATACCCAATAGCTACGTGGTTTAAGGTGTATGTATGCGTCAAACTAGCTCCGCCACCGCCTATTTTATATAGTTTGACGCATACAGACACCTTAAGGAAGAAGCAAATATTTTTATTTCCTTTCTCATTATGATAATATATTGCAAGAATGAGCTCAAGGAGAGTTTTTTTAGTAGTTCACTTACTTCCCGCTTGTCTGTCCTGGCCTTTATTTATATGCAGAGTACTACTTAACTTTTCATGAGTAGGTAGAGCCATATAGGACAGAATACATTTTGCCAATCATTGTATCCTCATGGTCAAAATACATAAAGGTATACGCGGTGTACCAATAAAACGGTAACGACACTGGTAAAAACCAATAGATACTGCCTCTGGATGTATTCAATGTTCATGTATTCAAGATGCTTTGAAGATGTCTTATGGGTGGTAAGAAACATGTCCAAATATTACAGCCTGCGCTTATAATTTGCAAAAGATACCATTCGAAGACCATATCGATGCATTCTATTTTTGTGTACAAAATGAACTGCTAACTGAAAATAGCTACAACTGTTCGTATTCTGATCACGGAACAACAAGATAGGTAGTTACTTCGATAAAACAAGAGGGACCTGAAAGTTCGGCCAAATCGTTTTGTTCAATTTCCTGGCTAAATCGAAGTTCTGAAACGTTGGTAACGTAGGGATAATATCAATTAGGATAATAAAGTTGTTGAGTCTGTATTCAAACGGCAGTACAAATTATTTGATCATTGTTACGTATTTTATTTTATGGCATTGAATATTATATATCTCATTATCATGTACCTAAGTACCTAATCTTTATGAAATTGAAATTTTGTGATTAAATTTTGTTATAAAACAACGCATAAATACCTTAAGTAACATGCAGTTTTATGCCCTTTAGTTAAGTGCTTAGAATATTTATTATGAAAACTCCGTCACCAGAGTTGGCCACTTGCTCATACGAACTTACTTACTTTTATTATGAAATAGGTAGAATGATACTTTTTCCTTTGTTAGATGGCGAGCTAAGATTAATTCAATATGGATTTGTTACACAAACCACAAGTTGCAGCAATTAATTGTTCTAACAAAGAGTATCAACAAAGGCAAAGCATTTTGCCATATTCGGACACACAAGCAGGAAAAGAACCAGTTGCAGTTAGAAGATGAAAGATAGACAGAATATTACTTAACAACTTGACGTATAGAAGTGACAAAGGTATTTTCTGTCTGTCCTAGCCAAGTTACTTATCTACAATCGCTAGCGTTGTAGTACATAACGGAGAAATGTATGGGAAATGTTTCAATGACGATATGCCACGTGGTAAGAAGTGTCAGAACAAAGGAAAAGGGATAATATAAATAGAAAAAATACGACGCGTTTTTGACTTGGCTACGAGATCCCATTGAATAATTCTGACGAGTAAAATCATCGCCCACTACAAGCTAGCAGGTAGGTATCTTTAAGGTACTTATGGGTTTTGTTTACTTTCGCAGGCTCTAGTGTGAAATAACTACAAAATATGTTTCACAAGTAGGTACTTAGCTAAAATAGTTGTCTTAAGCAAGAAGCTTGTGATAATAACCTTGTTAGTGGGAGTTAAGGTTGAATATCGATCAGAAGGTTAAAGGTTATTCGATGGAAAATATGAAAAAAATGAGTAAGCTTCATATATAATTAACTATTGGCACGAATTCATAATGTATGAATAATTGACGACCTCTGTGGCGCAGTGGGCGAAAGCCCGCCTGAGACGCAGAGGTTGCGGGTTCGATCCCCGCTGCGGGACAAATGTTTGCATGATCTGCAAATATTTGTTTCGTGTCTGGGTGTTTTCTATGTATAATATGTATGTATTTACAAAAAAAAATGTATCTATGTAGTTTATCAGTCATCTGGTTACCATAACACAAGCATTAAATTGCTTAGCTTGGGACTAGATGATGCCGTGTGAAATGTCCAAGGATAAAAAAAAAAAAAAAAAAAAAAATTAGCCTACGGTTTCATTCACCAATATTTTTAACTAGGTACCTAAGCTATTTCGGGCCACAATCTACGATTGTTACAAGTTTATTAAAATCATCATCATACTCGTATATTGGTCAAGTTTCCTTTGGTTACTGCACGGTTTTCTAAGGCACTGCAGACGCGTTAAACAACATTTACACTAGAAAAAGTTCGAATACACTCTAAATGTAGTCAGAGTTTTATAGCATAGCATAGAGTGTTTTTATGGATTTTACCGATAAGGCTATAGGTGCAATGTCACTGCACCGCCACAGATAACCAAACAGTCGGCTGCCAGTCTGCGGAGGCTGCAGTTGTGCAAACGGCCTCGTGCCCACGCCTCCCCCGCACCCTCTCGCTGGCGAAGGACACTGGATTTTCATTTTTGTATTCTCTTTGTCACAATAAATCAGAAGATCTTGATTGGTTACAGATATGACGCGTATGAGAACGCGAAAAAATCTCCTAAACAGGTACCTAGGTAGAAAATAATTTCAAATATGAACATGGGAATTTTGTGCGTAGATAAATAACGTCGATGTTTAATTGTAAATAAAAATATTCAGATTCGAAAGTAAGAAATAGCATAATTTCTATGCGCCTTTAAAACTTGGTAGGTATGGTAGAGTATGAGAGACCTTTGTCTAATAGTAAGACAGGTAGCTTTAAACAAAAACATTAGGTAGCAAATATTAGCGTCTGGCAAACGTGCCAATGACAGCAATTCACGGCTTGCAAATAACTCATAATAGTCTACACTTAATGCATGACTTCATAGCTGCATAATAGTAAGAAAATTATTAAAATTAAACATTAAACGAATCGATTTAATTTCCATTCTCCATTCATGCTTGTTATTACTACCTAAGTACCTAACTCGTAAACAGGCCGGTAAAAATAGCATTCAGTTGTTGTTTTTATCAGTAGTAGGAATTAATTGTTATTTTAGAGTGTATATGAACAGGAAAATACCACTCGAGACACTGCCTACTTCCAAAAGGAGTTCTCAGTGTAGTCGGACTTTGTAAGAGCCTGTAGTGTTGTACCCTTTTTGACACAATGTGCAATGTTGATCGATTTTCAAATTTAGAAGACACTCCACTACCACGAAAAACTAACATAAAATTAGCGCTCTTGTGTTGTGTCACAGTCAGCCACTTTTCCCGCCATGCCACCGATGTCAATATTTGGCACCTGTCTATCTTTAAACAAATACACTTCCACTAAATTATAGTGTAGGTACTAAAGTTCATGAATTATAGCTTACTACAGAACACCTATTTGCGTTCAGAATTCGAATATTGCTTTGAAATTCGAATCGAAAACACATAACCGATCAAGCCAAAGAAAAAATTACGAACACAGGCACACTGGAAATTTATATATAAAGAAAAGATATTATGTGTTTTTTCACAACATTATTAGGTAACCTTCTCGTAGCTAAATTAATAGATTGTCGATCTCAAAAAAGGTAGAAAAGCTTTTTCCAATAGTCTTGTTTCAAAGGTATTGACCTTCTTCGCACACGATTTATTAAAAGTAGAGTCGAGCAAAATAAATGTATCAAAAGATGCCTGATTTATCTCAATTTCGATACGGTTCAGTTCAGCTATATTTTATCAAAATGTCATGATCAGACTATTGAAACTAGTTCTGGTGTTCAATATTTACGCTCACAAAAGGACTTTATAACAGGGAAGGCTAATTCACATGATTAAGCAGAAGCAAGGTTAATTATCCAGTAACGCTGGATTGTTACTAGATTGTTACGTACAGTATGGTTATGCTCCGATTTTTAATAATTCTTATTGATATAAATATGTGAAATGTAATCTAAGACAAAGGCATCATATACAAATTATTTCTTACTACTCTCTAGGTAAATATTTTACATCATAAGACTTCTCAGCGATATTTTTTTGCTTCAAGTTTTTCTATTGCCAATCTCGGAACAGTTTTCCGTTCTTAACTTCAAGCTTTCAAAATACTTTCAATGGATTTTTTTGTGATTTTCCGGGTTCTACTTGATAAAAATATGTAATTTAACTAATTGCAATATGCCGATTTCCTTATAATCGTACATAATCTGTGGTAAAAGTGAGTGGTTGTAATTATTGGGACGCAATAGAAACATGATTAGCGATGCATGAGCGAAGCCTCCTGATGCGTGATGGTCACGGTCAATTGCAACTGACGTGGGGAATCAGATTATGTTGGGTAATATTCAACCTAACTTATGGGTTTGATAGGGTGAACAATACCCATAGCAAGAACAAACAGTCCTAACAATATTATATGAGCAGCAATACGTTTAAGGACTGAAATCAACTCTAAAACAGAGAAAAAAAGAAGTCAAGTCAAGAATAATGTTTCTACCCATGTTATTACCTGCCTGTACATCAGTGTAGTAGGTACATACAATACATAGGTAAATTATTAATTTGGTTACTTGACTTTTTATTACAGGCCCAGTGCACCAGCTATAACTATCTCTAATTACGTATTATTATTTTCTGCTCTGTGATCCAAACAATAAGATTATATTCCCTAGCCATTTACATTTCTAAATCGCTTTAGATTCTAAAGTTTAGAACATAAACTGAAGAAAATGTATAGAATTGTCATTCGATGACGATAAGACATAAAAAATACTGGCTATTGTAGATACCTGATGGTCTGACCTGAGTCAATCGGTTCAATTTACTCATTACTATGATCATTCATTCATAATTAGTAATTAATCAGAAGCAGGAAAACTCCGATTGGCTTCATTTGTATTCCCATTTTAAAACGTACATTTCCAATTAGATCCATATTGAAGATTACCTTATATTGACGTCATTTACCGGTTAATATGACGAATCTTAAATAGGTAGTTTAGTCTTAGTAGTTTGTGTACATAATACAATACATGCAGAAAAATAACATGTACCTATGCATGATAGAGCCGCGTGGGCTCATGGTCAGAAGCCAGCATGGATCGTACCTAAGCCAGTAGAGAAAGTACACTGATATAATCTGTGGCATTCAGCACTGCATAATGCTCTCCAATAAAACGTTTAATAAGTTCGTATGAGATAATAGCCTACTCTGGGTGCAATTTTAACTGACGACAATGCGATTTAAGTGATCCGGGACCAACTTTACGTGCCCCAGCGGACACGGAAATATAACTTTGAGTTTTATGAGTTAAGACAACATCATACTGAGACCTTTTGGAAATCCATTATCAACTATTGTAACTAAATGGTGAAGTCACTAACCTTCAAATATATAATTATTTCATTACGGAATCAATAGTTTGAATGTAAACTTCAAACAGATAAAAGCAACCCCCTCGTTAAGTATCGTAGTTAAGCAGGCTTTGATAGGTATGGTTAGCTCCAAGTTCAGAATCCATAATCTATTCTATATCTAGCATTTAACCGGATGCAACAGGAAGACTATTTCCATTCGCTGAGGTCCCACGGCGGCACACTCGCGGCTTGCATACGAATCAACTCTCACTTTACTAGTCAGTATGGGAGTCTTTGTTCTGTCAAAACTTTGTGTCTTCCAGTGGTTGGAGTTACCATACTGCGAGTCCTTCTTATTTTACTTGAGTATTTACGTGTCGTATAAAAATACTGATTTTTATTATACATTTTAATCTTAATAAAAAAGAAGTAGAAAGTCAACTATGGATGATCGAAACATGTCAGAGACGAAAGTTTACATCTTACAACAATTGATATCCTGATCTGAACATGTTAAAGAACAAGTATATGGAATTTTGTAAAGAATACGGTAACTTATTCTATGCGTAATGAAGATTTAACATAACGATTGAGTGCTCAAGCTCTACAATATCCATTACACTACACAAACCAAGACCGGGGCAAAAAATAAGCAATATCGTTTAGAGTCAGTGGAAAAGTCCATATCGAATCAATTCCACGTCGATACCTATATCCGAAATCTGTTAGGAAGGTCGCCACGAGATTTTATAAATACGATTTGTAATCCCTAGAGATGGATCATGCGGAGATATTTTGTAAAAAGTTTATTTGTATGTTTTCCTTCGAAAATACGCACAGAAAAGCAGGTGTTTTCTATGTATAATAATATATCTATGTAGGTATTTTGAATGTACCTATGCATAAACATAAAAATGATACAGTTTAATAATAATAATAATAATAAAAAAAAAATTTAGTTTATTTCTTGTCATATAGAAACATTTACAAAAAGCTAAAAATAAAAATTTTCATCAACGATCTAAGTAGATAAAAATATAGTGCCAAGTGAGTGAAATGGAATCTAACTAGGCCTGCAATACTTTCCATAAAAATACTACGAGGTGTCGTTATCTCTGCCATACAAAACATTGTTTCAAAGCAGCATAATTTTCACACGCTCTACATATATTGACTTATATGGAAAGCAATCTACGAAGGAAAAAATGCATAGGAATGTAGCATCTATTACAGTAGCGTAAAGACTGACCGTAAACAGGTTGTCGACCAATGACGATTTCAAAATGTTTCAATTCAGAAATCTCTATCATGAATGAACGTACGATAAAATAGGACACAAGTTGTATTGTATTGTATTGACCTCGCGTTATCGAGAAGTCAATGTACAATTTGGTTGATTGCATTGTCGTCCAATTTATCGGACGTTGCCCATCATCTTAATCGTTATTTATATCTCTCTTTATTCTCTTACTACGCTACGAAAGAAAATATCGAAGAGTCAGTTTCTATTGGACCATTGCATAGCATTATTATCAAGTAGGTACCAAGTAGAAGTATTTCATAAATGTGTTTGTTGTTGTCAGAATCAGAATCAGAAAGTTGAGGTATATCATTTTAATCATTTTTTTATTTATTTATTTATTTATTTTTTTTCTCTCACAAACAATACATAAATATAAATACAGGAAAATAAAATAAATTTAAAAATAAATAAATGCAGTTAAAATAAAAATAATCCAAAAATGAGTGTCGGTTTTAACTTATTACAAAGAAATGTTGTGAGAGACTGGTGCCTGAAATAGGTATAGAAAATAACCTGTGTTACGGGTCACCAGTGCCCTACTTCGGCGACCCTATATGGCGGCTTTCCTAACTTTCACGATCACAATAATATTTAAGCTATTTCCCAAATATGTGTTTCAAAGAGTTGAGATAATTTAAACATCATTTCACTGATTTTAATCTCAAGATTTAAAATATTTGATCCATAACCATGTTCAAGTTTGTAGCTATTTTTACACATTTTTAGCCGCTTGTAACCACCCACAAATAAGACGATTTAACAGTTTGGCGACACTGGTTTTAATAAAGAAGAAGCACTAATCGACCGAGTGAGTGAAGCGAACGAAGAGCTTTGTAGCAACTTACTCGGCGCTTTTGCATTCAATGTAATTTAATTATGTTATTTAAGTTTCACTTTTTTGTGCTCGCATAACTATCGATCGAACCGTATATCTCTCCACGAAACTTGGTAAGTATATTATTCGGGTCGAACTACTAGTAGGTACGTATTTGTTTTATCTATTCTACGAGTATGTTTTTATCAATAAAACCAATTTATGAGACCTCGGACCCTTGTTTCAGTTGTAACTGTCACCGAAAATGTTTGGACAGCTGTATTTATTGATAGACTGCGTAGAAGAAACTGAATTACCAATTTACCATCGCGCCTTGGCAAGGTAATGGTAATGCCGCAGAGTATTTTATTTTACGAAGGTAAAAATACTGAAGAGAAACGTTTATTTATTTATAAATAATTCATGTTTCTTTACCATCTAATGTTAGACTTTATTGGTTTCTAACCACATCAAACTGTGCAATAATATAAACATTTTGCTATAGTGGAAAAACCTGAATTGACCTACACAATATTATAAAATTATAACTTTAAGATACTTCTAAATATTAAGTGTAATAAGTATCAAACATACCTTGTATCATACAACGTTTGCATATTCTATGGGCTTCAGACTTTCGATTGGTATAGAATTTGTCTAATAATCATACCGGTGAAATGTTATTTTTTTTTTATTATTAATTAGGCATATACTGGACTGAAATTTGTTAGACAACCCATATGCAATATATTTATTGACATATTAAATTAAATATAAAATACGTTTCATCAAATAAACATCTCGGTGAAGGTCGTTGTATGACGGGATCCTATACTATTAAGTTTGTTCGTGACTGACACTAACCTGACACTAATGTTAAGATCCGAGTCAAGAACGTTCAAAGATTTTACCATCACTATGTATGTATTTCCTAACGTCTCTGAAAAAGACATAACAACAAAACAAAAAGATATTTAAGCTGTCGTTTAATCTACCGTTATCTTAGAAAACACTTGTTTAATCATCCGCAAAAACATGTGTTTGATCTGCGGATGAAAGCAAAACTTGAAAGACCATTTTAATTTCAAATCAGTCTTTACTACGCGTTTAAGTTTTTGTACGCGATTACTGCAACTTGTTATCATGTTTGAATAGGTATAGGTACCTACCTAGAAAATTATTTCGCAGTGTGCTGACTGTGATGTCGTTTATTTGGTTTTAAAGCGATGAAGGTTTTGCTTACAGTTTAGTGATTAGGGAAAGTTTGCAATAATAATAATTTACTTAGTTCTGTTTTATTTAAATATTGTGCTCCAATTTACCAGGTATGGGCTGATTGCAGGGAGCTCATGGGGGCGTGGCGCCCGATTTTAAATAATTGTTTATCAATGCGTCACCTTAAAACTCTACTTATGTTGAATATCAAGAAGATTGATTTGGCAAGTTGATTGTTATTAGCCATGTCATAGGCCATATTAAAGGTCTCCCCCGATGGATTCCAATCTTGTCGCGATGGGGGAGCTCAGTAGCCGTGGTTGGTGCCCCCACGGTGAAGCTAAAAGGAATCCAAGGAGGGGACGCTCCGAGTAGGCCTGGTGATAAGCCCGCTCTGGATGCGTCCGAGGAGGGTGCGGGGACGGAGTTTTCTGTTCCTGCAGCCAGGAGGGGTCGCGGGAGGAGAGGCGTGTCGGTGTGTCGTTGCCGCTCGCCCTATCTTCCGCGACCAAACGGTGGCGCACCGTTTGATGCGTTGGTGGCGGGGCCGCAGGGGAAGAGGAGTGTCGGTGTGTCGTTGCCGCTCTCCCTGTCCTCTGCGGCCGTTTGGTGGTTTTTCGGCGGAGCCAAGGCATGATCCGCCGCGGAGAGCGGGGCGCCGGAGTAGGAGATTCCTCCAGTTTCTCCGGCCCCCAAAACACAGGCCGTGGCGGTAGTACCGGGGGGTGCTACCGCCCTTGAAAGGCCTAGAGGTGGTGCGCGTGGGTGTTCCGCGCGCCCCTCTCTCTCCAGAGAGACGCGGTGGGAGGCAGTTGCCTCACCGCAGTAAGAGGAGCTCGTCATAGAGCAGACGCCGTCGGGGCCGCGGAAGAATGCGAAAGCGTACCCGTAGCCCCGGCAAATGGCGTTAAGAGGACCCCGTCGGTTTTTAGTGGGTGCGAGTCCCACATATCCCTTCCGCCGCCCCCACGGCGGGAGGGAATGCATAAGGCATTTTCCGACGCAAAAAAAAAAAAAAAAAAAGGCCATTATTAAAGGTAATAATGTAAATTAGACTCTAACTAAGGTATTTATTTTATATGTGCCGTATAGTTATAAGAATTTTACATCTTGTAACTACTCAGTTGCCTGAAATAAACATTATTAATAATATTTAGGTACAACAAAAACGTACTTTCTTTACTTCTGCCTGTACTATATTTACACTAGTAATGTGAAGTATGAGAAAAAGCGTCTACTTTTTGTTGAGCCTGCTGATTTATGTGGTAATGATCATAAAATAATTCGTAACTTCAAAGCTAATGAAATGCTATCAATCATTATTATGCATATCTCCGATCACCTTGTTTGTCGACCTTGGGCTACGTCGCAGGACGAATACTTGTTTGACTACGACATAGCTAAATAACACTTGGAAACCGTATGGCACAGAATTCTAGTTTCGCAGAAATTAAAGCAACTTGCCAAGGATGCGAAAATTCCTCTATGCGTAATAATAAACTTAACAGAGAATTCCTTTGTACCTACAATAGTCCTAATGAGTCGTGGACTAGTCTACCTAAATTATGAAAGTCAGAGTCAGTCAATAATTATGTATTTGCTAGGATCGCTAGTCGGTATTGTTTTTCATCTGCGACCAATACCTACCGAGAACAACCAGGGCATCTATCCTATACTTAAACCATAGATAAAGGAAACCCTTAAACCTATGAAAGGTTGAAGATAAGTATGTTTATCATTCCTCATAGAGGTACTTATAAGAGAGTAGAGAGTTTTATCTCAACTGGTCATAAGTATAGGACAACCAAAAAATAACTTCACCGTACTATGGCGAGAGCAAGAATACTGCGGAACATTGTATTTCGGTTTCGCCTTCTATACCTTATATTGCTTACGCAGGGAGTAGCAACTTATTTAGCTCAATATTAGCACTACACTAACGAATCCAAATCACTTGTTCACACAACACTGTTGCCCGATGGAATTACATCTACATATTTCTTCGTTAATTATTGCGCATTATCATGTTTTATACCAAATTATTTTTTAAAATCTGCAATTTATAGCAGACAGTACATTCCTATGAATCTTTTAATTAGGTATTCGTGGTCAATTAATATACCTTACGTGATGCTGATTGAATTTGATCGTGATTCTTTACCGGATCTGTTTTGTCCTTACAAATAACTAAAAAGTTGCAAGACATTACAGAGTGTTATCAAGATAGGTACCTACCTACCGCTTTATTGAACCTCAATCTTAGATTTTTATGACAAAAGTTACCTTCTATTAAATGGGTCTTTAAATTCCAAATCAAGAATGCCAAATCGTTTTTTAGTAAAAAAAATATAAAAATTTAAACAACAAAATACTGAATCGCAAATTCTTACAGTCCTTTGATCGCAAATACCGACATTATTTGCGCACGTAGCCGACACTAATTACACAAACATTTCAATAAGGCGCCTAATTAAAATTAAGTTCTTTATAAATACCTTCTAAACCACAAATTATCAAGAGCTGTAAAACCGCAGATAAGTTGAAGTTAGGTTTTCTGGACTTTCTGAATTTGTTCATTATAGAACTTGTTTTTAAGGCGGTACCTCGACTCAAATTAGCGCCGCACAAATTATTTTTACGTTGAGCAAAGGAATTTGCAAAAATTGATAGGCCAGTTAGTGATACTATCATAACTCTGTAATAATTTTATTTTGTATAGTTTCGGAAGCAACTCTTCCTGAAGTTGCACTTGGTGGCCACCAAACTCTGTGTTCTGTTTTCTATTATCTGTTTTTGATTATGAATCATAATCTATTGACCGATAAATTCGATTTAACCTATTTTATTATGTCTGTACCTAATAAAATATATGTATAATAATGGAAGAGCGGGATCCTCTTATACAGGTATTTTCATACTTAAAAGGGGGTCCCAAACCCACGATAAGTTTTAAGTTACAGAAATAAAAACATTTGATTTGATTTGATTTGATAACACATTTTGAACTCTACTTAAAAAAGTTTTAATATAAACTTATGACAATGGTAATTTAAAAAACATCACGAAAAGTATATTTGACGACCTCTGTGGCGCAGTGGGCGAAAGCCCGCCTGAGACGCAGAGGTTGCGGGTTCGATCCCCGCTGCGGGACAAATGTTTGCATGATCTGCAAATATTTGTTTCGTGTCTGGGTGTTTTCTATGTATAATATGTATGTATTTACAAAAAAAAATGTATCTATGTAGTTTATCAGTCATCTGGTTACCATAACACAAGCATTAAATTGCTTAGCTTGGGACTAGATGACGCCGTGTGAAATGTCCAAGGATATTTATTTATTTATTTATTTATATTTAATAACCTATGTACGCTTTTTATTTACGATATAAAGGATTTGTATAGAAATTCTTTTTTATAATATTGAAGTAGTTAAACACAATGTACAGGGTTACAAATTCAAAGATAACATTTGCAGAATTACACTTCACGATCAGCGCTTTTTTAGAAATTCGTACCACAATCTGCTCGGGGTAATCAAAGTTCCGCAAAGTCATTACTGAGGTAATACACATAAGTTTATGTTTGTTTTCTTCTGACAAAACCGACAACTTTTTGTTATTATGTTTAACTTTTTTATTACGTGTGTTTTTATTGGCTTTGTAGGTACAATTATGCAATTGATGATTTTATGACATGTAATAATTTAGAATAACAGTAGGACTTAATTTTAAATCTTATCATATTCTTTCTTGTGACATTATTATTATTATTTTGACATGATTTACAAGTTTATAATAATTGATTCTGTATTTTAATACTGTATGTTTCTTATGTAATGAATTTCAAATACGATGTACATTGTTCTTGAATAAATGAAATAAAATGAAATGAAATACAGCTATTAGCCGACATAATATCGAGGTTGTGAGTGCTTCTGTACTTAGCAAAATCGAGGAAATTGTGTATAAACATAGTGGAGCAACTCTACATCATCATTACAAACTACATCAACAGCTTCAAACGATCGCTTTATACTTAATAAAACATGCATTGACTGTCTCCTCAGGGTAGATATACGTCTGTCTAGCTAGATCTTTAAACATTTAAAGCCCTGTGAACTTAGACCCTGAACCTTTGTTCAACGTATTAATAACATAAAATAGGCAGGGCGCTAGTTTCGCGTATACATGAACTTTAAAACAAATGAATAAATTAAGTACCTATATTAATGTTTAAAAAAAAAAAAACTTCTCCGAACCTCCTCAATAAAGTTTTATACATAATCTAATAAAATGATGCAATCATAAGGTCTCGGCCGGACATGAAAGTGAAAGCAAGCTCCGAGCCTATCAATAAAGATTAATTTGATAAGTACCTGCTCCCATGTCTACCGGTTACTAACGGGTTTTGCTTATCTTATTGGTGATATAATGGTTATTTAATAAAGTAAGTATTGTCGAGTTGTAATAATGATACTTACGCATACCTACACTACATTTAGGGATTGTTTTGTTATGACCCGTAAGTAACCAATAACGACCGCAGTCTCAATAAAAATATATTTATTTCAGGCACAAATTACCCATACCAGGGATATTTATTTATTTATCTATCTTTAGGTTTGCTTACTGCTGGTAATACGATATTTGACATTACTGCAGAATGATAAATATATACCCACAGTGAGCAAAACCGCCCCAAACGAGATCTCGCTCACCGTTGTTGGTGGTTTGCAAGTAAATCCACAATTTAAGTAATTTTAAATCACAAATGCAGTATTTTTCTGATGAACAATTTGCATACAAATTGCTTACAATTTTATGTTGCAGTGGATAGCGGAACTGATGTAGTAATAATGCTACATCTGGTAGGCGTGAATACCTGATTCCGATTCGGTTGTGATGCAACAAGCTGTTATACTCGTATATGCGCAGATACGGATTCGGTCAGATTTTTAGTCAGTTGCCAACTACGAATAGAAAATAGAATAGGAATAGTTTATTGACAAAACGCATAAAAATAATATAGACCAAAATACAAATGACAGTTATTAAGGTAGTTAGATTCGATTAATTATTAATGTACACCACATATATAGGTACTTATTGTAAAAAATTACGGACACACACAGTAACATTTAAAGCAAAGAGCAATGGGCGGATTTTAAGCGATTTCTTCCAGACGGTTGTCTTCAGAATGAAGAAAAATTTAAAATATTGAGCTTATGACATATTGAGTGGTAGGTAAGACAGGCCTAGCCTATTGGAGCAATTAAGTGCACTGGTTACTCTGTCTATGCCGTGGGTTGTCAAAGGATCAGCTTTAAACTACCTTCACGAGGGTGGCACCAGGTAAGAGGCGCTGGTTCCAGAGGTTATCCTAAACCTGACTCTAGTGAAGGTGACTAAAAACTAAACTGAAGTTGTTGTTACAGCAAGTTTGACGTATCTTAACTATTATTTTCCATTTACCTAAATTGGTTTTGATTAGTAGATATTTTTAGTATGGACATAATGTCAAATATTTAACTAACCACAGTTAGCAAAATCACAGATTAGATGTACCAATCACTAAATCTAAAAGATATTTTAAGTTGGAATCTTCTATCTTTTTAACTTGTAAAAACATGAATACAAATCAAATTATAAAAAGGTAAGTACTTAGTATTCGTGACAAAGATGTCCTTTAAATCTACGACTTTCAAACGTTTAGATGCTAGTCAGCGGTCTTAAAATAGTGTTATTATAATACTTACCTGGTCTTAATGAGCGGTTGGTACCCTTGACCAACCTTTAGTAAACATAAACAATTTAAATTAAATGCACATTTAAATTAAAAATATACCTAATAGGTGGGTTGAAAATATTGTGGGCTAATAAAACAGAAGAATTAAAAAACGTAAAATCTTTGATTTATCGGTCAATAGTCTTATAATTGGTGAATAAACGATAATTTCTTGTAATCAGTGTGTTAATTGGGTCAAAGATAAAATAATCGCATTGCCTTATCGATGCAGAGTATTGTGTAATAAAAACAGTTTTTTTTATAAATCGTTGTACTTGTTGATCAATATGCAAACAGAGATAATAATATTCTAGGTAAAAAGTAAACTTAGGCATTTGTACCCACTAGTCGATTTCTACAGCAATCTTAATACTTAGGTATCAAACGGTCAGTACCTACTAGGTATCTATATAAAATATAAAAATGGTACCTTTCTTGCAGATTCAAAAATAAGTTTCTATGATTTGACCAAAAAGTTTGGTTATTATTAATGTTTCATAATAGCACCTAAATTATTAAACTTTTTCTATTTCCCAAAGTTGAAAATGTAGAGCACCCAAATTAATCTCTCCCAGTTTAGAATTCTGCATTTCGAACCTTTCGGACCCTTATCAAAAACTCCTGACTTTAGGGATTACAATCAAACACTTAAAAAGGGTACCTACCTTTTGGTAATTAAGTTACTTTCTACAATTTAATTATGAAGGTGTATAAAGTATGGATGGATACACCTGATAAACATTTTTTTTTAAAGGTTACAGATAATGACAGTATTACGACCAATTACGGCACTGTAATGTAATCCATAGGGTAGAAATTCTCTCATATCTTTCATCTCGAATGCTAAAACCAAAATACATATTTAGTCCTCTTTATGAATTTAACACTCTATCTTAAAAAAGATAATTTAAGTTTCATAATTTTGAAACAAACGCCGCGCCGTCAATGCCATTACCAATTCCTCGGATTGTTTTCTATTGTTAGTATTTGTTGGTAACATTGTGGCTAATTTGAGTTGTTAAGTTTCCGCTAGGCCCCCTAGGATCGCATGAGAACATGCGACCGGCGACCTTGAGACCTACGGAGTTAGCACCACTTTCTCATGCTATAAGGGCCCCAATTACTCTTAGTATAGTGTAGAGTTTATTCACAAACGAACCGCAGTCAGTGTTGCCAATTCAGTTATTTAGCGCTAAATTAAGCGTCTTGATTATCTACAAGAAGTAATGATAGCAGAATGTATTTTGAGATTTAGTGGCTAATTAAGCCAAAATTGTATTACGGTAATGAGCTTTTCATTGAGTGCATAGAAACATTTGTTTATTCCAGTTGCCAACACTCGTTTTAGTCTCCTGTTCTATGTAGGTATCTCTACTACTTAGGTTTCAAGTGCGATATGACTTTGCATGAGTTAGATCGCATTGTTAGTAGAATCTGGTCGCAACACTGAAAATGTAAAGTGAAAGTTAAATTTTATAGTTCAAGGGCCACTGGGCCACATTGAAGCTTACCAGTAAGTTTTCGCCTGTGAACAGCGAAGTAAACACTTCAAAACTAGTGCTAAGGGCTTCATGTTTACTAAGAACTAGACGAACTTCTCGTCGCTTGCTTGAATAGTTGTTTGTAATTTTAATAGCGAATAAAAGTCTGATCGTGAATTAATTGGGTGGGGACCTACTACTTAGAAATAATTTTTATTTTGCAAAATTAATTTAAGTTTGTGACTTGAAACGACTCATTCAAGTAAAGAGATTTTTTAATTAAAAAATGATGTCAATTTGACTCTGAGAACCTACTGAGGACCCCCCTATCACACTGAAACGTCTCTAAAGCTAGGTGACATCTCCTGTTAGCGGCCGGGAATGAAGATTCAACTTCATGCCTCATAATTGTAATAATAAAGAATTTAAAACAACATGCATACAATAATGTACTGTATAAAGGCCTGCTCGGACCTATGCGGAACTACTTGGCTGCCGCTATGGGAAGCGAAAATACCGCGCAGGTATTTTCTACGAAGTTCCACAGTGGTCCTAACAGGCCTTTAGAATCGATCCCTCTCTCTCTCTCTTATTTGAATAATGTACCGCCGCACTAAAAGACGACATTATTCTACTTTCAACTGTTTCAAAACATCACGAGGAATAAGTGAAGAAATTCAAATTACACGACCCAATTGAAGAAATATTAATAAACGTTTCATAAAATAAAGGTCAGTTATTGCCAAAAACACTTGTTTGAGTCAAGTTTCTTCGAAATTATTATACAAGTTTGTTGAAATTTTTATTTTTACTCCAGTGTACTTATTGTAAATGTCAGGGCTCACTATTTACGAGGTTGGATCTCATTTACAAGTGAGACCGATTTTTGTGCCCAATTGCAGTACCTACCTACTTTGATACAGTTAACACACATTCCTGTTGGCGTTACGCACATACAAAACAAACATCTGTCTGCGTGTTGCTGCAATACAAAGAGCGCACACTATTTTTTAAACAACAAAAAAATCTCGTGCGTTGCATCAAAAAAATGTGTGTAATAGTTATACATTGTAACCTGCTTACTACGCAGATGCGGCCACGCTCGTGCGAGATAAAATGCTCTTGTTCTGGATTCATGACATTTGGGTCTCGTTGCAACACTTGCGTAAGACGTCCCAAATGTTGATTGCTTCGTGCGAATTCTGCACGAGAGCGCATAGACAATCACTTCCGTTCGATTTGTCGGTCACTTCCAGCCAATTATACAGTAGGTGATAGACAAATTCTGTTTCCGTGGTCGAAAATACTACTAGCTTGCAGCAAAAACTGAATTAATAGTTATAGAATATACTAGCAACCTGCCCCGGCGTCGCACGGGTCTACTACTATAATATGCATGTTTTATTAATAATAAACCTTATACTTGAATTACTTTGTTTATTGGTTAAATTCCGATTAAAAGCCGTTACGCAGTTTAAAAGATCTAGGGTAGAGACGGTGCGCGACGGGAAGCGACTTTGTTTTATACTATGTAGAGATTACCCCGGACACCCGTTAACCCTTTTGTTTTGTCGTCCCTACCAGTAACATAATACAAATAACAGTAATTTTACAGAATACTTATATTTGATTTACTCCAGTACTCAGCTCCAACCAAAACTAGCTCCAATTTGCAAGTTTATTCTAGGAAGTGAAATACTTATTAGTAAATTAATCATTATTGGAAATCTAGTTTTCCATTGAAATCTCCTAGGCGTCTCTCGCCTGCAAGTCGGATGTCGGTCGACGCTAATCGGCCTCCGCTGGGCGTCAGCCAAGCCATTCCCAGCGTCGAGTTTAAATTTGGAACATCATTTTTTTCTGTCCGTAGTAGATACGTGACGAGGTGAATAATCTCCTTCCGTTTGATGCAACTGGAATAGCTCAGAGCGACACATTAGAAGTGCTAAGTGAATAGAAAAAACTAATTAGGCCGCACGCGGCGGTGTCGCTTCGAACAAAATGTTTACACGCGGCTTAGTGCACCTTGCTTCGTAATCGTGACACGAATACCTCGAATCGGTATCCTGCTATCACTGTTTGTGATTCCACGGGCGTAAATATAACAGTACGTGAAACGTGTGCTCTTTGCTAGTCTTTGTGGATTTATGACGAATTCAGGCTACCTGATTTACATTCACATTGATGTTAATGCATTGGAATAGATCTTATTTTCAAAAGATACTATATTTTGTGGGGTTCTTCATTAAATTTTGCTTATAATGTTAGTTCATATTTCGAGCGGTATAGTTGAAGTGACTGTGTTGCGTTTTGTAACTGCATGAAATACGTTTACTCGATGGATAAACGCGCCTTGTGACTTTATAGGTCAAACGTAGTCATCAAAATACCAGCGAAACAGATGGCTCTCGACCTAAACAAAACACGTAATCCCAGAGACGACGCGAATTCACTGATCTGTGAAACCGCAAGACCTTACAATTACAAACTAACAAAGTCAAGGATGGTGGGAGAATGACAATGGACAATATTAAAGTACCACGCATGGGTCGCTCTCAATGCCACGGGATGGGACTGAATCGATCATAATCTTGTTGAATAAATCGATCCTGAGAATAAGTATAGAGATCTCAGTACCAGACTGTCTGATAAAGGTAATTTCAAGAGCACATACATAGTTTTGCTATTCATACAGTACTTACCTACTTCAATCAAAAAATTAAACATTAATTAAATAAACAAATATGTAGTTATACTTAGATACATAATTTACATAGATACATAATTCTTATGAGAATAAACTCTTTAAACCGAAACCGAAACCGACATAATAAAATAGAAACCGTTAAAGACGCAACTTGTTCTAAATTGCTAGAGATTCTTTTAAAATTAGGATCTTTATACCATTTCCTCCTTGGAGCATATACGATTTCCTTGACGCCTTTGATCAAAAAAACTTATTGATAAAAAACTACATCTGCATTGAGGCTAAAAATATGCGGACGATGACAAAAGAGACAATGCTTTTAGAAACATGGCCGCACAATCAAGCCATGCGCGATTGATGTTGAGCATGAGACTACAATATCGGCCGGCTACAAATTGGCACGCTGTCAAAAATGCAGTGGACAGAGCTCCACAGTACTCTACATAGAGCGGTATAGGCATAGTAGGTGTTCTAAATACGGTGCACTGCGGGATGATTGAATAGCCACACTGGTTCATTGGACTCATTTCGATTCGAATGATCGGCCAAATCGAATCAGTCGGTTATACTCTTAGAATGTGAATTAGTTGAATCACAAATAAAATAACTACTTATACAGAAGTGTAAGATAACTACAGCTGTAATAAAATTAATGAAGAAGAATCTCATTTATGGCAGCTTGACACTTCAATCATGCGTACAAATCAATCAGGCTTATCAGTATAAATAATCCTACTTCTGATGCTGGGTGAGCATACAAAGGATTTGTCATAGTAGCCGTTGATTAAAATACTAAATAATGAAACAGGCATGAACAGTAATATCTGCAATAAAACACTGTTATTTTTATTTGGCTTTAATTTTTTTTCTTAGAATTACAAGCTGATGTCACTGCGAAGTAACTGGCTAGAATAATGGAATAATAGCAGCGTAATTTATCTACACCACTTTAGCACACATCACCTCCACAATCTACAGCCGACTCAAAGCACTCGCCTGCGTGCGACTGTCTGTGACGTGACAACAAACAGTGCACAAAATAAATTGCTGTATGCCGAGCTCTCGTTGTTTAGCTAGCACTCATCCGGGATCTAGGTAGGTACGAACATTAATTTAAATATCAACGTAAAGGAAATATTGCGAACTAACCTGTGCTCTATTGATGACATCATGCGGTCCTCGCCAAGTGGTAGCTGCCGGAGATTTTCTTTTGGCTAGTTCAAGTGTTGCTTCACTGGGACATTTCTCGAACATAAGCACCCGTTCGGCCACGGAGCCGCGCGTGAGGAAAGGGCGCACTGGCGTGGTGCCCGCAGCGGCAGCCTCACTAGTGGCGCCAACCACAGCACCGGCGCTCGATGCTCGTCGCGCTCTTGCCTCAAACTTTGAGCGTGCTTCTGTCACGTGCGAACCGAGAGAGGCCCTTCTTTCCCCACTCGGACCGGCTCCGGGCTTCCTACTGGCGCCGGTTTCTAATCTGTCTTGATACCGACTCTTGGCATAATCTACTAGCGATATCGGGGGCACTACATCGGGACGCTCCATGGAGCGCTCGGCTACCACGCCACCGGTGCGTAAGGCGCGTAGAAGACGTTCTTCCTCTCGCGCAACCTCAAGCCGCATCGCTGCGGGGTCCGCCCGCCTCGCTCCCGGTCCGGCGGCTCCTGTACCGTTCCGCTCCGGCACCAGGTCCGGCGGCAGGCTCGCATCCATCGGCTCCCCGTCGGGCTCGGTGCGCTCGCGGCGCTGCTCCCGACGCGCCTCGGGTCGCTGTTCGCGCACCACTTCGATGCGGTGGTGCCGAAGCTCCGGCCGCTGCTTGATCTCGGGCTTGGGTTCCGGTTTGGGCTTAGTCCGCAGACTCTCCGTCAGCTTGATGCCGGGTGTGGGCCGGCAGGACAGGATCTCCGTAGGTGCGAGACCGCGAGCCTTCCAAGTCTGGTAGATCGCTTCGGCATGGTCCGAGATCTGTTTGGCGATAGCGGCGATGTCCTCCTCGCCGGTGTCGATCTCACGGCGAGCCGTGGCCGCCATGGCCGAGCTGCGCGAGCCCGCGGGCTCCGATAACGTACTGCACCCTTTCGCTGAGGGTCCAGCGCTCCATGTACTGCACTCTCACTGATATCACAAAGGCACTGAAGGATCACTGGGTCGGCACTGGGCTGGTCATTGAGTGTTCGCGAGTACTCTGTGAACAGCTGTTGTAGCACGCGTCCGACAATAAACAAAGGCTACGATCGCGATTGGCGGGAGGACCGGTGTGGCGACAGACAACAAGCCGGCGGCGGCGCCTGGCGCGGACTGCGGCGCGCCGGGCCCCCGCGCGCGTCGCCCCCGCCCCCGCCCGCGCCTCTGCCGCCACGCGCCGCGCCCTCCCGGCTGGGCCCTTCACTCCCGGCGCAGCAGCCCACGTCCTCTGTCTGTCTATCCATTCATTTACTTTACAAGGCACCAGATACCTCAAAACCTGTATTAGGTACATGAGTTTGTCCCTGAATGCGCATCAAAGCTAAAATAGGTATTCTTACTTTTGTAAACTTTAACCCATTATTGATTTTGCCACTGTATTTACCTACCTATGGGTCATGGCACACCCATTTGTCCCCTATTCGCAATGAAGAATTCCATACATACCTATTCAATAGCTGAGAGCAGTCCACCAGTTTAGATGCACAAAGCATGCGTTTGCCGGGCGGCGGCGGCGGCGGCCGGCGGGCGGAATGCACATTTGGGCGGCGAAGGCGAACTGCAGAGTGATGACAAGGACGGCACGCAGTCAAAGATTAGGTAAATAAGGTCCAAATGTTCGTGCTTGAAAATGATTTTAATTATTACAATTTTGCCAAAGTAAAGTGATGCTCTCAGAATAGAGAAAATGAAAATGTTTTTTCTCTATTCTGAGGTGATGCTATAGGTAGTTAAAAATATCCTACGTAGGCCATTATTTTATTTACTTATTTAATATTTTTATTCTACGTATATTTTTAAGGTATTAGGCCTAAAAAATATGTCATCAGAATTAGCAACTAGTTTTTTTTAAGAACCTAATGTAAAATATTATTTTTATACTTCAGGATGATTCAGCTCGCTCGATTCAGTTTTGTCTTATCTGTCAGAGGATGACGTACTCTATGGCCGTCCGCGCACGCGCGCCGGCACCGACACAAATAGCACGCGCCATGTATTTACACGCTCCCTATTTTTTTTAATCATTCTTCGAAACATCGGCTAGCATCTCACTCATCATGCCAGCCGGGATACTTTGTGCGTGCATAAATTTACTTTTTGGATCGCGGTAGTGTTGGCTGTTAATTATAATCGATCTATTTATCAAGATGATCCCCGATTTCTCCTGGTCACGCTATAACTTGAGAACGGCTTTACCGATGTCATTAATCTTATTTTTATATGTTTTCTAATATCTCGTACAGGGTTCTTATTTTAAACTTATAGGGAGTACATTTTTAAAAAAATATACCTACTCCTTAAAAGTTTAAAAGGGAAAACCTGCGGTTAAATGGCGCCTATATTTTAAAGTTACACCTCTAAATAATTGTTCATAATTTTAAGGCGTTGTTGAATATTTTATAACATAAGTAGGTAGTTTATAATTTATTTCCCAAAATAAATACAAATTTAATGAGACGTATTTTTCTTGCGAATACCTAAATCTGAAACTATGCTACGTTTATAAAAATAAACGTACTTAGTTTCAGATTTGACAATAAAGAATATTAACGAACTACAAAGGAAGGATGTTCGTATGAGCAAGTGGCCAACTCTGGTGACGAGCTATTATAATTATATATACTTATAAAGAATATTAATCCCAGTTCTTCCATTCCTGTTTCCTTCTACTTATTTAATTTAGCAATAATTGTGGTAAAAACAGTAACAACCGTTCACAAACACTATGTGACCGTTCATTAAATTCTAAGAATACTTATTATTATAGGCAAGCGCAAATTCTCAAGGAAAATGAGTTCCTAAGTCTTTATTAATACTTACCTACTTGTATGCCTACACAATAGAACACAATTATAGGACCTTCGTAATTCGGCCCAGGTACTAAGTAGATCTGCCTTATAGCTTGTGAGTTCAATATTAAGCGTGAAAAGCCTAAACCGACAACTGTAACATATAGGCCAATAAAAAACATATCCCTACTAAATTTTAATGAGGATTTGGCCAGTATAAGGTGGGATGCAATTGGGACGTTAGGTGACGTGAACGAAATGGTAATTTTATTTAATCAATGTGTAACTACCTTATTTGATTTGCACGCTCCAATGAAAACTACTACTATTAAAAAGCACTCATACCCATGGATCACTGATACGATAAAACAGATGATGAAGTTACGTGACGAAGCTTCTGCGAGCTACCACAAAACAAAAACTACGTCTAAAAAGGAATTTTATAAAAATCTTAAATCTACTGTAAATATGGCACTCTTTCAAGAAAAAACTGCATACTTTAAAATAAATATAAATAATCAAATAAATTACCCTAAGCAGCTATGGAAGAACCTTAAAAGTACAATATTACCAAAGAGCGATATTGACCTGCCATTTAACTTTCAGGATCCTGACATGATTAATGACCATTTTATGCATATTCCAGGTACCTCTGATATGGACATTTCACTTCTAACTTACTTTGAGTATCATAATTTTGGTGAAGCAACATTCCAACTGGAACCTGTCAGCTTAGATAAAATTATCAAAATAATTAAATGTCTTAAATCGAATGCTACCGGTTCTGATCTCATCAATCTCGATATGTTAATGCTGACACTTCCACAATCGTTGGAGACGATTCAGGGCATCATAAACGCATCCATACGCACGTCCACCTTCCCTCACATTTGGAAACACTCAGTAGTGCGCCCTCTACCTAAAGTGACCAATCCTACACAAATGAAAGACCTGCGGCCTATAAGTATTCTGTCGTGCATGTCTAAAGTTCTGGAAAAAGCAGTGAGCTATCAACTAACTGACTTTCTTGAAAGTAATAAGATTCTGCCAGACGTACAATCAGGCTTTCGTAAAGGGCGCAGCACGGTCACCGCTTTACTGGACGTGACTGACAATATCCTCGCTGCACAGGATAAGGGTATGTGCACATTGGTAGTGCTTTTGGACTT
Organism: Xanthorhoe designata; assembly: GCA_963582015.1. Classification (NCBI taxonomy): domain Eukaryota; kingdom Metazoa; phylum Arthropoda; class Insecta; order Lepidoptera; family Geometridae; genus Xanthorhoe; species Xanthorhoe designata. Next base: position 9,542,228 of record OY757033.1, read on the forward strand.
TTCAAGAGCATTTGATTCCATTAACATTAACCTTCTTATTTCCAAACTAACATATTATGGCTTTGACATCAGTGCTCGAAAATGGTTTAGTAGCTACCTGTGTAATCGCTCTCAGCATGTTAAACTTACGCGTAATGATGGAACTTCAACATGTTCAAAAACCGTCGCGGTGAATAGAGGAGTTCCACAGGGATCTATATTAGGCCCAATTCTTTTCATTTTATACGCAGCCGACATAAGCACTCATATAAAGCACTGCCAATTCCATATATATGCCGATGATATACAGGTATACATCTCTTGTTATCCCAGTGATGTTAACAATGCGATTGACAAGCTTAATGCTGACCTTGAGAGTATTGCTATGTAGTCTGGAAGAAACAGTTTGCTGCTTAACCCAAATAAAACAAAACATATGATTTTTGGATCCCCTAATCAGCTATCTAGTATCGGTCCAATAAGAAGCGTTTTGCTTATGGGTGAACCCATTGAGCGAGTTTATAAGGCTCGAAACTTGGGGTTGGAAATGGATTGCAACTTGCGCTTTGAGGAACACATAGCTAAACTAGTTGGTGCTTGTTTCTACAAGCTTAAAGTTTTGTATAGGATACGGCCATACATATCAGAGGGTATACGACTTCAATTGGTAGAGTCACTTATCCTATCTAAACTGAATTACACAGATGCGGTATACGGGCCTCGACTTTTAAGTAGGACTAAGCGATTAATTCAGAGGGTTCAAAACTCTTGCACAAGGTTCTGTTTTAATATTCCGTGGAGAGCCCACGTCAGTCCTTACCTGAATGAGCATTCTATACTTAAGATGACACACAGGCGCAAACTTCATTTGGCCTGTCTACTCTTTGGCGTTATGAAAGACTCTGCACCTGCCTACTTATATAGGAAACTTAAGGGTATGTCAAATTTAAGATCTTGCGAAATGAGGCTATGTTCGGTGCAGCTATCAACTCAACCGCATAAAACGGCAGCCTTCAGAGGCAGTTTTCGATATGCTGCATCGAAAATATGGAACAATATCCCACCGCCGATAAGAGACCTTCAAAGTTCTTCAGGTTTCAGATTAAAGCTCAAAAAATATTTACTTGTTAGGCAAAAGGAGCAAGAATGTTTAAGACATGATACAAGCGCTATATAATTACCTAAGCAGATGTTTTATGTACCTATGTATGTTATGACTGTCTTACTACTTTACGTTTTCTACTTTTTGAAATGGTTTAATTCTCTTAAATTGTCAAAGATTAAGCTTTTAGGATTGGTGATATTTATTCAAAATTTTATTGTTTGTAATGTTTTATTTTATTGTACTTACAATATGTTTAATTTTATTTGCATGTTTAATTATTGATCTTGTTTTTTCGGCCCAATACTAAACTTAAATTTTCTTAACTGAAAACTTAATTTTTAATGTTGTTATCTCAAATTCACTGCTCGATTATTTTATTTTTTTAGATATATTTAGTATAACACGTTTTTCTTAACTTATTACGGTTCTCAAAGGTTCTAACGGAAGACCAGCGCAGGCCTTGCGGCCCGCACACGCTGAGTTGGGACCATTTTTGGAAATAACTATGTTAAAAATCTTAATATTTAAATCATCTTCTATCGTCAAACCTATTTCTGTTATTTAAATGTACTAATGTTGTAAATTTCCAAAATAAATGAATTTGTATTGTATATTGTATTGTATTGTATTGTATCTTAGTTATTTACTTATACTTTGTGAGTATCCTATAAGTATCCACAATATTATTAGTGGAACCACTTTGTATAGGTATATTCTTCTCTGAATATTTGATATGTGAGGTTTATTCGTCTTAGGTAGGTACCTATTTAATTTACTTACTTGAAATAAACTAAACCATATTCTGTCTAAAATAATATTGTTGTTAAAGTGAATACCTGGAATCAATTAAAAGATTTTTTTTTATAAATAGAAAACGATCAATTCGTAAACATCAATAAGTATGTAAAACTACTAACAAGTTTTACATGCTATTAATTAATAAAATAATACGCGCCGATATCTAAAAAATAGATTTATATGGAATGACCTTAGTGTAGTTTAACACTTTTATTTAAAGAAACAATTGCCTCAAATTGTATGTTGATAAGGTGTTTGAAGGTATAAAAATAGCTGTACAAAGAATTTATATAGGTAGGAATATATTTATAGTAGAAAAAAATACTGTATAAGTATACAGGTAGGTGCCTAAAGTTTAAAATAACGTGTTAGTTCACCAAATACGGCGAAGATACAAAAGCTTAGAAATCGAAATACTCTACTGATATGGTAAGAGAAAAGTGAAATCTTGAATGTCAATGAGCTGTTTGTTCATTCACCGAAAGAAATTGTACAATGCTGACGATAAACAAACGTCTGAAAGCGTCCAACCATGATTTGACATTTTTAACTTAACAAATTATTATACCTACCTAGTAGGTTCATAAATTTATTGCTAAATTAATTGATAATACTCGTGGTTCAGCTTATGTTGGAAATTAGGTACTTAGTATAGAACAACTACCGGCATAAGAATTAAAAAAAAAATTTTTTCTTGTACGAATTATACCTACTTAGGTATCTTATTTATTGTAAAGGTACGCGTACAACTACAACACACATTGTTTTCATAGTGTAACGCTATCCGGTAAAGGACAAAGGAAGTAATTTAACACCCTACTAAAACGTCAAGTGTGAGCCAGTCACCCTTAAGGCGTGGCGACCGTTCACCTCACACAGTGGCACTTTCATTTTATTTGGCTAGAATTGCATCTAAGTGTATTATTACAATGATTTAAGAGGTCAAAGTTTCTGATGAAGATGTTACGAAACACACCAAAACTATAGATAGATCTAGCATTTTAGCCTCGTAGATTAGCAATAGAATAGGTTAGACAAGATAGGATAAGATTATTTTATTTGCCTAGTTATATACTCAATCTAATACTTAATCTATATTCTACAAATTCGAAATCGAAGCTACTTTCAAAGCAATTTAATTTATTAGCAATGTCAATCACATAAGTCTAACATAATTTAATACTCCAAGAATCTTATTTTAATGGCTAAATACGCTATTAAATACTCTATGATCATCCCAACAGTTTGTCTTCAAGTAATTACAAAATGTTTTTATCAAAATTCCGTCATAATTATATCAAAACAGACAGTGAGCACAAAATGTCAAAAGCGTGTGTAAAAAGCGCGCAAATTTAAAATTATTATTTTTTAATTTACTCAACTTATTTATGTAACAGATATTCAGTGCAAATGACAAATATTTACTATACTTTATCACAGATATATTTTAAACAGTAGGATTTACAATGATTTTAGGTCATCATCAAATAGGACGTGTAAAATCGTAGCAACACGAATGCTCTACCAATAACCGAGACAAATCATTAAAATCACGGGCAAAATTTGTTGAAATGAACGAGCCAAAAGTGCCAGATAACAAGAGCGATTGGAAGAGTATTGATATCTACCTCTTCTCCAATGGTCAGCAGTCTTCTCCACCCAGGAAATATCACCTGGTGATAGACCAGCTCGAATGGTGGAAAACCACTCTTCATTTTTTGGCTAAATCACAGTATGGGTCATTGTAAGTAGGTATTCCCTAGGTTTCGATGCACAGTCCTTGATAATAATTTGCGTTTGCTTATTCATTTATTTTATAAAGTGATGTTTGTTTGAAAGGAAAGACATACCTACCTACTGACCAAAACACATTAATTTAAAATGCTTTATCAATAAATATAGTACAAAACAAATCACTTTATGCTCGGCAATGATGCTCTACCTTACCATAAAATCAAACCTTTCTAAAATACATAATTATGTAGGTACTTGCCAATTCGTATGAGCTAGTAAGTGTAACTCTGATGATGGCATTTTAGGACGCTTGACCTCTATCATGGCGTATATAACCGGGACCAACCATTTGACGAGCTGCATCAACAATTATATAAAATGAATGAACATCTAATAGTAACTCCCAACTTCTGCTTATTTTCAAGGCACAGTATGGTAGACTTGTACACAATAGAGGGAAATAAAGTTGAAACACCAATGCAACTTAGTCAAAACATGGCTTACGTGGCCGTATTGCCTCCAGACGTGTTCATTGACGCTGGCTATGGGAGGTACCTAATCAAGGCCACTCGGTGAGCTGCAAACAAATTTATAGCTGCTCCTTTTATTAGACTACGGTTTATAACAAAAGTGTAATACCTACAACAAAAAAACACCAACAGTTGCATACGTATTCTTGGTTTCTATTCTATGTCCAGTTATTTTTTGGTCTAAATTAGTGTGGTTTACAGATCATGGGAGAAAGGTCAGTTTAGAAGGACTAGCAATACAGCTGTGATCAAACCAGGTAAGTCGGTTAATCAACAGAAATAAATATGCTGTATCCTTGTAGGTCCTTATAGTACTTATTTTATATGACTCCTCATCTCTATTTAATATTATGATGTTTAGGGAATAGTCACGAAGACAAACACTAATGGAATAGATCACATCATCTTGCAAGTAGTTAATTATCACCACTTCTTGTTTGAAACTAATTAGGTTTCTCACGATGTTTTCTATCACTGACAAGAGCGTGCTAATAAAAAAGCTGAAACGAAAAAAATTATTGATGTGCACCTAGAAAATAATCAACAATCCTATTAGATCTACAGTCGAGGGTACATCCTTAGCTTATCCTTAGCACAAGCTTAAGATAATGTATCACATACACAACTGTATAGTATATTTTTTAATTCCTTTGTTCTACGTAATAATAAGATAAAATAGGTGGCTGCGCTATATAGTATGACGCATACAACCACCTTAATGTGCGCATAACGTCGACTAAATAATCAATCCGCGACTAAAAATGTCATAGACTAAATAGTTTAATTGTGTGGAATTCACGAGTACACAACTTGACTGAACATTTTAGTCAATGTATAAGTTTTAGATATGTAAGCACTAGGCCTAACTATTACCATCGATATTACTATTGCAGAGGAACTTAAACTTGTGAATGAGAAATCTAACTCTGATACCAGAGCTGGTGGTTTATCGTCTAAGTCAAAGAAGAGAGAAGAAGACGAGTTACACGAGAAGATGGATAATGAAAGTGTAATTCTCAAAACTGTTAGTATTATCTGTACTTACTCTAGAATTTTTCATGAATATTTTAGGACGCATTATCAAGGTTCAGCTCGGATAATCAGTCAGACATTCAATGATAAGTATATTTAAAGTTGAGTAAACTTTACACAATAATTACTTTCATTTTTAGATTATTGCAAGTGTGGTAGACAATCAACCAAGTCTAATAGTAAAACCGGCTGCTAAAGATAAGCCCTACTCTAATTCAGCAAAACAGCCAGACAAACCGAACAGATCATCGATACAACATACATCAATAGTAAAAAGGAACAGTATTCTCCCTTCTCCACCAAGATCAAGAAAACCGTCTCTTAAAAAAGATACTGTTAAAATCAGTACAGAATTAACTGAACGACCTCCCATAACAATTAATAACCACAAATATCAACTTAAAGGTAAGGTAACCAAACCTATTCAAAAACAAAAGGATTCTTTACCTGAAACAGTTCTTACAAAAGTGGAAGAAATTGTGAATGAAATAAAATCGAATTCATCTTTGAAAATAGTAAATGATAAACGTTCAGAAACTAAAAATACAGAGACAGAAAATTTTGTGCTAGAGAAAAATGAGATTTTGCTATCGAAATATGACAAAGATAATGAAATCGAAAAGCTGATCACAGAAAATCATGATGTCTCTCTATCAGACACTGTGAACAGGCAGGATGGAGAACATGAACTATTTTATGATGCTCATCGTAATACTTTTGAAAGTACTAATATCACAATACAAAGTATCATGGCTAATGATACAGATTTAAGCATGATTAACGTACATAATTTAAACGGTTTACCTTTTGATGGATCCTCAATGAACCTTTCAAAGGTAGCAAAAACTGAAACTGATGTAGCTGTGAGTAATAAAGACAAGGTCGTTAATATGAAGCTAAATATAGAACTAGTGTGTAATCCCAATGAAGCAAAACTAGTCCCAACTGTGTTGCATAAAAAAGATTCAATGGTCATACTAAGAGTAGAGAAAGGATCCCAAGTTGATGTAGAAGATAAATCATATCACAACAAACTGATTTCAAACGATACAAATGACAATGAAGGAAACTATAAAGTTAAAGTTGTAAATTGTACTTGTCCTACTAACGGTGGTGATGAAACAAAGAACAAAATTCCTGTTAAAAAGGGAAGCACTAATTTCTTAATATTTCTCCCCGTTTTAAAGTTTGATGACGATTGCAAAAGGTTAAGTAATGTTTGTAAAAAAATATTTTTTATCCAAAACAACGGTTTAAGTGATATTTTTATCAGTTCTAGGAACAAGACAGAAAAGCCTAAAGAAAATAAAGGAACAAATTGCAATCACAATTCCAGCATTTGCTACCCAGCTAAGAAAACAATATCTTGTTTATCGCTACATAAAGAAAAACTTTTCAGCCACTCTGAGCTGGCATCAAGAAACAACTCCACAGAAATACAAGTAGAGACTGACATGATCCACGATAAAAACGAAGTGGCTTCGATTAAACGTAAATCAGTCGCTATAAAGGAAGAGCAGCATATGTTGCCATTAGATAAGACGATGCTACATATGAGTGAAACAGAAAACCATAATAAAGTGTTTGTCGCTCCAGAGCCGGATAAATCAGATGTGTATGTTTTAAAAAAGGAGTCTATCGCTTCAATTTTGCATAAATCTTCGTCTAAGTTTACGCAAACTGAATGGTGCGATGTACTGGTAAGAAATTATGTTACTTGGAAAGTCCTTACTTTAAAGAACACAAATAAAACACGGAAGCCTCCCTCTACGAGAAACGTATCCCGTAAATACTAAGTGGAACAAACTCACACATTGGATCTGTGTCACATTTTTTCGATATCAATGTAATTTCTTGACGACTGGTACTCATAGTCGTAAGTTTTGAAATTCGATCTTATTTGCTTTGGTTTTTTACTTTAGGCTCAGTATCTTAGCACCAGCTTAATTTACATTGAACCACTTTCTAGCTATGTATAGCCTAAAACTCCGTCACCAGAGTTGGCCACTTGCTTATACGAACTTACCTACCTACTTAGCTATGTCTGGGCATGTGTAATCTTCGTATGAGCACGAGCTAACTCTGGGGACAGAGTTTTCTAGCTAAAAGATGCTTAAATGTTTTAAACAAATAATCGTGTTTAATCTATGTTCAATGCCTAAAACATCATAGTCAGCAGTTTAGTAATACTCAATTAATACAAAATTATTTCCTTTGCAGTTAGAAATGAAGCTTCAGGACGACGGACACTATTCATTCCATATGCCGACACTTGAAATGTTAAAACATTACAGACTGTGACAGTTACTTATTTCCTTTTATTTATTATCCTGTAACGTTACGTAACAGCAATCTAAAAGGAAAACATAAAACAACTTCCTAAACATTAAGGTAAACCCAACTACGACTGAAAAACAAGCAAATGTAAACAGGATAATTATTACAGTATCAACAAGTACAATACTTAGACAACCATCTTCACATATCCTAGACTACCCTAATAGTCGTCTATTTTGACACGTGAACACGGTGAAAGTATTATAGAAAATAAATAGGAAGTAGGGTACCCCCAGTATTCATCACGTTAAAGATGTTATCTACTCAATGAAGGGTACAGGCCCGTAGACCCAATAAACGAGCCAATTTATAGAAGCTTAGTTGCAAAACTAGAGCCAAAAGATTCCAAGGAAACGAAATTCTGAACGCCGTGTTTAATATCAGCATCTCATCTTGATATAAGTGCATCTTTTTCGCCAGTATGTTCAAGGGCTTGTGTGCTATGTGCTTCAGTTGGGAATCACTTAGGCATTTTAAGTTTTGCGGTGCCATCTCCAACATTACCTGAATAAACACATTATCTTGAGTACTTTTCAACCGACTTCAAAATAAGGAGGAGGTTCTTAATTCGACTGTATTTAATTTATTAGAACTTTCGACTGTGTTAACCGATTTTGATAAAATTTTTTATATGAAGGTTGGTGCATCGCGTGTAGTCTCAATTTTTTTTTTTAATTTTGAGGATTTGATGAGGATCTTCAGAGTTCCTGTAAACAAAAATGTATCTCTCTCACGAAATATAAGTCGGTAAAATAAAATTTCAATTTTGCCACTTGTCATTTTATACTCGTACTACAGAGAAGCTTAATATATCTAATCCTAGATCAATTTCATAATTTTTGTTTTTTTTTACTCTAGGCCTCTAGGCTTTTGCATCTATTTGAGATCATTTGTACAATGGCCAGGGGCAAACCTATGCCTAAATTACAGCGTCGTAAGTATAGACATAAGATTTCTTAATGATGATGATGATTATGATGATAATGCAAATGTTTAAAAAAATCAAGACGAATGTTTTTAGTACTGGGACATTTTTGAGATGTGCTAGATTTTCCCAACACCTAAACCATCCTCTTATCTCACTTCTTAGTCATATCCACAGGAAATAGATGGTCAATAAGGTTCGAAAAAGCCGTAGGTATTCTCACGATCCGTCTTTTTTGTGAGTTCATGTTAATATACATTATTTCGAAACTCAGTAGGAGTATTTCGTAGGAGCACGAGGAGGAAGCGCAAAATCCATTGCAAAACCAGAAGTCGATCCCAGGACTTTCGCAACGAAAAGCGTGGTACATCCCACTAATGCCAGGTTGCAATATTCAACTTACTAATAACCGTGGATCTGTCAAAAAGTGTCCTACATTTTTTGTTGTCTAAACAAAGTTGCTATGGCGATCAATCTACGATCATTCGTAAGTTTAATATTTAAACCGGCCGTAAGCCATCAGTGCTGTCCGGGTTCAATTTTAAATAGTAGGTACTTTACATGATTATAACTCCAAGCTTTACTCACTTGAGCGCTGATTCCACGCATAGCTTCAGGGTTGATGGCGGCGAGCTCTGGTGCGTCAACTTCAGTGAGTAGTAAGCCTAGCCTGGCAACATCGCTTGCACTCCAACTGTTGGACTTGCCTAGCACCTAATGAAATTATCAGAGCAATAGGTTATGATTGCCGTGATGCTTTTCTTACAATAGCAATGGGACAAACATTCATATCATAATCACATAGTTATGAATATCAAAAAGTGATTTTTATTCTCAGGTATGAAAATCAAACAAAATATATTAAACCGACTTCGAGATTCTCATCAGATCCTCATTTTTTTTACGGGACCACCTTAGTGGTACCTACTCTTAAAAGAAAAAAAGAAGTCAAGCCAAAACAAGGTTGATCTTCAGAGTGATAATTTTATTGGTCTTAAAGACATCAACGCGCTCATAAGCCTACGGAAATGCTACGAGCTACGAAAATCCTAATTGAGCACAATCTTATAATAAAAAACGTACAAAAGTAGTATCATACCTGCGTTCTAGTCATTACGTGTAAGAAAAATCTTCGCTGCAGTGGATCGCAGGATTTTATGTGATAAAATATCTGAAAAATCACATCGATATATTTATTGACTAATGTGACGACGTAGGTAGACCAAAGAAACAAAAATAGCCACCAGAGTTGACATTAAGGCATCATTGGATAGAACTGGCACTACCTAATTCCAGACTAGTTTTGTGGCACAGTGGGCGAAGGCCCGCCTGAGACGCGGAGGTTGCGGGTTCGATCCCCGCCACGGGACAAATGTTTGTATCTTCTACAGATATTTGTTCCGGGTCTGGATGTTTTTCTATCTATAGTATGTATGTATTTATTACAAGACAGTAAAAAATCCATTAAGTATGCAGAAATCGATATAATTCCAGTCAAAAGTCAATACTTGTACCTGATGCGATAGCTGTAGGTATTTAGTTTCCCCAAGCGTCCTCATGTAAAGCATAGGCACTCCACATAGAAGGTTGTTCATTAAATTCAAGTACTTGACGTTACTCCAGTTTTTGTTGACTTTTATGTACCGGCTAGCTACGACGCCGACCTACAGAAAACTTTGAATTTTGGTGATTATATTAATACATTTTTTCACCATCTTCCAGCTCTCAATTTAAGCTAAAAGTGAGAAATCTACGTATATGGTTTATCTGTGTAAATACTATCTGACGCTATTGAATTAAAAAAACCAATAGATCTCTCAGAGATTTATTTTTGGAAACTAAGCTATAATAAACGTATATTCATCATCGTCATCATTGTCAGCTTACAGTTTCCAGTTAAGGGCGTTTGTGCACTACACGGAATTGACTGTTTTCCGGTCCGGAAAATGTTTTTGTCCCCTTCTAACTTATCAGAAATAAGGAGACAAAAATTACCTTCCGTTAGGGCATCTATCGCTGTGTAACAAACACTGCCTTTGTTTTTTTTCCGATACATTTATGGAGGCAATAAAAAATACGCAAATAAATACGCGCCATAATAAAACAGATTTGTCTAAACCAGTGAAGTGTAACCTATGTTGTATGTTTGTTTGGTATACGAGTACAATCTATAAAGCTACCTGATGCCTATCAAGATCAGCATGGGTGCCAATAAAGGACAGAATACGTTCATCGCTGAGGTTGAGTTTGGCTATTTCCCGCCCATTGATATACTTGAAAAGTGGTCGGTACATCTCCAGCGTCTGAAATGTTATCTCGTCTGTCCTATGTTCGCCTTTTACCACCGTCCACGTGGCTACCAGTTTCTCACGAGCTATCTTCATCATCGATATTGTTCGTGCCTGAAAATATCTAGGGCTGCGTTTAGTGCTCAACCGTGGCAACACGTACCGTATGTACTGATCGTACGTCGTAGCAGTTAGAGTAATTTATCAACACTGCAGTCATTCATATGCGTAGGTATAGATTGAACTTTGATTGAATTGAACTAGATAAAGTTTGCAATAATACGTAACGACGTTTACCAATAATCCTTTAATTTTATTCACATCACATTAAAAGGTATATTCTTTCCTAAGAATCAGGACAACACATTTTGGGGCTCAGCTTTCTTTTCTATCCAAATAGGATTGAATATCACCGAAAAGAAAACTTAGCTTAGTTTTCTTAAATAACGCCAATAAGTAAATACCTATATAAAATATAACTATTATTATTATAATACTTACAGACCGTAGTACATACAAAGGCGGCAACCGTAGTACGTCATCCACAGTTCCTTCTAGCAGTATCGAGAACGCATTTACAGCCGTCTGCATGTGATCCTTTGTGATCTGCAGGTAGCAGTGACCTGGGTGCATGAACTGAGACATAGGCAGATGCACGCCTAGTTTCTGACTGAACATCTCTGAACTTAAAGTAATATTATCGTTATAAATAAATATGCATAGAGTTTCAGCTTGCAAGTTTTTTGTTTTATTAGAAGTCTATAGAGCCATTGATTTGATACTGAAAAATTAGTTCACTGACAGAAAATTACGCCTCTTTTAATTTAACAGGAAGCCTAAACAGTTTTACTTTGTCTATACGTATTTTCCTAACTATGTTAAATTATTAATATATAGTAAGTACTTACCTATTATTTTTTTTAATAAGGCTTTAAAATAAGAATGAGACAAAGAAGCATATAGTACCTACCTATTACCTACATGTTGGGTCGACAATTATCAAACCGTGGTTTGGAACTCCTACCTTTTCGAATAGCAATCGAAAAACATTCACTTACGTGCTTGCTAAGTTACTCACCGCATCGTTTGCCCAGATGGGTAGTGCGCCAATATGTCTACATCTGTTATAGTTTCGTTCTTCTCCCTTGAATCATCGACGTCTAGAATTTCATAGATTTTTTTATTTATAATCATCATGGTTTTCATCCCTTTTTACTGTACCTACTGTACTTTTGTCAATTTTATTTAGTAAGATTTTTGTATTTTTTAGTATAGAAGTATGTCGTAAGGTCAAATATCAATCTTTACGTTTGCCAACCCTAAACTTCTCTTTTTTTACAAAATACACAATAAGGCCTTAAAGTTAATCCCTATAAATAAGTAGATGACTTACCTTTTGGCAGATCTCCAAATAGTGCTCTATTTAAAATCAGTTCAACTGCATCCAATGGATCTAAAAATAATATCGTTAATTATTTTATAATTAGAAAAACCGTTTTTGAATACCATAAAGTATTATGGTCTGACAATTTTACCTGATTCGTATGCAGAATAGTCTTTACCTCTCAGACTAGACTTCATATTGTAGTCTATTGAGATTCCCAAAAAATTACTCATTGATTTCCTTTGAATTACCACAGAATTGCAATTAGAACCTAAAAAGTTAAAAATCAACTAGCTGCGCCCCGGAGTTACGCGGTGAATAGTTCCCATTCTTTCTTTAAAATCTGTCCAGTCGTAGGTATGAGCAGTATGAGCGTGAAGGAGTAACAATCATCACACACACACAAAATTTCACCTTTATAATATTAGTGTAATGAATGCCAGATAATCAGATAATCCTACTAATATTATAAACGCGAAAGTTTATATGGACGTTTAGATGGATGTTTGTTACTCTTTCACGCGAAACTTACTAAACTTATTCGGCTGAAACGCGAGCGCGAGCGCGTAGTTAAATTCTAAGCTCAATAAATAAAACAATGTTATAAAGGGCTAGTTAAAATTCCGACCAGATTGTGGAGTAGGTACCTACCTATGGACATAAAAACTTTATGTAGACAGGTGGGCGGCACCTAGGTACTTAGAAAAAGTTAAGCGAAAAAGATATTCCCAAGCATGGTTGTTATTTTTTCAAATCTAGAGACAGACATAGTCATATACGTACATGCGATAAATACTAAGTTATTTGTACAAATGAGGCATAAAGCCATCATGCTGAGCACATGAAGCGAAATCATTGTATTACAATTCCACCAAAAATCCAAGTGGATTTAATTACAAGAATAATCAGTACTCATCTCAGCCATGTAGATTTTTGATAATGATAAAATCACAAATAAAACCTTTTCGATCAAGTACCTCCTCTCTAATAACATTTAAAAACAATTTATATGAAAAAAAGGCGGGAAACTCGAAAAGGGCGGCCGCGTTTTTTCTTTGATAAATTTTGAATTTAATTTTTCTTGATAAAGATCAGGAAAGTTATTATTATTTTGTATCCATTTAATTTATATTTATTATATTTAGTAGTAGTGTTAGACTTTTAAGGATTTGGTAAGTTTATTTCATATATCTATTCTTCCATGGAGGAGGAGCCCCCCGATCCGGGGGACCCAGTCCCTCCGGTGGCCTGTAATGTTACAATAGGTAACAGTTTTGAAAAATTAATGTCAAACGACTCTGCAATGGACACAGATACATCCGTGTCTAAAAAACGAAAACGCACACGCTTGCACAAAGTGTGCAAGAATTGCAACAAAAGAAAGAGGCATGGATCAAATGACTCCAAGGGTTGTCACTGCGCCGAATCACCAGCATCATCTGACAATATCATCACTTGTCCTTCTTTACCCAGTCCCGCTCCAGAACCAGTCGACAAACCAAATACTCCACCCACAGCTTCACCTCCAAATCCTTCTCCTCCAGTGTCTGTAGCAAGAACTCAATATGAGTCAACAGACAATGGTCCATTTGTTGTACACATCCAAAGAACAGTAGACTCAGAAAACGATGGCTCCACACTCCACCCCATTATGTTAGGCAAATTTTTGAGACGAAATGGTATATTTAATATAGTAAATGGTAGTCTTAAAAAGATTGGTCGGAATAGGGTGTCGTTGGCATTCCATAGCCAGAATGATGCCAACACATTTTTAAATAATGACGAATTGAATAAAAATAAATTAAAGGCATTTATACCAACATATAATGTTTCCCGTATGGGTGTTGTCCGCGGAGTACCTACAGATCTCTCCCCAGAGGAGATGATGGAATGTGCTGAGGTTCCACATGGGTGTGGAAAAATTTTAAAACTTCGTCGCATGAATTATAAGGAAATGATTAATGGTACTGCAGTTTGGAAGCCTACTCAGACAGTGGTTGTGACATTTGATGGTCAGGTCTTGCCGAGCCGTATATTCATGTGTTACAATGCACTAGTAGTCCACCTTTACACTTACCCGACCATCCAATGCTACAACTGCTGTCGCTTTGGACACACAAAGATGCAGTGTAGGTCTAAGCCCCGCTGTTTCAAGTGTGGCCAGGAACACTCTGGAGATTCATGTAACATTGATGAAGATTGCATTTCCTGTTGCTCGTGCGGAGGCATACACTTTGCCACGAGTAAATCTTGTCCTGAGTTTGTTAGACAACAAAAAATCAAGTTTTCCATGGCAGAAAGGTGTATCTCTTATGCAGAGGCATCCAAGATTCATCCACCATTATCTAAATCCTATGCTGACATTCTAGCTACTCCGAAAGATCACACAATTCCCACTCAAAATTCTCAAAAAGTAAATACTCGTAATGTAAATTCATCTGTGCACTCATTTAAAAAAACTGTATTCTTGAAACCAAAGTCTCGCCCCAGTGTAGCTAAAGGCTACGATAAGGCAGCACATTTTGACATTGCTGGCCAACCCTCACCAACCCTTCCTAACGGTAGTGCTTTGGTACAGGGTGAAAAAGGTAGTCAACTTAATATAAACGATATTATTTCTCTTTTAAAAACTTTATTACAGTCTAATATCATAGAACCGTCCAACGCTGCAAAAATAATTGACACAATTAGTATTCTACACAACCACAATGGATCACACCAGATCCGCAGTTCAATGGAACTGCAGGAGTGTAGTAAGTAAAAAACATGAAATTATAAGCTTATCTAATAAATTTAACCCATTCATTTTCTCTATTACAGAGTCTTGGCTTAAGCCGGACTCTGTGTTTAAATTGAGTGGCTTCTCTTGCATCAGGGAAGATAGACCTGATGGATATGGAGGAGCCGCTCTTCTTATAAAAAAATCTTTTTATTTTTCACAATTACCCCTACCTAATCACAGTAGTGATAATTTTACTGCTGTTGCCTGCCTTATTGATAAAATATGCTTTGTATCTATTTATGTACCTCATCCTTCCCTACAAATCTTTAATGATATAGAAAACTTACTTTCTCATCTTCCCAAGCCATGTGTAGTCATGGGTGATTTTAATGCACATCACTCTTCATGGGGTAGTTCTATAACTAACAGCTATGGCAGAGATCTCTTGGAAATAATTGACAGACAAAATCTTTGTATACTTAATGATGGGTCTCAAACACGCAGAACCAAACCTTCAGAAAATAACAGTGCAGTTGATTTAACTATAACTTCTCCTAGCTTAGCTTCTTCAGTTTCTTGGGAAACACAGCCATACACGTATGGTAGTGATCATTTCCCTATAGTTTTAAAGTTTCCTAATTATAGAGTTTCTGAAATTCCTAAATCTCCACCCAGAATGAGATATAAAATAATAAATGATAAATGGGCTGACTTTAGATTACATGTTGAGAACAATATTGATAACTTGCCTTTAAATTTCCAAGATATTTCCTGCTGTGCAGATGGTTTGGCTAAAACTTTGTTAGATGCAGCTAATTCTACCTTCCCATTGAAAAACATAGCTTCTGGTAAAATATCATCTCCACCCTGGTGGGATAGTGAATGTAGTATGGCTGTTGCTCAGAGAAAGGAGGCAGAGAGAGACTATAGTTTGAATATGACTGACTACAATTTTGATAAATTAACTGAAATAATAGCAAAGACCAAAAAGTTATTGAAAGATAAAAAAGCCCAAGGTTGGAAGAAGTTTTGTCAAACTATATCTCCCAATACAAAATCATCAGAAGTCTGGAGAAATATCAGACGGTACAGAATTGGAGTTAGCTCTTCTAATATTACAATTATGCCGCCTTCTCTGAACGACAGTTTCTTAGACCTATTGGCTCCACCAACTGCACATAAAAAAGAGTTAATAACACAAGTGCCTAACACTTTGCCCACTTGTCCCTATGGTCTTGATTTACCCTTTTCAATTTACGAACTGAAGGGTGTTTTGATGGATAGGACCGATACTTCGCCTGGAATGGACGGTATTCCCTATTCATTCTATTCACATCTTGGCGATAGCGCCATGCAATATCTCCTTGATATTATCAATTCTGTCATCATGACAGGTGACATTCCAACTAATTGGAAAACGCAAATAGTGCTTCCAATTTTAAAGCCATCAAAAAATCCTGCAGATTCAACGTCCTATCGGCCTATAGCTCTATCACCAGTTATAATAAAAATTGCGGAACATTTGATTAAAAATAGATTAGAATGGCTCATTGAAAGCCAAAATATTTTACCTAATAGTCAATACGGATTTAGAAAAAGTAGAAGCTCTTTAGATAGTTTGAGTGTTTTTATAACCGACATTCGTATAGCTTTTTCACAAAATAAATCTGTTGTAGCAACTTTCCTAGACATAAAATCAGCTTACGACAATGTCCTCATTGAAGTATTAGTGAGGAAACTAAAATTTTTAAAAGTTCCTGTTATGTTTATAAACTTTATTCAGAACATGTTAGTTGGTCGAGTAATTTTATTGAACTCTTCGGGCATCTCAAGAGTCTTGTGGAAGGGTTTACCGCAGGGATCTGTTCTAAGTCCCCTTCTCTATAATATTTATACTTATGACTTGGAAGTATCTTTGAACAATTCTGTTAGTATTTTACAATATGCTGATGATCTCCTACTATATTCTACCAACTCCTGTATTGACTCTGCTGTTATTAATATGTCATTTGCTTTAAAATGTTTAAAATCATGGTTAGACAATCATGGTTTGGAACTATCGCCTACTAAAAGCATTATTGTTCCTTTCACACGAAAAATAAATATACCATCTATTAACATTGTTTATAATAGTGTAATCATACCTGTGAAGAGTCACGCAAGATTTCTAGGCGTATTGTTAGATTCTAAACTCACCGGTCGTCCTCACTGTGAATATGTTGTGGAAAAATGTGAAAAGCAGTTAAATTTAATACGATGTCTTACAGGAGTATGGTGGGGTGCCCACCCTTCATCTTTAAAACTAGTTTACAATGCTTTAATTAGAAGCACATTAGATTATGGCACTTGCTTGTTGGAGCCTGGTAGAGTGGAGGCTTTCAAGAGGTTGGATGCCATTCAGGCACGTGCAATGCGTACCTATAGTAATGGGAGCAATGAAATCTAGTCCCATTAATGCTCTTCAGGTAGAATGTTGCGAACCACCCTTACTCATAAGACGCCAATATTTGTGCGATCGATTTTTCTTCCGTACGTTACAGTTTTCAAATCATCAGCTTCATCCTAGACTTCAGACACTATCAGAACTAATTAATTCTTCGTACTGGAACCATAAAATGCATCCTCATCTTATAAATAGTTATAATAAGTATAGGTCTTTATCAGCACCCCTGGATCAGTCTCTGCTTCTTTCAATATACCATTGCAATTATAAAGCATTAATATTACCCCCTAAAGTTTATTTTGATTTAAATATTGACCGTAACGATACTCATGCTAACTTCTATTTTAAATCAATTGTTGATGAACGATGGAATGGATGGCATCAGATATTTACTGATGCATCCAAACACTCGCAGGCAGGTGTAGTAGGTGTAGGTGTCTATCACAAACAGTATAACATAGTACAAAAAATTAAACTACCCTCTGAAACTTCGGTTTTTACTGGAGAATGTTTTGGTATCATGAAGGCACTGGAATATGTTTTATTGATGAAACTAAAAAATACGATCATATTTTGCGATTCAAAAAGTTCTTTACAATCTCTGGTTAAATTTCCATTTCGGTCCAAGTCATCTTATCCATTAATAACGCAAGCTAGAACTAAGCTTCTAAAATGTCAACTAAATGACTTGTCTGTCGCTTTTGCCTGGATACCCAGTCATTGCGGGATTCTAGGTAACAGCCACGCAGACAAGTTAGCAAATCATGCAGTGGAGTCTGGAGACATTTTCCCATTTAAAATTTACGCTCACGATCTACCTACCATTTCTAAGACGTGTCTTAAAAGTTCGTGGGAGAAAGCCTGGGATGAATCTTGTAATTATAAAGGTAAATTTCACAAAAAAATACAAGGAAGTATCCCCCTAAAACCATGGTTTTCTAAAATAAAACTAAGTAAACGTGCCACAACTGTTATAATACGTATGCGTCTGGGACATTCGTGTACCCCAGCGCATTTATCAAGAATGAAAATAGTACCAGATCCGACCTGCGCCTGTGGAGATGATTTTGGTGACATGAATCACATCTTTTTTGCCTGTCCCCAACATGACCATGCCTCTTTCATTGATGATCTTGTCTCTTCTAATGTTCCTCTTCCCACAAGTATGTATATTCTTCTCTCTTCCCTAGATCCTAATATATATGTATGTTTATCTAACTTTATTTCCAATAACAATATTAATTTATAACTATTTTACATTTTATAGCGTATTGTAATTATCTACTTTATCCTACCTTTCCCAACTTTCCTGATCCTATCCGCGTCCTCGTAGTTCGCGATCCATTTTGTATATTATTTTGTTTCCCTAATTTTTTAACTACAAGTCAAGCCAATTGTACATGGCAAATGCACAAATAGTGCGAAGCCAAAAAAAAAAAAAAAAAAAAAAAAAAAAAAACAATTTATATTTTTTTTGTAGGTTCATGATATAGGTTTATTTCGCAAATCCACAGATTAGGTAGAGATACTACGTAAATCGATGGCGTGAAATGTCATAAATTTGTTACAAAACTGTTCTGCTGCGTTTACACGCTTGCGAAGGATTGGCGAACCTTCGCAAACCACAAGCGTCCACAATTCTCGCTTGGAATTTGGAAGGCGTTTACACGCTTGTGACTGCGTCAGTGTTCTACGTACATCCAAGCATGGCGGACGTCGATCTTGTATCGGCTGTTACCTTTGGTTTAACCTACTTTTAATTTTTTTTCCAGGTTTTTTTTAAATAAATAAATAAATATCCCTGGACATTCCACACAGCGTCATCTAGTCCCAAGCTAAGCATTTTAATGCTTGTGTATGGTAACCAGATGACTGATATAAGTAGGTACTACATAGATATATATTTTTTTGTAAATAGGTACATAAGTAGGTAGGTACATATTATACGTAGAAAACAACCAGACACGAAACAAATATTTGCAGATCATACAAACATTTGTCCCGTAGCGGGGATCGAACCCGCAATCTCTGCACCTCAGGCGGGCTTTCGCCCACTGTGCCACAGAGGTCCTCAGAAAAATGTTTTCGAAAAGTTGTCATCAATATTTATTTTTTGGATTTTAATTCCTTTACTGGCTTTCCCATTAACTGGGCAAGACGACTTCAAGCATCTGCAACTTTTTTGATATTTTTGGTAATTTTTCAAAAACGATAAACTCTCTTCGTTCGACCAGCCACTCATTTTGAAGTCAGAACTAGACGTGCGTTCGCCACGAGATCACAGCGGCTACTAAGCGCGCGCCAGCGTGTAAACGCGACGCAATCGATTGCCGCAATCGCCCTTTGATTTGTGTTCAAAAACCGACACTAGACCCGATCGGATACAAGCGTCTACAAGCTCACGCAAACCAACACAAACACCCTCTTTACACGCTTGCGATTGCGGAGGCTTGCCAAGGCTCGGCAAGCGTGTAAACGCAGCATTCTAAAAACTTCTTCTTAAACTTTGTACCGGATCGGATAACATACAATATTTATGTAAATTACAATGTGTGCAAAAATTAATATTATTACCATTATACTTAATTAAATTATTAAAATCAGCGTTTAATTTTTCGCCATGTTTTCTTCGTCGTCCAGCGAGTGTGATTGTGAAGAGTATTGTACTTGTGAAGCTGGGTATGGAAACCAGAGCGTATATGGAAGATCACCTTTCTGTGCGACCATGGGCCATCCACTTATCTATTATGCTCAAGTGGTAAGTTCTTGAACCAATGCAGACTTTATCTAACTAAGATGGCAGTAGGGGAAAGGTGTACGAGTTGATCCTACGGGGTATGTCGATCCCTGGCCGTTGTGGCGAAACTATGAACGCCATCTAGTTTTTTTCTTTGGTAGATTGTAGCCCCCAACCCCCCTTGGCATCAGTCAAATCGTAATGGCGGTGTGAGTGGCGAGTGCGCGTGAAACGTAAAAAATAAAAATCGTGTGCCTCTGATCTAAGGTAAGGTTGACTTTGAGACTATGGTATTTTTGTTGTATACAATCAATTGTAAAGATTGTTGTGTTTGTAGCTTTGTATAATGCTTAATTACGGTTTTTGCATGGCACCACAACGGTAGACGCATTAGAGGTTAAGTTATATTACAAAGACTAAAAAGTTGTGATCGGGGTGAGATGATCCGTCGGTGGGTGTACTAAGTTTATGGAACAGTGTTAATTGTGTAACTTGTTAATTCATCTAATAATTAATAATTATGACTGATGTCTAAAAAAAAATTGATTTTTAAAGTGCCTGATGTTTAGGACCAAAGTTTAATCAAAAGGTAAAAATTAGTGTGATTTACCCTAGTAAACTTTGAAAATTATCCATTAATTTTTGTTTAAACTATTTTTATACTTAAATGATTTAAATAAAGACCTTGTAAGCACCTCCAGAGTTTATTTTCAATGTAATTATAACATAACCTATAATTTTCGTTGAAAAAGGGTCGAGACGATCCCCGGATCATCTTGTCCATACCCCAAGGATCATCTTGGACACCGGGGTGTACAAGTTGATCCTTTGGTAGGGTTTAAAAAAAAGTGAAATCTAGCTATCAAAACAAATCAAATTAAACATTTTGAGTATGAGGAAAGTTAGATAGTTAAATTTGCTAACTACATAAGCTTAAACATCTGAAATAACTTGATTGCTCTTCAAATGCGAAGCATTCTCCCTTAAGGGGATCAACTCGTACACCTTTCCCCTAACCCAAAATTAATCTTTGCCTCCTCTAAAAGTCTCCATTTTTTATATCATGCTTACAAAACGTTCCACATTTTCAGCCACCATTTAAAAAGCAAAGAAGCAGAGAAAGTAAAAAAGAAAATCAAAACTGTTTTGCTAAAGCTTTCAAATGGTACACGCAGGTAATAACTAACTAAATGTATTCGAATTTTAATGTATCTAAGTAGGTACTTCGTGTGGGGGATTCAGACTAATAATTATTAAATTAGCCAATTGTCTTCGATTGGCTAACCAACAAATATAGTTCTCTGTTCTCTTTCGGAGAGTAGTTATCGCAAAGCCGAGGTAGGAAAAGGGTTAATCTTATTTAGAGATCCATACATTTATACTTACTCTTATTTTTTATTGGTAAAAAACAATCAAGAAAGCAAACATTAAAAATTATCTGTTTAAAAGTTTTGTTATTTCAGGAGCATGTGTCTCACCAGAGCTCTCCTAACAAGATAGGAATAAATGCGTTTGCGGTCTGGCTGGACTCCAAATACGACGAGTTCCTGCAAGACAGCCAATTAAACAACGTGTACCATCTCAAAATGAAGCAAACTTCTATTATCGAAGCGGACAGAATTCCTAACAAGTCAGAAAGTTAAATTATAATCATTATTATCACTTATTGTTATTATGTCAGTTCTCATAATTTTTGCTTAGTCTGGTTAGAAGGATGGTTTGTGGAATTTTATCAAATTACCTACATTTTATTTTATTAGCGACCCAACTCGGCTTGCAAACCACAGCCATTCCCTACTATAATAATTATATTTACATAAATTACGAGTTTAACCACCTCAATCAATCTTTCAATTCAATGACATGAAACTCCGCATTTAAATCACGTTGCTTAGTTTAAAATATATAAGCGTACAGATGGCGGGTAGAGAATACGTTTTATACTATGTAGAGATTTCAGGTGGTTTTTTTTCTCCATTTCTCCTTTATTTATAAGTAATGACAATTGATTTTTCCGAAGTTTTATTTGACAATAAATAATTGATCGTTCGTTCGTATTCTAAGCAAGTGGCCAACTCTGGTAACGGGGTTTTTAGAGCCGCCTAAAGGCCTCCGTCATAACTTATCGACTTTAAAGGCCGGGACCGACAACTTAACGTGCCCTCCGAAGCACGGAAGCGCTTAGCAGATAATGCCTCTTGGGGTCACCCGTCCAAGTTGTGACCGCTCAGAACGTTGCTTAAGTTCGACGATATATCAAAAACGTCGTAACAAGCATCGCCACGAGCGCTTTAAAAATATATAATTGATAAAAAATTGTTTTAGCGCTTGCTGCGAGCCCCGCTCAAAGAGATTTCGAGTAAAAAGGTAATTATCAATTTCTCCACCACCTTCGTCACATCACTAATTATACTAAAATCGTCAATACAATGCACACAATGCATGACCTCCTTAGATAAATACTTTGCTATTTATTTGTACACAACAATTCCCAAAGTATTTTGTCACACGTTGCTCACTTATTTCACCGGTAAGCGCTTGCGTTAAATAATTATTTTTTGAAAATTTTTTTTAGTCCGTGGAGAAAGAAGCGTCGCTTAAATAGTAAAGAAGCTGGTGATACTAATAACAAGTAAGTTATTCATGTTTTCCTTTAATTGCTTAAAGTTCCTCATCTATATTCTATTATGTTTCAGACAAAACCAAAGTTTTCATTTCATTCTCAAACCGAAAGAAATAATGCGGGTTGCTTCCGAAGTTCAACCGTAAGTCGAACACAAATATTTCTGTTCTTTTTAATTAAGTCTGCAATTTATAGTGTTTTTGTTTTAATTTCCTAGGTCGAATGCTACGATGGTATCAAATGAAATACAAATGAAAACCATAATAAAATCCCAAAGCTATACATTGGTATCGTATGATTTAGATGTAACTAAATCATTCGACGGTATTAGACTAGACAAAACTGATAAAGTGGCGATAGATGAGAATTTATCCCAAAGTGGCCCAAATCCCAATGAGGCATTGCAAAATATTTCCTGTCAGTGTTCTGTATTAAAAGTCGAGAAAGCAAACACACACACGCAATACGACAGTACAGATGCCAAAATATGTTGTGAAACGACTGGTGGTAATCAAATACAACCAAGGACGATAATATGTAGTTGCAATTCCCAGGTATTATGAGACTTTGTTATTATCTCAGTCAGTTTGATTAGGGTGGCTAACTCAGGTGACCGAAAATTTAGGCCTTAAGACCTCTGTCATTTCTTAAAAGGTTTAAAATAGTTACCTCCAAAGTAGGAAAGCGCTCAGCATTGTACCCGCTTTGAACGTCAAACATAAATCTAACAATTTTTTTTTTTTTTTTATGTATAATTTTTAATTGTATTTATTTTTTTAAGTCATTTTATTTTCCTGTATTTATATTTATTTAAGTAACTTTATTGTTTGTGAGAGAAATAAATAAATGATTGATTGATGATGAAAATTAAATGATTGATTGATTGATAATTTTTTTGAAGTTTCTATTAATTTTTTGACAGCTAAAAACTCTCTTCTTGGTACATTTTAGCCCCCTTTGTTAAAACCCACGTGTAACCGTGATTGGCAATATCAGTGTTATTGGTATTACTTTTTACATTCTGTGCTTTGAAAGGCACAAAATGCTAAAGCACTTTTAATGGTCGGTCTCTAAAAACTTGCTAAGCCACGACGGATTGCGCCTTTCCAAAACAATGAGTTTATTTATATTGTTTAAAAATCACACATGAACTACTAAACTTTTTCAATGCTTATTTGTTTTCGTAATTTTTTTTTAGCCTAGTCAGAATATTTCGACAAATCCAAACAATAATGACCCAAAGGTTGCAGTGACGAAAAATGTTGAAGCTAAAGAAACTAAAAATACGACGTTATGTCAATGTCATAAAGAACTAAATTCAAAGGCTCATTCGCAATCTCAGCATCAAACACACCATGCGGTATGTAAACATGTCTAACACCAATAAGCTGTTACTGATTTCTCTATGTGATAATTAAATACAAATTAACGCCGTTTTCCTGTTTTTTAGGAATGTGAGACGAGCCTTTCAAACATTCGAAGTTCTTCTAAAATAGTCAAAACTTGTCCTTGTGAGATAGAAGAAATATTGAAAGTGGAACATCCGATAATTCTTTCGCATCCGATCACCTTTTCAAGTGATGGCGCGCAAACTTCGGATCACTCCTTACATCTTGTGAGTATATATCCATCATTTTGTTTGTTAGTGCCATTGTTAATAAACCGACAATACCTACCAAGAATTATCACAAAAATAAACGTCTTTTGTGTAAAAATGTATGACAAAATGTTGCTAGTATATTTTCTCTGCTGTTGAATGTTATGCTAATGTGTTGATGAATTCTAGCCCAAATGACACATGCAAATGAATTGCGTAAGAAACGTATAACCCAAAGCCTTTGGACACTAAAGCATAAGACAGAATAAATTGCATAACAGTACTGTACAAATAGTAATATTATAAATATGTGGTTTTTGTTATGTCCCAGATGCACTCAAAATATAATTAATACCTATCAACCTTTTGGTGGTATACCTACGCCTTTGACGATCTGATAGAACGAATAGAAATAATACAAAAAGAGTATGGTTTCTGAACTCTACAATTTCCAACGCTTCAGTGGACAATAGGATTAATTTAAATGTTGTTTTTAGGGAAAAGCCACCGCGCATGGATATCCGTTGTTTATGAAAATTATTTGTGCCGACAAATTGTGTAAGTAATAAAATTTTATTGAGTGGTCATTTAGTGATGTTTGGTGAAATTTGTTCTGGCTCTAAATAAAAAACTGTAGTTATGCAGTAATACAACACTTGCAGTTTATTTTATTATTAAAGTAAGTAATAAGTATTTACAGTCGTATAAAAATAAATGTAACAACAAACACACATTATTCTATCACTTCTTATTGGGAGGGCCGTACGCTATCGCTGGTTTGTTTTGAGGTAAGAAGCTCAGACTGGCGCTTCCACTTGACTGTTCACTTGAGATAGAAGTGATCAAAGGAGTTCCGTAGTCAGCTGAAGGGGCTGATACTGCTGATGAAGCCTGGCTCACACTTCCTCCGATATTTAACGGAGCGGTGTGCGTGAAGGAAGATACCTCAATACTCGGCTGAGCATTTTCTAGAGAAACACCAGACACCAGCGAGACGTAGCCATTGTCACGAGCGAAGGTGTGCTCGCTCTCTTTAATTACATTCTGAACCTGGTTCACGACCACAGAGTCGAGGGCAGCGTGAGCTGATCCAGAGCTGTACTGGTTTGAGTCAGCCTGGTAGCTGGAAAGAGAAGCCTGTGGCTGAGCTGCAAATTGAATCTGTTGGGGTTGCTGGTAGTTGTAGCCTTGTTCCTGAGATTGGAACAACGGAAGGGATTGAGGTTGGGGTTGAGGCTGAGGTTGGGGCTGGGGTCGGGGAGCTATGTAGTTAAGGATCGGTTGAGGTTGGATCTGAATCGGCTGGGGCTGAGACTGGGGCTGAGGTTGAGGGCGGAACTGAGGAACACCATACGATGTGCTAGGAGGCTGGAAGAATTGAGGTTGTGGCTGAGGGATTGGCTGTGGGATAGGCTGTGGTGCTGGCTGGTAGATTTGCTGAGGCTGAGGTGCCGGCTGGTAGATTTGCTGAGGCTGAGGTGCCGGCTGGTAGATTTGCTGAGGCTGAGGCGCTGGCTGGTAGAAAGGCTGAGGCTGGACTTGAATAGGAGCCGGTTGGTACACGGGTTGAGGTTTGATCTGAATTGGCAAAGGTGCTCGTGGAATCTGGTACTGAGGTTGTGGCTGCGGTGCTTGTTGAATGAAAGTGGGTTGCACGCTGGGTTGCTGGTATTGGTATCCACCGTTTTGTGCGTACTGTTGAGGAGCAGGTTGGCTTATGGGTTGCGGCCGGTATTGCGGTGCTGGCGGCGATGCGTGGTGATGGTGTTGATGATGATGGTTTGGTGGTGCAGGCGGGAACGATACGGACGGCCGTGGCAGATGGTACGGAGCCTCAGCGATTACGCTCGCCACCAGCGTCATTATAGCGATCTGAAGACAAACAACACTTTCTTTTACACTTTATCCAAATAAAACTTTGACACACTTCATTAGACCGATGGCTATTTAAGTTGGCTTTATTATAAGCAAACATTTTCACTTTCGTCGCTTGTTCACTTACCGTGCTCCTCATGACTGCGATCGTGTGTTTGGCAGTGTGTGATGTCTGCAGAGGTATCTGTATGGTTTTATACTGTCCACCACTTTGTCGCGTCCACCAACAGACCGCATGGAACTTCTGACAAACGCGCATATTGCGTATACGCCTTTGTTTGCTTGTGTGCGAATATTTCAGGAGCTACGAGAGTTATATTATACTAATTTTAATGCGACAGTTTTATGTTTGTTTGTGGTCAATTACCCCATATTTGCTGAACAGACCCAATTTTCAATTATTATGGCCGATGACATGACACTGTCTTGCAATATAGTTTTTTTTTTTTACTACGAAAGTTTGAAGTTGGGTACGTTGGAAGAAAAACCAAAGGTGTGCGCTTGTTTAGACTACTTAATAGTTTCCTTAAAGTTATTTGCTAAGTACATAGTTACATATTAGATGCTTTTAGGAACAATTAGAATAGGTATATTACTTACTACATTTAGGGACACACTGACCTACCTAGTTTTTACCATGTTAAGTTAAAGGTCAGAGAGTACGAGTCAAATAGGTGTAGGTACTTGTTACAAAATCAGATGCAATGCGATAATAGTTTGTGCAATAAAATAAAACGATCTGTATGGTGTAAAAAAAACCCTGAATTTCCATGAAAAACCTAGTTAAAGCCAAAATTAGGAATGTATACAATGCATAGGCTTTGATCACGCTTAACGTGATACTAGGGTGGTATTTAATGTAGGTATATCTCTTTTAGGTGTTTATTTCTAAAGAAGGTTATGTGGTAATATAAATACTTAAGTAAACTATTTTTAATATTATTTTATGTGTATACTAAAATAGTATTACAGTTGAGTATAACCACGTATAACTAAGTACGATGTAAAGTTAAATTATGATCTCAAAAAAACAAGCAAAATTAATTTAAATGTATAACTAATACCTATTAAATAAACTATGGGGCCTTTAAACTGTATGACACAATTATGATAATCTTACTTGTTAAGAATAAAATAATGATACTTAATAAAACATTGAAATTTCGTTGTTTATATTGCTTTAGGCGGTTAGAAAGCTTACTTATGAATAGAATTACTGAAGTAGGAATTACCTTACTAACCGTATTTTGCGTGTATGCCACAAAAAGTGTACCACCCCATTTGTAACCGACTTCAAAAAAGATGGAAGTTCTATGTTCCACTGCACGTATTTTTTTTGTGAGTAAGTATGTACCTTATGTTCACCGATTATTTTGTCAACAGTGGACAGGAGAGATTTGGATAATTCCTTTTTTTGTTTGAAAATAAATGAAAAAAAAAGAAATATGATCACGACTGTATCCCGGGAGCGGTAGACATTTCTTTCAGATCATTAGGCATTTTTAGATCTTTTCGAAGATGTCTAAGGGGGTAGTCAGAGGTATGACTAAATACATACATATTTGGTACATGCCCACTGTTGCAGAAGTTAACTTTCCATACGTGATAGGTTGCAAACCCATCGTTGCTATTAGAGAGCTAACTGATTTCCTCACGATGTTTGTTTGGAAGAGTTAATATACAGCAGACGAGCTGCAGCAGTTCCCTGAAAAGTTGAGGATTTGACAAGGGTTTTCGGAGTTATGATTTTATGAACAGGGACTCAACATCGACAGTGCAGAAAATTGCTCTCTTACGAAATTTAACATTTTTAGTTGTCCAACTTGTAAGCTTTATTTTTATCCAAGGAATACATTTTTTATAGAAGAGTATTATTACTTTAGAATACTAATTAAACCTTTCAAATAACAGTTTAGCCTCAAGTAATGTTGACAATGTAAATGTTTACAAACACTTCATTGAATGGATTTATGTTATAAGTAGCATAAATCTATGGCAATTTCACCATTTAGTTTTGTAAAGTTTGCTTTCAAATTCTCGCTAAAAGTGTTCGGCTAACGGTCAAACACAGCACGTGTCTAATGACCTTCAGAAATTCGTCAGTTAGGTAAAGTTCAATACAATGATTAGTTTAGAGCTTAGCCGATTAGTCAACGTCCCCATTGTCAAAGAATTTTGCAACACAAGTGACTAAATTAAAATAAATAATGAATTCAATGGTGTAATAAAGAGAAGACCTGAAAACAAGCAGTGAAACATAGAACCCCTTTTTTTGAAGTAGCTTAACAATGGGGTAACAATATGTTTTAGTTAACTGGTAGATGCTTTTCTCTTCATTACTCCGAAGATTCTCTTTAGAAATCTTTCAAAACTTTTATGGGACCACATCGGGACTAAACCCTTTCAAACAAGAAAACTTTGAAAACTGTTTACAATTGACGGAGACATTGGTGATCTGATCATACACTAAAAATCCTCTCATTTTCTTGAAGTCGTTTAAAAATAATTAATACTTAGTCGTTGGCATTTACTTATCTGTTGATGTAAATATTGTACTATTACGACGAATATTTAGGTAAGAGTGAACGAGCCCAGATAGGAGACGAAGATGCAAACAATGAGGTAAGAGTGGAAAGCAGCGCCCGTGACAATTTACACCTAAGTTTTATACTTAGGTAACAATACCTTATTAGATAATGTCTGTCTCATGACAGTAAGGATGTTTGTTCCGCCCATTTTTCATGATGTTTAAAGGTCAGGATTTGAATACAAATCACGCTAGGCATTTTCGTAATCGATCTCACGATGATCTGTTATGCAACCTAAGCCTACATGGTTAATGAAATATCACAGAAACTTACTGTTTTTAACCGATTTCAAAAAAGGAGAGGTTCTATGTTCCGCTGTATGTTTTTTTTTTATGTATTATTCCGTCAATAGAGGATCGATTATGAAAATTCTTCTTTTTTGTTTGAAAGAAGGAACTCCCGACGTGGTCCCATAAAAATATTTGTTGATCTCACTTATCTGACCTGTCTTAGAAGTTATGAAAAGAAATGCACCTTGAGAGTGCTGGAAATTGAAGTCGGTTTAATAAAAAAAATCTTTTGCCATTATCATAGTGAAACAAATGTCAATGCTAATATTTAAACATGCCAAGTACCTACGGTTAGCACTACCTATCATTCATTGATCAAATAAGTAGTAAAGTCGCTGCATATTGCACTTTTACAATGTCATTCTGATTATTTCTTAACAGGATATTCTTTAGAGAGATTAGCTGTTGGTGGTAACAATAATTTCCCTTCTTTCATTTGTTCCTCCCTAAGCTTCCTCTTTGCGACGATTTTCTCGTGGGTTCTCTTCATTTCCAGGATTTCTTTCATTTCCTCTTTGTCTTCATCCTGCAAATGACAAAGCCGAATAGTGGGTAGGATATTTCATTGTGGTGGCACGTGATTGACAACTTTTTCTCTTTTATGTCAGCCAATTCCATTTACTAAATCACAATAATTATAGCTTTTGAGTTACCTTATTAGTTGTGTTTAATATATTAATACTGTAACATGCTCCTTTCTTATTTAGTGTAACTGCCTTTTAACCTTAGACACGGTCATGCATTATTTATTTATTTGATACCTACAGCTTTACCTTCTGGCCGAATGGGTTAGTAGGTACCACAGATCTGTGGTTCAGACAGAACCTACCTCAACTTTCGTTCCGGAGGTCGTGGGGTTCGAATTCTATTCCGACAGTGTATCAATGGTTTTTTGGTTTCTTAAAATTGATAAGTATGCGCTTTAACACGACTTCTAAACGGTGAAGGAAAACATCATGTCATTGTGGTAACCAGTTAGCTTTCTAACGTCGATGG
Source organism: Xanthorhoe designata (assembly GCA_963582015.1). Taxonomy (NCBI): domain Eukaryota; kingdom Metazoa; phylum Arthropoda; class Insecta; order Lepidoptera; family Geometridae; genus Xanthorhoe; species Xanthorhoe designata. The sequence continues at coordinate 9,572,211 of OY757033.1, forward strand.
GCTTGCAATCTGTCACGTATGGAATGTTATTCTGAAAAATGTGAGCATGTACCTACCTACCAAATATGTATTTGGACATACCTACCTACTTCTGACCCCCTTAGACATCTTCAAAGGATCTATAAGTACCTTAACTTAAAAAGATCTGAAAAGCAATATCTACCACTTCCTGGGAATACAGTCGATCATATTTCATTTTTCTTTACCTTCTGGTTTATTCTTAGTACCAGCGCCCTCTTTCCATTTGCCATTGGTTGGCTGTAGGTCAGTAAATTTTTCAGCCTCTGTGCTGGTGGCACTCCCCTTTCTACCACCAGCACTATTCTAGCCCATTGCCTCTGCCATTCGTTTCTCGTCTCTGCTATTTTCTGGTACGTGTTCCCCATCATAGCAATCAACATGTTGACAAGAAGAATAGCTACTATTATCATGTAGATGACGAATAGTAACTGAAAAAAGGATTGAGAACTTATTTTAAAAAAATATTTATACTTTTAAACAACAAACATTATGTGCAGTAACAATTACAACAACTACTACTGTGAACAATATATATAATTATATATATATATATTTTTATTAAAAAACCTCAAGAGTTACATATGAATTTATATAATATCATTGAATTACTTTTAATTACATTTGACAGAAGAGAGAGGCCCCATTGGTGCGTCGTCGCAGCGTCGACGTTGCGTCGGTTTACATAGGTATACTTTTTTGTGACAATGGAAGATAAAATATCAGTAAGTACCTACAATTATTTCTGTAACCCCCAATTAAACTTGCTTTATACAATGTGTCAGGCGCTAGACATGATTATTCTACACTATGATTTGTTGCCGGCCCTTTGCCAATTTGGCATGGCTGAAAGTTCTATTCACCTCATCGATGCTTTGCATTTCAAACAATTCAGTCTACAATGTCGTCTTCATTCACAGATGACAATTGCTTTCTCTCGTTTTTGTTTGTTTTATTGCTGTGTCATAAATACACATAGGGTTTCCTATGACATGTGAAATGTGAACCTGTAATGGTTCTCTCCATGGTATGGTGAATGTTGCACCTATTAGCCACTTACATTAATATTTTACTGTAGGTAGTACCTACTACTGAAAAATATGAAACCATTGGTCTTAATCACAAGTTTTTTCTAATTCAATATTTTGGATAATCTGTTTAACAGGTACAAAATTGATTCAAATAATTAATTATTTAATCTGCGGTTTAAGTCAAATGCAACCAATCAAGACTGCAATCGTAGATATTTTCTCGTATTTATAAAACTATACAAACGAGTTTGGCATCAACAATTTATACAACTGATGATGTCGCAGATTTGAAATCAATTGAAACGAATCATCATTGTGCAGTCAAACCACAGACATCCATATTTCATCATGTCCCACATATACCTATTGCTTACTACCTAGACGATTACAAAAAAAGTCGTAGGGCGCGATCTACCGTTACGAAATGTTTGGAATTCGCGTGTGCGTGCGACCTCTGTCCTCGAACTCATACGAGCTAGAAATTAGACGATAATTATGAATATATACACGACAGTAAGTAATAATCTGAAGACCTTGCTACTTAGCAATCCTACTTATTTTAGAAACGCGAAAGATTTAAAGGATGTGTGTTACTCTTTCACGTAGTACCACAGACAAAGCCGCGGACGAAAGCTTGTGTTTTCAAGTACATAAGTACTCATAGATACATATAATTATTCAATGTTTCAGAAACTTTCTTACGATCTTTAAAATTGAACCAATAGTCGTTAAAATAGTTTTATTTGATAACCACAAATTAATTAAATTTGAGGTCAGAGTTATCTAATATTGGATCAAGCATTAATTGCATCACTAAGTATGAATAGAAATTCTAGTTTATTAGATCGACTTTCTCTATCAACAACGTGGTAGGTATTAGCAGCATAATTAATATGAAACCTGGTGTTGATCTTGATATTCTAATAATAATACTAACCTGTTAATTATTCCTTTTTTATGTTAAGTATATTAATTTGTATAAAATACCTAGTTTTTATTTTGTTTTATGATATAAACTAAACTAGTAAAAGCCTATCTTACTAATAATGGTAAATTCAAATGTTTGTGTAGAAGTACAAACAAAACATAAGTATTATGTTATTATGCCAAATTATAAATACCATCATAATCAGTGATTCGAATACAAACAACTAGGAATAGATATTTAAAATGTTGGTGAACAAGTGAAACATTGGCTGACGGTTAATTTTATGTAATTTTAATGATTAATCTGTGGTCTAAGAACTTCACCAACGATCACAAATCACCCCAGAGATTATTCCTACGATAAATAAGCGTGATTTTATATACCTTTGCCTCAATCTCATGATCCGTCCTATCAAAAGCGCCATAGTAGTCTGAGAATGAAGTGAGAGACATGAGGAACATGGCCATGATGCTCTCCATCGGGGACGGCATTGGATTGGAGACGGAGTCGTCCACACCTTCTGGTGTGTTCGGATTGTCGAACGAGAGGAATATCACGTAGTACGCTGGAAATACGGTTTATTTTAGTAAATATACTCGTAATTATTATTAAAAATGTTATAAATAACTCAAAAATATTTAAAATAGAACACTAATCTTCCTCATCTTAGAAGTGTTTTTGCTTTATATAAGTACCTAACATAAGTAAGCGATGGTTTTAAGTACCCTTTTTTAGTTTATTTTATTTTTTACTGGCATTGTTTTTACTTGTTAATGTGGGTATTTTTAATTCAATAAAGATATATTCTATTCTATTCTATTCTATTCCATTCTATAAGTTTAATCATATACTTCAAGGAATAACAATCTTAAACTGTTTCCATTCACCGACCTATTTTATATTATTTAGTATAATTGGCCCCTTGGTTGAGATCGTTCTGTTAAAACATATAAATACTTGCCTTGAGAAAATCCCATAACAAACACCAAATAAATAGCAACGAATCGAAGCAGGTCACCCATAACCATGCGGTAAATCATCACCACGAAGGGACCAACTGTTTTGAATCCTCTGAAATGAAAATCATATTCATAAACAATTTATTGCGCTATCAATTAACTATATCGTTCACCTCTTCTATCGTACTAGAGAAATTGAGACAATTTAATAATACTAAAGAAAACCTGATGGTAGATACCTATATGGGACTAATAAAACAAAAATTACCCCTTACCTGCAAAAAAACAGGAAATAAGGAGCAGTAGTCAGCATAATAATGACAGCTAAATGGTCCTCCTCTTCTTCAGCACACCACAACCTCAAGGTCGGTAGGGCCAGCATTAGGAGACAAGAAAATAAAAACATCACTCTGTTGACAAAATGAAAGGAACAAAATCAAAAAAGCCTGCAGGAAGAAAGAGATGCAGAAATAAATCTATAGGCTATGCATACCTGGATGGTACTGTACTTAAATTCTCAATAAACATTTTGATGCCAAGGAACCTTGCCTCTCGTAGCGCAGAACATATGTAAGCCAATGCTCCAACCCATAATATCAATTCTGCCGAAATCCTGATCTGAAAATATATTGTCATTTTCATCTTCAGTTCAATTTTACCCTCTGCTGGGTAGGTATAAACCTTTTTTACTTTCTCGCCACTTATTCATTGCCGGCCAAGTCATCTACCCAAGGGCTATATTTCACCGGGATTGTGCCACAGCGACGTCACCAGCGAACGTATCCAGAGTCCAGACAGACTATTCATGAGTTGCTAACTCACTTGGCTACGGTTTGACAACGTCAATAAACTTTCAAGTTTCACGTGCCCTTGCATCTCGGTGAGTTATGGCCCTTAGAGGGTAAGAATTAGTAAGAAGTCTAATGCGTCTTTTTCCAGTTTTCCTATAAGATAGCAGCTTTGGTATCATTTTGATGGTTCTTAAACTGATTTTCATAATTGCAACTGCAATTACCTTTGCTTGCAATGAGTCAAAATTCATCAGCCTGCATTCTTCAGTGAGATCCTCCCACCAGCCTTCCATGTCATTCAAAGGAGCTTCGGTTGCTAAAAAAAAAAAAGTAGACAAACTACCATCCAGCATAAAAGAAAAATGCAACAGTATTTTTTCTTTGGGTATTCCAATTTCGCAAAAGAAGTACTTACTTAGGTACCTATAAGTTACCCCGATTTCATAAGAAGCAAAGGATATCAATTAAACTTTTGTCATAATATTTTTTAATTATTTCTTCATTATCTGCAGCCACTAGAGCATGTAGCTCCATAGTTTTCAGCTTTTCTTATTTTACTCACTTTTATCTCTATCTTTAGGATGGCTTTTGAATCTGGCACATTGTGGACTATCTGGTTTAGTTGCGTTGATCATTTCCACAGCATTAGAATCAAACTCTGTCCCATTAAGTGGTATCGTACAGTTTTCTGAAAACATATTAAGTGATTAAACAATTTCATCCATCTGAAACTACGAGGAAAAATAATATCAATATCCTTAGACACGGATCTACAATCAAAGGCATTCGAAAGAATAAACGATCCTGCCTAATCAAGACAGGAGTGACCGTCTCGTGAATTCTTCCCTCTTACCCAGATGCTGATGCTCCGGGTCAATCGAAACATTGTCGACGAAATATTGATTTGAGTAATTTTTGTGTGTTATTATAATAGAAATCGGAGTCTTACCAGTTTCTATAACCAATTCTGTATCATTAACCATCGGTCCAGTTGTAGAATTTATGGCAGTTGCATTTAGTCCCCGCTCTGGAGGACCAGGCCTCAGGGTAAAACACACCAGAGAAACAAGGAAATAACAGAAGAAAAGCAAGAACTGGCGATAGAAACGAAACTTAACGAACGTATTCCACTTGATTTTGAGAAGGTCTATTAGCATTCCTTCGAGCAGGACGAGATGTTCTTCTTTCTCCTAAAAAGAGAAACATGATGATTGAAACTGGCTTGTAAGAAAAAGGAATGATGCAAATTAATGCTATCTTTATTAATTGGCTTATGAGTTTGTGGCTAACACTGTTGAGAGATATTGGCGGGTGTGAAGGCCATTTGATGAATCCATTTTATGCTGACACTGATGTAGAAAGACACTTAACTATTTATTCATCAAGAACAACTATACTGCATCAAGCAAGAGCGAAGACTACAGGATTTTTAAATTCTTGACACTCTTGAAAAATTGAAAAATACAATACATGGCAAAAGAGTAAGCCTGAGCGCTAGGAAGTTTATAATCCATTATTAATTCCTTACCCCAAACACTACCAAATTCAATGCGGAATCCTTGCATATAAATCCCGTTTCCGTATCAATAGTATCGACCTGGCCTAAAGGGTAAGCGGCGCAGGTCGTGGCTCCGATCTGCCAGTAGATCTCTCTTTCTATGTTCAGGATGTGGAAGAACATTTCAGTGCGAGCCAATTTTGCTGCTAAAGTCAGAGGCGTAAGGTTGAGAACGTTGCGAATGTTGAGTCCTGCTCCTACTTCGTACGCCATGTCGAATGTACTCTGAAAGTAAGTACCTAACCATTATTTTAAATCGTTGATGGAGGAATTGACATGAACAGTGCGAAATTAACTGACTGCGATGTGAATGTTATAGACGTTAAATAGAGAGAGAAGTGGTAGAGAAAAGTCTGCTGTGCCTTTTGATAATAATTATAAATCCTTTAGAGTGGAGACATCAAGGGTTTTAGGGGGTCGCATGAGTAAACAAATATAAAAAGACTGACCATTTTCTCATAGATAACCAACATGTGCAACACAGTATTTCCATTCGTGTCCTGTTTGTCTGGGTTCGCACCTCTAGCCAAGATCAGTCTGTAGCATTCCTCTTGTCCAAGGCATGCGGCAAAACTCAGAGGGTATTCGCCCCAGTATACATATCTGAAATAAGTAGGCACAAATTAAATATTATCACATCAGCATACTCTACATTGATTTCTTTCGACTTTTAGAAAAACCAGAATGATGAAATAATATATGAGAAAATAGTAAATCAAGAAGAGGAAAATCCTGTTTATCTATATCTATTTAATGATGTCTAATCAACACTGTAGGTACCTATTTATTTTTAAGACCTACCCATTATAGTTTGTCTCGGGTTGTACATTAACCCACTCATGGTCCACAGAGTCGAATCTGGAAGCCTTCTGATCTTCGGGGCACATGAAGTTGCCATAGCAACGCTCGTGGTAGTCTGCACCAGCGTCTAGCAAGAACTTCACCATCGTCGGGTCTTCGTTCACTATTGTTATATGAAGCACACTTTCTCCTGAAAAGAAAACTTTTTCTAAAATTCACGTAAATGGTCACTCTTATGGTTTCAAATAATCTATTTCTTAAATACTCGTAATTGATCAAAACATCGGCTGTACTACGTTCCATAGTCCAGCTGGCTGGACTATGGAAAGTCACAAAACAAAGGCACAATGTACAAAATATAATGAGCAAATAATAATGTAAAAGTTATATTGATTTTTTTTTGAAACAGTAATTAATTTTATATTTAAAACTTTGCCAATACCATTTGCGATTAGCTGCTGTCCACCATTATTGCTGTCGTATTCCTCTTTTTAGTAAATCAATTTTTATTTAAAATCGAATTAACTGACACCTACTGTAGGTAAAATGTTTTTATCGTTGATTATTTAATTCCTATATAAGCAGGGATTCGATACAAAGCTCGAAAATCTAAAAAAAAAAAGAGTAGGTACCTAACTCTATTTTTATTTTGATAAAATAACCTTGTTAATAAACTTAGAAGCCTCTCGTGTTCTAAATTACAAAGGAAGTACATAGTAAATCACTGTCAATTTATTTTTCAGCCGGTACCTACTTATCAAGCGTTTTATCAAATTAGTTTTATAGAAGGGTTTGCCGCAGTGTTTTAGTAGATAAATCTAGATTAGTTAGATAATCTGGACAGGTTTAACTGACATAGCTTTATAATTAATTGAGTAGAGTTATTGTCATGTGCTGTAATTTCAGTTCACTAGCTCAAAACGATTGAGACGAGATTTCTTTAGAAAACGGGTTCTTCAGAATAACATCTCACTGGCACATACAAAAATTAATACGACATATTCATTTTTTTTATTTATTAAATAAACAAAATAATATTTTAGTTTTATTTTAATTTACGCATTGGAAAACAAAATAAGTTGAAATATTTCAATCAGAAAAATATTTAGATAAAATTGCAGTATAATCTAGTTCAGAATAAAGTAAGTAAAGTACCTATCAGATTTCAACGATAGGATTCTGCAAAGGATATTTCTCTGATAACCTTTTCAAGGCTTAATATACTGTAATACTTAATCCCAGAATAAGTGGGTTTCAGGCTAGCATTTTTATTTCCCAAGACGGTATAAGGTTTAGATCGAGATAGATATAATACGAAGCTCACTGGGGCAGAGAGGTGCTCAATTTGTTTAAGCATTTACAAAATCTAAAAAGAATTTGGTATGTTAATAGAAAAAGTCTTCTAAGTCTAATAATCAAACATATTAAAATACATGAATTAATTTAATTAAGTTTTTTTTTCTGATCTCTATTAATTTAATTATTCAGTCGACAACAGAATTGACACCCCTGTAGGAATACAAAATGTAACGATATCAATAATGGGTAGGTTCTTTTAAAATTATTATGATTGTGATTAAAACGTTTTGATAACTCAGTAGGAACATTCATTTGTTCGCTTATGGCCAACTTTGCCAATACCATCTTACGAAGCAATTGACAATAAATACCTGTATTATTAGTAATTTAATTACAGCATTATGACAGCTGATTAATAAAATAATTGGTCTTGCGTAGGTATACACAAACATGTATGCCTGTTTCCCGTAGGTTTAGGCAGAGAACAAAGATTTACATTTGCTATAATCCTAACACACATCATAATCAATCACTTTATCCACTTTACATTACAGTAATAGAAGCCCCCATGTAGTTTGCTCAGACATTCTAGATAGAGCGACTTTCTGCAGGCGTAAAGCTGCCAGTTTTGGTATTTTTATGATATTTAACTCATTTTAGAGGCCTTCAGGAGCTTGCTAAAATACCGCCATCAGAGTTAGTTACATTTATATTATATACATACCGTAATATTCGTCACTTGTGTAGATATCATTGATCATTTTCGGATAGAAACGTAATAGTCTTTTAGCGAGGTTCGCTAGTAGAGACGTCGCGTTGAGAAGGCAGAGGTGTAGGGTAGTTTCACCTACAGCCCCACGCTCCTGTAAACCAGTGTTTAGCAAATAAATCATTATAATAATCATCTCAGCCCGGTTGCACCCACTGCTGGGTATAGGCCTCCTCTATATTACGCCACTCATTACGGTCCTGTGCAATCCTCTCCCATGCTTTTCCGGCAACATTCACAATGTCTTTCGACCATCCTTTTGGTGTTGTTGGTGGCCTCTTGGTCGTTGAGTCCACACTGTGACAGGATGTTTTTATGGAAGAAGCGGGTCTTCCATAAAAAATAGAATTATTGTTGTTAATTTAACACAGCGCTAGTCCCCAAATAAATCAAAGTTATGGGACAAGATAACGGATATAATATAAGCTTTTTACTTGATAATTATAGACCACATAAAATAAACTCCGTCTTTACAATCGTCATTTAGTCTATGAACTAATTTGAACCTAGTTTTTTCTAAGTACCTACCTATTATAATTTATTTAATAAAAAATCTCGTTCTCACATTGTTTTTATTTCGTTTGAGCTTTTATAATGGAATCTGTTTTTTAACTTTAATATATTAACTAATTTAGCCTTTGTGTCCCGTCACAAAATACAACTTTGTGTAAAACTAGAATTCTCATGGACTAAGACCGTTGTTCATCACAAAGTTAATCAGCAGTTTTCATTGTGAACATCCGAAACTAACATTTTTACTTTTCAGTGTTCCTCTCGTAGGACGATTTAGAGATATCACTTGTATTACTTGATAATCAAACAGTTCTGACGCATAAATTTACTTGACACGATCTCATGTAGGTATGTTTATAAATTATGTCAGTTATTGTTTTTTATTTATTCTGGAGCTTTATTCCCCAGCGCACAAAGTAACATAACTTCACTCAAACACGTGCTTTATTGACTATTCGAAATTCAAAATCCAAAAATGTGCAATTTTACATGTCACCTAGGCTCGTTTAGATTGGTATTGACCAATGAAAACATAACATACGCAATGTCATGAATTTTCAAATTCTGTATGCCACCGTTACATGCTCTTTGTGCCACGACTAGGCGAGGTTAATACCTGTCAAAATTCCTTGCTTCTTAATACCGTGTTTTGTAAAAACACTGCTGAAGCGCGGTACAATTTTTCATATTTATTATGAGATTTGTGTTATTTTAACTATTCAATGGTGAAAGAAGACGTGTAGCACTCGGAGACTGCCGCGGTAAAGCTATTGCATAGCATTTTTTCGGGGTGTTAGGTTATTTTCGTTACGGAATTTCTGTATTCGGTCTCCACGCTCAAGGCCCGCGATAGAAGCTATGCAATAGCTTAACAATATTATTTTTACGACAAATAATGTACTAAATCATTGAATAGGTGTTTCAGGCGGCAACTAAGATAAACGCCTTTTTGGTCACATCATCTACACTGCAGCCTCATTGGAGGAGAGACTTTTTGCCGTCGGGGAACATTGTCAGTAAACGTAGTGTTTATATTCTCTTTGATTGTCAGGGTTTGACTTGACATTAGTGACGGCACGGTATTATTTATTTATTGTATTTTGATAAAATTATATTACGTATTCTATCATTGAATATTTGTCGGCAACAAAGATAAATCAAGTCGGTAATCCTAACAAGATAACCTAAAATAAGTGCTATAATAAAATATTATGCTTTGCCAGAAAAAAACAACACATTTTTTATAAATTTATTCACAAAGCACTATGATGAGATTTCTTTCACAGGATCGCTGATGTAATGGATCTAACAAATGCAATTAATAATAAATGGTTGTGAAATAAATGTGGTTGATAAAAAAAAACTCTGACTTAATTACTCTCTTGCCGAGACGAGAAGTAGGAAATGTAGGTTGGCAGCAACATTGAACGTGCTCTCCAATTTCGCTATGAAGCGACTTGCACTAGGCTGGCTGATAGTGCTAACCAATCGTTTCCAATTGACTTTTGATAGCTCCAAATAAAGTACAAAGCTACCCAAGTTTGCCTCCAAGGATGCCGCGCAATCACTAAAACCACTTCTAGGTAGTGCTCACACATTTACAATTTTAGGATCCATTGATTGGGATCATGATACCCTAAATCTCTCCTACTTATGTTTGTGCGTTGTTTTCGAAGAACAATTTACATTTTCATTGCTAGTTTTAGGTAATTAAATAGAGAAAATGCAATTTCGATGAAAATTAATCAATGATTGAAGTAGGTAATTGTTATGACATTTGACAATTCGTCCGGGAACTAGTCGGACGTACCTAATGAATTAAAATAATTATTTTTTGACTCAAAACTTTGAATAACAACAAAATTAATAATTATTGTGATTTAATAATCATCTAATTCAATGTTATTTTACTTATAATATGATGTGGTTTAAACCAAAAAAATCTATCAACTAAAATTATAATATCTTTCCAAAAACATTCGCGGAAGTATGGTTTTGAACGAATTACGAAAATATCAAGACCATGAACGCAGTAGCCACTGGACCCGACATAAAATACAAATAAATAAATAAATAATAAATAAATATCCTTGGACATTCCACACGGCGGCGTCATCTAGTCCCAAGCTAAGCAATTTAATGCTTGTGTTATGGTAGGTAACCAGATGACTGATAAACTACATAGATACATTTTATCTGTAATTACATACATATTTATTATACATAGCGAATTTGCACTTGGTAGCTACCAAACTCTGTTTTCGCTATTTCTCCTAAACTATACAAAATGAAACTATTACATAGGTATTAAAAAAAGCTTATGATAGGTTTCACAAACTGTACATTCAGTTTTTTCAAATTCCTTTGTTCAACGTAATAATAAAATAAAATAGGCGGTGGCGCATGGCGCTAGTTTCACCCGTACATGCACCTTAAATAAAGTTGGCTAATACGAAGTTATATTTTAGGTAGGTACCTACATGTGATTCTATTTAGTGATTAATAACAATACCTTAATGTAATAAAATAATGTACCTAACATGTGAAAAGAAGTAGTGCTGCTTCCGCCGCTATAGTTTTTACACAATTTAACTGAACATTTAGTCATTTTTGGGAGATGTTTTATTGAAAAGTAAGTGCTTCAGACTTACGCAAAAACAAACGGCCAAGGCTAGAATTTGACTGGTTACTGACAAGACCGGTGAAGGTACGTTCGCTTATACTTAATATGTCTAGTCCAGTGGCTATTCGTTCAAGATCAAGACTTGACTTGTGTGAAAGAGCGTGGAGAATACCATTTTAAGAAAACAAGCCTTGGCACTATAGATTCGTATTTCAAAATGACGTCACTGCACGTTACGTTCTTATAAAGTGATTTGGGGAATAAAGCCCCTGGTCTTGGTTGTTTTCTTGTGTTGTCACATAGAATAGAATGTGTTCAGTTGTCACATACTATTCTCAACTGAGCATTCTACAAACAGCGGTGCAAATGGTCCCCAGTTGGTGTATAAAAACTAGTGTTGTGACCATCAGCCTTGTGGATAAACGGGCACTACTCCATTACGCTCGTATTCCCTCTGGCTGCAAGTATTTACTCGTTAATTCAGTTGGCTAACAACTTGCGTGATTTGGGCCCGCTTAAAACATTTTAAAACGTGGTCTAAAACCAAGGTGCACTATTTTTAGACCCCAAAGAAATCCTTTCTTATTATCAAGCTTGTTATTATTATAGGTATAATCTTGTAGTGTGTTATGTGTCTGTCTGTGGCATCATAGCTCCAGAACGAATAAACCTATTTTTATACGGTTTTTTTTGTAGAAAAGTGTCTTATTTGTGCTGAGAGTTTCTTTAACTTTTTAATTTATATTATTTATTTATATATGCATTGTTTTCGTAAGGATATAGGTATTGAATTTTTTTTATTAATTAAATTTTTCAAATGCCTTATGACACCGATCCTTCATTCAAGATCCTGTGAAGTTGTCGGGGTTTTTCAGAAGTTATGTCCAAAATGTACTAACTTGATAAGTGGATGGTGAACTGGTCTATTAGTTTGTATATCGTACTAAGTCTTTACCTTCAAATCCCAACACAGTTCTCTGTACCCTGAAGGGTTTGCGTCATACTCTTCCTGCGTGACATGAGGCCAGTCTACCTCTACGTCAAACTCTTCGTCAGGGTTTTCCATACCTCGGAGTGGTGGTAACTAGAGAAATTTAAGTTTTTTTTTATTTATAAATATTCATAACGGACTTCAAAAAAGGAGGAGGTTCTATGTTCTACTGTAGGCATGTTTTTTTATCTAGGATTAGCTGCGCTCCGCGGTGCTACCCGCAGTGAATAGTTCCCGTTCTTGTGGGAATACCAGGACCAATAGTAGCCTATTTTTGAATCCAGGGTATAAGCAATTCTGGCACCAAATTTCAATCGACAACAATAGATTAGTGTCGAAATCAAAGTAAGCAGTCGAATATGTTTATTATTACATAGGTTACAATTTATAGAATGTATACATACTAGCACATCTTGTTGTCGGCGACTGTACTGTACATTAGATTATCCACAAGTAATTGATAATACTTAATAATATCTCAGATAATACATATATACCTACCTAAATTACTCGCAAGAATGCAGCACGTGCACAATTTCTTAGTATGCATTTTATGACGATGATGACCTTTCGAGCTCAAAGGCTTACGACTTTGTTTGTGTTTATACAAAACGGATGCTGCTCCATCTATGTGAAGTTAAAATAACAGCTGTCGCGTTAAGAAATGGACTCAGTAATCTATTGTTGTCGATTCATGAAACTCAAAAGCGGACGGCATATTTCACAGATTTTGTATCACACTTTCTTGAAAAACAGAATTCTAGGGATATTATGTAAGATCTCTAGGTCTCTCAGATCTCGAGGCAATCATAAATCATTTAAGTAGGTACTTCCCTACGCCTAAGAGGGTAGTGAGAGGCAAGCTCAAACAAATAAGGTACCTCAGAGATTTTACAGTTACATTTCCGTGTCCAGAAATAAATACTTTTCATTCAGATGCAAGCCCACTACGCCTTTTAACACACAAACTGGTTATAAATAAAAAATCTTACTAAAATTTTCGGTTCCGGCAGGATTCGAACCCGCGATGATACACCAATTGGTTTCTTTAAGATTTAGCTTTCTCCTTTCCCCATAAAGTCCAATGAAATAAGCAAATTATAGGATAATAAATATTCAAAACAAGGTGCCCCAATTTAATTGAACTATTGAATGCGCTCATATAATTTCACTAAAACGAAAAATCAATTGATGCACGACTGTAAAGTGTATTTAAATCAGAAAGTGTATGTGTAGGTAGGTATGTACTACATGGCTATTTATATTTTCTTTTTTTAATCCATGCAATGTAGGGTACATTGCATATCTTAAAACTATACGTACAAATCCAGATAGTATTAACCTAACACCTACCAATTTTAGCCTGGATCTTTCTTTATTTCTAAGCAGCACCATATGCGAGACAGGAATGTACCTCCCTTTGCCTTTGTTGTACAGAAATGGCTCTACTTTAGTTTTAATGGCGTGATCTATCTCAGCGTACTGTTTGTTCTGAAGAGCTCGTTTCATCATATCCACTAGAAGACCACCTCCTGTGTGATAGAATACATAATTAAAAATAAAATAAATAAATATGCTTCGACATTCCACATATCTTCATCTAGTCCCAAGCTAAGCAACTTACTGTTTGTGTGACAGGTACTTATATTTTTGTGTAAATACATAAGATAGAAAAATACCCAGACCCGAAACAAATATCTGGAGCATGTAAACATTTGTCCCGCAGCAGGGATCGAACCCGCAACCTCGTGCGTCTCAGCCAGGCTTCACCTACTGTGCCACACACACAAAGATGTCTTCTTTGTGTTATGGATACCCTCTGTGGCATAACACAAAGATGTCTTCTTTGCGTTATGGATACCCTCTGTGGCACAGTAGGTGAAGCCTGGCTGAGTAAAATAAATTATTTTCTCTAAATCACCTACAAACAACAGCAATGCTTTATTGTTAGAACTGTGTTAAAATACCAATTATAAATATTGTTACATCGAAATACATAATTTTAAAAAGAAAGAGAGGCATTTGCTCTGCAATACGGCGATGCATGCCAAACATAATATGAGTAGGTAAAGCCTTGCTACATCGTCATGGTGCTAAGACAATTTAGCTAGGCTTGAGATGCGAGAAATTAAACAACAAGGTAAACGTTATACGTTTCCTCGTTATTTAATGACAATAACTATTAACTTATTAGAACTTGCCTTTGATATCAACGAGCTTATAAAGCTTCTGAGTCGAGGTACCGGCTTGTTTCTTCACTCCACTAGTTACATTACTCTCTGTATTACCCATTTTTGAAACTTAATTATACAAAAACTTTACCAAACAAAACACTAGAGGTTAAGGCACTAACTCCGTTCCTATTGATAAAACAAGCTGCCGTTGCTATAACGATGTAATCCACATTCTAGTAGGAGATCCAATAATTTAATAGAAATGTTTAAAAATATTGAATAGCTGAGCCTCGCGGTACCCGCAGTAGTTCCCGTTCTCGTGCGACTACCGGGATAAAAAGTAGCCTATATGTTATTCCGGGTCATAAACTATGTATTTTCTAAGTTTCAGCCAAATCCGTTCAGTAGTTTTCACGTGAAAGAGTAACAAACATCTATCCATCCTTCCATACTTACAAACTTTCGCGTTTATAATGTCAGGATCTTAACGGGTGGAAATCTTTCCTTACAATGTTTTTGTTTAACGTTTATGAGGAAAAGAGGTATTGTAATGTTATGTATTAACGTAGGTAAGTATATTGTAGTGTAAGTATACTTCATATTAAGGTGCCTATATGCGTGAAAGTAACGCCGCCGCTTTTTATTTGATTATTACCTACGTTACCAACGGAATTAAAAAAATTACAGTTCCGTTTGTGATACCTATCATAAGTTTTTTTATTACCTCTGTAATAGTTTATTTTGTATAGTATAGGAAGAGTAGCGAAAACTGAGTTTGGTGGCCACCAAGTTCAACTTCGCTACTCCTCCTAAACTATACAAAACAACGTAATAATAAAATAAAATAGGCGGCGGCGCTAGTTTCACGCATACAGGCACCTTAAAACTAAGTTACAGTTTTATTTACCTAAGCATAAAATATATATTCTCAGAATTTTATCTAATAAGTAATTAAATTATCCTTGTTGTTTTGGTTATTCCATCTCCCAAATAGTATTTAATAATTACGAACGACTTCTAACTTAAGTGCAACTGGAATCAGGAAGGTAAACAGCATTAATAAAACAAGTGGCAAAATGTTTAATTTTATTCAACCGACTTCAATTTCGTAAGAAGAGAGCAATTTTCTGCATTCTTGAAGCGTATTTTTGTTTTTAACGGAAGATCCTTATCAGATTCTAATTTTTTTTAAAAGCACTTCTTTTAATTAAAAAAAGAATCATCAAAATCGGTTCACCCAGTGGAAAGTTATGAGGTAAAAAGAATTAAAAAATCCAGTCGGATTGAGAACCTCTCCTTCTTTTGAAGTCGGTTAAAAAGGTCTTCCAAGGTAATATAAAGATAGATAGATATAACATTTATTTGGAGAACACAGAGCACAGACGAACATTACAATATAAAAACAGGATAAAGGTTTTTGACAAAAACAAATATTTTGACACGAAAAATGTTTTATTACATTATGTTTGATTTTCGCATTATTAAGTAGAATATTTCGATAATACTCAGGACAGAAGCGCCAAAAAATAAACCAGCCATGCCTCCGACAGATACTGAAATAAAAATAAACTTACTTTTATAGAGTCATAAAAGGTGCCATTGTTAAAATATTTACCTAAATACTACCACAGATAAAATAATACATATACTAGTACGCATGCTAAACTTTAGCAAAAGTTGTCAAAAAAACATAGTAGTGTCCTGAAGTCGTTAAGCCATGACAGAGGTATTTAGGCAGCCTAAAAACTCCGTCACCATAGTAAGCCACTTGCTCATACATTGTTTTTGCTCATACGAACTAACAAAAGAACGAGTGTCCTGACTTTACATATTTTTTAATAGTTTGAGACGTAAAACGAGAGATCAGCTGTTTCTATGTAAAATAATTTATGCACAGGGGCAATATAATTTTTTTTTTTTTTGTTAATATGGTATTAAGTATTTTTATTTATAAATACATGCGTGTGTTTGTAGTTCTTCTCTCTTAGTAACGAGTTGTTCTTTGTTATTTTTGGACCCGCGGAAAGCGATGCGTTTGTCGAGATTTACATTTACATTTCCCGACATTAATGCGAAAAATGTGCGGCAGGAAAACTCTCAGGTCCACTAATGGTATTACTAATGGTTATGAACCTCTCATTGAATTTACTCTGAGTAATGTTGATTATTGCTCTATTTTTATTTCGCCGTAAATTAATTTGGTTTATAAGAGATTTAGTAACAAATACTTATAATCGTTCAGTGCCCATGCTTCGGAACGTGCACGTGCTTGGCTATGGCGTCTTCATGCAGGTTCTATTGCAGAAGTGTTTTAAAAGATAAACTTACCAACAAAATCTAAATTTGTTCTCAATAATTTCCTTTCGTAGCGTAAGGTAGGCAGGGCAGCCATTTCTATTTTGACTCGCACGGTATTACCACTGTATCCAGGTACAAATGTTCTAAAATATAATTATCACACTTGCATTAGGTATATTAATTACATTACATATACATAGTTAGTTACCTAATTATACTTCTTTTTTGACACACTTATTTCACTTGATGCGCAATCACATTCTTTTTACATTCTTTAAATATAATATAAGTAGGTACCTACTTATTTGTTTATACAGCGTTTAAGTTTGTGTCTTGTGTGTAAATAAGGAATTGACGCACCTAGAATAGTATTTAATGTAAAGTTCACTTTCAACGCACGAAGGCAAGCATTCTTCTTCCTCGTCGTCTATTTCTAAGCCCAATTTGTTCTTCAATACTAAAAATATTCAAAGCTTATAAGGTATCAAAAATTATTATAAATTCAACGTGCAATCAAGAAGTGCAAATAAATAAGCATGAAAAAAATAATTTAACTCCACCAGCTTTCAATTGTTCTACTAACCTTCATGTTCAGTCACACAAACCATTCCAGTATAATTACAATAGTATTTTTGATCTGAAAAAGAAATAAATGTTAGAAACGAAAAAGTTTCGTTACATTTCCAGGAATTTCCAAGAAAATTTATGTTTAAAGTCAAAGCCTCTAGAGGTCCAAGCTTACAGGGCTACAGAGACGAGTTCAAATTATTGTTATTGCTCAACTTTACTGGAACAAATGTTCAGACAGAGTATCGAGTGTCTTGCGTTTTCATGGGATGGCTGTTTAAAAGTTGTTGCCTACATTATTTTTCACAATCTTTTTCGTGGATGTAACCGAGTTTTGACACAAGACAAATTCTCCCAAAAATAATATAAAATTGAGAACTTTTTTACTGAAACGAAATATTATGGTTAGCAGCCGGCTTCTCGAACGCAGATCATCTCCAAAATTCCCTAATCAATGGTGAAATAACGTGACAGTGTCGAATTTGTTCCTAATTATAGAAAGAGAAACCGGCTGTAAGGGTGATAGATTTATCTTTTTGTGCCATTGATTTTGGTATGTGATAGTTGACCAAAAATAGTATCTCTTACACTGTTTAGTCAACTGTAACATACTATCTGTAGAAATAAGAATCTATAAAAATGGGAATCTGTCACATGGTACGGTTTTATTAGGTACGGTTGGCCACGAAAGTGGTCTATCAGTTTTGACAAAAGTTTCTGTGAAATCTAATTATCTATAAGGTTGACTTTTTCTTTTTCGAATTCGAACTTGACATTGCATGACTGGCATGACGTAGGTAAATAGAGCAATGTCAGTTCATAATGTTATTACAAGTGGAAATCCACCTTGTTGTTTCATGATGTTCATATGACGACCTCTGTGGCGCGGTGGGCGAAGGCTCGCCTGAGACGCGGAGGTTGCGGGTTCGATTCCCGCCACGGGACAAATGTTTGTATGTTCTACATTATTTGTTCCGGGTGTGGATGTTTTTCTATCTATAATATTATGTAGGTATGTATTTACAAAAAAAAATATCTAAGTAGTTTATCAGTCATCTGGTTACCATAACACAAGCATTAAGTTGCTTAGCTTGGGACTAGATGACGCCGTGTGTAATGTCTAAGGATATTTATTTATTTATTATTTATTTATATGAAACTCAACCGTAGGGTGGTAGACGAAATTTTTGGCCGACCGTACTAATGGAAAGAAAGAAAGAAGAAAGAGGTTCATCATACCAATAGGTTAGATATATAAAATTTGTAGTACTATTTAGTTATTTTATCTTACAGGATAGGTCTCGCAACGGTGAGATGCAGCCGCAGTGCTCAAAAATATGTTCAGTGTTCAGAGCTAAAGTGCAGGCACCGTGAGAATACACCTGAAAGGAAACTTAAATGGGTTTATATTACAAACTCAGCACTAATAGGTTCCTTAGGTGCAAATAATAACCCTTTTTGATATCAACAACAAGTGCCCAAACTAGGGAGTTCCCAGCGGTAGTTAGACACAGGGTACACACAAAAAAAATATCAGATATTAATAATAATAGTATAATTTAGAGCCAAAAATTATCAGGACTAATTTTCAGATAATTTTTCTTTTAACATTTAATCTACTTTTTATCCAAGTAGGTACCACGTGAGTGAAGCTGCGGATGAGTCTTGAATATTATATACTTACTGAATAGGTATGAAACATATCATCAGGTATTTCGTCCAAAAATCTGCATTGCCTCTCATCTATATCTTCTTCAAATATCGCTGGTTCATTCTCTATTTCCACAACAGAGAATAGAATCTCTAAATTGTTTTCACTTGTTATGTGTATGGGAAATTTTAGTTTATCGCTCAAGCTGTTGGTTGCTAGTTCCTCGTTACTATGAATAGATACCTGTAAAATAGTTTTTCATCGGTCTGGTAACACCTATCAATTTCAGGTTGATAAAACTGGTATCACATTATTATAAACGCGAAAGTTTGTTAGTATGGATCAAAGACGATTTATATCTAGAAGACAGACAAAGGCCATACACAAAATCGTAACCCTAAAAAATAGCCTGAAAACTCTAAAACATCAATTTTATCCAAGAAATTTCAATTACTTTCTAGTTAAAAATGTTTAAATATTGAATATTGTTGCTACCTACTACTAAGTATTGAAATTTCTTGGATAAAATTGATGTTTTAAAGTTTTCAGGCTATCTGGTACTGCGGGATCGGGTTACGATTTTGTGTATGGCCTTTGTCTGTCTTCTAGATATTAATCGTCTTTGGTATGGATCGATGGATGGATGTTTGTTACTCTTTCACCTGAAAACTACTGAACGAATTTGGCTGAAACTTGGAATATACATAGATTATGACTGGGAATAACACATAGGCTACTTTTGATCCCGGTATTCCCACGGGAACGGGAACTACCGCGGGTAACACCGCGGGGCGCAGCTAGTGTCTCCATATATTAGAATTCAGTGCGTGCTAAATGTACAGCCAATATTTAGAATTATTTTTGAGTTTGATAAAAATGTTGACTGGTCTACTGTTGTACAAGTGGAAAATTGCTTTTACACTTACATCAACATCAGCCAAAACTCGAAAAGTAACAGCACCTGGGCCAGTTGTCATGTTAACAGTAACTAGCGGCTCTTTAATATGTGCCCTGGAAACAAATTGCAGGTGTCATGTCCAAACTTCCGGTTTATAGGCACAATAGATATAAACTTTGCAACAAAGTTTCTTACATTAAATCTTACAAAAACCAGTTCTAGTAGCCAGTTCTAAAATAGTTACCAGCCAATGTGTAAAAAGCATTTTGCGAAAGCCGCAGGCAAATATTAATTTGCTATACCTAAATAAAAAAAAAAAATTTTTAGACATAGTACTTAGGTAGGTACCTACTTACCTAATTTTCAATTGCCCGTATTTTTATCTAAATAACCTCAGTTTTCACGCTTAGTTATCATGACTGATCTAAGGCCGGCCTTACACTTGTGAGTTACTTTCGTAATATTTATGTAACTTACTTACGGTTGCATTTACACTTAGGCCGGCCTTACACCTGTGAGTTTTACTTACGTAAGTCACTTACGTCAGCTACTTACGATAAATTTTCAAGTGTAAACACTCATTGTAAGTGACTTACTGCAATTTTTTACTACTTTCGTAAATTGGAAAATTACAAGTCTAAACGTGTTCGAGTTTGCTTACGGAAGCGACTTGCAGCTTATTGAACTCAATTGATAAGTTGAGAACTTACAGCCTACTACCTGTAGCCAGAAATCGAAGAGTCAAGTGGATTAGTACCTCGACTTTCGATCCGAAGGTCGTAGGTTCAAATCCGGCTGTGCATCAATGAACTTTTCGCATCGAAAAATTTGTATGCGCTTTAACACGAGCTTATAACGGTGAAGGAAAACATCGTGAGGAAACCAGTTAGCTCTCTAGCGTCGATGGGCTTGCAACCTATTACGTATGGAAAGTCAACTTCTGCAAAAAGTGGGCATGTACCAAATATGTATGTATTTGGACATACCTCTGACTACCCCCTTAGACATCTTCAAAAAGATCTAAAATAATTGCCTAATGATCTGAAAGAAATGTCTACCGCTCCCGGGATACAGTCGTGATCATATTTAATTTTTTTTTCCTTGTGCCATTCTATTTTCTAACCAAGGTTTTGCCCAGCATTTTCTTTCAGTATTGTTTTTCTGTCGCCTTTTATTGGTTAAAATTACATACCTACGCAGCAGCCGCTTGAACGTGGCGTCTACGAGAAGACATTTTTATTACTGATTTGAATGTAAATGGGCGTGTAATAATTTATGTAAGTTTGAACTCACAAAAATTACGAAAGCATTATTTACTATAAGTTTATTTTAAGTGTAAATGCAACCGTAAGTAAGTTACATAAATATTACGAAAGTAACTCACAAGTGTAAGGCCGGCCTTAAAATAAACTTATAGTTGCTTACGGAAGCGACTTGCAGCTTAGGCCGGCCTTACACTTGTGAGTTACTTTCGTAATATTTATGTAACTTACTTACGGTTGCATTTACACTTAAAATAAACTTACAGTAAATAATGCTTTCGTAATTTTTGTGAGTTTAAACTTACATAAATTATTACAAGCCCATTTACATTCAAATCAGTAATAAAAATTTCTTCTCGTAGACTCTACGTTCAAGCGGCTGCTGCGAATATAATTTTAACCAATAAAAGGCGACAGAAAAATAATACTGAAAGAAAATGCTGGGTAAAACCTTGGTTAGAAAAAAAAAATGAAATATGATCACGGCTGTATCCCGGGAGCGGTAGACATTTCTTTTAGATTATTAGGCAATTATTTTAGATCTTTTTGAAGATGTCTAAGGGGTTAGTCAGAGGTATGTCCAAAAACATACATATTTGGTACATGCCAACTTTCCATACGTTGCAAGGCAGGACAGGTTGCAAGCCCATCGACGCTATTAGAGAGCTAACTGGTTTCCTCACCTCCTTTCACCGTTAAAAGCTCGTGTTAGGCCGGCCTTACACTTGTGAGTTACTTTCGTAATATTTATGTAACTTACTTACGGTTGCATTTACACTTAAAATAAACTTACAGTAATTAATGCTTTCGTAATTTTTGTGAGTTTAAACTTACATAAATTATTACAAGCCCATTTACATTCAAATCAGCAATAAAAATGTCTTCTCGTAGACGCTACGTTCAATTTGCTGCTGCGTAGGTATATAATTTTAACCAATAAAAGGCGACAGAAAAATAATACTGAAAGAAAATGCTGGGTAAAACCTTAGTTAGAAAATAGAATGGCAGAAGAAAAAAAAAAAGAAATATGATCACGACTGTATCCCGCCCGGGAGCGGTAGACATTTCTTTCAGATTTTTAGGCAATTATTTTAGATCTTTTTGAAGATGTCTAAGGGGATAGTCAGAGGTATGTCCAAATACATCATATTTGGTACATGCCCACTTTTTGCAGAAGTTAACTTTCCATACGTGACAGGTTGCAAGCCCATCGACGCTATTAGAGAGCTAACTGGTTTCCTCACGATGTTTTTCTTCACCGTTATAAGCTCGTGTTAAAGCGCATACCTATACATTTTTCGATGCGAAAAGTTCATTGATGCACGGCCGGATTTGAACCCACGACCTTCGGATCGAAAGTCGAGGTACTAATCCACTTAACTCTACGATTTCTGGCTACAGGTAGGCTGTAAGTTCTCAACTTATCGATTGAGTTCAATAAGCTGCAAGTCGCTTCCGTAAGCAAACTCGAACACGTTTAGACTTGTAATTTTCCAATTTACGAAAGTAGTAAAAAATTGCAGTAAGTCACTTACAATGAGTGTTTACACTTGAAAATTTATCGTAAGTAGCTGACGTAAGTGACTTACGTAAGTAAAACTCACAGGTGTAAGGCCGGCCTTAAAGCACATATAAATTTTTCGATGTGAAAAGTTCATTGATGCACGGCCGGATTTGAACCCACGACCTTCGGATCGAAAGTCGAGGTACTAATCCACTTGACTCTTCGATTTCTGGCTACAGGTAGTAGGCTGTAAGTTCTCAACTTATCAATTTAGGCCGGCCTTACACTTGTGAGTTACTTTCGCAATATTTATGTAACTTACTTACGGTTGCATTTACACTTAAAATAAACTTACAGTAAATAATGCTTTCGTAATTTTTGTGAGTTTAAACTTACATAAATTATTACACGGCCATTTACATTCAAATCAGTCATAAAAATGTCTTCTCGTAGACGCCACGTTCAAGCGGCTGCTGCGCATATAATTTTAAACAATAAAAGGCGACAGAAAAATAATACTGAAAGAAAATGCTGGGTAAAACCTTGGTTAGAAAATAGAATGGCACAAGGAAAAAAAAAATGAAATATAATCACGACTGTATCCCGGGAGCGGTAGACATTTCTTTCAGATCATTAGGCAATTATTTTAGATCTTTTTGAAGATGTCTAAGGGGGTAGTCAGAGGTATGTCCAAATACATACATATTTGGTACATGCCCACTTTTTGCAGAAGTTAACTTTCCATACGTAATAGGTTGCAAGCCCATCGACGCTAGAGAGCTAACTGGTTTCCTCACGATGTTTTCCTTCACCGTTATAAGCTCGTGTTAAAGCGCATATAAATTTTTCGATGCGAAAAGTTCATTGATGCACGGCCGGATTTGAACCTACGACCTTCGGATCGAAAGTCGAGGTACTAATCTACTTGACTCTTCGATTTCTGGCTACAGGTAGTAGGCTGTAAGTTCTCAACTTATCAATTGAGTTCAATAAGGCCGGCCTTACACCTGTGAGTTTTACTTACGTAAGTCACTTACGTCAGCTACTTACGATAAATTTTCAAGTGTAAACACTCATTGTAAGTGACTTACTGCAATTTTTTACTACTTTCGTAAATTGGAAAATTACAAGTCTAAACGTGTTCGAGTTTGCTTACGGAAGCGACTTGCAGCTTATTGAACTCAATTGATAAGTTGAGAACTTACAGCCTACTACCTGTAGCCAGAAATCGAAGAGTCGAGTGGATTAGTACCTCGAATTTCGATCCGAAGGTCGTAGGTTCAAATCTGGCCGTGCATCAATGAACTTTTCGCATCGAAAAATTTATATGCGCTTTAACACGAGCTTATAACGGTGAAGGAAAACATAGTGAGGAAACCAGTTAGCTCTCTAGCGTCGATGGGCTTGCAACCTATTACGTATGGAAAGTTAACTTCTGCAAAAAGTGGGCATGTACCAAATATGTATGTATTTGGACATGATCTGACTAATGATCTGAAAGAAATGTCTACCGCTCCCGGGATACAGTCGTGATCATATTTCATTTTTTTTTTCCTTGTGCCATTCTATTTTCTAACCAAGGTTTTACCCAGCATTTTCTTTCAGTATTGTTTTTCTGTCGCCTTTTATTGGTTAAAATTACATACCTACGCAGCAGCCGCTTGAACGTAGCGTCTACGAGAAGAAATTTTTATTACCTTCTGATTTGAATGTAAATGGGCTTGTAATAATTTATGTAAGTTTAAACTCACGAAAATTACGAAAGCATTATTTACTGTAAGTTTATTTTAAGTGTAAATGCAACCGTAAGTAAGTTACATAAATATTACGAAAGTAACTCACAAGTGTAAGGCCGGCCTAAGCTGCAAGTCGCTTCCGTAAGCAAACTCGAACACGTTTAGACTTGTAATTTTCCAATTTACGAAAGTAGTAAAAAATTGCAGTAAGTCACTTACAATGAGTATTTACACTTGAAAATTTATCGTAAGTAGCTGACGTAAGTGACTTACGTAAGTAAAACTCACAGGTGTAAGGCCGGCCTAGTTCAATAAGCTGCAAGTCGCTTCCGTAAGCAAACTCAAACACGTTTAGACTTGTAATTTTCAAAAATTAACGAAAGTAGTAAAAAATTGCAGTAAGTGACTTACAATGAGTGTTTACACTTGAAAATTTATCGTAAGTAGCTAACGTAAGTGACTTACGTAAGTAAAACTCACAGGTGTAAGGCCGGCCTAATATAAATAAGTAGGTAAGTACCTACTTAAGTACCTGTATAAATTTCCTATTTTTTCATTCGGTTAAACAAACCTTGATTAGCTCCATCGCAAGCACGTCCTTATCAATAATCTATTACAGAACAGTTTTATCTTATCAAGCATTGGCATTTGTTCAGTACATACACATTCTGCTGTGCGTTGAAAGTGTAACAGGGCCCACGTTCTGAGTCCGCACGTAGAAAGGTCTCGCAGCATGAGAACTCAACCTCGTTGTAAGCACAATTGGATATCAGTTCCTCGCATTTCTTGTGAACCTGGTGAAGTGAATTACTTTATAATATTCATATTGCAGAGAATGAGATATAATAATAATCTTTATTTGGAAAACATAAACAAATGATACAAAATATTACGTGAAAGTGGATGACATGTGCATAAGTCTGAAGTGAATTGCTTTTTGAAGTGTTACAAATTAAATGTAGGTAAATAAAGTAAAAATAAAATGGATAGGTAAGTAAATAAATCTTGATTAGCTTCTTACGAGTGAGAAAAAATGTGTTTTCAGCTAACGAAGCAAAACTTAAGATTGTTACGACATGATAATTAATTTAGAAATAATGCTCGCTGAAAAAGATAATCGCTGATTGATGCCAACAGTTCATCAAGTAAATATTGAATCAGCAACTTGGAAAAACTGGTGAGAAAAGGAGTTTGGTGGAACAAGCAAAATGAATGCCTGCGTGAGTATTTTTGTGTTATAAACGTACCTACCAAACATTTTTATATGTCAGTATTTTGTATTGTGTCACAATCACCGCCCTATCTGTTCAGCTGAAAACTTCGATGACCGATCGTCTAACCTAACGTATCCTTAAAGTGGACTACGTCGGTTAGTTCTTTCTTTTCGCATAAAGCCTTTATTATGGTTGATACGTCATTTGAATCAGCTTAAATAAGCCTCCTTATTTTAATTTTCCGATTCTGTGCCAATCGAATACGAACTTAACTATTTTGCAGGGAGCGTCAAATAAGCATGCATCATCATACGTTACCCTCCCGAATCTCCCGAATTCCCGATACAGTCGGGTAATTGAAATACCTACATTTTCCATAACATCCCTCCAAGAAACATTGCAAGGCACAAGTTGACCACACGGTAAACAGAGGTCCCGGGAACATGAGCCCCGGCCGTACAGTAAATCTGTGATGTACCGTTGGTGCGAATACGATAGGGGTTTTAGTAGGTCCGCTGTAAAATTATATTTTGTTTAGAATTTGCAACATCCTAAGCAAATATGTACGGTCAGCAACGTTGAGGGACACTTGATTTTTCTTAAAACGAATAATCATCATTTTGTGTTATATTTATTGGTCCTAATTACCGTTACTGACCCACGGTATCACCGCCCGTACCCCCAGCGGTACAATGAGTAATTACCTACTATAAAAACAATACCCACCAAGCAATAGTGATGTTTGTATTACCCTAACTATAAAGAAGACCCAAATCATGATGAGTTCTTTGATTTTCTAAAAGCAATCATCATAGTTCAGTTGGCCACTTGCTCATACCAACGAACGAACAAATACATGATGTGACTTAGCGTTAATTTTAGCCCATTATATGACTTTACGGACTTAAACCGTAAACAAAAGCAAAAATAACTTTATTAAAAAAATACAAATAGCATTACGATATAGCTCTGCCAGCTTCCTAGCTGCGAACTTGGTGTTTGTTTGCTCGCAGACAGTAACAGCCGGGAAAGACGTGGTCCACTCTAAATATCTTGTGTCTGGTGCGAAGTATATTCTTCCATCGGCCTCCAACACCGGCACGATCAGTAGGTATAGGCAAACAGTAGACGCAGCCAGTACCGCCAGCCAAAACAGCCTATAACGTGATTTTAATTATGTATCAGCGTTATTTATTGTACGCGATGCAAATTACAAGAACTTGGGCACTCGGCTAAATGTAAGAAGATAATGTTGGTTTCTTATAATAAGCTCGAACTCGTAACGGTAAAAAGAAGTTAGTGTTTTAGTGGCGTACGTAATACTACGTACTTTAAAATGTATATGCATCTGACTAATGTCTTTAAAGTATTTAGAACTTTAAATGTTAATCTACCGTGGGATAAATAATTGGTCTTTCTTAAACTTTCTCGATTATAATTCATATTCACATTCAGGCATTAGAATCACCTAGCATGTAAAACGATACTTAAGTGATCCTTGAGGTCCTACAAGAATAAATGATTTTTCTTTCTTTCTTTCTTTCTTTCTTTCTTTCTATTCATTTTAGTATACTTACCTACTATGTTTTTGTCCTAATGTGTGTTTAGTGCTTGTCATATTACTCGTAGTAGGTATCTTACCTCGCCAACAATATAACATTTTCTTTGAACAAATGATTAAATCCATGAAGCCCACTGTTCCGTCCGAAAAACACAAATCTTTTTTTGAAACTACTTCCTACTTCTTCCAAATGTTTTTTCTTGACTTTCATAGTGATTTCAGAAATATTTAAGCACTTTTATTTTTTTATTTCACACAGAGGTATAACTTGAATAAGTATATTTCAAACAATGAATCAGTGACATACATTATGTACAGTACATACTCCACATTGATTTAATAATTTTAAAAGCTTTTGTTAATAATTACCATGTTTTCAGGCGAGTAAATAAACGTTCCACTTTAGTTTTGCATTATTTATTTAAAAGTACAAGTAAGTAATTAGGTATATCACACATTACATAAATTAAAAATATGACACGATAGCACCTATAAAATTAATGATACAATCAGGTACAAAAGTCGTTAAACATGTCAAAACTTTTATAGTCTTTCCAATCGTTTATTTAACTTTTGACAGATCATGCACATAAAGTTTTATAATAATTTTTGATACAATGTACTACAGGGAATACTGTACTGTCATGGACGGGATCCGCCCACTTAGAGATGTTTCATTCGTAATTAATGACAACTGGTTTTGAAATAAATCGATTATCGATTAGGTATATTAAAACATACAATAAAATTATTGTGATTATTTTTATATCAAATCACGTAAAAACCTTTATTATTTTGCTTTAAAATGCCCTAAATGTCTCTGTTGTAATGCATAAATAATTTGCGTAATGAAAACAGTTCCATGGGATCGAATTTATTCGCTGAAAATTAATGAATCTAAAATAATCGTTAAGACTTACTGTAGTTGGTTCAAATAAAAAACATGTGAATGAACTGCGGTACCTACTTGTAATGAAAAGGTGCAAAATGTTGATATTCATAGTAAATAATGAGTGTGTTAAATCGATTAAAACTTCTTCATGAATAAAATCGATCGATAAAATAAATCGAATCGGTAACGGGTCAGGGTATCACTATTTAAGTCAGTATTACAGCTGTCAAAAGTTAAATAAACGGTTGGAACGAGTATAAATCCTTTTAGGCCACGTCAACTTTAATATTCAAAAAATCAAATTAGCCATTTTTAATTGCCTTTTGTTACATTCTAATCAAAGACGATTAATATCTAGAAGACAGACAAAGGCCATACACAAAATCGTAACCCGATCCCGCAGTACCAGATAGCCTGAAAACTTTAAAACATCAATTTTATCCAAGAAATTTCAATACTTAGTAGTAGGTAGCAACAATATTCAATATTTAAACATTTTTAACTAGAAAGTAATTGAAATTTCTTGGATAAAATTGATGTTTTAGAGCTTTCAGGCTATTTTTTAGGGTTACGATTTTGTGTAGGTATGGCCTTTGTCTGTCTTCTAGATATTAATCGTCTTTGATTCTAATCAACGGTCCAAACTTCAAAAACTTTATTTTTCTGATTTGATCAGAAATCTTATTTTTTTTGTATGATAGTATTAATTACTTTTCTGCCTTACAAATTTAATACATTTTGCAATCCAACAAGTCTTTTTGGTCTCTTAAATTATATAATTACGAGTACAACTTAGATAAAGCATGTTTACTATCAATTTATTTCAACAATGGTAGCATAAAAGTCCTATATTCAGCCTTCTTCGTGATCTACTTTACAATAATACAAAAATATAAATCCATTAAGTTTTAGAAATTTTATTTTTAAATCTTATCGCTAAAAAATACTAACAGGAACTATAACATAAAGTAAGTAGTCTTTCTTCAGCTGAAATAATTGGTAATAATACTTATAGATAAGTGTAACTGCTTTTCCACAATAATAAAATACAAAAATGTCTTATGAAGACTACTTACAATAAACAAAACTGTAATGTTAAA
Organism: Xanthorhoe designata; assembly: GCA_963582015.1. Lineage (NCBI taxonomy): Eukaryota > Metazoa > Arthropoda > Insecta > Lepidoptera > Geometridae > Xanthorhoe > Xanthorhoe designata. The sequence goes on from OY757033.1 coordinate 9,601,349, forward strand.
TCCCAAAATATCTTCGATTTCATTTACTCTACTAAGTTCCCTTCTCGTGCCTTTTACACGAGTTTTTTCTTCGAGCTAGGTATACTTAGAATAATATTCGTATGTCGGCAATTTCGTTCGTAAATGTTTGTTTTCAGTCTTGATTTTGATTACTCGTCCCACACAAATACCTTCAGGAACAAAACTATTGTCTCAATAATAGCAATTAAAAAGTATTCGAATAAGAGTATCAAAAGGTTCGTTCCATTGTCCAAAAGCTGCTGCCAATACCTATTTAAAATACATAAGAAATTATGAGACAATCTTTGTCATAAAGAAGCGAATATTCTATAGTTCCAGTTAATATTTAGCGACAGATTAATAATTATAGGTACCTACATAAGTATATAAATATGGCAAGAAAATATATTTTGCATTAAGTATCCTTATAACTAAAATATAAACAAGCAATATAAAGTACGTAATATAATTCCTTCTATATCCTCTAAATAAAATTACGAATATAGGTACTATTCTAGAAATATATTAACAATCACAATAAAATCATCCGAACCATTTATGGAACCAGCTGCTCGATGTAGTGGTTTCGAAGGTACGTTCCTCTACCATGTCAGGATCTGCGTACTCGTCATCTCTCGGTGTTGTTGTCATCTGAAGATGTAAGTTCCGAAGGTCATGGAGCAACTCTGCTACCGGTGGCTGCCGGTCTTCCGGCGAGACTGAAAGAAATATATTTTGTTGAAATTTATTTATTTATTTATACGGTTCCTTTCGTTCAAAATGAGAATTACGGAGGGTAAGATAAGATGTTTACAAAAAAGTTTTACAATAACGACTTCATACGTCATTAAATCATACAAGGTAGAAAGCAATGATGAAAATAAAAACACAACGTTTGCCATACAAGTTGAGTCTATAGAAGTGAACGAAGTTTCAAACTGAAAATACAACTTTGTAAACACACGAAAGGATAAAGAGTACCTATCTCTGTAAACTTGACATGGCATTCAAATGGACTCATGAACTTTGTGATACACTGATTCACCGGAAATAATAAAAATATTCCATTTTATCTCAACTCTATGGCCAACTATAATGAATCAGAATGCTAATCTAATTCATAAAAGGAATGCAGGCAGAGGAGACATTTTAGCGTTCCTAGTCACAAATTCATTTTGAACAACAAGGCGTTTTTAAAACCACTTTAAAATCTTTATTTACGTACTTACTTCATTAAACATTGATTTGAGGTTAATTTTCAAAATGACTTGACAGAATATGGTCTTTTTAACATTTTTGATATTGTTAAATCTAGAATTCTGCTATGTTTATAATGATTTTTCTCCTAAACGGTTTAACTAATTTGATGTTTTGTTCTTAGCTAGGTTCGGTATTAGTATTAGTACCTACTGAATGTTCAATATTATCTAACATACCACAGTAAGGTTCCTTGTCAGTCGTGAGCAGGATGAACTGCCCTCTAGCTCGCTCTGAAAGCCTTCGACCAATGGCTCGGATGCCCATCTCAGCACACGAGTGAGGCTGGTCACATGTGCCGTTAAGACTGTTGTTCACTCTGAAATAAAATTATATTTTAGAATAATATACAACTTTTTATTTAAGGGTCTACGTATGGTCTACGAAGCGTCTACGCCGTAGAACCCAAAAATGGTTTAAGTGAAAGTGTATTTTAATTTTAAAACGAGTACCTACAGTTGCTTCTGGTTCAGGACAGTATATTATAGTATATTGACAATTCATAATTTAACATTTAAAAAAATTTTAACATTAAAAAATTGATCGAGATACTTCTGCAAAACACAAAAAATGACATGACAAAAAATTAAACCAGAGAAAGTTGTAAAGAAATGATTTGTTCTAATAAAAATGTTATGAAATAACTTTTAGGTATAAATAATATTTTTTTTTATAAAATACACACCCTCTATAAGATAAGTCCCACTTGTGAGCCCGGAAGGAGCAGTTGTTGTTTATCAGCGACTCCGTGAACAGGACGTACGCGCGGCCGTGGCTGCACACTGCTTGCTGGAGATCTGGATAACGACATTCATGTTGTAAATAATGTGAAGAAACCTAGTTATAAAGACCTGAATAAACCAGGAAACATGTAGGTACTGGTAAGAATATAAAATAAAAATAAAACCAAAATGGGATAAAATGTTTCTAAATAAATGAAAATCCATTACTGCACGTATGAATAAGGAATAATCATAAAACCAATGAAAATATTCACTAGGATGACCGCGAACACAATTATACAATAGGTGGATTGAAAAAAATTCGGTAAATAGGAGTTAACAAAAGGATGCTTACTAGGGAATAGAAAATTATGATTTTCCAAATAATCTTTTGAAACTGAAATCACAACATAGATGTAAAAGTAAACTTACTTGTAGATGAAATCATTCGCGACCACATAGAACTACTGTTAGTGAGGCAACCCGGTTGCTTCAAGCCACCGTTAGGGTAGAAATCAGCGTGTCCTGAAAAAATAGAAATACTGTAGAACCATAGCGAGAAGTTATAAAGTTAATCACACAATAATTGAACAACATTTAGGTTTTTTGAATTATAAATAATTAATAAATAAATAATTGATCTGGAGAATAGAATCATCTCCGGTCGGTCGAGGGTCCTACTGAAATAAATGTTTTTTGCAGAGCTCTGGAATATCTAGTATTTAATTTAATTGTCTATGTATACCCATAGGTTCTGGCATGCCAAAGCCAATCTTCTTCAGCATACGACCGTTAGTGTGAATGATGTCGACATAGTCCGCGTCTGACGCGTCTAGCTTTTCCACGTCACTAGCGGTTGCAAAACAAGGCTGGGCTGGATCTAAGCCTACAAACAAGAAAACGGTAAAAAAATTATAATATAAAAAACAAGAGACCTAAATGCTAATTTTTCAAAGTTCATAAATTAATAAATATCGTTGGACATTCCACACATCGTCATCTAGTCCCAATAATATTAATATTAAGAGAATGAGACTATCCTGAGTAGAACTATCATGTATGCTGCCTTAACTCAAAGGACTGATAAAACAGTTGCCGTCTCTCTTAATAAACATAAAAATACAGCCTCTAAATATTCCTACCAGTAATCCTTGACACTCCTCCAAGGAGATGCGAAGCGAAGGAAGAGATGTGAGCGCCGAGGCTGTGCCCGACGAAATGGAAGTCTTTGGTCTTAGCACCAGTTGCTCTGATCAACTGTTGGAAGAATCTGAAAACATGTGCCACCTTAGTTTCATATTCTACAAAAAAATATATACTTAACAAGGTTAAGTGTGACACTTTAAAGTGTTTATGTCTAAAAGTACGTTGAAAAACCTTTTATTTTTAACTTTTACATTTGGATATGATATCCAGAACTTCTGGATATCATATCCATAATGTACAGTGAAACTATTAGGTAATATGAGTACAAAGCTGTTTAGAAGTAGAGAAGGTGAAGTGGAGAAAAGAACAAAAGAGAAGAGCTAGACTCACTTGTGAATATCAGAACCGACTCGACGAGTGTTGGCAACCGCACGCCAGTATTTCCAAGTGTTGCCACCACCGCTCCAATCTACCGCAATCACATTCACATCTCCCTAAAACAAAACGACATTAAACCTGCACCCTCTATATTTCAAAGTTATAAAATTATGTCAAAGCATTTAATACAATGATATGTTATCAATCACAATATTTAACAAAGACATCCTCATAGAGTAATTAGCTACCTACTCCAATTACTTACCCATTCAAGAAAAGCTCTGGTCATATCAGTGACCCAAGAAGCGTTGCTGTGACTCATGAACCCGTGGACTATCATCACAGTCTTCCTTTCAGGCTTGAAGTCAACCCAGTCCAGGCCAAACTGTTCTCCGGGGTAAACCTGCAAAAACTTTCATGTTAAAGTCTTGAAGAGAAATCATCTACTCAAACATTCAACTACTTCGCTGAATGAGCGGATTTGATGAAATTCATAGCTTTTATTACGAACACATAACTTCATATAGGTAGCTATCTATTTACGTTATAGAAGAGTTACGATAGTTTTAAAGATACTCTTTGTATTTACCTGTATTCTTCTTTGATTGATCCGCGATGACATGTAGAAGTGCGTGTTAATAGATTCAGAATCATCTGGCTTCATGTTAAATAACTTCATAATGGATCGAGAAACTGAACCCAGACCAAAACAATCTACCATATCAGGAACTTGCAGCTGTTGTTTTTCCTAAAAAAATAAATGTTGAATAGCACGAAAAGAGGAATCAGCTGTATGTATCCCTATAGGTACATTTCGTTTTAATTTTATAGATATTCAAGAACACACACAACGATTCTTCTTTATCCAGAGGCTGTCTGGAAGAAATCGCTCCTAAGCGATAAGGCCGTGCATTATAAATTGAACCTAGTTTTATCATTGATTGTTTTTATTTTATGAAAAGTTAATTAAGGTGTGTAGTAAATAATGTTCCTTCAATCATTATGAGTACCTAGGTTAATCATTATGGTATGCAGAGATCTAATCAAAATTATAACGGCTTATTGATACTGAGCATGGTAGACAAGAAGGGCCTCTCTATTTGTCTACCATGCTCATTATCAATAAGCCGTTATAATTGAATGGCTCAGCAGTGGATCACAGTGGATGAGAAGGAATGATAATGATGGTAGAACTTATTGTCCGCTTGTGATTATGTGACCGAAAAAAAGACCGAAAAAGTGTGTAATTGAGCCTTAGTCTTTTTGGGATTTGCAAGATTATTCAAGTGAGTCAGGTGCTCAAGGTGTAAATAATATCCATTTAGCAGGTTTTCTCAAACAGTAAGATAGACTGTAACATCTGATAATTATCTTTAATTAATTGAACATTGTTTTGTGCGAATAATGTAGGTACGTAAATAAGAGAACAATGGAACCACAAATGACCCACTTTTGTTTCACTAATTACATTTTCATAAACAGTCATCGATATAAAAAAGGTAGGTATAATTTGCTAAACGAAAATCTAAGATAAGTATATTTTTGAACCAACGTGAAGGGCCATTTGATGCATGATGCATAATGCTTAGCTTGTATACCCTTATTAAAATACGGTACTATAATACTAACCATTGAACATTTATATCGATGGTAATAACGAAGAATAACAATTAAGTATAATGTAACAGAAATTGTCTCTTGTAGGAACCGTAACATAAAAATAAAATCTGATAAAATTTCTAGGTACCTACCTAACTAATGTCGGCAGATTTGTAAGTATCACCGTAGGTACTTACAGGTTCCATATCAGCGGTATCCGAGTTAGCGATGGAGCGAGGAGTTGTGGTCTTATCAGACATTTGCAGGAAGTCACGAAGGTCTTCAGGGCTTATATGGTTCTCCACTATGGACAAAATATTTAGTTCAGAACTTGCTAAATTATTGATAAGTAGCGGAATTGTTAGAAAATATTAGGAATTCGTCTTACCTAGGTACCTAACCTAATATGTAAATAAAATACCAGAGTTACAATAGATAGAACTTCAAGAGATGTGTTAGCTTAATTTAGATAATTATTAACAAAAAATATAACAATTTGGGAATAATCAGGAATACCTACCTAGGTACCTAGGTAATGCCTGAATTCCATAAAACCTAGATGATAGGTATTATGACATCGAAATTTAGGTAGGTACTTACCTACCTATTCAAAGAATTAGATTAATTAACACACATTAAACTTGACCTGGTTATGATCGACCTAGGTTTCTAGGTTAGCTACCTACTGCTACCATCAATAACTGCATAATCATTTTTATTGATAAATAACATTCATCGTAACATCGCCAAAAATACTCGTAACTAACTCACGATTTTTTTAACTCAGGACACGTGTAGCTTTCAGGTAACATCGTCCTTGATCCAGTTTACTACCGACTGTCTCCAAGACGACGGTCAAACAATGCCTGACCTTAGCCAACGTGCTCTCCAAAGCTAGCCGATAAGGACAGTCTAGCGCGGAAGCTCACTCGATATACGTACAAGGAGCTCGATGGATAGAAGTCAACATGACACGCGAATACGAATTATAAAGGTTTAAGTACCTAAGTACCTATACTATTTCGTAACTGCAGAACTTTTCAATGGATTGTGGATTACATTGAGGCACGTTGCAGTTGATCTATCACTGAGTCCCTAATTGCACTACTTCTTCCTACATGCCTGCTAGACTTTCATACAAAATGCTGCATTTCTTAATTTTTTAATGGCAATTAAGTTGGTAGTTACTCACGTTCATCTGGAGTAAGCCATCGCCGAGGTGGACTCCCAATTACACCGATCATCAGAAAAGCACTGATTATGATCGCAATATCTTTTAGTAACTCCATTTTAATAGCACTTTTTCCCCCACAGTAAAACTGCTATAGGAAACGCTCGCGTCCGCTCCTCGTTTACGTTTGATATCCTTTTGTAATTACAAATGCTTTTATAGTAAATCACAATTTTATTGAGATTTACATAAGTAGCAAAGTAAGTACCTATCATCTTACATAGGAACCGCAGGCTACGTCATGCTACGTCACACTGTAGGCAATTTTGCTTCTCATCCGAAAGAACAGTGTTCCGTTTACTTAGCACGTCATCAAAATACCCTACCCTATAATACTGCAATTTGTTTTGGGAACATCGTCTACTTTTGAACGAGCTTTTGGTAGTTATACCATGGATGGACGTTATAGATATCGTCCTTGGATGGTCCTTGGTTATATATGTACCTACTTACTAAGTACTTTTGAACTCATTCATAGTTCCGCGATTGTAGTCAATTTTATGACGTTTTCTTCGTCATATTACACCATGGTGGCTAAGTGTGAAGCCGGGGCTTTTTGACGGGAATTCAAGATGGCGTGTTGTCTCTTTTGTTTTATTTTCCGAAATTTGTGTTTTGGCGAATGTTAATATGTAATAATGGTGGATTAATAACTGTTAAGTGTTCGTGAACGTACATAAGTGTAGGCAAATGAAACAAAACTGTATATCATTGCATTTCGAGTTCTCTCAAAAAGTCCATGTAAAAAGCTGCAGTAAAGAACCCACATCTTTACTGACGCTGACTATGACTTTGACTCGACCTTGACGAAACGAAAATATACACATGGTAGTGGCTAAATGCGTGGCAAAAGCCGGCGAAGCCAAAATAAAGAAGAAGAAGAAGAAGAAGTGTGAAGCCTCTCCTCACTCGCCCGCGGATCAGGGGCTTACGTTGCCTCAGTCTGACAGAACACAGATAGGTACATACACAAATACACAGATACCTACTTACCTAAATACTACAAATTTAAAACACCTCTCTTTTTTACCACACATTTTTGCACATTAGGTACCATGTCATAAATAAATCAAAACGAACATAAAATAATGTTGGAGATCATTTTTTATAGCCAGCTTGATCATACGGATGGACATAAAGTTTGTTAGTAAACCTTACTTAATACCTAATTTACCCACCAAACTACCTACCTATATGATAATTGTCTCTAGGCCAAATTCAACAAGTCCTTCAAGTTCTAAACCACCGAAACAATGATTTTAGTCATTGTGAAACCACGAGATGGCTAGGTAGGTAAATCTAAGTATTTTAGAAGAAAACCTGCGGTAATGAGTAAGTTCAGTTGAGAAATAAATACGTCATGCAAATAACATTTATTGTTACTAGGTAAGTACCAATAACAGAACTAGATGTCGCTGCTAATTTTAACCCAATGTTAAATCGCGCTATCGTTGCGTTTTGAAAAGTTTTTCTAAGCTTTAAATTTTTTCTTCAAGTTTATTTACAGAGTTCTTGCGCGCGAGACATTATTAATATATTCTCTTTGAGCGAGAGCTCATTCAGTTCGGTAAGAATTACTAGCACTGCTAATAGCATAGCACTAGCACTACTAGTTTAGTTACATGCGGAGAACAGCTAGTAATTTAAATTAAATGAGCTGTATAGTATGGTATGGCTGTATGGCTGCGTTTGCACAAGAAATGTTAGGATGTATAATTATAATTACAAACACACTTCTCGCTACGCATCCTCGATTCGCTCATCTCTGCCCCCTGATTGTGTAACTTGTTTCACATTGTATCCAAGTTGTATCAAAGCAAAAATCACAGTAAATCGCAAAAACAACTGTCAAATATGACAGTAATTAAGTAAGTTACTTAGAAATTTACTTAATCAGCGTTAAATCTGACAGTTATTTTCGCGATTTACTGTGATTTTTGCTTTGATACAACTTGGATACAATGTGAAACAAGTTACACAATCAGGGGGCTGGTGCCACCAGACTGGTGAAACGAGGAGCAAGCGGAAACAACACCAACAACACCAAAATATATACACGTGACTTTCTGCGCGATGCGCGAATGACTAGTCACTAGTCATCAGCTACCTATACCTACATATTTGTATTTACAATAATAGTAAGACATTCTATTCCAGGCTACGAGTAGGTAAGGTACTTAGGTAGGTACATGTAAAATAAATGTCTGAATCATATGTCCAACTATGCAATATGCAATATGCATCAGCCACTTTGTAAACAAACTGACACTTATAAAATTAAATAGGTAGAACCGTAGAATAGAATAGAATAGGTAAGTAGGTAGTTATTTAGTAATAATTTATTGCACACCATATCTTACTATGAATTAAAATTAAGTTAACAAGGCAATCAATATACTAAAATAACACATAACTATGATACCTACCTATAAACATGGTAGACTTTTCGCTAAAAGCGGACAATCAAAAAATAATATGGGGCATAGCTTATAAACTATCTAAATCTACATAAGTAATAATACCTACATTTTAATTATTGGATATAAGTAGGTACCTTAATAATAAAATATTATGAATTTAAGTACCTACCTAATAATAAACCTTTCTATACCTACCTATGTGATATTTTAACATAGGTACCTACACAGAAATAAATGTTCAGGTGGGTAAATAATGACAAAACAAATTCAGTGATACCTACATTTAATTGCATTTTTACACACAACATTAAATAAGTAGTTACCTAGGTACAAAGCATTACCACAGCAATAAGCCCGTCACACACCTCTATAATATGCTATTTCAATACAAATACACACGCAACTTTAATATATATTAAGTATAGCTGCGTGTGCGGTCACTTGAATATTTGTAAAGAAAATATATCGTAATATGCCTTGCTATAATTTATATTACTATATATTATAGCTACGTGTGTGACGGGCTTTACACACTTCATAGCCCGTGAGCTTAGGTAGGTACCTACTATGTACGGGAAGGATCGAACACGCAAGCGCAACCTCCATTCGTTTTCATTGTTTTCATTTCATTTGATCGAACTAAAAAGGATGGCATCAATTTTAGTGCTGTCAGGTCAGATTAGTTTAGTATTTGCATTGACAATAGTGGCAATTCAGAGTATCGCAAAAGCTAAACTAAACTAACTAAAAATGTTGCCGTCCCTTTCATAGCCATTGGAATTTAAAGGATGGCATTAATTTTAGTTAGTTTAGTTTAGCTTTTGCGACACTCCGAATTGCCACTAATATCTTTCCTTCTTCTGAGAGTACCTATTTGCGACATCTGAATTGACAACAATATAATTATTCAAGTCAAGTCAATCAAGTCAAAATGAGTCTTCTTCTTCTTCTTTCTTTTGGCTTCGCACGGCATAAGCCACGCATTTAGCCACTACCATGTCAATAAAATAATTCAAGTCAAGTCAAGTCAAGTCAAAGTCAAAGTCAGAGTCAGTAAAGATGTGGGTTTTTACTGAAGCATTACATGAACTTTTTGAGAGAACTCGAAATGCAATGATAACCAGTTTTGTTTCATTTGCCCACACGAACAATCCACCAATAATACACATTAACATTCTCTATAGCACAAGTTTTGGAAATTATAACAAACAAAAGAACATGACATCTCAAATTCCCGTCAAAAAGTCATCAAAATGAGTCAAAGTCATGGATGTTTTAATCCTTCTTCTGTGGTCAAAGTCAAAGTTGGTTGAGTCAGTTCCCTTCACTTCACTGTCAGTGTCAATGTCAAAGCTTATGTCGCATGTCGCTAAGCTAGGAACATGGATGGCTAGGAACATTGTCTGTAATACATCCATGCGCATCATTGACATTATAAAGAATTTTTTTTTGTCTTTCTTTCTTCTGAGATGCGCATTACGTGCCAATCTTGCCAGCTAAAATTAAACGTAATTGTTATATTCTCTTTGGCTAAAATAAAATAATACGTTTACCATGCGCATGCAACCATGGATATTTCAAAAATATTTAATGGAGCATTGTGTATTTGTAAATATTTACAGAAATTTTTAAATAAAATTAATAATTATAGTATATTAGTAGTTTTTTATGTTATTTTTAAGTTTTTTTTTGATCTCACTACCTAGCTAGATTATCGCTTTGGATGTACTATATCTGTAATGATAATTTATTGAAATAAATAAATAATTGAGTAATTGAGTAAATTGAGTAAATAATTAGATTTAGAGGTTCGTCTCCAAAATCATTTTATGGTATAATTCCGAATGATTTTATGGCAGCATTAGTAAGAAGTGTAGAAATTGGTGTCTTGTGATTGGCGGTTTACAAACCATTCAAATGCAAACAGCCTTCAACGTTCAAAATCAAACGTATCGTACGGCCGTTTGAAATCTCTTTTGTGGAGAAATTTTGTCAACAATCGATTGTACTGTATATTTTAGAATTGTTTCATTTTATTTGACTTTAGTATAATTATTATTTTTAAGATAGTTTAAAATGACGTCGATCAAGGAAGACGAGAAGAAAGAGATTCCGGAGATTATACACGATCCTCAAACAAACAACACCTATCAGAGGTTACGATTCTTTGGAAAGGTAAGTTTTAGTGTATTTTTCTGGTATCTGCGTTATGTTTCTGTTCATAAACTATCATGTATACGGTGCATCACATTGTAGTTTCTAAATAAACTCAGAAATATGTCTAATATTCATCAAAAATGTCTTCAATGTTAATTCCTAGCTAATGACCGTTACAAGTTCGTTGCCCCGCATCAAGAATTTAATCGTTTTCTCTATAAACTGGCAAATCATATCATCCAATTCAATTACTACATACTTACATAGATTTTCAAATAATTCCAAAAAAAATCCATACAAACAGGTGCATAGCCAAGTCAACCACCTGTTGCCAAATTCATTTCGTCCAAACATAGTCTTCGTGACAACGATTTACCTATTTAAAGGTTCGCTTCATAATTTGTCATAGGTTTAGAAAATTGATTGCATCAAGAAAAATCCTTTCAATTTACCTGCCATCCTTCTACAGCTGTTGATATGACACATTTATTGATTTTAGGGTGGCTTTGCAAAATGCTACGAAATACAGTCCATAGCGAACAACCATATTTACGCAGGCAAAATTGTCTCGAAGAAACTTATGGTGAAGTCAAGTCAAAAGGAGAAAATGGCCCAAGAGATCTCCATTCACCGATCACTGAACCACATGCATATTGTCAGTTTCCACAGCTTCTTCGAGGACTCTATGAATATCTACATCATACTTGAGCTATGCAAACGACGGGTAACTAACTATACTTTATTCAATAGAGCCGATGTGACTTATGTATGAAGTTATACCTATATTGTCCTTGGTTAATACCAAGGACGTTGGTAATACTACTTACCTATTACTTATATAATTTTTTTTATTATGTCAGAGTTGGCCACTTGCTCATACAAACTTACTTACTTTATTATGTCATAATCTAAAGATACTATACCTATTACCTATAAAGGTGAAAGTTGTGTGTGTGCAAGTGTGTATGTATGTAAGTGTGAATGTTTGTTACTCCTTCATGCTCTAATGGCTGGATAGATTTGAATGAAATTTGGTGCCAGGATAGCTTATCCCTAATTATCTCAGGCTACTTTTGAAACTATGTTATGTATTGTAAATGTTAAATCTAGGCAAGATTAATTAAGTTTGTTTTAAAAACTCAACACAATACTCATCTAGAGTGTTCAGTTGACAATGGAGAATGAGGATAATATTCCATTGTTGTGACTGTTCCTGATGATAATATTTGTGCTCTAGTCTATGATGGAGCTGCACAAACGTAGAAAAGCTATCACGGAACCAGAAACAAGGTTCTACATGCATCAGATATTACTCGGAGTGCAGTACCTCCACAGCAAACGTATTATCCATCGAGACTTGAAATTGGGCAACCTGTTCCTTGATGATGACCTGCATGTAAAAATTGGAGACTTTGGATTAGCAGCCAGGATTGAATATGAAGGTAAGATGATTATTGATTTTGTTGAAATTTGGATACAACTTGTTGCAGATGCAATGAAGGATTGGATGATTTGTAGATTATAGAATATCCCGATATTTCGACACATTAGCATGCGCCATGATTACGGTACACTGATGTTTTTTCACTGAAGATCCTAGCTAATTTTTATGAGACTACATTGTGAGCAAACCCTTTCAAAGAAAAAATAATATTATCGGTCCATAATCATCAATGAATATCGGTAAACATCTATTACTGCTAGTCTCAATAATCTATCTATCTTTGGTTTTGCTTACTGTCGTTAGTTATTTGACACTTTTTGTATGGAAGTAACGTCAAATATCTACCGAAAGTTAGCAAAACCAAAGGTAGATAGGTTATTGAGACTGGCCGTTAGAAAACAAGCAGTGAAACAGAAAATCCTTCTTTTTTGAAGTACCTTAAAAATGGGGTAACAATATGTTTTAACTTCCAGGAGAGAGAAAACAAACTCTATGCGGCACACCAAATTACATCGCGCCGGAGATTCTAACTAAGAAGGGACACTCATTCGAAGTGGATATTTGGAGTCTGGGATGCATTATGTACACACTGCTTGTTGGCAAACCACCGTTCGAGACTTCTACTCTCAAAGACACATACAAGAGAATCAAGCAGTGTGAATACAGGTAACAGTTGTAGATGATTCATAGAGTTTTACACTAAAAAAATCTAGTTGAATAATCTAAAATATTTTATGGAAGGGGTGGGCCGCTAGTGTTCTAAGTTTTAAAAGCTAGATGAGCTATTCTAGGTCGCAATCTACATCTATTCAAGTTTTGTTCAAATCGATCCACACATGTTGAATTCTCTCAATTTTTCAGAATTATGATATAAGTAGGATATGTTCATTTTGTATTATTAATATGTATTTTGTTGTAAAATAGCGAGGGTGTAAGACTAGCGATGCGCGTTTGTTTGGGGGGCCCGTGGAGTGCTATGGGAGGGCGATACGCGCACGCACTCGCGGACGATAACACCCTCAACCTGCAATACAGGTGGCTACCACGCGCCCTCGACCATCCAGAATTGACACGCTTTTCTATTCAAAACCTTCAATTAAAAAAAAACAATAGGTACCTACTTATCATTCAATAGAAAAAATATTTTAGGCTTTAGGCTCATATTTAGAGTCCACACTAAGATAAAACTGGATTTGTGGACTGCTTATCGAAATCGAGCTATTAACTTCAAGTAATTTAGCTTAACCACGAATATTGACAGTGTATTGATTGTCCTTAGTTTCATAAGTTTATGAACAGATTTCCGTAGAAAATTGATAAATCGACAATACATAGGTACTTTTTTGGAAGGATTATTTAATTTACAGTACTTGTAGGTAACAATTATATTACGAGTTATCCTGCTCTAAAAAATAAACACGAGCTCGAAGGAAATCATCATGAGGAAATCAGTTTTACATGCCTCTGACTTCCCCCTTGATATTGTTAATGGATCTAGAATGCCTAATAATGTCTAATGTGCATTGGGTTCGTGATCATTATTCATTTCATTTCAAGTAAGTAGATCAGCGGAATATTTCTAAAAAGCCTACAATACTAACTAGGTCAATGTCACTTTCAACATTTGTATATTTTGCTTTCATTACAGTAATGTTTACATCGAATAGGGTTAAAACATTCATTATTATTGCATTAGTAAGGTCATATTTCAACTGTACATGCAATATACGTTTTTTGACGATGCTAATCAATGTTAAAGTAATCAATATTAGTATTTCGACACTTAAGAATTATATTCGTCAAATTATAGTATACCTTACCTATGTGCCATACCAAATACAGATGGATTTTGGCATACCTCGCGACTTCCTCTATAAACATCTTCAAAGGATCCTAACATAGGTAGGTAATGGGGGCAATTCGGAGTGCCGCAAAAGCTAAACTAAACTAAGTAAAATTATTGCCATCCTTTTTATTCCCGTCGCTATGAAAGGGACGGCAACAATTTTAGTTAGCTTAGTTTAGCTTTTGCGTCACTCAGAATTGCCACTACTAGCCTATTATTAATTCTGTGATATTTCTAAAGATATGACAGCATATATTTTTTAACCGTGTGAAATGTTCAAGAATATTTATTTATTTAGGTATATCTACCGCACCTGCGAAATAGTCAATGTTTAGTATGTTCCTATGTTCTTTATTTATTTACAAATTAGTTAATTAAAATGAAATTGTAATTAAATGAAAGCATGTCTCTGTTTTTTATACAAAATAATTCCGTTAACCAAATCAAGAAAAACGTGTTATTCTACGATGGTCGGTGGTTCTAGTTTTGTGTTGGTGTCGGTTTGGCGCACTGCCTAGTGTCTACACAAAATGATGTCCCATCAAGCGCATACACCGATGCTTCTGTGTACATTAACAGACATTTTGACGTATCATCATAATTTCACAGGTTTCATGTCTATTTTGGCTTTCGTTAACGCGTTCACTGCCCATGACGTGGGTGCTATGGGTTAAATGCCCCACAAAAAATTATCAACAAATTTAAATTCATTTGTGTCACTGGTCGGTTGACATTGGGTATTCATTGTCTAACGGCCAATCTCAATAACCTATCTATCTTTAGTTTTGTTTACTGCGGGTAGATATTTAACATTACTTCTATACAAAAAATGACAAATAAACCGACAGTAAGCAAAACCAAAGATAAATAGGTTAATGAGACTGGCTTTAAGTATAAAACGTCATAATTACCTATCCCTATTTTCCCAACCACTTTCTGACCGTCAAGAGTTGCGTAGTTATTTCGTCACGTAAGATTATTGAGACTACGATGCCTCTATTTAATACAATGAAACTGGACACTTCCTGTCCTTATAACGTGATTGATGACGATTTCATCTCAATTGCATAAGACTTGCCTAAATAATAGCGTTTTCAAGAAAATAAATAATAAAACAGACAACGGAACTCCATTGTTTCTATGATCTTTCTCTAAAATATACCTATGGCGACCATGGGCTTAATGTCCAATGTCACGTATAGTAATGACTTCTGTAAAATGTTGGCATGTGAATGTGTGCTTTGTACAACATCAGAGACACTTTAAGATCTAAGCGAAACTCTGTCTTGCTTTCGGTACACAGTCAAAGTTCTTATTAAAAGTAACAAAAACGGTTTATCGATTCGATTCATAGTATTCATCATCGATTTATAGTACCTACGCAAAAATAAGTGGTCCGGTGACGCTTATTTTTTCTAAGAATTTAGAGTAGCGCAACCTTTTCCTTTATTAGTTTTTTATTATAACAATAAGTTAACACTTATAGGATCCCGTCAGCGCTGCGCAAGCCAGCCGCATCGATGATAGTTCTGCAACTCCAATCCAACCCGGCTCGGAGACCTTCCGTGGACAAACTGCTGCAGCATGAGTTCTTCTCCTCGGGTATAATGCCGGCCGCGCTGCCACTGTCCTGCCTCACCACCGCGCCGAGGACGGACCAGCTAGAAGGCGTGTCGCTGCATCGCCGCCCGCTCAACGAGGTCAACAGCAACGGTAAGTTCATCCATTAAAGATAAAGATTTATTTATATGTTCTGAATATGGTTATGTCACAAGCATGTTAGGTACATTCTATGTTTCAAGGAGCCAGTCGGCCAAGAAAGTGGTCTATCAGTCCTGACAAAAGTTTCTGTGAGATTTAATTATCGTTAAGGTAAATGGCGCTCTAATATCAACGAAATAGCAAGAGATTTTGCAGCTGTTGATGCTCTGCTCTAGTCCCGCAATGCTCTCCGAAGAAGAGGGCCGCAGCTCTGTCATCTCGGAGCCATGAACGAGCGACTAATTCTTTCATGCTCGGAGCGTATGGTGCGCGATGGGCACCGAAACTGTTAGAAGTTCGTTACGAATAACAGGTTTAGACAGTAACAAATCGCGCTCAACTGTAATGTTCGCAAAATACAAAGCTATTGGTGAATAAACATTTCATAAGAGCTGCTATAACAAACATAGAAATAGGCAAAAATATAGGTATAGGAAATGTCATGTGGTTTGTTTGTAGTTTGGTTTATGCTAGGAGATATTCATTACAAATTCATTGACATTAATTATATTATAATAATAAATATTAATCAAAAGAGTTTATGAAAAATACGCTGCGTCACAAATTGGATTAAGTACTTAAAATCTTACATAAAATAAACGTCATTCAAGATCACAGTAGGTTGGGTATACAATTTTCGTTTACGCGCGTCTACAGTTGTTTTGGAAAAATGTAGACGCACGTAGACGAAAATTGTATAGGTACACAACCTACTGTGACGATCTTGAATGACGTTTATTTTATGTAACATAAAAATCAAAACAATAAAAGCGCATGTCTTTCTGAAGTACGTAAAATATGCCGACAGGAAAACTTGTAAACCTTGAAGATTTTCTAAGCAATGTAACTATGCTGAAATATTTTTCCTGCTACTTATTTTTCCTCTAGCTAGGTAGGGTCAAGTAGGCAACAGTGGCTCAGTCGTATACAGTGACTCATTCAAGTTTCTACCCGAAGGAAGCTCTTGATATTGCTCTTTTTGTTACACAATAGAAGCGCACAAACCCCAAACACGTTCTAAGCAATCGGAAGGCAGATCAAACACCGCCCAGAGATATTATCGCGTTTTTTTGTTTTCGAGCCCCCAAAATTACTTTTTGATGTCATTTTCTTTCGTTTTCATACATCAGGTTGTGACAATTTGTACTGCTGATTATATTTGCCAATTAGTTGGTACTGTAGTGTTTTCATTTAGGTAGTTTTTGAAGGTAATTATCATTTGACTCGAATGCTGTGATCAAAATAAGGTTTTAAAAATGACATAGTCGTACACAGTGACTCAGCTTAAATAGTGTAATTTAAATGATTAAATTGTTTATTCAGTAGGTGAAAAACTAACATTGGTGCTTCTTTTTTATTTTCATGTGAGTTTTTTTATTTTGAAAAAATAATAATTGAAATAATTATTGTTTTTCCTTTGAGTCACTGTGTACCACCAGTGGTGAGTCATTGTGTACACCCAGGGGTACACAGTGGCTCAATTCCCAATGTTTAGTTTTTGCCCTCTCATCTTATTGTAGTAATATTTATTGTCATTTCAATAATGCAGAATTAAACTTAAATACTTTACTAACAATGCATCCACGTTTCAGATAAATACAATGATAATTTTCATGTTTTTTCGCCTTTTGAAAAAATCCGAGCCACTGTGTAGCCTCCTTGACCCTACTTCAGTGTTATTTTTTTAAACACTGAACTGAAAATATAATGGCATATTTTCATTTCATAATTATTTTCATTCTTTTGGGAATAAAATGGTTATTTTACGAATTGATCAGATTTACCGAGCTCACCGATAGGAAATAAAAAACTTAGGCCTTTACATCTTTACTGTTGAAATCGGGACACTGTTGTAAGGCAATAGGCTTGCCCAGCACCTAATAAAACATACTCTAACAGACACGGCAATACGTGTGGAGCTGACTAAGTCGCGGGTTTGCTTACGATGTTTTCCATCACCGTTTAAAGCTCGATTTTTATTTCGAGGATTTTGATAGGCGCGTATAGTTTTTTCGAAACAAAAATTCATTGATGCACGGCTGGGATCTAAACCCACGATCTTCGGATCGAAATTCCAGGTACTATCAAACTCTGCCAATACGGCTTTCAATAGATAGTTAATGGTAGTAGTATAAACGACAGCGCACACTGGGCGACAAAATATATAAAAAATAATCGGCCGCAGCCTGTTGTCGCGTCTAGTCGCCGAGTAAGTGCCGTTAAATAATGAATGAACTGTTTGTCCTCAGATATGGTGATGTCGATCGACTCCCCGGTGAAGCGCGAGATCATCTCCGCCGAGCCGCGCTCCGTGGAGCCGACCTCGCATCGACAGAATCTCATCGCTCTGCGCGACCAGCTCACTTCACTGCTCAACAGCAAGGTATACACTGTTTTTGAAAGATCCACTGATTTATAATAATATATGTATAAATATTTTGATACCGGCAATTTTTCGATGCGGAGAATCTTCATCTGGTCTTATGAGTATGGTCACTCCTCGTGGACGCGTTCACGATAGTTTTTTAAGTGTCACAGATGATAGTGACAATTATCGCTTTACTCAAGCAGACTGCTGCCTAAGTAAAGCTATAATTGATACTTACATGACAACACACAGGTCATCTGAAAATGCTCTGTAAAATTGGTTAATTTCATAGAGTTCACATTGTGTTGAAAAATGATATCCACGATACTGCTCGATATTTTGGGTTATTTTATTTAGAAAAACCCGCTTAAGTATTTAATAACTAGTATTGTTTCACAGAGAAGCCAACTACTTGAAATAGCGATGTTTACTAAGAAAATGTTAATTTTTCCAGTTGAAATGTCGTCCGGAATGCCTGACAGACGAGCTAGGCGACCCCGCCGCGCAGCCGCTAGTGTGGGTCGGCAAGTGGGTCGACTACTCCGACAAGTACGGCTTCGGGTACCAGCTCTGCGACGAGAGTGTCGGCGTCATGTTCAACGACACCACCAAACTCATCATGCTCGCTAATGGAGTGTAAGTATTTGTGTGACAAGATATTGATAGAAGTAAACGAGGTCATACTCAGAGCCTGAATAGCCGTAATATTTGTTTACACTTAAGTGTCGAACGTCATACCGAAATATGGTTACCCAAATAAAGAATTAGCTATGAAATTTAAAAGTCAGGTCAGATTACCTCTGGCCCTTTTTTGTAAATACTTACATATTATACATAGAAAACACCCAGACTCGAGACAAATATTTGCAGATATACAAGCATCTGTTCTGCAGTGGGGATCGAACCCGCAACCTCCGAGTCTCAGGTGGGCTCTCACCCACTGCGCCACAGAGGTTGTCAGATAATAGAGATAATGTATTATTTCGCAGTACCGTCCACTACATCAACCGTCAAGGTCAGGAGCAGTATATGAACATGCGCGAGTATCCCAAAGACCTGGACAAGAAGATGAAACTGCTCACGTACTTCCGGAGATACATGACTGAACATCTCATGAAAGCTGGTAAGATCTAAGAACTATACATTTATACAAATGAGAATATTCTCTTCTAAACATATCACTACCAACAATTTTTCTATTCACCTATGGCATTTATAACATAAGGATTCCAATGTCTGAAGAATATGTAACCAATGAGTAACACAACATCCTAACTCTCAGCTTAATCGAAAACTGTCATCTTGATGCCTAAGCTGGTGAAAAATATGGCGGGATGCTACAATAGAAAAGGGAAATATGTTCACGTGAATCAATTAAGCGCTATGCACACCACGTTTTTCGAACGCGCCGTCACTGCGCGTTTGTATTGATACAAACGAAAATAAAACGCGCAGAGAATGCGCAGGTATGTCATTGGGATTCTTTCAAGTGCCTTATTTCGAAATTGTTACAGGTGCGTCAGTATCAGTGAGAGAGAGTGACGGTCTCTCCCGTTTACCGCATCTGCATCAGTGGTTCAGGACCACTCTCGCCGTCATCATGTACCTCACTAACGGAACATTACAGGTAATTGCGTCTGCTTCCTGTTTTCCTGGTATTTGACGACGATTTGAAATAACCCATTCCTTGCATTATTTGAATAAGGATACATTTTTGTCTGACTGTTGAATTGTTAGCAGATATTGTTTAGTTATTGTTTAGTTCAGTGGTTCCCAACCAGTGGTCCGCGGACCACCAGTGGTCCGCAGAAGCCAAAATATAGTCCGCAAATGATTTTAAATTTAGCGGGCGGTGAGTGAGTCATTAGCCGTTGTTTGCCTCAACAACGTCTGCAATCTACCCACTTTATCGTGTGCAAGGAACCTACGTTTTGTGCTGTCATTTGTTAAATTTGAGTGTCAGTCAAGGCCGCGCCACCCCTGTGTGCGAAGTGTGCGCGTTTTATCTTTTTGAGTATGTTGCGAGCAAATTATGTTATTTCTGACCGCGGAATAAGAACCAACCGTAAGCAAAATCAAGCACTACGTTGATTTCATCTTAAAAAAATTTTGCTCGCTTCGCTCGCATCGTTTCTCACAGCATAAGAACCGACCGTTACCAAAATAAAGCAAACTCAAAATATATTTATTCAGTAACTTTATAGACCACTTTGAAACGTCGGATTCTATTGCCAGCGCAGCACTAAGTACGAAGCTTTCATCTTAAAAAAAATTTTGCTCGCTTCGCTCGCATCTTTTTTTTACAAGATGAGAACGACCTTAAGCAAAACAAAGTGCCACGTTGTTTGTATCTTAAAAAAATTTTGCTCGCTTCGCTCGCGTCCTTATTCAAACCGACTCTAAGCAAAAGTGCCATGTTGCTTTTATAATGTAGGTATCTAACGATTTAATTCGCGTTTTAATTTTTTTAATTACAGAAGTTAATCCTAAAAATATGATTGTTTCTTTTTAATGTCATTTCTTATTGAGTTTTTGATTAAAGTTTCAGTTTGATTATTACAGTTTATTTTTATTATATCTACGCAGTGGTCCCTGCCAACAAGAATGATATTAAACTGGTCCCTGACCAAGAAAAGGTTGGGAACCCCTGGTTTAGTTAGATGCTTGAATCACGCATCGCACGCGTTCTATGAATTTATTCATAAAGTAAAGACTTACATAATCTTACATTTTTATGGAACTTATTTAGAAAATGTTAGTGCCAGCAAATTTTATTCTTGCTTTTCCTTTCCAGATCAACTTCCAAGACCACACTAAGATCATTCTCTGTCCGCTGATGCAAGCCGTCACATACATCGACGTAGAAAAGAACTTCAGAACATTCCGGTTCAGCACCATCGAGGAACACGGCTGTGATAAGAAACTCTTCACAAACCTCACGTACGCGCTGGAGAAACTGAACAGCGTCCTGACAAATAAGTTCTGCTAGCTACTGCCGGGTCAGTGACCGCGGACTTTAGAATAATCGAACTAAACCGCCGTTTTGCAACGTTGATAGTTGTTTGAAACGCGCTAAACCCAATGTAATTTAAATGAATTCGATTTCATTAGTAGAGATTTCGCGGCGAGATAGGCCAAGGATTGCGCAATGAAAACTGTCGTATGATTTGTAGCTTTGTACGATTTTTGTTACGATGTTCTATTCTAACAGAAGTAAATCAATTTCACAACTGTATATTTTTCTACTGTGTTACTTTTACGTCTTATTGTCCTCCGGTACTTAATTTCTACGCTAACATCTCGGTAGACTTGGTTTCAGAACCTACTATAAAATTCGCGTTTGTTTTCTCATTTTCTTTTGACTAAAACAACCTTAGACTGGCCTGCGCTTACCAAGGTATCAAAAGCTAACTTCTACTTAGACAATAACTTATGTTTATTATAAACTTTGGCTTGCACAAGTCAGTCAAGCTTCATTAGATTTTGAATAGGTTAAAAGGTTGATTGATTGTACTCTTGGTTTAGTTTAGTTTTTAACACCTTTGCCACTAACTGTCTGGAAATATCAAATTTAATACCGATATTTACAAGAAAGATTTTTGACAGTGGAAAGGTCTTTAGTTGATAAATTTGTTAACCGACGTAGCTAGTAATGAGCAATGCACCAAGACTGACGAGCTAGGGGGTGCACAAATATTTTTTTAGTTTCCATAAAATTTTACTCTAGTGTGCTTCATTAACATCTAGCAAGAAGTATGATTTTCTGTTTCATATATTTTTAATACAGTTCATATTTGGATGTATAACTAATACATTAAACAATACAGTAACCCCAAGAATTATATTAGGATCATCAGTATTAAATTTTTTTTGTTGATGATGCTGTGAAGCACTGCCAATTTCCAACTTATAGTTTCTTAGAGGGTTGTATTATTAAACATATTTGTAAAACTATTTGACAATAAAATATAAGAAAAATACATTTGGTTTATATTTTAATCTCACTATTGAACAAATCATAACATAGGAAGGTAATAAATACAAAAATGAAGCAAATTTTTCATACTACATATGGAAATAATAGGAAGGCTAAGTAATAGTATAATAGTAGGATTTTGAGCCTTGTAAACCAAATTCCTAATACCACAATTTGAGGTCCAGAAACAAAGAAGGCTACAACTTTGGAACACTAGGTGCATAGACCACATTCATCAACTCTGGATATAACACCAGTCCTGAATTGAAACCATTCTCACCAGAAACTTATAAAATCACTAAAACAGTCTTGTCACACTACAGTTCAGTGTGTATTGAGTGTTGATGCGGTAATGGGTCACTGGGATGGACGAAGAGTCCCTCTTTGGCTATCCATTCAGTATAGGATGCATATTGTGAACTCACACCCACAATTTCACCCTGACCGTTGATTGGCCGTCCAAATGTGCGGCCCGAACCAGCAAGGAATCTGAAAAATGTTAAGGTCTTTTTATGACAAGTCTATTTGATATTGTGTATTCTATTTGAAGCCTTGCCATCCAGCAAATGCAAATACGTAAACAAACTGTCAATACATACTTAACTTTCTATTGATTTTTATAATATTATTCCGTCACCAGAGTTGGCCACTTGCTCATACAAACAAACGAATAATTATTGGGGATTTATGACCACTCAATAACTCAATTCAATAAAATTTTATGAGACAGTTTGTTTACATAATTTGCATTTGCTGGATGGCTGAACTATCCTACTAATGCTACTATGCTACTAATATTATAAAGGTGAAATTTTGTTTGTAAGTGAGTTTGTAATTCTTTCACGCTCAAATGGCTGGACGGACTTTTATGGAAATTTGGTACCAGAATTGCTTATACCCTGGATAAAAAACTTTTGATTCTGGTATTCCCACGGGAACGGGTACTATTCACTGTGGGTAACACCGCGAAGTGCAGCTATTAGTAATCATTGATTTTTTCAACCTGCTGGTTAAATTTAAACAAAAACATTACTTACGATCCAGTTTCAACATGCTGGAATCTCACAGGAGAGTCCCTCCTCCAGTAGTCATTGTTGCAGACCACAGTCCAGTTGTCTCCGCTGTCACCTTCGCCATCCTCATCCCCATAGCATGACACCTCCTGGTTGCCCGACAGAGGGGATGAGAAGTGGTGGGAATGTAGGTTCTTGTTCGTAGCTATGTGGTGCAGACGAATGTTAGTTCCACATTTGATTGGTTGCCTAAAATTTTCAACATATTTCTTATTAGGATGACTAAACTAAGTATATTCAACGCATTTGCACTTGTGCGCTGGTGGCACTCAATGTGTTAACACTTAGGTGCAGCTTCTAAAAGTGCTTCTAAGTTTTCAAGTAAAAACTATCTGAACATTATCAGTCTGTTTCCAAGGAAAGTGTGGCTCACCCTCGCTTGCAAGATTCGGACTGTGTGGCCCGCACGAGCCAATGGCTGTTGTGATCGTCAGAGAGATCTACCGCTGTCACCGATTGCTGGCCAGAACCAGAACCATACTTCACATCATGCGAGTGCAGGCGCAATCGTAACTCTGTATTCATCAGCTTCAGAATCGTCCCGCACGTCACATATTCGGCTCTGGAACCTGTAAATGATATTAAAGATCTAACTTCTAATGTTTCATTCAATTTATTAGTACAAATATCACCCCTATCCACCCATAACAAAAGGCCACGTAATTGTAAAGCGGTTTATCAGAATCCACAAATTATAAATTTTGATGAGACTTTCTTACCTTCTATGGATGGGAGTTGTGTTATTAAAAAACATATGACTGATACTAAACTAGAAAAATAACTTAGATCTTTGTGAAACCGCATTTTTATTACTCTACTTTGTCAGCTGTAACTAGTAATAGTACCTAACCAACCAACAGTAAAGTAAAGTTCACAAACTAAACTGACTCTGTCTGCTGCCCTGCCTCTGCCTCTGCCCCCCGTCTTCGTCACCGTCAGTCGCGTCATTTGTCATTCATCATTATCACTCTCTTTTATTTAACACTGACATACTATAACTTTGGTAACTTCACGTGGCCTGTTTAGTTGTGGGAGAAAAACAGAAAATCTATCGATTTTTTTGTCCTTTCAAGAATTTGGTTGTGTGACTGGACTGAGAAAGTCATGAGAAAGTAGATTATCGAAACGTTCGTCCGCGCCGCACTCTATGAACAGCTATATGAACTCTAATAACTATCTATATTGCTTTCTCTAACTCTATGCATGAATGTTTTGCTTCCTCCGATTTTTTTTATTCGCAAATGCTTGGATTAGGTGAGCTACTAAGATCGTTTACAACGATGTTAAGATGGCTTTAGTACTCTGTGGATGGCTTCACTATTTATAGTTCCAATGGAGAAGTTTCCCTTTCATTTTTTTTTATGTGAATAAATAGTCCTAAGCATTTAAATAAAGATGGTGAAAGAATTTTTGGAATATCTTGAAAAATGACAAAGTTATTCAACTTTTACGGCGGCTTAAAAATAATAGAATCAAAAGGCTGAGATTTCCGCGTGTGACGTCACTCGTCTCGAGACACAGATTAGTTTCAATTTAGTATGACAAAATCTCATACGATTCGCGCTTTTCTTCGCCGCGCCGAACTAAAAACATTATTTAAGCTTAGATGTTTGTTTTTCATTTTTTCTTTTTGGACATTATGGAAGCAGGGTATATGCTTGTTTAATATTGTACATAAAAGGCTTTACTTATACTAACTAAAAAGTGATCTTTTGATGATTTAGTTTAAAAGAATTTAAAACTATCGAATAATCGAATCGAATTTCGTTTAATTAATTATTTTTTCTTTTTATTTTTTTTATTTTTTATCTAACAATTTTTTTTTTTATTTTTTTTTACTTTTTTTTTTGTCGGATTTTCATGTTTAACTATTTGTATTGTCATTGCATACCTACTGCACACTTATTAATGATCGATGACAATACAAATAGTTAAACATGAAAATCTGACTTAACGCGTTCAGTGCTCATGACGAACATGCAGATGTTGCTTCAAAAGTGCTCGTCCTAGACTTTCCGTTGTGAGCTCAAATGAAAGACCTTGATGAGATCTACTTTTTCGATGACAGCTGTCAAACTTCAAACACCCATATCTCGAGAACTACTCGTCCTAGACTTTCCGTTGTAAGCTCAAATGAACGATCTTGATGAGATCTACTTTTTTTAAGTTTGACAGCTGTCATCGAAAAAGTAGATCTCATCAAGGTCTTTAATTTGGGCTCACAACGGAAAGTCTAGGACGAGTAGTTCTCATCAAGGTCTTTAATTTGAGCTCACAACGGAAAGTCTAGGACGAGTAGTTCTCGAGATATGGGTGTTTGAAGTTTGACAGCTGTCATCGAAAAAGTAGATCTCATCAAGGTCTTTAATTTGAGCTCACAACGGAAAGTCTAGGACGAGTAGTTCTCGAGATATAGGTGTTTGAAGTTTGACAGCTGTCATCGAAAAAGTAGATCTCATCAAGGTCTTTCATTTGAGCTCACAACGGAAAGTCTAGGACGAGTAGTTCTCGAGATATGGGTGTTTGAAGTTTGACAGCTGTCATCGAAAAAGTCGATCTCATCAAGGTCTTTCATTTGAGCTCACAACGGAAAGTCTAGGACGAGTAGTTCTCGAGATATGGGTGTTTGAAGTTTGACAGCTGTCATCGAAAAAGTAGATCTCATCAAGGTCTTTCATTTGAGCTCACAACGGAAAGTCTAGGACGAGTAGTTCTCGAGATATGGGTGTTTGAAGTTTGACAGCTGTCACCGAAAAAGTAGATCTCATCAAGGTCTTTCATTTGAGCTTACAACGGAAAGTCTAGGATGAGCACTTTTGAAGCAACATCTGCATGTTCGTCATGAGCACTGAACGCGTTAAGTCAGATTTTCATGTTTAACTATTTGTATTGTCATCGATCATTAATAAGTGTGCAGTAGGTATGCAATGACAATACAAATAGTTAAACTGAAAATCCGACAAAAAAAAAAGTAAAAAAAAAAATAAAATAAAAAAATATTGTTAGAAAAAAAATAAAAAAAAGAAAAAGAAAAAATAATTAATTAAACGAAATTCGATTCGATTATTCGATAGTTTTAAATTCTTTTAAACTAAATCATCAAAAGATCACTTTTTAGTTAGTATATGTAAAGCCTTTTAAATTTCGACGCGTGATCCGAGGGCTGGCACTTATTTGGCACAAAAGATCAGCATTGCCATCCAGCGCGGCAATGCTGCCAGTGTCTTGGGCACGCTTCCGTCTGGCAGTGGTTTGGATCAGTTGAGCTACCTATAGATCGTTTGTAACGATCCTTAGGTGGCTCAACTGGTTCTAATTGTATTTTGTACAGTTATGTAAATATGTAGTAGTTTAGTTTCTGTAAATAAATGTCGAGACTAAGCCTTTTATGTACAATATTAAACAAGCATATACCCTGCTTCCATAATGTCCAAAAAGAAAAAATGAAAAACAAACATCTAAGCTTAAATAATGTTTTTAGTTCGGCGCGGCGAAGAAAAGCGCGAATCGTATGAGATTTTGTCATACTAAATTGAAACTAATCTGTGTCTCGAGACGAGTGACGTCACACGCGGAAATCTCAGCCTTTTGATTCTATTATTTTTAAGCCGCCGTAAAAGTTGAATAACTTTGTCATTTTTCAAGAATTCCAAAAATTCTTTCACCACCTATTATAGATTCTTAAGAATTCGGTGACGTGGCTCGGCAAAGTCAATCCGCCGCGCGTTCCAGTTGTCATAGCTATTTTGCAAGAAATTTGGTTGTCTCCCGTAGTCCCAAAAATTATGACTGAAAATTGTTTTTATTCTTCACACAGTGTTGTTTTTCTGTTACTAGACCATATAAGCTATGTTTCTAACAGAAGGAAACTTAAAATATTCTAGTGTTTAATACTAAATAAATTTATAGAAAACATGTCTTCTATGATGTAAAAATATGCAAAATGCGATTCGGTTTAATTTCACTTTAGCTAAGTATTTTGAAAAAAGCTTTTGGCAGAGACCTAGATAAATGCTATCCTAATACGAATAATACCATACTAGGTATGCTGAAGATATGCACAAATTTCAAATGGTTATGGTATTACGTTTGTATGGGGCACTCGTACAGCTCCGAAGCCTTAAGATCTTGCTAATAAAATTTAAAAAAATGGATTTTGATGTTTAGGAAACTTCTCCATTGTTTAAATAAAAGTAAATACTAGCTACGAGAATAGTTTCTAACTCTGATACAAATTTCAGTCAGTTAGTGTCAAGTCGACACTGACTGACTGAAATTTGATCGATTTCAGTCAATCAAATCAAAGTCAATGGGCTTGTTGACATGACATAGTGTTATATTCTCTTTGTTGTTGACTGTTGACTGTAGAATTTGTAATTTGTATTGTTTGTAGCATTTGTATTGTAGATCACTTGTAAAAATGGACAATACAAACAGCACAACCGACCCAAAAACCCAAGGTATGTTGACTGCTTTGTATCTTTCCGTACTTTGATCAACTGTTCCTAGGAAGATGGAAATACATCCATGATCTGTTCACATAACATTATCTGCCACCCGGAAACTTATCTGTTACCATATGTTTCAGCTTACGATCCTGGCTGGAATGATCCTCCGAAGTTTTCTTACAATACGCAACAAACAACGCCTAATAGGCCTCGAAACTTTTTAAATAAACGAGTGGCCTTTCCACTGTCCAATGCTCAAACAGGAACCTCGTCGGCTCCAATCAGTCTTCCGCCAATGCCAGTGGTCCCTCCTATACCAACAATGCCTCCCACTCTTCCACCTATGATACCTTCTAGGCCCATCAGCTCAGAAGATGTTCTAGATAGTCAAAACACATTGAAAGAAGTCAAAGAAATACTACTTCAATTTCTGGAGTCTAGCAGTGAGTTGGGGCCAAAATCAAATGATATCAAGAGAAGAATAGATGTTATGGAAGATATGTGGCTAAGTGGCAAACTGAATGCTAGGATACACCAGCACATGAAGGAATTAGCAAATGGTTGGTACCTAAACTTATTGAGTGTAAATTCCAATGTAGCTTTTAGTAATTATACCAAATCTTATTGACATGATATAACTGATATTTCATTTTCAGCTATTCATGATGACCAACCAGCCAAAGCTGATGAGATCCACAAAGCACTGATGGTGGACCATGTCAGTGCTGTGGGTGTCTGGATGCCAGGAGTGAAACAACTGATACATCATTGCATTGCTAAATCGGAACTCCTATCTATTGAGAAAGAAGAACTGAACCCAGTCCAATAGGTGCATCTTGGTAATGCAGAGCATTACTAAACAACTTTTTTACTATGCATAAGTAATGTGATGTTAATTTTTAAGTTTTGTATTTAAATCAGGGACTGCATACTGGTATACATTTCTGTACAATTTATTTCGGTATGACATCATACCATTATATTTCAGTTATTCAAAATTACAGTACAGATATTCATACCGAAAAGATTTGTGTACCTATTATTCTTGTAGCGTAAAATTTTGGTACAGTTAAAACAGTTTTTTTGGGTGGCAAACAATTTTCAGTACATATTTATTAATATTCGAGTATTATTTAACTTGGTCAAACTGCAGGACACAGGTAGTTAATGACACCCTTTTATCAGCTTGCTCCTTGTATATATTTATTTTGGTACAAAAATAACAGTTAAAATTATTATTGTACTGAAAACAATCTAACAGAAAATAGCCCGTGTACGATGGTAACTATCTACGGTGTAACTAGGTGGAACAAAAAAGTCTCATTAGTTACGTTAAAGTTACATTTTTAAATAATGTAACTACTTGGAATAAAAATGTCCAGCTGGTTACATCAATGTAACTAGGTGGAACGGACGTGTATAGTACCGTGTACTGATATACTTCTAGTCTTATTTAGTATCAAATACCGTTTTGTGCTTCAAATTTCGGTATAAGAAATATGAGTAAGTAGCAGTTAGGCGAAATAGTTTGGCCACGAGGAACAACCCGAAATTTTACTAGAAGGTACTACTTTAATATTTTATACTGATATACAGTCCTCGGTTTAAATGTTTGTTACTCTCTTGCTTGTCTGTTTAACAGAATTTTGGAATATTTTAATGAAAGCTTATGTAATTATGATTAATAATTAAAATGCCAATAGATTTTATTGTCATTTATTTCATAAAAATATATATTATACATACACACTATTGTGTTCATCTACTTTTTCCTATAGGCATGCTATAGGTTAATAAGTAATTCATAGTTATGGAACATTAGTATTACAACAGTTCTGTGTTCTTAAATAAGCCATAATTTCTTAAGTTAAATATAATGATAAAAGAGTGTATTTCCGTTACTTATTTTCTATGTAAGAACCAGATTATGTAATACCTATTATGTGTTATCTGTGCTAATTTTAGCATATTCACCACTTTCACTTGATCATCAATTAGTTACGCTAGTCAAAACTGGGCTAAGACTTGGTAATGCTTATTACTAAATATGTTACAAGTAAATACTTTATTTCAGCACTGCTGAATAAATTATTCAAATGTATAAATAAATATATCAATCTCATTCAAGTATTAAAATCCAGTACAACAAAATTGTTTCATCTCTTTTTATTCACATGATAACACTTTTTATGGCTTTATTTACAATCAGTCCATATTTGAAACTTATAACTTATTTTTGTTTACTTTACTGGCTAATGTGGATGAACTGATTATACATGTGGAATGGTAGAAAACCTATTTTTTACAGTCTCCTGATTGTAATGAATTTACTGAAATCCCAATTTTCTTGAGATGCATTCTCATCACCAACATTCAACACTGCAGAGTTACACAACATAATTTTTGAAAATCACCAATCTTTCACCATCAATTTCATTCATTTGGCCTATCGTTTAAAATGAACTTTAAACCACAGTTCCATAGTATTCTAATTGGAGACACCAATCACAATCAACCTTCTTTCATTCAGGGCTTGCATAGTTTGAAATAGGGTTCAAAACCGGCCGGTCGCTATATCCCACGTTTGATCGGCTTGGGCGCTACAGTGATGCGCACGGGCTTGCAAAGCTCAATGAAGGCTGAAGGCTCGCGACCTCCTTCGTCGACCGCCAGGCACACGGAGATGTCGACGCCACATGGCTCCGTCCATACGCCGTGCGATATCAGAACCTTTGTTAGCAGACGTAGGTTTTGCGTGCCGTCTTCATCTGAAAATAATGCATTTATGTAAGGGGCTGAAATTCTTTTGAATATTGGAATTTAATGTTGTTTATTAACTTTGTAACAGTAAGCTACAAGTATTAGACATGTAAACAGACACAGTATGAATAAGAAATTAATTTTACTAAGTGACTTTGGCTAGAGATAAGATTTTTTTTTGTCTACCATTGACGGATCTAAGAGTAATTTTCTAAAGCCTGGCCCCTGAGATTAGGGTACGCTTCCCATTCCCAAAACACCATTTCACAGCGCAACCCTCGCAGCTCTTAGCTACCACGCACATCTCTGGTGGAAAAGCAGACTAAAATCGATCGGTCACCATTGGGGGCGTATCATCAGTTTTCGAGTGGTATAGTTTATTATCCTCGCTCACGTGTCAAGTATTCTAAATGTATGGAATTTTTAGTTCATGCAAGTAACCGGGGGCGGCGCTGCACTGGTTTTGCTTACATTTGTGATACTTGACTCGGTATCGAGGACAGTATCCAATACTACGGTAAACTGGTGTTAAACCCCAGGACCCCCTACTCTTGAAGCTAAAAGCGTAATAACTCATACTCACTGGTGTGCAGATGGTCCAGCGGTCGTAGATGGTCCCTGGGCAGGGCGACGGCGTGCGACTGTCTGTCGGGATAGGCGACGCGCATGCGCAGAGCTGAGGGCTCGCGTACCCGCAGTACCTCGGCTTCCAGCGGCACGCTCGCCATGAGGCCGGCGCAGAATCGTACTACGGTGTCGTTATCCATCGCTGGCTCGATTATCGTAGCTGTACACATTCGGATCTGTAATGCAAATACATTATAATAGCACACGCGAAATTACTCACGTAAAATTATCGTCGATTTAGATACTGACCATCCTCGTCACTCCTCGCGGTCGCATCTCGAGACGCGACCACTCATACCCAGATGATGATTCTCCGGAAGAATCGAAACATTGTCAATAACTAAATCGACGATAATTTTACGTGAGTAATTTCCCGTGTGCTTAGTGTCTGTTGCATCTATATCTATACTAATCTATACTAATATTATAAAGAGGTAAAGTTGGTTTGTTTGTTTGTATGTTTGGGGTAATCTCCGAAACTACTTATCCGATTTCAAAAATTATTTCACCTATTTGTAGCTTAGACTTTCCGAATGAACATAGGCTATATTTTATCAAGGTAGGTACCACGTGAGCGAAGCCACGGGCAAGTTAGCTAGTTTGTGTATAAGTTACTTGTAGGTTAGGTCGCGGGATGTTGGGCAGCGGCGCGGCCTGCAGCAGCGGCATCAGCGTCCGCGCGAGCGCGCCCGGCTTGTTGTCCGCGCACATTGACAGCTGACGGAACACGGCGATTGTGAACGGGTCCGGCTCCACTCCTGCAATATAATACGCATGATGACAGTTATCATGAATTACTAAAAAAATATATTTAGGTATCTAACTAATTGATGAAGATATCAGCTACACTATTTAGAATTAAGCAGCTCATATATACTGAAAAAAGCAAAATGTGTATTTAAAAACTAAATTTTGGGTCAACAATGTTTTTTTTCGTTTGGTGTTTTATGCACAGGAGATAGAATGGTTTTTCAAAATTAATTGTACAATTAAAATGTCGAAATCTTGGCAGCTTAAGACTAGCCGAAGCGTTCAAATCTAGTCTTTTTTTTAATCTAATTCAAAATGAGAAAGCTACAACATGAACAAAATTCGGATCTGTAATTTCATGCAAGCGCTGTATAATCCGCACATACTGCGCGAGCTGCTTAATTCTAAATAGTGTAGCTGATATCTTCATCAGCTTCACTATTTAAAATTACTTAACTGACTAACTAATCAACTGAGAGATACTAGTCTAATTCTCAAGAAGCCAGAAATCTATCTACTGTCTAGCAACACCCTGGTCTTCCTTATCCTTCATACTAAAATTGAGGAAGCAGAACAACTAAGGATTTATTCTTACCTGCTGAAGCCAGCAGCCTATCCAATAGCTCAGCATGATGCGTGAGCGCGGCGAGGGCAGAGAGCGCGGCGGTGGCCCCCCCGCAGCCCCCTCCCCCCGCGCCCCCCGCCGCCCCCGAGGGGGGGTCCTGGCACACGCTGTACAGTCTCGCGGCACACACACGCAGAGCGAGCTGCCAGACGCACGCGCTCTCTTGCTCCGTGACGCCGCTGAATTGGTGTTGCAGTCTGATGATAAATCGTGGTCAGAAACTAAAGTATAAGTATACATCATATTCACGGTCTATGTGGTGGGCAGAGATAAAACGGATTTCCACTTGATAACGACGCAACAAAGTGCAATTAAGTTGCATAAGCGCCTTATGCCGATCGTCAAATCATGCTATCTTATTCTTACGAAGTTACCCATTATAACTCTGTCACAGTCACACGCTTAAGTAGTTCCGAGCGATTCGCGTAAACTGACCTTTAATAACCCTTCCACACTCGCGTTCGCGGTTCACCGAGTGAATCGAGACGTGAACCTGTCAACAAACCACACTCATAGAAATGTGTAAATTTTGTTCTCGTTCCTTTGTCGCGGGAAAAAACCGTGAAGAATATGCGAATGCAATCAACACTTCTATTTCGCAGGTTGTTCACGGGTTCGCGCGCGATCCGTGGGCGAGGCTTGAAACCGCCCGACCTACCGCGGGTGGCCCGTTACTTTTCTACCTAAACGTCGGACATGTTTGGTTATAGGGGCCCGAATTCTTTTTTTTCTACCTAAACATCGGACATGCTTTGTTATAATGAATACCTGAGGCAGTAGGTAGTGAGGGTCTGCAGCGCGTGCGGCGGCGGCGCGGCCGGCGTCTCCAGCGCCGTGTGCAGCGCCGTCACGCAGCGCGCGAACAGCGCCGTGAACTGCGCCGCGCCCATCACTAGACCCTCCATTTCTGACAACCTGACATCGGATCGATCATAATCAGGGCTGCCAGGTGAAAATAGGCGGCGATCGTACTACAGCATAAAAAAAGTCGTACGCCAAAGGAAAATTTTAAATAAAAAGTCGTACCAACAATAATCGTCGATTTATTTACAAATTCACTTTTTTATAGAGGTTTGCCGTACCTACTCATCATTTTGATCATGCTATCTGTCGGTTTAAATTCAGTGCAGTTTCCGGCAGATCTGATTAGTTGCTTGGCCAATAAGGTTCCATTTACGGTTTCATTGGCCCACCTATAGAAATGAGAGTACAAGGGATTCCCCCGAAACTCTCCTAGGCAGGCGCCGCTGAGTGGGCCATTCAACTTCTTATTTAATGGCTTGCTGTGTCTGTGCTGCCACAACTCTGCCAGTGCTTTCATCTTTTCATTGTTTATTATTGTTCAGACCATAGATTATTATAATTCTGCTTCTACGGTTCAGACGAATGAGTTTGATACAGAATTGTTGCCAAAAAAAGTTAAATCGGATTGTATGTAAAAAAGTCGTACGTTTTCTGTACGATTTCGATGTTACGATCGTACTCGCAAAAATCTTGCAAAAAGTCGTACGTATACGATTTAAATCGTACAAATGGCAGCCCTGATCATAATTATCCCTGGACATTCCACACGTCATCTAGTCACTTCACTTCACTTCACTTCTTAGATTTGGCTTTCGCACGGCTTGTGCCACGCATTTAGCCACTACCATGTGTTTAAATGTTTTAGTCAGTCAAGGTCAAGTCAAAGTCATAGTCAGCGTCAGTAAAGATGTGGGTTCTTTACTGCAGCTTTTTACATGGACTTCTTGAGAGAACTCGAAATGCAATGATATACAGTTTTGTTTCATTTGCCTACACTTATGTACGTTCACGAACACTTAACAGTTAATAATCCACCATTATTACTTATTAACATTCGCCAAAACACAAATTTCGGAAAATAAAACAAAAGAGACAACATGCCATCTTGAATTCCCGTCAAAAAGCCCGTCATCTAGTCCCAAGCTAAGCAATTCAATGATTGTGTTATGGTAACCAGATGACTGATATACTACATAGTAACATAGAAACATTTTTTGTTTGTAAATACATACATATTATACATAGAAAAACAACCAGATCCGGAACAAATATCTGCTGAACATGCAAACATTTTGTCCCGCGGCGGGGATCGAACCCGCAACCTCTGCGTCTCAGGCAGGCTTTAGAATAAGCCTGTGCACACCACGTTTTTCGATCGAGCATTTACTGCGCGTTGTGTAGCGGTGTCATCTGCTTTACATTTCACAGCGCGTTTTACAAACGCGAGAATAGTGTGCAATTGCATGGGTCACAGCTTGCCGACTGCATTTTGTTCGCGCACGGTAACAAAAAAATTCAGGATCTTTTGAGATTATGAACAAAAATGCACCTCAAGAGTGCAGAAAATTGCTCTCTTCTTACAAAATTGAAGTTTGTTTAATAAAATGTTTAATTTTGCCACTTGTATTATTAAGGATACACAACACACATAATATTACTTACATATAAATATAACTATTGCTATTTACATACTTATTGAGCTGTTCCTCCGCCGACTGCAGCATCTTAAGCCTCACGCGCATGGACAAGGTGTTATTGTCAATATGTTGTAGGACGGTGTCAAAGAAACGTCGCACCGCGCTGTCGTCTATCTCCGTATCTGCTTTCTCGTTCTTGTATTTTGAATCTCCTGTTTCAAAAACGGAAGTTAAGATTAAATACGAAATCTATCCAATAACTTAACAAAGAGACCAAGTTTTTTAATAACTTAGAACCTATGCACATCACGCTTTTCGAACGAGCCAGTCACTGCGCGATTTTGTG
Organism: Xanthorhoe designata; assembly: GCA_963582015.1. Classification (NCBI taxonomy): domain Eukaryota; kingdom Metazoa; phylum Arthropoda; class Insecta; order Lepidoptera; family Geometridae; genus Xanthorhoe; species Xanthorhoe designata. Next base: position 9,636,724 of record OY757033.1, read on the forward strand.
TACCTACGTCACGCTAGTTTGCAGCGCGTTTCACAAACGCGAGGATAGTGTGCATGGGTCACAGCTTGCAGATGCCTTTTGTTCGTCACGCGTTTGTATCGATACAAACGCGCAGTCATTGCGCGTTTTATTTGGGATTGTATCGATACAAACACGTCTGACTGCGCGTTGGAAAAACGTGGTGTACATAGGCTCTCAACATAGTTTTTTAACAACAGCCTAGAACGTTATGTAAACTGGACATACTCATGCATGAATACACATCTAAAAGTGCTAGCATAGATAGATAATACTGAGAGGTATTCTTATTTCTTATTACTTGAATACCTAGTACTAGTACTTACCTGTTTTTTTGCATTTGTGGCGAAATCAATATTTTAAACTGTTTTATTTTTGAGATGAATCTTACCTATGGGTAAATGTGGCACAAGATGAGGCATAGTATCTCGCAAATACGTGTAGTGTTTGACCGTGTGTTCTTCGAATAGGGGCAGCATCGTGGTGCAATGTTGGGCTGCGTTTAGTACCAGAATCAGTACGCACATGTCTGTTTAGGTGGAGTCAAGAAATAATAGGCTGATGTTACTGTTACTTTATAAAAAACGTTTCTCCGAAATGATGATTTAAATGAAGCCATTAGATATTTTCAAAGGATTAATGCGGAGGTCTGAATAATGTTTGCAGTCATTAAAAATAATAAAAGTAAACTTTTTTTTGTGAAATTAAGAACGAAACTATTTTTAACCGACTTCAAAAAAGGAACAGGTTCTATGTTTCACTGTATGTATTGTTTTATTTTAATGTATGTTCACCGATTAGTCCGTCAATAGTTAAATAAATCTACAAATTGGTGAAATAAATATTTAAATCGGATGAGTAGTTTCGGAGATTACCCCAGACATACAAACAAACAAACCAACTTTACCTCTTTATAATATGTATTAGCATAGAAGTATAGATATAGATAAAGGATACAAGCCGGGTCCTCCACGTCTGGTTCGGGCATGTCGAAGAACGGATGCACGGCCAACAAGCGTGTTGTGAGTGGAAGAACTAAAGTTGCGTGTGAGCTGCCGAGGCGTTGCACGCAACGAAACGTCGATCGTTTGTCCTGCAACACAGATGAGTAGACGTTTTCGCTTTACTTTCGTGACCTTGCCTTTAATGTGTACCTGGATATGCCTCTGTGACATATCACAAATGGCAAACACTATTTACGAGCGACAACCGTTATAAACAAAAGTTTTCTTAATATGTACCTACTTATCTTTTTTTTACCCGTTGATATAGATAGATAGATAGATAGAAAATACTTTACTGCACACCATTAACAGATAAAAAAAACATTATGAACAATAAAACACTTAAATTACTATGATATACAATCGGCGGTCTTATCGCTCAAAAGCGATCTCTACCAGACAACCTGAGGATGGATATGGACAGATTAGAAAATAATATAGGGCATAACTATAAATAGTATTATTAATATAAACCTTTAATATAATATTTAAATAAGGTGCATTTAATAAATAAAAAAAAATAAACAAACATAATAAACCAATATAAGCAATAAATATTTTATTTTTTTAAAAGCCGCAGGTTTACGGTAGATGCAGGCCGCTTCCAACCGTAACAACTGGAGATATGTGAGCTTATATCCATAAGCTCACATCTTGCAATGATGATATTTATTTATATTTCGTACCTGCGGATATCGTTTGAGATTCTCCAGAATCTTGTCAATGCACATTTCAAGGCATGTCTTCGAAGCCACGGTGCACGAGCCCAGCATTCTGTGCAGACCTTCTCTTACGTCCATAGAATAATCCTGTAAGTAATCCTCATACATTCAAATGCACACAATACATGTCATAATTCGTGAGTGCTAATGAACCTGGAAGGTAAGTTTTTGCGAAAGAGACATAAGTAAGAAGACCGTGTTAGAGTGAAATAGAAAAAGAATTTCATGTTGTGCAGAACAAGAAACATAGTAGGTACTCGCAAAAGAACGTCATATTTAAGAGAATGTTAATTTCGATTTTCAAATATTTCAAAATGAACACTACAATATTCCAAAGATATTTATTTATTTATTTATTTATGATAATAAGTTGTTTTTTTTTATATTACAGATATCCTTACAATCTTACCTCCAAAGCTGAGAGAATAGTCTCCAACTGATCCTCTCTCAGTATAATGTGGTGCGATATCTTCGTCAAGCTATCTATAGCCCTCAGCCTCACGTCCTCTATCTCATCGTTAAACATGTCTACGAGGAAGTCCAGAGATGTGGTCGCGAAGTTAGGATTCTCCATAGAGAGTTGGCAAACTGCGTCGACAGCCGCGGTTCGGACCTCTGTGGAACAGTAAGTCTTTGGTTTAGTTAAGATTTTTTTTGTCAATTATTAGAGGATGACTTAAAGTTTAAGTCATCCTCTAAATCCTCTCCTCTTAAGTCTTAAACACATGAATAGATTTTAAAGAGCTTGATTGAGCACTGGGATGTTTTTAATTTTTTCGATAGATTAGTTGATGTTTGATTTTACGGGTTTTGCAAAACGAATACAATGCGATGACAATAAAATAATAAGTATTTACCTTCTAATATTCTATCCATCTGAGGATAGAATATTGAAACTGGCTTACTTTATGAAGGCACGTGATAATAAGAAATTCGATGTATTCCTTTTGTCCCCATTGATGCGTCATCATAATTCGTTATGAGCTAATGGCCAATTTTAGAATGTGTAAGCTTGTGTGGGGCGCGTGTATATAAGGGTGTGTTAATGTGTGTGTGCAGCAGCGTAGCAGCTGAGCACGAGCTGTCCCTCCTCCCCTCACCCAACTACGACCGTTCACGAGAAAGCCCCGCCCCACCCCGCTACAACACTATGTTGCTCCACGAGCTGTCCCCCCCCCTCCCCGCCCCCCGGCCCCGCCCCGCTACAGTACGCACCGCACAGCTCGTCCTCCAGGCCGTGCACGAAGGCCCCGGCGGCGCCGCCCGGCAGCAGCTGCACGCTATGCTGCTCCACGAGCTGTCCCCCTCCCCCCACTACCCCCGCCCCGCCCCGCTACAGTACGCACCGCACAGCTCGTCCTCCAGGCCGTGCACGAAGGCCCCGGCGGCGCCGCCCGGCAGCAGCTGCACGCTATGCTGCTCCACGAGCTGTCCCCCCCCCCCCCCCCGCCCCCCGGCCCCGCCCCGCTACAGTACGCACCGCACAGCTCGTCCTCCAGGCCGTGCACGAAGGCCCCGGCGGCGCCGCCCGGCAGCAGCTGCACGCTATGCTGCTCCACGAGCTGTCCCCCTCCCCCCACTACCCCCGCCCCGCCCCGCTACAGTACGCACCGCACAGCTCGTCCTCCAGGCCGTGCACGAAGGCCCCGGCGGCGCCGCCCGGCAGCAGCTGCACGCTATGCTGCTCCACGAGCTGTCCCCCCCCCCCCCCCGCCCCCCGGCCCCGCCCCGCTACAGTACGCACCGCACAGCTCGTCCTCCAGGCCGTGCACGAAGGCCCCGGCGGCGCCGCCCGGCAGCAGCTGCACGCTATGCTGCTCCACGAGCTGTCCCCCTCCCCCCACTACCCCCGCCCCGCCCCGCTACAGTACGCACCGCACAGCTCGTCCTCCAGGCCGTGCACGAAGGCCCCGGCGGCGCCGCCCGGCAGCAGCTGCACGCTATGCTGCTCCACGAGCTGTCCCCCCCCCCCCCCCGCCCCCCGGCCCCGCCCCGCTACAGTACGCACCGCACAGCTCGTCCTCCAGGCCGTGCACGAAGGCCCCGGCGGCGCCGCCCGGCAGCAGCTGCACGCTATGCTGCTCCACGAGCTGTCCCCCCCCCCCCCGCCCCCCGGCCCCGCCCCGCTACAGTACGCACCGCACAGCTCGTCCTCCAGGCCGTGCACGAAGGCTCCGGCGGCGCCGCCCGGCAGCAGCTGCACGCTATGCTGCTCCACGAGCTGTCCGGGCGCGTCGTCGGCCCAGCGCCGCCCGCTCGCCCACGCACCGCTGCGGACCAGCTCGGCGCCGCGCTCGTGCGCTGTCCGCTTTTTCTGTAACATATAAAATAGTACTGTTTGTGTAATTGTAATGAACCAGGAATAAAAAATAGGATAAAAGATCTTTTAAGTAGACTTTCTTAATTGAAAATGAAAACTCTAAATTTTCTATTTTGACTGGATTTCAGGATATTGTTTAGAAATGTCACCTTCATGTTACTCATGAGCTGCTTATCAAGCGTCTGTAGCAAGAAGCGGTCGGACACGGCGCGCGTCTCGCCGAGCAGAGTGCAAGCGAGCGCGCGAACTTGCATGCAGAGGTCGTTGACTGCAGCGCATAGACGGATGAATGCGTCGTCTACAAGACGAATCATGGTCTCACCATCTTGCAGGGTCACTGCACTGGAAATACATTAAAAAACTCTATAGCTTATGGAATATTTTCTGCAGCCTTATTTGATTTGTAGAGTAGAAAATATTCTTATAACTGATAGGTATATCGAGCGATTATCGCTGCTCTGCTTAAATTGGTGAAAGCTGAACTCAACCCCTCTCTCTCTACATACAATACATTGTACCAATAATTGCAGACCAGTTAAAAAACTTGTTGCATTTTTGAGTATAGGAAAACGTTGTGAAGATACTTATTTTAAATAGCTTAACACTAAGGTGCCTATGCACACCACGTTTTTTTTAAATTACAATTACATATTATTACAATATTTAACTACTCACTTTTCAGGATACTTGTTTCCCAGTACCCACACAAGTTTGAGTGCCACCTCCCTCACAATTTCATAGTCATCAGAGAGTGCACCACACACTTGGTCATAAAGGTTTGAACCCAAGGTTTGTCCTCTCTCATGAAGAGTAAGTAGTGCTTGGAATGCTTCACAGCGGACTCTGGCATCCTACAATAAACGTAAAAAATAAGTTTGAGTGCACTGATAACAATAATTAAATATCTTAGATGAATCTGTCAATTTAAAATTAAGTCTAAAACAAATTTCACATTAGGGGCAATTCTGGATGTCACCTAAACTAATTTGACAGCACTAAAATGTATGCCATCCTTTTTATTTTGATCATTATGAAAGGGACAGAAACATTTTAAGTGCTGTCAAATTAGTTTGGTTAAGATTTGGCGACCAAAATTGCCACTATTAACCAAGTATATCTTGAAATGATGTACCTATTATATTTCATTTGTGCAGGTGTTAATAAACATATAACACATTTAAATTAAATTACAATATCTATCTATTGAATCTGATTTTTTTTCAATTCTATCGATTACAACCAACCTCAGCATAAGAATAATCTGCAAGTAGTTTTACAATCGCTTCAGCTTCAGCCACCATTTCCATAGTCCTGTCTGCATCAGGGTATATCGGGTACAGATGGCTGATGAGCTGCAGACATCGGCACTTCACCTGGTGACTTGTGTCCTTGAGGTTATCCTTAGCCACTCCAATAAGTCGCATCATGAGTATTTTGTCCTCATTCAGTTTATTGCCAAGCTTTAAAAGAGTGGCTATTCCTTGAGCTATTACCTGAAATTGTTTTATTTAGAAAGTCATCTTCAAAGATTCACTATACTTTCGTATGTCAAAGAAAGGTTTCTCTTTACATCAAATTAAATAGTAACAAATGATTGGAGACCCTGCTTTTTAAAAGTTAAAAAACAATACCAATGTGTGCCTTCTGCATACCTTATGAGAAGTTTCGTTCTTTATCAGATGTATAGTTTCATCAATTAGATTATTTAGATTAGCTCCTGGACATTCTAAGCCAATGTCACAGAAGAGCCACAGTATCTTGACTCTCACTACCGACTCCTGCTCCGACTGGAAGTGTTCTGAGAGCTTCTTGATAGCCTCCTCGACGTCCGACTCTTGGAACTGGAGGCAGTCGGAGATCCGTAATAGAAGTTGTAAGGCCTCGTCGCTGGACTTGCATTTCTCCAACAAACCGACAAAGGCAGCCGCAGAAGTACCGATGAGAGGCTTTTTAGCTAAATGCAGCTTTTTTGAAGGTGGATTATCCTGTAATGTAAGTACTTGAGTTAGAAATTTGTACGTAAATTGTCTAGCCAGTGCATCCAGGTTATAGGAACTCACCTGGAATGACTTGTTGTATTCAGCCAAAGCCCTCTTTTTCAAAACTGCTGCCATTGTGCTTTTATAGTGGACATACACGCTTTTACATAAACGATTTTCTAGTGAATGTGAATATGAATTTCGTCAAGCACGATGTTTGGTTTCGACGAACCAAAACAAGCAATTTCGCGACGTCTCGTACTATACTGCCACAGACTACTAGATGCTACGCATTATACTGCTCTTTGACTTGAGTGTGACCAGATTTGAATTGACAAATCTACTGTAACATAGGGTGAAAAATTACCGAAATCTACTTATAATAAGCTGGAGTCTACTAAAAATCTACTATAAAATTAACTGGGTTATCAATCAATTTAACATCAGGAATTCAGTCACAATAGGTAGGTTTTATTCTCAATGAAGGTTCATTTATCACAATTACACAAATCAAACAAAAAAATCAAATAAATTAAACATCAGAGTTTCATCATAATCACACAAATCAAATAAATTTATCTTCAGGAATTCGTCAGTCACTATCACTTAGGAATCTTCATTTATATTATCATACAGATTTTTAGCTTCCATTAATTTTAGCATATCTTTGTCTGGGACAAAATTTGCGCAACCATCTTCAATTTGTCGAAGACCTTCTTTCCCATGCATGATTTTAGATGCTTAGATGTAGCCATGTGTTCCTTCAGAGAAGCCACTCTACTGAGCATGTCACAATTACAGACTTTACAGTGTGCATTCGCTTCATTAGTTTTTGATTTATTCAACCATTGCTTGAATAAGGGATCTTGCTCCCACTCCGCGCGATACCCTTGAATATATCTACGTTTCATCACGAAGTCAAACAACACCAGAAACAGATGATGTTATACAATAGTACTCTGTGCAGATGATGCTATGATAGCGAATGAACAACAGAAATAAATTTATAATGAATGAAAATAGATTGAACAATTATTTACCTTCGGGGGAAGCCCCGGCTAGGCTTTGAGTGTTTGTTCTTTGAGTACGTGTGTTTAGAAAGAGATAGACTGATTCTGATTCACATAATGGGGGAATTCCCATAAAAGAATAGATTATAGAAGAGAGTTGCCATCTTCTTTCGAAAAAATACTACCAATATACCAAAAAATTGCAAATTCTACCAAAATATACTGATATTTTTTTTCCTACTAGCAGCTGTTGCAAGTTCCTCAAAATCTACCGAAAAAGTAGAAATCTACTAACTTTGGTCACACTCTTGACGTCTCGTCTCCCACCCAACCCAAACAAAATCCACTTCACTTCACTTCTTCTTTTATGGCTACTGCAAACAAAATCCAACCAACCAAAGCCAAAGTTGCCCAATGGAACTGTCACATATTGTCAAGTCAAATCAAATCAATCAATGTCACTGTAAAAACTTGATGTAGTGTTTGTAATTAGGCATTACATCTGCATTGAACCTCCCTAAGAACTTTGCGAGTCTTTATTTGAGTAATTTTGCAATTTTCAAACAATATTTTACTGAAAGTCGCCGTCACAGACTACTAGGATGCTAACTCATGTCGCCGTTGACGTGACGCCGCACAATCAATTCAACAAACCATCAACTTACCATCAGCTAATGAGTGCGTCTGTCATTGTCATTTGTCAGTCACAAAATGCATGCCTTTTGCCATTTATTTAACTGTCAAGTTGTCAACTTGATAGATGTGGTTGGTTGGATTGCGATTGGATTGCTTTGCTGAATTTTGGTCCACTTTCGATTTCAATTTCGTATCGTTTCATTAGAAACAAACAAGTTTTAAAGTTTTCTTTGAACATAACTGAAGTGCTAGGTATAAATGAAGTTTGACTATACTCACAATCTTTTTCCCTTTCTTTAGATCGTGAACACAAATACTAACCTATGGTTTTACCAACATAGACCAATTATTTGTTTGTTCCTAATTCGTGTCTAATAATTTACATAATTCCTACCTACTCTTCATTTTGAAGGTAAGCCAGTCTATTAGTCGTCGAATTCGCAAATAAATGTTTTTGTGATATAATATGTTTTTCATAACAACAACAACAAGGTATATTATTGCTGGTGTAATGTCCAAGAATATTTACATTTATTTATTTAATTATTTATATTATTTTACTGTGATAGAAGCCTCGGTTTTTTAGCAATTTATTTATTGCTTTCGATATATTTCTTTCTCCTTCGAAAATAACAGTCTGAAGTAAAACAATTCCTTTGTAAATTAGGTTCAAAAATAGATCAATTTTGTTTCAGAAACCAATGGAACAATGGAAAACTAAGTGATGTCATGTGATTGCAAAAAGCGTGATATGTCTGAACAGCAGCTGTTGGAGCAGGCTTGCCTGAATGATGGCGCCTTATCAGTGCCGACTACAGGTCTGCGGATCCATTGGAAGGAGTTTGTATGTGGGGGAGGTTCGGCTTTCTGCAATATATTGATCAGCTATCCACTGAACAAGCTTATATTTAGACAGGTAAAAACATTGAATATTTTTGCTGTTAAATGAACATTTTTATACAAACTAATTACTTATTTATACACCAAGCAAGTATCACCATCCACATCTATAACACGGATGCATGCGCAGGACTGAGCGCAATTTCATATATTCCAATGACACTATCAAAATATCTAAATAATTTTTGCAAGACTAGACCGCTTGTATTGTAATGTGACAACTGTAGATACTGGACATTTTTGTAGTGGATACAAAAATGTCAAGAACAAAACAAACAAGGCTCTTTATCTATTTTATCAAGATTGCCCCTAGTGAAGTATAAGTCTCTTATCAAAATTTAGTGGTTGCTGTTATCAGAGATGGATGCAAAATAATGAAATCATAATTTAATGATTAGCCAATGAGTTTAATTGGTTACTCAGATATCAATGTTCTGGATTAGGTCTCTAGGAGTCTATGATAATTTAAAAAATATATTTAAGGTTTGCAATCAATTTGGTTTTGTTTTGTCGTAATTTATTCTTGCATGATTTAGAATTTTGACAAAATAGATATATTGCAAAACAACTTGGAAATGCTGCTTTTGTTACAATATAGAGAAATATTCGCAAATACTTTACCACTTCTTGACGAAAATTAGACAGGAAGAATATTCGCTTTGCCCTAAACTCTCACAAATCGCGTCAAGACTACCTCACAATCAGCATAATGACGAATTCAAGTACCTGAATAAAGTTCTGAATATCTATTTTTTCAGATGTTGCATGGAGTGGAAGCTACATTCGCGTTAAACCAACTGCAGAAAGAAGGTTTGGGATTCCTGTACCGTGGTATGCTACCTCCTTTGATGCAACGCACACTCTCGATGTCCCTTATGTTTGGCGTGTACGATGAGTGCCTAACTAGACTTCTTGATAACAAAATAAACCCTTACATCTCAAAGAGCTGCGCAGGCTTGGTCGCAGGATGCTTTGAAGCTACACTGATGCCATTCGAAAGAATACAAACCTTACTCATACACCCAAAGTTTCATAACCAATTTAGGAACACTGCAGATGCCGCGAGGTTCATCGTAAGACATTACGGTATCAAAGAGTTTTACCGAGGACTGACACCAATTTTATTCAGGAACGGGCCATCGAATGCAATGTTTTTCATCATTCGAGACGAAGTCAGGCTGCGGTTGCCGACGCAGGAAAAAATGCTGTATCAAAGTTTACAAAACTTTTTGGCAGGAGCGAGTATAGGCGCACTGCTTAGCACATTATTTTATCCACTAAATGTTATAAAGATCGCTATGCAGTGCGAGTTAGGCGGTCCTCATAGAACAATTGCTTATGAATTCAGATACATTTTAAAAAAGAGGGGCCTAAAATTTGTTAACTTCTATCACGGAGCTGGATTGAATATATCCCGCGCTTTTTTAAGTTGGGGTATTATTAACGCTTCATATGAAGTGTGTAGGAAACTTTTGTATGCCTAGTCAGTCTGTAAATTGCTTATGATTAGGTGTTGTATCATAATTATTTATTTTATAATATTGTTGTGCATGTTTTTATTGCATAAGGAGTAGCTAAAATCGAATTGCACTTTTGTAAGTTTCCTTAACAATTTCATTGGGGGCCTAAATAATCTATTCATTATAATTTGAACTAAAGATTGTGGTTCAAATGGTTCATGGGAGGTGCAATTTGAAAAATTATTATAATGTTATTGTTACAGAGCAATAATCTGATTGTTATAAATGCTTAACTTATTTTTAAGTGGGCAAATGTTTTATTATTTTAAAGCATTTACGAGTTTGTATTATGTACATATTGTCGTTACACAAATTATATTTTTTTGATTGAAAATCATGCTATCGTATCAAAATATTTATATAGAAAATAAGTAGGTTAATGCAATTCGAGAAAAAAAATCTTCTACTATAATATTTTATGTATTCCACAATTAATCAATAAATTTGAACTTTTAGAACACAATGAAATGCTTAGAGCTTTACTTACAATTTGTTTTATCATTTTTTAATCTATTCATTATGCTGCTTTACAAAATATATTTATACATAATTATACTCTTAATGTTAAAATATCAAGGGGAGGCCTTTGCCCAGTAGTGGGACACGATGGGCTAATTATAATAATAATAAAAATATTCTCCTTTGAGTATAAACACTTTAAAATTTTAATAATTTTTGAAGTTTATCTGTGACTTACTTTTACTTGCACTTAAAATTTAATTTCCTGGAGGAACCTACTCTACCTACTCAAGTTTTCTTATTTATTATTTGTATTTTCTAAGTAAAACCATGTAACTAGACAACTGCTACAATTCCAAATATTACAATTAGAATGTACAAATCCTCTCTGTGTTATTTAGTTGTATATTTATAAAATAGTTTATACCTGCGCAATATGTGAGAGAATAAACTAAGAGAATTGCGGCAAAGTTTTTTATTTGTTTCAGTCCACTGTCCGTTGAAGCATTACATCGGTTGAGACTTTGACAGAATAGGTGGCCTACACGCGGCCAGCAAGGAACCCCAACTTCTAAACTATTGCTAAACTTCCAGGATATAAAATCGATTTTAAGAGCGCGTTGCGTTGTCAAATCAGATGTGCTTGAGTAGACAATAGACTTTATGCCTGTAAGTCAATGTAATTTCACGGCAATGCTAATAATATGAGGATGTTGATGAAGCGTTGCAGAAGTTGAATGAATAGGTAGTTGGACAATGGAATCAACAAGTTTGATAATACATATTATGAAATGTCTGTTTTTCTCAGAATCGGTGCAATTGTGTGCTGTTTGATACTCATCGGTAAAGTACTTAATTTTTGCACTAGGTAGGTTTACTCCCAATCAAACGCTTCAAATGAAACCGAATTTATAATCGTAGATTTTAATATCAATCCTAAATAAATTCTAGGTAATGGCTCTTGATAACACAATACATTATTATAATTGTTTAAAAAATAATATAAGTATGTACCTAGGTACCCATGTAGGTACAGTTAATTACTTACCTTGATCTATGCTTGAGCTTTAAATCTAGTCCGTTTTTAAAGTTACAGGAGTTTTCAGCTGCCAAAAGTCACTACAATTTTATTAATTCAAATGTTGACCTACATAGGTACTACAGCTGAACGACCAAAGTTCCGTTTGGATTATAAATACGAAAAGGCCTTTGGTGCCTTTTATAAATTACACCAGGAGTCGACGAACTGGGCGGATGCGCGCATTCGATGTCAGGCGGAGGGCACGGAACTGATGGTGCCAGGTACCCTCGACGAAGCAGACGCGGTGCCGCTATTGATGACGTCCATACTCAACCGATACGAGGGAATGTTCGTGGGGATACATGACATGTATTCTGAAAGATCTTTCGTTACTATCAAAGGTTAGTTCTCAGGTTCGTTTCAATCCGTTCATAGATGCTCAGCCATTTGCCCCTTCAGTTATTATGTAAAAGGTACGAAAGGATTGGCTCATTGGCTCCTTGCGTACCTTTTACATTAGAGTCTTCGTAAGACTCTTACTCGTAAGTCATGTTGCAATATATACTTCCACTCTTCCCCGTCTTCTATTCATTAAGGAATTCTTAGTCTAAGACTAAATCTGTTGTCATTTCTTTACTTGAACACATTGGAACCGATAACCAGTCGCAAGACTCATATGCTTCCCGTTTGTCCCCAAAATGAATAGGTAACAAGCTATCAAACAATATCAAACATTTGTTTAAAATTAATGAGTAATCAACGTGAGCGAATAAAGTGAAAAGTGTGTGTCAGAACCGAGCACCTAGGGACCTATTCTATTTGTCTACCCCTGTAGAAAAAAAACGTTATTTGATGTGATACTTACCCGGTGTGCCGATGCACTCACTCATACATATACCACACCTAGGTAGGTACCTACCTATATAGAATTATGTTTGTCCAGGCGGCTCAATGATGGTGTCGATTCTCAATCTGCTCTGGGAGAACAAGCAGCCGGTGCACAGCGCAGGGCGGTGTGTCGCGATGCGCCGCTCCGGCCGCCTGTTCGTGCACCCGTGCGACAAGCCGCTGCCTTTCATGTGCAAGGTGCACACCGACGCGATACAATACAATGAGGAGTGCAACTCTTTTGATTCAAGTAAGGGTGTTACCAGACCAATCGACCGACCGTCAATCGACGTTATCGGTCGACGGCAGAATGGACCAGTCGACATCAATCGATAGTTTTTGGTATGGTAGAAACCATCGATCGACGTCGACCGCTCCGTGCCACTATCGAGCGATGCCATCGATCGACGATCGATCGATTGGTCTGGTAATACCCTAAGCCTATACAAAAAGTATACGAAAGCTTTTACGTCCCCGGCCAAAAGCTTGCCATGACGTAGGTTTTCGAGCGGGTAAAGATTGTAAGGATCTAAAATTCCCTAATGATCTGAAAGAAATGTCTACCGCTCCCGGAATACAGTCGTGATCATACTACATTTCAAAGATTGCTTACCAACCAGAATCCTGTTCATGAGAATTACTTATACGGACTTTACCAAGAATTTCGTTTCATTAATGGTCATGTGTAGGAACAGGAATAAGTATAGGTATTTGTGACATGGTAATGATACCCACCTACTTTTATGCATGAGTACCAAGCGAGCTTAATAATCACAACTCTATAACGTGACATAATGAAAAGAGAGTAGGTACCTATAGTATAACCTACCTGAGAGGCGACTTATCCATTTTACCGTCGATCAATTGGTACTGGTAACACCCTAAAATGTGTCAGATTGGAAGATGGGCATCAACAATACCTGCTACTTCATGCACGTGGAGCCCCAGACGTGGTACCAGGCGTACGCCACCTGCCTGGCGGCCGGCGGACACCTCGCCATCATCAACGACCAGAAGGAAGCAGATTATATCAAGAACATGTTCAAGCAGACGCAGACACGGCGGATCCCGGAAAATGACTTCGCTTTTTTGGGCTTCAGTGATTTATTCACACGATATCATTACAGAACTGTGCATGGTAAGTGACCTCAGCGGCGAAGTGTTAACGCTGTTTTGTCAAGTCATTGTTGATGTTCGTTTTTTTATTGAAACCTTTGGATTAGTCATCTTATGTATACCTACTTAATATAGTAACTCTAATATAATGACGCAGCAAGCCGATTTCCCGCGGTTACGTTTGGACCATTGATTTGCCCCACTAATGGTGCAGGCGTAACTGGTTAGTTATGTTTGCACCATTCAAATTGATACAACTACTAAACCTCATTCTGTTTCCAAACTTATTTATTATATCTCGCGTTATAAATGGGACATCTGGAAGGGGAAGACCTAGGCGAACATATTTGGACCAAATTGATGACATTTTGGAGAAAGGCCAGGTCCAAAGTACCCTAAACCGGAGAGCGTGTATGAAGAATGTAATGAGAGTGAATGAGGCGAAAGAAGTGTGTCAGGATCGTAGCAAGTGGAGATCCGTGGTCTCTGCCTACCCCCATGGGAAAGAGGCGTGATTTTATGTATGTATGTATCTCGCGTTATACATACCCCGATGAAAAGTAGCATATGTGTTATTCCAGTAAGTACCTACTTATACTGCTGTAAGTATATTCCAAGTTTCAGCCAAATCTGTTCAGTACGTTTGCGTGATAGAGTAACATAAGCATCCGTCCATCTTTATTCACAAACTCTCTAAACCAGTAAATATCTCTAGGTGAACGCATCGAAGACTTGAAATACAAAGACTGGGTGCAGCAAAACTGTCTAAGAGGCAACATGAGCAACATGACAGAAGCTGACTTCCGATGCGGAGGCATTCGGCGCACCGGCCTCCTAGCCACGTGGAGCTGCGACATACCCGCCATGTTCTTCTGCGAGAAACCAGCCAACTACACCATGGCCAAAAGTATTCTACGGCTTGGCAAGAAACCAGGAAAGTATAGAACGACCTCGGAATCGCCTGAGTATGATTTTGACTTTGCTTAGGTATCTTCGGATAATCGTTGTGACCCTTTCTTGTACCAAAGACGATTAATATCTAGAAGATTTTGTGTATGGCCTTTGTCTGTCTTCTAGATATTAATCGTCTTTGCTTGTACATAAGTAAGTAAGTAAGTTCGTATGAGTAAGTGGCCAACTCTGGTGACGGAGTTTTTAGGCCGCCTTAAGTGTGTGCCATAACGCCGAGGAATGAGCGGGAGAGCGAATAATGTTTTTACTCGTGAGTGAGAAGCGCAGAACGATAGACACGCAACATAATTTATAGCGAAAAACAGTTTTTATTTAATTACAAGTTAATTAAACAAGCAATCGAAAAATTAAAAAACCAGAACTAAATGAATACTTCTAGGCTATTTGTCAAAACATAAAACCAACAAAAATAGCGTTCTGTTCCTGAGATAAATAGCAAACTGTGTGAAAAACATGTATTTTTCAAAAAAATATATGATCGAGAAAACTTTTACCAATCGTGTTTCTAAAAAACCACAACGCAAGATAAAAGTTCAAAGTTTAATTTCTCCAAACATTATAAGGTGGTATCTTTCACGGATTTTGAGATCTAATACGATTCAAACCACATATTTGCTACCTACGGCCTCTTAAGGTCATGGCTTAACGACTTTAAAAGCCGGGACCGACAATTAAACGTGCCCTCCGCACGGAAGCGCTCAGCTGATAATGCCACTTGCGGTCACCCATCCAAGTAGTGACTGCTCAGAACGTTGCTTAACTTCAACGACCTATCAAGAACGTCTAGAAATTCGTCACCAGAATTGGACACTTTGAAATTATTTACTTATCGTAAATTCGTAACATGGCAAATGATCATCAAGCTCAATGTCCACGAGTTAGTGTTAGTTGTTTGTTCCATGTTAGTTATATAAACTTAAAAAGGTGTTTTTGTTAAATACTTATTACGCTACTACTGGCCTATAGACAGATTTATGTTTTTCTTGTTTGACTGAGCTGTCAACGTCACTTGCGTGTAGGATTGTATTCGTAAAGGTTTGGTTTATTTTTAGTTTGTTGAATATACAAATTTTACCAAGAATTCTTATTTAATTTTACGTTGAAATATAACAAACATCTAATAGGTTATGGGCCCAGATACGCTATGATATATATTTTCAATGTAAATCTTGAATAAAGAGCAAGATTAGTACCGATACGAAATATCTACACCGGTCGAGATGGAGGTTACCAATTCGATGAAAATAGAAAAGTTTGATGGCAGAAACTTTAAGCAATGGAAGTTTCAAGTGAAATGTGCTTTAAGAGCCAAAGGATTAAACATTGATTCGGTAAGACCTAAAGAAGACAGTTCGCAAGTGCAATGGAATAAAGATGATGGGATGGCCATGTTTATTCTAACGTCGTCAATGGATTTGAACCAGATATCCCTTATAGAAAACTGCGAGACTGCGAAAGAAGTAATGACAAAATTAGAAGCCATTTATGAGCAAAAATCAGAATATAACAAGATGTTAGTTCACGAGAAGTTTTACCAATATTCCTACTGTGCGAGTGATACAATGGCACAACATGTCTCCAAAGTAGAAGGCCTAGCTAAGGAACTGCGTGAAACAGGTGAGAAGATCAGTGACACAGCAATAATGACAAAGATTCTAAGCACACTACCACCAACATACCGTTCGCTTAGACAAGCTTGGTTGTCACTTGATGAAAAGAGTCAATCAATTCAAAATCTCACATCACGCTTAGTAGATGAAGAAGCGAGCCTAGCCAATGACACGGCTTGCAGTGAGACTGCATTAGTAACCACAAAAGGAATATCTAAAACAAGATCTAGTTATGAGAATTCAAATGAGCAGAGAAGTCATAGATTTGTGTGCTACAACTGTGACAAGAGAGGTCACTTTGCAAGAGACTGCAAAATGCCAAAGAGAAGATTTAATAAAAATCAGAAGCCCGTTGATATGGTAGCATACAGTGCTGAAAGATCTTCTGTATCTAAAGATGGCGAAGAAGCATGGATATTGGATAGTGGAGCATCAATGCATATGACATTCAGACGAGACTATTTCTGTGAATTGAAAGAGTTTCAAAGCTATGACATTAACAAAACAGTTCAATTAGGAAATAAGCAAAGTATTCAAGTATGTGGTGAAGGTACAATTTTGTTAAATAAATTAGTAAAAGGAAAATGGGAACAATGCAAACTCGAGAATGTCCTTTATGTACCAGAACTACGGAGAAATCTTTTTTCTGAAGGAGCTGCCACTAGAAAAGGTTATGTCATAGTGAAGAATAATAAAAAAGGAATGATATTGAAGAATAACATAATTGTCATGTGTGCACAATTAACAGAAAACAATATATATGAATTGGAAGCCAGAACAGTAACTGTCAAACAAGAAAGTTGCAATATTGTACAAACAGATATTAAAGTTTTGCATGAGAGATCTGGACATTTGGACGAATGTAGAAAACCAGCAGAAAGACAGAATTTTACAGTATTGAGTTTTGATCAAGAAGGAGAAGAACAAGCAGTGTTGCCACCCTCACTGAATGAAGATCAGAATAATGAGTCACAAGAAATCTCATCTAATGAAGATAGTATGAAGAGTATAGAAAAAATAAATGACAGTTATCATCCTCCGAGAGCTATTCATGTTGAACAAGAAGATCAAAGAAATATCACGTTGCGTCCTTGGAAAGATAAAAGGATGGAAGTGAATTTGACTAAGTTAGAGATACCTTACACAGATGAAGAAGCTATTAATGGTGCCAATTGTTGTCAATGGAAGAAAGCCATAGCTGAAGAACTTCAGTCACATGAAAGAAACAAGACTTGGATAATAACTAAAAGAACTGAGAAGAAACCCATCACTTCTAAATGGATGTTTAGTATTAAAGAAAATAGAGATGGAGAAATAGATAAAACTCGAGGTTTTAATCAAGTGAAAGGTTTGGACTATAATGAGATTTTTTCCCCTACTAGCAGGTACAGCATCGCCGCGAGACAAGACCTACAAATAGTAGAGTTTGATGCTGAAACTACTTTCTTGTATGGTGAGTTATCTGAGGCAATATACATGAAAGTGCCAGAGGGAGTGAAAGCCCAACCTTCAAAAGTATGTAAGTTGATCAAATCTCTATATGGACTTAAACAATCTGCTAGATGTTGGAACAAGAAATTTTGTTCATTTTTAGCTACTTGTGGATTTAAGCCATGTCCATTTGGTAATTGTGTATTTGTCGGATATTTTAATACCTAATATCAATGTTTTGATTCTTTACGTTGATTAATGTGAGGCAAAGATAAATCTGTTTTATCTACTGTATTAAATGCTCTAAAACGGAATTATTAGATTTAGATTTTAAAGTTTAATTCATTTATTGGAATGGAAATAGATAAAACAGAAGGATGTATATGTATAAGTCAGAAACAATATATTAAGAAAGTGATTGATAAATTTAATTTATCAGATGCTAAGAGTAGCAGTACTCCTGCTGATGTAAATGTACATTTGTGTAAGAATACAAGTACTATGCCGATTAATTTCCCGTATAGTGAGGCAGTGGGAGCATTGTTGTTCTTAACATGTGTATCTAGACTAGATATAGCATATGCTGTGAATGTTGCAAAGAAGATAGTTGATATTCAATATGTAGAAAGTGCATGTCAACTGGCAGATTCTCTGACCAAAGCTTTGCCTGTAAGTAAATTTAATTATACCTAATAGAGATGAGGTTATGAATAAAAACTAAGATTTAGTTTAAATGTGTCAAAGTAGTTAAGTATTAGTACAATTTAAAAATGAAGTTAAGTTGTTGTTATTTAGAATTATTGGTTTACACCTTGTTAGTTTATGTGGGAGTGTTAGTTATATAAACTTAAAAAGGTGTTTTTGTTAAATACTTATTACGCTACTACTGGCCTATAGACAGATTTATGTTTTTCTTGTTTGACTGAGCTGTCAACGTCACTTGCGTGTAGGATTGTATTCGTAAAGGTTTGGTTTATTTTTAGTTTGTTGAATATACAAATTTTACCAAGAATTCTTATTTAATTTTACGTTGAAATATAACAAACATCTAATATAATTGTCAACAATTTTGTTAAAATCATGTCAATTATAAAACTATCAGTAGGTAAGCAATATTTTTCAGGGATAAAAATAATTACATGATGATACTTAATAAGAGAACAAAACCAGGTTTTTATCTTTAATAGGTCTTATCCGTGCACGTAGGTGCAAGTACATTATTTAAAACACACTTTGCGAAGATTATCCAAACACCATAGTTAGTCCGTGATTTATATTAATACCTAATAGTTAATATTCCATTGTAATATTCATAACAATAAAAGAAACGTTTGTACATATAACCTAAGTACCTACTCGTAAATGCAATTATGTGCATGCATAACAATAAATATCATAACTTATCTTATGCTTAAATAGGCATGTACCTACCGAATGTATATTTCGAGCCTCTGATCTTAGTATCTAAGTTATTTAAAGAAAAACATAAATGTGCCGAAATATACCTTTTAGAGAACTCTAGCAAGCTTTGCTAGTTATTTTATTGTGACGGTATATCTTTAACGAAAGGATCGTATTTGAGGGTGTCGACTGTGATGTTCCATAGCTGATCAGCCTGTTTCTCATCGCGGCACTGTCTGGATGGTCGGGTCACTTTGCAGTCGCTGAGAAATAAGAAATATTCTATTATTTTTGTCGTGCAAGCGTCAAAGGTTACTTATGAAGTGACTAATAGCACAGAATAAATAATAGTTTAAAGTAATGCATGTTCCGTGATTGATATGTGTAAGGCCAATTTATGGTTGTTTATGTAATTAATCATCATTACTCATATAATCAAGTGATCACAACATCGGCCATCATCATTCACAGCCCGACGCTCACTGCAGTGTAGGCCATGTTTGTGCCATTCAATACAGTTCTAGTCGTAGCTATTGACAATTACATTAACTTATGATTGGACAATGCTCCTGTGAAATTATCCTGCTTATTCTCCAAAATAATTAGTGCACGTTTAGATGAAACGCTCCATGATTTCAATTATATAAGTACCTACAGCTACTTAGCTATACGTTTTGGTAATCTGTTTTTTGAAATGCATCAGAGAAAAAGAGGCATGATATTATGTATGGATCCATTATGGACCCTTCTCACCTGTAATACAGTCCACTTTCGTTAGCACACTTCTCATCGACTGCGCAATAGATTTGGGTTTGAGCGCCACATTTTGGAGATTTCATGAACACTCCTCCTATGTTATCGTAGGCCCATGAAGCTCCTGACCAAGCCGTCTTGTCCAAATTCCGGCCGAGGTCAGTATGAATCACACCTGGATGTAAACTGTAAGTCGTTACACCTTCTATCTATATTATGTTCCTAAAAAAAAACATTAGGTACCTAATTGTTTATGATCTTCCAAATCGCTATTTTTGTGATTATTCCGCTCTCGTATTACCCACCAAGATCGCTCTAAAGCTTACTTGGCAAGTCTACTAATAAACCTACGAACATAGGTGTCGTCATGAAATATTTTGTATGCTGATTATAGCCAATTATTAACGATGCCATGTGATCAAGTTTTTTTTTTCTTACCTTAAGTTTTCTTGCAAGACCTTTAGCAAACAAGAGGTTAGCGCCTTTGCTTCTGCAATACGCTTTATAGCTGTCATAAGGCGTTTTCTCGAAGTTTACGTCATCTAGAGGAAGTTCGTCACCTGAAAAATATTAAAATATTATTTATTCTAAGGAAGTTATACTCGTAGGTTCATCAAAGAAGTGAGACCAGATTGTAACGTAGGCCATAAAAAAACAAAGTGGTTATAAAAAATGTTTAGCTTACGTAGGCGTAAACCTTAACGTTTATATTTTTTTGCGTTGTCTACCGCATTGGAGTTTTGTCTATCACGGCTTGACCGCGTGAAAACGTCCCGGCAATAACAGAGACTGCCTCAAATAATGATGCAGCTTTTTGTTCATCTAATCTATGTAATGTAATTGATTTGGCTCAAATTCGGAATGCTATGGCCTTGACTGGAATAATACATAGGCAATTTTTTATCCGGGTTTAATACCACGCGAACGAAACCGCGTGCGGAAACTTGTTTTAGAATAATTTCATTTGAATGTATGTAACGTCTCAGCCCACAACGCACAGTGCCAATACTGGCCAAATCCGTGCAATTTTTAAAATATATTTACAGTTAATAATAGGGAGTTTTAACCCTTTTTTTAGTAGTAACTTACGTGTGTGTAAATAAGATGACACGCTAACAATTCTTGCAGGTGCACTCTTGATCATTATCGGCAGCAACAGTAGCGTCAACAATGCGTGTCCGAAGTGGTTGGACCCCATATGCGTCTCAAATCCATCCTCTGTTTTTCCTTCGGGGACCATCATAACACCTGCATTGTTCACTAGAATATGTATAGCACTCTCTTTTTCCAAAATTATTTTGGCAAAATCTCGTACGGAATCGAGGCTGCACAGGTCTAGCTTTTCTACGATTAAAGTGCCGACTTTGTCTGATTTAGTCTTCTGTTCTATTTCCTGTTTGGCTGCTTCGGCCTTATCTAATACACTCCGACAGGCCATAATTACCCGAGCGCCTAAAAAAAATTTGCAAAGGCAAATTATTGGATGGTCGCTTGATGACCATCAAAACTTATGATTTAGATACTCATTGTTCCTATGGTATGATTATTTAGTTTTTGCAAACCTGTTACTCAAGTTGAAGCACACCTTGCTTTTGGATAAGTTTATTTTTCAAAGCCTTCCGAAAAAAAACACGTTACCAAGTGGTATAATCGATCTTAATGTCGAGAGTTCGAATCCTGACAGTATAATCAGGTAGTATCAACGGATATCTAATTAGATTTTTTTATGCGCTTTGAATGTGCATTAAAAACAGACAAATTATCATAAGAAAACCTACAAGCCTTCTTATTAGCCATGGCTTTCTTTGAAATGAGTCTGAGCAAGCCTAATCCATCTCGATGCCCCATGCATTACTCAATTACTCAATTATTTATTTCAATAAATCTGCGTCTCGTTGAGTTTAGTTTAGGCATAGGTCGTCACTACATTGTATAAATCGTGAATAAAACAAAGCCCTAAATTGTAATGTCAATTATAATTTAGGCCTTTGCTTGTTGCTTCGTCTTACCTCTTCCATAAAAGTCCATCACTGTCTCCTTGTCGATGCCTGTGTTGCTGCCGGTCACGATAGCTGTACATCCTTCTAGTCTTCTTTCACTTCTGCACCAACCACTCATGCAATCCATGATTGGACCTTGCAAGAACCTTGTTTCCAATATACGCGAAAAAGTTACTGAGAAATCGCACCGCGATACGTTTAAATTAATTTCGTATTGGGAATTCGGGACAGCGTCACCGAGATTGAACCAAAACGATGATTTAATGTAGGGAATGAATTGTGAAGGTTAAAATCCCGGTGTCATTGATTTTGCAAAGTCTATGATATTTATGATTACTTATAATGTTTTATAATAGTTAATAATTCGTTCTAAAGTGACTGCTTCTAACCAAGTATTCGATGATACTGCAGAACAAATGTTTTTTGAGATTATGTACCTACCTATATCCTAAGCTAAAACACGTTCGATGTATAGTATAAGTACCCAAAATATTTACATATAGTTCTAATCTAACTTGGTTCTCAACCGACCGAAGTCATTTTATTGTTATTTCGTTGTACATAACCGTAGTAATTGGACTGCGTAGAAAATTTTTACTACGATTATAGTAATGTACGAGTCATTATCATTACGACCGTAAATTATTGTAGGTATTCATAAAATATTCTCAACTTAAATATTTATTCTGACTATAGAGTGCTTTATATTGTTTTTTAAAGTAGGATAAGTCTGCACTGCAACAGACGACATTCATCAGTATAATGGTAGGTATATTATGTAACACTAGCAGTCGCTCGCGACTTCGTTCGCGTGAATTTCTTCGTAACCTAAAGAAGTCCTACTACTTTTCACTTAAAAGTTCGACAATGCATTTCACCATTTTAAAGGGTTTTTTCGAAAAACCCTAAAACACGTATATATTTATTTTGCATTGTTAGTGTTGTAACCGAGTTTCAAGCAAATCGAACAACACATTAAAAAGTTCCCATACAAACTTTGACACCACATTTTACCTATTTTCAGGCGGTTTCTTTGAAATTCCTGAAAAACATGTTTTATTTATCATTTACAATATTTATACCGAGTTTGAAGAAAATCGCTTCACGCAGTTAGCATACAACGGTTTTCAACCCTTTAGGGGTGGAATTTCGAAAAATCCCTTCTTAGTGCGCAGTTTTGTTTTAAAAGGAAGCTACCTTCCAAATTTCAGCTTCATAGCTTCAACGGTTTGGTCTGTGCGTTGATTCCAGAAAAATGCTTATTGTTTTATATATATTGATGATTGATGAGCTTAGGTCCTAGCCTTAGGAATTCAGGCATCAGCGCGTAGCATATCTTTTGATTTGTGAATGATTTTATAATTGATTTTGTTGCTTGAGCAGCGCGCTCAATATTCCCATTACTCTCACAAAACAATTACCGATTACCTACCGTGATTAGGTAAAAGTGCGCTTTCGTGTTGCAATTATAGAGAGTAAAATACAATCCTAAATTTTTTCATAAAATAAAACATGAACAGTGGAACAGGGGATGTTCCCTTTCTAAGGATCCCAGTGTCGATCACTGGTGTCATACTACTCTACCCTACTTACCAGGACTGAATTACCTGAAGTAATGATAATAAATCTTCTGAATTAGGTAGATATTTTTCAAATACTTATACTACCGTTCTTGACCACAACAAAGGACTTACTGTGTCTAAATTCCTTACAAAATCAATATCACTGCCCTTGGTTACACCTACCTTACACCCCCGTATGGTGGCGGTACAACTTGGGGTTGATTATAATAGCCCTGAATTATACTGAATCATGTATGACCACTAATAAAATATTTGATGTACCTATGTATTTCACACCGATTTATAAAGGTACATTATACGGTCAAGGTATCTTTTCTCTTGCATTTCCAAAATCTACACCAATTTGGCAATGTTTCAATCTTATAAAAAGTTTTGAAAGGGGTTGAATGTTGACGTGGTGCATGAATCAGACTGTCTAGTTACTAGTTAAGGCTTCTGAGCTGTACGACTTCCCCATACAAACGTAATACCATAACCATTTGAAATTTGCGCACATCTTCAGCATAGTATGGTATTATTCGTATTAGGATAGCATTTATCTAGGTCTCTGCCAGAAGCTTTTTTCAAAATACTTAGCTAAAGTGAAATTAAACCGAATCGCATTTTCCATATTTTTACATCATAGAAGACATGTTTTCTTTACATTTATTTAGTATTAAACACTAGAATATTTTAAGTTTCCTTCTGTTAGAAACATAGCTTATATGGTCTAGTAACAGAAAAACAACACTGTGTGAAGAATAAAAACAATTTTCAGTCATAATTTTTGGGACTACGGGAGACAAGCAAATTTCTTGCAAAATAGCTATGACAACTAATACTAGTGCCAACTTTGAACGAAAACACGATTGTAAGAAATTTGCTTTCTTTTTTATGGCCGTTCCGTAACCCGTTCAAATAACGAAGAGCACTGGAAACTCTATAGAGCTATTATAATAGCACACGGGAAATTACTCACGTAAAATTATCGTCGATACTACCTACTTTAGTATAGAGCTATACTAAAGTAGGACACTCCGACATAGACGGAATATAGTAAGAACGAATGAACGAACATAAGAACGAAGAAGTACACCGTCATGAATCATTTTAATCTGTGTCAATTCAAAAACTTCACAAAGTCTTGTTTGTTTCGTACATACATTTTTGTTATAAAATCGCTAATGAGGGCAATTCGGAGTGTCGCAAAAGCTAAACTAAACTAACTAAAATTATTGCCATCCTTTTTATTCCCATCGCTATGAAAGGGACGGCAACAATTTTAGTTAGCTTAGTTTAGCTTTTGCGACACTCAGAATTGCCACTTATAGTTCACTAAATACTGTCTAAAACTTTAATTTATCTTGTAGGCTGTTATAGTGTTTGATCGTGGAAGTAAAATGACTAAAATAACATGTGAAATGTGTGGTGTAAGAAAGAACATGCCGTCTGGATGACAATAAACTTATTTTATGTCTAAATTTCCATTAGATATAGATTGGTAAGCAATTTTATGCCATTTAATATCAAAATTAAGTAAACTTATGATACAATTCGTAAAGGTTTCAGTGTTTTTTGCAAGAAAATTATCCTCATAACGCATGTAAACAATACATAGTGCTTGACACACATCAACCTAGATTTATCGATATCGATATTTGGTTTTACGAAACTGAAATGATTCGTTCTAATTAATTTGTTTGATTGCTATATTTTGTAAAGTTTTTTTTTTGTTTAGATACATAAACCATAATTTACGCAACTTAGACATTATTTTATAGGTACCTAGTAGGTTTTGCATTATATCATGTTAATTTTTTATCAAAACATTCTGATATGGAATAGGTGTCCTAACCAGTATTCACGTGATGCTAGAACGATGAAGACTAGAATGACGTGACCGACACGATGGTCGCATCGCTTACTTACGCGATAATGGCGTAATCGCGTTCTATTAGGACGGATGCATAAGGCTCAACTCACACTAAAAGAGCGGCGAAGCGAAGCGCGGTTTCAGTGTCATATGAATTTTAACTTTATTTTCATTACCTACTATATACTTATTATCGCATGAGAAACTCGACCGAGTCCGAGACCGAGCGAATTCGAATACGCGCGCCTTCTCTGCGATAATAAGTACTTACCTATTATAGTAATGAAAATAAAGTTAAAATTCAAATGACACTGAAACCACGCTCCGCTTCGCTGCGCTTCGCCGCTCTTTTGGTGTGAGTTGAGCCTAAGTGTTTTATCATTGAAATATTATCTTTATCTTTGATGCTTTTTAATATATTAATACAACAAATTTTGTTGCAGATAACCTATAAACCTATACAAAAAAATCGAAGCAGCATGGCGAAGCATAAACAAAAGCTTGATGATCATCGTCACTATAATGGATGACAATCATTGCCTGAAAACACGGATAAAACGTCGTTTTCTAAAAATGAATCCTAGCTATATCGATTTATCGCCACCGAAATAACTTATGTTCAAATAAATTAATAGATAAATTTCATTCTTTTATTTGTAAGAAATACAAAAAATCATGAATAAGAATTATGGAATCCAGAAATCCCACCTAGAGCCGATATCGATAAATTATCGATAGTCACTAAGGTACATCTCTAGTTATAATTCTTTGTTTTTACTATGTTGGCAGTATGGCGTAGTTTGGTTTTGTAACGTTGAAAGCAAATTCCTTTTTTTCATAGATCTTTTTTTTATATGGCAGTTCCGTCTCTTACTATTACACGCTCTTTAGAACGCGCGTCACATTGACTTTGCCGAGCCACGTCACCGAACTCTTAATATCATAAAATTAGAGGCTTGACTTCAAAAACATTCTTATCCTTATCTATCTATCTAATACCGTTAAACGAGCATTTCTTGTAAGTAGGTATATCTAAATAAATGTAATCTGAATCTCGGAAACAGCTTCAACGATTTTTCATGAAATTTGGTATGCAGGGGTTTTTGGGGGCGATAAATCGATCTAGCTAGGATTAATTTTTAGAAAATGTCGCCTTTTCCTTGTTTTCAGGCAATGAAAAAAAATACCGAGTTAACGCTCATGCTCGCACCTTCGAAGAGAACCGCGCAGCTGGGTTGGGGAATGAATTATTTAAAATGATACAAAACACACTACTCTAAACTGGTTCTTGGATACTTTACTACCAAAGGGATGAATCTAATAAATGGAATAGTCCCAAAGTTACATTGTATCAGGATTTCAGGAAGCAGGAACAAGGCACTGCGCCGCAGTCTCTGTGAGCAAAAAAAGAATGTATTAATTAGGATTAAGTACCAACCTTGGCCTTTATCGACCATAAATATTTTGGGCTATTAATATCCTTGTCTTTTTGGTCGAAAAATACGAGTAGCTCAGTAGTCATGGTATTGCGTAGCGGCCATGAACTTCCAAGGGTATTACAAGGCACAGTTAATCTATAGGTAGGTACTTAATTATACCTATCGAAATACTTTGTATTTTGTAAATTTTTGTGTACTTATGTGAAGGGAGGGAAATCTTATGAATTATTTCATCATTTTCTTCGTTATTCCCGATCGACATAGATCAAACTTATAATTATCAACACCCAGGCAATGTCGGAACGGTCCACCGGAGTCTTTTAAAACTTATTAATTTTAAAGAACTAGTACTCTCAATATAAAACTCGAGGCATCGTAGATGTTATTGCAAGTTCAGAGCTTAGCACTCGATGTGAAATTTAAAACTGCCAACTGTATGCAAACAAGACTTTCAGCAGCGCTGTAGAGGGCAAAAATACTAATTTAACATTAGTGGAAAGTGTATGTAAGCGTTTGTGGCGAAGCTTACTAAGACATTCTTGATAGATGCAACGTTCTGAGCGGTCACAACTTGGATGGGTGACCGCAAGTGGCATTATAAGCTGAGCGCTTCCGTGCTTCGAAGGGCACGATTAAGTTGTCGGTCCCGACTTTTAAATTCGTAATGCCATGACGGAGACCTTTAGGCGGCCTAAAAACTCCGTCACCAGAGTTGGCCATCCACTTGCTCATACGAACTTACTTACTTGGAAGAAGCTAATGCTGTACGAAGCCACGTAATGGGTACAAGTACAAGGGCAGGAAGATGATGATGGTACTCAACGAATAAAATTATGGGTACGCGGAAGTGCCTTACTCAAAACTCTTCTTTTGGATTGACTTTTATGTAAAGTGGTCGTTGGGACCTTTATAACTTCAACGGGCGAGTGCAGAAGGCTCTACGCCGGACACTCAAAACTCAAATATAGTCTGTGGTGTTATAAGGTTAACTTATTTTCAAAGACTATTAATATCTAGAAGACAGACAAAGGCCATACACAAAATCGTAACCCGATCCCGCAGTACCAGATAGCCTGAAAACTTTAAAACATCAATTCTATCCAAGAAATTTCAATACTTAGTAGTAGCAAAGACGATTAATATCTAGAAGACAGACAAAGGCCATGCACAAAATCGTAACCCTAAAAAATAGCCTGAAAACTCTAAAACATCAATTTTATCCAAGAAATATCAATTACTTTCTAGTTAAAAATGTTTAAATATTGAATATTGTTGCTACCTACTACTAAGTATTGAAATTTCTTGGATAAAATTGATGTTTTAAAGTTTTCAGGCTATCTGGTACTGCGGGATCGGGTTACGATTTTGTGTATGGCCTTTGTCTGTCTTCTAGATATTAATCGTCTTTGGTAGTAGGTAGCAACAATATTCAATATTTAAACATTTTTAACTAGAAAGTAATTGAAATTTCTTGGATAAAATTGATCTCTAGATATTAATCGTCTTTGCTTATTTTGAAAACGCCTAGTTCAATTAATAGGTAATAGAGGGTGTGATGCTGACATCGCACCGAGATTGAAATAGATCACGAGAGCAAAGGGCGAACTATATACTAGCACAGAAATAGTAGCCACTAGTTGTAAATACATTAGTGAACATTTATCTCAGGCCTAATTAGTCAGTGGTAGTTAGTTTTATTTTGTTACATGGTAAGTGGTAGGTATCTGATAACCAGGGCTTCATATTACCCTAGTTTAAAAAGCAATTAAAAAGTTAATAGATCAACCTACCTACTCATTTACCTATGCAATTTAGAAACTACAACAATCCTAACTGAGATATTAATGCTGCCAGGCATTAGTGTTTCAAATAAAAAATCATAAAAAACTTGGAGGTTTCATGTTCCTAAATATTTAAGTTGTAACTTTTACAAAGTGATGAGTTACTAATCTACGATTATATTATAAGTACCCATAGAAAATGTATCGGAATTGTAATCAAATGAAGTTAGGTCACGGTCAGAAGTGTCAGAACAAAAGATTAGCGATGATGGAGAAAGATTCGATACGAAGGGCTCTGAACTTCTAAGGACAATATTGTCATGCCTGAAGAAGATGTTAGAAAGTTATCAATATAACGCGTCGTATTGGGGGAGGGGGATAATATAGTGTAATATCATTCTGTGCCCAGGTCTGTAAGTAGTCCGATTCAGTTTTACTTACCGAGCCAGGCAGTTGCTCAATTATTCATTGTGACGGTATATCTTTCTCGAAAGGGTCGTATTTGAGCGCCTCGACTGTGAGGGCCCAGAACTGATCAGCTTGGCTCTCGTCTTGGCATTGCTTGGATGGTCGTGTCACTACGCAATCGCTGAAAAAGTATAGCTATTTCAATAAACTTGATATTCCTGCTGATGTTTGCGAGGTAGATGCTGAATCAATACCGATCTCAGAAACCTATCTTCCTCACCTGTAATACAGTCCACTTTCGTTCGCACAAGCTTCATCAATTGAGCAGTAGATCGAAGTCTGAGCGCCACACTTCGGCGACTTCAAGAACCACCCCATTATGTTATTGAAAGCCCAAGTGGCTCCGAACCATACCGTCTTGTCGAAGTGTCGGCTGATGTCGGTACGAATTACGCCTGGGTGTAGACTGTACGTATTAACACCTTCTACATTCAGTTCCTGGAAAAAGAAACAGCCAATAGGGTCCCTTCGTTCGTTTATTTTAGTATACCTAGTATTACCTACCCATTCTTCATGAGTTTAATTAATGTTGGCAAAGTTTCTGACGTACCTACGAATTGCCTTGAAGGAAAGGAATGCTTCCATATTTTATTTGCATTCCCCGCTTGCACACTTAGTTCCCTTCAAACGGGGATTATTGTGCTAATCGTCAGGGTATACCTTATATCGATGAAATATGAGTTCAGAGTAAAAGATAAGCAAATTTTATAGAAAAACATTAATGAAGATTAGGTACTTTCTTACCATCAGCTTTCTTGCAAGACCTTTTGTAAACAAAACATTAGCGGCTTTACTTCTACAATACGCTGCGAAAGCGTCATACGGTGATTTTTCAAAGTTCAAGTCATCCAAAGGAAGGTCAAAACCTGAAAATAACAAAATTAACATATGCTTCAAAATAAATTTAGTTAACAAGTTAAATAAAGCGGCTATCAAAATGAATGAAACGATATAGTTAGGATTCAGACTGGCAGTTATCTGTGATTTAACACCTAAGTTGGTTATCTGCGTTATTATGTAGGTACCTACCAACCTAAGTCGCTTCGAACTATTGATTCGTAATTTGGTCTTGTACGTTCAGGTTGCTTGAAAAAGTCTCCTTAGACTGAATTATCAAAATAATGCAGGATTTTAGTTATAATAACTTACGTGCATGTAAATAAGACGACACATTAACAATCCTTGAAGAAGGTGCACTCTTTATCATAGTCGGCAGCAATAGTAAGCTCAACAATGCATGTCCGAAGTGGTTAGATCCTATGTGCGTCTCAAAACCATCCTCTGTTTTTCCTTCTGGGCACATCATGACACCTGCATTGTTAACAAGAATTTGCACTGAGTTTTCCTTTTCCAAAACTCGTTTGACGAACTCTCGCACAGAGTTTAGACTGCACAGGTCTAGCTTTTCTATGATTAAACTGCCGACTTTGTCTGATTTTGATAGCTGCTGTATTTCCTGTTTAGCTGCTTCGGCTTTGTCTAGATTTCGGCAGGCCATGATTACCCGAGCGCCTGAAATATTCAGAAAGCAAATTATTGGATGGTCGCTTGATAAACATCAAGGCGATTTTGTCGCAAGGATTGACTGTTTTTTTTTAAACCTGTTATACAAATCGTATTATAAGTAGTTATGTTTCGTTTTAATTCTTATTACCGGATAGATTATTTTCGACACGTGACACATAAATATTTTCCACGAACAAAAAATTTTAGACGACCATTGAAATTTAATTCCAATGGAAAAAAAATATCTCTGGTTTGTAATAATAATGATTTAATAGGTCTTACCCCGTTCATAGAAGTCCAATGCTGTCTCCTTTCCAATGCCGGTGTTGCTGCCGGTCACTATAGCCGTGCATCCTTCAAGCCTTCTTTTACTTCTGCACCAACCACTCAGATAATCCATGGCTTAACTCTGCAAGATCCCTTTAATACAAAGGTAATTGAAAAGAAAATTAAAAAAGGGCACCGATTGCGACAGGTTAAAGTCGTTTTTGGCACTGCGTTACCGAACAAGATTGGGCCGAATGGTGAAATATTGGTAGGTACTTGTGTAAGTTATAAACTTGATCTCCTTGACATTGCGGAATCTTGAGCAATCTTCTTTATTATGTTGGTAAACAATAAAGCGCAAAGCGGCTGTTTCTGGCAAAATAGCAGGTGATACTGCGGAACGTGAGTTGATTGAGAATAAGTTTACCAACAGCAACTCGCTCTATTGTATGCACTATTCTTTTATCTGTGACTGCACATAATATCTTACGTACCTATATGAACGAATAGTTAGTTCGTCTGTTGTAATGAAACTCATAGATGCCCTTAAGTGGGTCTCGGCCGTTGTTCGAATGTTATGAACCTTATATCGCACTCAGAAGATGGTTGGTTTGACTTGTGCCGTTGTACAATACTTAGTAGTAGGTTGGTACATTACCTACTTACTGTATCAGTTGGACTGCTTGGCGCAAATATCTACATTATACACCCACACAACATGCTTTCATTCCACACAAATTTACATAATTAGGTATTGTAATTTTTATTTACACCTAAATTTACATGCACAACATAGCTAATACAAATTTCCTCTGAGACGAGACAAGAGCTAAGATAGCATCTATAGCAGAGCAGCAGACTGTAGTAAGTAAAGTTTCATAATGAATGACGCACCATGGGACTTACTTGTGAGAAAAATTTATGGAGTAGGTTATGGAGTAGTCTCTGTTTAGTAGACGCTTTTTATTGAAATAAATAATTGAGTAATTGAGTAATTCATAGTGACATTTTTAAATCAAAACAGAGGCACTTTAATTCATTCTATTCTTTTGTTATATACTTAATTATATTATACACACTGGGTCGTACCTATCGTGAGAATATAAAACACTCGTAACTACCTACGTGCTTAACCGCAACAAACCTACTACTGAGACATGATACCTCGTGTTATTAATTGAGTTAGTGGCGATGGTATGCGTGTATTATTGTATTGGTGGCACAAATAATGTGATGTAAGTATTGGTAACATACTAAACTTAAAACTTATGAAGGTACCTACTACAAGTAAGTTTAACGCTTTAACTTAGGAAAAATTGTTATAGTTTCGGACTTATAAAGTAATCGTGGTTCATTTGTCTAAGATGATAAGTCACCAAGAGGATCATAATCTTCCAGGTGAAGCGTATCTATCGTGATGTCCCAGAGACGCATGACGTCAGCATCCTTTCGGCAGTAAGAAGAAGGAGGCACTGCGATGCAGTCTCTGCAAGAAAAAGGATAGGTAGTATCAAAAGGAAATAAATATTTTATTTATAGAAGCTATTTATTCAGTGCAGCACTAACGCGTTCAGCGTACATGACGCCCGTGGCGATGTTGAGTGCTGCTGCTTGGCCACTGTGGTGGTTGGGCCGGGCGTGAATAGGTTATTATATGACGTCGATTACAAATAAACACAATTACTTAAAGTATTATTATTATTACGTTACATGTAAGACATACCAATGTAAGAAAACAGAAAAACAAATAGAACAAAAATATGTAAGTACCTAAGTAGATAGATAAATAAGGAATCATTCGTTTTTCTATGCGCTAGTCAAAAACACCTCAGCTGCTTTACTAAGTACGTTGGGCGTGCTAACTTGTGCATGTGCTAAGTGGTTTTCAATCAAAACCTTGTGGACTCGGAATGAAAAATAAATCACACAGTTGTGTAAACAAAACCTTGACCTATAAAAATCGATAAGTGAAGTAATTATCCTCTTATGTTGAATACGGAATCTTTCCTTTGGAGGGCTAAAGGCCAATTAATTTGTTATGATGTCAATGCAAACTAGGTAGGTACTTTGTAGGTAATGTATATCGTTCTTCCTTCCTTGGTAATCTAACAATGTAAACTTACCACTTACCTTTTTGCATTTGGATTAAAAATTACTCTAATTCACCTGTAATAAAGTCCAGATTCAATGGCACATTTATCGTTGACAGCGCAGAAGATAGTGGTCTGGGCTCCACAGCGCGGTGTTTTCCACAACCACCTCAGGAACGGGATTCGGAATATGTAGCTGGCCCAGAACCACGATGTTTCTTGGTAGTGACGGTCGATATCAGTATAGACGATGCCGGGGTGCAGGCTGTAGGTAGTCGTATCTTTTATATTGTGTTTCTGAAATAACATTTTTTGTAAATGAAGAACCTACGATACATAGGAAGTTGGGCTAGTATCGTAAAAAGAAGATTTTTTCTTCTACCGTAGGTACCTACCTACCTGGTTACAAGACTCCGGTTTCGTACGCGGCCGAAGGCGAAGTAGGGTATTAGGAATAGCAGCCGTATTGGCACAGTAGAAATCGTGCCTTGACTCATTTAGTTAAGATTGAAATGCCTAAGGGGTTGTTTGTTCTTTATCTAAGCTTGCTATAATGATCATCACTGACTAGTGGCATAAGAATCTGAGCGTTTCCGTGCTCAAAGAGTTCGAAGGGCATGTTAAATGGTCCTGGCATTTAAACTATGAAGCCATGGCGGAAGCACTCAGGTCAGGCGGCCTAAAAACTCTGTCACCAGACTGAGCAACACTCTTATACGACTAGTGCACCTAAGTACATAAACCTTACTTACCTTTAGGTAAAGTGCTAGTGCTCTCGCAAACATGACATTAGCAATTTTGCTTTTAGAATAAGCTTCCAAGGGTTCGTAAGGAACTACGTCAAAGTTCATGTCATCAAAGTTCATTTTGTAAACTGAAATAAGATAATTTCTTTCAGTAAAATATCGTGGAAGTGGTCAATTAGTTTAAATATCTCCGATAAAAATATAAATGGATGATTAAACATTTTAACATGTGTAACTCATCCTTACAATAATGCAGATCTGAAGAAACAAAGACGATCCTGGAAGGACCACTTTTTATTATCTTTGGTAGTAGCAGTAACGTCAGCAGCGCATGCGCGAAGTGATTCGATCCGATGTGCGTTTCAAAGCCATCCTCAGTTTTACTTTCAGGGCAGCACATAACCCCAGCATTATTAACTAGGATATTCACTCTTTCTTCTTTATCCAGCACTCGCTTTGCGAACTGCCTGACAGACTCTAGACTGCATAAGTCAATGATTTCGATAAGCAGAGTTCCTATGTTTTTCTCGATTGTTGACTCTTCTATTTCGCGCTTTGCAGCTGATGCTTTATCTATGTTTCGACAAGCCATGATCACACGTGCCCCTGAAATGATAATTAAGTCATCTTCTAATTTGTTTTTCCAATTAGGTACACCACAAACCAAAATATAATTTAGCAGATTATATAATATCATCATCATCATCATCATCATCATCATCATTTGGTAGCTCAAATTATAGCCTAGAACAAGCCATGCCTCGTACAATATACAACTCAGAACTGTTAAGAACGCGCATTCCGCCTCAGCACGAGCGATTTCGGCTATTATCGGCTACTTTCGGGTACTATCGTGACGACGAATCACGCAACCAATCGAATCGCGATAATATCAGTTCGACTAGCTATCAAAAGATGGCAGCACTCACGATGTCGACCGATTGCGTTGATTTATACACGGGGTCGACGCCCGTGCACCGACTCGTTTTTAGCGAGTTGACAGCCTGGTTGATATTTTCGTCGCATCAAGTACGATCAATTTGGCCTAGTGGTCACAGCCCTTGATATGAAATTGACGGTTCCAAGTTCAAGTCTTGCACTTCATGCGAACTTTTTCACTCTTTTTTCTTTTTTTTTTTCTATTTTAACATAAAAACTGAGTTCCAGTTGACAGAAGATACACAAATTGAGCCGTTGGTACCTACTTACCTACTGCCTCATAATTTATTGGAATTAAATAATATACAAATGGTAGGTATAAAAAAGGTAAGTAAGTAGTGTACCTATATTTTTAAATAAGTAGAATTGAGACGTTGGTACCTACTTACCTACTGCCTCATAATTTATTGGAATAAAATAATACCTATACAAATGGTAGATATAAAAAAGGTACCTACCTATATTTTTAAATAAGTAAGTAGAATTGATACGTTGTACCTAACTACTAAAGTTGTAACAATATTCTTCACTGCCAAAGCATTTTCGTCTTTGTAGCTATTTAAATAAGATCTAACTAACACAACAAGTAAGTAATCACTGGAAAATCGGTACGACTACAATGATTTTAAAATTTTGATCCTATAACAACGCAGCTAAAGACGAAAATGCTTTGGCAGAAAATGGTGATCTTTGCTGCGCTTCGTCACCTAATGCGCCGGCACCATAGACTAGGCTATTTTGTCTTTGGCCGGCACTGTTGGCACTGAATAGGTAGGTATAATGTTTTTTTAGGTAAATGTAAATTTCAAATTATTTTAGGTACTTACAGGTAATACGTAGCAATTTATAATTAGGTAGGTATATGGAAGGAGGTAGTAGAGTTCCAAGGTACATGGAAAAGTTTTGACAAATACCTATACCTACCTAGTACTACCTACCAGGGATTGAATAACCGAAAAATTAAGATACCCCTAAATAGCGGTATGACGTCATACCGATATATTCCGGTTACAAAAATATTCCAATACTTAGCGAAAAATTTTCGAGTTATTTTCAGCAAGCCCTTTCATTTGATACCCATATTGGAGGAAAGCATAGATGGAGTCCGCCATATTGGATTTAGAGTGACGTCACTTTATTTTTCGAGTTATTCACAGCAAGCCCTTTCATTTGATACCCATATTGGAGGAAAGCATAGATGGAGTCCGCCATATTGGATTTAGAGTGACATCACTTTATTTTTCGAGTTATTCACAGCAAGCTCTTTCATTTGATACCCATATTGGAGGAAAGCATAGATGGAGTCCGCCATATTGGATTTAGAGTGACGTCACTTTATTTTTCGAGCTATTCACAGCAAGCCCTTTCATTTGATACCCATATTGGAGGAAACCATAAATGGAGTCCGCCATATTGGATTTAGAGTGAGGTCACTTTAATTTTCGAGTTATTCTCTATAAACCTACCCTTTCAAACATAAAAATTATTTTTCAAATCGGTCAAGGCGTCCTTGAGTAATCGGGGAACATAATAAATAAACAAAATATTTTAGCGAATTGAGAAACTCCTCCTTTTTTGAAGTCGGTTAATAATTCGAAATGTTAGATTTATTCGTAATCGCACATTTCACGCGCGCTCCCAAGCGGACCTCCCCCTCCCGCCCGCCGCGCGCCGTTGTCACCACCCCGCTTGCATTCTTACTAAATTAAAATGTAAGTAGGTACTTACCTATGACGACCTTTTCTGTGGCGCAGCGCAATGGGCGAAAGCCCGCCTGCGAAACAGAGGTTCCGGGTTCGATCCCCGCGGCGGTACTAATATTTGTATGATCTACAAATATTTCTTTGGAGTCTGGGTGTTTCTATGTTTATATAAATAAGTATCTACTTACCTATGTGTTTACAAAAAAAAGTAAGTATCTAAGTTGTTTATCAGTAAACCGCAAAATACAAGCTTGCTTAGTTTGGGACTAGATGGCGCTGTTACATGTCCAACGATATAATATTTATTGTATTGTGAGTAGGTAGGTATACAGTAGGTAGACCTTCATAGGCAAATTACAGTTTTACGGAAACATTTTCAATTTGAATCACATCCAGCCAAGCAGTAGGTATACGATCTCATTTTATTGATCATCTCACGTTCAGATTTTGGTAAGGTAGGTACCTACACTGTACCTTGACCTTGACTGCAGTGAAAATAAATACCTAGGTATTACGGTAGAAAGAAACTAATCGCAACAAAGAAACAGCGCCTAAATATTCCGTACATTGGTAGGTATGGTTACTTACCATACCTTTCAATATTTTTTCAACAATTTTTGGTAAGTTTTATTTTTATCATTATTTATTATTACTTATTTTTATCAACCTCTATCTCTGTCTACCCAGCTAGGTAGGTACTTACAAACAAATTTTATGATACCTATCGAAAGTTTAAATATTTCGAATAAATTTAAATTTCCCGCTTTCTATTTACGCACGGCATAAATGGGAAGCGGGACGAGACAGAGCGACACGTCCACACTCTGTGACGCCTCGGCGGGGAGTGAAAAGGCAGGGACCGAGCGGATTATCTGACTGAAAACTTACTTTGACGTTTTTATTTTATTACAAGTTAACTAATCAACCAATCGACAAAATTGAAAGCCAATTTCATAGTAATAATTCTAGAGTTTTTTACAAGACAAAAACCAAACCAAACTGATTTGTATTTCTTGAGATCAAACGCAATTAGTTCAGAAAACATGTAATTTTCAAAAAAATATATTATCGAGACAATTTACTCAAATCATGTTTTTAAAATGGCACAACGCAAGATAAAAGTTCAAAGTTTAATTTCTCCAAACATTATAAGGTGGTATCTTTCACGGATTTTGAGATCTAATACGATCTAAACCACATATTTGCTACCTACGGCCTCTTAACACTTGATCCTTGCACTGCCGACGAAATTTCTAAAATTATTAATAAACTTGATTCGAACTCCAGTACTGGCTTAGATGGCATTAATACAAAATCGATTAAATGTATAAAAGAATTAGTTGCAAATCATTTAGCTGTAAGTTTTAACAAATTATTATACAATGGAGAATTCCCTGATAGTTTAAAGATAGCCAAAGTCTCGCCGATTCACAAATCAGGCTCCAAGACTGACCCGGGAAATTATAGGCCCATCTCCGTTCTATCTACACTTTCCAAAATTCTCGAAAAAGTTCTACACAAACGCCTAGAAAGTTATCTAAACTCGATCAACTTCATCTTTGTACGGCAATATGGTTTCCGGCCTGGAAGTAATACTCTAGCAGCAACTGTTGATCTCGTTACCAAAATTAAATCTAATATAGACAAAAAAAACATAGTGCTTGGTGTTTTCATCGACCTGAAAAAGGCTTTTGATACAGTCAGCCACAATACTATTTCTAAATAAATTACATAGTATCGGAATCGATGGTTCTGCACTTAAAATGTTTCGTTCTTACTTAACAAATAGAACCCAAGTTGTCAAAATAGGTGATACCGAAAGTTCGAAGAGTTCAATAACATGTGGAGTCCCGCAGGGATCTATATTAGGACCACTACTCTTTCTCATATACATTAACAACATTCACGAAATAGGACTACAAGGCCACATAATACTGTACGCGGATGACACTTGCCTATTCTATTTTGGCACCTCTTTCCATGATATTATCGCTAAAGCTCAACAGGATCTTAATAACTTGTTCTCCTGGTTCCAATATAACCTTCTCACAATAAATATTTCGAAAACATGCTACGTAATTTTCAAGGCAAAAAATAAAGTTATTCCAGAGCATGAGCCATTACAAATAAATAATATCAATCTACACGAAAAAAGTTGCGAAAAATATCTAGGTCTTAGAATGGACGCTTGTCTGACGTGGAATGCTCAGATAGAACACATAAGAGCGAAACTCTCGACACTCGCAGGCTCACTAAGACGCATAGCGCGGTGTATTCCACGACGGATACGCTATACCATCTATAACTCTCTAGTAAAGCCTCACATACTTTATCTGATAGAAATTTGGGCAGTGCCGTAAAGTCAAAATTAGCCGATTTACAAATTTTACAAAATAAAATTATTAAAATACTATTCCACTATCACTTTTTAACACCTACTACAAAAATATATCAAGAAACAAAATTAATGAACATAAAACAATTATACAGTTATAATAGGTACATGCATTCTTATAAAAAAGATTTTAAATAGCTCACTCCATACTAATCTATCCTTTATAAAAGTGAAGCAAACAACAAAACGCAGTACGCGCCGCGCAAGTTTTCTAGTACTACCCAAACCTAGAA
This sequence comes from Xanthorhoe designata, assembly GCA_963582015.1. Lineage (NCBI taxonomy): Eukaryota > Metazoa > Arthropoda > Insecta > Lepidoptera > Geometridae > Xanthorhoe > Xanthorhoe designata. The sequence goes on from OY757033.1 coordinate 9,675,486, forward strand.
CTAATTACGGGAAAACAATGCTGACTTATGAAGGTGCGCAGTTATACAACAAATTGCCATCGGGTATAAAAAGTGTAAGCTCATTTAATGCATTCAAATCTGAACTTGCACAACACATTATGAAATGTTAATTATCATACTAAGGTGCCTACCTACCCACATATAAAAGTGAGTACATTTTATCGCTACAACTAAATACAACTTTCCGAGCGACGACATATACATTTAACAATTATTGTAATATCTGTTTCTCAAGTAAGTGACTTTTGTGTCTTTTTTGGGAAATAAACATTCTTTAAACCTATAGCCCACTGCTGGGTATAAGCCTCCTCCCTCAAACGCCACTCTAATCGGCCCTGTGCCGTTCGCATCCATGTCTTTCCCTCTATGGCCTCTATATCGTCGGGCTGATAGATGATAAGTATCTATTATCCTAAGTAGTAGAGCATAAAGGCCACATTGAACGTTGGTAACTTTCAGTAAGCATCAAAAGTAAAAATGATAGGTACCTACCTTAAGTATAACGAATTCAAATTGTGCATTTTATTAACCCCAGACAGAAAAGAGAGGTGTCTGTGTGACACACATAACTCAAACTTATAGTTTGAGTTGTGTGTGTTTCGTGGCATCGTAGCTACCAAACGGATGAACCGATTTGCATTTAGTTTTTTATTCAAAAGGTGACTTGATCGAGAGTGTTCTTAGAAATGTTTGGTGGAAATCAGACCAGCCGTTTTCAAAGTAAATTAGCTCTGAACACTGAATTTGAGGGGGATCCCGAGCATTATTTCGACTTGGAACAAATGTTTGAGCTCAAAGCTTTAGGTTTCCCCGACATTATCGTGTCGTGTGACCCGGGGGTAGGTATTTTAAATGTTTAATTTATACCTAGGTAGGTACTTGTTTATGATAACTACTAACACCCACATATTGAGTAGGTAAGTACCGTATTTATTGGGCAGGTAAGTACCTACCTACCTATAATATCATTACACAACATGATGCTGAAAAACACAACTTACCCCTGGTATAAAAATCCAACACAGTTTGTTTTCCGATCCCTGCGTTACCTCCGGTGACGATTGCAGTAACGTTGTCCAATCTCTTCTGTGAGTCGCACCAACCGCTTAAGTAGTCCATTGTTCAAAATACTGCGGACTTTTAAAACTGAAAGAAATAGATAAGTACTACCTATCTATAATATGTTTAGACTTTCACACTGAAAAGTAGACAACGACTGTCCTTAAAACTTGTGGCGTGTCACAAAATTCTTTGGTACCTATCTAGTGACAATTTGAACTACTGAGCGTCGACACAGCACAGCTGTGAGTGAGCGCTTTGTTTGAATTCGCTGCACTGCAACCTTTTTTAGGGTTCCGAAGTCGACAAGAAACCCCTTATAGTTTCGCTCTGTCCGCGGCCTTACTCTGAGATTATTGATATTAGAAAATTGTATTTTGGCATAAATAATGATACGATAATACATATTGATGACGCCAACAAACTGGTAGAATAAAATCGTAAAAAATATATTTTATAGGGTAGGTAACTAGGTACCTCCCCTATATGAGAAGCGAGGGTGATTTTTTTTTCTCGTTATTCCATAGTTTGGGACATTGGTCAGCTACGGAACCCTACATTGATCGTGGTCCGACACGTACTTGGCCAGTTATTATGTCAATAATTATGCAGTGTTTTTTTTTACATTTAACACTGAAGTAGGTAGGTACTTATTCTAAATTTTTCATTACAACAAGCTACCAATAATACCACAGTAGGTAAGTAAGTAGGTACCTACCTACTCTACATCTTTAAAATGCCTACAGAAAAGGTATTTTACGTCGGTAAAATAAAAAAACTAGCTTTTGTCTTATTTAAATAGAGTAGGTATTTTATTTAACAAGTGAAAAATCTCCAATTTTGTTTCATCAGTTCATCATGTTATGGTTTAAACACAATGGAGGAACAGAAGGTCAATAGAAAACGGCTAATGTACTCCTAAATATATTTTTTATTTGATACAAACTGACCCGGCGCACTTTGTATCAATCATAGTTTTTTTTTCAACTTCACAAATAAATCGGTCCCTCTCGAGTTATAGCGTGATACGAAGAAATAGAGGTTTTTTTGTAGGTATAATGTATATACTTACCTAATTAGGTATATAGATGCATTACATACCTACAACACATTTTGATAAGCTTATTTAAGGTAAACTTATTTACTTACACAATATTTTTTAAACGTTTTACTTGTGCTTAATGTAATGGTTTCAAATCGTAGCTTTCAAAATATCAACGTTATAATAAAGGTAATCCAAATCAAATTATAGCATGTACCATACGGTAGAAAAGTCATTTCCATTCTATTTTGGCTGATCAAAAAAAACAATATTTGGAAAAAAGTCTAATTCTTGAGTCCAGGGTCTGCAGCCGCGAAAGCATCGTAGTCAAGACCCACCAGCTCGCACGAAGCTGCCCACAGCTTCTTGGCGTATTCATCGTCCAGAGACTTCGGTGAGGGAGATGTTACCACGCAATCGCTGCAAAAAAAACTGATTTTTATACTCACGAATTATAATTTTAATTATGTTGTAAAGGAATTCTGTTTAGGGATTTACTACATTAGTTTTCATTTGCAGTTCATTAATCGTTTTGCGAGCGCGTTTATGTCTTTTGTACGAGAAACTTCTAAGTGCATACATTTCTGTCGATTGCACCATTACTCCCATTAAGTAGGTACATTAATGTTTCTGGACTTATCGACTTTGTTAAGCTATGACGGCGGCCTAAAAACTCTGTAACCAGAGTTAGCTAGTAGCTCATACGTATTCTTTTATCTGTGCTCTGCTCATACGCACTTATTTATTTGAAGGACATTATATTACTCAGCAGAGACTGCTACGTGCTAACGTTAGCAATTAGTTTCCTTCTGTGGCTTTACTAAGTTTATGCAAGTATGCAAATAAATCGCCTAGCTAGACAATCCTCTAGAAACATGTCTATATCAACCCTTACAATTTTTTACTGGAGGTAGTCAACGCACAATCGAAGTCAACCAGCCTTTTTTTTCAGAAGGTTTTTTAGAAGTTACAATGGTTAGGTACTCAATCCAACTCCACCTCTACAACTATGTTCTTCAATCCCTGTTAGTAATATAGGTCTTACCATGAGTAGGTACTTACATATCTTATATTCTAGATTTGATGTAAATGCTTAGGTAGTATACCTAGATCTAAATGTAGATTCTAATAGGTATCTAACCCGCAATCAAGGTCTTATAGTACCCACCTAAAGACCTTCACACTCGTCACGCAATAAAAATGCATCATCACATCACATCGTCATTATAATACAGTACCTACCTATGCAGGCAAAATGCATGAAAAGACTCTTAATTAACTAAGTAAGTAAGCGAGTGCCAACTCTGTGACGGAGTTTCTGAGTCGGTAATGAACATGTGTGGCAATTAAAAAAATAACAAACAGACTTCAATTGTTTACCACATTGAGTTGGGATAAAATTGTTTTCCAAAGACGGAAACATCGGTCGGTGAACATATTTATGTTAATTTTCCGTGTTGGTACATAAAAATACATACGTGGAACAAAGAACTTCTTCCTTTTTTGGAGTTGGTTAAAAAGCATGGAAACTATCTCTATAATCTACTAAATATCCTTGGGCATTCCACACAACGTCATCTAATCCCAAGCTAAGCATGTAAATGGTAATGATTGTGTTATGGTAACCAGATGACTGGTGATAAATACTCTTACCTACATAGTTTTTTTTTGTAAATACATACTTACATAAAGATAGAAAACACCCAGGCTCGAGACAAATATTTGCCGATCATACAAACATTTGTCCCGCAGCGGGGATCGAACCCGCAACCTCTGTGGCTCGGCGGGCTTTCACCCAATGAGCCACAGAGGTCGTCAATCTATGTCTGATGTAAATATACCTACCTATAATACAGTCCAGTTTCATCAGCACATTTCTCATCAACGGAGCAGTATATCGTGGTCTGAGCGCCCAGCTCCGGGCTCTTCATGAAGGGTCCGACCACGAAGCCGATGAGGGCGCGCGCTCCTTTGAACAAGGTCTGATTTAAGTGCCGACCTAGCTCCGTCTTAATGACTCCTGGGTGTAAACTGTACGTATTGATGCCTTCTATGTTGCTCTCCTGAAAATATAAAGCATGGGTTAGTCGTGGTTTAAAAGAGGTGATAATTTTTTCATTAAAGTAAAATTACCGTCCTAAGAACCTTTAACGATAGTATTTTTTTTCCTTTTTTTTACCTTTAGCTTGTTTGCTAGTTCTCTGGAAAACAGCACGTTTGCGAACTTGCTTTGGCAGTAGGCGTCCCCGGCTTTATAAGGGATGTTTTTGTAGTTCAAGTCGTCGAAATGCATGATGCTTTCTGCAAATAGGTGAATATTAAGGTAAAAGTGTGTCTTACGCAACACTTTAGGTATATTTTTATTTAGCACCAATCACGTTTTTTCCAATAAGAAAGAGCAAGATACTTACGATAAAAAAAAAACAATGTGATCTTTAGAGCGACGACCTATAGGTATTATTAATTAGCATGATCCTATCACTATAACACGCACGTTTAAACTTCATGCCACATACCACAAATAATTATTTATGCCTACACACCTACCTACTTACGTAAGTAATTATTTAGGTAGGTAGGTACACACCAAGCGTGACTGTACTTGATATTACCTATCGCTATATCGTCCTAATGGAAACGCTAAATACAGGGTGTTACCAGACCACTACCGAAAACTTAAGGGGATGAAAGTACCCATCAATATGAACAACTTTTTCTAAGAAACCAACACTGTGAACGCGAAAAAAAAAACAGCTGTTCCATACATAAGTTCAATACCTACTTGGCTAAAGTCGATGAAACAGCTGTTTTTTTTTTCGCGTTCACAGTGTTGGTTTCTTAGAAAAAGTTGTTCATATTGATGGGTACTTTCACCCCCTAAAGTTTTCGGTAGTGGTCTGGTAACACCCTGTATAGCTTTTAGGTAAGTACCTACTTATTATTTAGGTTTTTTAGGTTTAGTTATTGAATACCTACTTATTAGGTGCTGAACTAGATACTTATTATAAATTCTTAGGTAAGTAGGTACTAACTTGTATGCGCCCTGGAAGAGACGGTGACAATCCTAGCTGGCGTGCTCTTTTTAATCCTCGGCAGCAGCAGCATTGTCAGCAGGAAGTGGCCCAGGTGGTTGGTCCCGAACTGCATCTCGAAGCCATCCTCGGTGTGCGCCAGGGGACACATCATCACCCCCGCGTTATTCACAAGGATGTTGATCTGAAGAAATACATAACCTAATACTTATGCAAATTTATGGATTACCACCTATGTACCTAGGTAGGTGTTTTATTTGTACTATATTATAATAGCCGTATTTGGCCTAATGATCTCATTAGGCCAAATACGGCTATTATAATCAAGTTTTGTGTAGGTATCCATCTGGATACCTACACAAAACTTGATTAGCATTCTCGCTTTTCTACGAGTATTGTTATTGGATCTTAGATAGATCAAAGGTCGCGGATTTGTATCATGTTGTTTATACTTATTTTACTAAAGTCCCTCGAAGACGATAATCTTAGTACTTTAACTGGTAATCGTTTCTCTTGGTCCTTCCTTACCGGAGGTCCGTTGTTAGCACAAACTTAGTAAAAAAAACCGTTCAGCAATAACATTCATTATAAGCCTACACTAACCTAGATCAATATTTTTATCATCTTCTACTTACTTTTGTTCTGTGTTATGTTATTGCTAATTTTACCTAGATAAGTAGGTACCTACATTTACTTTTACTTTTGTACGGCCGACTGGGTACTTAAGAGCAGCCAACCCAGCTTACTCTTCATACAAACGCTCGTACGTAATTATACCGTGGTAACAGATCTTTCTTTTACACTTTTGAACTAATAGGTATCTTGTGCACTATATCTAGGTTTCTATGATAACTAAAACTCAAAATTTTGAGAAACAAATTCAGCATAAGCCTCCAAAAATCTGCTTTTTTGCATAAATTTTACCTGAACTTTGGGCGTTCATAATGTACTCATAAATTGAAAAAGTAAAGAAAATATTGTCATAGAAACCTTGCAAATCTTATGGAGATTCTAAATGAAAAACATTTATTTCACAAACTTGTAAGGTTTACTGATAAAAACGTATTTCCTGGAACACTTTTTATAAAATTTCCGCACACTATTTTTCGTTCAATGTTATCGCGTTCTCACTTGCTTGTTAGACACTTGCGGTGAGGTACGCGGGGGACGAGTCGTGTGTGCGGAGTTCGGGCGGGGTGAGTGAGACGGTTGAATCATTATACCCTTTCCAACCGTTTATTTAACTTTTGACAGCTGTAATGACTCAAATAGTGATACCCTGACCCGTTACCGATTCGATTTATTTTATCGATCGATTTTATTCATGAAGAAGTTTTAATCGATTTAACACACTCATTATTTACTATGATTTTCAACATTTTGCACCTGTTCATTACAAGTAGGTACCGCAGTTCATTCACATATTTTTTATTTGAACCAACTACCTACAGTATAAGTCTAAACGATTATTTTAGATTCATTAATTTTCAGCGAAGAAATTCGATCCCATTACTAGGTACGAGTACGATTGAACTGTTTTCATTACGCAAATTATTTATGCATTAAAACAGAGACATCTAAGGCATTTTAAAATAATAAAGGTTTTTACGTGATTTGATATAAAAATTACCATAATCATTTTATTGTAATAAAATCGATAATCGATTTATTTCAAAACAGTTTATAGTCGGTGGTCATTAATTACGAATGAACATCTCTAAGTGGGCGGAACCCGTCCATGAAGTACAGTATTCCCTGTAGTACATTGTATCAAAAATTATTACAAAACTTTATGTGCGTGATCTGTCAAAAGTTAAATAAACGATTGGAAAGACTATAAATGAAAATGACGAGCGCCGCGGCCGCCATGCGCCATTCATTCATATTCTCTTTGGTCAGACTCAGAGTGTCTGTCAGTTAGTAGGTAGAATAGGTAATCATCTTCCTTGGTAATATTGATTTTTTTTGACAGCGCGTACTATTATATTATTATGCGTATTTTTTGTGAATTCTGTTTTACCTACTACATTAGTTGCTATGGATACCAATTTTGTTTGAATAAAGATTTTGTTCGATTTTATTTAAATAAAAAGTCGTTGTGTAAAATGGGTAAGTAAGTAGATCGTTTTACATAATTAAATAATTATACAAGAGCTACAGTAGGTAGCTAAAGTGTTAAAAAATTTCAAACCTATTTTTATTGACCACATCATGTTTATAGTACCTACCTACCTACTACAGTTTTATGTAAGTACAACAAAAGACGATTAATATCTAGAAGACAGACAAAGGCCATACACAAAATCGTAACCCGTACCAGATAGCCTGGAAACTTTAAAACATCAATTTTATCCAAGAAATTTCAATTACTTACTAGTGGCAATTCTGAGTGTCGCAAAAGCTAAACTAAGCTAACTAAAATTGTTGCCGTCCCTTTCATAGCGATGGGAATAAAAAGGATGGCAATAGTTTTAGTTAGGTTAGTTTAGCTTTTGCGACACTCAGAATTGCCACTATTTTCTAGTTAAAATTACCTAACATTTTTTTTATATTGAATATTGTTGCTACCTACATTGAGATGTATTATAGAGCCACAATCAGACAAATAAAATGTACACACTACGTAGTGCGCAGAGTTTTCTTTTTTGCGTACACGCGACTTTGAACATTAAAACAAATGACATAACGTCTACATTCAAATGTCAAATGTCATTGTAGAAAATTGAATTTGCACGCACATTTTTTGAGTGTTGTCAGCTATTAGATTGTGACTCTTTAATACATCTCAATGGCTACCTACTACTAAGTATTGAAATTTCTTGGATAAAATTGATGTTTTAAAGTTTTCAGGCTATCTGGTACTGCGGGATCAGGGTTACGATTTTGTGTATGACCTTTGTCTGTCTTCTAGATATTAATCGTCTTTGGTACAACTAACCAATGGAGAAGTTTCCTAAACATCAAAATTCATTTTTTTTTTATTTTATTAGCAAGATCTTAAGAATCTATAATAGGTGGTGAAAGAATTTTTGGAATATCTTGAAAAATGACAAAGTTATTCAACTTTTACGGCGGCTTAAAAATAATAGAATCAAACGGCTGAGATTTCCGCGTGTGACGTCACTCCATGCGAGACACAGATTAGTTTCAATTTAGTATGACAAAATTTCATACGATTCGCGCTTTTCTTCGCCGCGCCGAACTAAAAACATTATTCAAGCTTAGAAGTTTGTTTTTCATTTTTTCTTTTTGGACATTATGGAAGCACAGGGTATTATGCTTGTTTAATATTGTACATAAAAGGCTTTACTTATACTAACTAAAAAGTGATTAATAAATATTTTTTTCTAACTAATTTTTTTTTATTTTTTTTATTTTTTTTTTTGTCATATTTTGATGTTTGACTATTTGTATTGTCATTGCATACCTACTGCACACTTATTAATGATTGATGACAATACAAATAGTTAAACATGAAAATCTGACTTAACGCGTTCAGTGCTCATGACGAACATGCAGATGTTGCTTCAAAAGTGCTCCTCCTAGACTCTCCGTTGTGAGCTCAAATGAAAGACCTTGATGAGATCTACTTTTTCGATGACAGCTGTCAAACTTAAAAAAAGTAGATCTCATGAAGGTCTTTCATTTGATCTCACAACGGAAAGTCTAGGAGGAGCACTTTTGAAGCAACATCTGCATGTTTGTCTTGAGCACTGAACGCGTTAAGTCAGATTTTCATGTTTAACTATTTGTATTGTCATCGATCATTAATAAGTGTGCAGTAGGTATGCAATGACAATACAAATAGTTAAACATCACAATCTGACAAAAAAAAAAAAAAAAAACATAAAAAAATAATAATAATAAAAAAAAAATTATTAGAAAAAAAATAAAAAGAAAAAAAAATTAATTAATCGAAATTCGATTCGATTATTCGATAGTTTAAAATTCTTTTAAACTAAATCATCAAAAGATCACTTTTTAGTTATTATATAATGTACAATATTAAACAAGCATATACCTACCCTGCTTCCATAATGTCCATAAAGAAAAATGAAAAACAAACTTCTAAGCTTGAATAATGTTTTTAGTTCGGCGCGGCGAAGAAAAGCGGGAATCGTATGAAATTTTGTCATACTACATTGAAGCTAATCTGTGTCTCGCATGGAGTGACGTCACACGCGGAAATCTCAGCCTTTTGATTCTATTATTTTTAAGCCGCCGTAAAAGTTGAATAACTTTGTCATTTTCAAGATATTCCAAAAATTCTTTCACCATCTTTATTTAAATGCTTAGGACTATTTATTCACATTAAAAAAAATAAAAGGGAAACTTCTCCATTACCTACTTATCAAGATAGGTACCTACCTAATACCTTTATGTAGCTAATGTCAAACTGGCAATTTTTTTCGAACAACAACAATTCGATGTCTTACCTAAGTACTGATGATTACCTACTCCACAGATCACACTCAGCCAGATTTCCGAAAAGGTAACAAAAAGCGTTTACGTTTTTCGGCTCGAAGGAAAAAAAGGAATGGACTCGCAAAACAAAAAAGGAATCAAGCACCTACTGCTACTTTATAAACAAAATAAATTATTTTATTTCTACTTTTTGTGTTTTTTTTCGATATTATTTTCATGAATAGGTAGAAGATATAAAATACTTTATTGCACACCATATTTAGGTACATAATAAAAAAAAAAAATTTGTCTAAGGCCGACTTTACACCTGTGAGTTTTACTTACGTAAGTCACTTACTAAGTTACTTACGAGATCGTTTAGACTTGTAATTTTCCAATTTACGAAAGTAGTAAAAATTACAGTAAGTCACTTACAATGAGTGTTTACACTTGAAAATTTCTCGTAAGTAGCTTAGTATAAGTGACTTACGTAAGTAAAACTCACAGGTGTAAAGCCGGCCTAATGAATACATGAATGGCTCAGAATGAATGCTCGGATGGCTCACACTAGCATCCGACTGCCCGCGAGGGTGCGGCGAAAGTTCCCGAATTCCAACCGAGTGCTCAGGCCTAGCGTTCGACCGCCCACGAATGTGCAGCGAAAGTTCCCGAATGCCAACCGAGTGCTCAGGCCTAGCGTTCGACCTAGGTCCGACCGCCCACGAGTGTGCGGCGAAAATTACCGAAAACCAACCGAGCGCTCAGGCCTAGCGTGCGACCGCCCGCGAGTGGGCGGCGAAAGTTACCGAATTCCAACCGACCGTTTAGGCGCTCTCTCTCTTTTCGCTTTGCCTCTTTTTCTAACATTGCGCTGGATGAAACGACAAGCTTTTCAGCTATGCCCGCGTCGATGAGAGACGCACTGGGTAGGCTCGCCTTAAGGTGGAGATCACATTTTTATCGATGGGTGGAGTAGTTATCAGGAATGTAAGTACATATACTTACAACTGATTCTCGTTTTGATAAATGCATAGGTATACGGTAAGGTACCTTTAAGCACGCACGCTCCAAAGTGTGAGAAAACATTGAAGTAACCCATGTGTCTTAGTGGTGAGTTCGTATCGTACTACATTATTGATCATGTATTTCATAGATACAAGGCCTACTTGGCCTTATGTCTTCTCTTCGATGCATTTTTATTTGCATGCTCAAAATAAATGGACATTATGCATTGAGATGTATTAAAGAGTCACAATTTAATAGCTGACAACGCACAAAATATATTCGTACAAATTCAATGTTCTACAATGACATTTGACATTTGAATGTAGACGTTATGACGTTTGTTTTAATGTTCAATGTCGCTTGTACGCATAAAATAAAAACTCTGCGCAGTACGTAGCGTGCGCCGAGTTTTGGCGTTTACATTTTAGTTGTCTGATTGTGGCTCTATAATACATCTCAATGACATTATGATAACAATTGTAATGTATTAACCTGCGGTTCATTTTCAAGAATGTTCTGAGCAAACTCTCTGATGGATTTCAGTGAAGACAGATCGCATTTGGCAAGGACGAGATGACCTGTGTCCGGAATGTCTTTGCAGGTCTTCTCTATGTCCACCTTTGCCTCCTCAGCCTTCTCCAGGTTGCGACAAGCCATGATTACTTTTGCGCCTGGAAGTTGAAGATGAGATATGACTTAATTGTAACAAAACGGTATAGCTGCGATTAATTCATAACTTAAACTACGAATAGGTAGCTGTTAATTTGACCTATCTGTGTGTGTGTGATTTATAAACTATGTGGGAAGTATACCTATATGTATAATAAGGTAGTACCTATCTGAAACGATAACTTTGTAGGTGCAGTAGACCTACCGCACATAAAGGATGTTCAATCTTAAGCACATTTTGCTGTTACAATTACAGTAGGGTCACATAGGACTTTCTTGGGTGACACATAAACATACCTCGTTTATAGAAATCCAAAACAGTTTCTTTCCCAATTCCTGTGTTACATCCTGTAATTATTGCGGTCCTTCCGACCAGTTTCGCAGTGCTATAACACCGTCCACTAAACAACGGCATTTTGTTATAAAAACAAATTCAGCTATAACTCTACACGGTAAAATATGTAGCACAACCTAACTCACACGCGGGGTGGCACTGAATGGCGAACAGGCGAATATTTTGTGCGGTGGAACGTAGCCAGAGTAAATTAACAACGGTATCTTAGCCTACTCGCCGAACAACCGGTATATTGACAGATAAAACTCATCTGCTACTGTATTTTAATGAATTGAACAAATTTATTTTAGTAGTGTCGCTGGTGACTTGCAAGCTGGTGATGTAATTTTATAAAACTTCAGGAACACAAAAAATTATGCCCAGTCAATTTAAAAATCAACAAGTTTACGCTAAAATAAATTTAATCAATAACATAGATAGGCTATACCTACTCATCAAATCTTTAGATTGTTAAAATAAAACTAATAAACCGAAATAATCAATGACTCTGTATTTTTAATTGATAGCAACTTTCTAACCACTTTAACCACTCAGGGGTGACTTTTTTTTCTAATGTTATTTTCTGAAAAACATCACTTCTTGATTTCTCCTCAAACTCCAGTTTTTTAAACATTGTTAAGGATTTAATATTTTCAAAGGAGATTTTAGCTTCAAAATTGTTCAGATTGATGTATTTGATTCCATATATTAACATTATGATGACTGCTTCCCATCCTAATTTCTTGCCCCTGGCAGATTCCTCCGCTATCATTATTTCTATTTCTCCAGCTGTGTGATGATCTGTGATGAATATGTTTGTGTCTCCTATCATGGACTCTGAAAATAAACATAAATATATTAAAGTAAGTAGGTAGGTACCTAGGCAATAAAATATAATGTATGTATAAATTATTGTTGCAATGACAAACCAATTTCATCCTCCGTTATCTCATATTTGTTTTTATCCAACAAAATAAAAGTGCATTCTGAAACAATAAAAGTTATTGATTATTGGTTCGTATTTCCTTAGAAATTAAAAATTAGTAGTAATCTCAATGTAAGTACCTACCTACTTTATCCTTTGTTTCAAAGAGGAAAAGAAAAGTCATCACAAGTTTGAAACTGATTTCTCTATGTAGGTAGGTATAGTTCACAGATATACCTACATTTATGACAAAGCAAGGAGGGAGGCTTACTGTTTTCATCTTCTTGCCATGATTTCTGCATATCATATTCTTCTTCCAGTGTCAACGGTTCTGATGCTGTAAGTCTTTGCAGTTCTTCGGACTTCATCCATTGATGATACCTATAAGTATTCAGAAATCCAGTTAGGTACAAAACTATTTCATACCGATCGTAGCTGGACCCCCAGGGCTCCCCCTGTTCTGGGTCCGGTGGCCATTTGAGGAGGGGCAACAACTTATTGTTGTTTGTGACTAAAAATATGCAAGATAGAAAGTTATTTACTTTGGCACATGATGTTTTCGGTAAGGCACTAATACTATATTGCTTCCGCAAATTCTAGTTTTGGTGTTCAGTTTCATTTTTTGCAAAAAAATAGGAATGGGATTCAGTCAAAAAGGTCCTTGGCAAAGAGAAACACTTGGTCCCAAAGAGGCAAGCAGAGGCAAGAGCCAAAGAGCGTGTAATAGTAAAGAGCATCCATGTCTGTCTAGTTTGGTCGTGGTCCTTTGATTTAGTTTGTTTACATTTTTTTTCTTTATTTTGGCTTCGCACGGCTTGCTTGTGTCAAGCATTTAGCCCTAAGACAAAGGAAAAAAGAATATTTTTTTCCTTAGTCTGAGATTTAGCCACTATCATCTCAATCATAGTTAGTACAATTACATTTTTTGTAAGATCCTTTTCTTGGATTGGGATTGTTGGGACAAGACATTGAAGTTTGGGGATAGAAACACCTAGGAAGGAAGTCCATCAAAGAAGAAGGGAAACTGAGAGAGAAACACACACACTACACTGACATGATGTGACGTTGACAGTTTAGAAAATTAGAATCGAATCGAACCGAAAACCGAACATTCGAACGAAACACTGAAACCACAGAGTACTATTGTATATCTGAAAGAAAACTGAAACCGTTTTGCCAAAGAGCATGTATAGCGTTTTGCGGCGCTCTTTGGTTTTGTGATTTGATTATTTTGTTTGTTTGTGCTTTGCTTGTGTTGTGTTGACCTAATCGCTGTGGTATGGCCTATTTCTTATCTTTTTATCGCTGAATTCATGATAAATGTACTTGTAGGATACGAACTTATATCTTGTGACACCATACACTTGCAGAATTTTGATTATTTTCATTGAATACTATCAAAACTATAACACCTAAGGTTTTCACTTTTCGTCTCTTCTCCAAGATCGACCCTACTTGCTAGTAGGATAATTATTGAAACCTTGCATTCTTATCTAGAATCAAATTGTAATTCATGTTTGTCTTAGGCCACTGAAGATGAATCAGTACTATACCGAGAGACAGCTGTCTTGGTGCTATGGGTTGATAGCATTGCTACTAGGCGTGTCAGTGATATGTATAGGAGTGCCCTATAACCACTGGAAGGCTACCCTTGACGTATGTCCCGGGGGCTACTTCGAAAACACTAATTGTGGATGTATATTCTACGGATTCAGTACTTTCCAGTACTTCAATGGAGGTCACAATTCGTCATGCCTCTATGCCGTGTTTGCGCCACTACCTATTTTGGCGTATGCGATTATTATGGCATTGTTTCATATGTACAGAGTTTGTATCAATAATGTTGGAAAGTATGAGGATGAAAAGTCAACTGCTATGGAAGAAATGTAAGTAGTCTTATAAACTTCTAACTTTCTTTCTAGGCCTTAGAATATGGTAATTTCATTGTAAAAAAAATAAATTAAATACCATCACAACTGTATCTCCAAGGTGTGCATGCTTTCAGTTATTTAGATTCACTTTGAGATTCTTTGAAGATGTCTAAGGGTAGTCAGTGGAATGTGAAAATACATATTAGATTGTCTTTATCTTTTTAAGTGTTTTGTTTTCAGTGAAGGGGAATCAATAGTAGTCACAACTAGAACTCGGATGTCCAAACAGAATGACGGAGTGATTTACTGCTGGATACCAACCTTCTCCCTCGCAGTTGTCTTCTGTATCTATAATCTGGTGCATGCTGCTATCATCACTGATGGTTTTGTCAAAACATGTAACCAATATCGAGGGTATCTAGTCAGGGTAAGTTCAACCTTCTCCCTCGCAGTTGTCTTCTGTATCTATAATCTGGTGCATGCTGCTATCATCACTGATGGTTTTGTCAAAACATGTAACCAATATCGAGGGTATCTAGTCAGGGTAAGTTTTTTTAAACTTACTTATTTTATTTCAATGGAAAAGATCTCATAATTTCCGCATACATACTTTGTTTTATACTTTACTACTGCAAGCATAATATGTGCATTATGTGCTATTATATACTCTTCTGAGGAAGGCTCAACCATTGAGCATGAGAGTGATAATATGTATTTATTTTTTTATACTTTTGTGAAGCTTGAGATGTTGTTAATTATGTGGTTTACTCATTGAGATGTATTAAAGAGTCACAATCTAGTAGCTGACAACTTTCCAAAAATGTGCGAGCAAATTCAAGGTTCTATAATGACATTTGACATTTGAATGTAGACGGTATGTCGTTTGTTTTAATGTTCAATGTCGCTTGTACGCAAAAAAGTAAAACTCTGCGCACTACGTAGTGTGCGAAGAGTTTTGGCGTTTACATTTTATTTGTCTGATTGTGGCTCTATAATACATCTCAATGGGTTTACTAATTATTTTCTTATGATCTTATTGTGTACTCCTTAAAAAAATACTTTAGCTGTTTTATATATACTTACTGTGTTGAACCTCGTCTCCATCTCAACTAATGTTTGTTTGTTTAACAAAAACAATAAACAATTTGCATATCCCTTGATGATTGCCATACTGATTTGTTTTATTTCATTGTTGCAGGAGCTCAGAGCCACAGGAGACCATGCAACCGCCATTCACTTTCGCCTTGCATGTCAAGCAATATTTGACTTTATGGACTATCTGCAGAAGGATGCTCCTAACAGCCGTCGCGGCGATTTCATAAACACAGGCTTGTCTTTACAACTGGGTATTATCGCGTCGTACCTTGCAGTTACGTTGTGGGCAGTTGTGGCTGTTCAAACAGCCTTAAGAGCTTATAGGGAGAGGCATGTACTTACCTGCTGTGGAAATTAGACACTAATTGTATTTTTTTTTTCTTTTTTGTATTTTTGGTCCTTATCTGATGAAAGATGAGACGCGTATCATCGTTCGCGTAACGAGAGCAGCTTCTTGAAATCTATATATCGTGTAAGTTCTCGAACGTTTGACTAACATAAGCTACTGAAATTGCCACGATATTCTTATTTTAAAAAAAATCGACCCTACATAACTATTATACCGTTGAGACGTTCGTTTAGCGCAGCGAGCATACTAAAACGGTATGCCCGACATAATCTTCTGTCAGATATTGACCGACTCTTTTAATATTATTATTAATATGCATTTTGTGCCTTTTATAGTAAATTTTACAAAGAACACACATAACTATGAACATGGTCTAAGTCAAATGCAACTATGCACATATTTTTACATTACTTACGTAATTTTTACCATTAAGGTTTTTAAAGTGTCGAACATATTTTATTGGAATTATGAACCATTGGCCAATTGGCCAATATGAACGTGAACCATTTAGGTATTATAAGTTTTATGTAATAAGCCCAAACGTGTTATTCCCACGCGCGAGTGTTTCAGTGTTTCGCGAGTCTCTGTGCCATCAAGTTCAATATTGGGTATCCATCTATCTCCGGCAATTTCAACGGCATGACATTGCCGAGCAAATTGAATTTTTATGATAATCCTTTCACTGTAGAGATTACCCGAAGTCGATAGGAAAGCGGAATCGTCGCGATATAGGTACCTAGGTCGTTCATGAGGTAGGTAGGTAGGTACTCGCCCGTGGAGGTGGCGCGCTTTAGACATAGGTAAGACTAGAGCTAATGAAGACTGAGCTTTCAATTTGTTTCCAATTATAATTGTAATAAGTGGGTTTATTATTACATTTATTCCACATTCCACCGAATAAAATCATTTAATAATTATTATTATTAGGTACATATGTAGTGTATTATTATTTAAAATATTATGTTTTAAGTGCTGTTTTAACCTGTGCCGTCCGATTTTGTTAGGTTTAAGAATATCTTAATTATTTAGGAATACTTGACCATATTTTAAATTAATATTTTTGATGTATTTACCATAATTTTTATTATGTAACATTCCACCTACATTATTAAACTTCTAATGAACTTATGTCTTTGTATTTCAACCACAGAAGAAAAAAATCAATTAAGTAGATATTACATAAAAAAAAATTAAACATGATCAGATCAATCATGCGGATCTTTCAGGGATAACACATTTTAGATTATAATATATAACATTTTATTACGAATAAAAATATACTATAAACACAATACACAATAACAACAATTTATATCTATTTTTATTAAAAAATATTAAAGATAGTGGAATGACAGAGAACAGTTTTGGGCAAGATCCCATATAAACTAGAAATAGATAGAAAAATCTAAGTACAATACATTAAAAAAATTACAGTATAGAATTCCTGTAGGTAAATTACTTAAGACAAAACTTACTTAGTACCTTTGTTGTTTTTAATAAGTTTACTATAAAAAACCACTGTAATTTATGTAACATAGATTCAGTTGCAAAGGACACAATGTTTAGCCTGAGACAAGTCTTTATAGACTCAAAAATTACCCTATAATAGTTGTAAAAGTGAATCTATGAGATATAGGTAACCTATTTCTTAAGACATATCTAACTCTAACTAAAGCATCAACAAAGGACATTGACCAAATGTCTAAGGCGATTTGGCTCAGTATTATCATGGACGAAGTATTATTGATGTTGTATATTATTATTTAATTTGATTCTTGAACTTTTAAAGCTTATAAAACTGGGTGGTCCGCGGAAACTGAATCAAAGTTACGTACCGTTGCTTGCGACCACTGTTAAGAATACGGAAATAGTGGTAGACATTTCTTTCAGGTCATTATGATGAAATGAGTCATGATTCAATCATTAACCTCATGTAGTTGTTGTACAACTAGTGCACAATTTAAATTAGGTTCTAGAAATGGTCAATGTCCTTTAGATAAAATATCAACACCATTATAATAATATTATAGGTAATATAATAACAATGAGAGGCGCTTGTGGTATCTGGTTAGTCCAAGTTAAGCAGAATTCTGGGCGGTCAAATAGTGGATGGGTGACCGCGAATTTCAGAAACAACAGCGATTCCGTCCAGTGGTAAATTATACGGTCTCGGCTCAAAAAGTCTTAATAAATTGGCCACTAAGCTATACCAACTTCATTTTTATCTAAATAGCATAAGTACAATAGTTTTTAAACTTGAACATTAAAATATCTACAGACTACTAAAACAATCAACTAGTATTCTTATCGATAGAGTTGCTCAAGCCACATTTATCACGAACATCGAAAATACGACACATTTTACAACTATCATTATAACCTATTACTGAGCATTCAAATAACTTGACTAACAGCCGGTTTCAGATCATCTCCAAAATTAACTAATCAATGGTCAAACAAAATGGTGTCGAATTTGTTCCTAATTTGAGTGTTTCCTAGTTTCCTAACCATTGATTATTTAATTTTGGAGATGATCTGCTTTCGAAATACCGGCTGTAAAAATTGTGATGTAAGTAGCAACTAAAGTCCGATCATTAGCAAAACTGCTGCTGCGCGAGCGTGACGACAATATAACATTTGTACGCGAGCGACAGAGACAATAAATGCGTTAATGAAGCGAAGTAAGAATAAAATACAACATCTTATTTATAACTAGCTTACTCGCCCGCGGCTTCGCTCGCGTGGTACATACCTTGATAAAATATAGCCTATGTTCATTCGGAAAGTCCATGCTATACATTAGTGAGATAATTTTTGAAATTGGATGAGTAGGTAAGGTAGTTTCGGAGATAACACCAACTTTACCTCTTTATAATATTATAATTTTATAATATTATACTATAGTAATTATAGATAAGCCCCACGCGTATAGGACCACTTTTTAGTCAGATGACGAAAATCTTTCTGAACATTCAGACAAACAAAATTTAAGCAAAATTCGTCATTTTCTGGCAAAGTCTTAAATTCAAATACGTAAATGAATTGATTCAGGTAACACGGACAGTGTAGACATAACAAGAGTTCATTTTCAAAGCATTACAACAGTATTTAACATTTTAAATAACAATAAGATTCTGTATTTCCCGTAAAGGGAGTATATTAGGCCGATAATAGTGGCTATTCGGAGTGTCGCAAAAGCTAAACTATACTAAGTAAAATTAATGCCGTCCTTTTTATTCCCATCGCTTTGAAAGGGACGGCAACATTTTTAGTTAGTTTAGTTTAGCTATTGCGACACTCCGAATTGCCACTAATGTTTAAATTCTACAACATTAAGCAACATTCCCTAAAAAATCATTTAAAATTGGCTAAATCTTGGCATATCTGGTAACTTGAACCTTATGACCTGCATAAGCATCGAGTCTTGGGTATAGGTCGCGCCACGTAAACAGAACGCTGAGAGGAAATAGCGGGGGAATGTTTGCACCTGTGTTCACTCGCTGACGAACCAATAGCACTCGCTAAATCAATGGTATGAAGTGCACCGCGTTACCTCTCCACCAATCATCGACAACTGCGCAGTTTGACAGCCAGCGCTCTTTTTACGTGACGCGGCCTTTAATTATCGACGTTCGATCACGTGTTCCTGCACTCGGCCTCCCAGTCCTCGGGAATGAGTTTGCTGATGTAATCTATGAACTCGGTGTAGGGACAGGCTTCGTCGCAGAACGGCAGTTTTAGCTCTAAAGGAACTTCCATTTTCGTGTTGTTTCGGTAAAACGCCTGGAAAAAGGTGTTTTTATGTTTATTCAATAGTAAACTCAGCTGGGTTTACACGACTGAGTTACATGAGCACATGTACCATAATGTATTAGGATAATGCCTTCGACCACCACTTAGACGTGTTTACGAACAGTTCTATACATGGCAGTAGTGTTTTTTTAGAAAGATGCATCACACTAATATTATAAAGGTGAAAGTTTGTGTGTGCGTAAGTATGTAAGTGTGAGTGTTTGTTACTCTTTCACGCTCAAAGGGCTGGACTGATTTGAATGAAATTTACCAGGATTCCTTATAACCTGGATTAACAAATAGGTTACTTTTGATCCCGGTATTACGAGATACGGGGCTTAAATTTAAGCTAGACTGTTAGCTTCAAAGTTACAGCGGTTGAGCACTAAAATACAGCTTAAAGTCGTGATCATTTCAGTACAGTAGATGGTTTTGATAAAGAACTCACTTTTACAAACAAATCGTCATGCTCCGCATCTTTGTGTAACTCCAAAACTATACTAGCTCCATAGTCAGGTGCCAACAGCTCTGTAAACCCGAGTGCCCTCCATAGCGCTACTATTGTGACGTCATGACCAGAGTATAACAATAGCGAGAGATCAACGTTTGTATGGCTGACTAAATCTTCAAGAGTTTTCTTTATCTCACCCAGAAGAGGACCTGAAATGGACAAGACTTAATAAACTTATCTTGGACACATATTAATAATTGTATGGATGCGACGATATATCAGTTTGAATAATCACTATTTTCTGAAGTTCATTTGCATAGCAAGAACATTGTACTCTAATCTTAGGTATTGTACTAAAAATCAAAATACATATAACATTTTGTGGTTTTTCAATAATTAGTTAGACTCGTGATGTAACTTGGCATAGGTATAGTAGAATATCTCTCATTCAAAAACAATATAGGATAGGTACTTTTATTGGTTGGTGCCGCAGAAAAGCTGCAGCATTACATTACTCTACAAATCGACAATCGATATGTCGGGTAATGCGGTTTCGCCCAAACTGAACACGGTATATTTCAGCAACATAAGGAGTATTTATTTATTCTTGTCTAATAACCCCCTTCCACCAACATAAATTACGGTTAAGGGGATTTCTATACTTTTTGTCTAATATTCCCCTGCCTCAGCTAAATCAGATTGTAAGGGAATTTATAGACAAAAAGTCTAATAATCCCCTTTGCAGGGGAACCTTTAAGGGGATTATTAGACCAAGGCAACTACGGAATGTGAGATATAATCGTTTTTCGTTTCCAGAGTCTCCCTGCGTGCGCCATTCTTTCAAATCTCTTACCTGCTTTAAACCTCTGCAAACTTTCATTATAAGACAAGAGCGCCAGACTCAACATAAACGGCTCCTTTATTCTATGAGGGAACACATTCTTCGTCCACTCCGGCAGTTTCAAGCCCGCGTCTTGCTCAGCCAGTAATGTACTGTACAGAAAGTCCACTGGGACAACACTACGCATGCTCTGATTGGTGTGTTTGCTCAGCTGGTCGAAGAGCTCACTGAACTTTAGATCAGCGTTTTTCTCAGCTACCTGCTCCTTGTACATTTCAGTAAACAGCTTGCAAGGTTTCGTTGCAGCAACTATCTAGAATGAAACAATTGCACATTGTAGCTTAGGGCTGAGTTAAGGTCTAGATAGCTAATCGTAACTTAGCAAAATAAGTGAATTGAAACACTCATCTTACAATACGACCTAGGTCTTAGACTTAGGTACCAACTATAAAGGTGGGGTAAAATTATGACTCCTCCTTAGGTGAGCTACCTTTTCTTTTGTAGTTAGATAGAAAGTTTTAAACCTATCGAAATCGTTGTTATTTTGAAAAAAGTAGGTAAGTACCTACCTAAGTAGTTAGAACAAAAAATTAAATTTTTCAAAAAAAAAAAGCGGATCTTAATCGACTCTTCCCACCAGGAACACTTTTCCCAAAAGAACTTACCAAATCAAATGGTAAGTGCAATAATAAAAAAAACCATTCCCATACTTTTTCTATGAAAATTTGAATGCGTGAGGCATGAATGAAGTGCCGTTCATGGCATGAGGCTAACTCACATTGTCCAAGTGTCTAGGCAGCGAGTGTATGGGCACTGGTTGCCACTGTATCTCGGGATGCCACATCTGTCGCTCGGTAGGCGGGTAGAGCCCCGCCAGGAATGTGGCCGCGCTCATCATGCAGCGGGAGCGGTCACTGCTGCGGACGAACACATTCTTCTCGCAGTATTCTTCAGGAATAAAGTTCGCGTAGTAGCTGCGGTACTTCTTGCCTAGCTCGTAAAGTTGGAGCTTTCCCATCTGGAAGGGAAAGGGAAGAGTATACGAGTCATGACCTAATCCCACTAATATTATAAACGCGAAAGTTTGTATCGATCGATGTTTGTATGTTACTCATTCACGCAAAAACTACTGAACAGATTAGGCTATTTTTTATCTAAGTAAGCATTATTATTATTATTATTTATAATACACAGGCAGCTCTTAGAGCTGATGCGTGTATATCTTATTACTTAGTCAGTGTGCTTTAAATATTTGTCCAGTCTATTTTTAAAAGAGTTCACTGAGGGGGCACTGATCACTGAGTCTGGTAAAATCATGCAAGCGAAGCCTCAGGCATATCATATACCTACTACTAGTTATTCATAAAAAAATAAAATCAGGTGACACTAAAACTACTTGCCGCTTCCCTGCCATATTGGTGTGTGTTGAGCCTAATAATACAGTTACGTAGGTAATAGGTATGTACTTGCACACTGTTATCAATAAGTATTATTTACATTTTTTAGTTACAGCAATATTCTTACTAAATTTTTCACTACATTTGTACAGTACAGACTGAAAATCACTGAAAACCAGCACTGTAGTTGCTCCTTTGAACTGCTGTTGCTAATTCCCAATGATGACTGATTGGCGTCACTCTTATTTATTTTAACATAGATAAAATATTTAAATTTGTTAAGATAACTTTACTGATGTATGAGTGATGCAAATATTTTTTCTCTATTCAATTCTACATCAACTTTCTTTTTATATAAAAAATCTGAATATTTGCTTACAGGATGCATCAAAAGGACATAGGTAGGTAGGTCTCAATCCTACCAATTGTCCATTTTTGAGATTGTAGGCTTGATTATTATGCGTTTTAAAACATTAGTTCCATGCAAGCAAACTCACAAGTGGAACTAACAAACTGATAAATTATACCAAAGTAAATCAATCTTACATTAGTGAGGCCTCCGAGTCCATCGGGCCATTGGTAGTTCTTGTAAGGGTCACTATTGTATGATTCCACTGGCGTTCTAGCTCCATGGCGAAACAACTAGAAAAAGAAATTCAATGTGTAGGTAGGTATACCTACAAAGATTATTTTAGACCTATTACTGCACAAAAACAAATGATATTTAGGACAAGACTAATTTCTTTGAAAGTAAATTTGTGACAATGCATTAAGAAAATATGAGTTAATTCATCACAGGTGTATTAAAATAATGATTGACGTATGCTAGCTGTTTATCTTATTGAGCTAAAAAAATTATGTCTAATTAGTTAGACCATTCATAATTTATAGAGGGCACTTACTACGATGACAAATCTCAATGTTTTTGACTCATAGGGCAGAGTTTCACTGAGTACACAGTAGCCAAGCAGGCAGCTAAGCACAGCGAGGCCCAAAACCACCACAGCTAGCGATGTAGACCTCCTTGCTATCGGCTGGCAAGAAGACCGGTCGGGTTTCGGCGTGCTCGACCGTCTCCAAGTGTGCTCGTCGTCATCAAACTCCATGCTGGACCATTTTCAAACATGCAAGTCTATAAAAAAGCTAATAAACAAAGTCCAAAATATATAGGTACCAGATGCCCAATAAAAATACCTACTCTTAGTTAAGTCAAGTGTTTTTTTTTTCTAAATAAGCGTAAAGATGACTTTGACCCTAAGTTATCGCGTTTTACTTGTTTGTTTCTCCGATCGCGATCAATCGCGCCAATCCATTATGTAAATAATGATTCAGTCTGTTCAGTCAGAACTAAACAAACAAAGATAAATAAATAAAATAAACGTAATGGTTAACAAATTAACATTCGCAAGTTAAAATTAACGTTAATAGTTAAATCACTATTAGCGCCCGCTAGTACAAAATTAGCAGTAGCTACAAATAACGGCAATAATTCAGCGCGGCCCTGATGAAGTTTTTTCATCAGGGCATTTACACGATCCAATAGCCGAAAGTTATTACTTTCAGTGATAACTGAGAACGCGCTAACGCTACATTTACTACTGCCCGATACGCTAATTAAAATTAGCAGGTAGTAGTGACTTAACCTTAATAATCACTTGTATGAAAATTAGCAGTCCGTTATTTTTAGCACGCTATTATACAAAATACACCATTTATGCCTAGTGATTTTATTATTCTCTTTGGCCAACCACAGACTATACTACGTAATCTATAGCTTACATGCTCTTTGTCTATAGCTATAATTAACTTATCTTCCATGACAGTGACATGCGCCAACGAAAATAGTAGTTTGTGGTTTTGGCTAGTCTGTGCTGCTGTAATCATTCAATGTCAATGATCCAATGCAAAAAAAAAAAGAAAAGACAACAAACAAAAACTAAGTACCTATGAGTACATACATAACATAACCTATAAATCAAAGAGTAAAATAATATACTACGCTTTAAACTTTAGTGCAAAGAGCAAGTGACTTGAATTTACCTAAAACATATTACATTACTTACATAGTACACCAATAGCAATAGTACATAGCTATGTTTCGCGTTGGTTTTGCTATACTTCTCATTTCGCTGAGTGTCTTTTGCAGTAGTGATGTGGAAGTCAAAACCGAAGAAGATGTAGGGGTGAAATACGCTAATAGATGCGAAGTCTGTAAAGTTCTTGCCACTGAACTTCAGGGAAGGCTGGAGGAGACAGGCAAAGTTCATGATGTCATCGAAATAGGATACTCCCTGGACGACGTGCAGCCAAAGAAGAGGACAAAGTACGAGAAGTCCGAACTGAGATTGATTGAATCTCTTGAGGGTGTCTGTGAAAAGATTTTAGAGTACAATATACATAAAGAACGCACTGATAGTACGAGGTTTGCGAAAGGCATGAGTGAAACTTTTAGAACTCTTCATGGTCTTGTAGACAAGGGAGTGAAAGTAGACCTCGGCATACCATTGGAGCTGTGGGACAAACCTTCGGCAGAAATAACAAATATGAAGACTCAATGTGAAAGTCTTCTAGAAGAAAACGAGGAGGCTATTGAGGATTGGTACTGGAATCATCAAGAAGATGCTGATCTGATGCTCCACATTTGCACAAAAAAGGCCTTGAAAGGTACTGATGATTCATGTTTACATGAAAAACTTAAGAATGTGAAAGGAGATGTTGCAAGGAAAACTAAAACAGAACTTTGAGATTCAATATTCGAGCAGAAGTAATATCAATTTTACCTTTTGGAGACCTTTGTGGACACTTTTATGGGTATTTATTGCTGTTACCTTTATTTAATTTTATACCCACGTTTTGACTAGATTGCATCAGCCGTGGTCGCGAGAAGATGTGTCAAGATGTAATCT
This sequence comes from Xanthorhoe designata, assembly GCA_963582015.1. Classification (NCBI taxonomy): domain Eukaryota; kingdom Metazoa; phylum Arthropoda; class Insecta; order Lepidoptera; family Geometridae; genus Xanthorhoe; species Xanthorhoe designata. The sequence goes on from OY757033.1 coordinate 9,700,679, forward strand.
TAACTTTACAGATTGTAAAATAAGCTAAGAATGATTTATTTAAACTCATAAGCTTATCACTGATTGGTATAACACCTACCACCTACAGATTTCATGCTAAATAACAAACATACTTGCCATGTGAATGATGTGATGAGAAGGTCTTTTTATGCCACAGTACTGAGAGATTACCCAGTAGTTTATTAGATACAGAACTGAACAACAGACCCTCTGAAAATGTACAATTTTGTGTGTATTGTTAAAGGTATCCAAAAGGTGTAACAAAGTGTGTACCTATTATACTTTACATAGCGAAACCTGTGTTATGGCATTTTTAATCATAAGTTTTGATCTTTATATTCCTATATAATAAGAACAATCAATTATGTTTTATATTGTCAATATAACACAGTTCAAAGGGTATCATGCTCCACTTTTGTAAAAGTTATATTTAGATAGTGTTACCGAAAACCTGTACAATCAAGCATTCAATATCCAAATTTTATTTGCTGGTTGTATTGTTTATAGGTTTTTACTTAAATAAAAGTCATTTTTTTATCTCTGTGTTTGTGTAATACAGCTTGCTATTTCCCTTTTGATAAGAGTTTAATAAACCGCTTGTTCCTCGTTGTGCCACCAGCTTATATACTGGTATTCCTGTTACATTGTGTCTCAAACAGAATATTATAAATATTTTGTATGAGAATTAAAATAAAAATGCAATTTTATTAATAAGCACCTTTTAATCGACTGTCAAAAAGTATTATATAAATAATATCTATGCAACAGTTTAAACTGCACCTAATATCTTACACATTGATATTGGTGCTAACAAATTGCAGGCATCCTGCTAATTTTATTACAAGAATTAAATAAAATTAACTTAAAATTGTAAATAAATATAATTAAAACTAATAGGATAAATACATTCACTCATTGTACTCAGCCAGCATTCATACATAAAAATTTCATGATTTTTACAAGCTACCTATAATTTATCACATCAACGGAGATGTTTCGAATGTTTGGGAGTATTCTCCTTCGATGTTGGCGTCGGACGTGCGTATACAATACAATGTTCCTCGTAACACCATTCGGTCCAGAGCACTCGAGACGCGGCACTTGAAGCGAGCTTCGCTTGTAACCTCCGCACTATCACTGGTCGCACATTCGTAGCTCGTTATCCAGTGCTGCTAGAGCTCTGTGCCAGCGCACTCGGCGAGATGCGCAAGGCCTATAGATACTGGCTGGTGTCTTGATAGTCCTCGTCCTCGCTTTCGGAGTTGTCGTCTGTTAGCTGGCGCTGTAACGCCTTTTCCGACGGCCCCACACGTTCAGAGCTCGATGCATCTGTAACAAGACTCTTATTAGCATGCAGCAATTACAGTAAGGTTTGGGTATTGTGTGTAGGTGGATCATGATGAAATAGAGTCTATTTCATCATGACAGGGGTCGGCAAGTATTTTTAGGTGGGGTCCGGATAATGTGGGAAAATATTAACGAGGTCCAGCAAGAAAACAGATAATAATAAGGGTCGATCTTTTAGCGAGCAAAATTTTTTTTAAGCTTGAAGCAACGTAACACTTGATTTTGCTTACGGTCGGCTCTTATCGTGTGAAAAGACGCGAGCGAAGCGAGCAAATTTTTGAAATGAAAAAAATGAACATTTTTTTTCTTTGCCATGCATTTTTTTTTTGACATGCCATTTCGATTCGCTTAGGGTCGATCTTTATTTTCCGAGAAACAACGCGAGCGAAGCGAGCAAAATTTTTTTTTAAGATTAAAGCAACGTAACACTTGATTTTGCTTACGGTCGGCTCTTATTCCGCGAGCGAAGCGAGCAAATTTTTTTTTAAGATAAAAGCAACGTAAGTACCTACCATTTTTCTTACGGTCGGTTTTCATTCTGCGAGGAGGAATTACATAATAAAATAAGTTTGCGTCGCGACGCCTATAAATATCTTGTATGAAAGGTACGCGGAAGAGACACTTTTCTATGTGTTTGGCTAAAGTGCATACAAGACTTGTTACAATTAATTTTTAAAGAAACTTTTTTTGAAGATAAAAGCAACGTGGCACTTTGTTTGGGTCGCTTTTATTCTGTTAAAAACGATGCGAGCTTAATAAGCAAAATTTTTTTAAGAAAAATCATCGTAGTTTTGGCAAAAGAATCCCCTAGTTTTAAGGACATGACGTTTCAAAGTGGTCTTATTACGATCTTATTACTATTCAGTAATTAAATTAATATTTTGTAATTAATATTTTTAATAAATTATAAGAATTTATTAAATTGATTAAATATTGAAGGTATTTCAGTACATAAAATCTATATTATGACGAAAAAATGTATCCTTACTTAAAACCATTACCTATGTTTAAGAATTTTAAATAGTGGTCCACGGAGGACCCAGCCCAGGGATCCGCCCTTGGCTCGTGAATTGCAAGAACTGTACAGCACATTACAATATTTGGCGGTCCGAGGTTCGACCTTTCGCGGTCCGCATACGGACCGCGGTCCGCCTGTTGCCGACCGTAAATAGACTAACGGCGGCCAGTCTCAATAGCCTTACTATCTTTAGTTTTGATTACTGTGGTGGGGGGGTAGATAATTGACATTACTTTTAGCCATATTTAGATCCTATGAAGATGTCTAAGGGGGCAGTCACAGGTATGTCCGAATTAATATTAGGTACATGCCCACATACGCCACAGGTTGCAAGTCTATCGCTATTAGAAAGCTAACTGGTTTCCTCACGATCAACGTTTAGAGCTCGTGTCATATAAATTTGTCGAAACGAAAAATCCTCTTCCATTCGGCCTTAACGACTATATACAACACGCTAGACAACAACGAAGATATTTAGCAATTCAAGATCTTTTGAAAATGATATTGAAGGCACAGCAAATATTGGTACCTACATCTGGCACATTGCCACATTTTGCAGAGTAAACATTACGTAAGCGCCAGTTTGGAAGCCTCTTGTTGCTTCGTAGAATAGGTACTAACTGTTCCTCACGACGTTTTCTTTTACTTTAGGTAGAGAGCTGATTTTTAATGCAAATACAAATTTCTCGTAACGAAAAAATATTAAAACAGGTAATTCCATACCACTTTGAATTCCACTGCATTAGTTATCTATTTTGCTATAATACAAACAAACTTACTAACACTACTACTAAATTTAGTTAACTATTTAAAAATGTATAGTACAGACTAAGTGGTGTTTAGAAAAGAAAATAAACTATAATTAAGACAAAAAGGTATAAGAGAATTGGGGAGTTTGTATTGAGTAGTGTTTAACGATAATAAGTCACTTTATGAGAGATTTTGCCCCTGGAGTGGGAAACATGGTTATTAAATTAAATATGTATTATACCTACCCCTTCTAGGACTAGGTTGGCTGGAACGAATTAGTAGGTAGTAGATTAAATAAACATTAAAATATTAGTATTGTTGATCATACATCTAGATAGAGCACATTATTAAGATTAATTTCAAGGTTACCTAAAACTAGTTTAGTACTACATCTAGTGTGAACTATAAGGTCGCGTCACGTAAAAAGAACGTTGATCGGTTCGTCAGTGGGTGTACCCATGCGCAAACATACCCCCGCCACTTCCCCTCAGCGTTCTTTTTACGTGACGCGACTTATACTAAAGCGTTGCGCAGTGGCCCAGTTTGTAAGTGTGGGTGAGCGTTACAAGCGGTGCAATAATTACCCAGTTACCTGCATGCGGCTCCCACAGCGCGAGAGGCTCGTAGCGTCGCGACTTGGACGGCGGCGGGGACGGGGACCCTCTGAAACAGACAACATAGACATAGACATATCATTTATTTGCTACTAAGCACACAAAATACACAACACTGAATTACAACAAAAAGGTACAAAAATTGCCAGAAAGTTAAAATAAAAATACAGTTATAATTTTAGTATTTGGATGGATCTACTTAATACTACTAGTATTCTTTTATCTGTGTTAATACTAATAAATCGCTGGTTAAACATTACTAAAATACTTGTCGAAATATCATGTTTCTGCCCCCGGATTGTGTAACTTGTCTCGATTCTCGATAGTTTTCGCGATTTACTGTGATTTTTGCTTTGATACATCGAGACAACTTCTTTGATAAACAATCAGGAGGCTGTAGTCATAAAATAAATAATCTCTACATAGTTTAAAACAAAGTCACTTCCTGCCGCCTGCACGCTTAAATCTTTTAAACTTCGCAACGGATTTTAATGAGATTTATCAAAAATGTATACTGAAACTTCCGTGCGAAATTGCGAGACGGAGCGAGTCGCTAGTCCATACAAATATTTTATAGCATGTGCCATCAATCAAGGACGCGTTATCTCTGAAATATGTATATGACTTACTCTCACGTGCTTATTTACTGCAATAACATTATGGCTCGTGTAAAGTAAAATTAATTTATTTTCGACTAGTTAAGTGCACTGTAGGTAAGTAAATTACAAGTTACTAGGTATATAAGTGTTAGTGCGAGTGTACGCGATATGGTTTTCTCTTTTCCCTTGTGTAACTCAAACTGCAGCGTGAAAATATGTTCATAGCTGCGCATCATTAAAAAATATTCTTAAAGCCGTTTACTAAGATATCTTGTGGAATACTACTTGTGTAACGTGAAGATTCTTCCTACCCCTTTGAACATCTGAGTAGATCATAAATGAGGATAGCAAAGCTTATTTATGTTCGCATTTGTGTCATACCTATTCGAATCATCATCGTCGCCATTTTCGCTGGGTGGTGAAGAACCGCGAGGTGACGGCGGCTGACTGAGCGCTTGCATCAGCCGTCCTTTAGATTCGTTCCATATGGAAGAGAGTCGCCCGTCCGGCCCGAACAACAGAAGAAACGCGTCGATCAGCTCACGGGATTTCTCCTCCCATTTTGTCAGAATGTCCACTCGTTTCTCGCCGATGTTTGTCATGACCTGAAAAATTAAGTTATCTTAGTTTGCAAATTATACATGCTAGTTGGTACAAAAAAATATTGAAATTGCATTACTGTTAAATTGCACGTTAAATTATCGGTCCTGGCTTTTAAAGTCGTTAAGCCATGACGGAGGTCCTCAGGCGGCTTAAAAAAATCTCCGTCCCCAGAGTTGGCCACTTGCTCTAAGCGTTGGCGAACTTAGCGCTAAATAACAACATAAAGCATAACATAAAAAAATAAAAAAGCCATAAATGAGAACGAACATAGGTGCCGAGAACGGTAGGCGACGACGAGGCCGGCCGAGAAGGCGTTGGCGGGACGATCTTGACGTGTTTGAGAAGGACTGGTGGGAGATCGCCAAAGACAGGGGTAAGTGGAGGTATATTTCTTAAAAAAAAAAATATTTTTACTATGTATTGACCAACCTTCTTCCCCTTATCCTTGAGCTCGTCCATCTTGTTCTGCAGACGGAACTTCTTCTCGTTGAGGAAGGAGACGTTGAGTTCCTTGGCAGAGTAGCCGCGCGCGAGGTTGCGTCGCACGTAGATGTCATAGTCGCGGACTATTCGTGCCACTATGTCCGATGTCGATACGCCTGCCAAACAACATTATACTGTAACTCTTGTATGATTAAAATGTATTCTGTGCGCTAGACATGTTCTTTCCAAGGGGTTAGTCAGAGGTATGTCCAAATACTTACATATTTTATACATACCAACATTATACCTAACTAAGTTAACATTCAATTGCAATCCCCACCCATCGGCCTCTTTAGAAAGTCAACTAGATTCCTTACGGTGTTTTCCTTCACCGTGTAGCTATATGGCCGTCATAATATTTATCTGCAGGTCATAAATCATGTTTTATGACCTCTAGTGTGTGGTTTACGTCAATCGCGTCATATTGATATTATGAATGATCCTCGCATTTACTGCAATAATTAAAGGCTCGTGTAAAGTGCATAGAAAAATAGTTCCCGACTAATGCTCTATGAGTGCGAGCGAGCACTAAATAGGCTCTGCTTGGAGTTTTGTGACTCAAACAGAGAAATTGTGTTGAGTACAGCATAACTCATCATAATTATTTTATTAGTTCGCTCGAACTGAAATTTTGTGATGACGAATGATGCTGCTAACATTTAAATGAAGTTAAGTACCGACGAGAAAAATGATGTACCTGACCTGGAGCTTTATTCCCCAGCGCACAAAGTAACATAACTTCACTCAAACACGTGCTTTATTGACTATTCGAAATTCAAAATCCAAAAATGTGCAATTTTACATGTCACCTAGGCTCGTTTAGATTGGTATTGACCAATGAAAACATAACATACGCAATGTCATGAATTTTCAAATTCTGTATGCCACCGTTACATGCTCTTTGTGCCACGACTAGGCGAGGTTAATACCTGTCAAAATTCCATGCTTTTTAATACCGTGTTTTGTAAAAACACTGCTGAAGCGCGGTACAATTTTTCATATTTATTATGAGATTTGTGTTATTTTAACTATTCAATGGTGAAAGAAGACGTGTAGCACTCGGAGACTGCCGCGGTAAAGCTATTGCATAGCATTTTTTCGGGGTGTTAGGTTATTTTCGTTACCTACGGAATTTCTGTATTCGGTCTCCACGCTCAAGGCCCGCGATAGAAGCTATGCAATAGCTTAACAATATTATTTTTACGACAAATAATGTACTAAATCATTGAATAGGTGTTTCAGGCGGCAACTAAGATAAACGCCTTTTTGGTCACATCATCTACACTGCAGCCTCATTGGAGGAGAGACTTTTTGCCGTCGGGGAACATTGTCAGTAAACGTAGTGTTTATATTCTCTTTGATTGTCAGGGTTTGACTTGACATTAGTGACGGCACGGTATTATTTATTTATTGTATTTTGATAAAATTATATTACGTATTCTATCATTGAATATTTGTCGGCAACAAAGATAAATCAAGTCGGTAATCCTAACAAGATAACCTAAAATAAGTGCTATAATAAAATATTATGCTTTGCCAGAAAAAAACAACACATTTTTTATAAATTTATTCACAAAGCACTATGATGAGATTTCTTTCACAGGATCGCTGATGTAATGGATCTAACAAATGCAATTAATAATAAATGGTTGTGAAATAAATGTGGTTGATAAAAAAAAACTCTGACTTAATTACTCTCTTGCCGAGACGAGAAGTAGGAAATGTAGGTTGGCAGCAACATTGAACGTGCTCTCCAATTTCGCTATGAAGCGACTTGCACTAGGCTGGCTGATAGTGCTAACCAATCGTTTCCAATTGACTTTTGATAGCTCCAAATAAAGTACAAAGCTACCCAAGTTTGCCTCCAAGGATGCCGCGCAATCACTAAAACCACTTCTAGGTAGTGCTCACACATTTACAATTTTAGGATCCATTGATTGGGATCATACCCTAAATCTCTCCTACTTATGTTTGTGCGTTGTTTTCGAAGAACAATTTACATTTTCATTGCTAGTTTTAGGTAATTAAAATAGAGAAAATGCAATTTCGATGAAAATTAATCAATGATTGAAGTGGGTAATTGTTATGACATTTGACAATTCGTCCGGGAACTAGTCGGACGTACCTAATGAATTAAAATAATTATTTATTGACTCAAAACTTTGAATAACAACAAAATTAATAATTATTGTGATTTAATAATCATCTAATTCAATGTTATTTTACTTATAATATGATGTGGTTTAAACCAAAAAAATCTATCAACTAAAATTATAATATCTTTCCAAAAACATTCGCGGAAGTATGGTTTTGAACGAATTACGAAAATATCAAGACCATGAACGAAGTAGCCACTGGACCCGACATAAAATACAAATAAATAAATAAATAATAAATAAATATCCTTGGACATTCCACACGGCGGCGTCATCTAGTCCCAAGCTAAGCAATTTAATGCTTGTGTTATGGTAACCAGATGACTGATAAACTACATAGATACATTTTATCTGTAATTACATACATATTTATTATACATAGCGAATTTGCACTTGGTAGCTACCAAACTCTGTTTTCGCTATTTCTCCTAAACTATACAAAATGAAACTATTACATAGGTATTAAAAAAAGCTTAGGATAGGTTTCACAAACTGTACATTCAGTTTTTTCAAATTCCTTTGTTCAACGTAATAATAAAATAAAATAGGCGGTGGCGCATAGCGCTAGTTTCACCCGTACATGCACCTTAAATAAAGTTGGCTAATACGAAGTTATATTTTAGGTAGGTACCTACATGTGATTATATTTAGTGATTAATAACAATACCTTAATGTAATAAAATAATGTACCTAACATGTGAAAAGAAGTAGTGCTGCTTCCGCCGCTATAGTTTTTACACAATTTAACTGAACATTTAGTCAGTTTTGGGAAAAAGTTTTTATTGAAAAGTAAGTGCTTCAGACTTACGCAAAAACAAACGACCAAGGCTAGAATTTGACTGGTTACTGACAAGACCGGTGAAGGTACGTTCGCTTATACTTAATATGTCTAGTCCAGTGGCTATTCGTTCAAGATCAAGACTTGACTTGTGTGAAAGAGCGTGGAGAATACCATTTTAAGAAAACAAGCCTTGGCACTATAGATTCGTATTTCAAAATGACGTCACTGCACGTTACGTTCTTATAAAGTGATTTGGGGAATAAAGCCCCTGTCCGATGTAAGTGCTGTTAAACTAAAGTACTGGTCGACTTTGAGTGACGTCAAATGATACGGACAACATCATTTGGGTGGCCAAATAATTCACTTACTTATAATAATAATGAAAAACTTAATTATTGATGTCTGTGACCCGGATTCGGACAAAGGATTGCATCTTATCTTTAAAATCTGAGGATAACTTGCGTCAGGTGAGACATAAAAATGTTGTTAATTTTTTAATGTTATGATGATTTCAAGATTATTAAGCGTAACATTTTTTAATCTATATATAAAACAAAGTCGGGTTTGTTCCACCATTCATAATTCAAGAACGGCGGAGTAAAATTTAAAGCGAAAATTATAATGTTAATGAAATTATGGAGTAGAACTCAGCCATTTGACAGATCAAATCACGCACCTTATTTGTCTCTAACACGATCGAAACTAAGATGAGTTTGGCTAAATTTGCATAGATTAATTTATTTTCCAGGGCATAACGAAGTTTGTCGTGACAGTTTGTAACAAAATAACAGTCAGTGTTGGGGTTTTCTCCTCGTTGAGGGCACTCCAGTTATAGTTAATTTGTAAGACACCAAACCACTGTTGTATAGTTATAGATTTATTAAGAAAGTAAACTAGATTAGGTAAGTTTTACAATCTGAGTCGCACGTAATGTTAGGTATGTAAATCGCCGACACATCGATCGTCGCGTGGCAAAGGTTTTGTTACGACTGTTTTATAATTGTTTAGACATAAAGTAAATCTGCTGTACGAGCAATATTGGCTCGTACATGCTCCCGAGGGAAGAATATTGTGTGCACTCAGATCGTTAAACGTAAAAAGCAAAACACCAATAAGCATAGTTAAAGTAAAGTTAAAGTTAAGTTAAAAGTATAATGTAAATAATTTCACAAATGAAATCTTGTTGGAGCCGGTTGAGGAATGTTCTTCAAGTGTCCGCCTCTTATTGTAGCGTAGGGTGCCATTTCCTCCAGTTCTATATCTTCTGTTCTCTCTCGAGTCTTTATAGAGTTTTCAGCTGTACGGTTCTTGTCCTTTGTACGAGAACACACCGTCAGGTGTTCTCTGAACCGCCATACTATGATTGTGACTACAATTCCTCCCACCAGCAAAGTGCTCATCGTGTAATTACCGATGTCGTGGATTGATAAGTCATTAGGTAAGCTCTCTCGTGCTTTCTGTGCGATTATCTGATTTTCTAGTAATCTATGTTCTTCAGATAAATTCAGTTGCGGCAGTAGAATATTTGTAATTTGTATCGTGCCCTTTATATCATTTGGTGCATCGATGTTGGGAACTTCCAATGAAATACCATCTTTTGTTTTGCTGCTAAAAATATTGTGCGAATAAATCGTGGAGTCTTTGTGCTGTAGCACGCAATCCTGACCTAGGGCAAGCAGTCCCGCCTTCGTAATCATTGTTGTTGTTATTTGATTCTCGCATACTATACGGGTCGGGCATTCTGTTAAACAGTTATAGAGCCATATGTTAGGTCTCTGTAACTTTATCCATTGGTCAGTGCATTGGTGCTGTATCCAATCACAAGTAATGTTTTGATAAACATGTTGACTCAGTATTTTGGCTTCACAGGATGCTGTTGGTCCATGTAGGTTGCTTATCGGCGTGTAGGTGTGGCAGATGTAGTTATCCTCCTCCATCATAGTACATTGTTGAAGATCCAAA